>CM050446.2:65102047-66536214 GCA_027563935.2 Costus lasius | reverse complement strand
GTTACAGGCTTGACATGCTTGTCCAATAAGAACATCCAGTGGCAAAGGAATCATGTATGCCAAGTGAGTTGATTCACACTTATGCTATGTTTTGGGTGGAGTCTTGGAAGACTCTTTCCTTTATATCGGGAGACAGTGATGTGTTGCTAGATACCCCTCACTGATCGTGATAACGTAAGTTATCGTTACCGACGTTTAAAGGAAACCCTCAGGGTCACACAATTTGGTGATATGGCTTTCTTTGAGTCAGATCGTGTGGACTGAATTATTTGGGTTCAGTTTAAAGGGATATAGACTCTGATTGTAAGTGAGATCTAGCTTGATCATGTTTGATTGATTAGGGCTTGAGATCGGTAAGCTTCGATCGAGAGTATTGATGCTAGATCGGTGAGATCAAGAGCATCATAAGATGAACGGTTGGATTGGAAACCTTAGGGTTTGGTTGATCTAGACCGATTGCTTTGGTTTGGACCAATTTGGATTGAACCGGTTTACATGGGTGAACCCATGGTTCGATCCATAAGCGTTTTGGGCGGTTTGCTTGAAGAGGAGAACGCATGGCTTAATGGAGTTTCCAAATTTGGAAAGTCATTGAGCGCATGGCTCCTTGAAACGCCAAAAACGGCTTGAGCTCATTCATCCCTTGTCTCCTTGCGTTTTGCTCTTGCTCGGCGAGACTTGAGAGAAGCTTGGGGTGGACGACAAGAGTAGAACCGGCAAAAGCATCATCTTCATCCCTACCACTCGAGAAGGACAACTTGGCATTTTGCTAGCACAAAGTTGCGCAAGTTGGAAGCCTTCATCACTTGGTGTGTGTATTCTTTGGAGGAGATCTCGCTTGCTCTCTCTCATTCCAAGCCGCCATCCAATCCATGGCATTGGTAAGATCAAAACTTGATCTTAAGTTGAATTAAGTTAACATATAGTTCATATGCGATCTACTTGAAGCCCTCTTTCCGCTATGCATGCTAGATGCGCATGTTTAGGGTTTCTTCCCCCCCTTAGATTAGGGGTTCCATCAAGAAGAGATCGAAACAGAACTACAGAAATCAGAGCTGACAGACAGAAAATCAGAATTTTCAGAATCCAAACGGATAGTCTACATCGGAAACAGAAAGGCCACAGAAGGCCTGAAGACCACAGAAGGTCTGATGACCACAGAAGGTCTGACCCCACCTCTGCCGAGGACGAGACATGCATGCATATCAGAAACAGAATGGTAGAGGAGGTATCAGTGGGTGGCCCCCGTCTTGTCAGGACGTGGCACTCTGGCCTCCAATACTGGTAGAGGAGGTATCAGTGAGTGGCCCCCGTCTTGTCAGGACGTGGCACTCTGGCCTCCAATACCCAGAACAGAACAGAAATAGTGGAGGGAGAACGGAAGGTGAGACCAGCTCACATCTACCCTTCACTAGTGTCTCAAAGGTCGTAGTAGACTATCAGCACCATTACAGCGCCACAGAAGGAGGGTAAGGACACAGAAGAGTGCTACACAAGGGCATAAATTTTACAGAACAGGTCATGCTGAAACGGAGGAGTAGGACTAACCACCACTCAATTCTCACGTCATGCCCAAAGTGTCTCACAAACCAGGAAATGACACACCCCAATATCCAGTCCTTAACAAAATTACAATTTGCAGAAAATCAAAGCTGAACACAATTCATAATTTTTACCATCAACCAGAAGTAATATATGAGTGAATTCCTTGAATTCCTTAGATTTCATGCAACTATCCTTAATTCATGTCAAACCACTCTATATTCTCACAAAGGTTATAACACATTCAAAGTTTCAGAAATTCACTACATATGTACAGAACAGAAATTATTCGCGTAACAAACAATTAAACAGATGTTTCAAAAAAAATAGATTAATATATCATACTTGCAACAGATGTTTCAGACCGAGTAAGTAATCTAAAATAGGCAATATGATATTCACAATGAAGCTGTTTGGAACTACTTTCCAATAGAACTGAATCCATCGGATTTGGAGTTATAACCGGGGAGGTATGGGTGTTCGAACATAGAAAGGTCGGGATTTCAGAATTCCAGAAAACAGATTCGTACATCAGAATTGCGACACAAATTTCAGATCCAATAACTAACAGAAAATAGGCGATATGGTAATAAAAATGAATCCCTTCGAGTCTACTTTCTAATAAGACTGATTTGGCAAGATTTCGAGCTATACCTAGGGAGATATGATGGTTCGAACACATAAAGGTCGAAATCCAGATTTCCAGAAAACTGATTTTGTACAGCTAGATTGAAATACAGATTGAAATACGAATACAGCTCGGATATGGTCGATATTATATTCAAATTAAAGCCGAATGTATCTAGTTTCATACAAAATTTATTTCGTGCAATTTGGATCTATAGGCCATGAGATATTGGGGTTATAGTACACAAAGGTCAGATTAGCAAATGCAGATTTCAGCAGAACAGGATTTTAAAACCCTATAAATATTTGAATTCAACCCCATACGGATAATCATTGCAATTAACGAATTTTAATTGAATGATAATCTACTATTTAGCGGATTAGACTCCTTAGGATTGAATTACTCACAAGAAAAATCATCCACAGAGAAAAAAACGCCAAGACAGAGGATCACCAGGAAATTCGTCCACCACCAGTCTGCCACCACCAGCGTCAGAAATTTCAGGAGGCGCCAAGCACAGTGAGGGGCGACAACCAAAGGCGGCTAGGGCAAGAAAACACAAAAGTCGTGAGGGAGAGGAGCCCTCACGCAATTCCTCTTTTTCTCCCACCCCAAACGGATCCAAGATCCAATAACCCAGTTAACTTAAGTGAAAAATCGGTTTTATGGGCTTACCTGGGCTTAACCACCCTGCGCCACTCCAATAATATCAGAAATATGCGCCACCATGGTGGAAGAAATTCCAGGAGAAAAGAATCAAGGTTGAGGGTTCAAATCCCCAACCAAAATAATTATTTTTGCCCTGTAGGAAAAATTCCTACACTTAGGCAAAAATCCCAAAATTTTAATAGATAAAAATACAGAAACAGAATTTCTAACCTTAAATTATAATTCAGAAAAATCGAGGGCGTTACATCCTCCCCCCCTTATAGAGCTTTAGTCCTCTAAAGCTGACCAAGCCCGTCACTGAACAGGTGAGGATGCTCCTTTCTCATATCTGCTTCAACCTCCCAAGAGGCTTCTTCAACAGACTGATTTCCCCAGATGACTTTCACAAGTGAAATAACTTTATTTCTCAGCACTTTCTCTTTTCTATCTTCAATTCTGAGAGGTTTCACCACAAAAGTCATGTTCTCTTCAAGCTGAAGAGGTTCCAACTCTAGAACATGAGAAGGATCAGAACAATATTTTCTGAGTGCAGAAACATGGAACACATTATGGAGGTGTTCCAGTGATGGGGGCAGAGCGAGTCGGTATGCCACAGGTCCAACCCTCTCAATGATATCAAAGGGACCAATGTACCTGGGACTCAATTTCCCCCTCTTCCCAAATCTCATCACCCCTTTCATAGGTGAGACCTTTAGGAAAACATGCTCTCCCACCAAAAACTCAAGAGGACGCCGCCTCACATCAGCATAACTCTTCTGTCTATCCTGAGCAATCTTCATTTTTCTCTGAATTTCTTTGATCTTCTCAGTGGCTTCCTGAACAGCATCAGACCTTAGCACTGTTCTGTCCCCAGTTTCCTCCCAGCATATAGGTGTTCTGCATTTCCTCCCATATAGGGCCTCATATGGAGCCATCTGTATACTAGAGTGAAAGCTATTGTTGTAGGTGAACTCTATCAGTGATAAGTCCAGATCCCACTCAACAGACCAGTCAACCACATAAGATCTCAGAAGATCCTCAAGTGTCTGAATAGTTCTCTCTGTCTGACCATCAGATTGAGGATGATATGCAGTGCTGAAACTCAGATTAGTTCCCAAATCTTCCTGTAATTTCCTCCAAAACCTGGACAGAAATCGAGGATCACGGTCAGAGACAATGTCCAAGGGAACTCCATGCAATCTGACAATCTCATCGATGTACAGTTTTGCTAACCGATCCAAACTGTAAATCATTTTGATCGGTAAGAAGTGAGCTGACTTCGTGAGTCTGTCCACAATCACCCATACGGCATCATGATTCCTTCTGGTATTGGGCAGTCCACACACAAAGTCCATACTGATATGCTCCCACTTCCACTGAGGAATAGGGAGAGACTGCATCAAACCGCCCGGCCTCTGATGCTCAGCCTTCACGGTTTGGCAAGTCAAACATCTGGACACAAACAAATGCACATCCTTCTTCATACCATGCCACCAGAAAGTCTTTTTCAGATCCTGATACATCTTGGTACTACCAGGATGAACGGTATACTTAGTGCAATGGCTTTCCTTAAGAATTTCATTTCTCAACTCAGGGTCCTCAGGGACACAGACCCTTCCACGGAATCTGAGGAGACCATCATCCGACATACTGAAATTCTCAACACAGCCTTGCTCCGATCTCTCTTTCCACCGTAGAATATCCGGATCTGACTGCTGCCCTGATCTCAGTCTCTGCAGTAAGTCTGACTGAACCCTGAGAGAAGCTAGAAGACCGCCTCTCTCACCCGGAGTCACACTCATATGTAAGTCACTGAACTCCTGCAATAGTCACCACTCCTGGACTCGCAGTGCAGCTATCTGAGTCACAGGATACCGACTAAGAGCATCAGCCACCACATTGGCTTTACCAGACTGATATTGGATGGTGAAGTCATAATCCTTTATCCATTCAAGCCATCGCCTCTGTCTCATATTCCGCTCTTTCTGAGTGAAGATATACTTCAAGCTCTGGTGATCTGTAAACAATTCAAATGTCTGTCCAAACAGATAGTGCCTCCAGATCTTCAAGGCAAAAACTACAGCTGCCAACTCCAGATCATGAGTGGGGTAGTTTACCTCATAGTCTTTGAGTTGCCTTGAAGCATAAGCAACTACCTTTCCTTGCTGCATCAGTACAACACCCAGACCCTTACCAGAGGCATCAGTGTACACAGTGAACTTCTCTCCATCACAGGGAATGATGAGGATATGAGCACTGGTCAGTCTCCTTTTCAGTTCCTGAAAACTAGACTCACAATTATCAGACCACTCAAACTTCAAATTCTTTCTAGTTAGCTTAGTCAGAGGACCAGCCAGCTTGGAAAAACCCTCCACAAAGCGGCGGTAGTATCCAGCTAAGCCCAGAAAACTTCTGACCTCAGTTGCTGTAGTTGGTCTTCCCCAGTGAAGAATGGCCTCCACCTTCACTGGATCCACAGACACACCCTGGCCAGAAATAATGTGCCCCAGAAAGCCAATCTGATATAGCCAGAACTCACATTTGCTGGCCTTAGCATACAGCTGCTTCAGCCGCAGAATCTCCAGCACCTTGCGCAAATCCTGAGAGTGATCTTGCGCATTCTTGGAGTAGATCAGAATATCATCAATGAAGACAACTACACATTTGTCCAGAAGCTCATGAAATACCCTGTTCATCAGATCCATAAACACCGCAGGGGCATTTGTCAGTCCAAAGGGCATAACAAGAAACTCATAGTGCCCATACCTGGTCCTGAATGCAGTTTTAGGTACATCCTCCTCCTGAACTCTCAGCTGATGATAGCCAGACCTCAGGTCAATTTTAGAGAATATCGTAGCACCCTGCAACTGATCAAAGAGATCATCGATACGGGGTAATGGGTACTTATTCCTAACAGTCACTTGATTGAGTTGACGGTAATCGATGCACATGCGCAAAGTACCATCCTTCTTCTTCACAAATAACACAGGTGCTCCCCATGGAGAAACACTGGGTCGAATATACCCCTTCTCTAATAGTTCTCCCAGTTGCTTCTTCAGCTCTGTCAGTTCTGAAGTTGCCATCCTGTAAGGAGCTTTAGATATCGGTGCCGTGCCTGGCAACAACTCGATACCAAACTCAACTTCTCTGCTGGGTGGTAACCCAGATAAATCATCAGAGAAAACGTCAATAAACTCCCTTACCACAGGAATTTTAGCCAGATCCAAATCAGGCTCAGTCTGCACCTTGACATGCGCCAGATACCCCTTGCAGCCCTGGGCTAAAAGCTTCCTGGCCTGCAGATGAGATATCACCAAAGGCTCCTGTTCTGAAATCCGGCCTTGGATAACCAGTTGCTGTCCATCACTTAAATGCAGAGTAATTAACTTTTCAAAACAATCTAAAGTAGCATGATAGGCAGATAGCCAATCCATGCCCAGAATGATGTCATAGTCCTTCATAGGAAGACTAATCAAATCAATAGGTAAATCATATCCTTCAACCTTAATCAAACAGTCAGGATATGCTATATCTGTAGATACGGCCTCACCCATAGGTGTATGAACAGAAATACAGAAATTAAGTATCCTAGGCAACACAGGCAGACATGGTGCAAAACATGCAGACACAAAGGATAAATTGGCACCAGGATCAAAAAGAATGCGTGCCAAAAACTAAACACATAAAGTGTACCTTCTACCACGGACTTCGAAGCCGAAGCATCCCTCTCCGCGATGGCATACACGCGAGTCTGCACAGTAGGCTTCTCACCCTGTCCTCTAGCATCCGGCATAGGACAGTCCTTAATCATATGCCCCACCTTACCACATCTGAAGCAAGCGCTAGTCTTCCTGTAGCACTCATTATCCTGATGTTTAGTGCTCCCGCAGTGGAGACACTTCTTGCCATTCTGAGAAACTGTGCTGGCTGGCTTCTGATAAGGTTTGTATCTGCCCTTATTGTCTTTCTTCTTATCCTTGAAATTCTTCTTATCCTTACCACCCAGAGTGGGTGCGTAAGTCACAGAAGTAGGGGCGGATGCAGTGACTGATATAGTATCAGCAGCCATCTCAGCAATGCACCTCTCAGCAGTGCGAGCCCTGTCTACCACTTCAGCATAAGCCTCCAAGTGTAGCATAGCTACCCTTGTTCTGATGTCTTTCCTCAAACCCCGCTGAAACTTCTTGGCTCTTCTTTCCTCGGTGTTGACTAAGTGAGGAGCATACCCCGACAACCGAGCGAATGTGGCCTCATACTGATCCACCGTCAGATCGCCCTGCTCAAGATGAATAAACTCCACCTCGCGCTCCTCAGATAAGCTAGAGGGGAAAAACTTGGCATTGAACTTCATCATGAAGTACTGCCAATCAACATCCCTGGATTCAGTTGCCGCCAGTCTGACGACTCCCTTCCACCAGTCTTCGGCATCTCCACGCAACATGAAGACAGACAAACATAGCTTGTCTGCATCATCACATCGCAAAACCTGGAAAATCTTTTCCAGTGTCAAAAGCCAATCCTCAGCCGCTCTGGGCCCCGGACTACCATAAAATGCAGTCGGGTTCAGGTGTTGAAACTCTCGAACCAACCGAGCATATCGTTGATGTGCGCCATCACCCAGAGGAGAACCAGCGCCACCCACATAGTGTCCAGCCGGTTGTGACTGTGACTGAGGCTGTGTCTGCGATAGCCGCTGCAATAACTGTTGCTGAACCTCCATGTGCTGCGCCTGCTGCTGCTGCATCATCTGAGTTTGCTGCTGGATGAATGCGTTCTGTTGTTGCATCATAGCAGTCATAGCCTCCATGGCCTGCCTCAGATCAGACTGTTGATCACCGTTGCTACTGCTAGATCTTGGTCGCACCATTTTTGTTACCTGCATCACATAACACGGTAGAATAACAACCAATATTCAATCACAGATCAGATCCTATCTTGGTTTCTAGCAATACACAAACAGAGTTTCAAATCCTATCTTGGTTTCTAGCAATACACAAACAGAGTTTTCCCTTCCCGGAGTTTCTAATTGCTAGTAATATGCTCTGATACCATCTGTAACATCCCTCAGAATCACACCCCACACACATACAAGTAAAATACGGGGTTTTCAAAAATTTTTACTCTTCCATTAAAACACAAGAAGAAAGTGGCATCGAAGGACATTACTACGGAACTGAAAACCGCACAGACTGAGTAGGATCGATTACTAGGAAATAGAAAATCCGGAAATCCAGAAGAAAATCTGGCAGCAAGTATACTAAATTACTGCTGCACAGATCCACATATCAAGGAACAAAACAGATGTCCCCACTACACGTATGTGGAGTACACAAATTTCAGAAATATTGCAAAAACTAATTATTCAGATACCAATTACAACAATAACTCGGTTCACATCTCAAGGTACTTCGAATACAGTAACGCGGTTACACATTTCAGAATAAGAACAATTGTATTTTCATGACTCCAAAACTCGTATCCAACAATAAAACGAGACAACTATAATATAATATCCTGAAAACAGGCATAAGCCCTCAGGAGACAAAACGTGTCATATAAGTAAGTTAGGCACGCAGGCCTGATAAATCTTTAGAAGACAACTCTTAGAAATTTTATAAAACATTAGCATCATAACAAATTAAGTAGCTGTAGCAATCACTGTCTTGATGTCTCACCTGAAAATAATTAAACAATGGGGGTGAGCTAAAAAGCTCAGTGAGTAAAAGACACTAAAAGCCATCCATAGTACACATCAAAAAAATATCATGCTTGTAGATAAGACACTTAACATGCACACTCATATCAGAAACAAAACATAATCAAATACAGACACTTATAACAATAGGCATCAAGCATGAAGTAGGATATCAGTCTACCAACCCATTCCAACTATTCACACCGCCCAACACATCTATAATACAGATCGGAACAGAACTATAGAAAATCAGAGCTGACAGACAGAAGAGATCGAAACAGAACTACAGAAATCAGAGCTGACAGACAGAAAATCAGAATTTTCAGAATCCAAACGGATAGTCTACATCGGAAACAGAAAGGCCACAGAAGGCCTGAAGACCACAGAAGGTCTGATAACCACAGAAGGTCTGACCCCACCTCTGCCGAGGATGAGACATGCATGCATATCAGAAACAGAATGGTAGAGGAGGTATCAGTGGGTGGCCCCCGTCTTGTCAGGACGTGGCACTCTGGCCTCCAATACTGGTAGAGGAGGTATCAGTGGGTGGCCCCCGTCTTGTCAGGACGTGGCACTCTGGCCTCCAATACCCAGAACAGAACAGAAATAGTGGAGGGAGAACGGAAGGTGAGACCAGCTCACATCTACCCTTCACTAGTGTCTCAAGGGTCGTAGTAGACTATCAGCACCATTACAGCGCCACAGAAGGAGAGTAAGGACACGGAAGAGTGCTACACTAGGGCATAAATTTTACAGAACAGGTCATGCTGAAACGGAGGAGTAGGACTAACCACCACTCAATTCTCACGTCATGCCCAAAGTGTCTCACAAACCAGGAAATGACACACCCCAATATCCAGTCCTTAACAAAATTACAATTTGCAGAAAATCAAAGCTAAACACAATTCATAATTTTTACCATCAACCAGAAGTAATATATGAGTGAATTCCTTGAATTCCTTAGATTTCATGCAACTATCCTTAATTCATGTCAAACCATTCTATATTCTCACAAAGGTTATAACACATTCAAAGTTTCAGAAATTCACTACATATGTACTGAACAGAAATTATTCGCGTAACAAACAATTAAACAGATGTTTCAAAAAAAATAGATTAATATATCATACTTGCAACAGATGTTTCAGACCGAGTAAGTAATCTAAAATAGGCAATATGATATTCACAATGAAGCTGTTTGGAACTACTTTCCAATAGAACTGAATCCATCGGATTTGGAGTTATAACCGGGGAGGTATGGGTGTTCGAACATAGAAAGGTCGGGATTTCAGAATTCCAGAAAACAGATTCGTACATCAGAATTGCGACACAAATTTCAGATCCAATAACTAACATAAAATAGGCGATATGGTAATAAAAATGAATCCCTTCGAGTCTACTTTCTAATAAGACTGATTTGGCAAGATTTCGAGCTATACCTAGGGAGATATGATGGTTCGAACACATAAAGGTCGAAATCCATATTTCCAGAAAACTGATTTTGTACAGCTAGATTGAAATACCGATTGAAATACGAATACAGCTCGGATATGGTCGATATCATATTCAAATTAAAGCCGAATGTATCTAGTTTCATACAAAATTTATTTCGTGCAATTTGGATCTATAGGCCATGAGATATTGGGGTTATAGTACACAAAGGTCAGATTAGTGAATGCAGATTTCAGCAGAACAGGATTTTAAAACCCTATAAATATTTGAATTCAACCCCATACGGATAATCATTGCAATTAACGAATTTTAATTGAATGATAATCTACAATTTAGCGGATTAGACTCCTTAGGATCGAATTACTCACAAGAAAAATCATCCACAGAGAAAAAAACGCCAAGACAGAGGATCACCAGGAAATTCGTCCACCACCAGTCTGCCACCACCAGCGTCAGAAATTTCAGGAGGCGCCAAGCACAGTGAGGGGCGACAACCAAAGGCGGCTAGGGCAAGAAAACACAAAAGTTGTGAGGGAGAGGAGCCCTCACGCAATTCCTCTTTTTCTCCCACCCCAAACGGATCCAAGATCCAATAACCCAGTTAACTTAAGTGAAAAATCGGTTTTATGGGCTTACCTGGGCTTAACCACCCTGCGCCACTCCAATAATATCAGAAATATGCGCCACCATGGTGGAAGAAATTCCAGGAGAAAAGAATCAAGGTTGAGGGTTCAAATCCCCAACCAAAATAATTATTTTTGCCCTGTAGGAAAAATTCCTACACTTAGGCAAAAATCCCAAAATTTTAACAGATAAAAATACAGAAACAGAATTTCTAACCTTAAATTATAATTCAGAAAAATCGAGGGCGTTACAACCAACCTAGGAAAAATCGCAGTGATATTCTGCTATTATTATTGTTCGTAGATGCCATCTACAACAAAAGACAAGCAGATCAATATCACATTTTAATCATTTATTCTAGACTTTTATAAATGATTATTTCTCACTATTTTATTCAAATCGATAATCCTCAAAAAGTGATCGAGAAGCCACCCGACTTCCTTAGTGAGATGCGATCCTCATTTCGTACACGGCATTTGATGCGTTGCATTTATATAGTATTTTTACCTATGTTTTAGATCATATTTGGGACGTATTTGCATGATTTTGCGCAATTTTTAGTGTTTTTATCTTACTTTGCACAGAATCTTCACTTTTCTTGCTTTTTGTGAAAATGTAGGTAAAAAGGCTCAAAATTGAAGGATTTTGAGAGTTTTAAGGTCAAAGCGTGATTCCCGAGGAGATCATGAGCCCACACATCAAATTTGGAGCAAAACCGGTGAAGAACGAGTGGCCGTAATTGTGGATTCGGCCGTAAACGCGACGTCGAGTGGAGGACGAAAATCGGCTAACTTAATAAGTTCACCAAAACTTTCACGGGCAAGGCCATAATTCCATCACGGGCCGTAAAAGTTTCTGTGACCAAATGCATTATACGCCGAAAGAATTACTGCCGAAGCCATAAACACATCACGGGCCGTAAAAGCTTCCGCCCGACGAGTTTTTCGCTCGATTCTCACTCATTTTGATCCGGATTTGGACCAAACTTCGCAGAACCATTCCTTGATGGGTTCTAAACCAGTCTAACTATAAAAGAGGAGATTTTGATCGGATCAAGGGGGGCTTCTACGGACGAAAGCGGACGGCGGCGGCGACAAGGGCGAAAACGTGGTTTTCAACCATTTTTCTGGCAAGATTTTCCCTGAAGACAACGATAGATCAGTCAATCTTCATCTTCGGATCAAAAAGAAGGTGGCTCTATCTTTTAGTGATTTCTTGCAATCTTTCATGCGTTTTCTTGTTCATCAAAACATCATGTATTTCTATTCTAACATGAGCGAGTAGAAACCTTTGTCGGGATGATTGGGCGTAGCCTAATGACTTTTATGAGTTAATACGTGTTTTGCTATTTTCATTAGAATTTATCTGCATGATTTGGTTGAAATTTTGCTTATCTCGTAATTTACCCTAGCCACGTATTTTTACGTCTTAGACGTTGCGAGAAGGACCGGGAGGTGAATCGCAACGTCTGATCTATTTCAACTAGACCTACAAATCCAATCACTGGAGTAGTTTGGATTCGTTTGAAGGATTAACCAATGCTTCATAGAGCTTAAAGGGTTTAATTAGGTTAACTATCACGGGAGTAGTTGTTGGTGTATATGCCCTAGGACCTAGTTTTGGTCAACTTATGTACTACTTGACATTGATATTTATATATCATTCTGGCATTGTCGTTATCATTGTTTGTCTACACCTGCGATTGTGTACTTACATGATAATGTCCCTGGAGACAGATTGGATCTGTGCTCAAATAATTGTCCCCAGTCGATGTACCTGAGTGGATATGGGACAGCTCTGTTACTTGAGAGACTGGTATGTGGGCTGGTTAGGCACGTGGTGCTAACGCAGACACATGGGTATATCATTGGAGGATATACTGGATAGACCCGCTATGAGGCTATGACTTGGTGTCATGAGTTATCCTCATAAGTGACAGGAGATGCATTGATCCCTTGACTTGAGGTCATTGATCATTCTATATGGTTAGGGACTTGCTTTGATACAACCTAACACCTTGCCGTAGCTGGGAGGTCATAACGGTTGTTATTGACCATGTCATGACCCATATGAGAAGATCAATGGACAGACATAGGATTTGCCCCTTCCCTAGGGAAGTATGATATCCATGGAGCTCCTTTATGGTTCTATGACTGAGAGTGTATGACCATACCCAGGTGAGAACCTGTTTTAGTCATAACCATGTGATTGGATGAAAATAAGTGGTGACACACTTGTCCAATCGGATATCAGTTCGGCAAAGAGACTGTAATGCATCTGTACCTAGTTGCGATGATGGGGATGTCGATGTCGATATCCATTCGAATGACTTGGGTAGCAGCGATGCACTGCTAGGTGCCACTCACTGCTTGTGATGACCTCTGGTCAGCACTGCCAGCGTCAGAGGAACCTACAGGGTCGCACACCTTGATACTTGAGTTCTCGTATTGATCGGGAAGCCTTATGATCGAGTTATTGGATAACTCGGATCTAATTGGGAGATTTCATCAGCACCAATGGGCCTGATGAGATGGAAGAATGTTATTGGAGCCAAACTTCATTTTTGGCAGGTTGACCCGTATTTGACCATGGTTGGTCACATTTGGATTAGGGTTGCATTGGATTGGATCCAAGTGCTTAATCAACCCATGTAATGAAGTTTGGGCTAGCTCATTATCCAATGAGGCCCAATAACAAGTTCTCATGGAGAGATGAGAGGCTAAAAGGGTATAATGGGGAGAAACATGAGCCATTAAGCGCCTAGGGGCATAATGGGGTCATGTTGGCGCCTTTGCTTCATTATGGAAGTAAAGGGCACCTCCCCTCTCTTCCTAGGATGGAATGCATGCCTCTATGGCATTGATTGGGGCGCAAGGCAAGGCCTTGGCGCACAAGGAAAGGCGTGGGGCACAATAAGGAATGGTTGAATGAGAATTATGGAAATGTCTTGGAGACTTTCCTTGTCTCAAACCTCCTCATCCTAGCCCTACACTTGTCATGATCCTAGCCCTTACCCTAACCGCCTCTTGCCCTATAAATGTGACCCTAGTCGCCCCCTCTTGTGGATAATCAATCTTTGAAGGCGTGAACACATCAAGAGGGCGAGAACAAGGGGCATTGGTGCAACCATCCTCTTCCATCAAACCCTAGCCGCAAGCTTCTTCCCTTCTTCCTCCTTTGGCGCAAGAGAAGTAAAGGCTTGGCGGCATTCTCCCTTCTCCCCTCTTCTTCATCAATTGGCGCTTCTACCTTGGAGGTGGCGCAAGCATTCAAGAAGAGAACTAAGGCTTGGATCTTCTTCCCGAGGCTAGCACCGGGCGTGGAAGAAGAGAACTCAAGAGATCCGTGTGTGTGAGACTGCAGAGGGCGCACACTTGGGCGCCTGCATCGGCATCGTTCTACATTGCTCCTGAGGTATTTCCTAACTCATCGTGTCGACTCCCTTGCTTGCGATCTTCACTGGGTTTTTGGGACCGGCTTGTTTCGGGGACATTCTTCCGCTGCGTAAAATGTATGTCCATGACTCTGAAAATTGTAAAATGTCCCCGGGGTTTCCCAACAATAGTTAGTTAATCTAGTTAAATACCGTACTACGCTTCGGGAGGAGGTAGTACGCACTTTAGGAAGAGTTCCTTTCATGCTAGATAATTTCTGTGAATTAGTTATTTATTTAAAGGCTCATAATTGTCAAAGTGGCGAACCCATAAATTCCCGACTCGTTGAAATCTAAACCCCTTAAAAGCTGTTCCGAGTTTGCTTGTCCGCATAAGTTAGGAAAACAAACCATTGATTTTGTTAGCCTAAATTCAAACAAGTCGAAAAGTCAGTACTTAGCTTCGTAGTCCCTGTGGGATCGATAACTTTTATTACTTTGATAAATCCGTGCACTTGCGGATTGCTATCAAGTTTTTGGCGCCATTGCCAGGGACTACGGATAGTTGATATTGACTAATTGATAAGTTAGGAGATTAGACATTTTTCTTTTCTTTTGCCGTTAGTTTTTACTATTCTTTTCTTTTTATTGTCTACTTACAAGTTGTATGCCCAGAAATTTTCGTGCAGGTGCTTTGTTTCCAGAAGACCCATAAATTGAATGAACATTCTGCCTTCGAAGGAGACTGCAGTTTGAAGATAAAAAGAATTATGAGAAAGGAGAGATGGCGGAGGACAATCATCATCAATCTTTGATGGACTTCGCAGCACCTAATGTACAAGGGTTTAATTCAAGTATCGTTCGACCCAACATAGAGGCAAACAATTTTGAGCTAAAGCCAGCATTAATGACGATGGTTCAACAAAACCAATTTGGGGGTTCCCCAAATTCAGATCCAAATCTTCATTTAGCTGCTTTTCTTGAATACTGCGATATAGTTAAGATTAACAGAGTTTCATCTGATGCCATAAGACTGAGACTATTTCCGTTTTCTCTCAGGGACCATGCCAGAGCTTGGTTGTACTCTATGCCAACAGGATCATTCACCACGTGGGAGCAGTTGTCCAAAGCATTCCTGAACAAATATTTCCCGCCAAGCAAAACTATTCAATTGCGCAACAAGATCACGTGTTTTACACAGCAAGAGGGAGAATCGCTTTATGAGGCTTGGGAGCGTTTCAAGGAGCTCCAGCGCATGTGCCCACATCACGGACTTCAGGATTGGATTTTAGTCCAAATCTTTTACAACGATTTGGACTATAGCACCAAGATGATGGTGGACACTGCGGCCGGAGGAACAATCATGAGCAAGAACATGGAAGAAGCAACAACTCTTCTAGAGGATATGGCCATGAACTATAACCAATGGGCAGGTGAGCAGAACACTACTTCCACGGGATTTGGTAAGTATCATAATGACTCCTTGACATCACTCGCAGCGAAGGTTGATTCTCTAGTTCAGAAGATTGATTCCCCTATCTTTTTCACCTAGTTTAGTTAACATGGTTTCTTGTGAGGTATGTGGTGTAATAGGGCACAATGCGTCTGAATGCCGGATCATAACTTCTCCACAAGAGGAATCAGATCAAGAGCAAGTGAACGCTGTGGGGAATTATAATCAGAGACCTGCAAATGACCCTTACTCTGCTACTTACAACCCAGGATGGAGGAACCACCCCAACTTGTCATACAAACAAAATCAAGGGCAAGTTCCTCCTCAATATTCACAGCAGAATAATAGGCCACCGCCAGGTTTCTAGCCGAGACAGTATGGGCAACCCCAAAAGTCGAATTATGATTCCTTGTTGGAAGCCATTTTGAACCAGCAAAAGAGGACTGACGACCTTGCTGATTAGCTCAAGCAGCTAACATCCTATGTACAAGCTTTGACTACTCACAACAAGAACGTTGGAAAATCAGATTGCACAGCAAGCAAGTACTGCCACTAGACCTCCAGGGAGATTACCAGGACAGCCTGAGATGAATCCCCGGGAGCATGTCAACGCAGTCACTGTAATGAATGCTGAAAATGAGGAGGTACCTGAGGAACCGGTTGAGGAATTGGTAGATCGGTCTGTAGGCATTGTTCTAGAAGCAGAATATTGCAAGGAAGTAAGGGATGAAGAGAAATATGTAGCCCTACCTGCATATGTCCTTTCTCCTCCTTTTCCTCAAAGGTTGGTTATAACAGAACAAAGGACACATGAGATTCGTAAGACTGAGGTGAAGAAAGACTAGGTAAGTCAGAATGTTAAAATAAATAAGGTAAAAGATCCTGAGGATATTTCAATTCCGTGCAAAATTGGTGAGTTATCTGTTGAAAATGCTATGTGTGACATAGGAGCTAATATTAGCTTGTTATCATCATATTTGGTTGAGAAAGTAGACTGTGGAAAATTTAAACCAACTGATACATATGTTCAATTTGCTAATGGTTTTGATCAACAACCTATTGGTATATTAGAAAAATGTAACGATTCAAATTGATAAATTTTCAATTGTTACTGATTTTATGGTTGTTAGCATGAAATAAAATGTTAAGTTTCCTGTCATATTAGGGAGACCATTTTTATCAAGTACAGGAGCTGTAATTGACATGTTGAATGAAAAGCTTACTTTGAATTTGGATAATAGCAAGTTGATTTTTGATTTTCCATCAGAAACTAAAAAGATTAACTTTGTAGGTTCTGATCAAATTCCAGAAGTGAAAGAAGATGACTGTGATAGAAGAAGTGGATTTGAAGTTGATAGACGGTTCTTGGAAAATTGGGAAAGAAATAAGAAAGATGAACCAGAAGATGACAAGACATGGACACTACTTAGAGTGTTAGGGTTAGAATTGAGTAAAGAATTGGAGAGGCATGATGGGCAACAATTGCCATTGATTCATCGCACTTTGTACCCACCTGAAGGGACATAAACATTACCTTGATCGAGCTGAAGACCATAAACAAGAGCTTTTTGGGAGGCAACCCAAATTTCTGACTTTTGTGATTCTTAATTTTAGTTTTTGATTTGTTTTAGATTTTTAGGAAATTTTTGCAGCATGTATTGATGAATTTTTATTGATAGAAAATCTTTTAATAAGTTATTTTATATGTAGGAATTTTTGGAAAATTTTTACATGGAGAAAAGATGAGCAACGAGACTATCACGGGTGTAGCCGTGATTCATATACCAACCGTTATTCTAGCGGCAATTTCTTTGTGAGTATGGTTAATATGATTTTGATAGTGAAACATGATGGTGTTTGATATTTGAAACTTATTTACCATGATAAATGTGATTATCTTTGATGTGATATAGTTTCTAGATTTTTTTTAGTCATGTTTTCATCTTTTGATATAACTGCATAGGATTTCGCTCATATTTTAAGGGAACTCTTGAAAATTTTTTCTGAAATTCATCATGACTTGAGTTAATCTTTATGTATGTGCAACAATTTAAGTCTAGGGTGTCCTTCATGATATGCTTACTCTTCAAGGCTTTATTAGATATGAATTTTGAATGTATATGATTTTTAAGGATGATCAAATTTGTTTTACCCTTGATTTTGGAATTAGGAAACATTTTGAGTGATTGATTTGATGACTTAAGGAATTTTTGAAAATTCATGTGGACTTAAATTGTTGAGTAAATTCAATTCTGGTATTGATAAAATGCATATGTTAATTGTTATATGTTCATAAGGACATGTGCATAGTAACTTTATACTTGAAGTTTTATCTATCTATTTGTGCTTGCTGAGGAAATTTTTATGAATAGAAAATTAGTGATAAAATCTTTAATTGAGATTTGCTCCAACTCCTCTAGTTGAGTAATCTGAAGTCATGAGTTATATTATACCACGAGTTGGTATACTTTAAATCTGTTATGATCAAGTATCGCTTAACGATTTAAGTATCATGCCACTGACCGGCTTTCTCCAAAGAATATAAAAAAAAAGAGAGAAAAAAAAGGGAGAGACTCCTCTACTTGGCACTGCAAGGGAATTTGCAGTGGTACCAAAGACATGAGTTGAAGTTAAATAAAAATAAATGGAGAAAAAGAGAAGGCTGAAGGTCATGTGGACAACTCTGCTGACTTTAAGATTGAAACTGATGGGGGCAAAGACCACCGGCCACGAAGGTACAAGTGGAGTCTACAAATACCCTTGCCAAAGACTTGGAGGTCTCACAAATAAGCTAGCAAAGCTTCACTCATAAAGCTAGCTCAAATAATAGGAGGAACTACTTCAAGAATAAAAGAGGCCCAAGGCATTCAAGCCCATCTCCAACGCTGCACCTTGCAACCAACATTTGCAGCCAATGCATCATCTTCAACAGAGCAAAAAAGGAAGCTCCAACGTTACATTCGCTCGGCCAAGAGAAAAGGGAAACTCCAACGTCACTTGGCTGCCATCTTCGCTCAAAGCTCCTCAACATCTCCTGCTGCCGAATAAGGAAACAAGCAACGCGATAATATTCAGCCAGCAACCAGCAAGTAGGATGAAGATTTCATCATACGCACGTCAACGCTTATCTTCATTGCTGCAAGGATGGAAATTCCAACGTCTCTTGCCAGCCATATTCGCTCAGCTCAAGCTGCTCAACGTCTCTCTGCTGAAGAAGGAAACTACAACGTTCGGCAGCAACGTTTCTCCCAGCGTGTTCCCATATGAATCATGTATGAACCTTGTAATCGGCAGAGTGAGTTTTGAATGAATGGAAATGGTTTTTTTTCTTCCGATGAATCGGATGTCTCCTTCTTCCTTCTCTGAGGTGCTTGTCACCTAGTTTTCTCTTCTCCTCCTTCTCGGGCTGAGTCCCTCCCTCTTCCTTTCTTCTCTAATCTCTCCTTTTCCCCCCCAATTCTCCTGCTCCGCTGACAACATCGCACACCCAGCAAACCTGCAGATTTTCCATCATTTCGAGAGCTCGCCGGCGGCGATCCCACCCTCGGATCTCCACGAAACTTTGGACATCTCTTCGTCTCCCATAGTTGAACCTTCAGCCACCGACATCCGCCCATCTGCCGCTCCGATTGCCGGAATCAAACTCCGGATCAGATCCCCTGTTTCCGCCAGCCTTCCGCCCTAGTTCCGCTTCCCAGCGTCGTTCTCCTCCGACAGGCCACCGTCCGCCTCCAAACTCCGGCCACATCTCCGAGACCATCTCGAGGATCTTCATTTGTAGCAGGTTCCGAATTCGCGCACCACCGGCCTTTCGGCGACGAACTCTGCTCCACTCGCGTACTGCCCTGTTCCAACAGAACACCCTCCGCCTCCGCAGCCTTCCGCCCTTCATCGTTGTTCTACTCCGACAGGCCGCCAATCGACCCCAAACTCTGGCCACGTCTTCTCATCTATGATGACAACCTCCACTTGAAGCAGGTTTTGATTTCGTCCACCATCCGGTGAACAGCGATCACCCCTGCTATGCTCGCCAACCTCCCCTGTCATGTTCGAACAGCCGCCTCCTTTTCGCAGCTTACCCTGTTCCGCCTGAACACCTGTTTCTCCGTCGCTGTCAGTGCTCTGACGCTGCCATCACCTTGTCCACCACCTGCTCTACCAGAGTCTCCGACAAATCACTAGCTCCGGCATCATTGAATGGCGCAGACCATCCTTGCCTGTTTGCAGACTCTGCTTCTTGCCGCTGTCTTCTGTTTTGCTCTTTCATATTAATCTGATTACCCTTATTGTCGCAGGTTTTTGGCATGGTCAGAGAAGCCCCCAGCTCTGATCATTGGACCCATTAGCAAGACCAGATCCTCCTCTATCATTCGGATCAGTTGGGAGAAACGCAAATCGACTGGATCATCCTCGAAGACACATCAACTTTTCGTAAATTGATTAACTCCTGCAGAGTCTTCTTATTTAATCTGACTAGCATATTTTATGCAGGTATCTTAAGCAATCAGCGCAACAAAATTCCAGAACTTTGGAACGAATAGAAAGACCAAATCTTGTTCTACCATATGGACCAGTGGGACTGAATCCAGATTCTTCAGATCAACCAAGGATACCTAGCAACTTTTCATATTTGAATAACTCCTGCAATTGTTCTGAAAACTAATCTGATTAGCCTTGTTCTTGTAGGTATTCAATGTGTTTAGACTTGATAGAACCTCTTATCTCTGACACGAGCATGAAGAACAGGTTTCACTCTACAAATCTGATAACTTGGTTCCACTAAAAGAATCACCAGATCAACTTGGGAAACATTGCAAAAGTCAAGACTGATAAGATTCTGCACTGCTTTATATTGAATAATCTGACTTGCTATATTGTTGCAAACATTATAAATTGTTGACAACTCTTCATCATCTATTTTTCATGTCATTCAAAAGAACTAGTGTTGTTCTACTTGCTGGTATAATCAATTCAAATTTTAGGCATATGGATTTTTCAACACGGTATAGCAATTTTTTCTAAATGATTATTTTATTGCCCTGGATTTCTGGTTATTTTTCTGAATTTTGATTTTTCTGAACATAAAAAAAATATATATATAAAAAAATTTTAGTTTTAATAAGTAGAATAAATCCCACGCTCCCCCCTACATCAGAAACTATGAGTTACATTATACTGCTTTGCAGTATACTATGAACAATGTTATGATGTTAATGGGAAATTGCATATAACAGTTTAAAGACCAAATTGCTTTAAAAATCTCTTATCTTTAACATCACTGAAATTCTTGAAGTAGAAATTTTATTTGTTGAGTAAGATATATTGATTAAAATGGAAAGTATATGATACTTAGTACATGTTGAATGGATGTTATGGCATGAATTATGATTTTTATCTTTCTTGGATTGTAACCTCTTGAGAGTTTATTTCTATTATGATTTTTCTTTAATTACTTGAGTTTGGAGAATTGATTACTTAATTTGTGGACTAAGGAATTTATTAGGGACAAAAAAAAACAAATGAGTGTACCTTATCTTTACATTCTTTATACATATCATGGCATTGCTTGAGGACAAGCAAAACTCTAAGTCCAGGGTATTTTGATGCGTTGCATTTATATAGTGTTTTTACCTATGTTTTAGATCATATTTGGGACATATTTGCATGATTTTGCGCTATTTTTAGTGCTTTTATCTTACTTGGCACAGAATCTTCACTTTTCTTGGTTTTTGTGAAAATGTAGGTAAAAAGGCTAAAAAATGAAGGATTTCGAGAGTTTTAAGGTCAAAGCATGATTCCCGGGGAGATCTGTAATACCCCGAGTATAGTCCCACATTGCAAGTGGGAGAAACTATTATGTGGTTTATAAGGCTGAGTGGGCTTGCTATTGTTAACTTGGGCTTAAGCATTTTAATAGATTGGGCCATGTTGCAAATCGGCTCACCAAGTTAATGAATAGTTTGCTTACTAAGTGGGTTGTAATAAATGGTATCAGAGCAAAACTTAGTCCAAAGCATGGTGAGAGGCCAATAGGAAAGGGCTACCGAGGATGGTGGAGCCACCTTTGGGCTGACCTCACATGCTGCCGACTAAGGGATGATTCTTGGGCATGTGTTAAGGTTTGGGCTTGACGAGGACGTCAAGTCTTAAGTGGGGGAGATTGTAATACCCCGAGTATAGTCCCACATTGCAAGTGGGAGAAACTATTATGTGGTTTATAAGGCTTAGTGGGCTTGCTATTGTTAACTTAGGCTTAAGCATTTTAATAGATTGAGCCACGTTGCAAATCGGCTCACCAAGTTAATAAATAGTTTGCTTACTAAACGGAATGTAACAAGATCAGGAGCCCACACGTCGAATTTGGAGCAAAACTGGTGAAGAACGAGACAATTACGGCCTTGGCCGTAATTGTGGATTCGGCCGTAAACGCGACGTCGAGCGGAGGACGAAAATCGGCTAAGTTAAGAAGCTCACCGAAACTTTCATGGGCAAGGCCATAATTCCATCATGGGCCGTAAAAGTTTCTGTGACCAAAAGTATTATTCGCCGAAAGAATTACGGCCGAAGCCGTAAACACATCACGGGCCGTAAAAGTTTCCGCCCGACGAGTTTTTCGCTCGATTCTCACTCGTTTTGAACCAGATTTGGACCAAACTTCGCAGAACCATTCATTGATGGGTTCTAAACCGGTCTAACTATAAAAGAGGAGATTTTGATCGGATCAAGGGGGGGCTTCTGCGGAACGAAGCGGACGGCGGCGGCGACAAGGGCGAAAACGTGGTTTTCAACCATTTTTCCGGTAAGATTTTCCCTGAAGACAACGATAGATTAGTCAATCTTCATTTTCGGATCAAAGAGAAGGTGGCTCTGTGGTTCTTTTAGTGATTTCTTGCAATCTTTCATGCATTTTCTTGTTCATCAAAACATCATGTATTTCTATTCTAACATGAGCGAGTAGAAACCTTTTTCGGGATGATTGGTCGTAGCCCAATGACTTTTATGAGTTAATACATGTTTTGCTATTTTCATTAGAATTTATCTGCATGATTTGGTTGAAATTTCGCTTATCTCATAATTTACCATGGCCACGTTTTTTTACGTCTTAGACGTTGCGAGAAGGACCGGGAGGTGAATCGCAACGTCTGATCTATTTCAACTAGACCTACAAATCTAATCACGGGAGTAGTTTGGATTCGTTTGAAGGATTAACCAATGTTTCATTGAGCTTAAAGGGTTTAATTAGGTTAACTATCACGGGAGTAGTTAGTTAATCTAGTTAAATAGCGTACTACGCTTCGGGAGGAGGTAGTTCGCACTTTAGGAAGAGTTCCTTTCATGCTAGATAATTTCTGTGAATTAGTTATTTATTTAAAGGCTCATAATTGTCAAAGTGGCGAACCCATAAATTTCTGACTCATTGAAATCTGAACCCCTTGAAAGCTGTTCCGAGTTTGCATGTCCACATAAGTTAGGAAAACAAACCATTGATTTTGTTAACCTAAATTCAAACAAGTCAAAAAGTCAGTACTTAGATTCGTAGTCCCTGTGGGATCGATAACTTTTATTACTTCAATAAATCCGTGCACTTGCGGATTGCTATCAGCCTTGCGTCCCGCTAGGGCAGGATGTACAACACAAGGTGACGCATGCTTTATGAGGTAGGCTCTCTAGCCAATTGCAACTTGGCAATTCCCCTTCTCAAGGTAGTTCAGGCATTTTGTGCCTAGCTAGGGCTGGAACAACACAAAACCCTAACTTGCTGAGGGTGCCTCTAGAATTATTCATCATGTGTTCTTCACATATATGAAAGATCTAGTCAAGTCTGACCTGACCATTATACCCAGGGCCAATAAATTCCTTGCAAAGGCATGTCAAGGATTTTAACTGGACTAGGAAAACATTGTCACCATACACCTCCTAAAGATAAATGGGTTTGTCCACTAGGGTGGAAACAGTTCACAACACCATCGATCGATAGTTTAACGAGGGTTACACGTTAGAAGGCAAAGGATTGGGACTTGATATATTTTATCGAGGATTTTTATGGTTTTGGCACGACATAATTTTATCGAGGATTTTTATGGTTTTGGCATGACATAATTTTATCTTATTTCTACCATTATAGGCATGTAATCATTTGGTGAAATAAAAGAAAGCAATAAAGGCATGCTTAAGAGCAAAAAAATAAACATGATGTGATCAAAGCCCAAACTCGAGTAACAAGCCCCTAGACCTAGTCCTACACACCTAGCACTACCAAGGGCCTTGAGCCATGGGCCCTTGCCAATAAGTCCTTAGCTTAGCCCTAAGTGCCCTACGGTCTTTGCTCGAAAACCCTAGGTGCGCCGCCTAGGTCTTTAGCTCCAAGGGTTGGCTCAGGAACACTAAAGGCACCATCCAGGTAAACCTAGATGCCCCCTTAGGTTTAGCCAGCCCTAGTATTCTCCTTCAAGCTATCTCAAAAACCCTAGACTCCTTCTAGGGTTCGGCCAATCGTGCATGTGCCATCCTCCTCTAGGTGTTCCACCATCCATGCATGATGTGTTGGGGTATGCCCTTAAGGCTAATGTTTGAGGCCTTGGGATTATATCAGTATCATGTATAAACTCTTTGTTTATAAAGGCAATGGTTGTTATTCAGTTTGTTACATCATCTGCTGCAATATGTATACTTCTGAATAATGTCTCAATGCTGTTCAGCTAGGCTGACATGCAGTTAAGTCCTTAGTCGAGATATCTTAGTGAACATGAGATAGCCTTGATATGATTGAGACTAATATGTGTTCTAATCTTATAGGATGCTTCGAGCATGGAACAAGATGTAGACTCATGGGTACATTGGATGTACTGGACAGACCCTACTAGGATATTCAATTGCTTGTCACAATGTGAATAATCCTTGTATGCGAACAAGTGGCATACTTCCTCTGACTTGAGATCACTTGTGTTTCTAAATGATGATTGGCATTGTTCTGAGGTAGTTCAATATCATTTGAAACATAATGGTTATAGACTATCTTGGATGATGAGCATGAGTCATGTTAGGGTGCTAGTGATAGATATAGGATTGCCGTCTCCTAGTTTGGAGTGTGATGTTCTATAGGGGCCCCCTGGATGAGATGATTGAGAAAGTGTATGGCCATACCCAGGTAACTATGTTCATCTGATCTAATCATTCTCATCATATTGGAGTTACAAGCTTGACACGCTTGTCCAATAAGAACATCAAGTGGCAAAGGAAACATGTATGTCTAGTGAAGTGGATTCACACTTGTGCTGTGGTTTGGGTGTAGTCTTGGAAGACTCTTTCCTTTATATCGGGAGACAGTGATGTGTTGCTAGATACCCCTCACTGATCGTGATAACATAAGTTATCGTTACTGACATTTAAAGGAAACCCTTAGGGTCGCACAATTTGATGATATGGCTTACTTAAGTCAGATCGTGTGGACTGAATTGTTTGGATTCAGTTTAAAGGGATTTAATCTCTGATTGTAAGTGAGATCTGGTCTGATCATGTTTGATTGATTAGGGCTTGAGATCGGTAAGCTTCGATCGAGAGAATGGATGCTAGATCGGTGAGATCAGGAGCATTAAGAGATGAACAGTTAGATCTTGAACCTTTAGGGTTTATTGTGATCTAGACCAAATTGCTTGGCTTGATTTGTCTTTGAACTAAACCCAAATTGAACCAGCTCATCAAGTGAGCGCATGGTTCAAGGGTGAAGAGGAATTTGCGATTGGGTAAACCCATGGTCGCATGTTGAGGAGTGGCTTTCTATTTTTAGAAGGCATGATCACTTACGTGACCACGCCTCACGTTACTCTCCTTTTCACGCCTATTGTCGCCTTGGCTCATGCTCTCGACGTTAGAGCATTCTCGTAGTTGAAGGGGTCGACGATAAGGAGGTCTCGCCAAGCAAAACTTCTTCTCTTCCCTTTCCATTCGAAAAAGGACTCCTTAGAACCTTGCTAGCACAAGGAGCACTAAGGGAGTAGGCGACATCATCTTGTGTGCGCACCATTTGGAGGAGAAGCGCTTGAGTCTCTTCTTCCTAGACGCCATCCAAGGAATGGCTTCGGTAAGAATCAATTCCTTCATTCTTGTTTGCAATCGGTTTAAAAGTTAATCATATCTCATGCTATCGATCCCTAGAAATCCATTCCGCTGCTTTAAAACCTCCATTTGCGCCAGTAGGGTTTCGCCCCCCCTTGTTTAGGGGACTTTCAACTGGTATCAGAGCCACAAGTTTTATGCATGTTTTATGATTGCTTGATGCTTATTGTGATCCTTGTTTGTGCAATTCACTAGATCTAATGATTACATGCGAAAAACGACATGATATGTTAGTTGGCGAAAACTTAATGTATATGTTTTCTTGGCGCATGTATCTTGGCGCATATTGGTTTTTCACAAAACTATATTACTTGCGCGCTTACCATTAGATCAGAGGCGCCTACTGTAAACCCTTAGACGGGTTATTAGGGTTGAAGTCACAGTCTAGTCAAGATCCAACCAGTCTGATCAGACTATCTGACAGCCTAGATGGGTCGACCAGATGGCACCTCTGCGCAAGCAAGAGGTGGCTATAGGTCGACTGCGGACAGGCGTGTAGCGATGTCTGGTTGAGACAACCAGTGAACGCACATGAGTTAGGCCCGGGGTCATACCCGCTTGCCAGAACTCATGAGGTCGTTCAGCCCTTGGCGCATGCATGGTTGACCATTAGGTCGACTCAAGTCAGTTAGGACTTGGTGCATCCCAGGGCAGTGGATCTGACTAGATCTGATGAGTGGATCCCTATTAATGGACCGTTGTAAGGTAGTAGGGCACATAAGGAAAATAAAAGTGATGCCAATGGGTTTTCGAAAATTTTATTTTCTTGATTGGATCACATGATGATTGTATACATGATGCTTGTTTATTTCATCTTATGTGGGCTGCCTATCTTAATTTGTGCTGTGCTGGGGCCTGCGTGCCTGGATGTTAATTTGTAAATTATTTAATGTGATCTGCGAATCACATTTTTAATTAATTTATAAAGTGTAATTGACCTGCGTGTCAATCATGTCTAGATAGATTAAATTGTATTTTAATCAGACATGAGCACAGAGCACACTTGGCAGAGGCGCATGCAGCAGAGGCTTGACCAGGTGGGAGGTCTAGGGTTCGTCCCTATGACAGGCGCATTTACCTGGTGGGCGCACCTGAGCTGCAGTGGGCGCTAGGGCCCTGGGCTGGGCCAGATGAGATGCAAAAGACCCATGAAGAGCTCAAGTGAAGACTTAAGTTAAATTAAGGTCTTACCTAGGCTTATGGGATTTTACCACATAAGATCAGCATGCTTTCTATTTATTGTTTATAATTAGAATTGCATGATTTAATCTTCTGCTATCGCCATAGGTTTTGTATGATAGTTAAGAAGATAAAAAGACCGTTAAAATCCAACGCTAAAATATCAAGCTCGTAAGCCTTCTGACGCGAAAGCTCACTGTTCTGACTATCGTTGGGGCCGTGTTGTACCCACTCAGTGGGCACGCCCATCTATCTTCAGACGGTGCGGGATTACACCTGCGTGTTACAGAGAAGGGATTTATCGCTTCTCGTTGCTCAGCATAGCACGTGGTGGTCCAGGGAGTAGGTCGGGTCAGCTTGACCATGTAGGCTACATACTGAGCATATGTGAGCTATATGGAGGTAGCCATCTGTGGGATCAGAGACTGTGTTGTACCAACTCAGTTGGCACAGTCTGCTGGATTGCCCAGATGAAGGGGAATCGCACGGGTTGGCGATTGGCAGGTATTGCCTACCAGAAATTAGTGCTTGTACTCTCTGTGCATCTTATCTCGCCTGAGCGGGACGCGGAGACCAAGTATGAAATCTGGATCCCATCTCACTAAAAGAGCGTTACTCTTTCGGACTGTTTAATGGATTTTTCAGTCAGATAAAATAGTGAGAAAAGAATCTTTCTTAAGTCCTGGATTGATTCTAAACATTGATACTGACCTTGCTGTTCTTGCAATGTTGTAGATTTCTACAGCAACGAACACCACGAATTTCAATGTCCGATCCCTACTGGAAAGGGAGAAGTTTGCTGGGCCAAACTTCTCGGACTGGTACGGACACCTTAAGATTGTTCTTAAGGCAGAGAGGAAACTGTATGTCCTCGAGACGGCTATACCGCCTCAACCCGCTGCGAACGCCGCTAGGGCGGTTCGGGAAGCCTATGAAAAGCATGTCAATGATAGCATTGATGTCGCTTGCCTGATGCTTGCGTCTATGACGCCAGAGCTGCAGCGTCAGCATGAGGATCTATCTACTATACAGATTATAGCAAACCTCAAGCTGCTGTATGCTGCACAGGCTAGGACTGAACGCTACAATCTGACAAAACTTTTCTTTCAGAGCAAACTGGCTGAAGGGAGTCCAGTGGGAGCTCACGTGCTCAAGATGATTGGGTACAAGGAGGCTCTAGAGAAACTAGGACATACCGTCAATCAGGAGTTTGCTGTAGACATCATATTGCAGTCTCTCCCGACCTCTTTCGATCCGTTCATCATTAACTTTAATATGAACAAGATCGACTGTACGCCGGCAGAGTTACTGAATATGCTCTTGACTACAGAGCTGACTCTAAAGGGAAAGCCTTCAACCTCTATCTTGATGGTTCCTTCTAGGAACAAGAAGAAGGGGAAGAAGGGCAAAGCCCCTGTCAAGAGCTACAACAAGGCTCTAAAGCAAAAGCTAAAGCGGTCGAAGGAATACAGATGTTTCCATTGTGGCCAGCCAGGTCACTGGAAAAAGGACTGTAAAGCGCTCCAGGGAGACAAGAGGGGAAGCATTGCTTCTGGCTCAGGTATTTTTGTGACTGAGGTCATGTTTTCTTCTTCTATTTCATGGGTGTTGGACACTGCATGTGGAGTTCACATTTGTTCAAATGTACAGGAACTCAAGAGAAGAAGGCAGGTGGGACAGCATGAGGTGGACCTACGAGTTGGAAACGGGGCACGGGTTGCTGCTGTTGCTGTAGGAGTTTATTACATCTCATTACCATCTGGGCTTGTATTGGAACTAGACAGTTGTTACTTTGTACCTAGCATAACGAAAAATATTATCTCTATTCCTGCTCTTGTCAGGAAAGGGTTTTCCTTTGAATGCAATATTTCAAAGTGTGTTATTTCTTTAGATAATATTGTTTATGCTACTGGATCAATTAACAATGGATTATTCATGTTGGAGATGGAATGTTCTATACAGCAAATTGATATTAAGAAAGCCAAGTATGCTGATGACAGCACCTTGCTATGGCATAGTCGTTTAGGCCATATTAACAAGAAACGCATTAAGCGGTTGCATGACCATGGACTGCTGGGATCATTCTCCTATGAGGAGCTTGATACATGCAAAGCTTGTTTAATGGGTAAAATGATGAAGGCTCCTTTTCTTAACAAAGGTCAAAGGGCTTCAGGTTTACTTTGAAGGTTCCCTTAGACAAGGGGGGCGAAACCCTAGATAGGCGCATGAAAAATTTCTTCTAAAGCAGCGGAGTGGGTTTCTTAGTATCATCGCATGCAATATGATCAACTTAACAACATGAAAAGAATTCATACCGAAGCCATGTGTTGGATGGCGTCTTGGAAAGAGAGAGCAAGAGAGATCTCCTCCAAATGATGCGCACACAAGAATGAGGATGCGCTCACTTCCTTGGTGCTCCTTGTGCTAGCAAGGTTCCAAGAGGTGTCTTTGATCGAATGGAAGGGATGGATGAAGCTTTGCTTGCTTTGCCAAAAGACTCTCCAAGGCATCCAAGACTCGTCACACACGAATGCCCTCTCGAGAGTAAGTGGGGAAAGGCGAGAGAGAAGTTCTCTTGGCGTGAACGTGAGATGTGGTCACGTTAGAGAACATGCTATCTAAAAATAGCAATGTCTCAACGTTCATGCGACCATGCATTACCCCAATCGCCAATGCCTCTTTACTTGAACCATGCGCTCACCCAATGAGCTGGTTCAAATCGATTTGGTTCAATAACCAAATAAACCAAGCAACTAGTCCAGATCATAACAAAAACCCCTAAGGCTTAAGATCTGACCATTCATCTCTTGATGCTCCTGATCTCACCGATCTAGCATCCATTTTCTCAATCGAAGCTTACCGATCTCAAGCCCTTATCAATCAAACATGATCAGACTGGATCTCACTTACAATCAGAGATTAAATCCCTTTAAACTGAACCCAAACAATTCAGTCCACACGATCTGACTTAAGTAAGCCATATCATCAAATTGTGCGACCCTAAGGGTTTCCTTTAAATGTCGGTAACGATAACTTACGTTATCACGATCAGTGAGGGGTATCTAGCAACACATCACTGTCTCCCGATATAAAGGAAAGAGTCTTCCAAGACTACACCCAAACCACAGCACAAGTGTGAATCCAACTCACAAGGCATGCATATTTCCTTTGCCACTGGATGTTCTTATTGGACAAGCGTGTCAAGCTTGTAGCTCCAATATGATGAGCATGATTAGAACAGATGAACATAGTCACCTGGGTATGGCCATACACTTTCTCAATCATCTCATCCAGGGGGGCCCCTTTAGAACACCACACTCCAATTAAGGAGACGGCAATCCTTTATCTATCACTAGTGCCCTAACCTGACTCAAGCTCACCATCCAAGATAGTCTATAATCATTATGTTTCAAATGATATTGAACTACCTCAAAACAATGACAATCATCATTTAGAAACACAAGTGATCTCAAGTCAGAGGAAATGTGCCACTTGATGCAATCAAGGATTATTCACATTGTGACAAGCAATTGAATATCCTAGTAGGGTCTGTCCAGTACATCCAATGTACCCATGAGTCTACATCTTATTCCATGCTCGAAGCATCCTATAAGATTAGAACACATATTAGTCTCAATCATATCAAGGCTGTCTCATGTTCGCCAAGATATATCGACTAAGGACTTTACTGCATGTCAGCCCAGCTGAACAGCATTGAGACATTATTCAGAAGTATATGTATTGCAGCAGATAATATAACAAACTGAATAACAACCATTGCCTTTATAAACATAAGATTTTATACATGATACTGTTACAATCCCAAGGCCTCAAACATTAGCCTTAAGGGCATACCCCAACAATCTCCCACTTGCACTTAATCTAATGGTTGAGAAATCTCAAACCCATATTATTACAGTGCTTCTCATGCTTCTGCTGCGCCAGAGGCTTGGTAAGCGGGTCTGCCAGATTGTCATCTGTATGAACCTTGCAGACTTTGATCTCGCCACGATCAATGATCTCCCGGATCAAGTGAAACCGTCTCTGTATGTGCTTGGACTTCTGGTGCGACCGTGGTTCCTTTGCTTGTGCGATTGCTCCAGTGTTATCACAGAAGATAACCAAAGGATCTGCACTTGAAGGAACAACACCAAGTTCTCTCACGAACTTACGAATCCATACTGCCTCCTTGGATGCTTCCGAGGCTGCAACATACTCGGCTTCTGTTGTGGAATCAGCAACAGTTGACTGTTTGAAACTCTTCCACACCACCGCTCCTCCATTCAAGCTAAAAACATAGCCTGATTGCGATCGGAAATCATCCTGGTCAGACTGGAACGAAGCGTCAGTATATCCTTCAATACTGAGTTCTTCCTGACCACCATATATCAAGAACATATCTTTGGTCCTCCGCAGATATTTTAAAATGTTCTTGACTGCAATCCAGTGTGCCTGACCTGGATTACTTTGGAACCGACTGGTCACGCTTAACCCGTAAGCGACGTCTGGGCGAGTACACAACATCGCATACATAATGGATCCAATAGCCGAAGCATAAGGCGTATTGTCCATTTCATCTTTCTCAGTCTGTGTTTGTGGACACTGACTCTTCGAAAGATTCAGACCATGTCTGACTGGAAGATATCCTCTTTTAGAATTCTCTAAATGAAATCTTTCCAGGACTTTATCGATGTAAGTACTCTGGCACAGCCCGAGAAGCCTCTTAGATCTATCCCTGTAGATCTTCACACCTAATACATAGGCTGCTTCTCCTAAATCTTTCATCTGGAAACATTTTCTTAACCATGCTTTAACCGCATGCATTTCAGGAATATCGTTTCCAATGATCAAGATATCATCGACGTAGAGGACTAGGAAAGTAATCACGCTCCCACTAAACCTCTTATATACACACGGGTCATCCTCGTTCTTGATGAAACCAAATTCACTAACTGATTCATCAAAACGAATATTCCAGCTTCTCGATGCTTGTTTAAGTCCATAAATAGACTTCTTTAACTTGCATATTTTATGACGATCTGATGGATTAGTGAAACCTTCAGGTTGTGTCATATACACATCCTCTTCCAGATTTCCATTAAGGAAAGCTGTCTTCACATCCATTTGCCAGATCTCATAATCGTAATATGCAGCTATCGCGAAAAGAATCCGAATAGACTTAAACATGGCTACAGGTGAGAAAGTTTCATCATAATCTATCCCGTAGATTTGTTTGAAACCTTTCGCAACTAGCCTGCCTTTATAGGTAACCACGTTACCATCCATGTCAATCTTCTTCTTGAAGATCCATTTGCAGCCTATAGGGATAACTCCCGGAGGCGGATCAACCAAATCCCAGACTTGGTTATCTGACATGGAGTCCATCTCGGCGCGCATAGCATCAAGCCATCTCGCTGAGTCCGGTCCACTGACCGCATCCGCATAAGTGAGGGGTTCATTATTATCAATGATGTAGACTCCGTCATAGCGCTCAGGCTGTCGACGGATCCTTCCCGATCTTCGCAGTTCCCGTGATATCTGAGCTTCAGGTTGTTCAGTAACCTGATCCACCGGCTCAGGCTCATCCAACTGTGCTTGACTACTTTGTCCTTCCTCTGGATTCTCATCCAGCTTTATTTCTCTCCCACTGGCCTCTTGCAGAAGAAACTCCTTCTCAAGAAATATGGCCGTCCGAGCAACAAACACCTTGTTCTCTTTGGGATCGTAGAAATAATAACCCTTAGTTTCCTTAGGGTAACCGACAAAGATACATTTCTCAGATCTGCTCTCTAGTTTTCCAGAGGCGAGCTTTTTGACATAAGCCTCGCAGCCCCAGATCCTGATAAATGTCAAGCTAGGCTGTTTCCCATACCATAATTCATATGGAGTCTTTGAAACTGCCTTGGATGGCACTCGGTTTAGTACCTTTGCAGCTGTCTCCAGTGCAAATCCCCAAAAGGAGTAAGGTAGAGTAGCTTGACTCATCATAGAACGAACCATGTCTAGTAACGTTCTATTTCTCCTCTCGGACACACCATTCCATTGCGGTGTTCCTGGCGGAGTGAGCTGTGAGATAATCCCACACTCCTTCAGATAGTCAGTAAACTCTCGACTTAGGTATTCTCCACCTCGATCAGAACGAAGTGCCTTGATATTTCGGCCTAACTGATTCTGTACTTCATTCTTGAACTCTTTGAACTTGTCAAAAGATTCACTTTTATGTCTCATCAGATAGACATAACCATACATACTGAAATCATCAGTAAAGGTAATGAAGTAAAGATAGCCACCTCTGGCATGTTTACTAAATGGCCCACACACATCACTGTGTATAAGGTCAAGTAAACCTGAAGCCCTTTGACCTTTGTTAGGAAAAGGTGACTTCGTCATTTTACCCATTAAACAAGCCTTGCATGTATCAATCCCCTCAAAGGAGAATGATCCCAGCAGTCCATTATCATGCAACCGCTTAATGCGTTTCTCGTTAATATGGCCTAAACGACTATGCCATAACAAGGTGCTGTCATCAGCATACTTGGCTTTCTTATTATCAATGTTTTGTATAGAACATTCCATGTCCAACATGAATAACCCATTGTTAATTGAACCAGTAGCATAAACAATATTATCTAAAGAAAGAACACACTTTGAAATATTGCATTCAAAGGAAAATCCCTTCCTGACAAGAGCAGGAATGGAGATAATATTTTTAGTAATACTGGGAACAAAGTAACAATTGTTCAGTTCTAATACAAGCCCAGATGGCAAAGAGATGAAATAGTCTCCTACAGCAACAGCAGCAACCCGTGCCCCGTTTCCAACTCGTAGGTCCACCTCATGCTGTCCCACCTGTCTTCTTCTCTTGAGTTCCTGTACATTTGAACAAATGTGAACTCCACATGCAGTGTCCAACACCCATGAAATAGAAGAAGAGGATATCATGACTTCCGTCACATAAATACCTGAGCCAGAAGCAAAGCTTCCCCTCTTATCTCCTTGGAGCGCTTTACAGTCCTTTTTCCAGTGACCCAGCTGGCCACAGTGGAAACATCTGTATTCCATTGACCGCTTAACTTTTTGCTTCAGAGCCTTGCTGTAACTCTTGACAGGGGCCTTGCCCTTCTTCCCCTTCTTCTTGTTCCTAGAAGGAACCATTAAGACAGAGGTCGAAGGCTTTCCCTTCAGAGTCTCCTCAGTAGTCAAGAGCATATTCAGCAGCTCTGCCGGAGTACAGTCGATTTTGTTCATATTAAAGTTAATGATGAACGCATCGAAAGAGGGCGGGAGAGACTACAGAATAATGTCTACAGCAAGCTCCTGATTGATGGTATGCCCCAGTTTCTCTAGAGCCTCCTTGTGCCCAATCATCTTGAGCACGTGAGCTCCCACTGGGCTCCCTTCAGCCAGTTTGCTCTGAAAGAACAGCTTTGTCAGATTATAGCGTTCTGTCCTCGCCTGTGCAGCATACAGCATCTTGAGGTTCGCTATAATCTCTATAGCCGACATATCCTCATGCTGACGTTGCAGCGGTGGCGTCATAGACGCTAGCATCAGGCAAGCGACATCAATGCTATCATTGACATGCTTTTCATAGGCATCCCGAACCGCCCTTGCGGCGTTCGGAGCGGGCTGAGGCGGTATAGCCGTCTCGAGGACATACAGTTTCCTCTCTGCCTTAAGAACAATCTTAAGGTGTCCGTACCAGTCTGAGAAGTTCGGCCCAGCAAACTTCTCCCTTTCCAGTAGGGATCGCACATTGAAGTTCATGGTGTTCGTTGCTGCATGTATCTACAACAATGCAAGAACAACAAGGTCAGTATCAATGTTAAGAATCGATCAGGACTTAAGAAAGATTCCTTTTCTCACTATTTTATCTGGCTGAAAAATCCAGCAAAAACAGCCCGAAAGAGTAGAACTCTTTTAGTGAGATGGGATCCAGATTTCATACTTGGTCTCCGCGTCCCGCTCAGGCGAGATAAGATGCACAGAGGGTACAAGTACTAATCTCTGGTAGGCTGTCCCAGCCAATCGCCAACCCGTGCGATTCCCCTTCATCTGGGCAATCCAGCAGACTGTGCCAACTGAGTTGGTACAACACAGTCTCTGACCCCACAGATGGCTGCCTCCATGTGCTACCATATGCGCCACATATGTAGCCTACATGGTCAAGCTGACTGTTGGGGTATGCCCTTAAGGCTAATGTTTGAGGCCTTGGGATTGTATCAGTATCATGTAATAAACTCTTATGTTTATAAAGGCATGGTTGTTATTCAGGTTGTTATATTGTCTGCTGCAATAATTGTACTTCTGAATAATGTCTCAAAGCTGTTCAGCTAGGCTGACATGCTGTAATGTTGATGGGATCACCAAGCATGCAACATTCAAACAACGCGTTTTGAAAACGTTTTGCTAAATAAGTATAACTTAGTAAACCCCTTGAACTATCGTAGTTTGAAACTAGCTTGTTTTAGTAAGTAGTAGTGAAAACCGAAACTATCCTAGCATGCACTTCTAGATAAAATGAAATTTGACAAAGCTTATCATGCGATTCTATAACCTCAATTAGATCTAGCATGCGGTTCTACCATAAGCAATAAAGCTACTCTAGGGGAGAAACTCACCTTGCACCCTTTGAGAATAGAAAGGGTGACCTTCCCGTTCTTCACCGGTCCAATGGTTGAATCTCACGAAGTAGGGCCCTATGAGCTTACACACATAGCATTGTAGCATCCCACACATGCGTGGGTGAGTTTGACAAAAATATTAAGAGGCCATTCACATAAGAACATTCAAGGGGGAGGATAGCCTCCAAATTCCCTTGCTAACACTTTTGAGACTAACTAGTTAAGGGGGAAAGGGGGGGATGAACTTGTATGCCCTCCTTGGCCTTGCGCAACCTGAGAAGAAACCTTAGTGAGTGCAGATGAATATTCAGAAACGTCAAGAAAACATCAGCCAAGGGAGAAGAGAGACTTAGCTTAGGGTGGTGGCTTGATCTTGGCATGGGGTTGATGACACCTTCTTGAGTCTCGGATGTGTCCAGCTCCTCATCATGGCTGAGGACTCTTCAAGGCTAAAGGGAGGAAGTGGCGTGAGCTCCCATCTTCATGACAAGCGCAAGTGGAGGTGGAAGGTTGAAGAGCAAGAGGGGGGGGGATGGAACTCTCGGCAATGGTTGGAAGAAGGGGAGGGGTTAGGTGACACACACCATTAGAAGACACACTTCTGAAATTTGAAAATTCATTCAACTCTAGCTGGTGGCTTTACAAGAAGTTACATCATATAGGGGAGTCTCCAACGGTTAACTCCCTTCCTAAGCTCAAAAACAAGTCACACAAGTCAAGCTTGATGTAGACAACTCAAGGGCTGGTTTCTTCTTCCAAATGGGCGGTTGCTTGGAGGTTGAACTTTGGAGTCTTCAGCAGGTTGGTGAGTTCAAAAGCTGAGATGAGGATGGACTGAAAAGGCTGCTGATGGCTGACTTTGTGCAGGCTGCAGATTGGCATGGGCGGCTGGCACTTGAAGGGACTGAAGTTGTTGCAAAGTGCAGGCTGCTCCTTGACTTTGGTGGCTGGCGCATGATGGACTGAAGTGGACATTGTTTCAAGCTGCTCCTTGACTTTGATGGCTGGCGTATGTTGAGCTGAAGTAGGGACATTGAGCAGGCTGCTCCTTGACTTGATTAGAGATGAAGGCAACTCCACATGGCTGCCAACTAGGATGGTGGAATTTGGGGTGCTTGTGGTGTTGATCCATTGGGGTGGGCTGATTTCTTCATGAGTTGGGCTGATGGCCCATGGCATCTCTTGGAGTTGTCTTGACCTGATTTTGACTTGCATTCCAAGAATGGAGTTGACCTATACTATTACATCAATTTCATGCACTAACCTACTATACATAAGTGGCGGATCCTAGGCATGTAACTACATGGTGTAATTGGAGGGTGGATCTAACCTACCATATGATGCACCCTAATCTAAGACAAAATAAGCAACAAAAGGGGTCCTAAGGAAGCCATATCTAATGGCTAGGATAGCCATACCGAGAGGGCTTCTTTCGGACCCGGGTGGACCTCCGAAGGTCCTGCTTTGGTCCCACATCAGCTCTCCCGGGGTGGGAGAAATTCTCCTCTGGAGAATTGTCTTTGTACCCTTGGAGAAGCTCGGGTGCGGACCTAGCAAGCTCAGCCTCGGGGAGCCAGGCTTCCTCACCATCAGTGAATTTGATGCGGTAATAGAGCTGTACCTCATCAGGGGTGAGTCGGGTCTGGTCCTCGAGTATGGCCTCAATCTCTGAGTCGTGGCAAGTGTCTGGTTCTTGTATAGAGAGAGGCGGATGATACAGTGTCAGATCCTCCACATTGATGGTGGAGGATATCCCCAGTTCTGGCGGTAGGTCCAGGAGATAGGCGTTATTGTTGACCCTCTTCAGAATAGTGAAGGGCCCGATGCCCTTGGCGTCCAACTTGCGGCCTGGTCCTTGGATGCGTTCCTCGCGGACCCGCAACATAACCTGATCCCCTACAGAAAATACCTTCTCTCGGCGATGTTTATTAGTATCGTCACGATATTGATTAATAGAGTCTTGAATCTTACTGAATAGCTCATGATGTAATTGCGAAACATGGAAAGCATAATCTCGGGCCGAAATAGAAGTCTTGCAATGTTTAGGGGCTGAAAATATATCAATGGGCTTGTTAGGCTGGTATCCTAAGTTTGCCTGGAAAGGAGACAGACCAGTAGTCCGGTTAGGAACACTATTGTAGGAAAACTCAGCTGTAGGTAACAGCTTGTCCCAATCACTGGGGTGCTCTCCTACAAGACTCCTAAGGATGCTCCCAAGTGATCTGTTGACCACTTCGGTCTGCCCATCCGTTTGGGGATGGTAGGCCGTCGAGAACTTCAGTTTTGTGCCCAATAGAGCCCATAGCGTCCTCCAGAAATGACTAACAAATCTAGTGTCTCTATCCGAAACTATAGTGAGATGGGTACCATGCAACCTAACAATGTCTCTAAAGAAGATTCTAGCCATGTGGGAGGCATCGGTAGTTTTAGTGCAAGGTATGAAATGAGCCATTTTTGTGAACCGGTCTACCACAACATAAATAGAGTCATGCCTAGCAGCAGTCCTAGGCAATCCTAGAACAAAGTCCATACTAATGTCCTGCCACGGTGCCTGGGGAATAGGCAGAGGGGTGTACAGTCCAAAATTATGCTTCTGGACTTTAGTGGCTTGACAGGTTCCACAATGCCTAACTACCTTGGCCACATCTCGGTAGAGTTGAGGCCAAAAGAATCGTTCCTCGACCAAGGCATGGGTCTTCTCTCGACCATGGTGCCCAGCAGACCCTCCTCCATGGAGTTCCCAAACTAGGAAATCCCGGATTGAGGACTTAGGCACACAGAGTGTTGGCCCAAGGAAGAGATACCCATCCCGAAGGGTGTACAAGGGGTGACTCATAACATCTCTAGTCATATCAGCATAAGTAGCAGAAAAATCAGGGCAATCTAGGTAAGCAGTTTTCATATGTTCAAATCCTACAAGTTCAGCATGCATAGTTTGCAAAATGAAGACTACCCTACTTAGAGCATCAGCAACTTTGTTGTTAACTCCAGACTTGTGCTTTAAGACAAAAGTGTACTGTTGTAAATACTCTACCCACTTGGCATGTCTAGCATTGAGTTTTCTTTGGGCACTAAGGTAAGACAGGGCTTGGTGATCACTATTTAAGGTAAACTCATGGTGGAGAAGGTAGTGCCGCCAATGCCTCAAAGATTGAACCACGGCATAGAACTCTTTGTCGTAGGTTGAGTATTTCTGCTTGGCCTCATTCAGCTTTTCACTGAAGAAGGCAATAGGGTGACCTTCTTGACTGAGGGTCCCACCTATGCCAATGCCCGAAGCATCACAATCAACCTCAAAGACCTTGCCAAAGTCAGGCAACCTTAAAACAGGGGCGGAGGTCATCCTACTCTTTAGCTCAGTGAAAGCCCTATTGGCAGACTTAGTCCAAGTAAAGTCCCCTTGTTTCATGCAGTTGGTGATAGGAGCTACTATGGTGCTAAAATTCCGTATGAACCTACGGTAGAAGGTAGCAAGGCCATGAAAACTCCTAACTTCAGTAAGGGTCTTGGGCTCTGGCCAGTCTAAGATGGCTTGGACTTTAGATGGATCAGCTTGAAGCCCTAGGTCAGAAACAATAAACCCTAGAAAGACAACTTTGGGAGATAGAAAAGAACATTTCTTCAGGTTGACATACAGCTTTTCATCTCTAAGAAGGGTTAGAGTCTGCCTTAAGTGCCCTAGGTGCTCCTTTTGTGACTTACTATAGATAAGTATGTCATCAAAGTATACAACTAGGAACTTCCCTATGTAGGGTCTAAGCACTTGGGTCATAAGCCTCATAAAAGTGGAAGGGGCATTGGTTAGCCCGAAAGGCATGACTAACCATTCATATAAGCCATCTTTGGTTTTGAAGGCGGTCTTCCATTCATCCCCTTCTCTAATCCTAACCTGATGATATCCACTCCTGAGGTCAAGCTTGGAAAACCATTTGGATCCTACTAACATATCTAGCAAGTCATCAAGTCTAGGTATGGGAAACCTATATTTGATAGTAATCTTGTTGATAGCTCTGCAATCTATACACATGCGCCAACTGCCATCCTTCTTTGGGGTAAGAAGGGCTGGGACGGCGCAGGGACTTAGGCTTTCCCTGATGTAACCCTTACACAATAAATCATCTACTTGTCTTTTGAGCTCCTCATGCTCGGTAGGGTTCATCCTATAGTGGGGTAGGTTGGGAAGAGAGGATCCAGGGACAAGGTCTATGGCATGTTGTATATCCCTAAGAGGTGGCAGTCCTTCAGGGAGGTCCTCTGGAGTGAGCTCACTAAATTCTTGGAGTATGGATTCTACTTCTGGGGAAGGCTTCTCTTCTACTTCAGGGTTGACTTCTTTGATGACTAAGGTATAAAGGGGTTGATCTGCTATAATTTCCTTAGTGAAAGTTTGAGGCCTTATAAGTTGAATGGTAGGTTGGCCTTTCTTGGGTTCCTCTATCTTACCCTTACTAGTTGTGGCTCTAAGTTCTTTGGGAAGAGAGGGTTTCAACCTAATCTTTTGATCCTTATGGGTAAAGACATAGGTATTGGTCCGACCGTAGTGGACAACATCCATGTCATATAACCAAGGGCGTCCTAAGAGGATTTGGGCTACATCCATAGTAAGGACGTCACACCAAATCTTGTCCTCATATGTACCAAACTGGATAGGTACGAGGCACCTATGGGTCACAGGGACACTGGTTTGGTTAACCCAAGAAATATTGTAAGGGCTAGGTCGGGGTTCCATCTTGAGGTTCAGTTTTGTAGCAGCTATGTGGGAGACAGCATTGAGGCTGCTTCCACCATCAATGACCACCTTGCACATGTGACCATGGCATTTGGTGTAGGTGTGGAAGATACTGGTCCGGCGCCAGTCCTCAGTGGGGGTAGGTTTGACAAGGGTACACCTAACTACCCCTAAGGTGTTGAAGATATCATCACTACTGTCATAGTCGTTGACCTCAATCTCTTGATCAGGGTCTTCCTCAAAGGTGGGCTCAGGGTCTATGTTTTCCTCAGATAAAACCATGACCTTCTTAGGGCATTCTTTTGCAAAGTGTCCCTTCTGCCTACAGTTATAACAAATGGGGATGGAGTTGTCAGTAGTTTGAGCAGTTTTTGGTTTTGGGTTTGAGCTAGAAGGCAAGTGCATAGGAGCTGGCCTATAGATGGGTCGGGGAGGGAGAGTCTCCTTCCTATTCTTAAGTTCTTGTTCAACTTCCATGGCTCTTTGATAGGCTATCTCCGGGGTATCTAATTGGAAGTAGGTCAAGGCCCTCTTAATGTCAGGTCTAAGTCCATTCTTGAACCGACTTAGGATCATACCTTGGTCTTCCTTGACTTCACACCTAATGAGGAGTTCTTCTAGCTTGGTTTGATAGGCTTCTACAGTAGAGGAGCCTTGAGTGAGACTACCAAGTTCATCCTTAAGCTTTTGCATGAAACCAGGTGGGACATACTTCTGCCTAAGTAGGAGTTTCATTTCATCCCAAGACTCAACGGGTGGCTTACCATCCCTTTCTATAGTTCTCTCGATATGGGTCCAATAGAGTCTAGCGGGTCCTTCTAGTAAGCATTTGGTGAACCTAACTTTACTCTCAGTGTGCATAAGGCTATAATCAAAGTATTGATCTAGCTTTGTGGCCCAATCTAGGAATTCCTTGGGGTTAAGAGATCCACCAAAAGTAGGAGGATTGATCTTGATGGCACGTTGCACATCATACTCTCTAGGTCTATGATAGGGGGCTTGTGGGGCATGAGGCCCTTCCCATTCGGGTTGAGCATGATTGACTCTAGGGGTGTGTGAAGGAGATCCTTGAATATTTGGTTCCCTTGTGTGTGATCCACTATTAGGTCGGCTAGTAGTTTGGGGATCCATCTTAGAGTTAGACTCTAGGGTGTTAAGCCTATTGTCTATAACACCTATGGAGTGTTGAAGGGTTGCTAGGGTTTCTTTAAGGGAAGCCATCTCAATTGAAAGGGCACTCACCTCATGGTCAATAGCTTGATTAAGACCATAGGGGGCACCGGATCTAGTAGCCATTTTCGAAATGAGTAAGGTTTTGAAGATAGACCCTAAGGTGATACAATATAGTTAATCAAATTCTTTCAAGCACCTAGGTCCAAAATCGCCTTAGTAGTAGGAAAATAAAGTTTTGGTCTTATAAAATCCTACTCTAAGAGCCTACCTCTGATACCAAGATGATGGGATCACCAAGCATGCAACATTCAAACAACGCGTTTTGAAAACGTTTTGCTAAATAAGTATAACTTAGTAAACCCCTTGAACTATCGTAGTTTGAAACTAGCTTGTTTTAGTAAGTAGTAGTGAAAACCGAAACTATCCTAGCATGCACTTCTAGATAAAATGAAATTTGACAAAGCTTATCATGCGATTCTATAACCTCAATTAGATCTAGCATGCGGTTCTACCATAAGCAATAAAGCTACTCTAGGGGAGAAACTCACCTTGCACCCTTTGAGAATAGAAAGGGTGACCTTCCCGTTCTTCACCGGTCCAATGGTTGAATCTCACGAAGTAGGGCCCTATGAGCTTACACACATAGCATTGCAGCATCCCACACATGCGTGGGTGAGTTTGACAAAAATATTAAGAGGCCATTCACATAAGAACATTCAAGGGGGAGGATAGCCTCCAAATTCCCTTGCTAACACTTTTGAGACTAACTAGTTAAGGGGGAAAGGGGGGGATGAACTTGTATGCCCTCCTTGGCCTTGCGCAACCTGAGAAGAAACCTTAGTGAGTGCAGATGAATATTCAGAAACGTCAAGAAAACATCAGCCAAGGGAGAAGAGAGACTTAGCTAACTTAGGGTGGTGGCTTGATCTTGGCATGGGGTTGATGACACCTTCTTGAGTCTCGGATGTGTCCAGCTCCTCATCATGGCTGAGGACTCTTCAAGGCTAAAGGGAGGAAGTGGCGTGAGCTCCCATCTTCATGACAAGCGCAAGTGGAGGTGGAAGGTTGAAGAGCAAGAGGGGGGGGGGGGATGGAACTCTCGGCAATGGTTGGAAGAAGGGGAGGGGTTAGGTGACACACACCATTAGAAGACACACTTCTGAAATTTGAAAATTCATTCAACTCTAGCTGGTGGCTTTACAAGAAGTTACATCATATAGGGGAGTCTCCAACGGTTAACTCCCTTCCTAAGCTCAAAAACAAGTCACACAAGTCAAGCTTGATGTAGACAACTCAAGGGCTGGTTTCTTCTTCCAAATGGGCGGTTGCTTGGAGGTTGAACTTTGGAGTCTTCAGCAGGTTGGTGAGTTCAAAAGCTGAGATGAGGATGGACTGAAAAGGCTGCTGATGGCTGACTTTGTGCAGGCTGCAGATTGGCATGGGCGGCTGGCACTTGAAGGGACTGAAGTTGTTGCAAAGTGCAGGCTGCTCCTTGACTTTGGTGGCTGGCGCATGATGGACTGAAGTGGACATTGTTTCAAGCTGCTCCTTGACTTTGATGGCTGGCGTATGTTGAGCTGAAGTAGGGACATTGAGCAGGCTGCTCCTTGACTTGATTAGAGATGAAGGCAACTCCACATGGCTGCCAACTAGGATGGTGGAATTTGGGGTGCTTGTGGTGTTGATCCATTGGGGTGGGCTGATTTCTTCATGAGTTGGGCTGATGGCCCATGGCATCTCTTGGAGTTGTCTTGACCTGATTTTGACTTGCATTCCAAGAATGGAGTTGACCTATACTATTACATCAATTTCATGCACTAACCTACTATACATAAGTGGCGGATCCTAGGCATGTAACTACATGGTGTAATTGGAGGGTGGATCTAACCTACCATATGATGCACCCTAATCTAAGACAAAATAAGCAACAAAAGGGGTCCTAAGGAAGCCATATCTAATGGCTAGGATAGCCATACCGAGAGGGCTTCTTTCGGACCCGGGTGGACCTCCGAAGGTCCTGCTTTGGTCCCACATCAAATGTCCTTAGTCGATATATCTTGGTGAACATGAGACAGCCTTGATATGATTGAGACTAATATGTGTTCTAATCTTATAGGATGCTTCGAGCATGGAATAAGAGGTAGACTCATGGGTACATTGGATGTACTGGACAGACCCTACTAGGATATTCAATTGTTTGTCACAATGTGAATAATCCTTGATTGCGACAAGTGGCACATTTCCTCTGACTTGAGATCACTTGTGTTTTCTAAATGATGATTGTCATTATTTTGAGTTAGTTCAATATCATTTGAAACATAATGATTATAGGCTATCTTGGATGGTGAGCTTGAGTCAGGTTAGGGCACTAGTGATAGACAAAGGATTGCCGTCTCCTTAATTGGAGTGTGATGTTCTAAAGGGGCCCCCTGGATGAGATGATTGAGAATAGTGTATGGCCATACCCAGGTGACTATGTTCATCTGATCTAATCATGCTCATCATATTGGAGTTACAAGCTTGACACGCTTGTCCAATAAGAACATCCAGTGGCAAAGGATTTATGCATGCCTTGTGAGTTGGTTCACACTTGTGCTGTTTTTGGGTGTAGTCTTGGAAGACTCTTTTCTTTATATCGGGAGACAGTGATGTGTTGCTAGATACCCCTCACTGATCGTGATAACGTGAGTTATCGTTACCGACATTTAAAGGAAACCCTCAGGGTCGCACAATTTGATGATATGGCTTACTTGAGTCAGATCGTGTGGACTGAATTGTTCAGGTTCAGTTTAAAGGGATTTAATCTCTGATTGTAAGTGAGATCTAGTCTGATCATGTTTGATTGATTAGGGCTTGAGATCGGTAAGCTTCGATTGAGAGAATGGATGCTGGATCGGTGAGATCAGGAGCATCGGGAGATGAACGGTCAGATCAAGTACCTTAGGGTTTTAATGTGATCTGGACTTATGGCTTGGTTTATTTGGTTATTGAACCAAATTCAAGTGAACCGGCTCATGAATGAGCGCATGGTTCAAGGGTGAAGTGGAGTTTGCGAATGGGTAAACCCATGATCGCATGAAGAGAAGTGGCATGCTATTTTTAGATAGCACTTCTCTTACGTGACCGTCTCTCACGTTCACGCCTTTCCTCCTTTCGTTAGTCGCCTTGTCTCTTGCTCTTGACGAGAGAACATACGGTGGTGAAGAGCTCGACGAGGAGGAAGAAAAGAATCGCCAAGCCAAGACATCTCTTCCCTTCCACTCGACAAGGACATCTTTGGGCCTTGCTAGCACAAGGATCGCAAAGGGAGTAGGCGACATAAACTGTGTGCGTCACCTCTGGAGAAGATCAAGTTTGATCTTTGCTTCCAAGGCGCCATCTAGAAATGGCTATGGTATGATCCTTTTCTATTTGCAATTGGGTCATTTTGTTAATCATACAGCATGCAAGATCTAGAAACCCCCTTTCCGCTGCTTTCATTCCCATATGCGCCTATGAGTTAGGGTTTCGCCCCCTTGTGGGGACCTTTCACTGACCCGACCTACTCCCTGGACCACCACGTGCTATGCTGAGCAACGAGAAGCGATAAATCCCTTCCCTGTAACACGCAGGTGTAATCCCGCACCGTCTGAAGATAGATGGACGTGCCCACTGAGTGGGTACAACACGGCTCCAACGATAATCAGAACAGTGAGGTTTCGCGTCAGAAGGCTTACGAGCTTGATATTTTAGTGTTGGATTTTAACGGTCTTTTATCTTCTTATCTATCATGCAATTCCTATGGTGATAGTAGAAGATTTAAATCATGCTATTCTAATTGTAATTAAACAATAAAAGAAAGCAAGCTGATCTTATGTGGTAAAAGCCCATAAGCCTAAGTAAGACCTTAATTTCACTTAAGTCTTCACTTGTTTTTCTTCATGGGTCTTTTGCTGCTCATCTGGCCGAACCTAGGGCCCAAGCGCCATCTGCAGCTCAGGTGCGCCTACCAGGGAAAATGCGCCTGTCCCAGAGTCGAACCCTGGACCTCCCGTCTGGTCAAGCCACTGCTGCATGCGCCTCTGCCAAGTGTGCTCTGTGCTCTTGTCTGACTAATTTACAAATTAATCTATCTAGACAAGATTGACTCGCAGGTCAATTACATTTTATAAATTAATTAAACTATGATTCGCAGATCACAAAAATAAGAATTAATTTACAATAAAATTCCAGGCACGCAGGCCCCAGCACAGCACACATTAAACGGGCAGCCCACATAAGATAAAATAAACACACATATGGCATCCAAACAGCATGTGATCCAATTAAGAAATTAAAGTTTTGAAAACCCCTTTGGCATCAATTTTAATATTCTTATATGCCCTACAACCTTACAACGGTCCATTAATAGGGATCCACTCATCCAATCTAATCAGATCCAGTGCCCTTGCATGCACCAAGTCCTAACTGACTTGAGTCGACCCAGTGGTCAACTATGCATGCGCCAAGGGCTGAACCACCCCATGAGTTCTGGCAAGCGGGTGTGACCCCGGGCCTAACTCATGTGCGTTCATGGGTTGTCTCAACCAGACATCGCTACACGCCTGTGATGCAGTCGACCTACAGCCACCTCTTGCTTGCGCAAAGGTGCTATCTGGTCGACCCATCTAGGCTGTCAGATGATCTGATCAGACTGGTTGGATCTAACCTAGAGGATGACATCAACCCTACTAACCCGTCTAAGGATTTATAGTAAGACCTTAGATCTAGTGAGGTTGCGCAAGTAATATACGTTTGATAAAACATCAACAATAAAGATGCGCCGACTTTCATACATGCTCAAACATGAAAAACATATGTAATCATTTTCGCATGTAACCTAACCTATAGATCTAAGCATGTTGCGCAAACATGGATCACAAAACATGGTATAGCAATCATAAAACATGCATCAACCAAGGCTCTGATACCAATTGAAGGTTCCCTTAGACAAGGGGGGCGAAACCCTAGATAGGCGCATGAAAAATTTCTTCTAAAGCAGCGGAGTGGGTTTCTTAGTATCATCGCATGCAATATGATCAACTTAACAACATGAAAAGAATTCATACCGAATCCATGTGTTGGATGGCGTCTTGGAAAGAGAGAGCAAGAGAGATCTCCTCCAAATGATGCGCACACAAGAATGAGGATGCGCTCACTTCCTTGGTGCTCCTTGTGCTAGCAAGGTTCCAAGAGGTGTCTTTGATCGAATGGAAGGGATGGATGAAGCTTTGCTTGCTTTGCCAAAAGACTCTCCAAGGCATCCAAGACTCGTCACACACGAATGCCCTCTCGAGAGTAAGTGGGGAAAGGCGAGAGAGAAGTTCTCTTGGCGTGAACGTGAGATGTGGTCACGTTAGAGAACATGCTATCTAAAAATAGCAATGTCTCAACGTTCATGCGACCATGCATTACCCCAATCGCCAATGCCTCTTTACTTGAACCATGCACTCACCCAATGAGCTAGTTCAAATCGATTTGGTTCAATAACCAAATAAACCAAGCAACTAGTCCAGATCATAACAAAAACCCCTAAGGCTTAAGATCTGACCATTCATCTCTTGATGCTCCTGATCTCACCGATCTAGCATCCATTCTCTCAATCGAAGCTTACCGATCTCAAGCCCTTATCAATCAAACATGATCAGACTGGATCTCACTTACAATCAGAGATTAAATCCCTTTAAACTGAACCCAAACAATTCAGTCCACACGATCTGACTTAAGTAAGCCATATCATCAAATTGTGCGACCCTAAGGGTTTCCTTTAAATGTCGGTAACGATAACTTACGTTATCACGATCAGTGAGGGGTATCTAGCAACACATCACTGTCTCCCGATATAAAGGAAAGAGTCTTCCAAGACTACACCCAAACCACAGCACAAGTGTGAATCCAACTCACAAGGCATGCATATTTCCTTTGCCACTGGATGTTCTTATTGGACAAGCGTGTCAAGCTTGTAGCTCCAATATGATGAGCATGATTAGAACAGATGAACACAGTCACCTGGGTATGGCCATACACTTTCTCAATCATCTCATCCAGGGGGGCCCCTTTAGAACACCACACTCCAATTAAGGAGACGGCAATCCTTTATCTATCACTAGTGCCCTAACCTGACTCAAGCTCACCATCCAAGATAGTCTATAATCATTATGTTTCAAATGATATTGAACTACCTCAAAACAATGACAATCATCATTTAGAAACACAAGTGATCTCAAGTCAGAGGAAATGTGCCACTTGATGCAATCAAGGATTATTCACATTGTGACAAGCAATTGAATATCCTAGTAGGGTCTGTCCAGTACATCCAATGTACCCATGAGTCTACATCTTATTCCATGCTCGAAGCATCCTATAAGATTAGAACACATATTAGTCTCAATCATATCAAGGCTGTCTCATGTTCGCCAAGATATATCGACTAAGGACTTTACTGCATGTCAGCCCAGCTGAACAGCATTGAGACATTATTCAGAAGTATATGTATTGCAGCAGATAATATAACAAACTGAATAACAACCATTGCCTTTATAAACATAAGAGTTTATACATGATACTGTTACAATCCCAAGGCCTCAAACATTAGCCTTAAGGGCATACCCCTACATACTTGACCTTATACACAGTGATGTGTGTGGGCCGTTTAGTAAACATGCCAGAGGTGGCTATCTATACTTCATTACCTTTACTGATGATTTCAGTAGATACGGGTATGTCTATCTAATGAGACATAAAAGTGAATCTTTTGACAAGTTCAAAGAGTTCAAAAATGAAGTACAGAATCAGCTAGGCCGAAATATCAAGACACTTCGCTCAGATCGAGGTGGAGAATACCTAAGTCGAGAGTTTACTGACTATCTGAAGGAGTGTGGGATTATCTCACAGCTTACTCCGCCAGGAACACCGCAATGGAATGGTGTGTCCGAAAGGAGGAACAGAACCTTATTGGATATGGTTCGTTCAATGATGAGTCAGGCTACTCTACCTTACTCCTTTTGGGGATTTGCACTGGAAACAGCTGCAAAGGTACTAAACCGAGTGCCATCCAAGGCAGTTTCAAAGACTCCATATGAGTTATGGTATGGGAAACAGGCGAGCTTGACATTTATTAAGATCTGGGGTTGCGAGGCTTATGTTAAAAAGCTCGCCTCTGGGAAACTAGAGAGTAGATCTGAAAAATGTATCTTTGTCGGTTACCCTAAGGAAACTAAGGGTTATTATTTCTTCGATCCCAAAGAGAACAAGGTGTTTGTTGCTCGAACGGCCATTTTTCTTGAGAAGGAATTTCTTCTGCAAGAGGCCAGTGGGAGAGAAATAAAGCTGGATGAGAATCCAGAGGAAGGACAAAGTAGTCAAGCACAATTGGATGTGCCTGAGCCAGTAGAACAGGTTATTGAACAACCTGAGGCTCAGATATCACGGGAACCGCGAAGATCGGGAAGGATCCGTCGACAGCCTGAGCGCTATGACGGAGTCTACATCATTGATCATGATGAACCCATCACTTATGCGGATGCGGTCAGTGGACCGGACTCAGCAAGATGGCTTGAAGCTATGCGCGCCGAGATGGACTCCATGTCAGATAACCAAGTCTGGGATTTGGTTGATCCGCCTCCGGGAATAATCCCTATAGGCTGTAAATGGATCTTCAAGAAGAAGATTGACATGGATGGTAACATGGTTACCTATAAAGGCAGGCTAGTTGCGAAAGGTTTCAAACAAATCTACGGGATAGATTATGATGAAACTTTCTCTCATGTAGCTATGTTCAAGTCTATTCGGATTATTCTTGCGATAGCAGCATATTACGATTATGAGATCTGGCAGATGGATGTGAAGACCGCTTTCCTTAATGGAAAACTGGATGAGGATGTGTATATGACACAACCTGAAGGTTTCACTAATCCATCAGATCATCATAAAATATGCAAGTTAAAGAAGTCCATTTATGGACTTAAACAAGCGTCAAGAAGCTGGAATATTCGTTTTGATGAATCAATCAGTGAATTTGGTTTCATCAAGAATGAAGATGACCCGTGTGTATATAAGAGGTTTAGTGGGAGCGTGATTACATTCCTAGTCCTCTACGTCGATGATATCTTAATCATTGGAAATGATATTCCTGAAATGCATGCGGTTAAGGCATGGTTAAGAAAATATTTCCAGATGAAAGATTTAGGAGAAGCAGCCTATGTATTAGGTGTGAAGATCTACAGGGATAGATCTAAGAGGCTTCTCGGGCTGTGCCAGAGTACTTACATCGATAAAGTCCTGGAGAGATTTCATTTAGAGAATTCTAAAAGAGGATATCTTCCAGTCAGACATGGTCTGAATCTTTCAAAGAGTCAGTGTCCACAAACACAGACTGAGAAAGATGAAATGGACAATACGCCTTATGCTTCGGCTATTGGGTCCATTATGTATGCGATGTTGTGTACTCGCCCAGACGTCGCTTACGGGTAAGCGTGACCAGTCGATTCCAAAGTACTCCAGGTCAGGCACACTGGATTGCGGTCAAGAACATTTTAAAATATCTGCGGAGGACCAAAGATATGTTCTTGGTGTATGGTGGTCAGGAAGAACTCAGTATTGAAGGATATACTGACGCTTCGTTCCAATCTGACCAGGATGATTTCCGATCGCAATCAGGCTATGTTTTTAGCTTGAATGGAGGAGCAGTGGTGTGGAAGAGTTTCAAACAGTCTATAGTTGCTGATTCTACCACGGAAGCCGAGTATGTTGCAGCCTCAGAAGCATCCAAGGAGGCAGTGTGGATTCGTAAGTTCATTCAGGAACTTGGTGTTGTTCCTTCGAGTGCAGATCCTTTGGTTATCTTCTGTGATAACACTGGAGCAATAGCACAGGCAAAGGAACCACGGTCGCACCAGAAGTCCAAGCACATACAGAGACGGTTTCACTTGATCAGGGAGATCATAGATCGTGGTGAGATCAAGGTCTGCAAGGTTCATACAGATGACAATCTAGCTGACCCGCTTACTAAGCCTCTGGCGCAGCAGAAGCATGAGAAGCACTGTAATAATATGGGTTTGAGATTTCTCAACCATTAGATTAAGTGCAAGTGGGAGATTGTTGGAGTATGCCCTTAAGGCTAATGTTTGAGGCCTTGGGATTATATCAGTATCATGTATAAACTCTTTGTTTATAAAGGCAATGGTTGTTATTCAGTTTGTTACATCATCTGCTGCAATATGTATACTTCTGAATAATGTCTCAATGCTGTTCAGCTAGGCTGACATGCAGTTAAGTCCTTAGTCGAGATATCTTGGTGAACATGAGACAGCCTTGATATGATTGAGACTAATATGTGTTCTAATCTTATAGGATGCTTTGAGCATGGAATAAGATGTAGACTCATGGGTACATTGGATGTACTGGACAGACCCTACTAGGATATTCAATTGCTTGTCACAATGTGAATAATCCTTGTATGCGAACAAGTGGCATACTTCCTCTGACTTGAGATCACTTGTGTTTCTAAATGATGATTGGCATTGTTTTGAGGTAGTTCAATATCATTTGAAACATAATGGTTATAGACTATCTTGGATGATGAGCATGAGTCATGTTAGGGTGCTAGTGATAGATATAGGATTGCCGTCTCCTAGTTTGGAGTGTGATGTTCTATAGGGGCCCCCTGGATGAGATGATTGAGAAAGTGTATGGCCATACCCAGGTGACTATGTTCATCTGATCTAATCATTCTCATCATATTGGAGTTACAAGCTTGACACGCTTGTCCAATAAGAACATCAAGTGGCAAAGGAAACATGTATGTCTAGTGAAGTGGATTCACACTTGTGCTGTGGTTTGGGTGTAGTCTTGGAAGACTCTTTCCTTTATATCGGGAGACAGTGATGTGTTGCTAGATACCCCTCACTGATCGTGATAACGTAAGTTATCGTTACTGACATTTAAAGGAAACACTTAGGGTCGCACAATTTGATGATATGGCTTACTTAAGTCAGATCGTGTGGACTGAATTGTTTGGATTTAGTTTAAAGGGATTTAATCTCTGATTGTAAGTGAGATCTGGTCTGATCATGTTTGATTGATTAGGGCTTGAGATCGGTAAGCTTCGATCGAGAGAATGGATGCTAGATCGGTGAGATCAGGAGCATTAAGAGATGAACGGTTAGATCTTGAACCTTTAGGGTTTATTGTGATCTAGACCAAATTGCTTGGCTTAATTGGTCTTTGAACTAAACCCAAATTGAACCAGCTCATCAAGTGAGCGCATGGTTCAAGGGTGAAGAGGAATTTGCGATTGGGTAAACCCATGGTCACATGTTGAGGAGTGGCTTTCTATTTTTAGAAGGCATGATCACTTACGTGACCACGCCTCACGTTACTCTCCTTTTCACGCCTATTGTCGCCTTGGCTCATGCTCTCGACGTTAGAGCATTCTCGTGGTTGAAGGGGTCGACGATAAGGAGGTCTCGCCAAGCAAAACTTCTTCTCTTCCCTTTCCATTCGAAAAAGGACTCCTTAGAACCTTGCTAGCACAAGGAGCACTAAGGGAGTAGGCGACATCATCTTGTGTGCGCACCATTTGGAGGAGAAGCGCTTGAGTCTCTTCTTCCTAGACGCCATCCAAGGAATGGCTTCGGTAAGAATCGATTCCTTCATTCTTGTTTGCAATCGGTTTAAAAGTTGATCATATCTCATGCTATCGATCCCTAGAAATCCATTCCGCTGCTTTAAAACCTCCATTTGCGCCAGTAGGGTTTCGCCCCCCCTTGTTTAGGGGACTTTCATGATGCACCACTTCCCTTGTAAGGTATGCCACCTTGCTTAGATGTGCCATCAAGCAAGTGTTGGTGCTCTACTGATGTCTCATATTTATATAGTCTTCTTGATCTATATTTACTAGCGAATCGAGACCTATTATCATGTTTTTACATCTCTTTCCAACTTATTTCATTAACTTTCTTCAGAAGCTTCATTACTTGTCATGTTTGATGAATACAAGGCATTTCACTCACTTTTAGAGCTATTTGGAAGTTGATGTCTCGTATTTATGTAGTCTTTTTGAATAATGTTTCCTCGTGAATCAAGACATATTTTCATGCTTTTACATCTCTTTTCAGCTTAATCCACTTAATATCTTCAGAAGCTTCACTACTTGTCATATTTGTTAAATACAAGACAATTCACTCGTCTCCAGAGCTATACGGATATACGATCACATATCCGGGTGAATCTGGACTCATGACAATAAATTTAGCTTCAGATGAGAGTTAGAGTTCACCCGCATTCAATATTTATTGCTAGCTAAAGAGGATACATGCAGCTAAAGAGGACACACGCCACTAAGAGAACACACGCCATCAACTATCCAGGGACACACGCCATCAAGGGAACATTCATGAATAAGCATTAATGAAACACATTCATGAATGTGAATTTAATGAGACATTCATGAATGAGGAATTAATGAAACACATTCATGAATGTGGATTTAATGAGACATTCATGAATGCGAAATTAATGAAACACATTCATGAATGTGGATTTAATGAAAGAAATTCATGAATGTGGACACCTTGAAGAGACACTTCCAAGAGACACCATGAAAGGACTCCTTGAAGAGACACCATGAGGAGGCACCATGAGAAAGGCACCATGAAGAGGTACCTTGAAGAGGCACATTGAAGAGGCGCCGTGAAGACTATAAGAGGGATGAGTTCTCTCTTGACCGGAGGAGGGGAGTTGAAGGCAAGCAGAGGATTACGCCAAAGGCTGAAGGACTAGTTCCAAGGCGAGAGTACACCATTCTAAGGAGAGAAAGGCGACATCAAGGGAGGAAGAGAAGGAGTTTGTCTTAGTTCTTTTCTCTTCTCTACTTTGTTCTGTTTCCTTTACTTCTTAATCATAAGTCTTGCACTTGTTGTAACCATGTGTTTATTTGCGTAAAACCTCTATCGAGATTCGGGCGTAGCCCGTCTTCATGATTTACAAGTATTAATGTTAAGAATTGCTCTCCGATATATATTTTGAGACCATTTGATCTAGATTTATTGTAATTGTGATTATCGTTTCATGGCCAAAATGATTTTTACTTTAGTTGATTGCGGTAACAACTGAGAGGTGAATCACAACCAACACGTTCTTCTTGATCAATCTTGTATACTCTATTGCGAGAGTCGTAGAGTCTACTTGGGGAATCTAAGTGTCCTGTTTCACACGATCTACCTCTGCTTAGTCCACCGCGAGAGTAGGAGACTAACTAAGTAGATTATGGAGTGGTCCACCGCAAGAGTAGGAGACTAACTCAGCTGTTGAGTCACGCGCCCGAGAGGGGCACGGCTCAAAAGGACACATCCTTGGTTTTCTAGAGATGATCAAAGCAATACTTCTCATTACGCTTTTAAGTTCGAAGACGTGGTGAAACCCGATATCCCGATTTCTCTCTCATCGTTCGACTTTCGTTTTATTACATTTGAATTGCGACACCATCTGATACCTTGATTCGTTTAGCTATTGATTGTACGATTAGTCGGTAATTGACACTAGTCCCTGTGGAAACGATATCTTAAGTACTACGCCGGTAAGCCGTGCGCTTGCGGATTTTGTGCAACAAGTTTTTGATTCACTTTATTCCACGGCAAGGAGTGCACCATTCCAAGAAGAGGGGGCGCAATCAAGGAGAAGAGAAGGAGTTTGACCTAATTTCCTTTCCCTTCTTGATTAGTTCGATTCCCTCTATATCCTATATTGTAATCTTGCTCTTGTTGTAATCATGTCTGTAGTAGCTTAAAACCTCTATCGGGATTCGGGCGTAGCCCATCTTTTGATTTATAAGTATCTATGTTGAGAATTGTTTTATGATGATCTTTCGAAATCATTTGATCTTGTTTATTACCTTCGTGATTATCGTTTCATGGCCAAGACGATTTTCACTTTAATTGATTGTGGTAACAACTGAGAGGTGAATCACAATCAACGCTTTCTCTTGATCAATCTTGTATACTCTATTGCGAGAGTCATAGAGTCTACTTGGGGAATTTGAGTGTCCTGTTTCACACAATCTGCCTCTGCTTAGTCCACCGCGAGAGTAGGAGACTAACTTAACTGTTGAGTCGCGCGCCCGAGAGGGGCACGACTCAAGAGGACACTTCCTTGGTTTTCTAAGATTATCAAAGCAATGTATTTCAAAACACTTATAGGTTCAAAGACGTGGTGAAACCCGACATCCCGATATCTCTTTCATCGTTACAACTTTCATTTTACTGCACTTTCTTAAGTTTGCTGCAACAAACCGACACCTTTAATTACTTAGCTAACAAGGATCAGAAGATTCAGTACTTGATGATCCGTCCCTGTGGAAATGATATCTTACGTACTACATCGGCAAGCCGTGCGCTTGTGGATTTTGTGCAACAGAAGTATATTTATACCCCCCAAGTGAATCAAGAATTTTGACAAGTAGTTTGGCTTCAAACGGGACCAATTATTAGAATTATGACCGAGGCCATAATCTACATCACGGCTGTAATTCCTAGTTTTACTTTCCAATAGAACCGTTTTTATGCAAGCATGAAGTTACACCCTTAACTTTATCAATAGCAGCCTCTCAGAAGATAAAAACTATTGGGAAACCCTGGGGATATTTTATAATTTTTCACAGATAATACATTACATGCACAGCGGAATAATATCCATGAAACAAGCCGGTCCCAAAAACCTAGTGAATATCGTCTTGCGAGGGGGTCGACACGATGAGATAATAAGTACCTTAGGAGCAAGATGAGGCTGATGTCAAGGTAGGCACCCAAGCGTGCGCCCTCTGCAGTCTCACACACACGGATGCCTCGAGCTCTCTTGTTCCATGCCCGGTGCTAGCCTCGGGAAGAAGATCCAAGCCTTTGAGCTCCTTCTCCAATGGTTGCACCACCTCCAAGGTTGAAGCACCAATGATGGAGAAGGGAGAGAGAGGTAGCCACCAAGACCTTCCCTCACTTGTGCCAAGAGGAGAGGAGAGAATAAGTCTTGCGATAATGGAAGAGATGAAGAGGATCCTTGTGCCAATTACTTGCCTTGCTCTCGCCACTTCAATTGCTCATGCCTATTGATTGCCTATATGAGGGCTCTCGCATATCACAAGGATATATAGAGCCAAGGGGGCGGCAAGATTAGGGTGAGAGGCGCAAACCATCAAGAAGGGGGCGGCTAGGGTTAAGGGGTATGTTAGCAATTAGGGTTTAGGTTTTGGAAACTCTCCAAGAGATTTCCATAAACCCCTTGCAATCTCCCAATACTTACCAAAGAAGTCTATCATGCCTTAGATGCACCAAGCCTTGCCTTAGATTCAAGGTTTCCATCCATGCACAAAGGGGGAGGCGCTAATTCCTTCCAAAGGGGGCAACATGCGCCCACTCCTCCCCATTATGCCCTTAAGCACCAATGGGAGGAGACTTCTCCGCATTATACCCTTTTAGCCAATTCCTTCTTCATGATAACTAGTTATTGGGCCTCATTGGGTAATGAGCTAGCCCAAACTGTTGGTGTATATGCCCTAGGACCTAGTTTTGGCCCACTTATGTACTACTTGACTTTGATATTTATATCATTCTGGCATTGTCGTTATCTATGTTTGTTTACATCTGCGCATATGTACTAACATGATAATGTCCTTGGAGACAGATTGGATTTGTGCTCGAACTATAGTCCTCGGTCGATGTACCTTAGTGGATATGGGACAGCTATGGTACTTGTGAGACTGGTATGTGGGCTGGTTAGGATGCAGACACATGGGTATATCATTGGAGGATATACTGGATAGACCCGCTGTGAGGCTATGACTTGGTGTCATGAGTTATCCTCACAAGTGACAGGAGATGCATTGATCCCTTGACTTGAGGTCATTGATAATTCTATATGGTTAGGGACTTGCTTTGATACAACCTAACACCTCGCCGTAGTTGGGAGGTCATAACGGTTGTCATTGAGCATGTCACGACCCATATACGAAGGTTAATGGACAGATAAAGGATTTGCCCCTTCCTTAGGGAAGTATGATATCCATGGAGCTCCTCTATGGTTCTATGACTGAGAGTGTATGGCCATACCCAAGTGAGAACCTGTTTTAGTCATAGCCATGTGATTGGGTGAAAACAAGTGGTGACACACTTGTCTAATTGGATATCAGTTCGGCAAAGAGACTGTAATGCATCTGTACCTAGTTGCGATGATGGGGATGTCGATGTCGATATCCATTCCAATGACCTGGGTAGCAGCGATGCACTGCTAGGTGCCACTCACTGCTTGTGGTGACCTATGGTCAGCACTGCCAGCGTCAGAGGAACCTACAGGGTCGCACACCTTGATACTTGAGTTCTCGTATTGATCGGGAAGCCTTATGATCGAGTTATTCGATAACTCGGATCTAATTGGGAGATTTCATCAGCACCAATGGGCCTGATGAGATGGAAGAATGTTATTGGAGCCAAACTTCATTTTTGGCAGGTTGACCCGTTTTTGACCATGGTTGGTCACATTTGGATTAGGGTTGCATTGGATTGGATCCAAGTGCTTAATCAACCCATGTAATGAAGTTTGGGCTAGCTGATTATCCAATAAGGCCCAATAACAAGTTCTCATGGAGAGATGAGAGGCTAAAAGGGTATAATGAGGAGAAACATGAGCCATTAAGCGCCTAGGGGCATAATGGGGTCATGTTGGCGCCTTTGCTTCATTATGGAAGTAAAGGGCGCCTCCCCTCTCTTCCTAGGATGGAATGCATGCCTCTATGGCATTGCTTGGGGCGCAAGGCAAGGCCTTGGCGCACAAGGAAAGGCGTGGGGCACAATAAGGAATGGTTGAATGAGAATTATGGAAATGTCTTGGAGACTTTCCTTGTCTCAAACCTCCTCATCCTAGCCCTACACTTGTCATGATCCTAGCCCTTACCCTAACCGCCTCTTGCCCTATAAATGTGACCCTAGTCGCCCCCTCTTGTGGATGATCAATCCTTGAAGGCGTGAATACATCAAGAGGGCGAGAACAAGGGGCATTGGCGCAACCATCCTCTTCCATCAAACCCTAGCCGCAAGCTTCTTCCCTTCTTCCTCCTTTGGCGCAAGAGAAGTAAAGGCTTGGCGGCATTCTCCCTTCTCCCCTCTTCTTCATCAATTGGCACTTCTACCTTGGAGGTGGCGCAAGCATTCAAGAAGAGAACTAAGGCTTGGATCTTCTTCCCGAGGCTAGCACCGGGCGTGGAAGAAGAGGACTCGAGGCATCCGTGTGTGTGAATCTGCAGAGGGCGCACGCTTGGGCGCCTATCACAACATCGACCTCATCTTGCTCTAAGGTATTTCCTAACTCATCGTGTCGACTCTCTTGCTTGCGATCTTCACTGGGTTTTTGGGACCGGCCTGTTTCGGCGACATTCTTCCGCTGTGCAATGTATGCCTATGACTCTGAAAAATTGTAAAATGGCCCCGGGGTTTCCCAACACAAACTTCATTACATGGGTTGATTAAGCAATTGGATCCAATCCAAAGCAACCCAAATTCAAATGTGACCAACCATGGTCAATTTCAAGTCAACCTGCCAAAAATGAAGTTTGGCTCCAATAACTCCCTTCCATCTCATCTGGCCCATTGGCGCTGATGAAATCTCCCAAATAGATCCGAGTTATCTAATACCTCGATCATAAGGCTTCCCGATCAATACGAGAACTCGAGTATCATGGTGTGCGACCCTATAGGTTCCTCTGACGTTGGCAATGAGTGGCACCTAGCCGTGTATCGCTACTACCCAAGTCATCAGAATGGATATCGACATCGACATCCCCATCATCGCAACTAGGTACAAATACATTATAGTCCCTTTGCCAAACTGATATCCGATTGGACAAGTGTGTCATCACTTGTTTTCACCCAATCACATGGTCATGACTAAATCAGGTTGTTACCTGGGTATGGCCATACACTTTCAGTTATAGAACCATAGAGGAGCTCCATGGATATCAAACTTCGCTAAGGAAGGGGCAAATCCTCTGTTTGTCCATTGACCTTCTCATATGGGTTGTGACATACTCAATGACAACCGCTATTACCTCCCAACTGTGGCGAGGTGTTAGGTTGTATCAAAGTATGTCCCTAACCAAACAGAATGGTCAATGACCTCAAGTCAAGGGATCAATACATCTCCTGTCACTTGCAAGGATAACTCATGACACCAAGTCATAGCCTCACAGCGGGTCGGTCCAGTGTATCCACCACTGATATACCCATATATCTGCGTTAGCACCTCGTGCATAACCAGCCCATATACCAATCTCACAAGTACTAGAGCTGTCCCATATTTACTCAGGTACATTGACTGGGGACAACCATTTGAGCACAGATGTAGACAAACATATATATGTCAAGTAGGACAAAAGATGGACCAATACTAGGTCTCAGGGCATACACACCAATATAATGTAAGAGAGAAACCCTAAGCAGGCGCATATAAAATTTTTCTAGGGTTTCATGAAGATCGCATAAGGCATGAATATATGATCAACTTAAGAATTTGCCAAGATCAAATAAAAGATCATACCATAGCCATGATTGGATGGCGACTTGGAAGAAGAAGGCGACGCGGCTTTCCTCCAAAGTGGACGCACACAAAGGTGATGATGGCTTCCTCCTTGCGCGTTAACCTTGTGCTAGCAAAGACGCCAAGATCCCCTAATCGAATGGAGGAGATGAGATGTTAATCTTGCTGGCCGAAAGCTCTCTCCTTCTCTTCCTCTTTCGTATCTTCAAGACACACACACAAGAGGAAAAACTTCAAGCGAGAGAGAGGGAGGCGTTTAGGCGTTATCCAACGTGGGAACGCTTCATGGGTTTCCAAAAATAGAAAGCCATCAAGCCATGCGCTCACGTTTCTAACCAAAACACTTTCTCACAATGAACCATGCGTTCACTTATGTGAACCGGTTCTTTTGCATTTGGTTCAAAGACCAAACCGAACCAAGCCATGATCTAGATCTCATATGAACCAAATGGCTCAAGATCTAACCATACATCTCTTGATGCTCTTGATCTCACCGATCAAGCATCAATTCTCTCGATCGAAGCTTACCGATCTCAAGCCCTAATCAATCAAACATGATCAGACCAGATCTCACTTCCAATCAGAGTTTAAACTCCTATTAAACTGAATCAGAACAATTCAGTCCACACGATCAGACATAAGTAAGCCATATCATCAAATTGTGCGACCCTAAGGGTTTCCTTTAAATGTCGGTAACGATAACTTACGTTATCACGAATAGAGAGGGGTATCTAGCAACACATCACTGTCTCCCGATATAAAGGAAAGAGTCTTCCAAGACTACACCCAAACCATAGCACAAGTGTGAACCCAAGTCACATGACATATGTGTTTCCTTTGCCACTGGATGTTCTTATTAGACAAGCGTGTCAAGCCTGTAATTCTAATATGATGAGAGTGGTTAGATCAGATGAACATAGTCATCTGGGTATGGCCATACACTTTCTCAACCATCTCATCCAGGGGGCCCCTTTAGAACATCACACTCCAAACAAGGAGAAGGCAATCCTATATCTATCACTAGTGCCCTAACATGACTCATGTTCATTATCCAAGATAATCTATAACCATTATATTTCAAATGATATTGAACTACCTCAAGACAATGCCAATCATCATTTAGAAACACAAGTGATCTCAAGTCAGAGGAAATATGCCACTTGCTTGCATATAAGGATTATTCACATTGTGACAAGCAATTGAATATCCTAAGTAGGGTCTGTCCAGTACATCCAATGTACCTATGAGTCTACATCTTATTCCATGCTCGAAGCATCCTATAAGATTAGAAAACATATTAGTCTCAATCATATCAAGGCTGTCTCATGTTCACCAAGATATCTCGACTAAGGACATTTCTGCATGTCAGCTAAGCTGAACACAATTGAAACATTATTCAGTAGTATACATGTAGCAGCAGATAATGTAACAACCTGAATAACAACCATTGCCTTTATAAACATAGAGTTTATACATGATACTGATAACAACCCAAGGCCTCAAACATTAGCCTTAAGGGCATATCCCAACATATAAAACCTTAACAAGTGACATTACGAGTATCGCCGTAATTTTAGCTTGACCGTAATCTCCTGACCGGCAATCTTTGACATCATACTATGGCCTAAATTCAAGTCAAGACAAACATTCACCCACCTGCAAAATTTTAGACGAAACAGAGTTCAGCACTAAAATTACGGGCATGGCCGTAATGACCATTACGCCCGTAATCTCCACATGCAAGCATTAAAGGCCAACATTCAATTGGCCATAACTTCACCGTTACAAGTCCGTTTTGAGCGTTCTTAGTATCAAAATGATGAGCATTTAATGGGCCATAATTGTATGAGTGTTTCAGGCGTTAAAGAGCATCGATAAAGGCATTATGGGTAGTTCCATAATCTTGATTATGCCCATAATCTCTTTGCAGGCAAAATTAAAAACAGTAATAACTCCCTCATTATAAGTCCGTTTGGACGTTTTTGGTGTCAAAACATAAATAATTAAAAGGGCTATCAATGTAGCCAATCAAAGGAGGCCTTCAACTCTATATAATTAGTGAAAAACCTCTTGGAAAGGGGCGATGAATCTTGGCAAGGGGTGGTGATCTTAGCAAAAGCTTGGGAGAAGAAGATCTTTTATGCATCCATTCCAGAAGGATTGGAGAAAGAGGATTGCTACCCGTCTTTGAAGAGTTTGCTCTTTTCTATCTTTAAATATTTTCTTTGTTTCTTCCTTCTTCTAGAGATTTGTAACGTAACAACACTATGATAGTGTAATTTCTTTTTCAGAATAAGGGTGTAGTCTCATTGGTTGTATCTTCTATTCAAACTTGTTATTTCATGGCAAATGCAATTTTTATCTTGTGTTTATTCATTCCATGCTGCTTTACTGCTAGTATTACCTTGTTCACGTAATTACTTTTCTCAGGCGCCACAAGAAGGACCGAAAGGTGAATTATGACGCTATATCTGCTAGATCGAACATGCTCTGAGCTGTCAAGAATTAGGGCAGGATTTGTGTGAGGAACCTTATAATAGCTCTGAACCCATTGGATCAATCTAGGTCCGGATAGCCACGAAAGTAGGATGTCGATCTAGATTGATACCGGATTATGCCATCGAAAGAGGGTAATCTATACCATCTGATATTTCCTTGAACACTTTTAAAGTTACATTGCTATAATTTTAACTCATTTGAATTTGACATCCATCGACAAGATGAACCCGAAGTTCCGATATCTCTAACCCCTGTTTTCTACCTAAAACTTTCTCTTACTAGATTCGGTTTGCATTGAGTTATATTTGCTTTACTTTTTGTAATTCCAAACCACTTAATCGATTGTTTACCTATTAATTTATAATCACTTGGTACTTGAACACTATCCCTGTGGGATCGACACTTAAGTACTATCACTACAAAACTGTCACGCTTGTAGTTAGTGGTGCGATAGTATGGCACACATCAAGTTTTGGCACCGTTGCCGAGGACAGGCAACCAATATGAAAGTGATTTAATAATTGGTAGACTAGACGTATTGCTTTTGTTTTTATTTCTTTGTTTTACTTCTTTGTTTTTTTTTCTTTGTATTGTTTCTTTGTTTTGTTATTCAGTTTTTCTCTCAACCTTTGTTACTTGAGCTTAACTGTTATATGCGTAGAGGTTTACGATCAGGTGGATTAGAAGATCTATATGAGCTTGATCAAGAAATTGAAAGGATGTTCCATCGTAGAAGACGATTAAAAGAATTGAGTGCTAAAGAAATATCAAGGAGAACTGAACCTATTCCTATTGATTTGCCGATGGCAAACAAAAACAGAACCCTGAAAGATTTTGCTACTCCAAATGCGTAGGGTCTTCACTCAAGTATTTCTCAACCTCCAGTGGAGGGTAATAATTTTGAGATAAACCCTCTCTCTTATCAATGGTCCAGCAGAACCAATTCGGAGGCCTACCTTCCGAAGATCCAAACATGCACCTATCAATATTCTTGGAGTTTTGCAATATGACAAAGATGAATGGAGTTTTTAGTGACACACTACGATTATAATTCTTCTCATTCTCTCTTCGGGATAGAGCTCAAAACTGGCTATATTCACTACAACCAAAATCGCTAACAACCTGGGAACAACTTTTCCAGGCATTTCTCTCGAAATACTTTCCCCCAAGCAAAACTGTCTAACTGCGAAACCAGATCACGGGTTTCACCCAAAAAGAAGGGGAATCTTTGCATGAAGCTTGGGAGCGATTCAAGGAGCTTCAACGCTTATGCCCACACCACGACTTGGAAAGATGGGTAATTGTTCATACCTTTTACCATGGTCTTAATTATAATATGCGTCTTACTGTAGATGCAGCCACTGGTGGAGTGATCATGAACAAAAATGTCAATGAAGCGGTGAATCTACTGGAAGACATGGCACTGATGTTGGGGTATGCCCTTAAGGCTAATGTTTGAAGCCTATGGGAGTGTAACAAGTATCATGTAATAAACTCATATGTTTATAAAGGCATGGTTGTTATTCAGTTAGCTACATTGTCTGCTGCAATATATGTTCTTCTGAATAATGTCTCAAAGCTGTTCAGCTGGGCTGACATGCTATTATGTCCTTGGTCGATGTATCTTGGTGAACATGAGACAGCCTTGATATGGTTAAGACTAATATGTGTTCTAATCTTATAGGATGCTTCGAGCATGGAATAAGATGTAGACTCATGGGTACATGGGATGTACTGGACAGACCCTACTAGGATGTTCAATTGTTTGTCACAATGTGAATATTCCTTGATTGCGACAAGTGGCACATTTCCTCTGACTTGAGATCACTTGTGTTTTCTAAATGATGATTGTCATTGTTTTGAGGTAGTTCAATATCATTTGAAACATAATGATTATAGACTATCTTGGATGATGAGCTTGAGTCAGGTTAGGACACTAGTGATAGACATAGGATTGCCGTCTCCTTGTTTAAGGAGTGTGATGTTCTATAAGGGCCCCCCTGGATGAGATGATTGAGAGAGTGTATGGCCATACCCAGGTGACAGTGTTCATCTGATCTAATCATGCTCATCATATTGGAGTTACAAGCTTGACAGGCTTGTCCAATAAGAACATCAAGTGGCAAAGGAAGTATGCATGCCTAGTGAATTGGATTCACACTTGTGCTGTGGTTTGGGTGAAGTCTTGGAAGACTCTTTCCTTTATATCGGGAGACAGTGATGTGTTGCTAGATACCCCTCACTGATCGTGATAACGTGAGTTATCGTTACCGACATTTAAAGGAAACCCTTAGGGTCGCACAATTTGATGATATGGCTTCTTTAAGTCAGATCGTGTGGACTGAATTGTTTAGTTCAGTTTAAAGGGGTGTTAAACTCTGATTGAGAGTGAGATCTGGTCTGATCATGTTTGATTGATTAGGGCTTTAGATCGGTAAGCTTCGATCGAGAGTTATGATGCTAGATCAGTGAGATCTAGAGCATCGAGAGATCAACGGTGATCTTGAACCTTGTGGTTCAATAAGATCGACCATTGCTTGGGCCGATTTGGTCTTGAACCAAAGTCACTTGAACCGGCTCATGTTATGAGCGCTTGGTTCAAAGGTTCGAATGGGAGAAGAGGGTTGCGGTTCACTTCATGTGAACGCATAACCGAAGTGAGTAATGGGTTACTATTTTTGGATAGCAACGCCCACGTTGATTACAACGTGTTTACTCCCTTGTCGATCATCAACTTCGGACGACATCTCCTCCCTTCTCGTGTGACAAAAGTCTTGACGAGTGTAGAGGAACTTCTTCTTCGCCAAGCCCAAGGATCTCATCTCCTCCATGCGCAAAGGACCCTTGAAGCTTTGCTAGCACAAAGACGACAAGGAGAGGCCATTCTTCATCGTGTGTGCGTCGACTAGGGAGAAGACCCCTTTCGGTTTTTGCTTCCAACACTTCATCCATAGATGGCGATGGTATGAATCTTATTGGCATTTTGCAATCGATTTTTCATAGTTGATCATATATCATGCTAATGATCCCTAAAACCCTTATTTCCGCTGCGTTGAAACACATGCGCCCATTAGGGTTTTTCGCTCCCCCTTGAAGGGGACCCCTGCAATTGGTATCAGAGCAGGCTAAATCGCATGATAATATGTTTGCTATGATTTGTGATCCTTGTATGCGCCATCTTGCTAGATCTAGAGTACATGCGAACCTTTACTTGTAGTTGACGCATGTTGTAAGGTTGCGCATGATGTAAGTTTATGTGTTACGCATGTATGATGCCTTGGCACTTGTTATAGAGTTTTTATCAAAAACTTATATCTCTTGCGCGTATCACCTTAGATCTAAGCCGCCTACTGTAAACCCTTAGACGGGTTATTAGGGTTGAAGTCACCCCTAGGTTAGATCCAGAATGTCTGATCAGACTATCTGACAGCCTGAATGGGTCGACCAGTTAGCACCTCGGCGCAAGCCTATGGTGGCTATAGGTCGACTGTAGACAGGTGTGTAGCGATGTCTGATTGAGACGACTAATGAACGCACCTGAGTTAGGCCCGGGGTCACGCCCGCTTGCCAGACCTCTGTGTGGTCGTTCAGCCCTGGCGCATGCATGGTTGACCTTATGGTCAACTCAAGTCAGTTAGGACTTGGTGCATGCAAGGGTAGTGGATCTGACTAGGTTGGTTGAGTGGATCCCTAGTAATGGACCGTTGTAAGGTTGTAGGGGAAATAAGGAAAAATTAAAATTGATCCCAAGGGGTTTTCGAAAAATTTTAATTTTTATGTATGGATCACATGATTCTTGATTGATGCATATGTTTGTCTATTTAGTCTTATGTGGGCTGCCCGTTATTAATGTGTGCTGTGCTGGGGCCTGCGAGCCTGGGATTAATTGTTGTAAATTAATTTTATTTTTGTGATCTGCGAATCACAATTTTGATTAATTTATAATGTGAAAGTGACCTGCGTGTCACTCTTGTCTAGATAGTTAAATTGTAATTTAATTAGACAAGAGCACAATGCACACTTGGCAGAAGCGCATGCAGCAGTGGCTGGACCAGGTGGAAGGTCTAGGGTTCGAACCTAGGACCTGGCGCAAATTCCTGGTGGGCGCACCAGTGCTGCAAATGGCGCTAGGGCCCTGCTTGGGCCAGATGAGCAGCTAAAGACCCATGAAGAGCAAGTGTAGACTTAAGCTAGGTTAAGGTCTCACTAGGGCTATGGGCTTTTACCACATAAGATACATGCTTTCTTTTATTTGTTAATATTAGAATTGCATGATTAAATTTATCTTCTGCTATCACCATAGGAATTGTATGATAGAAAAAGAAGATAAAAGACCGTTAAAATCCAACGCTAAAAATATCAAGCTCGAATGCCTTCTGACGCGAAACCTCACTGTTCTGATTATCGTTGGAGCCGTGTTGTACCCACTCAGTGGGCACGTCCATCTATCTTCAGACGGTGCGGGATTACACCTGTGTGTTACAGAGCAGGGATTTATCCCTTCTCGTTGCTCAGCATAGCACATGGTGGTCCAGGGAGTAGGTTGGGTCAGCTTGACCGTGTAGTCTACATATGTGGCGCATATGGTAGCACATGGAGGCAGCCATCTGTGGGGTCAGAGATTGTGTTGTACCAACTCAGTTGGCACAGTCTGCTGGATTGCCCAGATGAAGGGGAATCGCACGGGTTGGCGATTGGCTGGGATAGCCTACCAGAAACTAGTGCTTGTACTCTCTGTGCATCTTATCTCGCCTGAGCGGGACGCGGAGACCAAGTATGAAATCTGGATCCCATCTCACTAAAAGAGTTCTACTCTTTCGGGCTGTTTTGCTGGATTTTTCACGCCTGATAAAATAGTGAGAAAAAGAATCTTTCTTAAGTCCTGATTGATTCTTATACATTGATACTGACCTTGCTGTTCTTGCATTGTTGTAGATACCTGCAGCAACGAACACCATGAACTTCAATGTGCGATCCCTACTGGAAAGGGAGAAGTTTGCTGGGCCAAACTTCTCTGACTGGTTTGGACACCTTAAGATTATTCTTAAGGCAGAGAGGAAACTGTATGTCCTCGAGACGGCGATACCGCCGCAGCCCGCTCCGAACGCCGCAAGGGCGGTTCGGGAAGCCTATGAAAAGCACGTCAATGATAGCATTGATGTCGCTTGCCTGATGCTAGCGTCTATGACGCCACCGTTGCAGCGTCAGCATGAGGATATGTCCGCTATAGAGATTATAGCGAACCTCAAGATGCTGTATGCTGCACAGGCGAGGACTGAACGCTATAATTTGACGAAGCTCTTCTTTCAGAGCAAACTGGCTGAAGGGAGCCCAGTGGGAGCTCACGTGCTCAAGATGATTGGGCACAAGGAGGCTCTAGAGAAACTGGGGCATACCATCAACCAGGAGCTTGCTGTGGACATTATTCTGCAGTCTCTCCCGCCTTCATTCGACGCGTTCATTATTAATTTTAATATGAACAAAATCGATTGTACTCCGGCAGAGCTGCTGAATATGCTCTTGACCACTGAGGAGACTCTGAAGGGTAAGCCTTCAACCTCTGTCTTAATGGTTCCTTCAAGGAACAAGAAGAAGGGGAAGAAGGGCAAGGCCCCTGTCAAGAATTACAGCAAGGCTCTGAAGCAGAAGGTCAAGCGGTCTAAGGAATACAGGTGTTTCCACTGTGGCCAGCTGGGTCACTGGAAAAAGGACTGTAAAGCGCTCCAAGGAGACAAGAGGGGAAGCTTTGCTTCTGGCTCAGGTATATTCGTGACTGAAGTCATGTTTTCTTCTTCTATATCATGGGTGTTGGACACTGCATGTGGAGTTCACATTTGTTCAAATGTGCAGGAACTCAAGAGAAGAAGGCAGGTGGGACAGCATGAGGTGGACCTACGCGTTGGAAACGGGGCACGGGTTGCTGCTGTTGCTGTAGGAGACTACTTCATTTCTTTACCATCTGGAATTGTATTAGAACTAAACAGTTGTTACTTTGTTCCCAGTATAACTAAAAATATTATCTCCATTCCTGCTCTTGTCAGGAAGGGATTTTCCTTTGAATGCAATATTTCAAAGTGTGTTTTGTCTTTAGATAATATTGTTTATGCAACTGGTTCAATTAGCAATGGGTTATACATGTTGGACATGGAATGTTCTATACAGAACGTTGATATCAAGAAAGCCAAGTATGCTGATGACAGCACCTTGCTATGGCATAGTCGTTTAGGCCATATTAACGAGAAACGCATTAAGCGGTTGCATCATCATGGACTGCTGGGATCATTCTCCTACAAGGAGATTGATACATGCAAGGCTTGTTTAATGGGTAAAATGACGAAGTCACCTTTTCCTCACAAAGGTCAAAGGGCTTCAGGTTTACTTGACCTTATACACAGTGATGTGTGTGGGCCATTTAGTAAACATGCCAGAGGTGGCTATCAGTACTTCATTACCTTTACTGATGATTTCAGTAGATATGGTTATGTCTATCTGATGAGACATAAAAGTGAATCTTTTGACAAGTTCAAAGAGTTCAAAAATGAAGTACAAAATCAGCTAGGCCGTAATATCAAGGCACTTCGCTCAGATCGAGGTGGTGAATACCTAAGTCATGCATTTACTGACTATCTAAAAGAGTGTGGCATTATCTCACAGCTCACTCCACCAGGAACACCGCAATGGAATGGTGTGTCCGAGAGGAGAAATAGAACGTTACTAGATATGGTTCGTTCTATGATGAGTCAGGCTACTCTTCCATACTCCTTTTGGGGTTTTGCACTGGAAACAGCTGCAAAGGTACTAAACCGGGTGCCATCCAAGGCAGTTTCAAAGACGCCATATGAGTTATGGTATGGGAAACAGCCAAGCTTGACATTTATCAGGATCTGGGGTTGCGAGGCTTATGTCAAAAAGCTCGCCTCTGGGAAACTAGAGAGCAGATCTGAGAAATGTATCTTTGTCGGTTACCCTAAGGAAACTAAGGGTTATTATTTCTTCGATCCCAAGGAGAACAAGGTTTTTGTTGCTCGTACGGCCATATTTCTTGAGAAGGAGTTTCTTCTGCAAGAGGCCAGTGGGAGAGAAATAAAACTGGATGAGAATCCAGAGAAAGGACAAAGTGCTCAAGCAGAGTTGGATGAGCCTGAGCCGGTAGAACAGGTTATTGAACAACCTGAGGCTCAGATATCACGGGAACCGCGAAGATCGGGTAGGATCCGTCGACAGCCTGAGCGCTATGACGGAGTCTACATCATTGACAATGATGAACCCCTCACTTATGCGGATGCGGTCAGTGGACCGGAGTCAGCGAGATGGCTTGAAGCTATGCGCGCCGAGATGGACTCCATGTCAGATAACCAAGTCTGGGATTTGGTTGATCCGCCTCCGGGAGTAATCCCTATAGGCTGTAAATGGATCTTCAAGAAGAAGATTGACATGGATGGTAACGTGGTTACCTATAAAGGCAGGCTAGTTGCGAAAGGTTTCAAACAAATCTACGGGATGGATTATGATGAAACTTTCTCACCTGTAGCCATGTTTAAGTCTATTCGGATTCTTTTTGCGATAGCTGCATATTACGATTATGAGATCTGGCAGATGGATGTGAAAATAGCTTTCCTTAATGGAAATCTGGATGAGGATGTGTATATGACACAACCTGAAGGTTTCACTAATCCAGCAGATCGTCATAAAATATGCAAGTTAAAGAAGTCCATTTATGGACTTAAGCAAGCATCTAGAAGCTGAAATATTCGTTTTGATGAATCAGTTACTGAATTTGGTTTCATCAAGAACGAGGATGACCCGTGTGTATATAAGAGGTTTAGTGGGAGCGTGATTACTTTCCTAGTCCTCTACGTCGATGACATCTTGATCATTGGAAATGACATTCCTGAAATGCATGCTGTTAAGGCATGGCTGAGGAAATGTTTCCAGATGAAAGATCTAGGAGAAGCAGCCTATGTGTTAGGTGTGAAGATCTACAGGGATAGATCTAAGAGGCTTCTCGGGCTGTGCCAGAGTACTTACATCGATAAAGTCCTGGAAAGATTTCATTTAGAGAATTCTAAACGAGGATATCTTCCAGTCAGACATGGTCTGAGTCTTTCGAAGAGTCAGTGTCCACAAACACAGACTGAGAAAGATGAAATGGACAATACGCCTTATGCTTCGGCTATTGGATCCATTATGTATGCGATGTTGTGTACTCGCCCAGACGTCGCTTACGGATTAAGCGTGACCAGTCGTTACCAGAGTAATCCAGGTATGGCGCACTGGATTGCAGTCAAGAACATCTTAAAATATCTGCGGAGGACCAAAGATATGTTCTTGATATATGGTGGTCAGGAAGAACTCAGTATTGAAGGATATACTGACGCTTCGTTCCAGTCTGACCAGGATGATTTCCGATCGCAATCAGGCTATGTTTTTAGCTTGAATGGTGGAGCAGTGGTGTGGAAGAGTTTCAAACAGTCAACTGTTGCTGATTCCACAACAGAAGCCGAGTATGTTGCAGCCTCGGAAGCATCTAAGGAGGCAGTGTGGATTCGTAAGTTCGTGAAAGAACTTGGTGTCGTTCCTTCGAGTGCAGATCCTTTGGTTATCTTCTGTGATAACACTGGAGCAATTGCACAAGCAAAGGAACCACGGTCGCACCAGAAGTCCAAGCACATACAGAGACGGTTTCATTTGATCAGGGAGATCATTGATCGTGGCGAGATCAAAGTATGCAAGGTTCATACAGATGACAATCTGGCAGACCCGCTTACCAAGCCTCTGGCGCAGCAGAAGCATGAGAAGCACTGTAATAATATGGGTTTGAGATTCCTCAACCATTAGATTAAGTGCAAGTGGGAGATTGTTGGGGTATGCCCTTAAGGCTAATGTTTGAAGCCTATGGGAGTGTAACAAGTATCATGTAATAAACTCATATGTTTATAAAGGCATGGTTGTTATTCAGTTAGCTACATTGTCTGCTGCAATATATGTTCTTCTGAATAATGTCTCAAAGCTGTTCAGCTGGGCTGACATGCTATTATGTCCTTGGTCGATGTATCTTGGTGAACATGAGACAGCCTTGATATGGTTAAGACTAATATGTGTTCTAATCTTATAGGATGCTTCGAGCATGGAATAAGATGTAGACTCATGGGTACATGGGATGTACTGGACAGACCCTACTAGGATGTTCAATTGTTTGTCACAATGTGAATATTCCTTGATTGCGACAAGTGGCACATTTCCTCTGACTTGAGATCACTTGTGTTTTCTAAATGATGATTGTCATTGTTTTGAGGTAGTTCAATATCATTTGAAACATAATGATTATAGACTATCTTGGATGATGAGCTTGAGTCAGGTTAGGACACTAGTGATAGACATAGGATTGCCGTCTCCTTGTTTAAGGAGTGTGATGTTCTATAAGGGCCCCCCTGGATGAGATGATTGAGAGAGTGTATGGCCATACCCAGGTGACAGTGTTCATCTGATCTAATCATGCTCATCATATTGGAGTTACAAGCTTGACAGGCTTGTCCAATAAGAACATCAAGTGGCAAAGGAAGTATGCATGCCTAGTGAATTGGATTCACACTTGTGCTGTGGTTTGGGTGAAGTCTTGGAAGACTCTTTCCTTTATATCGGGAGACAGTGATGTGTTGCTAGATACCCCTCACTGATCGTGATAACGTGAGTTATCGTTACCGACATTTAAAGGAAACCCTTAGGGTCGCACAATTTGATGATATGGCTTCTTTAAGTCAGATCGTGTGGACTGAATTGTTTAGTTCAGTTTAAAGGGGTGTTAAACTCTGATTGAGAGTGAGATCTGGTCTGATCATGTTTGATTGATTAGGGCTTTAGATCGGTAAGCTTCGATCGAGAGTTATGATGCTAGATCAGTGAGATCTAGAGCATCGAGAGATCAACGGTGATCTTGAACCTTGTGGTTCAATAAGATCGACCATTGCTTGGGCCGATTTGGTCTTGAACCAAAGTCACTTGAACCGGCTCATGTTATGAGCGCTTGGTTCAAAGGTTCGAATGGGAGAAGAGGGTTGCGGTTCACTTCATGTGAACGCATAACCGAAGTGAGTAATGGGTTACTATTTTTGGATAGCAACGCCCACGTTGATTACAACGTGTTTACTCCCTTGTCGATCATCAACTTCGGACGACATCTCCTCCCTTCTCGTGTGACAAAAGTCTTGACGAGTGTAGAGGAACTTCTTCTTCGCCAAGCCCAAGGATCTCATCTCCTCCATGCGCAAAGGACCCTTGAAGCTTTGCTAGCACAAAGACGACAAGGAGAGGCCATTCTTCATCGTGTGTGCGTCGACTAGGGAGAAGACCCCTTTCGGTTTTTGCTTCCAACACTTCATCCATAGATGGCGATGGTATGAATCTTATTGGCATTTTGCAATCGATTTTTCATAGTTGATCATATATCATGCTAATGATCCCTAAAACCCTTATTTCCGCTGCGTTGAAACACATGCGCCCATTAGGGTTTTTCGCTCCCCCTTGAAGGGGACCCCTGCAACTGAATCATAACCAATGGGCTGGAGAACAACGAGGTACATCATCTAGGGCCGTTGTGCCAGGTAAGTATGAATTAGATGCCTTAAGTTCTTTAGCTGCCAAGGTTGATTCATTATCTTGTAAATTGGATTCAATCAATGTCAGTGCTGTTGATTCAAGTTCTAATCCTTCAGTTTGCGAGATTTGTGAAATTTTTGGCCATAGCCATGCTAATTGCCAGTTTGGTGTTTCCCAACCCTCTGAACCCCAATAAGAATATGTTAATGCTGTAGAGAACTAAAATCCTAGACTCCAAAATGATCCCTACTCAAATACATACAATCCTGGTTGGAGAAACCATCCTAACTTTTCTTACAAGAACAACCCCAACCCTACTCCACAATCGAACTACAAACCACCACCTGGTTTTCAACCTCGACCATATGCACCACAACCTCAGAAGACCTTACTTGAAACCATCATGGAAAATTTCATCTCCTCCCAAACCAAAACCAACGAGAGTGTAAATGATATGTTGTGTCATGTGACAACTAGATTTGATTCCATAGAGGCCCACAACAAACAAGTAGATATACAATTGGCAAACCATGCTGCCAGTCTAGCAAGACCCTCAGGTAGGTTACCTTCCCAACCCGAACAAAACCCACGAGAGAATTGTAGCGCAATTACTACTTGTAGTGGTATTCAACTGGAGCAACCAAGAATACCTGACTCTAACCTGAGTCTTGACGTAACTACTAGTGATAAACCCAAAGTCGAGAAACCGAGTGAGGAGAAAGATGATGTAGTGAGTGAACCAACTTATGTTCCACCACCGCCTTATAAGCCTGACCAAGGCAAAGCTGGATAAACAATTCATAAAGTTTTTAGAGATTTTTTGAAAAATTGTATATTAACATCCCCTTTACTGAAGCTTTAATGTAGGTGCCCACGTATGCAAAATTTTTGAAGGATATTCTTTCAAATTGACGGAAGCTGGAGCAACCAGGCATAGTGGTGCTAACTGAGGAGTGCAGAGCCATTATTCAAAATAAACTTCTAGATATGCAAAATAGGGGACTTGACTTTTGATCATGCACTATGTGATTTAGGTGCTAGTGTCAGTTTAATGTATTTTTCTCTATGCAAGAAACTGGACATTGGCTATGAAGGCAACACCAATTTCTTTGTAACTTGCTGACCGCTTAGTGCGCAAGCTGGCAAGAATCCTGGAAGACGTCTCGATCAAGGTTAGAAATTTTTTCATTCCAGTCGACTTCGTCATGCTAGAGATGGAGGAGGACACGAAACTACCAATAATTATGGGACGACCATTCCATGCAACTGCCGGAGCAGTTATTGACGTGAAAAATGGAAAACTAGCCTTAAACATCGGTGAGGAGGCTATTGAATTTGATTTAGCATGAAGTCTAAAACACCCTTCTATCACAGGTTCATGTTGTAGCTTGGACGTCATTGACGAAGCTGTTAAAGATGAAAATCCCATAACATATGAGATGCTTGAAGACCCACTAGAGGTTTGTCTTTTGGAGAGACCAACTGCAGAAGAAAATAAAGAAGCCTAGGCTTATGCGAAGATAATGGACTCAGTTGAAACATTAAACCCCGAAAAGGTCAGATTCGAACATCTCGACAAGATGACATCACAGGTAAGTGAGGTAAGAAAAATTGAGTTGAAATCGCTTCCTCAAAATTTGAAGTATGAATTTTTCGATGATGACTCTACCTTGCCTGTGATAGTTTATGAAAACCTGACTGAAATTTAGACAAAATAATTGACTGCTGAAATTAGACTTCATAAAAGGGTCATAGGATATTCCTTAGATGACATCAAAGGAATTGATCCAACTGTCTGCATGCATAGGATTCTCTTGGAACAAGAAAGCAAACCCTTTGTCGAGTTTCCATGTCAACTGAATCCAAGTATGAACGAGGTCGTAAATAAAGAGATCCTAAAACTTCTAGATGCGGGAGTCATCTACCCGATATCGGACAGCCGATGGGTGAGCCCTATCTGTGTGGTATCAAAAAAGGGCGGGGTAACTGTTGTCAAGAATGAGCAAAACGTGCTAGTTTTAGTCTGCATTGTAAATAGATGGCGAATGTGTATTTGACTACTGAAAGTTCAACAAAGTGACGTGAAAGGAATATTTCCCTCTACACTTCATAGATCAAATGCTTGAGCATCTTGCCCATAATGCTTGCTTTTGCTTTCTTGACGGATTTTTTGGTTTTCTACATATCCCAATTCACCAGAGGATCAAGAAAAGATGACTTTTACTTGTCCATACGGTACATTTGCATACAGGAGAATGACATTTGGATTATTTGCATTTACATCATATTTTTGCTAGTATTTTATATGATATTTTGGGCTCATTTTATGATTTTATACCAATTTTTAGTGTTTTTACTTCACTTTATATGGAATCTTCATTTTTCTAAGTTTTTATGAAACAACAGGTAAATGGCATAAAAATAATGGCTTTTGAGAGTTTTAAGGCCATAGCACAATTTTCGAGGAAATTACGAGGACGCACATCAAATTTGGAGTGAAACGGAGGCTAGATGCAATATGCATGGTTGCACCCGTGGGTCTTTCATTGGCCGTGAATTTCACTCAAAACGATGGATTTTATGAGTTTTGATGCCATGGGGTTATTCGTGATGAAAAGATGAGGCGGTACATCAAATTTGGAGCAAAACAGAGGTCGAATGTAACTATCAGGGCCGTGGCCGTGAGTATATTCATGGGTGGTGAATACACTTATGTGTAGAAATAGAAAAACTCAGGGCCGTGGCCATGAACAGTTCACCGCTCGTGAGTTTTTTTGCCTTCTTTAGTTTTTCACTCGATTCGACCCTGAATCATGTCGAAACTTAACCAAACTTTATAGAAGCCTTCCTAAATGGATTCTACACTGATTAAACTATAAAAGGAAGGATTTTGAAAGGTTTTTGGGGGCTTCTATGGATGAACACGAACAGAGGCGTGGCTAGGGCGAAAATCAATTTCTAGGCAGAATTTCGGCGAAAGATCCCATAAAGGAGGGATTTGAATGCTTCATCTTCATCTCCAGATTGAGGGGAAGATTTCTAATTACTATACTAGTGTCCTTTTCCATTATTTTTGAGAGATTATGTCGAGTTCATTAATATACATGCTATTTTCTATAAACATGAACGTGTAAACTTATTTTCGGGATTTGGGGAGTAGCCCGTTGATTGATTTATGAATTAAATCTTTTGCATGAATCTTTGTTAAGAATCTTTTTGAGTTGAATTGATTATAATTGTTTGTATTCCGCTTTAATACTCTAGACAAGTTTTATCGTGTTTAATGTTGGGGTATGCCCTTAAGGCTAATGTTTGAGGCCTTGGGATTGTATCAGTATCATGTAATAAACTCTTATGTTTATAAAGGCATGGTTGTTATTCAGGTTGTTATATTGTCTGCTGCAATAATTGTACTTCTGAATAATGTCTCAAAGCTGTTTAGCTGGGCTAACATGCTATAATGTCCTTAGTCGAGATATCTTGGTGAACATGAGACAGCCTTGATATGGTTAAGACTAATATGTGTTCTAATCTTATAGGATGCTTCGAGCATGGAATAAGATGTAGACTCATGGGTACATTGGATGTACTGGACAGACCCTACTAGGATATTCAATTGTTTGTCACAATGTGAATAATCCTTGATTGCGACAAGTGGCACATTTCCTCTGACTTGAGATCACTTGTGTTTCTAAATGATGATTGTCATTGTTTTGAGTTAGTTCAATATCATTTGAAACATAATGATTATAGACTATCTTGGATGGTGAGCTTGAGTCAGGTTAGGGCACTAGTGATAGACAAAGGATTGCCGTCTCCTTGTTTAAGGAGTGTGATGTTCTAAAGGGGCCCCCCTGAATGAGATGATTGAGAATAGTGTATGGCCATACCCAGGTGACTATGTTCATCTGATCTAATCATGCTCATCATATTGGAGCTACAAGCTTGACACGCTTGTCCAATAAGAACGTCCAGTGGCAAAGGATATTTGCATGCCTGGTGAAGTGGATTCACACTTGTGCTGTGGTTTGGGTGTAGTCTTGGAAGACTCTTTTCTTTATATCGGGAGACAGTGATGTGTTGCTAGATACCCCTCACTGATCGTGATAACGTGAGTTATCGTTACCGACATTTAAAGGAAACCCTCAGGGTCGCACAATTTGATGATATGGCTTACTTAAGTCAGATTGTGTGGACTGAATTGTTCAGGTTCAGTTTAAAGGGATTTAATCTCTGATTGTAAGTGAGATCTGGTCTAATCATGTTTGATTGATTAGGGCTTGAGATCGGTAAGCTTCGATCGAGAGATTGGATGCTAGATCAGTGAGATTAGAAGCATCAAGAGATCGACGGTCAGATCAAGAGCCTTAGGGTTTATTGTGGTCTAGACTGATTGCTTGGTTTATTTGGTTATTAAACCAAACCAAATTGAACCAGCTCATTGGTTGAGCGCATGGTTCAAATTGAGAGGAGTATGCGATTGGGGTAAACCCATGATCGCATGTGAGTGAGTGGCTTTCTATTTTTAGAAAGCATGATCACATACGTGACCATTACTCACGTTCACGCCTAAGGCGCTCTACTCTCTCGCCTCTCCTCCTCTCTTGTCGCCAACTTGAGTTATTCGTTTTTTGGCACTCTCGTGTGCTGAAGAGATTGACGCAAGGAGAAGGAAGTAATCACCAAGCAAAGGAGATCTCTCCCCTTCCATTCGACAATGACTTCTTGGAACCTTGCTAGCACAAGGAGCACCAAGGAAGAGTAGGCGACACCAATTGTGTGCGTCACCTTTGGAGAAGGAGCACTTGCGCCTTTCCTTCCAAGACACCATCTAAGCGATGGCAATGGTGAGAATCGTTTATGGAATTTAAAGTTGAACATATTATATGCATAGATCCTTGAAACCCCTTCCGCTGCATCAAAAATTTTCATATGCGCCTCCTATAGGGTTTCGCCCCCTTAGTTAGGGAACTTTCAATTGGTATCAGAGCGAGGTTATTGCATGTTAATATGTTTGCTTTCTTTGTGATCCTATGCATTGATCTATATGTTACATGATGTTAGAGATATTTTTATTTCTCTTAGCCGCATGTTTTCATGTAGGCGCATTTGTTCATGTAGGCGCATATGTTTGTTTTCTCAAACTTCTTATGACATGCGCGACTCATTATAGATCTAAGGCCCTGCATTAAACCCTTAGACGGGTTATTAGGGTTGAAGTCATCCCCTAGGTTAGATCCAGACAGTCTGATCAGACCATCTGACAGCCTTGATGGGTTGACTAGATAGCATCTGTGTGCAAGCACCAGATGGCTATAGGTCGACTGCAGACAGGCGTGTAGCGATGTCTAATTGAGACAACTAGCGAACACACATGAGTTAGGCTCGGGGTCACACCCGCTTGCCAGAACTCATGAGGGTTGTTCGGCCCCTGGCGCATGCATGGTTGACCTTTGGTCGACTCAAGTCAGTTAGGACTTGGTGCATGCAAGGGCAGTGGATCTGACTAGGTTGGATGAGTGGATCCCTAGTAATGGACCGTTGTAAGGTTGTAAGGCAAATAAGGAAATTAAAATTGATGCCTATGGGGTTTTTCAAAAAAAATTTAATTTTCTTGAATGGATCACATCTTGGATGATGCCTATGTTTGTTTATTTATTCTTATGTGGGCTGCCCATATTAAATGTGTGCTGTGCTGGGGCCTGCGTGCCTGGACTTTAAAGTTGTAAATTAATTATTGTGATCTGCGTATCACATTGTATTTAATTTATAAAATGCAATTGACCTGCGTGTCAATCTTGTCTAGATAGATTAATTTGTAAATTAATCAGACATGAGCTCAAAGCACACTTGGCAGAGGCTTGACCAGGTGGGAGGTCCAGGGTTCGACTCTGGGACCAGGCGCATTTTCCCTGGTGGGCACACCTGAGCTGCAGATGGCGCTTGGGCCCTGGTTTGGGCCAGATGAGCAGCTAAAGTCCCATGAAGAAAAGAAAGTGAAGACTTAAGTATCTTAAGGTCTTACTTAGGCTATGGGCTTTTACCACATAAGATCCATACTTTCTTTTATTGTTTAAATAAATAGAACAGCATGATTTATTTATCTTCTGCTATCACCATAGGAATTGCATGATAGTGAAGAAGATAAAAGACCGTTAAAATCCAACGCTTAAATATCAAGCTCATAAGCCTTCTGACGCGAAACCTCACTGTTCTGATTATCGTTGGAGCCGTGTTGTACCCACTCAGTGGGCACGTCCATCTATCTTCAGACGGTGCGGGATTACACCTGCGTGTTACAGAGAAGGGATTTATCGCTTCTCGTTGCTCAGCATAGCACGTGGTGGTCCAGGGAGTAGGTCGGGTCAGCTTGACCATGTAGGCTACATATGTGGCGCATATGGTAGCTCATGGAGGCAGCCATCTGTGGGGTCAGAGATTGTGTTGTACCAACTCAGTTGGCACAGTCTGCTGGATTGCCCAGATGAAGGGGAATCGCACGGGTTGGCGATTGGCTGGGACGGCCTACCAGAGATTAGTGCTTGTACTCTCTGTGCATCTTATCTCGCCTGAGCGGGACGCGGAGACCAAGTATGAAATCTGGATCCCATCTCACTAAAAGAGTTCTACTCTTTCGGGCTGTTTTGCTGGATTTTTCAGCCAGATAAAATAGTGAGAAAAAAAAAAGAATCTTTCTTAAGTCCTGATTGATTCTTAACATTGATACTGACCTTGTTGTTCTTGCATTGTTGTAGATACCTGCAGCAACAAACACCATGAGCTTCAATGTGCGATCCCTACTGGAAAGGGAGAAGTTTGCTGGGCCGAACTTCTCTGACTGGTTCGGACACCTTAAGATTGTTCTTAAGGCAGAGAGGAAACTGTATGTCCTCGAGACGGCTATACCGCCTCAGCCCGCTCCGAACGCCGCAAGGGCGGTTCGGGAAGCTTATGAAAAGCATGTCAATGATAGCATTGATGTCGCTTGCCTGATGCTAGCGTCTATGACGCCACCGCTGCAGCGTCAGCATGAGGATATGTCTGCTATAGACATGATAGCAAACCTCAAGATGCTCTATGCTGCACAGGCGAGGACAGAACGCTATAATCTGACAAAGCTGTTCTTTCAGAGCAAACTGGCTGAAGGGAGCCCAGTGGGAGCTCACGTGCTCAAGATGATTGGGCACAAGGAGGCTCTAGAGAAACTGGGGCATACCATCAACCAGGAGCTTGCTGTAGACATTATTCTGCAGTCTCTTCCGCCCTCTTTTGATGCGTTCATCATTAACTTTAATATGAACAAAATCGATTGTACTCCGGCAGAGCTGCTGAATATGCTCTTGACTACTGAGGAGACTCTAAAGGGAAAGCCTTCGACCTCTGTCTTAATGGTTCCTTCTAGGAACAACAAGAAGAAGGGGAAGAAGAGCAAGGCCCCTGTCAAGAGTTACAGCAAGGCTCTGAAGCAAAAAAGTTAAGCGGTCGAAGGAATACAGGTGTTTCCATTGTGGCCAGCTGGGTCACTGGGAAAAGGACTGTAAAGCGCTCCAAGGAGACAAGAGGGGAAGCTTCGCTTCTGGCTCAGGTATATACGTGACGGAAGTCATGGTTTCATCTTCTTCTATATCATGGGTGTTGAACACTGCATGTGGAGTTCACATTTGTTCAAATGTACAGGAACTCAAGAGAAGAAGACAGGTGGGACAGCATGAGGTGGACCTACGAGTTGGAAACGGGGCACGGGTTGCTGCTGTTGCTGTAGGAGACTATTTCATCTCTTTGCCATCTGGGCTTGTATTAGAACTAAACAGTTGTTACTTTGTTCCCAGCATTACTAAGAATATTATCTCCATTCCTGCTCTTGTCAGGAAGGGTTTTTCCTTTGAATGCAATATTTCAAAGTGTGTTTTATCTCTTGATAATATAGTTTATGCTACTGGTTCAATTAATAATGGGTTATTCATGTTGGACATGGAATGTTCTATACAGCAGATTGATATTAAGAAAGCCAAGTATGCTGATGACAGCACCTTGCTATGGCATAGTCGTTTAGGCCATATTAACAAGAAGCGCATTAAGCGGTTGCATGATCATGGACTGCTGGGATCATTCTCCTATGAGGAGATTGATACATGCAAGGCTTGTTTAATGGGTAAAATGACGAAGTCACCTTTTCCTAACAAAGGTCAAAGGGCTTCAGGTTTACTTGACCTTATACACAGTGATGTGTGTGGGCCATTTAGTAAATATGCCAGAGGTGGCTATCAGTACTTCATTACCTTTACTGATGATTTCAGTAGGTATGGGTATGTCTATCTGATGAGACATAAAAGTGAATCTTTTGACAAGTTCAAAGAGTTCAAGAATGAAGTACAGAATCAGCTTGGCCGAAATATCAAGGCACTTCGTTCTGATCGAGGTGGAGAATACCTAAGTCGAGAATTTACTGACTATCTAAAGGAGTGTGGGATTATCTCACAGCTCACTCCGCCAGGAACACCGCAATGGAATGGTGTGTCCGAAAGGAGAAATAGAACCCTACTTGATATGGTTCGTTCTATGATGAGTCAGGCTACTCTTCCATATTCCTTTTGGGGTTTTGCACTGGAAACAGCTGCAAAGGTACTAAACCGAGTGCCATCCAAGGCAGTTTCAAAGACGCCATATGAGTTATGGTATGGGAAACAGCCGAGCTTAACATTTATCAGGATCTGGGGCTGCGAGGCTTATGTCAAAAAGCTCGCCTCTGGGAAACTAGAGAGCAGATCTGACAAATGTATCTTTGTCGGTTACCCTAAGGAAACTAAGGGTTATTATTTCTACGATCCCAAAGAGAACAAGGTATTTGTTGCTCGGACGGCTATATTTCTTGAGAAGGAGTTTCTTCTGCAAGAGGCCAGTGGGAGAGAAATAAAGCTGGATGAGAATCCAGAGGAAGGACAAAGTAGTCAAGCACAGTTGGATGAGCCTGAGCCGGTGGATCAGGTTATTGAACAACCTGAGGCTCAGATATCACAGGAACCGCGAAGATCGGGAAGGATCCGTCGACAGCCTGAGCGCTATGACGGAGTCTACATCATTGATAATGATGAACCCCTCACTTATGCGGATGCGGTCAGTGGACCGGAGTCAGCGAGATGGCTTGAAGCTATGCGCGCCGAGATGGACTCCATGTCAGATAACCATGTCTGGGATTTGGTTGATCCGCCTCCGGGAGTTATCCCTATAGGCTGTAAATGGATCTTCAAGAAGAAGATTGACGTGGATGGTAACGTGGTTACCTATAAAGGCAAGCTAGTTGCGAAAGGTTTCAAACAAATCTACGGGATAGATTATGATGAAACTTTCTCACCTGTAGCTATGTTTAAGTCTATTCGGATTCTTTTCGCGATAGCAGCATATTATGATTATGAGATTTGGCAAATGGATGTGAAGACAGCTTTCCTTAATGGAAATCTGGATGAGGATGTGTATATGACACAACCAGAAGGTTTCATCAGTGAGTTTGGTTTCATCAAGAACGAGGATGACCCGTGTGTATATAAGAGGTTTAGTGGGAGCGTGATTACTTTCCTAGTCCTCTACGTCGATGATATCTTGATCATTGGAAATGACATTCCTGAAATGCATGCGGTTAAGGCATGGTTAAGGAAATGTTTCCAGATGAAAGATCTAGGAGAAGCAGCCTATGTATTAGGTGTCAAGATCTACAGGGATAGATCTAAGAGGCTTCTCGGGCTATGCCAGAGTACTTACATCGATAAAGTCCTGGAGAGATTCCATTTAGAGAATTCTAAAAGAGGATATCTTCCAGTCAGACATGGTCTGAATCTTTCGAAGAGTCAGTGTCCACAAACACAGACTGAGAAAGATGAAATGGACAATACGCCTTATGCTTCGGCTATTGGGTCCATTATGTATGCGATGTTGTGTACTCGCCCAGACGTTACTTACGGGTTAAGCGTGACCAGTCAGTTCCAAAGTAATCCAGGTTTGGCGCACTGGATTGCAGTCAAGAATATTTTAAAATATCTGCGGAGGACCAAAGATATGTTCTTGATATATGGTGGTCAGGAAGAACTCAGTATTGAAGGATATACTGACGCTTCGTTCCAGTCTGACCAGGATGATTTCTGATCGCAATCAGGCTATGTATTTAGCTTGAATGGAGGAGCAGTGGTGTGGAAGAGTTTCAAACAGTCAACTGTTGCTGATTCCACAACAGAAGCCGAGTATGTTGCAGCCTCGGAAGCATCCAAGGAGGCAGTGTGGATTCGTAAGTTCGTGAGAGAACTTGGTGTTGTTCCTTCGAGTGCAGATCCTTTGGTTATCTTCTGTGATAACACAGGAGCAATCGCACAAGCAAAGGAACCACGGTCGCACCAGAAGTCCAAGCACATACAGAGACGGTTTCATTTGATCCGGGAGATCATTGATCGTGGCGAGATCAAAGTCTGCAAGGTTCATACAGATGACAATCTGGCAGACCCGCTTACCAAGCCTCTGGTGCAGCAGAAGCATGAGAAGCACTGTAATAATATGGGTTTGAGATTTCTCAACCATTAGATTAAGTGCAAGTGGGAGATTGTTGGGGTATGCCCTTAAGGCTAATGTTTGAGGCCTTGGGATTGTATCAGTATCATGTAATAAACTCTTATGTTTATAAAGGCATGGTTGTTATTCAGGTTGTTATATTGTCTGCTGCAATAATTGTACTTCTGAATAATGTCTCAAAGCTGTTTAGCTGGGCTAACATGCTATAATGTCCTTAGTCGAGATATCTTGGTGAACATGAGACAGCCTTGATATGGTTAAGACTAATATGTGTTCTAATCTTATAGGATGCTTCGAGCATGGAATAAGATGTAGACTCATGGGTACATTGGATGTACTGGACAGACCCTACTAGGATATTCAATTGTTTGTCACAATGTGAATAATCCTTGATTGCGACAAGTGGCACATTTCCTCTAACTTGAGATCACTTGTGTTTCTAAATGATGATTGTCATTGTTTTGAGTTAGTTCAATATCATTTGAAACATAATGATTATAGACTATCTTGGATGGTGAGCTTGAGTCAGGTTAGGGCACTAGTGATAGACAAAGGATTGCCGTCTCCTTGTTTAAGGAGTGTGATGTTCTAAAGGGGCCCCCCTGAATGAGATGATTGAGAATAGTGTATGGCCATACCCAGGTGACTATGTTCATCTGATCTAATCATGCTCATCATATTGGAGCTACAAGCTTGACACGCTTGTCCAATAAGAACGTCCAGTGGCAAAGGATATTTGCATGCCTGGTGAAGTAGATTCACACTTGTGCTGTGGTTTGGGTGTAGTCTTGGAAGACTCTTTTCTTTATATCGGGAGACAGTGATGTGTTGCTAGATACCCCTCACTGATCGTGATAACGTGAGTTATCGTTACCGACATTTAAAGGAAACCCTCAGGGTCGCACAATTTGATGATATGGCTTACTTAAGTCAGATCGTGTGGACTGAATTGTTCAGGTTCAGTTTAAAGGGATTTAATCTCTGATTGTAAGTGAGATCTGGTCTAATCATGTTTGATTGATTAGGGCTTGAGATCGGTAAGCTTCGATCGAGAGATTAGATGCTAGATCAGTGAGATCAGAAGCATCAAGAGATCGACGGTCAGATCAAGAGCCTTAGGGTTTATTGTGGTCTGGACTGATTGCTTGGTTTATTTGGTTATTAAACCAAACCAAATTGAACCAGCTCATTGGTTGAGCGCATGGTTCAAATTGAGAGGAGTTTGCGATTGGGGTAAACCCATGATTGCATGTGAGTGAGTGGCTTTCTATTTTTAGAAAGCATGATCACATACGTGACCATTACTCACGTTCACGCCTAAGGTGCTCTACTCTCTCGCCTCTCCTCCTCTCTTGTCGCCAACTTGAGTTATTCATTTTTTGGCACTCTCGTGTGGTGAAGAGATTGACGCAAGGAGAAGGAAGTAATCGCCAAGCAAAGGAGATCTCTCCCCTTCCATTCGACAACGACTTCTTGGAACCTTGCTAGCACAAGGAGCACCAAGGAAGAGTAGGCGACACCAATTGTGTGCGTCACCTTTGGAGAAGGAGCACTTGCGCCTTTCCTTCCAAGACACCATCTAAGCGATGGCAATGGTGAGAATCGTTTATGGAATTTAAAGTTGAACATATTATATGCATAGATCCTTGAAACCCCTTCCGCTGCATCAAAAATTTTCATATGCGCCTCCTATAGGGTTTCGCCCCCTTAGTTAGGGAACTTTCATTTAAGACGTCGCAAGAAGGACCGGGAGGTGAATTGCTACGTTGGATCTATTATTTTCAAACCTATAAATCCGATCAGGATAGTAGTTCGGATTCGTTTGAAGGATTTACATGATTTTTCACAGAACTTAAAGGATCTAATTGCGTTAATTATCACAAGAGTAGGGAATAAACTTAATTAGGTACCAAATTACGCTTCGGGAGGAGGTAATCTGTACCTTAGAAAAATTTCTTTTCATAGCTATAATTATTTTGTTCAAAGATTCATTTTTATTAAATTCATAGATGTCAGTACGGTGTAACCCCGAGTCCTGACCTTCTAAAACCAGATTTTTACTCGAAAATGCTACCTCTGTTACTTTTCGTACTTAGAGTTCATGTAAAATCACAGTTTGATTTGCCTAGATATAGTCGAGCCATGTAATCAGTACTTGTCTGCCATATTCTCTTTGGGAACGATAATCTTTTTATTACTTTGATAAATTCGTGCACTTGCGGACACATCAAGTTTTTGGCACCTTTGCTGGGAATCAGGCCAGCCAATATCGATTTAATCGTGAAATTTGTAGACTAGACATTTTTTTTTATTTTTTTTTATTTTTATTTTTTTTATTTTTTGCTTTCTCTTTATAGTTACTTTAAGCTATTTTTATCTTTTTGGATTAACATGATGTATGAACAAGAGAACTCATAAATTACTAAACTAGATATTTTATGCTTTATTTTACATCTCTTGTTTTACATTATGTATTTTTGAATTTTATTGAATAAATTGAAAATATGATGTTCAACCTCAAACGAGAGGCATGTGCCACCGGTATTGACAAGAGAATATAGCATAGATGCATTACAATAGCAAAGGTAAATTCCTTTACTCAACAAACTGATTATTTAAGCATGCAATATTCTAAGTTGAAATCTATTACTTGCAATATTTGTGGATATCATTTTACGGAATGTCAATTAGGGATTTCTTCATCCTTTAACTCATGCCCTAGAACCTATAATCCAAGTTGGTAAAACTATCAAAACTTATTTTATCAGAACAACCCAACATTTATTCCACAATTAAACTTTAGTAAACCTCAAGAATCCAACTTAGAAGCCATGCTTGAAAACTCTATAACTGATATGAGCAAACAAAGTGAGGAATTTCATAGTATAATTTATGGCACTAATAAAAATGACATATAGGTAGGAATCCATGATGAATCTGAGAATTTTATAGAGTTGAAACAATCAGTAGTCATTACTCCAGTCACAGATTATGATTTAACTTCTTCAAATTTTGATGATTTTAAAAATTCTAAATGCCCTATTAACCCTTCCTCAGTACTTTACCAGCCATCCAGTCCCCTCTCATATAACATAGTGCCTTGCAACACATATACTTGGAACATATTTGAAGAAAATTTTAAACTTTTGGAGTCTTGTGAGAAAAAAGATGAAGAATTTAAGGATCCTCAAGTAAGAAGTAGCGAGATAGATGAGGGTGAAATTGATAGTGCTAGGATGGAGTACCCTATTGAAGAGAAAGAAATTAAGGAGAAAGATGAGGAAGAGGATCCTGTGCATATTCCACCACCACCACCATATGAACCATCAATTCCTTTTCTCCAGAAAAATTCTTTAGAAATTTGCATGATAGATGATGAAGGAGATGATTATAAGGATAATGATGTTGAGATGAATGAACTATTATTTGATTCAAATCCAACCACAAGGATGATAACACATGAGATTCTTAAATCACATTGACATTGAGGTAAGTGAAAAATCCAATGTGAAATTTGAAAATTTCTTGAGCAATTTAAGGTATGAATATTTTGATCTTCATTTCAATCTTCTTCCAATTGCTGATTTAAATCTAAAGGTAGAACGCATGATATTACTTTTGGATGAATGCAAAAATTATTAGGTATTCTTTGCATGACTTTAATTTTAATTTTTGTATGCATTTAATGGCCACAACGACATGGATCCACCTGTTTAATTGGATATATACTTTGGTGGGCACACTCTTGAGACGAAGGAAACGAAAAAGACTATATGCTCTCTACTAGGCCACTAATTCACCAACTCTGACATGACATGAAGCTATAGTCGAGCTAATGAAATAAGCGCTTTTTGGGAGGCAACCCAAATTTTTAACTTTGACTACTCTTAGTTTTAGTTTTTGATTTATTTTAAATTTTTAAAAATTTTTGCAGGATGATATGATGAATTTTTATTGATGGAAAATCTTTTAATAAGTTGTTTTATATGCAAGAATTTTTAGAAAAATTTTACTTGAAGAACAGGTGTCAAATGAGACATTCATGGGTGTGGCCGTGAATCCCTCACGGACCGTGAATGTTGCGTCTGAAGAAAACACGAGAAGGCAAAAAGTCCGCAGAAACTTTCATGGTCATGGCCGTAAGTCACTCATAGTCCATGAGTTTTATTTTGCAAAAAGGACTTAAGTCATAGAAATATTCACGGCCGCAACCGTGAATAACTCATGGGCTATGAAGACTTAGTTTCACACATCAAGGGCGAAAGTTAGGATTCACGCCTTTGCTCGTGAATCCAAATTTTTGCTTGATCCTTCCCTTCTCAGGTGACAAATCCCTCTTCCAGACCTTGCTTCATCACCAGTGGCCCTTTCTGTTGATCCTCCGATGAGATTTCAGTAGGATTTTCTTAGAAATCGCCAGACGACCTCAAGAACACAGTTTCACCGTCGAAGCATGATTTTAGCTTGATTTTTGCCCAGATTTGTGAGTCTCTTACCTAGCTGTTACATTTGGTTTATCCACTCGATTTACATGCTTTTGCATTGATTTGGAACTAACATTACTCAATTTACATGCTTTTGCATTTGGTTTCGCGCAGATTTGTGAATTTTCATCTTTATTAAGAGGTTTCTACCATATTTGTTGTTTTACCAAGAGTAACAATGAGAATTGGACCATATGGGGCAATTAAAAAAAAAGAGAGACTATGGTATCTGAGGTTTAGGATGATCTATGAGATTCCATAGACTTCTAATATGCATATTGATTCACAGCCCATGGAGGATATTCCAGAGGACACATTCGCATCACAGTCAGCTCAGATGCCAGCGATGTGCACTCTACCATCAGCTCAGACTGAGACTCATACTAATTTTTCGTTAGACATTTTACCAGATTTACTAGCTACTAGACTAGAGGTTCTAGAGGATATAGCTTCACCACAGCCAGCTGAGGCTTTTGTTGATTTTCCACCAGATATTCTACCGGACTTACCCGCGGATATACCAGAGGACTTTGAGGACACTGAAATCAATTAATCTTTGTGTGTATTTTATTATTTTATTTTTTTATATACATCGAGGACGATGCATACTTTTCTTTGTGGGATGATGCATGTTTGGTTTTCTTTGATAATTGTGGATTAAATGATATAGTTTATGCAACAATTTAAGTCTAGGGTGTCTTCATGTATTTTGATTGTATTCGAGCTTTATAGATTTGTATTTTGAATGTTTATGATTTTTAAGGATCTACAAGTTTATTTTATCCTTAATTCTGAACTTAAGAAACATTTTGAGTATTTGATTTGATAACTTAGGGAATTTCTGAAATTTCATATAGACTTAAATTGTTGAGTAAATTCAATTCTGTTATTGATAAAATACATATGTGAATTGTTATATGTTCATGAGACACATGCATAGTAGAATTTACTTGAAGTTTAATTTATCTAACTTTGCTTGATGGAGAACTTTTTATGAATAGAAAATTAGTGATATTTCTTTAACTAAGACTTGCTCCAACTCCTCTAGTTGAGGAATCTAAAGTCATGATTTATATTATACCATGAATTGGTATACTTTAAATCAGTTACGATCAAGTAACAAAGGGAAAATCTTAAAAGTAAATATTTATCCCTCATATAGAAAGATCGATAACGATTTAAGTACCATGCCCTTGACTAACTCTCTCTAGAAATAAAAAAAATAAAAAAAAGAAAAAAAGCATAGAAAAAGAGGGAGCTGTAGGTCAAGTGGACAACTCCACTAACTTTAAGATTAAGACTATGAGTTAAATTATACTGCTCTGTGGTATACTTTAAATAATGTTATGATGCTAACAAGAAAGAGCACATAACCGTTTAAAGACCAAATTGCAATAAAAGTCTCTTATCTTTAATATCACTGAAATTCTTGAAGTAGAAATTTTATCTATTAAGTGAAGTGGATTTATTAAGATGAGAGTATTTGATACTTAGTAAGTGAAGATTGAATGTTATGACATGAATTATAAATTTTATCCTTCTTGGATTGAGAACTCTTGAGAATTAATTTCTATTTTAATTTTTCTTATATTACTTGAGTTATGAAAGATTGATCGCTTAAATTTTGGACTTAGGACATTATTAGGGGAAAACAAAAGAATGAGTGCGTGCCCCTTATCTTTACATTCTCCATACATATCAGAATATTGCTTAAGGATAATCAAAACTTTAAGTATAGGGTATTTTGATGAGTTGCATTTACATCATATTTTTACCTGTATTTTATATGATTAGGCTTATTTTATGATTTTATACTAATTTTTAGTCTTTTTACATCAATTTGTATGGAATCTACACTTTTCTTGATTTTTATGAAAATGCAGATAAAATAGCATAAAAATGATGGGTTTGTCACACCCTTAGATAATAACAATCCATAATAGAAAAATCATACACAAAATTTTCGCAAGGATCGACAATCAAAATCAAGATCTAGTGCCTTGAACAACAAAACACATGTTAAAATGCCTTGAATAACAATCCATTCTTTCAGAGTCTTATACCCAACAGCAAGGTAAAGTCACACAATCCAAAATCCAAGAGCTAAACATACCATCAACATAGACTATTGTATCAAATTTCAAAACTAGTAACATTCTCATCACAATAAGTCATATTGTCATTCCTTAATACAAGTCTTCTAAGGAACATACAATGTTTCCAAGATTACAAAATTCTATGTTTTAGCCAAAATTCCAAAACGAGCTTCCAAATGTCATACTTCTGCCCACAATGCATAGCCAAGCTAATCTGTAATAAGGGTTAGTGCAAGCAAGAATGAGCATAAATTGCCCAGCAAGTAATCCCAAAGGCCAAGGGAAACAAAACTAAAAAGGATAAACATGTCAATGAAATAGTTAACACAATAAAACAATAATGAAGGATAACAAAATTCCTTTAAGCACATAATTTGGGTAAAGTAAATAGGATAGTAATACGTTCCCCACGTATAAGACATTTGAGTCACCAGCAGTCATTGATCATTATTGAGCATAAGGGTGCATTCATATCATGAATAATCATAAATCATAAATATGGGGGAGACAATCATAATTCATAATTCCTTTCACGTCTGGAAGTTGAACCCATCCTCGTCAAGAGTGAGAGCAAACAAAAGCTAGCTAGAGCATCTTAGGGCTCATGCAAGTAGATAGTGGGATTCAAGCGGTGGCTCCTATGAATTCAAGAGGTGGCCCCCATATTTTTAGGGGTGTGGCACTTTGCTCCATGTAGCACTTTGCTCCACAACTATCACGATGTAGTGAGATTCAAGCGGTGGCTCCCATGAATTCAAGAGGTGGCCCCCACCTTTATAGGGGTGTGGCACTTTGCTCCATGTAGCACTTTGCTCCCAACTACCATATGAGAAGTGGGACTCAAGGGGTGGCCCCCACCTTTTTAGGGGTGTGGCACTTTGCTCCCAACAACTCCTTTGAATGGAGGGATTCAAGAGGTGGCCCCTACCTTTTTAGGGGTGTGGCACTTTGCTCCACATTGATGACACCAAAATATGTAGTATATTTTGTATCATTTTAGATATCTTTTCATGCTAAATTGAAGATCTTTTGCTTGTTTTCATGCTAAATTCATAGAATATTGCAAAGTCTACTCCTATTTTGGTTTTTCATGATTTTTAGGCAAAAAGGCACTATTTTGGGCATTTTCAAGTAAAATCAAACACATGGAAGAATTACCATCATCAAGAGGAAGATACACAAGAAATTTCATGCAAATCGAGGCCAGGAACCAAAATACGGCAGTACCGTATTTTGAGGCTACCGTATTATCAAGAACACTGCCGTATTTTGAGGTTTTTCCAAACAGAAAGATTTTGTGTTTTTATGGCACTGTCGTAAAGAATTACACTACCGTATTTTGGAGCGTCTTCAGAACAGAAACCTTTGTTGAAATTACGGCACTGCCGTAAACTTCTACACGGGACGTATTTTCCAGACATATTCTGACTAGAAAGTTCAAACGAAATTATGGCTCTGTAGTAAACCAAATTACAGGCCGTATTTTTCAGCGTTTCCAGAACAGAACACTCAAGCTATTTTACGGCAGTGCCGTGAGATATTACACAGCCGTAATTCTCAGTCAAAATCGCGAGTTTTCCGTGGCTAAAACTTGTTCGGGCCCTAAATTTTGATCCAGAGCTCCAAATTAGGATCTGAAAGTTGCTACAGACTCGTCTTTTATAGGGGAAGACGCACAAAGTGGAAGGGGGGAACTTTTATCCAATATTGAGGGAGAAATCACCAGGGAGGCGGCTAGGGTTTGGCCTTGTGCCGAGAGGTGTAGAGGGCACCTCAGGCCATGATTTTCACTCAGAAGGTTCGCCTGGAGGAGAGAAATACACCACAGAAGTTTCAGAGCGTTTGGAGTCTGATCGGAGGAGGAATCAACAAAACAGCAGTGACAGCGCTATTCATCACGAAATTACAGGTGTAATTTACATTACACTCGTGTTGTAACGTTGTTTTTTTCTCCTTCTCTGATTTCTAATTATTCTAAACTATGATTCATTGTATTTTTTCCTCCATGCAAGCTTAACACTCTTTTGGGACATGGGGTGTAATCCCCTTGATTCTTAATGATTAGATAACTCTTCTATTTTCGTCATGATAATTTTTGCTATGATAATTTTACTTTTGTGATGGATTATGCTTAGACTCTCTATAAGTCCATGTTACTAATTATGTTTTTATAGTTTTCGCAATGAGACTGAAAGGTGATTTGCTTGAGAACTTGGAACCTTGGAATTGCATGTTAGGATCCCTTCCTTAGGTTAGATCTAATTTGATCTGTTCTAGTAAATTAATTATCATGATTATAACATGAATCTATGGATCGAGTCTATTTATCAAACGTGGAGATCTTGCACGAAAGTGAGGATCAGAACGTTGGAGATCCATGAGTAAAACTAGTGTTGAGGCTCGGATGAGGCTCGGATGCACGAAAGTGATCTTTGAGATTCCACTAGAGATTATCAACCTAGAATTCGGATACACGAAAGTGATCTTGAGTTCTTTGATTGATGATTTACTTATCTTTAGCATTGGGACAGATCTTGCGCGAAAGTGAGGATTGGTCCCTGCATGATTGTCTGCACGAAAGTGAGATAATCCCTTTATGAAGTAAATTAGGTCTTTATCGTAGCAAGATTTGATTGATGAACCTTTATTTATATCTTATCATTGAAATTAAGGTGGATGAAACCCTAGTCCCATGTTTATCTCCCTGATTATCTCCTTAGCATATTCTCTGCATAGTTTACTTTCATCATATTTGGCTTGCTTAGCTAGCGAGAAAACAATTATTTGGTAATTAACAATAAGGTCTCTGTGGATCGATATTTTTATTACTTCGATAATTCCGTGCACTTGCGAAATCCTATCAAGTTTTTGGCGCCATTGCCGGGGATTAGTCCAAGGTACACGCCAAACAACTTTGGGGCTATCACACATCCATCCACAAATATCTCATTTGGGTTCACTCAAATTCTCCCCACAATATAACTTTCATAAGAAGAGCACTATGGCAAAGAGGTTGAGCATAACATTGATAATAACATATAACCTCAGTCATTGAATATACCAATTGTCATAGGACATAAGCATAACATTGATAATGAGATTTTTTTAGGGCTAGGTCATAAGTTCCATATAATGTGTTAGTGTTCATACCATGAGCTCAAAGCCACAAGTTAAGGCATAGGGAAACCGGTTTCATATAGATCAGGTTGCTCCCAAAATAAATTGAAGCTCAAGCACAATACAACTTTAGTGGTAAGCAATTAACCAAACATAACAGATTCATATAGTCAGATTGTAACATATAATTTATGTCGAATATATAACCAAAACTAGTCAATATGGTAGTCAAAATGAATCTTTTCGAGTCTAGGTTCCAATGAAGCCAATTGGACAAGATTTCGAGTTGTAGTCAGTGAGATATGGGGGTTCGAACACAGAAAGGTCTGGATGTTAGATTTTCAGAAAAAACAGATTCATATATCATATTTGCAACACATGTTTTGGACTGAGTAAGTAACCTAAAATAGGCAATATGATATTCAAAATTAAGCTATTTGAATCTACTTTCCAATAGAACTGAATTCGTCGGATTTGGAGTTATAGCCAGGGAGGTATGGGTGTTCGAACATAGAAAGGTTAGGATTTCAGATTTCCAGAAAATAGATTCATAAATCAGAATTGTGACATATATTTCAAATTCAATAACTAACCGAAAATAGGCGATATGGTAGTCTAAATGAAGCCGTTCGAGTCTAGTTTCTAATAAAACTGGTTTGACAAGATTTCGAGCTATACCTAGGGAGATATAAGGGTTCGAACACATAAAGGTCGAAATCCAGATTTCCAGAAAACGGATTTTGTACAGCTAGATAACAATACAGATTGAAACACGAATACAGCTCGGACATGGTCAATATCATATTCAAATTAAAGCTGAATGAATCTAGTTTCATAAAAAATTTGGTTCGTGCTATTTGGATCTATAGGTCATGAGATATTGGGGTTAAGGCAGAGAAAGGTCAGGCAGACGACTACAATCTCAGCAGAACCAACATTTCATAATCATCATGCATTTTCAGATTCGATTCCATAGAACAGAACACAATATCTGATATCCAAATCGAAATCACAAGACACAAGGAAATGGAGATATCTAGAATATGAAGGGAAGAACCAGATTTTATCAAAACAAAGAGCAAGGTTACTTGGCTAAAGGTGTTGAAACTCCTCCTCCAATCCCTTCCTCTTGATGGCGGCTGAACTAGGGCTTCTCCCAACAAAAGCGTGACCAGCCCCCTTCACGATTTTGCTTTACCAAAATATCACTCTCCAAGGCTTAGTTGGTAAGTTGTTTCCAAAAATACCCCTTAAGACTCCAACAAGGAGATTCAAGCCCATAATACCAAGATACCATCCTCATCCTACAAAAATTCCAAATTTCAAGCATGCTTAATTAACCAATGGATTTGATTTACTAAATTCATTATTGGCATACCATCATAAGAGGTTCATAAATTTTAGGGTATTATAGGTTTTATGAGTTTTAAGGCCATAGCACGATTCCCGAGGAAATTATGAGGTCGCACATCAAATTTGGAGTGAAATAGAGGCTAGATGCAATATTCACGGTTGCACCCATGAGTCTTTTTATGGGCTGTGAATATTACTCAAAATGATGGATTTTATGACTTTTGATGCCACAGGGTGATTCGTGATGAAAAGATGAGGTCATACATCAAATTTGGAGCAAAACGGAGGTCAAACACAACTTTCAGGGCCGTGGCCGTGAGTGTATTCAGGGGCTGTGAATACACTTATATGCAAAAACAGAAAAACTCAGGGCTGTGGCCGTGAACAGTTCACTGCCCGTGAGTTTTTATACCCCGTTTAGATTTTCACTCGATTCGACCTCGAATCGAGTCGAAACTTAACCAAACTTTGTAGAAGCCTTCTATATGGGTTCTACATTGATTAAACTATAAAAGGAAGGATTTTGAAAGGGTTTAGGGGGCTTCTACAGACGAACACAGACAGAGGTGGCAACTAGGGTGAAAATCAATTTCTGGGCAGAATTGTTGGGGTATGCCCTTAAGGCTAATGTTTGAGGCATTGGGATTATTTCAGTATCATGTATAAACTTTATGTTTATGAAGGCAATGGTTGTTATTCAGGTTGTTACAGTATCTGCTCCAATATGTATACTTCTGAATAATGTCTCAATGCTGTTCAGCTTGGCTGACATGCAGTTTTGTCCTTAGTCGAGATATCTTGGTGAACATGAGACAGCCTTGATATGATTGAGACTAATATGTGTTCTAATCTTATAGGATGCTTCGAGCATGGAATAAGATGTAGACTCATGGGTACATTGGATGTACTGGACAGACCCTACTTAGGATATTCAATTGCTTGTCACAATGTGAATAATCCTTATATGCAAACAAGTGGCATATTTCCTCTAACTTGAGATCACTTCTGTTTCTAAATGATGATTGGCATTGTTTTGAGGTAGTTCAATATCATTTGAAACATAATGGTTATAGACTATCTTGGATAATGAACATGGTCATGTTAGGGCACTAGTGATAGATATAGGATTGCCGTCTCCTTGATTGGAGTGTGATGTTCTATAGGGGCCCCCTGGATGGGATGATTTAGAAAGTGTATGGCCATACCCAGATGACAATGTTTCATCTGATCTAATCATTCTCATCATATTGGAATTACAGGCTTGACACGCTTGTCCAATAAGAACATCCAGTGGCAAAGGAAACACATATGTCAAGTGACTTGGGTTCACACTTGTGCTGTGGTTTGGGTGTAGTCTTGGAAGACTCTTTCCTTTATATCGGGAGACAGTGATGTGTTGCTAGATACCCCTCACTGATCGTGATAACGTGAGTTATCGTTAACGACATTTAAAGGAAACCCTCAGGGTCGCACAATTTGATGATATGGCTTACTTATGTCAGATCGTGTGGACTGAATTGTTTTAGTTCAGTTTAATGGGATTTAAACTCTGATTGTAAGTGAGATCTGGTCTGATCATGTTTGATTGATTAGGGCTTGAGATCGGTAAGCTTCGATCGAGAGATTGGATGCTAGATCGGTGAGATCAAGAGCATCAAGAGATGAATGGTCAGATCTTAAGCCTTTTGGTTTAATGTGATCTGGATCAAGGCTTGGCTTAATTTGGTCCTTGAACCAAATGAAATGAACTGGCTCATCAAGTGAGCGCATGGTTCAAGGGTAGAGGAAGTTGCGATCGTTCACTTGGTGTGAACACATGATCGCATGTGGTGGTTGCTATTTTTAGAAGCCAAGATCTCAAAATGAGACCACGCCTCACGTTCGAGGAGCCTCTCCCTATTCTCGTCTCTCGCCCCCTTTTGCTCACGATGATTCACTCTCTCGTGTGTGGAGGTTGACGACAAGAGGAGGACTCGACCAAGCAAAAGAGATCATCTCTTCTCCCTTCACGCGATCAGGAGACCTTGGAGCCTTGCTAGCACAAGGATCGACAAGGAGTAGGTGATCACCCATCTTGTGTGCGCACGCTTTGGAGGAGAGCCGCATCGTTCTCTGCTTCCAAGTCGCCATCCAAGAAATGGCATTGGTATGATCCTTGTGTCAAATCTTTAAGTTAATCTATGTTCATACATGCGATCCTAGACATCCTATGATTCCGCCCATGCAAGTTTTATTATATATGCATGTTTAGGGTTTCGCCCCCTTAGGGGAACCCTTCAATTGGTATCAGAGGCATGGTTTCCTTGTATGATGCATACGATTGCTTGTTTTAGTGATCCTTGTTTGCGCATATGATTAGATCTAAACAGCATGCGAAAATTTCATGTATGTTTTACATTGGCGCTTGCATGCAAGTTGGCGCTTGTTGTAGTTTTCTCAAAACATGACTTGCGCGCCCCTCACTAGATCTAAGCGCCTGCTGTAAGCTTAGACGGGTTATTAGGGTTGAAGTCATCATGTAGTATAGACCCAAATGTCTGATCAGACCATCTGACAGCCTAGATGGGTCTACCAGATGGCACCTATGCGCGAGCATGAGGTGGCTATAGGTCGACTGCATACAGGCGTGTAGCGATGTCTGGTTGAGACAACCAGTGAACGCTCATGAGTTAGGCCCGGGGTCACACCCACTTGCCAGAACTCATGAGGGTCGTTCAGCCCAGCGCATGCATGGTTGACCATTAGGACGACTCAAGTCAGTTAGGACTTGGTGCATGCAAGGGAAGTGGGTCTGACTAGGTCTGATGAGTGGATCCCTATTTATGGACCGTTGTAAGGTAGTAGGGCACATAAGGAAATAAAATTGAAGCCAATGGGTTTTTCAAAATTTTTATTTTCTTGGATGGATCACATGATGTTTGTATAACATGAGGAATGATTGTTTATTTTATCTTATGTGGGCTGCCCAATTAATGTGTGTTGTGCTGGGGCCTGCGTGCCTGGATTATTATTTGTAAATTATTATTGTGATCTTCGCATCACATTTTAATTAATTTATAAAGTGTAATTGACCTGCGTGTCAATCATGTCTAGATAGATTAAATTGTATTTTAATCAGACATGAGCACAGAGCACACTTGGCAGAGGCGCATGCAGCAAGTGGCTTCACCAGTGGGAGGTCTAGGGTTCGACTCTAGGACAGGCGCATTTTACCTGGTGGGCGCACCTGAGCTGCAGTGGGCGCTTGGGCCCGGGTTGGGCCAGAGGAAATGCAAAAGACCCAAGAAGAGCTCAAGTGAAGACTTAAGTTAATTAAGGTCTTACTTAGGCTTAATGGGCTTTTACCACATAAGATCATCATGCTTTTAATTTACTATTTAAGTAATTTATTAACTGCATGATTTATTCTTCTGCTATCACCATAGGATTTGAATGATAGTAAGAAGATAAAAGGACCGTTAAAATCCAACGTTAAATATCAAGCACGATAGCCTTCTGACGCGAAACCTCACTGTTCTGACTATCGTTGGGGCCGTGTTGTACCCACTCAGTGGGCACGCCCATCTATCTTCAGACGGTGTGTGATTACACCTGCGTGTTACAGAGAAGGGATTTATCGCTTCTCGTTGCTCAGCATAGCACGTGGTGGTCCAGGGACTAGGTCGGGTCAGCTTGACCATGTAGGCTACATATTGAGCATATGGTAGCTATATGGAGGCAGCCATCTGTGGGATCAGAGACTGTGTTGTACCAACTCAGTTGGCATAGTCTGCTGGATTGCCCAGATGAAGGGGAATCGCACGGGTTGGCGATTGGCAGGGATAGCCTACCAGAGATTAGTGCTTGTACTCTCTGTGCATCTTATCTCGCCTGAGCGGGATGCGGAGACCAAGTATGAAATCTGGATCCCATCTCACTAAAAGAGTTTTACTCTTTCGGACTATTTTATTGGATTTTTCAGTCAGATAAAATAGTGAGAAAAGAATCATTCTTAAGTCCTGAATTGATTCTAACATTGATACTGACCTTGCTGTTCTTGCATTGTTGTAGATTACTGCAGCAACGAACACCACAGCCTTCAATGTGCGATCCCTACTGGAAAGGGAGAAGTTTGCTGGGCCAAACTTCTCAGACTGGTACGGACACCTTAAGATTGTTCTTAAGGCTGAGAGGAAACTGTATGTCCTCGAGACGGCTATACCGCCTCAACCCGCTCCGAACGCCGCAAGGGCGGTTCGGGAAGCTTATGAAAAGCATGTCAATGATAGCATTGACGTCGCTTGCCTTATGCTAGCGTCAATGACGTCACAGCTGCAACATCAGCATGAGGATTTATCTGCTATAGAAATTATAGCAAACCTCAAGATGCTGTATGCAGCACAGGCAAGGACTGAACGCTATAATTTGACTAAGCTTTTCTTTCAGAGCAAACTGACTGAAGGGAGTCCAGTTGGAGCTCATGTGCTCAAGATGATTGGGTACAAGGAGGCTCTAGAGAAACTGGGACACACCATCAATCAGGAGCTTGTTGTAGATATCATCCTTCAGTCTCTCCCGGCCTCTTTCGATCCATTCATTATTAATTTTAATATGAATAAGATCGACTGTACGCCAGCAGAGTTACTGAATATGCTCTTGACAACTGAGTAGACTCAGTCACGTGAGAAGGGAACGCCTTCATCCTCTGTCCTCATGGTTCCTCCAAGGAACAAGAAGAAGGGGAAGAAGGGCAAAGCCCGTGTCAAGAGCTACAACAAGGCTCTGAAGCAAAAAGTAAAGCGATCGAAGGAATACAGATGTTTCCATTGTGGCCAGCTGGGTCACTAGAAAAAGGACTGTAAAGCGCTCCAAGGAGATAAGAAGGGAAGCAACTCTTTCGCTTCTGGCTCAGGTATTTTCATGACAGAAGTCATGGTATCATCTTCTTCTATTTCATGGGTGTTGGACACTGCATGTGGAGTTCACATTTGTTCAAATGTACAGGAACTCAAGAGAAGAAGACAGGTGGGACAGCATGAGGTGGACCTACGAGTAGGAAACGGGGCACGGGTTGCTGCTGTTGCTGTAGGAGTTTATCACATCTCTTTACCATCTGGTCTTGTATTAGAACTGGACAATTGTTATTTTGTACCAAGCATAACTAAGAATATTATCTCTATTCCTGCTCTTGTCAGGAAAGGGTTTTCCTTTGAATGCAAGATTTCAAAGTGTTACATTTCTTTTGATAATATTGTTTATGCTACTGGGTCAATTAACAATGGGTTATTCATGTTGGACATGGAATGTTCAATACAACAGATTGATATTAAGAAAGCCAAGTATGCTGATGACAGCACCTTACTATGGCATAGTCGTTTAGGCCATATTAACAAGAAACGCATTAAGCGGTTGCATGACAATGGACTGCTGGGATCATTCTCCTATGAAGAGCTTGATACATGCCAAGCTTGTTTAATGGGTAAAATGACGAAGTCTCCTTTTTCCAATAAAGGTCAAAGGGCTTCAGGTTTACTTGACCTCATTCACAGTGATGTGTGTGGGCCATTTAGTAAACATGCCAGAGGTGGCTATTCATACTTCATTACCTTTACTGATGATTTCAGTAGGTATGGTTATGTCTATTTAATGAGACATAAGAGTGAATCTTTTGACAAGTTCAAAGAGTTCAAAAATGAAGTACAAAATCAGCTAGGCCGAAATATCAAGGCACTTCGCTCAGATCGAGGTGGAGAATACTTGAGTCATGAGTTTACTGACTATCTGAAGGAGTGTGGGATTATCTCACAGCTCACTCCGCCAGGAACACCGCAATGGAATGGTGTGTCCGAGAGGAGAAATAGAACATTACTGGATATGGTTCGTTCTATGATGAGTCAGGCTACTCTACCTTACTCCTTTTGGGGATTTGCACTGGAAACAGCTGCAAAGGTACTAAACCGAGTGCCATCCAAGGCCGTTTCAAAGACTCCATATGAGTTATGGTATGGGAAACAGCCGAGCTTGACATTTATTAAGATCTGGGGTTGCGAGGCTTATGTCAAAAAGCTCGCCTATGGGAAACTAGAGAGCAGATCTGAGAAATGTATCTTTGTCGGTTACCCTAAGGAAACTAAGGGTTATTATTTCTACGATCCCAAAGAGAACAAAGTATTTGTTGCTCGGACGGCTATTTTTCTTGAGAAGGAATTTCTTCTGCAAGAAGCCAGTGGGAGAGAAATAAAGCTGGATGAGAATCCAGAAGAAGGACAAAGTAGTCAAGCACAGTTGGATGAGCCTGAGCCAGGAGATCAGGTTATTGAACAACCTGAGGCTCAGATATCACGGGAACAGCGAAGATCGGGAAGGATCCGTCGACAGCCTGAGCGCTATGACGGAGTCTACATCATTGATGATGAACCCCTCACTTATGCGGATGCGGTCAGTGGACCGGAATCAGCGAGATGGCTTGAAGCTATGTGAACCGAGATGGACTCCATGTCAGATAACCAAGTCTGGGATTTGGTTGATCCGCCTCCGGGAGTAATCCCTATAGGCTGTAAGTGGATCTTCAAGAAGAAGATAGACATGGATGGTAACGTGGTTACCTATAAAGGCAGGCTAGTTGCGAAAGGTTTCAAACAAATCTACGGGATAGATTATGATGAAACTTTCTCTCCTGTAGCCATGTTCAAGTCTATTCGGATTATTCTCGCGATAGCGGCATATTATGATTATGAGATCTGGCAGATGGATGTGAAGACCGCTTTCCTTAATGGAAAATTAGAAGAGGATGTGTATATGACACAACCTGAAGGTTTCACTAATCCATCGGATCGTCATAAAATATGCAAATTAAAGAAGTCCATTTATGGACTTAAACAAGCATCAAGAAGCTGGAATATTCGTTTTGATGAATCAATCTGTGAATTTGGTTTCATCAAGAATGAAGATGATCCGTGTGTATATAAGAGGTTTAGTGGGAGCGTGATTACTTTCCTAGTCCTCTACGTCGATGATATCTTAATCATTGGAAACGATATTCCTGAACTACATGCTGTTAAGGCATGGTTAAGAAAATGTTTCCAGATGAAAGATTTAGGAGAAGTAGCCTATGTATTAGGTGTGAAGATCTACAGAGATAGATCTAAGAGGCTTCTCGGGCTGTGCCAGAGTACTTACATCGATAAAGTCCTGGAGAGATTCCATTTAGAAAATTCTAAAAGAGGATATCTTCCAGTCAGACATGGTCTGAATCTTTCAAAGAGTCAGTGTCCACAAACACAGACTGAGAAAGATGAAATGGACAATACGCCTTATGCTTCGGCTATTGGGTCCATTATGTATGCGATGTTGTGTATTCGCCCAGACGTTGCTTACGGGTTAAGCGTAACCAGTCGATTCCAAAGTAATCCAGGTCAGGCGCACTGGATTGCGGTCAAGAATATTTTGAAATATCTTCGGAAGACCAAAGATATGTTCTTGATATATGGAGGTCAGGAAGAACTCAGTATTGAAGGATATACTGACGCTTCGTTCCAATCTGACCAGGATGATTTCCGATCGCAATCAGGCTATGTTTTTAGATTGAATGGAGGTGCAGTGGTGTGGAAAAGTTTCAAACAGTCAATTGTTGCTGATTCCACAACAGAAGCCGAGTATGTTGCAGCCTCAGAAGCATCTAAGGAGGCAGTGTGGATTCGTAAGTTCGTTCAGGAACTTGGTGTTGTTCCTTCGAGTACAGATCCATTGGTTATCTTCTGTGATAACACTGGAGCTATAGCTCAAGCAAAGGAACCACGGTCGCACCAGAAGTCCAAGCACATACAGAGAAGGTTTCACTTGATCCAGGAGATCATTGATCGTGGCGAGATCAAAGTCTGCAAGGTTCATACAGATGACAATCTGGCTGACCCGCTTACAAAGCCTCTGGCGCAGCAGAAGCATGAGAAGCACTGTAATAATATGGGTTTGAGATTTCTCAACCATTAGATTAAGTGCAAGTGGGAGATTGTTGGGGTATGCCCTTAAGGCTAATGTTTGAGGCCTTGGGATTATTTTAGTATCATGTATAAACTTTATGTTTATGAAGGCAATGGTTGTTATTCAGGTTGTTACAGTATCTGCTCCAATATGTATACTTCTAAATAATGTCTCAATGCTGTTCAGCTTGGCTGACATGCAGTTTTGTCCTTAGTCGAGATATCTTGGTGAACATGAGACAGCCTTGATATGATTGAGACTAATATGTGTTCTAATCTTATAGGATGCTTCGAGCATGGAATAAGATGTAGACTCATGGGTACATTGGATGTACTGGACAGACCCTACTTAGGATATTCAATTGCTTGTCACAATGTGAATAATCCTTATATGCAAACAAGTGGCATATTTCCTCTGACTTGAGATCACTTCTGTTTCTAAATGATGATTGGCATTGTTTTGAGGTAGTTCAATATCATTTGAAACATAATGGTTATAGACTATCTTGGATAATGAACATGAGTCATGTTAGGGCACTAGTGATAGATATAGGATTGCCGTCTCCTTGATTGGAGTGTGATGTTCTATAGGGGCCCCCTGGATGGGATGATTTAGAAAGTGTATGGCCATACCCAGATGACAATGTTTCATCTGATCTAATCATTCTCATCATATTGGAATTACAGGCTTGACACGCTTGTCCAATAAGAACATCTAGTGGCAAAGGAAACACATATGTCAAGTGACTTGGGTTCACACTTGTGCTGTGGTTTGGGTGTAGTCTTGGAAGACTCTTTCCTTTATATCGGGAGACAGTGATGTGTTGCTAGATACCCCTCACTGATCGTGATAACGTGAGTTATCGTTACTGACATTTAAAGGAAACCCTCAGGGTCGCACAATTTGATGATATGGCTTACTTATGTCAGATCGTGTGGACTGAATTGTTTTAGTTCAGTTTAATGGGATTTAAACTCTGATTGTAAGTGAGATCTGGTCTGATCATGTTTGATTGATTAGGGCTTGAGATCGGTAAGCTTCGATCGAGAGATTGGATGCTAGATCGGTGAGATCAAGAGCATCAAGAGATGAATGGTCAGATCTTAAGCCTTTTGGTTTAATGTGATCTGGATCAAGGCTTGGCTTAATTTGGTCCTTGAACCAAATGAAATGAACCGGCTCATCAAGTGAGCGCATGGTTCAAGGGTGGAGGAAGTTGCAATTGTTCACTTGGTGTGAACACATGATCGCATGTGGTGGTTGCTATTTTTAGAAGCCATGATCTCAAAATGAGACCACGCCTCACGTTCGAGGAGCCTCTCCCTATTCTCGTCTCTCGCCCCCTTTTGCTCACGACGATTCACTCTCTCGTGTGTGGAGGTTGACGACAAGAGGAGGACTCGACCAAGCAAAAGAGATCATCTCTTCTCCCTTCACGCGATCAGGAGACCTTGGAGCCTTGCTAGCACAAGGATCGACAAGGAGTAGGCGATCACCCATCTTGTGTGCGCACGCTTTGGAGGAGAGCCGCATCGTCCTCTGCTTCCAAGTCGCCATCCAAGAAATGGCATTGGTATGATCCTTGTGTCAAAACTTTAAGTTAATCTATGTTCATACATGCGATCCTAGAAATCCTATGATTCCGCCCATGCAAGTTTTATTATATATGCATGTTTAGGGTTTCGCCCCCTTAGGGGAACCCTTCAAGAATTCCGGCAAAAGATCACACAAAGGAGGGATTTGAGTGCTTCATCTTCATCTCTAGATCGAGGGGAAGAGTTCTAATTACTATCCTAGTGTCTTTTTGGCATTATTTTTGAGAAATTATGTCAAGTTCATTAATATACATGCCATTTTCTATAAACATGAACGTGTAACTTATTTTCAGGATTTGGGGAGTAGCCCATTGATTGATTTATGAATTAAATCTTTTGCATGAATCTTTGTTAAGAATCTTATTGAGTTGATTTGATTACAATTGTACGTATTCCGCTTTAATATTCTTGACAAGTTTTATCGCATTTGAGACATCGCGAGAAGGACTGGGAGGTGAATCGCGATGTCGGATCTATTATTTTCAAACCTATGAATCCAATCATGAGAGTAGTTCGGATTTGTTTGAAGGATTTACATGATTTTTCACAGAATTTAAAGGATCTAATTGCGTTAATTGTCACGAGAGTAGGGAATTAACGTAATTAGGTACCGTATTACGCTTTGGGAGGAGGTAGTCTGTAGCTTAGAAAAATTCCCTTTCATAGCTATAATTATTTTGTTTAAAGATTCATTTTTATCAAATTCATAGATGTCAGAGTGGTGAAACCTCGAGTCCTGACCTTCTAAAACCGGATTTTTACCGCAAAACGCTACCTCTGTTACTTTTTGTACCTAGAGTTCATGCAAAATCACAGTTTGATTCGCTTAGATATAAACGAGTTGTGTAATCGGTACTTGACTTCCAGATCCTCATTGAGAAAAATAATCTTTTTATTACTTCGTTAAATTTGTGCACTTGTACACGCATGCGATGCATGATGGCGATCTTCTCCAACTATAATGAATATTTCATGGGCAGCTTTATGGACGATTTTTTGGTATATGGTCGATCTTTTAAATCTTGTTTGACTAATTTGTCCTATGATTTGCAGTGATGCAAGGAAGTCAACCTCATTCTGAACTGGGAGAAGTGCCATTTTTTGGTACAAGAAGAGATTGTGTTAGGACATCTTATTTCTGAATGCGGGATAGAAGTCGATCAGGTGAAAGTTCAAATGATCGAAAGGATGAATCCACCTACTTCAGTCAAAGGAATTTGTAGTTTCCTCGGACACGCCGGATTCTATAGAAGATTCTTTAAAGATTTCGCAAAGATAGCCCGACCACTGACTTGTTTGCTATGTGAGGATTCTGAATTCTGTTTTGATGATGACTGTTTGCAGGCATTTTAGAAGCTCAAGAAGGCTTTGATTTTTGCACCCATTATTCAGCCCCCTAATTGGACGTTACCTTTCAAACTAATGTGCGATGCGAGTGACTTTGCCATCGGAGCTGTTTTGGGGGCAAAGAAGAGATAAAAAGCTTCATGCAATATACTATGCTAGTCGCACTTCAGACGAGACTCAAATCAATTACGTGATAATAGAAAAGGAGCTCCTATCTATCGTCTTTACATTTGATAAACTTCATTCTTACTTGATTGACTCAAAAGTTATTGTTTATACATGCTGGGAAACACCGGGGATATTTTACAATTTTTCAGAGATGGACATTACATATTACATTGCACAGCGGAAGAATATCCCCGAAACAGGCCAGTCCCCAAAACCTAGTGAAGATCGTCAAGCGAGGGGGTCGACACGATGTGATAGTAAGTACCTAGAGCAAGCGTGGAGTTGATGTCGAGGTAGGCACCCAAGTGTTCGCCCTCTGCTATCTCACACACATGGATGCCTCAAGCTCTCTTCTTCCTCGCCCGGTGCTAGCCTCGGGAAGAAGATCCAAGCCTTTGTTCCTCCTTCTTCAAGCCTTGCGCCACCTTCAAGAGAGGTTGCGCCAATGAAAGAGAAGGAAGAGGAGAAGACGCCACCAAGTCCAAGCACTCTTCAGGTCAACAAGAAGAGATGGAGAAGAAGAAGAGGACTTGCAGCTTCAAGAGGAAGAGAAGAACTTGCACCACCTCCTTGCTCTCGCCTCCTTACTTGCTCACGCCAACAAGAGAATTAGTGCACACAAGAGGGGGAGACAAGGGGTCTCTTTTATAAGAGCAAGAGGCAAATTAGTGCACTCAAGAGGAGAATTAGTTCCGAACTGATATCCGATTGGACAAGTGTGTCATCACTTGTTTTCACCCAATCACATGGTCATGACTAAATCAGGTCTTCACCTGGGTATGGCCATACACTTTCATTCATAGAACCATAGAGGAGCTCCATGGATATCATGCTTCCCTTAGGAAGGGGCAAATCTTTTGTCTGTACATTAATCTTCATATATGGGTTGTGACATACTCAATGACAGCCTTTATAACCTCCCAACTACGGTGAGGTGTTAGGTTGCATCAAATCATGTCCCTAACCATATAGAAGAGTCAATGACCTCAAGTCTAAGGATCAATGCATCTCCTATCACTTGTTAGGATAACTCATGACACCAAGTCATTACGTCATAGCGGGTCTGTCCAGTATATTTACCACTGATATACCCATGTGTCTGCGTTGGCACCTTGTGCATAACTAGCCCATATACCAGTCTCACAAGTACCAGAGCTATCCCATATCCACTCAGGTACATTGACTGGGGATGATCATTTGAGTACAAATTCAATCTGTCTCCAGGGACATTATCATGTAAGTACATAATCACAGATGTAGACAAACAACGATAACGACAATGCCAGAAAGATATATAAGTACCAAAGTCAAGTAGTACAAAGGTTGACCAAATATAGGTCTCAGGGCATATACACCAACAATCTCCCACTTGCACTTAGACCTAGAGGTCGAGGATTCTCAACCACTTATCCCTGGCATGACCATCATGCTTCTGCTGCGCCAAAGCCTTGGTCAGTGGATCTGCTAGATTGTTCTCTATATCAACTCTGCTAATCTTGACATCACCTCAATCAATAATTTCTCTGATTAGGTGAAATCTCCTGAGTATGTGTTTGGACCTTTGATGAGACCATGGTTCTTTTGCCTGTGCAAATGGTTGCATTATTGTTACAATAGAGCTCAATGGGATCCACAGCAGTTGGAACCACTTGAAGATCATATATGAACTTCCTTATCCAAACAGCTTCTATGGCTGCCTCAGAAGCAGCAATATACTCGGCCTCTGTTGTAGAATCAGCTATGGTGGACTACTTAAAGCTTTTCCAGTAAACAACGCCTCCATTTAATTTGAACACATAGCCAACCTACGATCTGAAGTCGTCACGGTCAGATTGGAATGACGCATCAGTGTAGCCCTGAACACTGAGTTCTTCCTATCCCCCGTAGACTAAGAACAGATCCTTAGTTCTTCTTAGATACTTCAGAATGTTCTTTACAGCCACCTAGTGTTGGGAAACCCCGGGGACATTTTATAATTTTTCAGAGTTATAAGCATACATACATACATTGCACAGCGGAAGAATGTCCCCGAAACAGGCCGGTCCCAAAAACCCAGTGAAGATCGCAAGCAAGAGAGTCGACACGATGAGTTAGGAAATACCTTAGAGCAAGATGAGGTCGATGTTGTGATAGGCGACCAAGCGTGCGCCCTCTGCAGTTTCACACACACGGATGCCTCGAGTCCTCTTCTTCCACGCCCGGTGCTAGCCTCGGGAAGAAAATCCAAGCCTTAGGGAGATGCTCTAATCACCTTGCGCCATCACCTAGGAGCGATGCGTCAACGAGGGTGAAGAGGAGAGGAAACCGTCAAGAGCTTTCTTCACTTGCGCCAAGAAGAAGAAAGGTAGAAGACTTGCGGCCACTTGATGGAAGAGGAAGAGGTTGTGCCACCTTTGTTCCTTGCTCTCGCTCCTCTTGTTGTGTCCACGCTTCCAAGGATGAATACTTGCAAGATGGGGTGGCTAGGGTCACATATATAGGGCAAGTGGCGGTTAGGGCAAGGGCTAGGATCATGACAAGTGTAGGGCTAAGATGAGGAGGTTTGATGCAAGGAAAGTCTCCAAGACTTTACCATAAATTTCATTCAACCTATCCATAATTGCCCAAGCACCATATTAGCCCAAGACATGCCTTAAAGGCATACATACCATCAAGGGAGAAGGGCTAGGCGCCACTTGCTTCCTTAATGAAGCAATTTTGCCACCCTAACCCCATTATGCCCCTTAGGCGCCAATGGGGTTGGGCTTCTCCCCATTATACCCTTTTAGCCTCTTTTCTCTTCATGAGAACTTGTTATTGGGCTTCATTGGATAATGAGCTAGCCCAAACTTCATCACATGGGTTGATTAAGCATTAGGATCCAATCCAATGCAACCCTAATCCAAATGTGACCAACCATGGTCAAATACGGGTCAACCTGCTAAAAATGAAGTTTGGCTCCAATAACATTCTTCCATCTCATCAGGCCCATTGGCGCTGATGAAATCTCCCAATTAGATCCGAGTTATCCAATAACTCGATCATAAGGCTTCCCGATCAATACGAGAACTCAAGTATCACGGTGTGCGACCCTGTAGGTTCCTCTGACGCTGGCAGTGCTGACCAAAGGTCACCACAAGCAGTGAGTGGCACCTAGCAGTGCATCGCTACTACCCAGGTTATTGGAATGGATATCGACATCGACATCCCCATCATCGCAACTAGGTATAGATGAATTACAGTCTCTTTGCCGAACTGATATCCGATTGGACAAGTGTGTCACCACTTGTTTTCACCCAATCACATGGCTATGACTAAAACAGGTTCTCACCTGGGTATGGCCATACACTCTCAGTCATAGAACCATAGAGGAGCTCCATGGATATCATACTTCCCTAAGGAAGGGGCAAATCCTATGTCTGTCCATTGACCTTCTCATATGGGTCGTGACATGCTCAATGACAACCGTTATGACCTCCCAACTACGACGAGGTGTTAGGTTGTATCAAAGCAAATCCCTAACCATATAGAATGGCCAATGACATCAAGTCAAGGGATCAATGCATCTCCTATTACTTGTGAGGATGACTCATGACACCAAGTCATAGCCTCACAGCGGGTCTTTCCAGTATATCCTCCAATGATATACCCATGTGTCTGCGTTAGCACCACGTGCCTAACCAGCCCACATACCAGTCTCACAAGTACCATAGCTGTCCCATATCCACTAAGGTACATCGACTGGGGACTATAGTTCGAGCACAGATCCAATCTGTCTCCAGGGACATTATCATGTTAGTACATATGCGCAGATGTAAACAAACATAGATAACGACAATGCCAGAATGATATAAATATCAAAGTCAAGTAGTACATAAGTGGACCAAAACTAGGTCCTAGGGCATATACACCAACACCTAGTGCTACAGACCTGGATTGGATTGGTATTGGCTGGTTATGCTCACAGCATAAGCCACATCTGGTCTAGTATACAATATTGCATATATGATCGATCCCACTACCGAAGCATAGGGAACTCACCCTGTGTGGTGGGACACTGGCTCTTTGAGAGAGTAAGGCCGTGTCTTATTGGAAGGTATCCTCTCTTGGATTGCTCCATATAGAACCTTTCCAGAACCTTATCAATGTAGGTACTTTGACTAAGGGCGAGGAGCCTCTTGGATCTATCCCGGTAGATCTTTACGCCTAGTATATAGGCGACCTCCCCTAAGTCTTTCATTTCGAAATACTTCCCCAACTATGTCTTCACAAACTAAAGACTAGGGATGTCGTTTCCAATGAGTAGTGTGTCATCAACATACAAGACCAGAAAAGTAACCAAGCTCCCAATGAATTTTCTGTATACACAGGTGTCATCTTCGCTTTTGATAAAGCCATAATCTCTCACAGCTTTATCAAACCAAAGATTCTAACTTCGAGATGTTTGCTTTAATCCATAAATCGATTTCTTTAACTTGCAGACCTTCCTTGTATCTGCAGGTTGTGTCATATACACATCCTCTGTCAGCTTTCCATTAAGGAACATTGTCTTAACATCCATCTGTCATATCTCATAATCATGATATGCAGCTATAGCAAGCAGAATCTGAATGGATTTAATCATGGCAATTGGAGAAAAGGTTTTACCATAGTCCACCCCGTGGAGTTGTTTGAATCCTTTACCCCATGTCAGTCTTCCTTTTGAAGACCCATTTGCACCCTATGGGCTTTATTCCATCAGACAACTCAACCAAATCCCAGACTTGGTTAGTTGACATGGAATCCATCTCGGACCGCACGGCCTCAAGCCATCTCTCGGAGTCCGGTCCACTGACCGCCTCATCATAGCTTCTGGGTTCATCCTCAATGATGAAGATCCCGTCGTGTTAGGTCGGCAGCGACCCATACCTCATAGGTGCACGACGAATCCTCCCAGACCTACATGGAACCTATGTCTGAGCCTCAGGTTGCCTAGCAACCAGTGCAGGTGGCTGAGGTTCCATTTCTTTGTCTTGTGGTTGCACTTGGACCTCGTCCAAGTCAAACTTGCTCTCACTGACTTCTTTCATGACAAATTATTTCTCTAGAAAGACAGCACCCCAAGCAACAAAAACCTTGTTCTTGGTGGGAACATAGAAGTAGTATCCTTTAGTCTCCTTACGATATCCCACAAAGACACATTTATTAGATCAAGGTTCTAGCTTGCTAGAATCCTGACGTTTGACATAAGCCTCACATCCCCAGATCCTAATAAATGAGAGATTAGGGCGTCTCCCATTCCATACCTCCTATGGTGTCTTGGAGACACTATTAGATGGAACGTTATTCAGCATCAGAGAAGCTGTCTCAAGTGCATGACCCCAGAATGAGAGTGGTAAAGTTGCACGACTCATCATAGATCAAACCATGTCTAACAAAGTTCGATTTCTCCTCTCAGACACACCATTCCATTGAGGTGTTCCAGGAGGAGTGAGTTGATATACCCATGACATAGAAATAGAAAGGTTGACTTCAGTAACATAAATACCTGAGCATGAAGACGAAGCCTTGCCTCTCTTCTTCTCATTCTGAAGTCGCACTATGTCCTTTATCATGTGAGGTGGTCCTCCACATGAGTAGCACTTGTTATTCCTGACTCTTTCCATCTTTATCTTCAATGTCTTAGTTAAGCCTTTTGGCTCAAAACATTGAATGTCTACTTTAGGAGGGTTGAGCTCAACCAATTCTTCAAAGAGCTGCCTTAGATTAGAAATAATCTCAGAGGCACTCGTAGATTCATATTTCCCTTTTAATTCGGGCGACATGTTGGCTAACATCAAATTAGCAACCTCCACAGTATCAGCCTGATGCTTATCATAAGCATCCTTCTCAGCCGCTAAGGCTGAGCATGGAAGTGGCTCAGGAATAGGCTGCTCAAGGACATAGAGCTTCCTCTCGAGCTTGAGCACATTTCTCAAGTTCATATACCAATCTAGTAAGTTGGATCCAACCAACTTATCCCTTTCCAGGGTAGATCGCAGTGACCATCTGCCATTGTTAATAGCCATTGTTCTATAACAACCAAGAAATAGCAGATTAGTATTACTTCGAATCATTTAAACTGGACTTGCTTGAAATGATTATGGCTCCCACTATTTTAATCGAATTGACAACCCACAAATTCAATCGGGAAATTTAAGATTTCCTAGTGCCATGTTTCAATTTTCGCTAATTGCATGTTCACATGGCGCACGATTTTTCTAAGTAGGAAAAATTATAGTTTCTTGTTCCTATCATCTTTTCAATCTCTTTTGGAATTTTGGGTTATTTCTCTTGATTGATTTAAGATCAAAGTTGCACGTAGTTTTGTTAAGTAGGACGGGCATTGTGTCTTCGGACTGGCCGGGTCTCTTGATCTGACAAAATTGCCAACCGATAGGAACTATGAATTCGTCATGGAATTTAATCGCAATAACCAAAAGATTTGTGATAAGAAGATGAGAAAAAGAAGATGAGAAAAAGAAGCTTGTTTTATGATAAACTAAACTTTCAAATTTTAGGTTTTTCATGAGCATGTAGAATTGCACGTGTAAATGCCTTGTTTGTGCATGATGCTGCGGTCATAAGTCAGGCCCTTTTGCATGCCTGTGATGTATCCTTGTGAGGCTTGCGTGCTACTTTTCTTTTTGCTTTTAACTAAGAAGAAGATTAGGGTGGCGCATCTACATGGAACCTTGGCACTTGCATGTTTGCTTGCGCACCTTGCATGGTGGCACAACAAGCATCCTTGCTTGGCTTGGTGGCGCATCTCGTTGGCCCTGGGCATAACGGTTAGGAATGGACTTGACTAGATTTTCATATGTTCTGGGCACATGATGAAACTCTAGAGGCATCATTGAGAGGTTAGGATTTCATGCTGTATCCAGCCCTCGCTGGACATGTAATGCCCAGACTATCTCAATATGGGGAATTGCTTAGAGCAATTGGCCGGCGTGCCCACCTTAAGAGGCATGGGTCACTTTGTGCATCTCATCCCACCCTCGTGGAACGCAAAGCCTCATGTGAAATAAGGATCCCATCTCATGTGAGCATGGAAAAGCATGAAAGTACATCATTCGAGGCACGCAAGTCGCACTGATACCACTATTGGGAAACCCTGGGGATATTTTATAATTTTCAAAGAGAATACAATACATGCACAGTGAAATAATATCCTCGAAACAGGCCGGTCCCAAAAATCCAGTGAAGATTGTCTTCCGAGGGGGTTGACATGATGATATAGAAAATACCTTAGGAGCAAGATGAGGCCGATGTCAAGGTAGGCGCCCAAGCGTGCGCACTCTGCAGTATCACACACATGGATGCCTCGAGCTCTCTTCTTCCACTCCCAGTGCTAGCCTCGGGAAGAAGATCCAATCCTTTGTTCACCTTCTTCTATCCTTGCGCCACCTTCAGGGAATATGCGCCAATGGATGGTGGGAAGGAGGAGATGCCGCCAACACTTCCAACTCCTTGCGCCAAGAAGAGATGGAGATGAAAGCTTGTGGCTAGAAGGAAGAAGGTTGTGCCACTCTTGATGCTCTCGCCCTTGCCCCTTGCTCACGGCAATATTATTATGTCAAAAGGCTCACGCATGCATCTTGATATATAGATGCAAGAGGCGGCAAAAGCAATAGGTGAGGGTGGCACAAGTTTCATGAAGACATGTGGCTAGGGTTAGGGTTTGGAGCAATTAGGGTTTAGGTTTTAGAAACTCTCCAAGAGATATTCATAAACCCCTTGCAATCGCCCAAGACTTACTAAAGAAGTCTATCATGCCTTAGATGCATCAAGCCTTGCCAAAGATGCAAGGTTTCTGTAATACCCTAAAAAATTTATGAACCCCTTATGATGGTATGCAAATAATGAATTTGGTAAATTATATCCCTTGGTCAATTAAGCATGCTTGAAGTTTTAAAATTTTCTATGGTGCTGATGATGGTATCTTGGTACTATGGGCTTAAATGTCCTTGTTGGAGTCTTCAAGGGCGTTTTTGGAAAAAGCTTGCCACATAAGCCTTGAGGGTTAGTATTATGGAAAGGAAAATCGTGAAGGGGGAGGGAGGCTGGTCACATCTTACTTGGGGTGGAACCCTAGAGGAGCCGCCAACTAGAGAAAAGAGATTGGGAGAAGGATTCCAGCATCTTAAAGCAAGTAAATCTTGTTCTTTGTTTTGGTAAATCTGGTTCTTCCCTTCATGCTCTAGATAACTTCGATTCTTTGTGTCTTATGATTTTGATTTGGAACTTAGATCTTGTGTTTTCTATTCTATGGGTCGGATCTGAATATGCATGATGATTCTGAAATTTTTGTCTTGTTGACAATTGTAGTCGCCAATCTGACCTTGCTGTGCTTTAACCCAAATATCTCCTGACCTACAGATCCAAATCGCACGAAACAAATTTTATTCGAAACTAGATTCACTAAGCTTTCATTTGAATATGACTTCGTCAACATCTGAGCTATATTCGGGTTGCAATCGGTATTGTTATCTAACTCATGAAATCAGTTTTCTGGAAATCTGGAATCCTGATCTTTCTGTATTCGAACCCTCATATCTCCCTATGTATAGCTCTAAATCTTGTGAAACCAGTTTCATTGGAATATAAACTCGAAGAGCTTCATTTTTCCTACCATGTGGCTTATTTTTGGTTACTTATTCGATCTAAAACATGAGTTGCAAATATAATATACGAATCTGTTTTTCTGGAAATCTAGAATTCTGACCTTTCTGTGTTCGAACCCTCGTATCTCCCTGATTATAATTCAAAATCTTGTAAAACCAGTTTCCTTGGAAAGTAGACTCGGATAGCTTCATTTGGACTATCATATTGTCTAGTTTTGGTTAGGTTTTCGACATGAAACGTGTGTTGCAATTCTGATATATGAATCTATTTTTCTGGAAATATGGAATTTTGACCTTTCTATGTTTGAACAGTTATATCTCCCTGCCTACGACTCGAAATCTTGTGAAACCAGTTTTATTGGAAACTAGATTCAGAGATCATTTTGAATACCATATTGAATAGTTTTGGTTAGGTATTGGACCTAAAATATATGTTTCAATCTGACGATGTGAATCTGCTATGTTTCGGTTAAATGCTTACCACTAAACTTGGTATTATGTTTTGAGCTTGAAATCATTCTTGAAGCAACAAGATCATTATGAAATCTATTTCCTATAGCTTAACTCATGACTTTGAACTCATGGTATGAACTCTAACACATTATATGGAACATATGACCAAGCCCTAAAAATCTCATTATCAATATTATACTTATGTCAATGACAAACGGTATGTCCAATGACTTAGGTTATATCTTATTATCAATGTTATACTCAAGCTCATTGTCTTTGTGCTCTTCTTTTGAAAGCTATATTGTGGGGAGAATTTGTGTAAACCCAAATGAGAGATTTGTGGATGGATGTGGAGCAAAGTGCCACACCCCTAAAAGTGTAGGGGCCACCTCTTGAATCCCTCCATTCAAAGGAGTTGTTGGGAGCAAAGTGCCACACCCCTAAAAAGTTGGGGGCCACCTCTCGAGTCCCACTTCTCATATGGTAGTTGGGAGCAAAGTGCTACATGGAGCAAAGTGCCACACCCCTAAAAAGGTGGGGGCCACCTCTTGAATTCATGGGAGCCACCGCTTGAATCCCACTATCTATTTGCATGAAGAGCCCTAAGATGCTCAAGCTAGCTTTTGTTTGCTCTCTCTTGATGAGGATGGGTTCAACTTCCAGACGTGGAAGGAATTATGAATTATGATTTTCTCCCCCACATCTATGATACATGACTGTTTATGATATGAATGCGCATCTATGATCCATGACTACTCATGATATGAATACTCAATAATGATCAATGACTACTTGTGACTCAAATGTCTTACCCATGGGGAATGTATTGATATTTTGTTGCCCTACACAAATTATGCCTCCAAGGGAATTATGTTATCCTTCATAATTATTTTATTGTGTTAACTATTTCATTGATATGTTTATCCTCTTTAGTTTTGTTTCCCTTAGCCTTTGGGATTACTTGCTGGGCAATTTATGCTCATTCTTGTTTGCACTAATCCATATTGCATATTAGCTTGGCTACGCATTGTGGGCAGAAGTATGAAATTTTGGAAGCTCATTTTGGAATTTTGGCTAAATCATAGAATTTTGTAATCTTGGAAACATTGTATGTTCCATAAAAGACTTGTATTAAGGAGTGGTATTGTGACTTGTTGTGATGAGAATGTTTCTAGTTTTGAAATTTGATTACAATGGTCCATGTTGATAGTATGTTTTGCTTTCGGATTTTGGATTGTATGACTCTACTTTGCTTTTGGTCTATGTTGATAGTATGTTTTGTTTAGATGATGATATTTTAACATATGTTTTATTGTTCAAGGCATTAGATGTTGTGGATCCTTTAAAAAATAATGTGTATGATTTTTCTATATTGGATTGTTATTATCTAAGGGTGTGACAGTTTCCATCCAAGCATATGGGGGGAGTTGCCAATTCCTTCCAAAGGAAGCAACATGCGCCCACTCATCCCCATTATGCCCTCAGGCGCCAATGGGAGGAGACTTCTCCCCATTATACCCTTTAAGCCTATTATTTCTTCATAACAACTTATTATTGGGCCTCATTAGGTAATGAGCTTGCCCAAACTTCATTACATAGGTTGATTAAGTCATTGGATCCAATCCAATGAAACCCTAAGTTAAATGTGATCAACCATGGTCAATTTTTGGTCAACCTTCCAAAAATAAAGTTTGGCTCCAATGACCTTCTTCCATCTCATCAGGCCCATTGGCGCTGATGAAATGTCCCGAATAGATCCGAGTTATCCAATAACTCGATCATAAGGCTTCCGGATCAATATGAGAACTCGAGTATCAAGGTGTGCGACCGAGTAGGTTCCTCTGACGTTGGTAGTGCTGACCTAAGGTCACCACAAGCAGTGAGTGTCACCTAGCAGTGAATCGTTGCTATCAAGTCATCGAATAGATATCGACACCGACATCCCCATCATTGCAACTAAGTACAGATACATTATAGTCCGTTTGCCAAACTGATATCCTATTGGACAAGTGTGTCATCACTTGTTTTCACCCAATCACATGGTCATGACTAAATCAGTTGTCACCTGGGTATGGCTATACACTTTCAGTCATAGAACCATAGAGGAGGTCTATGGATATCAAGCTTCCCTCAGGAAGGGGCAAATCCTCTATCTGTCTATTGACCATCTAATATGGGTCGTGACATGCTTAATAACAACTATTATTACCTCTCAACTACGGTGAGATGTTAGGTTGTATCAAAGCATGTCTCTAACCATATAGAACGGTCCATGACCTCAAGTCTTGGCATCAATGTATCTCCTGTCACTTGTGAGGATAACTCACGACACCAAGTCATAGCCTCATAGTGGGTCGTTCCAGCATATCCACCACTGATATACCCATATATCTGCGTTAGCATCTCGTGCCTAACTAGCCCATATACCAGTTTCACAAGTACTAGAGCTATCCCATATCCACTCATGTACATCGACTGGGGACAACCATTTGAGCATAGATCCAATCTATCTCTAGGGACATTATCATGTAAGTATATAATCGCAAAGGTAGACAAACATTGATAATGACAATGCCATAATGATATATATTTATATCAAATAGTACAAAAGATGGACCGATAAAACATCATAGGCATGCTTTAGCTTTTGTAAAGAAAGCAATAAAAGGATGATGTGATCATAGCCTGATGACACCAAAATATATAGTATATTTTGTATCATTTTATATGCCTTTTCATGCTCAATTGAAGATCTTTTGCTTATTTTTATGGCAAAATTATCAAATATTGCAAAATCTACTTCTATTTTGGTTTTTTATGATTTTTAGGTAAAAAGGCACTATTTTGAGGCATTTTCGAGCAAAAACAAATACATGGAAGAGTTACCATCATCAAGAGGAGTCCACATAACAAATTTCACGCAAATTAGAGCAAAAGACCAAAATACGGCAATACCATATTCTATATTACGGTACCATATTTCTGTACGATACCATAATATCGGAGCGCTGCCGTAATTTGGTGGATTTTCAGATCAGAAAGTTTTCCTAATTTTACGGCACTGTCGTAAACCATTTTACAGGCCGTATTTTCAAGAGATTTCAGACTAGAGAACTCGTCCGATTTTGTGGCACAGCCATAATATGTTTCACGGGCCATAATTTTGAGTCAGGGTTCATAGAACAAAAATACGGCACTGCAGTAATTTATTTTACGGCCGTAATTTCATCCCAAATTCATGATTTTCGCGAACTCTTTGAAGCCCGAATCTTGCATGGACCATATCTTTTGATCCAGACATCCAAATTGAAATCCAAAAGTTGTTGCGGACTTCTCTTAAAGAGGGGAAGACATGCGAAGTAAAAGCACCAATGTTTATCAAGAATGGAAGGAGCAATCAACAGAGAGGCACTTAGGGTTCGGCCTCACGCCGAGAGGCGTAGAGGGAACCTCAGGCCATGATTTTTACACAGAAGCTTCATTTGGAGGAGGGGACAACAGCCCAGAAGTTTCAGAGAAAGAGGAGTTCGATTGGAGGAGAAATCAATGAAAGAGCGGCACCGGCACTGTTCACTCACATAATTACGGTTGTAATTTCTATTACAGCCGTGTTGTAACGTTATTTCTCCTTTCTTTTCATTTTCTGATCGTTCTAAACAATGGCTTATTGTATTTCTTCTTCCTTGCAAGCTTAAACATATTTGGGACATGGGGTGTAATCCCTTTGATTTCTTAATGATTAGATAACCTTTTACCTTCGTCAGAATAGTTTTATGATGATCATTTTGTTGGGGTATGCCCTTAAGGCTATGTTTGAGGCCTTGGGATTATTTCAGTATCATGTATAAACTCTATGTTTATAAAGGCAATGGTTGTTATTCAGGTTGTTACATCATCTGCTGCAATATGTATGCTTCTGAATAATGTCTCAATGCTGTTCAGCTTGGCTGACATGCAGTATAGTCCTTAGTCGAGATATCTTGGTGAACATGAGACAGCCTTGATATGATTGAGACTAATTTGTGTTCTAATCTTATAGGATGCTTCGAGCATGGAATAAGATGTAGACTCATGGGTACATTGGATGTACTGGACAGACCCTTCTAGGATATTCAATTGCTTGTCACAATGTGAATAATCCTTGTATGCAAACAAGTGGCATACTTCCTCTGACTTGAGATCACTTGTGTTTCTAAATGGTGATTGGCATTGTTTTGAGGTAGTTCAATATCATTTGAAATATAATGGTTATAGACTATCTTGGATAATGAGCATGAGTCATGTTAGGGCGCTAGTGATAGATATAGGATTGCCGTCTCCTTGATTGGAGTGTGATGTTCTATAGGGGGCCCCTGTATGAGATGATTGAGAAAGTGTACGGCCATACCCAGATGACTATGTTCATCTGATCTAATCATTCTCATCATATTGGAATCACAGGCTTGACACGCTTGTCCAATAAGAACATCTAGTGGCAAAGGAAATATGTATGCCTAGTGAAGTGGATTCACACTTGTGCTGTGGTTTGGGTGTAGTCTTGGAAGACTCTTTCCTTTATATCGGGAGACAGTGATGTGTTGCTAGATACCCCTCACTGATCGTGATAACGTAAGTTATCGTTACCGACATTTAAAGGAACCCTTAGGGTCGCACAATTTGATGATATGGCTTACTTATGTCAGATCGTGTGGACTGAATTGTTTTGGTTCAGTTTAAAGGGATTTAAACTCTGATTGTAAGTGAGATCTGGTCTGATCATGTTTGATTGATTAGGGCTTGAGATCGGTAAGCTTCGATCGAGAGAGTTGATGCTAGATCGGTGAGATCAAGAGCATCAAGAGATGAACGGTTAGATCTTGAACCTTTAGGTTTAATGAGTTATACCAAAGGCTTGGGTTAATTGGTCTTTGAACCAAACCAACTTGAACCGGTTCACATGTGTGACCGCATGGTTCAAAGGGAGAAGAATGAGCGTTCGGTTCACTTGGACTGAACGCATAACGCATGAACGCATGAAGCTTGCTATTTTTGGAAGTTCCAAAATAGAAACGTCTCGACGTTCGTGGTTTCATTCTCCACTCTCGCTCGCCTCTTCCAAGTCGCCGCTTGCTCTCTCGTGGGAAAAAGAAAGGTAGACGCCAAGAAGAGTTCGACCAAGCCAAGAGAGATCATCTCAATCCCCTTCGCGCGACTAGGACTCTTGGAGATCCTTGCTAGCACAAGGAGAAACAAGAAGGAGCTATCTCTCATCTTGTGTGCGGTGCCTTTGGAGAAGAAGCACTCGCATCTTTCCTTCCAAGTCGCCATCCTTGCAATGGCTATGGTATGAATCCTTTTCATCTATGCAATCTTTGAATAAGTTGATCTTATGTTCATATAAACGATCTATGAAACCCTAGCTTCCTTTGGGAAATTTTGATTTGCGCCCCCCCCCCCCCTTTAGGGTTTCTGTCCCCCTTTATCGGGTTCTTTCAATTGGTATCAGAAGAGGTTTTATGTATGTTCATATGATTGCTTTGTGATCCTTAGTTGCGCTTGTATGCATAGATCTAATTTACATGCCGAAAACTACATGATAATGGTTTTCTTGTTGGCGCATGTATGTTGGCGCTTGTTATGTATTTGTCAAAACAAAATTTCTTGCGCGCATCCATTAGATCTAATGCGCCTACTTTAAAATCTTAGACGAGTTATTAGGGTTGATGTCATCGTCTAGTTAAGATCCAACCAGTCTGATCAGACCATCTGACAGCCTAGATGGGTCGACCAGATGGCACCTGTGCATAGCACGAGGTGGCTATAGGTCGACTGCAGACAGGCGTGTAGCGATGTCTGGTTGAGACAACAAGTGAACGCTCTTGAGTTAGGCCCGGGGTCACACCCGCTTGCCAGAACTCATGAAGGTTGTTCAGCCCTTGCGCATGCATGGTTGACCATTAGGTCGACTCAAGTCAGTTAGGACTTGGTGCATGCAAAGGCAGTGGATCGCACTAGACACGATGAGTGGATCCCTATTAATGTACCGTTGTAAGGTAGTAGGGCACATAAGGAAAATAAAATTAATCCCAATGGGTTTTTTGAAACTTTTATTTTCTTATTATTGGATCACATGTTGATTGTATACCATGATCTGTGTTTATTTAATCTTATGTGAGCTGCCCATGTTTAATGTGTGCTGTGCTGGGGCCTGCGTGCCTGGATTAATTGTAAATTATTTTTATTGTGATTTGCGCATCACATTTTAATTAATTTATACAATGTAATTGACCTGCGTGTCAATCTTGTCTAGATAGATTAAATTGTATTTTAATCAGACAAATGCACAGAGCACACATGGCAGAGGCGCATGCAGCTTGAGGCTTGACCAGGTGGAAGGTCTAGAGTTTGACTCTAGGACAGGCGCATTTACCTGGTGGGAGCACCAGAGCTGCAGTAGGCGCTTGGGCCCAGGTTGGGCCATATGGAGTTGCAAAAGACCCATGAAGAGCTCTTGTGAAGACTTAAGTTAAATTAAGGTCTTACTTAGGCTTAATGGGCTTTTACCACATAAGATCATCATGCTTTTAATTTACTATTTAAGTAATTTAGTAATTGCATGATTTATTCTTCTGCTATCACCATAGGATTTGAATGATAGTAAGAAGATAAAAGGACCGTTAAAATCCAACGTTAAATATCAAGCACGATAGCCTTTTGACATGAAACCTCACTGTTCTGACTATCGTTGGGGCCATGTTGTACCCACTCAGTGGGCACGCCCATCTATCTTCAGACGGTGTGTGATTACACCTGCGTGTTACAGAGAAGGGATTTATCGCTTCTCGTTGCTCAGCATAGCACGTGGTGGTCCAGGGAGTAGGTCGGGTCAGCTTGACCGTATAGGCTACATATGTGGCGCATATGGTAGCCATATGGAGGCAGCCATCTGTGGGATCAGAGACTGTGTTGTACCAACTCAGTTGGCACAGTCTGCTGGATTGCCCAGATGAAGGGGAATCGCACGGGTTGGCGATTGGCAGGGATTGCCTACCAGAAATTAGTGCTTGTACTCTCTGTGCATCTTATCTCGCCTGAGCGGGACGCGGAGACCAAGTATGAAATCTGGATCCCATCTCACTAAAAGAGTTTCGCTCTTTCGGACTATTTTATTGGATTTTTCAGTCAGATAAAATAGTGAGAAAAGAATCATTCTTAAGTCCTGAATTGATTCTAACATTGATACTGACCTTGCTGTTCTTGCATTGTTGTAGATTACTGCAGCAACGAACACCACAGCGTTCAATGTGCGATCCCTACTGGAAAGGGAGAAGTTTGCTGGGCCAAACTTCTCAGACTGGTACAGACACCTTAAGATTGTTCTTAAGGCTGAGAGGAAACTGTATGTCCTCGAGACGGCTATACCGCCTCAACCCGCTCTGAACGCCGCAAGGGCGGTTCGGGAAGCTTATGAAAAGCACGTCAATGATAGCATTGATGTCGCTTGCCTGATGCTAGCGTCTATGACGCCACAGCTGCAGCGTCAACATGAAGATTTGTCTGCTATTGAAATAATAGCAAATCTCAAGTTGTTGTATGCTGCACAGGCAAGGACTGAACGCTACAATTTGACTAAACTTTTCTTTCAGAGCAAACTGGCTGAAGGGAGTCCAGTGGGAGCTCACGTACTCAAGATAATTGGGTACAAGGAGGCTCTAGAGAAACTGGGACACACCATCAATCAGGAGCTTGTTGTAGACATCATCCTTCAGTCTCTCCCGGCCTCTTTCGATCCATTCATTATTAATTTCAATATGAACAAGATCGACTGTACGCCGGCAGAGTTACTGAACATGCTCTTGACGACTGAGCAGACTCAGTCTCGTGAGAAGGGAACGCCTTCATCCTCTGTCCTAATGGTTCCTTCAAGGAACAAGAAGAAGGGGAAGAAGGGCAAAGCCCCTGTCAAGAGCTACAACAAGGCTCTAAAGCAAAAGATAAAGCGGTCAAAGGAATACAGATGCTTCCATTGTGGCCAGCTGGGTCACTGGAAGAAGGACTGTAAAGCGCTCCAAGGAGATAAGAAGGGAAGCAAGCCTTTCGCTTCTAGCTCAGGTATTTTTGTGACTGAGGTCATGTTTTCTTCTTCTATATCATGGGTGTTGGACACTGCATGTGGAGTTCACATTTGTTCAAATGTACAGGAACTCAAGAGAAGAAGACAGGTGGGACAGCATGAGGTGGACCTACGAGTTGGAAACGGGGCACGGGTTGCTGCTGTTGCTGTAGGAGAATATCACATCTCTTTACCATCTGGTCTTGTATTAGAACTGAACAATTGTTATTTTGTACCGAGCATAACAAAAAATATTATCTCTATTCCTGCTCTTGTCAGGAAAGGGTTTTCCTTTGAATGCAAATTTTCAAAGTGTTATATTTCTCTTGATAATATTGTTTATGCTACTGGGTCGATTAACAATGGGTTATTCATGTTGGATATGGAATGTTCTGTACAACAAATTGATAATAAGAAAGCCATGTATGCTGATGACAGCACCTTGCTATGGCATAGTCGTTTAGGCCACATTAACAAGAAGCGCATTAAGCGGTTGCATGACCATGGACTGCTGGGATCATTCTCCTATGAGGAGCTTGATACATGCAAAGCTTGTTTAATGGGTAAAATGATGAAGTCTCCTTTTTCTAAGAAAGGTCAAGGGGCTTCAGGTTTACTTGACCTCATTCACAGCGATGTGTGTGGGCCATTTAGTAAACATGCCAGAGGTGGCTATTCGTACTTCATTACCTTTACTGATGATTTCAGTAGGTATGGTTATGTCTATCTTATGAGACATAAGAGTGAATCTTTTGACAAGTTCAAAGAGTTCAAAAATGAAGTGCAAAATCAGCTGGGCCGAAATATCAAAGCACTTCGTTCAGATCGAGGTGGTGAATACTTGAGTCGAGAGTTTACTGACTATCTGAAGGAGTGTGGGATTATCTCACAGCTCACTCCGCCAGGAACACCGCAATGGAATGGTGTGTCCGAGAGGAGAAATAGAACCTTACTGGATATGGTTCGTTCTATGATGAGTCAGGCTACTCTACCTTACTCTTTTTGGGGATTTGCACTGGAAACAGCTGCAAAGGTACTAAACCGAGTGCCATCCAAGGCCGTTTCTAAGACTCCATATGAGTTATGGTATGGGAAACAGCCAAGCTTGACATTTATTAAGATCTGGGGTTGCGAGGCTTATGTCAAAAAGCTCGCCTCCGGGAAACTGGAGAGCAGATCTGAGAAATGTATCTTTGTCGGTTACCCTAAAGAAACTAAGGGTTATTATTTCTACGATCCCAAGGAGAACAAGGTATTTGTTGCTCGGACGGCTATTTTTCTTGAGAAGGAATTTCTTCTGCAAGAGGCCAGTGGGAGAGAAATAAAGCTGGATGAGAATCCAGAAGCAGGACAAAGTAGTCAAGCACAGTTGGATGAGCCTGAGCCAATAGAACAGGTTACTGAACAACCTGAGGCTCAGATATCACGGGAACCGCGAAGATCGGGAAGGATCCGTCGACAGCCTGAGCGCTATGACGGAGTCTACATCATTGATGATGAACCCCTCACTTATGCGGATGCGGTCAGTGGACCGGAATCAGCAAGATGGCTTGAAGCTATGCGAGCCGAGATGGACTCCATGTCAGATAACCAAGTCTGGGATTTGGTTGATCCGCCTCCGGGAGTAATCCCTATAGGCTGTAAGTGGATCTTCAAAAGGAAGATTGACATGGATGGTAACGTGGTTACCTATAAAGGCAGGCTAGTTGCGAAAGGTTTCAAACAAATCTACGGGATAGATTATGATGAAACTTTCTCTCCTGTAGCCATGTTCAAGTCTATTCGGATTATTCTTGCGATAGCGGCATATTATGATTATGAGATCTGGCAAATGGATGTGAAGACCGCTTTCCTTAATGGAAAACTAGAAGAGGATGTGTATATGACACAACCTGAAGGTTTCACTAATCCATCAGATCGTCATAAAATATGCAAATTAAAGAAGTCCATAAACAAGCATCGCGAAGCTGGAATATTCGTTTTGATGAATCAATCTGTAAGTTTGGTTTCATCAAGAATGAAGATGACCCATGTGTATATAAGAGGTTTAGTGGGAGCGTGATTACTTTCCTAGTCCTCTACGTCGATGATATCTTGATCATTGGAAACGATATTCCTGAACTGCATGCGGTTAAGGCATGGTTAAGAAAATGTTTCCAGATGAAAGATTTAGGAGAAGCAGCCTATGTATTAGGTGTGAAGATCTACAGAGATAGATCTAAGAGGCTTCTCGGGCTGTGCCAAAGTACTTACATCGATAAAGTCCTGGAGAGATTCCATTTAGAAAATTCTAAGAGAGGATATCTTCCAGTCAGACATGGTCTGAATCTTTCAAAGAGTCAGTGTCCACAAACACAGACTGAGAAAGATGAAATGGACAATACGCCTTATGCTTCGGCTATTGGGTCCATTATGTATGCGATGTTGTGTACTCGCCCAGACGTCGCTTACGGGTTAAGCGTAACCAGTCGATTCCAAAGTAATCCAGGTCAGGCGCACTGGATTGCGGTCAAGAACATTTTGAAATATCTTCGGAGGACCAAAGATATGTTCTTGATTTATGGAGGTCAGGAAGAACTCAGTATTGAAGGATATACTGACGCTTCGTTCCAATCTGACCAGGATGATTTCCGATCGCAATCAGGCTATGTTTTTAGCTTGAATGGAGGAGCGGTGGTGTGGAAAAGTTTCAAACAGTCAATTGTTGCTGATTCCACAACAGAAGCCGAGTATGTTACAGCCTCGGAAGCATCCAAGGAGGCAGTGTGGATTCGTAAGTTCGTTCAGGAACTTGGTGTTGTTCCTTCGAGTGCAGATCCCTTGGTTATCTTCTGTGATAACCCTGGAGCTATAGCACAAGCAAAGGAACCACGGTCACACCAGAAGTCCAAGCACATACAGAGAAGGTTTCATTTGATCCGGGAGATCATTGATCATGGCGAGATCAAAATCTGCAAGGTTCATACAGATGACAATCTAGCTGACCCGCTTACTAAGCCTCTGGCGCAGCAGAAGCATGAGAAGCACTGTAATAATATGGGTTTGAGATTTCTCAACCATTAGATTAAGTGCAAGTGGGAGATTGTTGGGGTATGCCCTTAAGGCTATGTTTGAGGCCTTGGGATTATTTCAGTATCATGTATAAACTCTATGTTTATAAAGGCAATGGTTGTTATTCAGGTTGTTACATCATCTGCTGCAATATGTATACTTCTGAATAATGTCTCAATGCTGTTCAGCTTGGCTGACATGCAGTATAGTCCTTAGTCGAGATATCTTGGTGAACATGAGACAGCCTTGATATGATTGAGACTAATTTGTGTTCTAATCTTATAGGATGCTTCGAGCATGGAATAAGATGTAGACTCATGGGTACATTGGATGTACTGGACAGACCCTTCTAGGATATTCAATTGCTTGTCACAATGTGAATAATCCTTGTATGCAAACAAGTGGCATACTTCCTCTGACTTGAGATCACTTGTGTTTCTAAATGGTGATTGGCATTGTTTTGAGGTAGTTCAATATCATTTGAAATATAATGGTTATAGACTATCTTGGATAATGAGCATGAGTCATGTTAGGGCGCTAGTGATAGATATAGGATTGCCGTCTCCTTGATTGGAGTGTGATGTTCTATAGGGGGCCCCTGTATGAGATGATTGAGAAAGTGTACGGCCATACCTAGATGACTATGTTCATCTGATCTAATCATTCTCATCATATTGGAATCACAGGCTTTACACGCTTGTCCAATAAGAACATCCAGTGGTAAAGGAAATATGTATGCCTAGTGAAGTGGATTCACACTTGTGCTGTGGTTTGGGTGTAGTCTTGGAAGACTCTTTCCTTTATATCGGGAGACAGTGATGTGTTGCTAGATACCCCTCACTGATCGTGATAACGTAAGTTATCGTTACCGACATTTAAAGGAACCCTTAGGGTCGCACAATTTGATGATATGGCTTACTTATGTCAGATCGTGTGGACTGAATTGTTTTGGTTCAGTTTAAAGGGATTTAAACTCTGATTGTAAGTGAGATCTGGTCTGATCATGTTTGATTGATTAGGGCTTGAGATCGGTAAGCTTCGATCGAGAGAGTTGATGCTAGATCGGTGAGATCAAGAGAATCAAGAGATGAACGGTTAGATCTTGAACCTTTAGGTTTAATGAGTTATACCAAAGGCTTGGGTTAATTGGTCTTTGAACCAAACCAACTTGAACCGGTTCACATGTGTGACCGCATGGTTCAAAGGGAGAAGAATGAGCGTTCGGTTCACTTGGAGTGAACGCATAACGCATGAACGCATGAAGCTTGCTATTTTTGGAAGTTCCAAAATAGAAACGTCTCGACGTTCGTGGTTTCATTCTCCACTCTCGCTCGCCTCTTCCAAGTCGCCGCTTGCTCTCTCGTGGGAAAAAGAAAGGTAGACACCAAGAAGAGTTCGACCAAGCCAAGAGAGATCATCTCAATCCCCTTCGCGCGACTAGGACTCTTGGAGATCCTTGCTAGCACAAGGAGAAACAAGAAGGAGCTATCTCTCATCTTGTGTGCGGTGCCTTTGGAGAAGAAGCACTCGCATCTTTCCTTCCAAGTCGCCATCCTTGCAATGGCTATGGTATGAATCCTTTTCATCTATGCAATCTTTGAATAAGTTGATCTTATGTTCATATAAACGATCTATGAAACCCTAGCTTCCTTTGGGAAATTTTGATTTGCGCCCCCCCCCCCTTTAGGGTTTCTGTCCCCCTTTATCGGGTTCTTTCACATTTTACTTATGTGAATAATTGTACTTTGATTCTCCATAGATTGATGTTATTATTCATGTTTTAGAGTTCTCGCAATAAGGACCAAAAGGTGACTTGCTTGAGAACTTGGAACCCTAGAATTGCATGTTAGGAACTTTCCGTAAGAAATTAGGTTAGTTCTTAATTATTTGATTTTAGTGATCTTATTGCCATGTTGATAATTTGAATCTAAGGTTGAGTTATTGTGTTAGACTTGATTTGATCTTGCACGAAAGTGAGGATCGAGTCGTCGGAAAACCATAAGTAGAACTTGTGTTGAGTCCTAGATGCACGAAAGTGATATTTGATATTCCACTCGAGACAATCAACTTAGAATTCGGATGCACGAAAGTGATCTTTGAATTCTTTGATTGATGATTTACTTATCTTTAGTGTTGGGATAGATCTTGCACGAAAGTGATGATTGATCCCTGTATGATTGTCTGCACGAAAGTGAGATGATCCCTTTATGAAGTAGATTAAGTCTTTATCATGATAAGATTAGTCTGACGACCTTTTATTTAAATCTAGTCATTAGAATTAAAGAGGATGAAACCCTAGTCCCAATGTTTCTCTCTGATTATCTGATTTCGTGTGTTTTCCATCATTGCTTTGCTATTATTTGGTTGTCTAGCTAGTAAGAATACAACTATTTGGTACTTAACAATAAGGTATCTGTGGTTTGATATCTTTCTTTATTACTTCGAGTATCCGTGCACTTGCGGAATACAACAAGTTTTTGGCGCCGTTGCCGGGGACCTTAGTTTTGTTAATATCAAAATAGTTGTTAGTATTGCTAGACTAAGTTTATTTATTTTAGATTTAACTTTGTTTTCTGTTTTTGCAGGTTTTGGATTTTCAGAAGTTGTGACAGAACTGAGATTTTCTAAAATTTGTGAATTTGCATGTGTTTTATATTTTCTTTGTTTTTTTATATATTTTGAACAAAGAAAAGGGTTTTATTTGATTGATTGGTGTTGGATTATCTTTTTGTTCTTGATATATTTGAAGATATGTCTTTTAATTTCAACTCGTGGGCAACTGAAAGAGATGAGGTATATATGCCATATGAAGATGATTCATCATGCACTCTTCAAGATAAATTAGATTTTATCTCTCGTCAAATAGACACTTTAAATATGCATCCTGTTAAGACATCTTATTCTTCCATTAGTTGTGATATTTGTGGATGTTTTGGTCATTATAATTCTAATTGCCAAATTTTAATTTCTCCAAATTCCAATTTATCATGTTATGAAGAAGATCATTATGATTCAAGTTGGGAAAATCGAATTTCTTTTTTTGATGATTGCTTTAATCATGTTTCTGAACTATACTTTGAGGATACTGAAGCATCTAGGTTAGAATCCATGCTTGAAAAATTCATGTCAAATCAAAATTAGTTCATGACAAATCAAAGTAAGGAAATTGAAGATCTTAAGGGAATAATTGGTCAGCTTGCTTCTCATGTAGAATCTTTGATTGCTAATTCTGAATTTTTAGAAACCCAGTTAGCACAAAAAGCATGTTTATTTGAGTTTGATTTGGAAACTGAAGAACTTGATTTAGAAAATTCCCCCTCTAATGATGATTGTTTTGAGATTGAGCCTTAAGTGGACATTAATGCATCTCACTCTGATTTTGATAATTGTGAAATTGATTCCTTTAATAATTTATTTGTGGAAAAGTTTGATGAAATTAAAATTGAAAAACCCCCTCTTGATGATAGTTATGATATTGATTCTTTTGATGATATATTATTTGTGGTTAATTCTGATGAAAGATGTGAGGGGACCAATTTGGAAAAATCTTACTCTGATTTTGTTGATAATTTTGATATTGATAAAATGTTTGATGAAGTGCTGTAACGCCCCCTCAGAAATAACCCCAAACATAGACAGAATCCGCGGAAGATAGGGAACGTCACACACAATCAACAAGACAGATGCTAGGGAATAATAGCTTACAAAAACGATTCGAAAAATTTCGGCAGCATGTCCCCAGAAAACTAAGGAAAATTCCTGTACATATTCCATAATACTACCAATTGGGTCAACATGCTGACCACAAACAGAAACACACCATTTCTAAGTCAACATGCTCAATCCTTATCACAAAATCAAATTAATAAACCACGATAATCAATAATTCTAGATAAAACAGAATTCACCTAAAACAGGCTTAAGCCCTCGGTTTAACAGTCGTACCAAAACCAAATGCCAACCCGGCAACAATATCACAGTAATCGAGAAAGAAACAGCCACATCCGGCCAACATGTCCATGAACCAAAAATCATAAAACCTTGGCCACATCCGGCCCTCAAAATAGCACAGGCTCGCAGGCCCCAAAATATCAAGTCAGTAAACTAACATCCGCTCAGGCTGTAGGCTCCTGCCCTGTATTTGAAAATATTGGTGGGATGAGCTACACGGCTCAGTGAGTAGATAGTCTCATTCGACCATCCACGCATATACAATCAAAAATAGATGCAGATATCTTTTCAAAACTTTAACGGAAGATATCAAGTATGATACACAATAAAACTGAAATCATAAATCACAATCATTATCAGAAAACAATACGCCCACAATCCTGGGCAACAAGATCACAAATTGGCCTATCCGGCTAAACAGACTACGACTCACACAACTATTGTCCAGTGATTACAGAATTGACCCCGTGGGTCTAACCCGGCCCTCGTCAAGGCACTGAGAGTAACCTGCAGCAACGAATATCGGTGAGGTGTAGATTCAAGAGGTGGCCCCCGCCAGGTCACGACGTGGCACTTTGCTCTACGACACTCAACCACCCCCTTACCGGGAACACAAACAGAACAGAACGGGAGGTGAATGAATTCAAGAGGTGGCCCCCGTCTGACCAAGACGTGGCACTTTGCTTCAAACACCCAACTCTCAAAAGGTTTATCACTTGGACAAAATACCCTTAACACAAACCGGAAACCTGAACCTCTAACTTGGTCACTAGACTCTAGAACAGTCCCTCCATTACCGGAAACATATCAGAATAGGATGGGTGGATTCTCCAACCCCAAATCAGAATGACTGTTCACTGAGTGCTCTAGTTAACCCTTAGGTTCAGTCCACACAAGTCTAGGACTCTTATCCTCAATCATACAACACGAACATTATCTTAGACATCACATCAATCGAGTTCGGGAAAGGTCCTTAGATTTCATGCAAGTATGGTTTAACCTTTTCTAAGTTATCATCAAAGGTTATCAATCAATATTTCATGTCATTACTTTCTACATACACCATTCAACTAAAAATACATATTAATGCAGAAAATACACCAAATTTCATCCACAGATAACATACATACAGAATATTACCGATTCATAGTTTTCTCCTAGTTCTTATAACAAAAGACAGAAATGCCCCTAGTTCAAAGTTTAAGTCATGCAGGAAAAGTTATCCAAAAATTTCGTAAAAATAGTCATTACGTCCCTCATGATCCCTAGATTCGTAATTTCAAGTTTTTCCCCAATTTAACTAGAAAATTTATAGAATTACCCTTCGGTCAATGTCAGTCAACAGAAATTTTTATTTCCAAAAATTCCCAAAAAAAAACTATAGAATCCTCATATACCCAATATCATGAAAATCAGGTTTGCCCCAATTTTTACCCATACGTTTAGGCGTAATTTCATGATGAAGGGGCGAAATTCTCATTCAAGCCCTAATCTTCATGCAATTGAAAAATCCAAAGTTACATACATGTTCAATCAAGGTCTAATTGATGATTAGAAGTCTCAAAAATGAAAAGCCCTAATTTTCATGCAACTAGGGTTTCGAAATTTTAGGGGAAAAGCAAGAAAACGTGTACAATTTTGCAAGCATGAGTTCATATCATATTTCTAGACATTAATCCTCTCTAAATCATGCAACACCTTTAATATGCGTGAACTAGGTGGAGAGAAAATCCACTCACCTTAATTTCGGTTTCTTCCAAGTCACAAACCCCTTCACGCCTCCCCTCACACTACTCACGTCGCCGGAAAACACCCAAGACTTGCCGGAACTCGCCTCCACCACCAATCGCCGCCGGCCACAAGAAGAGGAGAAGGAAGGAGAAAGCAAGCCGCCCCTTCACCCTAGAGAAACTCGTGAACAACGAGCAAAGAGGAAAAAACGAGGGTGAACCCTCTAATTTCGTTTTCTACCTCCAAAGAATCCAAACCCAATAGCAAACATAAGTGGAAGATCCAATAACCCTCTAGTATAAGTTATATTTTCCACTTCACCCTTATCAAGGGATCTTACCCTTTTCTAATAGAAAGACACTACTAGCCTAGTGGTACACAGCACACAACCTACGCCTTAAGTCATAAGTTCGAATCCTCTCCGTGACACATATTTTTACATTGCAGGAAAAATACATGAATCAACACATTTTCTCATTGAAAGAAATTCCCAAAAATGCTAAATAAATAACATTTTATTTTTCTTACCTGCTAATAAATTTCTGGATCTTACAAGTGCATGAGGAAATTGAAAAGGATTTAAATATTACAAACATTGATGAATCTCACCATGATGATGTTTTGCCATATCTAATGTTCACTCTTTTGATTTATTTGAAAATTTATGTATTATTGAGGAACCTAATTTGAGATAGAAAATTTATTTTGATGATCCAATGCTTATATCTTTTGATCAAAGTCCTATGGCAATTGAAGATTTATATTTGAAGAAAAGACTTATGATTTTACTCTCTGATAAATTTAGGAAGATTATTGAATATCCTTTGAGTGAGGTTGAAAATTTTGATTTTGATTTCTGCATATTTGAGAGAGCCATGTCAATCTTGATTTACATGAAATTCTGGATATTTGGATTAGTGGCTAAACTTTTTGGACAAAGGAAATGCAGAAAATTATATGCTATTTATTTTGGTACTGATTCACCTGCTTCACCATGATTTTTGAGTTTTGGTCAAGCTAATGACTTAAAAATTAGCGTTTCTTGGGAGGCAACCCAAGCATTATCACTTAGCTTAGTTTCTTTTATTTTAGTTTATTTTTAGAATTAATTTTTTCTTCTCTTTTTGCAGGAAAATAAAATTTTGCGCAAAATATGGCACTGCCGTAATTTGTGTTACGGTGCCGTAACTTTGGCGATTTCTTACCCGACAATTTTTCATCTTTTATGGTACTACCGTAATGCATTTTACGGTACCATGTTTTCGATCTATTTTTGAACAGAAAGTTTTATGGATTTTACGGCACTGCCGTAACATTTTTTACAGGCCGTAATTTCATGCAATTTTTGACCCGAGGATTCTTTGAAAAATACAGCAGTACCGTAATTTTTTTCATGATACCGTATTTTAAAGCTGCAGTCTGCTTATTTGAGTAGGTGTTTTCTCACATTAATTTTTAGAAACTGGGTTAGGAAAATTTTTGATCTTTGGCACAAACATGAACTACTCATCTTTGTCTATCATCTGGATATTTTTGCTAAATTTTAAAGTCCATGGATCATCTTAAAACACATAGCATCTTTTCAATTCTAATTAATTTCTGCAGTAGTTTTCTTTTGACTATTCTTATTGGCGTTTTTGCAACATGTTTTTAAGGTGCTTTAATGTCTTGAAACCCTGATTTTTCGTATGGTATATGAAGAACATGTGTCGTTCTATCTCGTGGATTAGTTATTTTCTTGAAAATATTTTCTGATCATTCTAGGACACATGGCAACTTTTCGAATTTGATTAACTTTTGTGCAGTTCTTGTAGTTTTGTAATCTGAGTAGCCTTCTTTCTGCTGATGCCCTAAATTCCTAACAGATTTTGATCCTTTTATTTTCATAGATCTGAAAAGAACGAGTTTTATTCTATTACATGGTTCTGTCCATTTTCCTTTTGGGTCATTAAATCTTATTTTTGGGTATAGCTACTTTTCTTAAAAAATTCACTAGCTTCACTGTTTGCTTTCTACATGTTATTGCTTCTTTTGCCTCCAGATCCAGAAATCTTCAAGAACAACTGTCTTCCACCTTTAGCCACCATTGCATCTGCCTCTGACATCACTATTTCCAGCCGTCGACACTAGATTATACCATTTGCAGACTCTTACTTCTTCTACTGCCTCTTATTATATTGATTTTATTTATTTATGCAGTAGACTCTTTATTAGTGACTGATTTTTTTTATTTTTGCAGTGCTATCTCTCACACCCATCTACCGACGATCTCACCTCCAGGACTATATTCTCTAGCAGGCCACTAGAGATTACTCACTCTACTGTAGGCACCATCACCATCATTGCTAGTAGCTTTTCAGCTAGCCTCTGTTCACCCTCTGCTTCTTCCCTGCTCGACTCTTTCCACCGGCATCCTCTTCAGATCTCCGACAACATCTCTGATTCTCCCTTGAGAAAATTATTTTTATCATTATTATTTTTAGAGACTATTTTTAGACTGAGCCTTATGTATCTTAAATTGTGCAGGAAAAATTTTCAAAAGGTACATCTATGGACCTAGCAGCATCTGCCCCGACACTATTTTTGGTCTGAGCCTCAAGTATTTTTGGTCCGAGCTTGCTATATAGTTTTGTGAGTATCGTTTGCACTCTCTTATTCATGATTATTTCATATAGTTGCATCTCTGATATTATCACTCACTGAGATTTCTACTCGATGTAGTCTCTTGAATCTATCATTTTACACTTTTGACCATGATCTTATGAGTTTGATACTTCACACATTTTGCATTGATTTTGACATATTTTGATGTTTAAAAAATTTAATGATGAAAAGTGTATGGATTTTTTTTTATAATGATGATGAATACACTCTTGATTTATATTGTTAATGACTTGATTGATTGATGATGAATAAATTTAAATTCATGATTAGAGACAAACCCTATCATGTTAGATTTATTTCTTCAATGCATATCTATTTTTGAACTTTGACATTGGTTGATGCATGAAATTTTGGGTAGATGTGTTATTTGAGGAATAAGACCTAAAGGTGAAACAACTCCTTTAAATAAAATGAGCATATGAGTATGATTTGTCAATTCATATCAATTGATCAACCTAATAGATGTTTAGTCTATTTTGCTATTTGTTGGGAAGGAAGAATAAGGATCCATAAAAATAGTGAGAGACTCCCCTACTTGGCACTATGTAAAATTGATGGTGGTACCTAAGACATGGGTTGAAGTCTATGCCTAAAAGATAATGAGAGAGAAAAAGAATAAGACTCCTCTACTTGGCACTATGCAAAATTGATAGTGGTACCAAAGAAAAGAGTTGAAATCAAAATAAAAAGTGTGTATCTAAATGGGTACATGCCATCTGTGCAAAAACAACAAAATACATGAAAAAAAAATGAATAAAAAAATGCATGTGGAAAAAGATCTTGGAAACCTAATTCCTGTAAACAAAAGCATGATAGATTTGAACTAAAATTTGGTGAAATCGTGAGATTGAAAATTCTATTTATTATACAAGTTGCAAAGTTTTATTTGATTGAGTTGTGGATCTAGAGGGTTGAGTTCTAAGAATGATATGTTTATTTAAAGTTTTGTGAAACAATTGATGGGACTTTTCATTGGTGATTGTATTTTATAAATTTATTGAGCATGAAAAGGTTTATCTTTTTATCAACTTTTGATTTTTGCTTAAGGACAAGCAAAGTTTGAGCCTTATGTATTTGATGACACCAAAATATATAGTATATTTTGTATCATTTTATATGTCTTTTCATGCTCAATTGAAGATCTTTTGCTTATTTTTATGCCAAAATTATCAAATATTGCAAAATCTACTTTTATTTTGGTTTTTCATGATTTTTAGGTAAAAATGCACTATTTTGAGGCATTTTCGAGCAAAATCAAATACATGGAAGAGTTACCATCATCAAGAGGAGTCCACATAACAAATTTCACGCAAATTAGAGTAAAAGACCAAAATACAACAGTGTCGTATTCTATTTACAGTACCGTATTTCCATATGATACCGTAATATCGGAGCGCTGCCGTAATTTGGTGGATTTTTAGATCAGAAAGTTTTCCTGATTTTACGGCACTGCCGTAAACCATTTTACGGGCCGTATTTTCCAGAGATTTCAGACTAGAGAACTCATCCGATTTTATGACACAACCATAATATGTTTCACGGGCCGTAATTTTGAGTCAGGGTTCATAGAACTAAAATACGGCACTGCCGTAATTTATTTTACGGCCGTAATTTCATCCCAAATTCACGATTTTCTTGAATTGTTTGAAGCCCGAATCTTGCATGGACCATATCTTTTGATCCAGACATCCAAATTGAAATCTGAAAGTTGTGGTGGACTCATCTTAAAGAGGGGAAGACACACGAAGTAAAAGCACCAATGTTTATAGAGAATGGAAGGAGCAATCGACAAAGAGGCGCTTAGGGTTCGGCCTCACGCCGAGAGGCATAGAGGGAACCTCAGGCCATGATTTTTACACAGAAGCTTCATTTGGAGGAGGGGACAACAGTCCAGAAGTTTCAAAGCAAAAGGAGTTAGATTGGAGGAGAAATCAATGAAAGAGCGGCGCCGGCACTATTCACTCGCATAATTACGGTTGTAATTTCTATTATAGCCGTGTTGTAACGTTATTTCTCACTTCTTTTCATTTTTTGATCATTCTAAACAATGGCTTGTTGTATTTCTTCTTCCTTGCAAGCTTAAACATATTTGGGACATGGGGTGTAATCCCTTTGATTTCTTAATGATTAGATAACCTTTTACCTTCGTCAGAATAGTTTTATGATGATCATTTTACTTATGTGAATAATTGTACTTTGATTCTCCATAGATTGATGTTATTATTCATGTTTTAGAGTTCTCGCAATAAGGACCAAAAGGTGACTTGCTTGAGAACTTTGAAGCCTAGAATTGCATGTTAGGAACTTTCCGTAAGAAATTAGGTTAGTTCTTCATTATTTGATTTTAGTGATCTTATTGTCATGTTGATAATTTGAATCTAAGGTTGAGTTATTGTGTTAGACTTGATTTGATCTTGCACGAAAGTGAGGATCGAGTCGTCAGAAAACCATAAGTAGAACTTGTGTTGAGTCCTGGATGCATGAAAGTGATCCTTGAGATTCCACTCGAGACAATCAACTTAGAATTCGGATGCACGAAAGTGATCTTTGAATTCTTTGATTGATGATTTACTTATCTTTAGCGTTGGGATAGATCTTGCGCAAAAGCGAGGATTGATCCCTGTATGATTGTCTACACGAAAGTGAGATGATCCCTTTATGAAGTAAATTAAGTCTTTATCATCATAAGATTAGTCTGACGACCTTTTATTTAAATCTAGTCATTAGAATTAAAGAGGATGAAACCCTAGTCCCAATGTTTCTCTCTGATTATCTGATTTCGTGTGTTTTCCATCATTGCTTTGCTATTATTTGGTTGTTTAGCTAGTAAGAATACAACTATTTGGTACTTAACAATAAGGTCTCTGTGGTTCGATATCATTCTTTATTACTTCGAGTATCCATGCACTTGCGGAATACAATATAGCCCATTTAAGACTTTGAACCAACCCATGCCAAAAAAGGGTTCAACTCTTGACCTAGGACTCAAGCCCCTAAAACTAGACCAAGCCTAGCTGACCTCTAGCTTGGTCTTCAAGGTTGTCTCCAAGGTCATTCTCACCATGGTTTAGCTCTCAAACCCTAGAGGTACCCCTAGAAGCACCCTCATAGGTTCGGTCAATGCCATGGGCCTTCCTTTAAGCAAGGTGTGCCACCTTGCAAGCCATAAGATGTATAGCTCTCAGGCCAAAGCATCTTGCGCCCCCATGCAAAGAGTTTGATGCGCCACCAAGCCAAGCAAGGATGCTTGTTGCGCCACCATGCAAGGTCCGCAAGCAAGCATGCAAGTGCCAAGGTTCCAAGTAGATGCGCCACCCTAATCTTCTTCTTAGTTAAAAGCAAAAAGAAAAGCGGCACGCAGGCCTCCCAAGGATACATCACAGGCATGCAAAGGGGCTTGACTTATGACCACAACATCATGCACAAACAAGACATTTACACATGCAATTCTACATGCTCATGAAAAACCTAAAATCTGAAAGTTTAGTTTCTCATAAAACAAGCTTCTTTTTCTCATCTTCTTATCACAAATCTTTTGGTTATTTGTGATTAAATTCCATGACGAATTCATAGTTCCTATCGGTTGGCAAATTTGTCAGATCAAGAGACCTGGCCAGTCCGAAGACACAATGCTCGTCCTACTTAACAAAACTACGTGCGCCTTTGATCTTAAATCAATCAAGAAAGATAACCAAAAATTCCAAAAGAGATTGAAAAGATGATAGAAACAAGAAACTATAATTTCTCCTACTTAAAAAAATTGTACGCCATGTGAACATGCATGTGAGCATGGAAAAGCATGAAAGTACATCGTTCGAGGCTCGCAAGTCGCACTGATACCACTATTGGGAAACCCCGGGGATATTTTACAATTTTCAAAGAGAATACAATACATTCACAGCGAAATAATATCCCCGAAACTGGCCGGTCCCAAAAACCCAGTGAAGATCGTCTTGCGAGGGGGTCGACACGATGAGATAGAAAATATCTTAGGAGCAAGATGAGGCCGATGTCAAGGTAGGCGCCCAAGCGTCTGCCCTATGTAGTCTCACACACACGGATGCCTTGAGCTCTCTTCTTCCACGCTCGGTGCTAGCCTCGGGAAGAAGATCCAAACCTTTGTTCACCTTCTTCTATCCTTGCGCCACCTTCAGGGAAGATGCACCAATGGATGGTGAGAAGGAGAAGATGCCGCCAACACTTCCAACTCCTTGCGCCAAGAATAGATGGAGATGAAAGCTTGTGGCTAGATGGAAGAAGGATGCGCCACTCTTGATGCTCTCACCCTTGCCCCTTGCTCACGCCAATATTATTATGTAAAAAGGCTCACACATGCATCTTGATATATAGATGCAAGAGGCAGCAAAAGCAATAGGTGAGGGTGGTGCAAGTTTCATGAAGACATGCGGCTGGGGTTAGGGTTTGGAGCAATTAGGGTTTAGGTTTTAGAAACTCTCCAAGAGATATTCATAAACCCCTTGCAATCGCCCAAGACTTACCAAAGAATTCTATCATGCCTTAGATGCATCAAGCCTTGCCAAAGATGCAAGGTTTCTGTAATACCCTAAAAAATTTATGAACCCCTTATGATGGTATGCAAATAATGAATTTGGTAAATTATATCCCTCGGTCAATTAAGCATGCTTGAAGTTTTAAAATTTTCTATGGTAATGATGATGGTATCTTGGTACTATGGCCTTAAATGTCCTTGTTGGAGTCTTAAAGGGCATTTTTGGAAAAAGCTTGCCACATAAGCCTTGAGGGTTAGTATTGTGGAAAGGAAAATCGTGAAGGGGGAGGGAGGCTGGTCACATCTTACTTGGGGTGGAACCCCAGAGGAGGTGCCAACTAGAGAAAAGAGATTGGGAGAAGGGTTTCAGCATCTTAAGGCAAGTAAATCTTGTTCTTTGTTTTGTTAAATTTTATTCGAAACAAATTTTATTCGAAACTAGATTCACTAAGCTTTCATTTGAATATGATTTCGTCAACATCTGAGCTATATTCGGGTTGCAATCGGTATTGTTATCTAACTCACGAAATCAGTTTTCTGGAAATCTGGAATGCTGACCTTTCCATATTCGAACCCTCATATCTCCCTAGGTATAGCTCTAAATCTTGTGAAACCAGTTTCATTGGAACATAGACTCGAAGATCTTCATTTGGACTACCATATTGCCTATTTTTGATTACCTATTCGATCTAAAACATGAGTTGAAAATATAATATACGAATCTATTTTTCTGGAAATCTGGAATTCTGACCTCTCTGTGTTCGAACCCTCGTATCTCCCTGATTATAACTCGAAATCTTCTAAAACCAGTTTCCTTGGAAAGTAGACTCGGATAGCTTGATTTTGACTATCATATTGTCTCATTTTGGTTAGGTTTTCGATATGAAACGTATGTTGCAATTCTGATATACGAATCTGTTTTTCTGGAAATCTGGAATTTTGACCTTTTTGTGTTTAAACCCTTATATCTCCCTACCTACAACTCAAAATCTTGTGAAACCAGTTTTATTGGAAACTAGATTCAGAGATCATTTTGAATACAATATTGACTAGTTATGGTTAGGTATTGGACCTAAAATATATGTTTCAATCTGACGATATGAATCTGCTATGTTTCAGTTAAATGCTTACCACTAAACTTGGTATTATGTTTTGAGCTTGAAATCATTCTTGAGGCAACAAGATCATTATGAAATCTATTTCCTATGGCTTAACTCATAATTTGAACTCATGGTATGAACTCTAACACATTATATGGAACTTATGACCCAACCCTAAAAATCTCATTATCAATATTATGCTTATGTCAATGACAAACGGTATGTCCAATGACTTTGGTTATATCTTATTATCAATGTTATACTCAAGCTCATTGTCTTTGTGCTCTTCTTATGAAAGGTATATTGTGGGGAGAATTTGTGTGAACCCAAATGAGAGATTTGTGGATGGATGTGGAGCAACGTGCCACACCCCTAAAAAGTAGGGGCCACCTCTTGAATCCCTCCATTCAAAGGAGTTGTTGGGAGCAAAGTGCCACACCCCTATAAAGGTGGGGGCCACCTCTTGAGTCTCACTTCTCATTTGGTAGTTGGGAGCAATGTGCTACATGAAGCAAAGTTCCACACCCCAAAAAAGATGGGGGCCACCTCTTGAATTCATGAGAGCCACCGCTTGAATCCCACTATCTATTTGCATGAAGAGCTTTAAGATGCTCTAGCTAGCTTTTGTTTGCTCTATCCTGACGAGGATGGGTTCAACTTCCAGACATGGAAGGAATTATGAATTATGATTGTCTCCCCCATATCTATGATGCATTACTATTTATGATATGAATGCGCATCTATGATCCATGACTACTCATGATACGAATACTCAATAATGATCAATGACTACTTGTGACTCAAATGTCTTATCCATGGGGAATGTATTGATATTTTGTTGCCCTACACAAATTATGCCTCCAAGGGAATTATCTTATCCTTCATTATTGTTTTATTGTGTTAACTATTTCATTCATATGTTTATCCTCTTTAGTTTTTTTTCACTTAGCTTTTGGGATTACTTGTTGGGCAATTTATGCTCATTCTTGTTTGCACTAATCCATATTGCAGATTAGCTTGGCTACGCATTGTGGGCAGAAGTATGAAATTTTGGAAGCTCATTTTGGAATTTTGGCTAAATCATAGAAATTTGTAATCTTGTAAACATTGTATGTTCCATAAAAGACTTGTATTAAGGAGTGGTGTTGTGACTTGTTGTGATGAGAATGTTTCTAGTTTTGAAATTTGATTACAATGGTCTATGTTGATAGTATGTTTAGCTTTCGGATTTTGGATTGTATGACTCTATTTTGCTATTGGGTAAAAGACTTTGAAAGAATGGATATTGTTCTTTTGCAACTTAGATGATGATATTTTAACATATGTTTTATTGTTCAAGGCATTAGATCTTGATTTTGATTGTCGATCATTGCAAAAATTATGTGTATGATTTTTTTATATTGGATTGTTATTTTCTAAGGGTGTGACAATTTCCATCCAAGCATAAGGAGGGAGTTGCCAATTCCTTTCAAAGGAAGCAACATGCGCCCACTCCTCCCCATTATGCCCTTAGGCACCAATGGGAGGAGACTTCTCCCCATTATACCCTTTAAGCCCATTATTTCTTCATAACAACTTGTTATTGGGCCTCATTAGGTAATGAGATTGCCCAAACTTCATTACATAAGTTGATTAAGCCATTGGATCCAATCCAATGCAACCCTAAGTTAAATGTGACCAACCATGGTCAATTTTTGGTTAACCTGCCAAAAATAAGGTTTGCCTCCAATGACCTTCTTCCATCTCATCAGGCCCATTGGTGCTGATGAAATGTCCCGAATAGATTCGAGTTATCTAATAACTCGATCATAAGGCTTCCGGATTGATACGATAACTCGAGTATCAAGGTGTGCGACCCAGTAGGTTCCTCTGACGTTGGCAGTGCTGACCTAAGGTCACCACAAACAGTGAGTGACACCTAGCCGTGGATCGCTGCTACCCAAGTCATCGAATAGATATCGACACCGACATCCCCATCATCGCAACTAGGTACAGATACATTGTAGTCTGTTTGCCAAACTGATATCCTATTGGACAAGTGTGTCATCACTTGTTTTCACCCAATCACATGGTCATGACTAAATTAGTTGTCACCTGGGTATGGCTATACACTTTCAGTCATAGAACCATAGAGGAGCTCCATGGATATCAAGCTTCCCTCAGGAAGGGGCAAATCCTCTGTCTGTCTATTGACCTTCTCATATGGGTCGTGACATGCTCAATAACAACCGTTATTACCTCTCAACTACAGTGAGGTGTTAGGTTGTATCAAAGCATGTCTCTAACCATATAGAACGGTCAATGACCTCAAGTCAAGGGATCAATATATCTCCAGTCACTTGTGAGGATAACTCATGACACCAAGTCATAGCCTCATAGCGGGTCGGTTCAGCATATCCACCACTAATATACCCATATATCTGCGTTAGTATCTCGTGCCTAACCAGCCCATATACCAGTATCACAAGTACTAGAGCTATCTCATATCCACTCAGGTACATCGACTGGGGACAACCATTTGAGCACAGATCCAATCTGTCTCTAAGGACATTATCATATAAGTACATAATCGGAGATGTAGACAAACATTGATAATGACAATGCCATAATGATATATATCTATGTCAAGTAGTACAAAAGATGGACCGATACTAGGTCATAGGGCATACACACCAACACCCCCCCTCCGGCATTATGGGTGTGACAGAGATCACACCCATGCTCTTAAAGTTTCTACTAGCAAATGATGAAATCTAACAGATCACGGGTGTGGCATAAATCACACCCCTGCCTCATGGGTGTGACAGAAATCACACCCATGTTGTGAAAGCTTCTGTTAGCCGATAGATCATGGGTGTGATAGATATCACACCCATAATTCTTTCTATTCCAAACGGATGAACAGTGCCGAGAAGATTATGACCGTTACTGTTTTTACATGCTAGCCATAATTTTGGCGAAAAATTTTGAGAACACATTTTCATATAACAGCTCTTTAACATCGTATAACAATGCACAAATTTCTTATAACAAACCTTGAACATCGTATAACATCAACACAATAACATTTAACAATAGCATATTTTCATATAATAGCCCCTGAACATCGTATAACAATGCACAAATTTTGTATAACAGACCCTGAAAGATGCGAATAACATCAACACAAAAACGTAATAGTAACACATTTTTGTACAATAGCCCCTAAATATCATATGACAATGCACAAATTTCGTATAACAGACCCTGAACATCGTATAACATCAACACAATAACATATAACAACAACACATTTTCATATAACAGCCCCTAAACATCGTATAACAATGCACAAATTTTGTATAACAGATCCTAAACATCATATAACATCAACAATAAAACACGTATAACAGCAACACAATTTCATATACAAAGTAAATATACAAACAAAGTGTATGAATACATAAAGATAGCCCTTTTCAGCATTTACAAAGTAAATATACAAACAAGGTGTATGAATACATATAGACAGCCTTTTTCAGCATTTACAAAGTACATATACAGAAAGAATTACGGGCCTTCTTCAGCATATACAGGTGTTTGAATACAAATGTATGAATACATATGGACTGCCTTTTAGACAATTGGCTGTAACTCTCCTTTAAATAGTTCCAAACTCATAAGAGCCCTCAATCTTGGCTTGTCCTGTTATGTGAAATCGAACTATACATTTATGCTAAGGCAATCCATAAATTTCGTTACAAATAATCCACAATCTACACTCTCAACCTTCTACGGGCAGACTTTCCATGTAAATGGCCAGTTACTAATATCCTTTTCCTTCCTTCCACCACAATGGAAGGAAATATGAAACTGTAGAATCTTAATCTGTTTAATGTATAAAAATAATAAAATTACATCAATAACTATGTAAATTTACAAAGAAAAATTGATTAGATAATAGATACTCACATATTTTATCTACTGTGCCCTGAACTACCTTCATCGGGGATAGTGAATTGTACCCTAGAATGCGTTTCTTATCAAAATTCAAAATAAGCAAAAACTAGTGGTTACTTTCACATACAGGGGCCATTATACTATGCACATATCTTATTGTTTAAGCATTCAAATGTTCCAATGATGTGAAAGAGGCGCCAAAGCATCCCTTTATATGAAAGTGTAGAACTGATGGCCAAATGTAAGGAAAGGGTTTGGACTTTTTCTTATTATCATGAGATCTATGAACAAGGAGAGATGCATGTAAATCTAGAGCCTACAATTGATAAATATACTCCATTAGAGTCAACTAATCCATATACAAAGTAGCATTTGACCTAATGTTCAATATATGCTTACCTCTTCACCAACCAGGTCTTTAAAGAGAATGTCACATACATGGGCTTTGAATTTTCATAGCCCCTTCAGAAAGGCATGAGAGCTCCAGTGATATATAAAACTCCCGCTGTGTTTTTACGTCTTCAGAGTTACGTCTTCAGGTAGTCAGTCCTATTTAGAAACTAAAAGTGCAACTCATTTTTATTAGAACTATGTATATATCAACTTATTAATAGAAGAAGTTTAATAGAAAAAAAAAAGTTATGCCACCTTACATTATCCACTCGAGGCTGATCTTCAGCTTCCTCATCTACCTCCTGTGGTACTATAGCCTTCTTTTCTTCTTGTGTGTATGGGCTGACTATTGCCCATGAAGACTTTCTTATTCTTTTACTTTTCTCTTGCCGAACATTATCTCCCATCCCCCCTTCTTCACTCCAACTTAACTATTCTTCATTCTTATTTTTGTAGAATCTCAATCTGTACTTTTAGTTTTTTTTCCTCGACTAGCTCATCAATTCTTCTTTGCAATTCAGATGTCTCCAAGTTCAAGTCTGTCTTGATGCTATTAATCTCAGTATCCTTCTCCATATTTTCATCTTTCAACAGATATTTTTCATTTTCCAACTGAATTATTTCAGTCTTCAGCTTATTATTTTATTTTAAAATAAGCATCAATTCTCTCTTCAAGCTATGTACTTCTTCTACGAGAATAAGATGTCCACTAGAAGATTCTGTCCTACTGTCTTCATGGCTCTATACAAAAAAAGAGCACAAACCCATTAGGCTATTACCGTATAACACCTAAATATTTTTGTATAACAAGTGACTATTATCATATAACAACTAAATATTTTCGTATAACATGTGACTATTATCGTATAACACATAAATATTTTTGTATAACATGTGACTATCATATAACACCTAAATATTTTCGTATAACATGTGACTATTATCGTATAACAACTAAATATTTTTGTATACCATGTGACTATTATTGTATAACACCTAAATATTTTTGTATAACAAGTGACTATTATCGTATAACACCTAAATATTTTTATATAACACGTGACTATTATTGTATAACACCTAAATATTTTCATATAACAAGTGACTATTATCGTATAACACCTAAATATTTTCATATAACATGTGACTATTATAATATAACACCCAAATATTTTCGTTTAACATGTGACTATTATCGTATAACACCTAAATATTTTTATTTAACATCTTAATATTTTAACATACTTACAGGGTCACGGTCAGTTGATGGGGTACCAAGTATAGGGTCTGGTGTACTATGTGATGGGCCAACATATGGAGCTTCCTCGAGAGCTGCCTCTAATATAAGTGGAGTATTTACAATCTCACACTCCACTTCATCAGCTTCAAGTTGAAAAATAATTTGCAATAATAAATAGTATTAGAAACCCTAAATACATACAAATTACTACTCTTACAATAAACATCTTACTGAATCTTCATTTACTTTTGCATAATTTTTGAAATATAATGTCTGTCGACTTAGTCTCACTTTGGCATAATGGAACAACCAAGGGTATACACCCTCCTCCACCTTACTATTTATAGACAATTTATTATGCTCATATAACAAAATTTGCAAAAAAAGAACAAAAATTTTTATGATTAACTATAATGCATTGAAACACAACTTCACATATTAAAAATACTTACACAAATAACTATGGCATAATCGGTAAATCCACGTCCCTTCTTCTTTGAGCTAGAAGTCAATTCCGAGCACAAAAAATTATGCACAGTTTCTAGCCAATTGTAATCAACCAATTTTGGGAGGTCTTCTACGAATAAAACAAGTCCCGCATCCAAGTTGAATGTCAAGTGGCTGAACAAAAAACAATAAAAGATATACAAAATGGCCAATCTTCTTATCCTCTCCTCAATTCCCATCTGGCCTTGTGAGTAGAGAATTCTCAATTTTTCTTCAATGATATTTCTATTAATTAATTTTCTATCAAATTCTTTAAAGCAAAATGGAGTAGTTGGTCAATTATGTTGGTGTATATGCCCTAGGACCTAGTTTTGGTCAACTTATGTACTACTTGACATTGATATTTATATATCATTCTGGCATTGTCGTTATCATTGTTTGTCTACACTTGCGATTGTGTACTTACATGATAATGTCCCTAGAGACAGATTGGATCTGTGCTCAAATAATTGTCCCCAGTCGATGTACCTGAGTGGATATGGGACAGCTCTGGTACTTGAGAGACTGGTATGTGGGCTGGTTAGGCACGTGGTGCTAACGCAGACACATGGGTATATCATTGGAGGATATACTAGATAGACCCGCTATGAGGCTATGACTTGGTGTCATGAGTTATCCTCATAAGTGACAGGAGATGCATTGATCCCTTGACTTGAGGTCATTGATTATTCTATATGGTTAGGGACTTGCTTTGATACAACCTAACACCTTGCCGTAGCTGGGAGGTCATAACGGTTGTTATTGAGCATGTCACGACCCATATGAGAAGATCAATGGACAGACATAGGATTTGCCCCTTCCCTAGGGAAGTATGATATCCATGGAGCTCCTTTATGGTTCTATGACTGAGAGTGTATGGCCATACCCAGGTGAGAACCTGTTTTAGTCATAACCATGTGATTGGATGAAAACAAGTGGTGACACACTTGTCCAATCGGATATCAGTTCGGCAAAGAGACTGTAATGCATCTGTACCTAGTTGCGATGATGGGGATGTCGATGTCGATATCCATTCCAATGACATGGGTAGCAGCGATGCACTGCTAGGTGCCACTCACTGCTTGTGATGACCTCTGGTCAGCACTGCCAGCGTCAGAGGAACCTACAGGGTCGCACACCTTGATACTTGAGTTCTCGTATTGATCGGGAAGCCTTATGATCGAGTTATTGGATAACTCGGATCTAATTGGGAGATTTCATCAGCGCCAATGGGCCTGATGAGATGGAAGAATATTATTGGAGCCAAACTTCATTTTTGGCAGGTTGACCCGTATTTGACCATGGTTGGTCACATTTGGATTAGGGTTGCATTGGATTGGATCCAAGTGCTTAATCAACCAATGTAATGAAGTTTGGGCTAGCTCATTATCCAATGAGGCCCAATAACAAGTTCTCATGGAGAGATGAGAGGCTAAAAGGGTATAATGGGGAGAAACATGAACCATTAAGCGCCTAGGGGCATAATGGGGTCATGTTGGCGCCTTTGCTTCATTACGGAAGTAAAGGGCGCCTCCCCTCTCTTCCTAGAATGGAATGCATGCCTCTATGGCATTGCTTGGGGCGCAAGGCAAGGCCTTGGCGCACAAGGAAAGGCGTGGGGCACAAAAGGAATGGTTGAATGAGAGTTATGGAAATGTCTTGGAGACTTTCCTTGTCTCAAACCTCCTCATCCTAGCCCTACACTTGTCATGATCCTAGCCCTTACCCTAACCGCCTCTTGCCCTATAAATGTGACCCTAGTCGCCCCCTTCTTGTGGATGATCAATCCTTGAAGGCGTGAACACATCAAGAGGGCGAGAACAAGGGGCATTTGCGCAACCATCTTCTTCCATCAAACCCTAGCCGCAAGCTTCTTCCCTTCTTCCTCCTTTGGCGCAAGAGAAGTAAAGGCTTGGCGGCATTCTCCCTTCTCCTCTCTTCTTCATCAATTGGCGCTTCTACCCTGGAGGTGGCGCAAGCATTCAAGAAGAGAACTAAGGCTTGGATCTTCTTCCCGAGGCTAGCACCGGGCGTGGAAGAAGAGAACTCAAGAGATCCGTGTGTGTGAGACTGCAGAGGGCGCACACTTGGGCGCCTGCATCGGCATCGCTCTACATTGCTCCTGAGGTTTTTCCTAACTCATCGTGTCGACTCCCTTGCTTGCGATCTGTTGGGGTATGCCCTTAAGGCTAATGTTTGAGGCCTTGGGATTATTTCAGTATCATGTATAAACTCTATGTTTATAAAGGCAATGGTTGTTATTCAGGTTGTTACAGTATCTGCTGTAATATGTATACTTCTGAATAATGTCTCAATGCTGTTCAGCTTGGCTGACATGCAGTTTTGTCCTTAGTCGAGATATCTTGGTGAACATGAGACAGCCTTGATATGATTGAGACTAATGTGTGTTCTAATCTTATAGGATGCTTCGAGCATGGAATAAGATGTAGACTCATGGGTACATTGGATGTACTGGACAGACCCTACTTAGGATATTCAATTGCTTGTCACAATGTGAATAATCCTTATATGCAAACAAGTGGCATATTTCCTTTGACTTGAGATCACTTGTGTTTCTAAATGATGATTGGCATTGTTTTGAGGTAGTTCAATATCATTTGAAACATAATGGTTATAGACTATCTTGGATAGTGAGCATGAGTCATGTTAGGGCACTAGTGATAGATATAGGATTGCCGTCTCCCTGATTGGAGTGTGATGTTCTATAGGGGCCCCCTGGATGAGATGATTGAGAAAGTGTATGGCCATACCCAGATGACTATGTTTCATCTGATCTAATCATTCTCATCATATTGGAATTACAGGCTTGACACGCTTGTCCAATAAGAACATCCAGTGGCAAAGGAAACACATATGTCAAGTGACTTGGGTTCACACTTGTGCTGTGGTTTGGGTGTAGTCTTGGAAGACTCTTTCCTTTATATCGGGAGACAGTGATGTGTTGCTAGATACCCCTCACTGATCGTGATAACGTAAGTTATCGTTACCGACATTTAAAGGAAACCCTTAGGGTCGCACAATTTGATGATATGGCTTACTTGAGTCAGATCGTGTGGACTGAATTGTTTTGGTTCAGTTTAATGGGATTTAAACTCTGATTGTAAGTGAGATCTGGTCTGATCATGTTTGATTGATTAGGGCTTGAGATCGGTAAGCTTCGATCGAGAGATTGGATGCTAGATCGGTGAGATCAAGAGCATCAAGAGATGAATGGTCAGATCTTGAGCCTTTTTGGTTTAATGTGATCTGGATCAAGGCTTGGCTTAATTTGGTCCTTGAACCAAATTAAATGAACCGGCTCATCAAGTGAGCGCATGGTTCAAGGGGAGAGGAAATTGCGATCGTTCACTTGGTGTGAACACTTGATCGCATGTGGTGGCTTGCTATTTTTAGAAGCCATGATCTCAAAATGAGACCACGCCTCACGTTCGAATAGGTCTCCCTATTCTCGCCTCTCGCCCCCTTGCTCACTACGACTCACTCTCGTGTGTGTGTGTTGACGACAAGAGAAGGATTCGACCAAGCAAGAAAGATCATCTCTTCTCCCTTCATTCGATCAGGAGATCTTGGATCCTTGCTAGCACAAGGAGCAACAAGAAAGTAGGCGATCTATCACCTTGTGTGCGCACGCTTTGGAGGAGAACCACTTTGTTCTCTGCTTCCAAGACGCCATCCAAGAAATGGCATCGGTATGAATTTTCTTCTGTATACAAGTTTTTAAGAAGTTGATCATATGACATCCATGCGATTCCTTTAGAAACCCTTGCTTCCGCCCATGCAAGTTTTATATGCGCATGTCTAGGGTTTCCCTCCCCTTAGGGAACTTCCAATTGGTATCAGAGCCATGGTTCCTTGTATGTTTCATATGATTGCTTATTGTGATCCTTGTTAGCGCCTAAGATTAGATCTAATGGTTATCTTCATGCGAAACTACATGCTCTTTTTCAACATTAGATGTATGTTGGCGCATGTCTCTATGATTGGCGCTTGTTGTATGGTTTTTCTCAAAACATGACTTGCGCGCCCCTCATTAGATCTAAGCGCCTGCTGTAAACCCTTAGACGGGTTATTAGGGTTGAAGTCATCATCTAGTATAGACCCAACAGTCTGATCAGACTATCTGACAGCCTAGATGGGTCGACCAGATGGCACCTATGCGCAAGCATGAGGTGGCTATTGGTCGACTGCTGAAAGGCGTGTAGCGATGTCTGATTGAGACAACCTATGAACGCTCATGATTAAGGCCCGGGGTCACACCCGCTTGCCATAACTCATGAGGGACGTTCAGCCCTATGCATGCATTGTTGACCATTAGGTCGACTCAAGTCGGTTATGACTTGGTGCATGCAAGGGCAGTGGGTCTGACTAGGTCTGATGAGTGGATCCCTAGTAATGGACCGTTGTAAGGTAGTAGGGCACATAAGGAAATAAAATGAAGCCAATGGGTTTTTCAAAAAATTTTATTTTCTTGATTGGATCACATGATGTTTGTATAACATGATGCGTGTCTTTTTAATCTTATGTGGGCTGCCTAAATTTAATGTGTGCTGTGCTGGGGCCTGCGTGCCTGGAGTATTATTGTAAATTATTATTGTGATCTGCGCATCACATTTTAATTAATTTATAAAGTGTTATTGACCTGCGAGTCAATCATGTCTAGATAGATTAAATTGTAATTTAATCAGACATGAGCACAGAGCACACTTGGCAGAGGCACATGCAGCAAGTGGCTTCACCAGTGGGAGGTCTAGGGTTCGACTCTAGGACAGGCGCATTTTACCTGGTGGGCGCATCTGAGCTGCAGTGGGCGCTTGGGCCCGGGTTGGGCCAGAGGAAATGCTAAAGACCCATGAAGAGCTCAAGTGAAGACTTAAGTTTATTAAGGTCTTACTTAGGCTTAATGGGCTTTTACCACATAAGATCATCATGCTTTCAATTTACTATTTAAGTAATTTTGTCACTGCATGATTTATTCTTCTGCTATCACCATAGGATTTGAATGATAGTAAGAAGATAAAAGGACCGTTAAAATCCAACGTTAAATATCAAGCACGTAAGCCTTCTGACGCGAAACCTCACTGTTCTGACTATTGTTGGGGCCGTGTTGTACCCACTCAGTGGGCACGCCCATCTATCTTTAGACGGTGTGTGATTACACCTGCGTGTTACAGAGAAGGGATTTATCGCTTCTCGTTGCTCAGCATAGCACGTGGTGGTCCAGGGAGTAGGTCAGGTCAGCTTGACCATGTAGGCTACATATTGAGCATATGGTAGCCATATGGAGGCAGCCATCTGTGGGATCAGAGACTGTGTTGTACCAACTCAGTTGGCACAGTCTGCTGGATTGCCCAGATGAAGGGGAATCGCACGGGTTGGCGATTGGCAGGGATTGCCTACCAGAGATTAGTGCTTGTACTCTCTGTGCATCTTATCTCGCCTGAGCGGGACGCGGAGACCAAGTATGAAATCTGGATCCCATCTCACTAAAAGAGTTTCACTCTTTCGGACTGTTTTACTGGATTTTTCAGTCAGATAAAATAGTGAGAAAAGAATCATTCTTAAGTCCTGAATTGATTCTAACATTGATACTGACCTTGCTGTTCTTGCACTGTTGTAGATTACTGCAGCAACGAACACCACAGCCTTCAATGTGCAATCCCTACTGGAAAGGGAGAAGTTTGCTGGGCCAAACTTCTCGGACTGGTACGGACACCTTAAGATTGTTCTTAAGGCTGAGAGGAAACTGTATGTCCTCGAGACGGCTATACCGCCTCAACCCGCTGCGAACGCCGCAAGGGCGGTTCGGGAAGCTTATGAAAAGCATGTCAATGATAGCATTGATGTCGCTTGCCTTATGCTAGCGTCTATGACGCCACAGCTGCAACGTCAGCATGAGGATTTATCTGCTATAGAAATTATAGCAAACCTCAAGATGCTGTATGCAGCACAGGCAAGGACTGAACGCTATAACTTGACTAAACTTTTCTTTCAGAGCAAACTGACTGAAGGGAGTCCAGTGGGAGCTCACGTACTCAAGATGATTGGGTACAAGGAGGCTCTAGATAAACTGGGACACACCATCAATCAGGAGCTTGTTGTAGACATCATCTTGCAGTCTCTCCCGGCCTCTTTCGATCCGTTCATCATTAATTTTAATATGAATAAGATCGACTGTACACCGGCAGAGTTACTGAACATGCTCTTGACAACTGAGCAGACTCAGTCTCGTGAGAAGGGAACGCCTTCATCCTCTGTCCTAATGGTTCCTTCTAGGAACAAGAAGAAGGGGAAGAAGGGCAAAGCCCCTGTCAAGAGCTACAACAAGGCTCTGAAACAAAAGGTAAAGCGGTCAAAGGAATACAGATGTTTCCATTATGGCCAGCTAGGTCACTGGAAAAAGGACTGTAAAGCGCTCCAAGGAGATAAGAAGGGAAGCAACCCTTTCGCTTCTGGCTCAGGTATTTACGTGACTGAAGTCATGGTATCTTCTTCTATTTCATGGGTGTTAGACACTGCATGTGGAGTTCACATTTGTTCAAATGTACAGGAACTCAAGAGAAGAAGACAGGTGGGACAGCATGAGGTGGACCTACGAGTAGGAAACGGGGCACGGGTTGCTGCTGTTGCTGTAGGCGTTTGTCACATCTCTTTACCATCTGGTCTTGTATTAGAACTAGACAATTGTTATTTTGTGCCGAGCATAACTAAGAATATTATCTCTATTTCTGCTCTTGTCAGGAAAGGGTTTTCCTTTGAATGCAAGATTTCAAAGTGTTATATTTCTTTTGATAATATTGTTTATGCTACTGGGTCAATTAACAATGGGTTATTCATGTTGGACATGGAATGTTCTATACAACAGATTGATATTAAGAAAGCTAAGTATGCTGATGACAGCACCTTGTTATGGCATAGTCGTTTAGGCCATATTAACAAGAAGTGCATTAAGCGGTTGCATGACCATGGACTGCTGGGATCATTCTCCTATGAGGAGCTTGATACATGCAAAGCTTGTTTAATGGGTAAAATGATGAAGTCTCCTTTTTCCAACAAAGGTCAAAGGGCTTCAGGTTTACTTGACCTCATTCACAGTGATGTGTGTGGGCCATTTAGTAAACATGCCAGAGGTGGCTATTCATACTTCATTACCTTTACTGATGATTTCAGTAGGTATGGTTATGTCTATCTAATGAGACATAAGAGTGAATCTTTTGACAAGTTCAAAGAGTTCAAAAATGAAGTACAAAATCAGCTAGGCCGAAATATCAAGGCACTTCGTTCAGATCGAGGTGGAGAATACTTGAGTCATGAGTTTACTGACTATCTGAAGGAGTGTGGGATTATCTCACAGCTCACTCCGCCAGGAACACCGCAATGGAATGGTATGTCCGAGAGGAGAAATAGAACCTTACTGGATATGGTTCGTTCTATGATGAGTCAGGCTACTCTACCTTACTCCTTTTGGGGATTTGCACTGGAAACAGCTGCAAAGGTACTAAACCGAGTACCATCCAAGGCCGTTTCAAAGACGCCATATGAGTTATGGTATGGGAAACTGGAGAGCAGATCTGAGAAATGTATCTTTGTCGGTTACCCTAAGGAAACTAAGGGTTATTATTTCTACGATCCCAAAGAGAACAAAGTATTTGTTGCTCGGACGGCTATTTTTCTTGAGAAAGAATTTCTTCTGCAAGAAGCCAGTGGGAGAGAAATAAAGCTGGATGAGAATCCAGAAGAAGGAAAAAGTAGTCAAGCACAGTTGGATGAGCCTGAGCCAGTAGATCAGGTTACAGAACAACCTGAGGCTCAGATATCACGGGAACCACGAAGATCGGGAAGGATCCGTCGACAGCCTGAGCGCTATGACGGAGTCTACATCATTGATGATGAACCCCTCACTTATGCGGATGCGGTCAGTGGACCGGAATCAGCGAGATGGCTTGAAGCTATGCGAGCCGAGATGGACTCCATGTCAGATAACCAAGTTTGGGATTTGGTTGATCCGCCTCCGGGAGTAATCCCTATAGGCTGTAAGTGGATCTTCAAGAAGAAGATTGACATGGATGGTAACGTGGTTACCTATAAAGGCAGGCTAGTTGCGAAAGGTTTCAAACAAATCTATGGGATAGATTATGATGAAACTTTCTCTCTTGTGGCCATGTTCAAGTCTATTCGGATTATTCTCGCGATAGCTGCATATTATGATTATGAGATCTGGCAAATGGATGTGAAGACCGCTTTCCTTAATGGAAAACTAGAAGAGGATGTGTATATGACACAACCTGAAGGTTTCACTAATCCATCAGATTGTCATAAAATATGCAAATTGAAGAAGTCCATTTATGGACTTAAACAAGCATCGAGAAGCTGGAATATTCGTTTTGATGAATCAATCTGTAAGTTTGGTTTCATCAAGAATGAAGATGACCCGTGTGTATATAAGAGGTTTAGTGGGAGCGTGATTACTTTCCTAGTCCTCTACGTCGATGATATCTTGATCATTGGAAACGATATTCCTGAACTACATGCGGTTAAGGCATGGTTAAGAAAATGTTTCCAGATGAAAGATTTAGGAGAAGCAGCCTATGTATTAGGTGTGAAGATCTACAGAGATAGATCCAAGAGGCTTCTTGGGCTGTGCCAGAGTACTTACATCGATAAAGTCCTGGAGAGATTCCATTTAGAAAATTCTAAAAGAGGATATCTTCCAGTCAGACATGGTCTGAATCTTTCAAAGAGTCAGTGTCCACAAACACAGACCGAGAAAGATGAAATGGACAATACGCCTTATGCTTCGGCTATTGGGTCCATTATGTATGCGATGTTGTGTACTCGCCCAGACGTTGCTTACGGGTTAAGCGTGACCAGTCGATTCCAAAGTAATCCAGGGAAGGCACACTGGATTGTGGTCAAGAACATTTTGAAATATCTTCGGAGGACCAAAGATATGTTCTTGATATATGGAGGTCAGGAAGAACTCAGTATTGAAGGATATACTGACGCTTCGTTCCAATCTGACCAGGATGATTTCCGATCGCAATCAGGCTATGTTTTTAGCTTGAATGGAGGTGCAGTGGTGTGGAAAAGTTTCAAACAGTCAATTGTTGCTGATTCCACATCAGAAGCCGAGTATGTTGCAGCCTCAGAAGCATCCAAGGAGGCAGTGTGGATTCGTAAGTTCGTTCAGGAACTTGGTGTTGTTCCTTCGAGTGCAGATCCTTTGGTTATCTTCTGTGATAACACTGGAGCTATAGCACAGGCAAAGGAACCACGGTCGCACCAGAAGTCCAAGCACATACAGAGAAGGTTTCACTTGATCCGGGAGATCATTGATTGTGGCGAGATCAAAGTCTGCAAGGTTCATACAGATGACAATCTAGCTGACCCGCTTACAAAGCCTCTGGCGCAGCAGAAGCATGTGAAGCACTGTAATAATATGGGTTTGAGATTTCTCAACCATTAGATTAAGTGCAAGTGGGAGATTGTTGGGGGATGCCCTTAAGGCTAATGTTTGAGGCCTTGGAATTATTTCAGTATCATGTATAAACTCTATGTTTATAAAGGCAATGGTTGTTATTCAGGTTGTTACAGTATCTGCTGCAATATGTATACTTTTGAATAATGTCTCAATGCTGTTCAGCTTGGCTGACATGCAGTTTTGTCCTTAGTCGAGATATCTTGGTGAACATGAGACAGCCTTGATATGATTGAGACTAATGTGTGTTCTAATCTTATAGGATGCTTCGAGCATGGAATAAGATGTAGACTCATGGGTACATCGGATGTACTGGACAGACCCTACTTAGGATATTCAATTGCTTGTCACAATGTGAATAATCCTTATATGCAAACAAGTGGCATATTTCCTTTGACTTGAGATCACTTGTGTTTCTAAATGATGATTGGCATTGTTTTGAGGTAGTTCAATATCATTTGAAACATAATGGTTATAGACTATCTTGGATAGTGAGCATGAGTCATGTTAGGGCTCTAGTGATAGATATAGGATTGCCGTCTCCCTGATTGGAGTGTGATGTTCTATAGGGGCCCCCTGGATGAGATGATTGAGAAAGTGTATGGCCATACCCAGATGACTATGTTTCATCTGATCTAATCATTCTCATCATATTGGAATTACAGGCTTGACACGCTTGTCCAATAAGAACATCCAGTGGCAAAGGAAACACATATGTCAAGTGACTTGGGTTCACACTTGTGCTGTGGTTTGGGTGTAGTCTTGGAAGACTCTTTCCTTTATATCGGGAGACAGTGATGTGTTACTAGATACCCCTCACTGATCGTGATAATGTAAGTTATCGTTACCGACATTTAAAGGAAACCCTTAGGGTCGCACAATTTGATGATATGGCTTACTTGAGTCAGATCGTGTGGACTGAATTGTTTTGGTTCAGTTTAATGGGATTTAAACTCTGATTGTAAGTGAGATCTGGTCTGATCATGTTTGATTGATTAGGGCTTGAGATCGGTAAGCTTCGATCGAGAGATTGGATGCTAGATCGGTGAGATCAAGAGCATCAAGAGATGAATGGTCAGATCTTGAGCCTTTTTGGTTTAATGTGATCTGGATCAAGTCTTGGCTTAATTTGGTTCTTGAACCAAATGAAATGAACCGGCTCATCAAGTGAGCGCATGGTTCAAGGGGAGAGGAAATTGCGATCGTTCACTTGGTGTGAACACATGATCGCATGTGGTGGCTTGCTATTTTTAGAAGCCATGATCTCAAAATGAGACCACGCCTCACGTTCGAATAGGTCTCCCTATTCTCGCCTCTCGCCCCCTTGCTCACTACGACTCACTCTCGTGTGTGTTTGTTGACGACAAGAGAAGGATTCGACCAAGCAAGAAAGATCATCTCTTCTCCCTTCATTCGATCAGGAGATCTTGGATCCTTGCTAGCACAAGGAGCAACAAGAAAGTAGGCGATCTATCACCTTGTGTGCGCACGCTTTGGAGGAGAACCACTTTGTTCTCTGCTTCCAAGACGCCATCCAAGAAATGGCATCGGTATGAATTTTCTTCTGTATACAAGTTTTTAAGAAGTTGATCATATGACATGCATGCGATTCCTTTAGAAACCCTTGCTTCCGCCCATGCAAGTTTTATATGCGCATGTCTAGGGTTTCCCTCCCCTTAGGGAACTTCCACGATCTTCACTGGGTTTTTGGGACCGGCCTGTTTCGGGGACATTCTTCCGCTGCGTAAAATGTATGTCCATGACTCTGAAAATTGTAAAATGTCCCCGGGGTTTTCCAACAGTGGTATCAGAGCCAGGTTGCAAGACTCGAACGATGTTTTATGCTTTTCTTTCATGCTCACATGCCATATCTCTATTTTCGTAAATAGCATGATGCATGGCAAACAATTTTGCTAAGTAGGAAAAATTGAGGTTTCTTGTTTCTATCATCCTCTCAATCTCTTTTGGAATTTTTGGACTATTTTTCTTGTTTGATTTAAAGATCAAAGGCGCACGTAATCTTGTCAAGTAGGACGGGCATTGTGTCTTCGGACTGGCCAAGTCTCTTGATCTGACAAAATTGCCAGCCGAAAGATTCTTTGAAATCCTCATGAAAAATAAATCGCAATTAACCAAAGATTTGTGAGAAGAAGATGAGAAAAAGAGACTAGTTTTATGAAAAAATAAAATTTCAGATTTTATGTTTTTCATGAGCATGTAGAATTGCATGAGTAAATACCTTGATTGTGCATAATGTTGTGATCATGAGTCAAGCCCCTCTTGCATGCCTGTGATGTATCCTCGTGAGGCCTGCGTGCCGCTTTTCTTTTTGCTAAGAAGAAGATTAGGGTGGCGCATGTACTTGGAGCTTGGCGCATGCATACCTTGGATGGTGGTGCAACAAGCAAGAGGCGCAAGCCTGTTTAGTGGCACAAGACCATGGCATTGGCCGAACCTATGGGAACTTTGAAAGTATTCCTCTATGGTTTGAGAGCTAAACCATGAGAGAACGACCTTGGAGCCAACCTTGAAGATCAAATTAGAGGTCGGCTAGGCTAGGTCTAGTTTTTGGGGCTTGAGTTCTAGGACAAGAGTTGAACCTATTTCATGGCATGGATTGGTTCAATGTCTTGTATAGGATATGATCACATCATTCTTTACTGCTTTTATTATTATCTGCAGAAGCATGCCTGAAATGTTTTACCATTATGTTATCACCATAGGATTGTATGCCTGTAATGATAGACATAAGATAAAACTGAGATGATGAGACCTTAAACAAAAACCCTCAAGTAAAATATCAAGTCTGGTAGCCTTCTAACGCGTAGCCCTCACTAAGCTATCGATCAGTGGAGTTGTGAATTGTTTCTCACCCTCGTGGGACACACCCACTTATCTTTAGAAAGTGCGTGGTGGCAATGGTTTCCCCAGTCCAGTTTTAACCTAGGCGTGCCTTCGCAAGGAAACTCGTTGGCCCTGGGCATAACGGTTAGGAATGGACTTGACTAGAAGTTCATATGTGCTGGGCACATGGTGAAAGTCTAGAGACATCGTTGAGAGGTAAAGGTTTCATGTTGTATCCAGCCCTCGCTGGACATGAAATGCCCAGACTGTCTCGACAAGGGGAGTTGCTTGGAGCAACCGGCTGGCGCGCCCACCTTAGGAAGCATGGGTTACTTTGTGCATCTCATCCCACCCTCGTGGAACGCGAAGCCTCATGTGAAATAAGGATCCCATCTCACTAGGAAGTTTTAAACTTCCCGATTGACTTTGTGGGTTGTCAATTCGAATTTAAAATAGTGAGAGCAGAAATCATTTAAAACAAGTCCAGTTTAAATGATTCGAAGTAGTACTAATCTGTTCTTCTTGGGTGTTGTAGAACAATGGCTACGAACACTGGCGGATTATCACTGCGATCACTCCTTGATAAGGATAAGTTAGTTGGGACTAACTTTATGGACTGGCATCGGAACTTGAGGATAGTCCTCAAGCTCGAGAAGAAGCTGTATGTCCTTGAACAGCCTCTTCCCGTGGCTCCTCCGCCTAATGCCCGAACGGCAGACAGAGATGCTTATAGAAAGCATCAGGATGACTCTTTGGAGGTTGCATGTCTTATGCTAGCTAGTATGGCACCTGAACTGCAGGTGCAATATGAGGAGCAGAACGCTTTTCAGATGATTACTCGTCTGAAACACATGTTCGAGGCTCAGGCTAGAACTGAGAGATTTGACACCGCCAAAGCAGTCTTTCGGTGCAAGTTGTCTGAAAGTGCACCGGTGAGACCCCATGTTCTCAAACTCATTGGGAACGTGGATCATCTCAGGAGACTGGGACACACCATAGACAACGAGCTAGTTGTGGATCTTATTCTGCATTCCTTGCCCCCTAGCTTCAGTCCGTTTATCATTAACTTCAACATGAACCGGATTGAGTGCACACGGGAGGAATTGATGAATATGCTCCAAACGAGCTAGTTGTGGATCTTATTCTGCATTCCTTGCCCCCTAGCTTCAGTCCGTTTATCATTAACTTCAACATGAACCGGATTGAGTGCACACGGGAGGAATTGATGAATATGCTCCAAACAGCCGAGCGAGAGATGGGTAAGACCAAACCCAATTCTGTTCTTTTGGTCCCTGCGACCAAGAAGATAAAGAAGAAGGGTAAGGCACATGCTAAGAGCAGTGCCAGAGGTCCTACCAAAGCACTGAAGAAAAAGGCGAAGATGTCAAAGGACCAGAGGTGTTTTCACTGTGGCGAGCAGGGTCACTGGAGAAGGGACTGCAAGCAGCTTCAGAATGAGGAGAAGAAAGGCTTGGCCTTAACTTCTAGCTCAGGTATCTATGTTATAGAAGTCAATCTTTCTACTTCTATGTCATGGGTATTGGATACCGCATGTGGAGCTCATATTTGTACAAATATGCAGGGGCTCAAGAAAAGTAGATCGGTACGGCTTGGAAAGATTGACCTACGCGTCAGAAACGGGGCATAGGTTGCTGCTGTTGCTGTAGGTGTTTTGACTCTCTCCTTGCCTTTTGGACTTCAATTAGAACTAGATAATTGCTTTTGTGTACCTTCACTTACAAAGAACATTGTATCCATTCCTTGCTTAGCAAGGAAAGGATTTAAATTTGAAATAAATAAGAACTCCTATTCTTTTTCATTTGCAAATATGTTCTATGGGAAGGGTACTTTGTGCAATGGTCTATATATCTTGGATATGGAGAGTTCTATTTGTAACATAAGCAATAAAAGGACCAAACTAAGTGGTTCAGTTGGTGATTTCCTATGGCACTGTCGATTAGCCCATATAAACAAGAATCGTATCCAACAACTTCATGCAAATGGATTGTTAGATTCAAGTTCCTTGGAGGAATTTGATACTTGTGAACCTTGTTTATTAGGGAAAATGACAAAGGCGCCCTTCACTAAGATTGGTGAGAGGGCAGAAGGTTTATTAAATCTCATACATACTAATGTGTGTGGGCCCTTCAATAAACAAGCCAGAGGAGGGTACAACTACTTCATTACCTTCACTGATGACTTCAGTAGGTATGGCTATGTCTACTTAATGAGACATAAATCTGAATCCTTTGAGAAATTCAAGGAGTTCAAGAATAAAGTAGAGAACCAGCTTAGAAGATCCATTAAAGCTCTTCGATCAGATCGAGGTGGTGAATACCTGAGCGGTGAGTTCTTCGACTATCTAAGAGAGTGTGGGATCATATCCCAACTCACTCCTCCTGGAACACCTCAATGGAATGGTGTGTCTGAAAGGAGAAATCGAACTCTATTGGATATGGTTCGATCTATGATGAGTCATGCAACTCTACCTTCATCATTCTGGGGGCATGCATTAGAAACAGCTTCTCTGATACTGAATAATGTTCCATCTAAGAGTGTCTCCAAAATACCATACGAGATGTGGAGTGGGAGACGCCCTAATCTCGCGTTTATCAGGATCTGGGGATGTGAGGCTTATGTCAAAAGTCAGGATTCTAGCAAGCTAGAACCTAGATCTGATAAGTGTGTGTTTGTGGGGTATCCTAAGGAAACTAAAGGATACTACTTCTATGTCCCAACCGAGAACAAAGTTTTTGTTGCTCGGGGTGCTGTCTTTCTAGAGAAAGAATTTCTTATGAAAGAAGTTAGTGGGAGGAAGTTTGACTTGGATGAGATACAAGTGCAAGCACAAGACAAAGAGATGGAATCTGAGCCACCTGCACCGGTTGCTAGGCAACCTGAGGCTCAGACACAGGTCCCGCATAGGTCTGGGAGAATTCGTCGTGCACCTGAAAGGTATGGGTCGCTACCGACCCAACACGATGGGATCTTCATCATTGAGGATGAACCCAGAACCTATGATGAGGCGGTCAGTGGATCGGACTCTAAGAAATGGCTTGACGCCATGCGATCCGAGATGGATTCCATGTCGGCTAACCAAGTCTGGGATTTGGTTGAGCTGCCTGATGGGGTAAAACCCATAGGGTGTAAATGGGTCTTCAAGAGGAAGACAGACATGGATGGCAAAATAGTTACCTATAAGGGTAGACTAGTGGCTAAAGGATTTAAACAAGTCCACGGGGTGGACTATGATGAAACCTTCTCGCCGGTTGCCATGATTAAATCCATTCGGATTCTGCTTGCTATAGCTGCATATCATGACTACGAGATATGGCAGATGGAGGTGAAGACAGCGTTCCTTAACGGGAAGCTGACTGAGGATGTGTATATGACACAACCTGATGGCTTCATCTATCCTGCAGAGGCTAATAAGGTCTGTAGGCTAAAGAGGTCCATTTACGGATTGAAGCAAGCATCTCGAAGTTGGAATCTTCGATTTGATGAAGCCGTGAGAGATTATGGCTTTATCAAAAGCGAAGATGACGCCTGTGTATACATAAAATTCATTGGGAGCTTGGTAATTTTTCTGGTCTTGTATATTGATGACATACTGCTCATCGGAAACGACATCCCTAGTCTTCAAGCTGTGAAGACATGGTTGGGGAAGTGTTTCGAGATGAAAGACTTAGGGGAGGCCGCCTATATTCTAGGCGTGAGGATCTACCGGGATAGATCCAAGAGGCTTTTGGCCCTTAGTCAGAGTACTTACATTGATAAGGTACTAGAGAGGTTCTATATGGAGCAATCCAAGAAAGGATACCTTCCAGTGAGACATGGCCTTACTCTCTCAAAGAGCCAGTGTCCTACAACACAGGCTGAGAGGGATGATATGAGTCGAATTCCTTATGCTTCGGCAGTAGGATCGATCATGTATGCAATGTTGTGTACTAGACCAGATGTGGCATATGCTGTGAGCATAACCAGCCGATACCAATCCAATCCAGGTCTGCAGCACTGGGCGGCTGTAAAGAACATCCTAAAGTATCTGAGAAGAACTAAGGATCTGTTCTTGGTCTATGGGGGACAGGAAGAGCTCAGTATGCAGGGCTATACTGACGCATCGTTCCAGTCTGACCCTGACGACTTTAGATCGCAGGCCGGCTATGTGTTCAAGATAAATGAAGGCGCTGTATGTTGGAAGAGCTTCAAGCAATCCACCATAGCAGATTCTACAACCGAAGCTGAGTATGTGGCTGCTTCTGAGGCAGCCAAGGAAGCTGTTTGGATAAGGAAGTTCTTATGTGATCTTCAAGTGGTACCTAGTGCAATGGATCCCATTGAACTCTACTGTGACAACAATGGAGCAATTGCACAAGCCAAGGAACCACGGTCTCATCAAAGATCCAAACACATACTCAGAAGATTTCACCTGATCAGAGAAATCATTGACAGAGGTGATGTCAAGATTAGCAGAGTAGACACAGAGAACAATCTGGCAGACCCATTGACCAAGGCTTTGGCGCAGCAAAAGCATGATGGTCACGCTAGAGATATGGGGTTGAGATTCCTCAACTTCTAGGTCTTAGTGCAAGTGGGAGATTGTTGGTGTATATGCCCTAGGACCTAGTTTTGGTCAACTTATGTACTACTTGACATTGATATTTATATATCATTCTGGCATTGTCGTTATCATTGTTTGTCTACACCTGCGATTGTGTACTTACATGATAATGTCCCTGGAGACAGATTGGATCTGTGCTCAAATAATTGTCCCCAGTCGATGTACCTGAGTGGATATGGGACAGCTCTGGTACTTGAGAGACTGGTATGTAGGCTGGTTAGGCACGTGGTGCTAACGTAGACACATGGGTATATCATTGGAGGATATACCGGATAGACCCGCTATGAGGCTATGACTTGGTGTCATGAGTTATCCTCATAAGTGACAGGAGATGCATTGATCCCTTGACTTGAGGTCATTGATCATTCTATATGGTTAGGGACTTGCTTTGATACAACCTAACACCTTGCCGTAGTTGGGAAATCATAACTGTTGTTATTGAGCATGTCACGACCCATATGAGAAGATCAATGGACAGACATAGGATTTGCCCCTTCCCTAGGGAAGTATGATATCCATGGAGCTCCTTTATGGTTCTATGACTGAGAGTGTATGGCCATACCCAGGTGAGAACCTGTTTTAGTCATAACCATGTGATTGGATGAAAACAAGTGGTGACACACTTGTCCAATCGAATATCAGTTCGGCAAAGAGACTGTAATGCATCTGTACCTAGTTGCGATGATGGGGATGTCGATGTCGATATCCATTCCAATGACCTGGGTAGCAGCGATGCACTGCTAGGTGCCACTCACTACTTGTGATGACCTCTGGTCAGCACTACCAGTGTTAGAGGAACCTATAGGGTCGCACACCTTGATACTTGAGTTCTCGTATTGATCGGGAAGCCTTATGATCGAGTTATTGGATAACTCGGATCTAATTGGGAGATTTCATCAGCGCCAATGGGCCTGATGAGATGGAGGAATATTATTGGAGCCAAACTTTATTTTTGGCATGTTGACCCGTACTTGACCATGGTTGGTCACATTTGGATTAGTGTTGCATTGGATTGGATCCAAGTGCTTAATCAACCCATGTAATGAAGTTTGGGCTAGCTCATTATCCAATGAGGCCCAATAACAAGTTCTCATGGAGAGATGAGAGGCTAAAAGGGTATAATGGGGAGAAACATGAACCATTAAGCGCCTAGGGGCATAATGGGGTCATGTTGGCGCCTTTGCTTCATTATGGAAGTAAAGGGCGCCTCCCCTTTCTTCCTAGAATGGAATGCATGCCTCTATGGCATTGCTTGGGGCGCAAGGCAAGGCCTTGGAGCACAAGGAAAGGCGTGGGGCACAAAAGGAATGGTTGAATGAGAGTTATGGAAATGTCTTGGAGACTTTCCTTGTCTCAAACCTCCTCATCCTAGCCCTACACTTGTCATCATCCTAGCCCTTACCCTAACCACCTCTTGCCCTATAAATGTGACCCTAGTCTCCCCCTCTTGTGGATGATCAATCCTTGAAGGCGTGAACACATCAAGAGGGCGAGAACAAGGGGCATAGGCGCAACCATCTTCTTCCATCAAACCCTAGCCGCAAGCTTCTTCCCTTCTTCCTCCTTTGGCGTAAGAGAAGTAAAGGCTTGGCGGCATTCTCCCTTCTCCTCTCTTCTTCATCAATTGGCGCTTCTACCCTGGAGGTGGCGCAAGCATTCAAGAAGAGAACTAAGGCTTGGATCTTCTTCCCGAGGCTAGCACCGGGCGTGGCAGAAGAGAACTCAAGAGATCCGTGTGTGTGAGACTGCAGAGGGCGCACACTTGGACGCCTGCATCGGCATCGCTCTACATTGCTCCTGAGGTATTTCCTAACTCATCGTGTCAACTCCCTTGCTTGCAATCTTCACTGGGTTTTTGGGACCGGCCTGTTTCGGGGACATTCTTCCGCTGCGTAAAATGTATGTCCATGACTCTGAAAATTGTAAAATGTCCTCGGGGTTTCCCAACAAATTAGTGGCCCATCTAACCAACTCCCCAACCCGTGGGAGACCAACGATGATTGATACATCTTTGACCGAGAAGGGCACAAAATTCCCATTAACGTTGCATCCCTTCTCCCAGGTTCCCATATAGATTGCAAAAACACCACTGCAATCATATCCAGGGCAATCGATGCCCCTTGCAGCAAATGTCCAAGGGGGTCGGTAGGAGCTGTTCTTTAATAGCCTCACCCCTTGCACTTTTTTCACAAAAGTATGAATCCGACTCAATGAGCATCTACTGAGTACTCGACGTGGTTTGCTGCTGTAATCATTAGCTTCCCTTTCATATGTAGATCTACTAGAATCACTTCCATCCGTAGATGTAGATGTAGATGAGTGTGTGGAACTCATTCCATAAAACCTAATGTTCAATATGTGAAAACTAGATTAACATAAAGAACTCAAATGTAATAGCTACAAAAAAGGGTATTATACGAAAAATTAGGTCATTGTACCATAAATTGTACTTAATCCATATGAGCAAATATGCTGAAATTAGAAAGAGAGACCTTACCTTAATTAAATTTGGTAAATTTTAGCAATATGTTAGAACTAGATTAACATAATAACTCAAATGTCATAGCTGCACATTAACTACACAGTTGTTATACGAAAATAAGCTACTATTATACGAAACCAAAGTGTCATTAATAAAAAAAGGGTATTATACGAAAAATTAGGTCATTATACCCTAAATTACACTTAATACACGTGAACAAATATGCTGAAATTAGAAAGGGAGACCTTACCTCACTTAAATTTTGGTAAACTTCAGCAATATGTTAGAACTAGATTAACATATAGAACTCAAATGTCATAGCTACAAATTAACTGCACAGTTGTTATACAAAAATAGACTACAATTTTATGAAACCAAAGTGTCATTAATACAAAAAGGGTATGACATGAAAAATTTGGTCATTATACTCGAAATTACACTTAATACACGTGAGCAAATATGCTGAAATTAGAAAGGGAGACCTTACCTTACTTAAATTTTAGTAAATTTCAGCAATATGTTAGAACTAGATTAACATAAAGAACTCAAATGTCATAGCTACACATTAACTACACAGTTGTAATACGAAAATAGACTACTATTATACAAAACCAAAGTGTCATTAATACAAAAAGGGCAATTAGGTCATTGTACCATAAATTACACTTAATACACGTGAGTAAATATGCTAAAATTTGAAAGGGAGGCTTTATCTTACTTAAATTTTGGTATATTTCAGCAATGTTAAAATGAGATTAACATAAAGAACTCAAATGTCATAGCTATACATTAACTACATAGTTGTTATACGAAAATAGACTACTATTATACGAAACCAAAGTGTCATTAATACAAAAAAAGGGTATTATACGAAAAATTAGGTCATTACACCCTAAATTATTGAGCAAATATGCTAAAATTAGAAAGGGAGACCTTACCTTACTTAAATTTTTGTAAATTTCAGCAATATATTAGAACTAGATTAACATAAAGAACTCAAATGTCATAGCTACACATTAACTACACAGTTGTTTTATGGAAATACTACTATTATACAAAACAAAAGTGACATTAATACAAAAAGGGTATTATACAAAAAATTAGGTTATTATACCTTAAATTACACTTAATACACGTGAGTAAATTTCTTGAAATTAGAAAGGGAGACCTTACCTTAAATTTTGGTAAACTTCAGCGATATGTTAGAACTATATTAACATAAAGAACTCAAATGTCATAGGTACACATTAACTACACAGTTGTTATACGAAAATAGACTACTATTATACGAAACCAAAGTGTCATTAATACCAAAAAAGGGTATTATACGAAACATTAGGTCATTGTACCATAAATTACACTTAATACACGTGAGCAAATATATTGAAATTAGAAAGGGAGACCTTACCTTACTTAAATTTGGGTAAATTTCAGTAATATGTTAGAACTAGATTCACATAGAGAACTCAAATGTCATAGCTACACATTAACTACATAGTTGTTATATAAAAATAGACCAAAGTGTCATTTATACAAAACCAAAGTGTCATTTATACAAAAAAGGGTATTATACAAAAGATTAGGTCATTATATCCTAAATTACACTTAATACACGTGAGCAAATATGTTGAAATTAGAATGGGAGACCTTACCTTACTTAATTTTTGGTAAATTTCAGTAATATGTTAGAACTAAATTAAAAAAAAAGGACTCAAATGTCGTAGGTACACATTAACTACACAATTGTTATCCGAAAATAGACTATTATTATACAAAACCAAAGTGTAATTAATACAAAAAAAATGGGTATTATACAAAAAAATTTGGTCATTATACCATAAATTACACTTAATGCAAGCAAATATGTTGAAATTAGAAAGGGAGACATACCTTAAATTTTGATCAATTTCAACAATATGTTAAAACTAGATTAACATAAGGAACTCAAATGTAATAGCTACACATTAACTACACTGTTGTTATACGAAAATAGACAACTATTATACGAAACCAAAGTGTCATTAATACAAAAAAAAAAGGTATTATAAGAAAAATTAGGTCATTATACCCTAAATTACACTTAATACACGTGAGCAAATATGCTGAAATTAGAAAGGGAGACCTCACCTCACTTAAATTTTGGTAAATTTCAGCAATATGTTAGAACCAGATTAAGATAAAGAAGTCAAATGTCATAGCTACGCATTAACTACATAGTTGTTATACGAAAATAGACTACTATTATACGAAACCAAAGTATCATTAATACAAAAAAGGATATTATATGAAAAATTAGGTCATTATTGTTAGTGTATATGCCCTGAGACCTAGTATTGGTCCATATTTGTACTACTTGACTACGATAATTTATATATCATTCAGGCATTGTCATTATCATTGTTTGTTTGCATCTGCGATTGTGTACTTACATGATAATGTCCCTGGAGATAGATTGGATCTGTGCTCAAACTCTTGTCTCCAATTGATAGGACCTCGACGGCTGCTACTGCAAGTGCACGGTCTATCGCGTAATATAATAAGTATCGATCCCATGAGGACTAGGGGTCAAGTATTAACTAATCAGTCAACTAATAGCTAGGTTAATGATTAATGGAGAAATGGCTAATATCCTAGTGCAAGAGATTAAACTAAAGCGAACAAAAATCAAACTAAAATCAAGCAGAGCAGAGAGCCAAACAATTGGGATTTTAAGTCTATGAGAGAGAATCGGGGTATCGTGTTTCACCGCACTGAAACATGAAGAAATATTAAGGCTTGATGTTCTAATCGAGTTTTATTTAAGTTCTCAAGGTAATCCTTCCTAAGGTACAGATGCGCTCCCTCTTAGGACACAGTCCGGTATCTGACTTAAGCCAAGTCTCCTACTCTCGTGGCTTACCGGGTTAAGTGGATCCAATGATTTCTGTGAAGGATTAGGGTTCCTCGGGTGATTTCGAGTGCTCTCGCCAAACAAAATCACCAGTCCAGTCTAAGGGATTCTGATGATTGTGGTTCACCTCTCAGTCCATCCCACAACATCTAAAGCATGCATACATATGGCCAATACATAAACATGAATGAAAACATCCTAGACATGAATAAGAACAAAGATAAATAGAGAAATATATATATCAAGTCATAAAATTCAACATTCATATAGTGGGCTATGCCCAAACCCCGAAAAGAGAGTTTATGCTTTCATATACATCATGAAATACATCAAATCTCTCATGCAAATGAATTCAAACCAAAGGGAAGGGTAGATCCTTGATGGAAGAAGGTCCAGCATGATGATCCACGTCGGAATGGAGGAAAAATCACGCCAGAACAGTGTTGTCGTCTAGAAAATTGCCCCAAACCCTAGGTTGTTGCCGTTTCACTTTTTTCTCCTCAACCGCTTGATCAAATCCAATGATTTTGGTCCCAAAACGTGCGTAGCTAAGTTAGAAAGGTCTCCTCCAAATTTCATCAAATTTCGCTTCCAAAATAAAAAGTTATGGCTGAAAAACCGAGCGCCTGTCGTGCAGGACGCTAGACGATACACAACCATGCATGGATTCACGGCCATGCCCGTGAACGTCTCATCAGAGTTTGGGCTAGTCAGCTCATGCACGGCCGTGCATGGATATACACCCTTGACCTTGAAGAGCATAGAAAACTCCGATTGGGCTGAAATTTCACGTGTAGCTTTGTCTTATCATGAGGAATCATCCCATATCTTCAGATCTTCCAAATTCCACTAATTTTGAGGCAAAATAGCTACATTTCAATAAAATAGAGGAAAAGTGAAGGTTTTGAAGAATATGAAGCATTTAAATGCATAAATGAGACAAAGCATGCATTTTACTCCTAAATAATAACAGAAATGAGTCATGATATATCATATATTTGCATGTCATCACTAGTCGATGTACCTTAGTGGATATGGGACAGCTATGGTACTTGTGAGACTGGTATATGGGCTAGTGGGGCACGAGGTTCTAGCGCAGACATATGGGTATATCAGTGGTGGATATACTGGACTGACCCGCTGTGAGGCAATGACTTGGTGTCATGAGTTATCCTCACAAGTGATAGGAGATGCATTGATCCTTAGACTTCAGATCATGGACTCTTCTATATGGATAGAGACATGCTTTGATGCAACATAACACCTTGCCCTAGTTGGGAGGTTATAATGATTGTCATTGAGTATGTCACGACCCATATGAGAAGATCAATGTATAGACACAGGATTTGCCCCTTCCTAAGGGAAGCATGATATCCATGGAGCTCCTCTATGGTTCTATGACTGAAAGTGTATGGCCATACCCATGTGAGAACCTGATTTAGTCATATCCATGAGATTGGGTGAAAACAAGTGATGACACGCTTGTCCAATAGGATATCAGCTTGGCAAAGGGATTATAATGCATCTGCACCTAGTTGCGATGATGGGGATGTCGATGTCGATATCCATTTCGATGGCTTGGGTAGCAACGATGCACTACTAGGTGCACTCACTGCGTGTGAGGACCTTAAAACATCACTGCCAATATCAGAGGAACCAACAGGGTCGCACGCCTTGATACTCGAGTTCTCGTATTGATCGGGAAGCCTTATGTTCTTGAGAAGGAGTTTCTTCTGCAAGAGGCCAGTGGGAGAGAAATAAAGCTGGATGAGGATCCAGAGGAAGGACAAAGTAGTCAAGCACAGTTGGATGAGCCTGAGCCAGTTGAGCAGGTTATTGAACAACCTGAGGCTCAGATATCACGGGAACCGCGAAGATCGGGTAGGATCCGTCGACAGCCTGAGCGCTATGACGGAGTCTACATCATTGATCATGATGAACCCCTCACTTATGCGGATGCGGTCAGTGGACCGGAGTCAGCTAGATGGCTTGAAGCTATGCGAGCTGAGATGGACTCCATGTCAGATAACCAAGTCTGGGATTTGGTTGATCCGCATCCGGGAGTTATCCCTATAGGCTGTAAATGGATCTTCAAGAAGAAGATTGACATGGATGGTAACGTGGTTACCTATAAAGGCAGGCTAGTTGCGAAAGGTTTCAAACAAATCTACGGGATAGATTATGATGAAACTTTCTCTCCTGTAGCCATGTTCAAGTCTATTCGGATTATTCTCGCAATAGCAGCATATTACGATTATGAGATCTGGCAGATGGATGTGAAGACCGCTTTCCTTAATGGAAAACTGGATGAGGATGTGTATATGACACAACCTGAAGGTTTCACTAGTCCATCAGATCATCATAAAATATGCAAGTTAAAGAAGTCCATTTATGGACTTAAGCAAGCATCTAGAAGCTGGAATATTCGTTTTGATGAATCAATCTGTGAATTTGGTTTCATCAAGAATGAAGATGACCCGTGTGTATATAAGAGGTTTAGTGGGAGCGTAATTACTTTCCTAGTCCTCTACGTCGATGATATCTTAATCATTGGAAACGATATTCCTGAACTGCATGCTGTTAAAGCATGGTTAAGAAAATGTTTCCAAATGAAAGATTTAGGAGAAGCAGCCTATGTATTAGGTGTGAAGATCTACAGGGATAGATCTAAGAGGCTTCTCGGGCTGTGCCAAAGTACTTACATCGATAAAGTCCTGGAGAGATTTCATTTACAGAATTCTAAAAGAGGATATCTTCCAGTCAGACATGGTCTGAATCTTTCAAAGAGTCAGTGTCCACAAACACAGACTGAGAAAGATGAAATGGACAATACGCCTTATGCTTCGGCTATTGGATCCATTATGTATGCGATGTTGCGTACTCGCCCTGACGTCGCTTACGGGTTAAGCGCGACCAGTCGATTCCAAAGTAATCCAGGTCAGGCGCACTGGATTGCAGTCAAGAACATTTTGAAATATCTGCGGAGGACCAAAGATATGTTCTTGGTATATGGTGGTCAGGAAGAACTCAGTATAGAAGGATATACTGACGCTTCGTTCCAATCGGACCAGGATGATTTCCGATCGCAATCAGGCTATGTTTTTAGCTTGAATGGAGGAGCAGTGGTGTGGAAAAGTTTCAAACAGTCTATTGTTGCTGATTCCACAACAGAAGCCGAGTATGTTGCAGCCTCAGAAGCATCTAAGGAGGCAGTGTGGATTCGTAAGTTCATTCAGGAACTTGGTGTTGTTCCTTCGAGTGCTGATCCTTTGGTTATCTTCTGTGATAACACTGGAGCAATAGCACAAGCAAAGGAACCACGGTCGCACCAGAAGTCCAAGCACATACAGAGACGGTTTCACTTGATCCGGGAGATCATTGATCGTGGCGAGATCAAAATCTGCAAGGTTCATACAGATGACAATCTGGCTGACCCGCTTACCAAGCCTCTGGCGCAGCAGAAGCATGAGAAGCACTGTAATAATATGGGTTTGAGATTTCTCAACCATTAGATTAAGTGCAAGTGGGAGATTGTTGGGGTATGCCCTTTAGGCTAATGTTTGAGGCCTTGGGATTCTTTCAGTATCATGTATAAACTCTTATGTTTATAAAGGCAATGGTTGTTATTCAGTTTGTTACATTGTCTGCTGCAATAAGTGTGCTTCTGAATAATGTCTCAATGCTGTTCAGCTAGGCTGACATGCAATGAAGTCCTTAGTCGAGATATCTTGGTGAACATGAGAAAGCCTTGATATGATTGAGACTAATATGTGTTCTAATCTTATAGGATGCTTCGAGCATGGAATAAGATGTAGACTCATGGGTACATTAGATGTACTGGACAGACCCTACTAGGATATTCAATTGCTTGTCACAATGTGAATAATCCTTGTTTGCAACAAGTGGCATAATGTCCTCTGACTTGAGATCACTTGTGTTTCTAAATGATGATTGTCATTGTTTTGAGGTAGTTCAATATCATTTGAAACATAATGGTTATAGACTATCTTGGATAATGATCATGAGTCATGTTAGAGCACTAGTGATAGATATAGGATTGCCGTCTCCTTGTTTAAGGAGTGTGATGTTCTAAAGGGGCCCCCCTGGATGAGATGATTGAGAAAGTGTATGGCCATACCCAGGTTGAAAAGTCCCCTTCAAGGGGGAGCGAAAGGGGGTGAAACCCTAAAGGGGGCGCATATAGAACTTTTGCAGCAGATGCAAGGGTTTCATAGGATCGCAAGTAAGAGCATATGATCAACTTAACCAAATAAGATCATACCATAGCCATTGTGTGGGTGGCGACTTGGAATCAAGAGAACAAAGTTGATCTCCTCCAAACGGCGCGCACACAAGATGAAGATGGCTTCTCCTTGTTTCTCCTTGTGCTAGCAAGGAACTCCAAGTCTCCTAACCGTGTAAAGGAGATTTGATGTATTCTTGGATTGCCGAAAAATTGCCTTCTTCTTTCTTTCTCGTCGAGATCAGCCACACTCAAGAGAGCGCAACCCAACAACAACAACCAAGCATTGAAGCAATTTTTGGCGTTTTTCTTGGCTTGAGGCGTTTTGCATTGAGACTTCCAAATATGGTAAGTCTTAAGTCTTTACACGTTCACGCTTAGTGAACTTATCAAAACGCTCCATCATTTGAACCATGCGTTCACATAAGTGAACCGGTTCAATTGACTTTGGTTCAACAACCAAATCAAACCAAAACCAAGACATGGTCTAGATCTCATTAAACCAAAAAGGGTTCAAGATCTAACCATACATCACATGATGCTCTTGATCTCCTTGATCAAGCACCAGATCTCTCGATCGAAGCTTACCGATCTCAAGTCCTAATCAATCAAACATGATCAGACCAGATCTCACTTCCAATCAGAGTCTAAACTCCTTTAACCTGAACCAAAACAATTCAGTCCACACGATCTGACTTAAGTAAGCCATATCATCAAATTGTGCGACCCTGAGGGTTTCCTTTAAATGTCGGTAATGATAACTTACGTTATCACGATCAGTGAGGGGTATCTAGCAACACATCACTGTCTCCCGATATAAAGGAAAGAGTCTTCCAAGACTCCACCCAAACCACAGCACAAGTGTGAATTCACTTCACGAGGCATACATGTTTCCTTTGCCACTGGATGTTCTTATTGGACAAGCGTGTCAAGCTTGTAACTCCAATATGATGAGCATGATTAGATCAGATGATCATAGTCACCTAGGTATGGCCATACACTTTCTCAATCATCTCATTTAGGGGGGGGCCCCATCAGAACATCACACTCCTCAAACAAGGAGACGGCAATCCTATATCTATCACTAGTGTCCTAACCTGACTCATGATCATTATCCAAGATAGTCTATAACCATTATGTTTCAAATGATATTGAACTACCTCAAAACAATGACAATCATCATTTAGAAACATAAGTGATCTCAAGTCAGAGGACATGTGCCACTTGTTGCAAACAAGAAATATTCACATTGTGACAAGCAATTGAATATCCTAGTAGGGTCTATCCAGGACATGGGCCACTTGTTGCAAACAAGGATTATTCACATTGTGACAAGCAATTGAATATCCTAGTAGGGTCTGTCCAGTACATCCAATGTACCCATGAGTCTACATCTTATTCCATGCTCGAAGCATCCTACAAGATTAGAACACATATTAGTCTCAATCATATCAAGGCTGTCTCATGTTCACCAAGATATCTCGACTAAGGACATTACAGCATGTCAGCCAAGCTGAACAGCATTGAGACATTATTCAAAAGCACACTTATTGCAGCAGACAATGTAACAAATTGAATAACAACCATTGCCTTTATAAACATAAGAGTTTATACATGATACTGAAAGAATCCCAAGGCCTCAAACATTAGCCTTAAGGGCATACCCCAACAATCTCCCACTTGCACTTAATCTAATGGTTGAGAAATCTCAAACCCATATTATTACAGTGCTTCTCATGCTTCTGCTGCGCTAGAGGCTTGGTAAGCGGGTCAGCCAGATTGTCATCTGTATGAACCTTGCAGATTTTGATCTCACCATGATCAATGATCTCCCGGATCAAGTGAAACCATCTCTGTATGTGCTTGGACTTCTGGTGCGACCGTGGTTCCTTTGCTTGTGCGATTGCTCCAGTGTTATCACAGAAGATAACCAAAGGATCTGCACTCGAAGGAACAACACCAAGTTCCTGAACGAACTTACGAATCCACACTGCCTCCTTAGATGCTTCTGAGGCTGCAACATACTCGGCTTTTGTTGTGGAATCAGCAACAATAGACTGTTTGAAACTTTTCCACACCACAGCTCCTCCATTCAAGCTAAAAACATAGCCTGATTGCGATTGGAAATCATCCTGGTCCGATTGGAACGAAGCGTTAGTATATCCTTCAATACTGAGTTCTTCCTGACCACCATATATCAAGAACATATCTTTGGTCCTCCGCAGATATTTCAAAATGTTCTTGACCGCAATCCAGTGCGCCTGACCTGGATTACTTTGGAATCGACTGGTCACGCTTAACCCGTAAGCGACGTCTGGGCGAGTACACAACATCGCATACATAATGGACCCAATAGCCGAAGCATAAGGCGTATTGTCCATTTCATCTTTCTCAGTCTGTGTTTGTGGACACTGACTCTTTGAAAGATTCAGACCATGTCTGACTGGAAGATATCCCCTTTTAGAATTCTCTAAATGGAATCTCTCCAGGACTTTATCGATGTAAGTACTCTGGCACAGCCCGAGAAGCCTCTTAGATCTATCCCTGTAGATCTTCACACCTAATACATAGGCTGCTTCCCCTAAATCTTTCATCAGGAAACATTTTCTTAACCATGCTTTAACAGCATGCAGTTCAGGAATATCATTTCCAATGATTAAGATATCATCGACGTAGAGGACTAGGAAAGTAATCACGCTCCCACTAAACCTCTTATATACACACGGGTCGTCTTCATTCTTGATGAAACCAAATTCACAGATTGATTCATCAAAATGAATATTCCAGCTCCTTGATGCTTGTTTAAGTCCATAAATGGACTTCTTTAACTTGCATATTTTATGACGATCCGATGGATTAGTGAAACCTTCAGGTTGTGTCATATACACATCCTCATCCAGGTTGTTCAATAACCTGCTCAACTGGCTCAGGCTCATCCAACTGTGCTTGACTACTTTGTCCTTCCTCTGGATCCTCATCCAGCTTTATTTCTCTCCCACTGGCCTCTTGCAGAAGAAACTCCTTCTCAAGAAAAATGGCCGTCCGAGCAACAAATACCTTGTTCTCTTTGGGATCGTAGAAATAATAACCCTTAGTTTCCTTAGGGTAACCGACAAAGATGCATTTCTCAGATCTGCTCTCTAGTTTCCCTGTGGCGAGCTTTTTGACATAAGCCTCGCAACCCCAGATCTTAATAAATGTCAAGCTCGGCTGTTTCCCATACCATAATTCATATGGAGTCTTTGAAACTGCCTTGGATGGCACTCGGTTTAGTACCTTTGCAGCTGTTTCCAGTGCAAAACCCCAAAAGGAGTAAGGTAGAGTAGCCTGACTCATCATAGAACGAACCATATCTAGTAAGGTTCTGTTCCTCCTCTCGGATACACCATTCCACTGCGGTGTTCCTGGTGGAGTGAGCTGTGAGATAATCCCACACTCCTTCAGATAGTCAGTAAATTCTCGACTTAGGTATTCTCCACCTCGATCAGAACGAAGTGCCTTGATATTTCGGCCTAGCTGATTCTGTACTTCATTTTTGAACTCTTTGAACTTGTCAAAAGATTCACTCTTATGTCTCATTAGATAGACATACCCATATCTACTGAAATCATTAGTAAAGGTAATGAAGTACGAATAGCCACCTCTGGCATGTTTACTAAATGGCCCACACACATCACTGTGTATAAGGTCAAGTAAACCTGAAGCCCTTTGACCTTTGTTAGGAAAAGGAGACTTCGTCATTTTGCCCATTAAACAAGCTTTGCATGTATCAATCTCCTCATAGGAGAATGATCCCAGCAGTCCATGATCATGCAACCGCTTAATATGCTTCTTGTTAATATGGCCTAAACGACTATGCCATAACAAGGTGCTGTCATCAGCATACTTGGCTTTCTTATTATCAATATTTTGTATAGAATATTCCATGTCCAACATGAATAAGCCATTGTTAATTGAACCAGTAGCATAAACAATATTATCTAAAGAAATAACACACTTTGAAATATTGCATTCAAAGGAAAATCCTTTCCTGACAAGAGCAGGAATAGAGATAATATTTTTAGTAATGCTTGGTACAAAGTAACAATTGTTTAATTCCAATACAAGACCAGATGGTAATGAGATGTAATATTCTCCTACAGCAACAGCAGCAACCCGTGCCCCGTTTCCAACTCGTAGGTCCACCTCATGCTGTCCCACCTGTCTTCTTCTCTTGAGTTCCTGTACATTTGAACAAATGTGAACTCCACATGCAGTGTCCAACACCCATGAAATAGAAGAAGAGGATATCATGACTTCAGTCACGAAAATACCTGAGCCGGAAGCGATGCTTCCCTTCTTGTCTCCTTGGAGTGCTTTACAGTCCTTTTTCCAGTGACCCAGCTGGCCACAGTGGAAACATCTGTATTCCTTCGACCGCTTAACCTTCTGTTTCAGAGCCTTGTTGTAATTCTTGACAGGGGCTTTGCCCTTCTTCCCCTTCTTCTTGTTCCTAGAAGGGAACATCAAGACAGAGGTTGAAGGCTTGCCCTTTAGAGTTTCCTCTGTAGTCAAGAGCATATTCAGCAACTCTGCCGGAGTACAGTCGATCTTGTTCATATTAAAATTAATAATGAACGGATCGAAAGAGGCCGGGAGAGACTGCAGAATAATGTCTACAGCAAGCTCCTGATTGATGGTATGCCCCAGTTTCTCTAGAGCCTCTTTGTGCCCAATCATCTTGAGCACATGAGCTCCCACTGGACTCCCTTCAGCCAGTTTGCTCTGAAAGAAAAGCTTGGTCAAATTATAGCGTTCAGTCCTCACCTGTGCAGCATATAGCATCTTGAGGTTTGCTATGATTTCCATAGCAGACATATCCTCATGCTGACGCTGCAGCGGTGGCGTCATAGACGCTAGCATCAGGCAAGCGACATCAATGCTATCATTGACATGCTTTTCATAAGCATCCCGAACCGCCCTTGCGGCGTTCGGAGCGGGTTGAGGCGGTATAGCCGTCTCGAGGACATACAGTTTCCTCTTAGCCTTAAGAACGATCTTAAGGTGTCCGTACCAGTCTGAGAAGTTTGGCCCAGCAAACTTCTCCCTTTCCAGTAGGGATTGCACATTGAAGCTCATGGTGTTCGTTGCTGCAGGAATCTACAACAATGCAAGAACAGCAAGGTCAGTATCAATGTTAAGAATCAATTCAGGACTTAAGAATGATTCTTTTCTCACTATTTTATCTGGCTGAAAAATCCAGCAAAACAGCCCGAAAGAGTAAAACTCTTTTAGTGAGATGGGATCCAGATTTCATACTTGGTCTCCGCGTCACGCTCAGGCGAGATAAGATGCACAAAGAGTACAAGCACTAATTTCTGGTAGGCAGTCCCTGCCAATCGCCAACCCGTGCGATTCCCCTTCATCTGGGCAATCCAGCAGACTGTGCCAACTGAGTTGGTACAACACAGTCTCTGATCCCACAGATGGCTGCCTCCATGTGCTATCATATGCCCCATATGTAGCCTACATGGTCAAGCTGACCCGACCTACTCCCTGGACCACCACGTGCTATGCTGAGCAACGAGAAGCGATAAATCCCTTCCCTGTAACACGCAGGTGTAATCCCGCACCGTCTGAAGATAGATGGACGTGCCCACTGAGTGGGTACAACACGGCTCCAACGATAGTCAGAACAGTGAGGTTTCGCGTCAGAAGGCTTACGTGCTTGATATTATAACGTTGGATTTTAACGGTCTTTTATCTTCTTAACTATCATGCAAACCCTATGGTGATAGCAGAAGATAAATAAATCATGCAATTCTAATTATTTAAACAATAAAAGAAAGCATGATGATCTTATGTGGTAAAAGCCCATTAACCCTAAGTAAGACCTTAATTTTCACTTAAGTCTTCACTTGAGCTTTCTTCATGGGTCTTTTATCTTGTCTGGCCCAACCTAGGGCCCAAGCGCCTAATGCAGCTCAGGTGCGCCCACCAGGTAAATGCGCCTGTCATAGGGTCGAACCCTAGACCTCCCACCTGGTCAAGCCTCAAGCTGCTGCGCCTCTGCCAAGTGTGCTCTGTGCTCTTGTCTGATTAAATTACAATTTAATCTATCTAGACAAGATTGACTCGCAGGTCAATTACATTTTATAAATTAATTAAAAAGTGATTCGCAGATCACAATAAAAATTAATTTACAATTTTAATCCAGGCTCGCAGGCCCCAGCACAGCACACATTAAAAGGGCAACCCACATAAGATGAAATAAACATATATCATGGCATCCAATCAACATGTGATCCTTTAACAAGAAAATAAAATTTCTGAAAACCCATTGGCATCAATTTTAATTTTCTTATGTGCCCTACAACCTTACAACGGTCCATTGATAGGGATCCACTCATACATGCGCAAATCATAAATAAACATACATCTAAGTTCTCAAACTAGCATGTAGTTTTCGGCATGTAATTAGATCTACTCTTAGCAAGCGCAAACAAGGATCACAAATAAGCAATCAAATGAACATACATAGAACCTGCTCTGATACCATTTGCAAGTCCCCTTCAAGGGGGAGCGAAACCCTAATAGGCGCATGTGTAAAATTTTTCATTGCGGAAGCTTGGGTTTCAATGATCGCATGTATGTTTCATTGATCAACTTATATAAACTTGCATAGATTGGAAGAGATTCATACCATGGCCATCGCTTGGATGGAGATTTGGAAGCAAGAGGACGATGAGGTTCTCCTCCAAAGTGTGCGCACACGAGATGAGACTTAGCCTACTCCTTGTTGCTCCTTGTGCTAGCAAGGCTCCAAGAATCCTGATCGCTTGAGGGAGAAGAGATGATGTCTCTAGCTTGGCCGAGTCTCTCCTTGTCGTCCACCCTTTCTCCACACGCGAAGACGTCGAGAGGAAGAGGCAAAAAGGGCGAGAATAGGATGAGTGCTCTCGAACGTGAGGTGAGTTAACTATTTTGGAAAACGCCTCTTCCAAAAATAGTAAAAACTTCACTTCATGCGTTCACGCATTCATGAACCATGCGCTCATTCAAGGCAAACCGCCCAAAGCGCCATCAAGCCTCTGAACCATGCGTTCACCTATGTGAACCGGTTCAAGCCATTCGGTTCAACCCAATTTGGTTCAAAGACCAAATCAAACCAAGCCTTGGTCCAGATCACCTAAAACCCTAAGGTTCATGATCTAACCGTTCATCTCTTGATGCCCTTGATCTCATCGATCTAGCATCAACTCTCTCGATCGAAGCTTACCGATCTCAAGCCCTAATCAATCAACATGATCAGACCAGATCTCACTTACAATCAGAGTTTAAATCCCTTTAAACTGAACCAAAACAATTCAGTCCACACGATCTGACTTAAGTAAGCCATATCATCAAATTGTGCGACCCTGAGGGTTTCCTTTAAATGTCGGTAACGATAACTTACGTTATCACGATCAGTGAGGGGTATCTAGCAACACATCACTGTCTCCCGATATAAAGGAAAGAGTCTTCCAAGACTACACCCAAACCACAGCACAAGTGTGAATCTATTTCACAAGGCATACTTGTTTCCTTTGCCACTGGATGTTCTTATTGGACAAGCGTGTCAAGCCTGTAGCTCCAATATGATGAGCATGATTAGATCAGATGAACATAGTCACCTGGGTATGGCCATACACTTTCTCAATCATCTCATCCATGGGGGCCCCTTTAGAACATCACACTCCTTAAACAAGGAGACGGCAATGCTATATCTATCACTAGTGCTCTAACATGACTCATGATCATTTTCCAAGATAGTCTATAACCATTATGTTTAAAATGATATTGAACTACCTAAAAACAATGACAATCATCATTTAGAAACACAAGTGATCTCAAGTCAGAGGACATTATGCCACTTGTTGCAAACAAGGTTATTCACATTGTGACAAGCAATTGAATATCCTAGTAGGGTCTGTCCAGTACATCTAATGTACCCATGAGTCTACATCTTATTCCATGCTCGAAGCATCCTATAAGATTAGAACACATATTAGTCTCAATCATATCAAGGCTATCTCATGTTCACCAAGATATCTCGACTAAGGACTTCATTGCATGTCAGCCTAGCTGAACAGCATTGAGACATTATTCAGAAGCACACTTATTGCAGCAGACAATGTAACAAACTGAATAACAACCATTGCCTTTATAAACATAAGAGTTTATACATGATACTGAAAGAATCCCAAGGCCTCAAACATTAGCCTTAAGGGCATACCCCAATACTCGCAAGAGATCTTCACTGGGTTTTTGGGACTAGCCTGTTTCGGGGACATTCTTCCGCTGCGTAAAATGTATCCATGGCTCTGAAAAATTGTAAAATGTCCCCGGGGTTTCCCAACAGTTGGATCTCATACATAGTGATGTGTGTGGGCTATTCAATAAACAAAGCCAAAGGAGGGTATAACTACTTCATCACATTTACTGATGACTTCAGTAGACATGGTTATGTCTACATGATGAGACATGAGTCTGAATCCTTTGAGAAATTTAAGGAGTTCAGACATGAAGTAGAGAACCAGCTTGGTAGATCCTTTAAGAATCTTCGATCAGATCGTGATGGAGAGCACCTGAGCAGTAAATTCTTTGACTATCTGAGTAAGTGTGGGATCCTATCCCAACTCACTCCTCCTAGAGCACCTCGGTAGAATGGTGTATCTGAAAGGAGAAATCGAACCTTGTTGGACATAGTTCGGTCTATGATGAGTCATGCAACTCTACCTCCCTCATTCTGGGGACATGCACTTGAAAAAGCTTCTCTAATACTGAATAATGTTCCATCTAAGAGTGTCTCAAAGATTCCATATGAGGTATGGAATGGGAGACGCCCTAATCTCACTTTTATCAGGATCTAGGGATGTGAGGCTTATGTCAAACGTCAGGATTCTAGCAAGCTAGAACCTAGATCTGATAAGTGTATGTTTGTGGGGTACCCTAAGGAGACTAAGGGTTACTACTTCTATATTCCCACCGAGAACAAAGTTTTTGTTGCTCGGGGTGCGGTCTTTCTAGAGAAAGAATTTCTCATGAAAGAAGTTAGTGGGAGGAAGTTTGACTTGGACGAGGTCCAAGTGCAACCACAAGACATAGAGATGGGAACCTGAGCCACCTGCACCGGTTGCTAGGCAACCTGAGGCTCAGACACAGGCCCCACGTAGGTCTGGGAGGATTCGTCGTGCACCTGAGAGGTACGAGTCGCTGCCGACCCAACACGATGGGATCTTCATCATTGAGGATGAACCCAGAACCTATGATGAGGCGGTCAGTGGACCGGACTCCGAGAGATGGCTTGAGGCCATGCGATCCGAGATGGATTCCATGTCGGCTAACCAAGTCTGGGATTTGGTTGAGCTGCCTGATGGTGTAAAACCCATAGGGTGTAAATAGGTCTTCAAGAGGAAGACAGACATGGATGGCAAAATAGTTACCTATAAGGGTAGACTAGTGGCTAAAGGATTTAAACAAGTCCACGGGGTGGACTATGATGAAACCTTCTCGCCAGTTGCCATGATCAAATCCATTCGGATTCTGCTTGCTATAGCTGCATATCATGACTATGAGATATGGCAGATGGATGTGAAGACAGCGTTCCTTAACAGGAAGCTAACTAAGGATGTGTATATGACGCAACCTAATGACTTCATCCATCCTGCAGATACTAGTAAAGTCTGCAGGCTAAAGAAATCCATTTACGGATTAAAGCAAGCATCTCGAAGTTAGAATCTTCAGTTTGATGAAGCTGTGAGAGATTATGACTTTATCAAAAGTGAAGAAGACGCCTGTGTATACAGAAAATTCAGTGGGAGCTTGGTGACTTTTCTGGTCATGTATGTTGATGACATACTGCTCATCGGAAACGACATCCCTAGTCTTCAAACTGTGAAGACATGGTTGGGGAAATGTTTCGAGATGAAGGACTTAGGGGAGGCCGCCTATATTCTAGGCGTGAGGATCTACCGGGATAGATCCAAGAGGCTCTTGGCCCTTAGTCAGAGTACCCACATTGATAAGGTCCTGGAGAGGTTCAACTTGGAGCAATCTAAGAAAGGATACCTTCCAGTGAGAGATGGCCTTACTCTCTCAAAGAGCCAGTGTTCTACAACACGGGCTGAGAGGGATAACATGAGTCGAATTCCCTATGCTTCGGCAATGGGATAAATCATGTATGCAATGCTGTGTACTAGACCAGATGTGAGTTATGCTGTAAGCATAACCAGCCGATACCAATCCAATCCAGGTTTGCAGCACTGGGTGGCTGTAAAGAATATCCTTGAGTATCTTGAAAGGGACTAAGGATTTATTCTATAAAGTCTACAGGGACAGGAAGAACTCAGTGTCCAGGGCTTCACTGATGAGTCATTCCAGTCTGATCCTGACGACTTAAGATCGCAGACCAGCTATTAGTTTAAGATGGTTGGAGGTGCTGTATGCTGGAAGAGCTTCAAGCAATCCACCATAGCTAATTCTACAACCGAAGCTGAGTATGTGGTTGCTTCTGAGGCAGCCAATGAAGCCGTTTGGATCAGGAAGTTCTTTTTTGAACTTCAAGTGGCTCCAAGTGCAATGGATCCCATTGAGCTCTACTATGACAACAATGGGAACTGCACATAATAAGGAACCACGGTCTCATCAAAGGTCCAAATGCATACTCAAGAGATTTCACTTGATCAAAGAGATCATTGATCGAGGTGATGTCAAGATTAGCAGAATTGACACAGAGAGCAATCTAGCAGACCCACTGACCAAGGCTTTGGCGCAGCAGAAGCATGATGGTCGTACTAGAGATATGGGGTTGAGGTTGCTCAACCTCTAGGTCTTAGTGCAAGTGGGAGATTGTTGGTGTATATGCCCTAGGACCTAGTTTTGGTCCATCTTTGTACTACTTGACTCTGATATTAATATATATCTTTCTGGCATTGTCGTTATCATTGTTTGTCTACACCTGCGATTGTGTACTTACATGATAATGTCCCTGGAGACAGATTGGATCTGTGCTCGAACTATAGTCCCCAGTCGATGTACCTGAGTGGATATGGGACAACTCTGGTACTTGAGAGACTGGTATGTGGGCTGGTTAGGCACGTGGAGCTAACGCAGACACATGGGTATATCATTGGAGGATATACTGGACAGACCCGCTGTGAGGCTATGACTTGGTGTCATGAGTTATCCTCACAAGTGACAGGAGATGCATTGATCCCTTGACTTGAGGTCATTGACCATTCTATATGGTTAGGGACTTGCTTTGATGCAACCTAACACCTTGCCGTAGTTGGGAGGTCATAACGGTTGTCATTGAGCATGTCACGACCCATATGAGAAGGTCAATGGACAGACATAGGATTTGCCCCTTCCTTTGGGAAGTATGATATCCATGGAGCTCCCTTATGGTTCTATGACTGAGAGTGTATGGCCATACCCAGGTGAGAACTTGTTTTAGTCATAGCCATGTGATTGGATGAAAACAAGTGGTGACACACTTGTCCAATCGGATATTAGTACGGCAAAGAGACTGTAATGCATCTGTACCTAGTTGCGATGATGGGGATGTCGATGTCGATATCCATTCCAATAACCTGGGTAGCAGCGATGCACTGCTAGGTGCCACTCACTGCTTGTGATGACCTTTGGTCAGCACTGCCAGCGTTAGAGGAACCTACAGGGTCGCACACCTTGATACTCGAGTTTTCATATTGATCGGGTAGCCTTTAGATCGAGTTATTGGATAACTCGAATCTATTTGGGAGATTTCATCAGCGCCAATGGGCTTGATGAGATGGAAGAAACTTATTGGGGCCAACTTCCGTTTTTGGCATATCGATCAAATTAACCATGGTTAGCCTCATTTAACCATGGGTTAAATTGGATTGGATCCAATAGCTTGGTTAACATGCATAATGGACTTTGGGCTTGGCCCATTGCTTAGTTGGGCTTGCTAATAAGTTGTATTGAAGGGCTAAGAGGCTTGAAGGGTATAATGGGGATGAATTAATGGGATAGGCGCATATGGGATTCTAGTTGGACTAGAATTTGCGCCTCTGCCTTGTTTGGTATCTCCTAGGTGATTAAATCAAATTGGATTTGATTAAATCACACAAGATAATTGATTGGATTGTGTTTGACGATTGTGGGCTGATTATTAATTAGAGTCCTAATTGGATTAGGACTTGCGCCCAAGCCACATTAGGCAATCCATCATATTGCCTTGACTAGGTCTAGGCGTATGGATGGGATTAATGCCTCATATGGCATGATATGGGCGCATATGGCTGATGCTTGCTTTGGCAAGTCTTAGGCGCATATGGGAGTGGAGATTTAATCAATATATTTGATTGGATAATCTCCTAGAATCATGCCCTAATTGTCAACACTTGCCATTCTCCCCTAACCGCCTCTTGCTCCTATAAATAAGCCCTTGCCGCCCCCTCTCTTCATGATGCTAATTCCTTGGAGGCGTGAAGCATTAGAGGGCGACGGCTTGGAGAGCTTAGAGCTCTTCTTCTTCCATCAAGGGCGCAAGCATGCTTCTCCTCTTCCTTTCCTTGGTGCAAAGGAACAAGAAGGCTTGCGGCGTTCTCTTCTCCTTCCATCTCCTTGGCGCATCACATCTAGGTGGTGTCGCAAGTTGCTTGGAGGACTCTCCTCAGGCATGGATCTTCTTCCCGAGGCTAGCACCGGGCGAGGAAGAAGAAAACTTGAGGAATCCGTGTGTGCGAGACTGCAGAGGGCAAACACTTGGGCGCCTTCATCGACATCGGCTTCCAATTGCTTAAAGGTACTTACTATCACATCGTGTCGACCCCCTCGCAAGAGATCTTCACTGGGTTTTTTGGGACTGGCCTGTTTCGGGGACATTCTTCCGCTGCGAAAAATGTATGTCCATAACTCTGAAAATTGTAAAATGTCCCCGGGGTTTCCCAACACCTCTCACATAATGAAGTGTCTTGCAACACAAATACTTGGAACATGTTTGAAGAGATATATGAATTTTTTGAGTCTTGTGAGAAGAAGGATGATGAATTTAAAGATCCTCAAGAAAGAACTAATGATATAGATGGGGATGAAATTGATAGTGTTAAGATGAAATGCCCCATTGAAGAGAAAGAAATTGAGAAAAATTATGAGGAAGAGGATCCTGTGCAAGATTAATGATGAAGATGATAATTTTAAGGATAATGATGATGAAGTGATTGAAATATTATTTGATGCAAATTTAGCTACAAGTACTGAAGAGATGATAACACATGAGATTCTTGATTACATTGGCATTGAGGTAACTAAAAAACCAAAAATAAAATTTGAAAGCTTCTTGATCAATCCAGAGTAGGAATTCTTTGATTTTAATTCTAATCTTCTTCCAGTTGTTAATGAAAATGCAAATGAAGAATGCATGATACTACTCTTGGATAAATATAGAAAAATTATTGATTATTCTTTGCATGATTTTAACTCTTATTTTTCTATGCATGTACTGGTCACTGCAACATTGATCCACCTGTCTGACTGGAAACATACTTTGGTGGACACACTCTTGAGGAGAAGGAAAAGTAGAAGATTATATGCTCTCTACTATGGCACAGACTCACCAACTCCACCATGACATGAAGCTATGGTCAAGCTAATGACCTTAAACAAACGCTTTTTGGGAGGCAACCCAAATTTTTGACTTTTACCACTCTTAGTTTTAGTTTTTAATTTTCTTTAAATTTTAATAAATTTTTGCAGCATGCATTGATGAATTTTTACTGATAGAAAATATTTTAATAAGTTGTTTTATGTGCAGGAATTTTTGGAAAATTTTTACATGAAGAAAAGGTATCCGACGAGACATTCACAGGCGTGGCTGTGAGTCACTCACGGCCGTAAATTTAATTTTTGCAGATGGATTTAAGTCACATAAACTTTCACGGCCGCAGCCGTGAATGGCTCACGAACCATGATAACCTGATTTCTCGTTTATTCCTTCCACCTCAGGCGACAGATCTCTGTTCCCGACCTTCCTTCATCACCAGTGACCCTTTCCGTTGATCTCCCGATGAGATTTCGGCCAGATATCATCAGGAAGCGCCGGACATTCGCAAGAACATGAGTTCCCCGCCGAAGCTTGATTTCAGCACGATTTTTGCTCAAATTTGTGAGAATCTCTTTACCTAGCTATTACATTTGGTTTCTCTATTCGATTTACATGCTTTTGCATTGATTTGGAACCGAGATTATTTGATTCTTGAGTGAGATTTATGCAAAATCGTGGTTGATGTTTTTCTAGAGTTACTGTAGATTCACGATTTTTGCAAAAACTCGATATATTTGTGTTGGTATATGATGTTTGTGATTTGACATATATGATGGTTTTTGATGTATTTGGATGCATGATGTTGATTTGGGATGTATTTTGGTATCATACTGAATTTTGATATTAAAAATGGTAAATGTGATTTAGATAATGAAACATGATATTATTTGAAGTTTGGAACTTGTTTACAGTATGAAATATTGATATCTCTGATGTAATAAAGTTTCTGGATTTTTCTAGGTCATGTTTCTATCTTTTGATATAACTGTACATATTTTCGCTTATATTTTAAAGGGAACTCTTGCAACATTTTTTTTTAAATCTATAATTCATTGATTTTAATGCTTATATATATGCAACAATTTAAGTCTAGGGTGCTTTCATGTATTTAGATTGTATTCGAACTTTATGGGTATGTATCCTGAATGTTTATGATTGCTAAGGATAATCAAGTTTGTTTTGTCCTTAATTTTAAAGTTAGAAAACATTTTGAGTATTGATTTGATGACTTGGAAATTTTTGAAATTTCATGTGGACTTAAATTGTTGAGTAAATCCAATTCTGGTATTGATAAAATACATATGTGAATTGTTATATGTTCATATGACACATGCATAGTATCTTTATACTTGATGTTTAATTTATCTATTTCTACTTGATGAAAATTTTTATGAAGAGAAAATTGGTGATATTTATTTAAATAGAGATTTGCTCCAACTCCTCTAGTTGAGTAATCTTAAGTCATGAGTTATATTATACCATAAATTGGTATACTTTAAGTCTGTTACGATCAAGTAACAGAGGGAAAATCTTAAAAATAAATATTTATCTCTCTTGCAGAAAGATCAACAACGATTTAAGCACCATGCCACTGACCAGCTTTCTCCAGAAAAAGAAAAAAAAAGGAAAAAGACTCCTTTACTTGGAACTATTAAATTTGACAGTGGTACCTAAGACATGAGTTGAACTCTAATAATAATAAAAAAAGAGCAGATGAAAATGGAGAAAAAGAGAAAGCTGTAGGCCAAGTGGAAAACTCCGCTGACTTTCATGATTGAGACTATGAGTTAAATTATACTACTTTATAGTATACTTTAAACATGTTATGATGCTAACAGTAAATAGCATATAACAGTTTAAAGACCAAATCGCTTTAAAAATCTCTTATCTTTAACATCACTGAAATTCTTGAAGTAGAAATTTTATCTGTTAAGTGAAATGGATTTATTAAGATGAAAGTATTTGAGGCTTAGTGTGTGTTGAATGGATGTTATGACATGAACTATGAATTTTATCTTTCTTGGATTGTAACCTCCTGGGAATTTATCTCTATTATGATTTTTCTTGAATTACTTGAGTTTGAATTATTGATTGCTTAATTTGTGGATTAAGGATATTATTAAAGGCAAAAACAAATGAGTGTTTCTTATCTTTACATTCTTTATACATATCGAGGTATTGCTTGAGGACAAGCAAAATTCTAAGTCTAGGGTATTTTGATGCATTGCATTTATATAGTGTTTTTGAATATATTTTAGATCATATTTTGGGCTTATTTGCATGATTTTGTGCTACTTTTAGTGTTTTTATCTTACTTTGCACAGAATCTTCACTTTTCTTGGTTTTTGTGAAAATCTAGGTAAAATGGCCTAAAAATGATGGATTTTGAGGGTTTTGAAGCCAAAGCATGATTCCCGAGGAGATCGCGAGTCGACGCATCAAATTTGGAGCAAAAACGGTGAAAAATGAGACTTTCACGGCCTCGGCCGTAATTCTGGGTCAGCCGTAATTACGCGTTCAAGTAGAGGGCGTAAAACGGCTATGTTAAAAAGCTCACAGAAACTTTCATGGATGAGGCCGTGAATCCATCACGGTCCGTGAATATTTCTGTGCGCAGGAGTTTTATTCACAGAAGGAATTACGGCCGTGGCCGTAAACTCATCACAGACTATAAAAACGTCTGCTCTTTCGGTTTTTCACTCGGTTTGACTCCAAATTAAACTAGAATTGAACCAAACTCTCTGGAAACCTTCCCACATGGGTTCTATACTGATTAGACTATAAAAGGAAGGATTTTGGAAGGGTTTCAAGGGCTTCGAGGCATGAAAACAGACGGCTGTAGTGGCGGCGGCGGAAATCAATTCCAAGGCAGAATTCGATCAGGAAAGCCGCGCAAAGGAAGGATTAGAGGGTTGATCTTCATCTCCATGTCGAGGGGAAGCCTTTCTACTATCTTGTCTAGCGATTTCTTGTATTTTTATTGAGTTTACATGTTGAATTCATCGATAAACATGTTGTTTGCTTTGAACATGAACGTGTAACCTTAATTATGGGATTTGGGAAATAGCCCGTTGACGATTTATGGATTGAATATATTGTTTTAATTCTTTTACATGAATTTTATATATTTGATTTGATTAGAATTGTGTTTATTTCGTGAATTACCCTAATCAAGTAATTTTACGTCTTAGACGTTGCGAGAAGGACCGGGAGGTGAATCGCAACGTCGGATCTATTCTTTTCAAACCTATGAATCCGATCACGGGAGTAGTTCGGATTCACTTGAAGGATTACCATGGTTTTTCACAGAACTTAATGGGTCTATTTATGTTAATTGTCACGGGAGTAGGGAATTAATGTAAATAGATACCGGATTACACTCCGGGAGGAGGTAGTCTGTACCTTAGGAAAAATCCCTTTCAAAACTATATTTTTTTATTCAAGGATCTATTTTCATTAAATTCATATTTGTCAACGTGGTGAAACCCTAAGTCCTTATTTTATCTGAATTAATTTTTAGCCAAAACCCTAAAACCACCTTTTTGTTTTCTTGCATTAGAAGTTTCCAAAACAAAAACCCTATTTGAATCGTCTAGATATAGATCAATCGTTACTTGACCACCTGATCCTCGTGGGATCGATAATCTTTTATTACTTCGATAAAAATCCGTGCACTTGCGGATGCTATCAACCACGGATTTGCTTGTTGAGCTATCGACGTTAAACTAACACTTCTTAGGAGGCAACCAAAGTGCTTTATTTTTTTGATTTTAATTAGTTATCTTTGACGAGTATTATTTCATGTTTATTGTAGGTTTATTAAGCTTCATGTTTATTACTTGTGTTTAAAAAAAAATTCAGATTACAGGCACGACCGTAATGCGCATTACAGTCATAATTTGGTTGAATGACTAGGGCAGTGTAAATTGCCCCAAATCGTGGGAATCAGGTTTTACAGGCGCCCCTCTTTCTCTCCATTCGCTACCGTTGCCACTCTTCATCTTCTTCAACGGATATTGGCGAGAGTTCTCACTAACATCCGTTAAGTCCCCTGCTAGAGAAGTCATCTAGTTGGCGCCACCCTTCATCAATCCAACTTTAAACTACCACGACCCCTGGCTCTAGCTTTAACGAAAAATAGCGCTTCCTTTCTCAATCATCAAAGCAGCGCCACTCTTTTAGATCTGCAACCGAAACAGCCACTGCCCTTCAACGTCTTCAGCTGAAAGCAAAGCCGTTCGCCATTCGCTGATTCCTGGGTTAATGGAGGCGACAATCCCTCTTATGAGCTGCTCATTCAAGTGCCATTAACCAGCCGCAACAAGTGATTAATATCTTCATCAAAGTAGTGCTGCCTCTTCCGTTCTCTAATCAAGCTGTTGAAGCTATCCTCGTTTCTAATTCTTGGTTTCACTGCTTTATTTAAAGGAACTATCGAGGGTAGTTTTTTCTCTACATATTGCTTTCGCTCCACAAAATCTGCTCTGCTGCGCACCACAATTTCTGATCCATCTTCATAACCGCTAGTGACTTAGGAAGAGGCGTTCTTATCTCTTTGTTGATCTCAACTCCTTCAGATCTTCATCCTGATTTCATCCGTCGGGATTTGGACTTGTTACAGGCATGCTTCACCAATTACCTACCTGATTTCTGCCTCCAACTCTTACTGATCTTCCAGGTTTACATTCCATCTTGCTATTGTTCTCTTTGCTTTCAATTATCACTTGCTACATCTACCATGGCCCCTAAATGGAAGATTGGAGCCTAGAAATATGCCATGAACATTCCTGCGACTCCCTTCCGCCAGCCTATGTCTTCTACTGTACTGCCTTCTTTATCTGATGCTATTCCGAGGCTGCATGCTGTCTTTGGCTTTCCCATGCATAATGCTGTTCAAGTCCACAAGTGCCAGCAAATTCTCCAGCATAAGATTATCGATACCAGATATTTGGATAGATTCGCTATAGCCACACTCAGATTCTCCGATGACATCGAGTGGTTATTCCACTAGATAGGCTGGCACCAGTTTTTTTTTCACATGATGCACCCAACTTACACCTCACTCTGCCTAGAGTTCTTTAGCTCTCTAGATGTCAAGCTTAACTCTCATGATGACGACGACATCGGGCAGATCACTTTTCGGTTGGGTGGAGCAGAGCATTGTCTTGACCTCATTCAGCTCAATAAGATTTTCGAATTTCTTCTACATGTGACACACCTGGCGCCACCTGAGTATACGGAGCATGAGTTCTGGGCTTCCATCACCTGCGACACTTCATATTCTGTTGGCTTTGCCCATGCCAGCAGTATCAACAACCTGATTCTTCGCTACGTACACCATTTCCTGGCCCACACCATCTTTGGACGGGGGCGGGAGCGATGGGATGGTACGCGAGGGTGAAGTACTTTATCTTTGGGCCATGCTTCATTCATTTCAATTAAACACTGCCTATTTTATGGGGTCAAGCAAATGTTGAAAGTATCTTGAGCCAGTAAAGGGCAGATTATTACGGGTGGATTGGTCACATCTATTGCATTTGCTATCGGAGTTGACCTGAGTGGTATGGAGGTTGCTACTAGCAGCTCACGTCTGGACATAGACTCCTGTATCTCTATGCGGCTGATCATCAAGAGAGGAGATTCCTACTTCCTCTTCTTTAGATACGGGACCCAACTAATTGCCATGCCAGGACCGCACAACCATCAGAAACCAAAGCAACCGGAAGATACACCCTATAACTACTTCCTCCACTACAGCAGCCGAGCATGTACCACCTCTGAGTTTTATACCACCACCATCCTCGGCCAGATTCATTGCTTTCACTTGTTAGTATTCTTCCTTCCCTTCCTCAAATGTTGAATCCCTAATAAATAGATGCTCTATGAACAACAACATCAAGGGGAATACATGCAACAAATGTTTTCACATTTAGAGGAAGGGCAACATGAGATTCGCCAAGGATTGTCCAACCAGAACTCTATGCTTGAGAGGATGGCAGCTGAGCAGAACTGCCAAGGGAATTTCATGACTTCTCTCTGGACCTTCTTTAGTGACCTGAAGTCGACTCTGCTACCTGATGAGGAGGATGAGCCAGTTATCTGCGATGATGGTGATGATGACCATGAGGGGGAGGGCGTCGAGATTAGCTCTGATAGCGACAAGGAGGACTGATTTTGTGAGTTTCTGCACCTATATCTCCAAATTTTGAGTACCTTCATTGCTATGCATATTCTAAGTCTAGGAGATAGAGGGTACACTTTTAAAAACTTTTAATGCATTTTGGACATTTAGTAACTTTTAAACTTGTTATGATGGATAATTACAGCACTTTAGTTTTGTTATACAGTACTTATGTTGTGTTTTTTCTATTTTGATAATTTTGTTTTATTATTTTGATGCTAGATACACCCTTGATTTTGATAATTGGATTACACTCTGCTATTATTTTCACATGCTGATGTTAAGTGGTGATTGATATAGTTTTGATTTTTTTGGAATTCATGAAAGCTTCATATTTCATATTGAATCGATGGGATGATATTATTATGTTCTGATTCTTGGTTCAAGGTTAGGAATTTCATTCTGTAGTCTCATTTGATGGAAAAAGGTAGTGGAGTGATAGATCCAATTTCTTATCAAGGTTTTTCCTTTCAAGACGTGCTTATGATCTTTTTGTAAAGTACATAACTCTATCAGTTTGATTCTCCTTGCTATATGTTTGAATAATCAATATAGCTACCAATGTTGGGAAACCCCGGGGATATTTTACAATTTTTCACAGAGATAACAAATACATACTAGTGCACAGTGGAAGAACATCCCCGAAACAGGCCGGTCCCGAAAACCCAGTGAAGATCATCTTGCGATGGAGTCGACACGATGAGATAGTAAATACCTTAGGAGCAAGATGAGGTGGATGTCGAGGTAGGCGCCCAAGTGTTCACCCTCTACAGTCTCGCACACACGGATGCCTCGAGCTCTCTTCTTCCACGCCCAGTGCTAGCCTCGGGAAGAAGATCAAAGCCTTGTCCACCTCCTTCAAGACTTGCGCCACTCACCAATTGAGTTGCGCCAAGGAGAAGGATTGGAGAATAGTGCCACCAAGCCCTAATTCTTCTCACGCCAAGAAGAGATGGAGAAGAAGGCTTGCAACACTAGGGAAGATGACGCCACCAAGGAGTTCCCTTGCTCACGCCAAGAGGAGGAAGGGAAAGATGCTTGCGACTACTTGATGGAAGAAAGAAGCTTTTGCCAAGGCCTCTTGCTTTCATCCCTTTAATATTTCTCACGCCAATATCTCTCTTATCCCTAGCTCTCGCATATACACATGTATGTATAGAGAGGCAAGCGGGGGCGGCAATAATAGGGTGTGGGCGAAATTCATAAAGAAGGGGGCGGCTAGGGTAAAGGGGAGGGAGTAATTAGGGTTTGAGGAAAGGAAAGTTTCCAAGACTTTACCATAAACCTCTTCCCCATTTCCATATGCGCCAAGGACCTTCCTAAGAAGTCCTTCTAGCCATATCAGCCCCAAGACTTGGCTAAGAGGCAAGCTTACTGATGACACCAAAATTCATAGCATATTTTGTGTCATTTCATTGGTTTTTTTTGTGTCATTTTCCTACATCTTTGCTTATTTTTATGCCTTTTTTATCAAATCTTGCAGAATCTACTTCTATTTTGGTTTTTGATGATTTTTAGGTAAAAAGGCACGATTTTCAGGCGTTTTCAAGCAATTCGAGATGTATGGATGAATTCCCACCATCAAGAGAAGATTACATGTCAAATTTCAAGAAGATTGAATCTACAGAGCAAATTACAGCACCCCTGTAATCAACATTACGGTACCGTGGTTTCACTGCATCTACAGAACAAAACCATGGTACTGCCGTATTTTCGGTGTGCTGCGTATTTTGGGATTTTTTTCATACAGAAAGTTTCAAGGCAATTACGGCCCTGTCGTAACAGATTTCACGGGACATAATTTGGGTTCGATTCTATATAGAAAGTTTTGCACTAATTACGATACTGCCGTAATCATTTCCTGGGTACCGTATTTTGAGGCGATTTTCGACCCGAGATATTTGGAGAAAATACGGTACTGCCGTAAAGAATTTCACGGTACCGTAATTCTGGTCGAATCCTGTACATAAGACTTTAAGGAAAATATGGCACTGTAGTAACAGATTCCACGGCCGTAATTCTAACCCTGGAATGCGATTTTCACTGTCAAATTGATGTTTGATTTTTGCGCGATCGATTGCGGATGATCTAGGCCTTTAAATTCAAAGCCGTAAGAAGGAAAAAGAAAGCCTCCAAGGAGGAGAGCACGCTGAGGGCGAAAGCCCTAATTTTCATCCACCACATAGAGAGAATTTGAGTTTTTCACCATCACCCTAGGTTTCACCACCGGGAAGCGTACAACGCATCTTCGGTCATGAAGTTTGAGGGGAAGCTTCACTTGGAGGAGGAGACGATACCCCAGAAGTTTCAGAGAGAAAGGATCTCGATCGGAGGAGAAATCAACGAAAGAGTGGGCGTCGGCACTGTTCACCGCGGGTTCTTGGAGCAAATTATGGCTGTAATTTCTATTACAGCGTGTTGTAAAGTTGTTTTCCCTTCTCTCTTCGATTTCTGATCTTCTGATATTATGGTTTATTGTAACTTTTTTTCCATGCTAGCTTAAACCTTTTATGGGACATGGGGGTGAAATCCCTTTTATTTCTAATGACTAGATGATTCTATTTTGTCACAATAGTTTTATTTTGATAATTCTACTTATGTGATGATTGCCTACAATTCTCCATAGTTTTCTTATTATCATGCATGTTTTAGAGTTTTCGCAATATGGACTAAAAGGTGATTTGCTTGAGAACTTGGAAGCCTAAAATTGAATTTAGGAACTAACCATAAGAAATTAGGTTAGTTCTTATTTCTTGATTTTAGAAGAATAATTGTCATGTTTGATAATTTGAATCTAGGATTGAGTAATTTTGTTAAACGTAGATCTTGTGCGAAAGTGAGGATCGGAACGTTGGAAAACTATAAGTAGAACTTGTGTTGAGACTCGAATGCACGAAAGTGATTCTTGAGATTCCACTTGAGATAATTAACTTAGAATTTGGATGCACGAAAGTGATCCTTGAGTTCTTTGATTGACAATTTACTTATTTTCAACTTGGGACAGATCTTACGCGAAAGCGAGGATCGGTCCTTGCATGATTATCTACACGAAAGTGAGATAATCCCTTTATGAAGTAAATTATATCATGATAATCCCTTTATCATGATAAAATTAGTCTGACAACCTTTTATTCATATCTAGTCATTGAAGTTAAGGTGGATGAATCCCTAGTCCCAGTTTATCTCTCTAATTACCTCTACGCTCTTCTTATCGTTAACTTATTGTATAATCGATTGCTTAGCTAGTGAGAATACAATTATTTGGTACTTAACACATAGGTCTCTGTGGTTCGATATCTTTTTATTACTTCGAAGTATCCGTGCACTTGCGGACACAACAAGTTTTTGGCACCGTTACCGGGGACCTTAGTTTTGTTAATATCAAAATAGTTATTAGTATTGCTAGACTAAGTTTTATTTGTTTTAGATTCAACTTTGTTTTCTATTTTTGTAGGTTTTGGATATTCACAAGTTGTGACAGAACTATGATTTCTGAAATTTGTGAATTTGCTTGTGTTTTATATTTTTTATTTTTTTATATTATGAGAAAATTTTAAAAAAATAATTTTTCATTGATTGGTGAGGTATACATGCCACAAGGTAAGTATGAAGATGATTCATTGTGCACTCTTGCAGACAAATTGAAATTACACTCTTGTATGCATCCTTCTATGACATCTTATTCTTCTATTATATGTGATATTTGTGGATGTTTTGATTAGTATACTTCTGATTGCAAATTTTTAACTCCTCCAAATCATGTCTCTGAACCATACTTTGAGGATACAAAAAATTCTAGGTTAAAATCTATGCTTGAAAAATTCATGAAAAATCAAAATCAATTCATGCAAAATCAAGACAAAGAAATTGAGGATCGTAAAGGGATAATTAGTCAGCTTGCTTCTCAAGTAGAATCTTTAACAGCTCATAAGAAAATTTTGGAAACCTAGATAGCACAACAAGCTTGTTTATTTGAGTTTGATTTGGAAACTGAAGAAATTGATTTTGAAAATTCCCCCTCTGATTATGATTGTTTTGAAATTGAGCCTTATGTGAACATTAATGAATCTCACTCTGATTTTGATGATTGTAAAATTGATTCATTTGATAATTTATTTGCGGAAAAGGTTGATGAAATTGATTTTGTTAAATCTCCTTTCGATTTTTGTGATAATTATGAAATTGATTCTTTTCATGATATATTATTTGTGGTTAAATCTGATGAAGGATATGAGGGAACTAATTTAGAAAAATCTTAGTCTGATTTTGTTAGAAATTTTGAAATTAATGAAATTGATGAAGAACTTGAAAAGGATTTGAAAATTATGAAAATTGATGAATCTCACTCTGATGTTTTGCCCATGTCTATTATCGAATCTTCTGATTTATTTGAAAAATTATGCTTTGTTGAAGAATCTAATGTGAGATAGAATGACTATTTTGATGATCCAATACTTAAATCTTTTGATGGAAGTCCTTTTGTAATTGAAGATATAAATTTGAATAAAGGACTAATGATTTTGCTTACTGATAAATATAGGAAGATTATTGAATATCCTTTGAGTGGAATTGAAAATTTTGATTTTTGCATATTTGAAAAAGCCACGGCGATCTTGATTTACATGAAATTTTGGATGTTTGGATTAGTGGCTAAACTTTTTGGACAACGGAAATTTAGAAAATTGTATGCCATTCACTATGGTACTAATCCACCTGCTTCGCAATGAAATTTGTTTTTTGGTCAAGCTATGGACCTAAAAACTAGCACTTCTTGGGAGGCAACCCAAACACTCTTACTTTGCTTAGTTTATTTTATTTTAGTTTATTTTTAGAATTAATATTTCTTCTCATTTTGTAGGAAAAATCAAACTTTGCATAAAATACGACATTGCCGTAATCTTTTTGATGGGCCATAATTTGGGTTGAGTTCTTTCCCGAGAGTTAACTAACTTTTACGGCGGTACCGTAATCATTTTTACAGTACCGTATTTTTGAGACCTTTTTCGACATCACGGTGCCGTAATTTTGAGTGTTTTCTTATCCGAAACTTTTGTGACTTTTACGGCGGTACCATAATCATTTTCACAGTACCGTATTTTTGAGTGACTTTTGATCCGAGAATTTTGTGCAAATTACGGCACTACCGTAAGTAATTTCACGCCCGTAATTTGAAATCTGCATTTTGCTTATCTGATTAGGTGTTTTCTCGCTATGATTTTAAGAAATTGGGTTAGGAAAATTTTTGATCTTTGGCACAAACATGAACTACCCATCTTTTACTATTATTTGGATATTTTTTATTCAATTTTAAAGTTAATGGATCATCTTATAACACTTAGCATATTTTGGTAACTGATTAATTTCTATAGCAGTTTTTCTTGACTAATCTGATTAGTTCTTTTGCTGTAGATTTTTAAGATGCTTATATGTGTTGAAACTCTAATCTTTCACTTGAAATTGAAAGTACATGTTTCATTCTATCTCTTGGATTTGTTGTTTTCATGAAAATATTTTCTGATCATTCTAGGAAGCATGACAACTTTTCGAAACTGATTAACTTCTGTGTAGTTTTTAATCTAGTAGTTTGATTAGCCTTCTTTCTGCTGATACCCTAAATTCCTGACAGATTTTGATCCTTTGATTTTCATATGCCCGGAAAGAACAAGTTTTATTCTACCTTTTTGCTTTGTCTATTTTCTTTATGGATCATTAAATCTTATTCTTGGGTATATCTACTTTTTGTAATTGAATCAGTAGGCTGCTTTGCTATCCTTGGACACCTGCAGCTTCTTCTCCAGATTCGCAGCGCCTTTGATTACCCACCACTCCAGCTTTTTCAGAAGGCAGATCTTTGGACCCAGCCACATCTGGCCTGACAACGATTGAGCTTGCTATATAGTTTTGTGAGTATTGTTTGCACTTTCTAGTGATCTTGTTCGACATGATTGTATGGTACTTGATTTGTTTTGCCATTGCTACTCTGCTTTACATGCTTATATTCCTATTCGATGGGGTTGTATTATCACATTTTGATATTGATGAATTATTCGATCGGGTTGTATTATGATATTTTTGATACTTTGAGCTCCTTGTGGAGGTGCATAATTGAATGCTTGATACTTGATGATATTGCGATATTTTGATGATTGATGAGTATATTTTTGATTGATGTAATTGATTTATGGCCTAGATAAATTTTAAAGAATTCATTGTTGATGACTTGTATGATTCTTATTGATGATGAATGAGTCCATACTTGTGATTAGATCTAGAGCTATCAAGTCAAATTTATTTCTCTTATACATATCTACTTTTGAAATTTTTCATTGGTTAATGAGTGAGATTTTAGGGAGATATATTATTTGAAGAATTTAATTTAAAAGTGAAGCTACTTTTTTGAATAAAATCAGCATATGAGTATAATTTTTGAATTGATGTCAATTGATTAATCTAATTGATGTTCAGTCTATTTGCTATTTGTTGGGAAGAAAGAATCCAAGATCCAAAAATAGTGAGTGACTCCCCTACTTGGCACTGTGCAAAATTGATAGTGGTACCAAAGGACATGTGTTGAAGTTTGAAAAAGAAAAAAAAAATAGAGAGAAATCGATTCACATTAACTCCGCTGTCTTTGTTAAAATTCTTTCCACTAAAAAGACATGAGTTCTATTACATTGCTTATGCGGTCAGTGTACTCTAACTTCATCACCAGAAAAAAAGGTGGCAATCAAATTAGAGAATATGAATGATGTAAAAAGAATAAAAAGTGTGTATCTATGTGGATACATGCCATCCAAAAAGAAAAAGAAAGAAAAAAAAGAAAAGAAAAATTTGAGTGGAAAAGATTTTGGATATCATATTCCTATAAACAAAAGCATGATAGATTTAAACTAAAAATTGGGTAAATTCATGAGATTCAGATTGTATTTTTTGTACAAGTTGCAAAATTTTATTTGATAAAGTTGATGATCTTGAGAATTGAATTCAAATAATGATATGTCTTTTTAAAATTTTATGAATCAATTGTTGGAAATTTTTCATTAGTGATTGTATTTTAGAAATTTCTTCTTCATGAGAAAGTTTATGCTTATGATCAATTTTTGATATTTGCTTGAGGATAAGCAAAGTTTGAGCCAGATGTGTTTGATGATGGCAAAATTTATAGTATATTTTGTGTCATTTTATTGGTCTTTTTTGAAGAGTCCCCTTCAAGGGGGAGCGAAAACCCTAAAGTGGCGCAAGTAGATTCTAGGGGTTTCAACAACAAGATCGCATGTAGTTCATATGATTAACTTATATAAATGGAATAGATCTGAAAGGGATCATACCAACGCCATTAGATTGGATGGCGACTTGGAAGTAGAGAGTGATGCCGCTCTCCTCCAAAGAAGACGCACACAAGAAGATGTCGCCTACTTCCTTTGGCGTTCCTTGTGCTAGCAAGGGCCGAAGGTATCCTTGATCGCTTGAAGGAGATGAGATGGTCTCTTGGCCTCATCAAGTGCACTCCTTGTCGTGAAGAACACCACACGAAAAAGAGAGGTCCCATGGAAGAGGCGAGAGCGTGAGATGTTTTCAACGTCAAGGCGTTACCTCAACGTGGAGGCGTTACTCTCAAATTGGAAAAACCAACTTCCAAATATAGTAACCGCTTAACTCTTCATGCGTTCACTCCAAGTGAACCGATCCTCACCTCTTCACCCTTGAACCATGCGCTCATTTGATGAGCCGGTTCAAATAGATTTGGTTCAAAAACCAAATTAGGCCAAGGGATGGTCTAGACCTTCTATGAACCAAATGGCTCAAGATCTAACCGTACATCTCCTGATACTCTTGATTTCACCGATCTAGCATCTAATCTCTCGATCGAAGCTTACCGATCTCAAGCCCTAATCAATCAAACATGATCAGACCAGATCTCACTTACAATCAGAGTTTAAACTCCTTTAAACTGAACCAAAACAATTCAGTCCACACGATCTGACTTAAGTAAGCCATATCATCAAATTGTGCGACCCTGAGGGTTTCCTTTAAATGTCGGTAACGATAACTTACGTTATCACGATCAGTGAGGGGTATCTAGCAACACATCACTGTCTCCCGATATAAAGGAAAGAATCTTCCAAGACTACACCCAAACCACAGCACAAGTGTGAATCCACTTCACCAGGCATACATGTTTCCGTTGCCACTGGATGTTCTTATTGGACAAGCGTGTCAAGCCTGTAGCTCCAATATGATGAGCATGATTAGATCAGATGAACATAGTCACCTGGGTATGTCCATACACTTTCTCAATCATCTCATTCAGGGGGGGGCCCCTTTAGAACATCACACTCCAATCAAGGAGATGGCAATCCTATATCTATCACTAGTGTCCTAACCTGACTCATGATCATTATCCAAGATAGTCTATAACCATTATGTTTCAAATGATATTGAACTACCTCAAAACAATGACAATCATCATTTAGAAACACAAGTGATCTCAAGTCAGAGGACATGTGCCACTTGATGCATACAAGGATTATTCACATTGTGACAAGCAATTGAATATCCTAGTAGGGTCTGTCCAGTACATCCAATGTACCCATGAGTCTACATCTTAATCCATGCTCGAAGCATCCTATAAGATTAGAACACATATTAGTCTCCATCATATCAAGGCTGTCTCATGTTCACCAAGATATCTCGACTAAGGACATAGAGCATGTCAGCCTAGCTGAACAGCATTGAGACATTATTCAGAAGTACACTTATTGCAGCAGACAATGTAACAAACTGAATAACAACCATTGCCTTTATAAACATATGAGTTTATACATGATACTGAAAGAATCCCAAGGCCTCAAACATTAGCCTTAAGGGCATACCCCAATAATCTCCCACTTGCACTTAATCTAATGGTTGAGAAATCTCAAACCCATATTATTACAGTGCTTCTCATGCTTCTGCTGCGCCAGAGGCTTGGTAAGCGGGTCAGCCAGATTGTCATCTGTATGAACCTTGCAGACTTTGATCTCGCCTCGATCAATGATCTCCCATATCAAATGAAACCGTCTCTGTATGTGCTTGGACTTCTGGTGCGACCGTGGTTCCTTTGCTTGTGCGATTGCTCCAGTGTTATCACAGAAGATAACCAAAGGATCAACACTCGAAGGAACAACACCAAGTTCCTAAACGAACTTTCGAATCCACACTGCCTCCTTAGATGCTTCTGAGGCTGCAACATACTCAGCTTCTGTTGTGGAATCAGCAACAATAGACTGTTTGAAACTTTTCCACACCACTGCTCCACCATTCAAGCTAAAAACATAGCCTGATTGCGATCGGAAATCATCCTGGTCCGATTGGAACGAAGCGTCAGTATATCCTTCTATACTGAGTTCTTCCTGACCACCATATTTAAAATGTTCTTGACTGCAATCCAGTGCACCTGACCTGGATTACTTTGGAATCGACTGGTCACGCTTAACCCGTAAGCGACGTCTGGGCAAGTACACAACATCGCATACATAATGGACCCAATAGCCGAAGCATAAGGCGTATTGTCCATTTCATCTTTCTCAGTCTGTGTTTGTGGACACTGACTCTTTGAAAGATTCAGACCATGTCTGACTGGAAGATATCCTCTTTTAGAATTCTCTAAATGGAATCTCTCGAGGACTTTATCGATGTAAGTACTCTGGCACAGCCCGAGAAGCCTCTTAGATCTATCCCTGTAGATCTTCACACCTAACACATAGGCTGTTTCTCCTAGATCTTTCATCTGGAAACATTTTCTTAACCATGCTTTGACAGCATGCAGTTCAGGAATATCGTTTCCAATGATTAAGATATCATCGACGTAGAGGATTAGGAAAGTAATCACGCTCCCACTAAACCTCTTATATACACACGGGTCATCTTCATTCTTGATGAAACCAAATTCACAGATTGATTCATCAAAACGAATATTCCAGCTTCTAGATGCTTGTTTAAGTCCATAAATGGACTTCTTTAACTTGCATATTTTATGACGATCCGATGGATTAGTGAAACCTTCAGGTTGTGTCATATACACATCCTCATCCAGTTTTCCATTAAGGAAAGCAGTCTTCACATCCATTTGCCAGATCTCATAATCATAATATGCCGCTATCGCAAGTATAATCCGAATAGACTTGAACATGGCTACAGGAGAGAAAGTTTCATCATAATCTATCCCGTAGATTTGTTTGAAACCTTTCGCAACTAGCCTGCCTTTATAGGTAACCACGTTACCATCCATGTCAATCTTCTTCTTGAAGATCCATTTACAGCCTATAGGGATTACTCCCGGAGGCGGATCAACCAAATCCCAGACTTGGTTATCTGACATGGAGTCCATCTCGGCTCGCATAGCTTCAAGCCATCTAGCTGAATCCGGTCCACTGACCGCATCCGCATAAGTAAGGGGTTCATCATGATCAATGATGTAGACTCCGTCATAGCGCTCAGGCTGTCGACGGATCCTTCCCGATCTTCGCGGTTCCCGTGATATCTGAGCCTCAGGTTGTTCAATAACCTGCTCAACTGGCTCAGGCTCATCCAACTGTGCTTGACCACTTTGTCCTTCTTCTGGATTCTCATCCAGTTTTATTTCTCTCCCATTGGCCTCTTGCAGAAGAAACTCCTTCTCAAGAAAAATGGCCGTCCGAGCAACAAATACCTTGTTCTCTTTGGGATCGTAGAAATAATAACCCTTAGTTTCCTTAGGGTAACCGACAAAGATGCATTTCTCAGATCTGCTCTCTAATTTCCCAGAGGCGAGCTTTTTGACATAAGCCTCGCAACCCCAGATCTTGATAAATGTCAAGCTAGGCTGTTTCCCATACCATAACTCATATGGAGTCTTTGAAACTGCCTTGGATGGCACTCGGTTTAGTACCTTTGCAGCTGTTTCCAGTGCAAATCCCCAAAAGGAGTAAGGTAGAGTAGCCTGACTCATCATAGAACGAACCATATCAAGTAATGTTCTATTTCTCCTCTCGGACACACCATTCCATTGCGGTGTTCCTGGCGGAGTGAGCTGTGAGATAATCCCACACTCCTTCAGATAGTCAGTAAATTCTCGACTTAGGTATTCACCACCTCGATCAGAACGAAGTGCCTTGATATTTCGACCTAGCTGATTCTGTACTTCATTTTTGAACTCTTTGAACATGTCAAAAGATTCACTCTTATGTCTCATTAGATAGACATACCCATATCTACTGAAATCATCAGTAAAGGTAATGAAGTACGAATAGCCACCTCTGGCATGTTTACTAAATGGCCCACACACATCACTGTGTATAAGGTCAAGTAAACCTGAAGCCTTTCACCTTTGTGAGGAAAAGGAGACTTCGTCATTTTGCCCATTAAACAAGCTTTGCATGTATCAATCTCCTCACAGGAGAATGATCCCAGCAGTCCATGATCATGCAACTGCTTAATGCGTTTCTTGTTAATATGGCCTAAACGACTATGCCATAACAAGGTGCTGTCATCAGTATACTTGGCTTTCTTATTATCAATATTTTGTATAGAACATTCCATGTCCAACATGAATAACCCATTGTTAATTGATCCAGAAGCATAAACAATATTATCTAAAGAAAGAACACACTTTGAAATATTGCATTCAAAGGAAAAACCTTTCCTGACAAGAGCAGGAATGGAGATAATATTTTTAGTAATGCTTGGTACAAAGTAACAATTGTTTAGTTCTAATACAAGACCAGATGGTAATGAGATGTTATATTCTCCTACAGCAACAGCAGCAACCCGTGCCCCGTTTCCAACTCGTAGGTCCACCTCATGCTGTCCCACCTGTCTTCTTCTCTTGAGTTCCTGTACATTTGAACAAATGTGAACTCCACATGCAGTGTCCAACACCCATGAAATAGAAGAAGAGGATATCATGACTTCAGTCACGAAAATACCTGAGCCAGAAGCGATGCTTCCCTTCTTGTCTCCTTGGTGCAGGACCCCTTTCGAGAGGGGGGCGAAACCCTAAGACATGCGTATATGAAAAGCATGGCGGAATCAAGGGCTTCAAGGATCGCAAATAGAAGCATATGATCAACTTAAGGTATTGTTTAGATCTAAGGAGATCATACCATAGCCATGAGCAAGGATGGCGACTTGGAAGTAGAGAACAAATCTGATCTCCTCCAAAGACACGCACACAAGATGAATGATCGCCCACTTCCTTGGCGCTACTTGTGCTAGCAAGGCTCCAAGGCTTTCTTCTCGAATGGAAGGGAATGATGAACTCTCACTCGGCTGATCCTTCTTGTCGTCGACCTACACCACGCAAGAGAGTGTGTCGTCGAGAGCCAAGGGGAGACGAGAGTTAGAGAAGCGTTTTCACGAACGATGGGACGTTCACCACTTTGGAAAACCGAATTCCAAAAATAGCAAAGCTTCAATGTATGCGTTATGCGTTCACATGAAATGAACCAAACGCATATCTCTTCTCCCATATGAACCATGTGCTCACATATGAGCCGGTTCAATGTATTTGGTTCAATGACCAAACCAAATCAGCCCAAGCATTGGTCAAGATAAAATCAAACCCTAAGGTTCAAGATCTGACCGTTCATCTCCTGATGCTCCTGATCTCATTGATCTAGCATCAACTCTCTCGATCTAAGCTTACCGATCTCAAGCCCTAACCAATCAAACATGATCAGACCAGATCTCACTTACAATCAGAGATTAAATCCCTTTAAACTGAACCGAAATAATTCAGTCCACTCGATCTGACTTAAGTAAGCCATATCATCAAATTGTGCGACCCTAAGGGTTTCCTTTAAATGTCGGTAACGATAACTCACGTTATCACGATCAGTGAGGGGTATCTAGCAACACATCACTGTCTCCCGATATAAAGGAAAGAGTCTTCCAAGACTACACCCAAACCACAGCACAAGTGTGAATCAACTCACAAGGCATGCAAATTTCCTTTGCCACTGGATGTTCTTATTGGACAAGCGTGTCAAGCTTGTAGCTCCAATATGATAAGTATGATTAGAACAGATGAACACAGTCACCTGGGTATGGCCATACACTTTCTCAATCATCTCATCCAGGGGGCCCCTTTAGAACATCACACTCCAATTAAGGAGACGGCAATCCTATATCTATCACTAGTGCCCTAACCTGATTCAAGCTCACCATCCAAGATAGTCTATAATCATTATGTTTCAAATGATATTGAACTACCTCAAAACAATGACAATCATCATTTAGAAAACACAAGTGATCTCAAGTCAGAGGAAATGTGCCACTTGTCGCATTCAAGGATTATTCACATTGTGACAACCAATTGAATATCCTAGTAGGGTCTGTCCAGTACATCCAATGTACCAATGAGTCTACATCTTATTCCATGCTCGAAGCATCCTATAAGATTAGAACACATATTAGTCTTAACCATATCAAGGTTGTCTCATGTTCACCAAGATATATCGACTAAGGACATTACAGCATGTCAGCCTAGCTGAACAGCTTTGAGACATTATTCAGAAGTACAATTATTGCAGCAGACAATGTAACCAACTGAATAACAACCATTGCCTTTATAAACATAAGAGTTTATACATGATACTGTTACAATCCCAAGGCCTCAAACATTAGCCTTAAGGGCATACCCCAACAATCTCCCACTTGCACTTAATCTAATGGTTGAGAAATCTCAAACCCATATTATTACAGTGCTTCACATGCTTCTGCTGCGCCAGAGGCTTAGTAAGCGGGTCTGCCAGATTGTCATCTGTATGTACCTTGCAGACTTTGATCTCGCCACGATCTATGATCTCCCTGATCAAGTGAAACCGTCTCTGTATGTGCTTGGACTTCTGGTGCGACCGTGGTTCCTTTGCTTGTGCGATTGCTCCAGTGTTATCACAGAAGATAACCAAAGGATCTGCACTCGAAGGAACAACACCAAGTTCTCTCACGAACTTACGAATCCACACTGCCTCCTTAGATGCTTCTGAGGCTGCAACATACTCGGCTTCTGTTGTGGAATCAGCAACAGTTGACTGTTTGAAACTCTTCCACACCACTGCTCCTCCATTCAAGCTAAAAACATAGCCTGATTGCGATCGGAAATCATCCTGGTCAGACTGGAACGAAGCGTCAGTATATCCTTCAATACTGAGTTCTTCCTGACCACCATATATCAAGAACATATCTTTGGTCCTCCGCAGATATTTTAAAATGTTCTTGACTGCAATCCAGTGCGCCATACCTGGATTACCTTGGAATCGACTGGTCACGCTTAACCCGTAAGCGACGTCTGGGCGAGTACACAACATCGCATACATAATGGACCCAATAGCCGAAGCATAAGGCGTATTGTCCATTTCATCTTTCTCAGTCTGTGTTTGTGGACACTGACTCTTCGAAAGATTCAGACCATGTCTGACTGGAAGATATCCTCTTTTAGAATTCTCTAAATGAAATCTCTCCAGGACTTTATCGATGTAAGTACTCTGGCACAGCCCGAGAAGCCTCTTAGATCTATCCCTGTAGATCTTCACACCTAATACATAGGCTGCTTCTCCAAGATCTTTCATCTGGAAACATTTCCTTAACCATGCCTTAACCGCATGCATTTCAGGAATATCGTTTCCAATGATCAAGATATCATCGACGTAGAGGACTAGGAAAGTAATCACGCTCCCACTAAACCTCTTATATACACACGGGTCATCCTCGTTCTTAATGAAACCAAATTCACTGACTGATTCATCAAAACGAATATTCCAGCTCCTAGATGCTTGTTTAAGTCCATAAATAGACTTCTTTAACTTGCATATTTTATGACGATCTAATGGATTAGTGAAACCTTCTGGTTGTGTCATATACACATCCTCATCCAGATTTCCATTCAGGAAAGCCGTCTTCACATCCATTTGCCAGATCTCATAATCGTAATATGCTGCTATCGCGAAAAGAATCCGAATAGACTTAAACATAGCTACAGGTGAGAAAGTTTCATCATAATCTATCCCGTAGATTTGTTTGAAACCTTTCGCAACTAGCCTGCCTTTATAGGTAACCACGTTACCATCCATGTCAATCTTCTTCTTGAAGATCCATTTACAGCCTATAGGGATAACTCCCGGAGGCGGATCAACCAAATCCCAGACTTGGTTATCTGACATGGAGTCCATCTCGGCGCGCATAGCTTCAAGCCATCTCGCTGACTCCGGTCCACTGACCGCATCCGCATAAGTGAGGGGTTCATCATTATCAATGATGTAGACTCCGTCATAGCGCTCAGGCTGTCGATGGATCCTTCCCGATCTACGCGGTTCCCGTGATATCTGAGCCTCAGGTTGTTCATTAACCTGTCCTACCGGCTCAGGCTCATCCAACTGTGCTTGACTACTTTGTCCTTCCTCTGGATTCTCATCCAGCATTATTTCTCTCCCACTGGCCTCTTGCAGAAGAAACTCCTTCTCAAGAAATATGGCCGTCCGAGCAACAAATACCTTGTTCTCTTTGGGATCGAAGAAATAATAACCCTTAGTTTCCTTAGGGTAACCGACAAAGATACATTTGTCAAATCTGCTCTCTAGTTTCCTAGAGGCGAGCTTTTTGACATAAGCCTCGCAGCCCCAGATCCTGATAAATGTCAAGCTCGGCTGTTTCCCATACCATAACTCATATGGCGTCTTTGAAACTGCCTTGGATGGCACTCGGTTTAGTACCTTTGCAGCTGTTTCCAGTGCAAATCCCCAAAAGGAATATGGAAGAGTAGCCTGACTCATCATAGAACGAACCATATCAAGTAGGGTTCTGTTCCTCCTTACGGACACACCATTCCAATGCGGTGTTCCTGGCGGAGTGAGCTGTGAGATAATCCCACACTCCTTCAGATAGTCAGTAAACGCATGACTCAAGTATTCTCCACCTCGATCAGAATGAAGTGCCTTGATATTTCGGCCTAGCTGATTCTGTACTTCATTCTTGAACTCTTTGAACTTGTCAAAAGATTCACTCTTATGTCTCATCAGATAGACATACCCATACCTACTGAAATCATCAGTAAAGGTAATGAAGTACTGATAGCCACCTCTGGCATGTTTACTAAAGGGCCCACACACATCACTATGTATAAGGTCAAGTAAACCTGAAGCCCTTTGACCTTTGTTAGGAAAAGGTAACTTCGTCATTTTGCCCATTAAACAAGCTTTGCATGTATCAATCTCCTCATAGGAGAATGATCCCAGCAGTCCATGATCATGCAACCGCTTAATGCGCTTCTTGTTAATATGGCCTAAACGACTATGCCATAGCAAGGTGCTGTCATCAGCATACTTGGCTTTCTTAATATCAATCTGCTGTATAGAACTTTCCATGTCCAACATGAATAACCCATTGTTAATTGAACCACTGGCATAAACAATATTATCAAAAGATAAAACACACTTTGAAATATTGCATTCAAAGGAAAATCCCTTCCTGACAAGAGCAGGAATGGAGATAATATTTTTAGTAATGCTGGGAACAAAGTAACAATTGTTCAGTTCTAATACAAGCCCAGATGGCAAAGAGATGAAATAGTCTCCTACAGCAACAGCAGCAACCCGTGCCCCGTTTCCAACTCGTAGGTCCACCTCATGCTGTCCCACCTGTCTTCTTCTCTTGAGTTCCTGTACATTTGAACAAATGTGAACTCCACATGCAGTGTCCAACACCCATGAAATAGAAGAAGATGAAACCATGACTTCCGTCACATAAATACCTGAGCCAGAAGCAAAGCTTCCCCTCTTGTCTCCTTGGAGCGCTTTACAGTCCTTTTTCCAGTGACCCAGCTGGCCACAGTGGAAACATCTGTATTCCTTTGACCGCTTAACTTTTTGCTTCAGAGCCTTGCTGTAACTCTTGACAGGGGCCTTGCCCTTCTTCCCCTTCTTCTTGTTCCTAGAAGGAACCATTAAGACAGAGGTCGAAGGCTTTCCCTTCAGAGTCTCCTCAGTAGTCAAGAGCATATTCAGCAGCTCTGCCGGAGTACAATCGATTTTGTTCATATTAAAGTTAATAATGAACGCATCGAAAGAGGGCGGGAGAGACTGCAGAATAATGTCTACAGCAAGCTCCTGATTGATGGTATGCCCCAGTTTCTCTAGAGCCTCCTTGTGCCCAATCATCTTGAGCACGTGAGCTCCCACTGGGCTCCCTTCAGCCAGTTTGCTCTGAAAGAACAGCTTTGTCAGATTATAGCGTTCTGTCCTCGCCTGTGCAGCATACAGCATCTTGAGGTTTGCTATCATGTCTATAGCAGACATATCCTCATGCTGACGCTGCAGCGGTGGCGTCATAGACGCTAGCATCAGGCAAGCGACATCAATGCTATCATTGACGTGCTTTTCATAAGCTTCCCGAACCGCCCTTGCGGCGTTCGGAGCGGGCTGAGGCGGTATAGCCGTCTCGAGGACATACAGTTTCCTCTCTGCCTTAAGAACAATCTTAAGGTGTCCGAACCAGTCTGAGAAGTTTGGCCCAGCAAACTTCTCCCTTTACAGTAGGGATCGCACATTGAAGTTCATGGTGTTCGTTGCTGCAGGAATCTACAACAATGCAACAACAGCAAGGTCAGTATCAATGTTAAGAATCAATCAGGACTTAAGAATGATTCTTTTTCTCACTATTTTATCTGGCCCAAAAATCCAGCAAAACAGCCCGAAAGAGTAGAACTCTTTTAGTGAGATGGGATCCAGATTTCATACTTAGTCTCCGCGTCCCGCTCAGGCGAGATAAGATGCACAGAGAGTACAAGCACTAGTCTCTGGTAGGCTGTCCCAGCCAATCGCCAACCCGTGCGATTCCCCTTCATCTGGGCAATCCAGCAGACTGTGCCAACTGAGTTGGTACAACACAGTCTCTGACCCCACAGATGGCTGCCTCCATGCGCTATCATATGCGCCACATATGTAGTCTACATGGTCAAGCTAACCCGACCTACTCCCTGGACCACCACGTGCTATGCTGAGCAACGAGAAGCGATAAATCCCTTCTCTGTAACACGTAGGTGTAATCCCGCACCGTCTGAAGATAGATGGACGTGCCCACTGAGTGGGTACAACACGGCTCCAACGATAATCAGAACAGTGAGGTTTTGCGTCAGAAGGCATACGAGCTTGATATTTTAGCGTTGGATTTTAACGGTCTTTTATCTTCTTCACTATCATGCAATTCCTATGGTGATAGCAGAAGATAAATAAATCATGCTGTTCTACTTATTTAAACAATAAAAGAAAGCATGGATCTTATGTGGTAAAAGCCCATAGCCTAAGTAAGACCTTAATTAACTTAAGTCTTCACTTGCTTTTCTTCATGGGTCTTTTCGCTGCTCATCTGGCCCAAACCAGGGCCCAAGCGCCATTTGCAGCTTAGGTGCGCCCACCAGGTAAATGCGCCTGGTGCCAGAGTCGAACCCTGGACCTCCCACCTGGTCTAGCCACTGCTGCATGCGCCTCTGCCAAGTGTGCTCTGTGCTCTTGTCTGATTAACTTACAAATTAATCTATCTAGACAAGATTGACACGCAGGTCACTTACACTTTATAAATTAAATACAATGTGATACGCAGATCACAATAATTAATTTACAACTTTAATTTCCAGGCACGCAGGCCCCAGCACAGCACACAATTAACATGGGCAGCCCACATAAGAATAAATAAACATGCATAGGCATCAATCAATCAACATGTGATCCATTACAAAGAAAATAAACTTTTGAAAACCCATTGGCATCAATTTTAATTTTCTTATCTGCCCTACAACCTTACAACGGTCCATTGATAGGGATCCACTCATCATGTCTAGTTAGATCCATGCCCTTGCATGCACCAAGTCCTAACTGACTTGAGTCGACCCAATGGTCAACCATGCATGTGCCAAGGGCTGAACAACCAACACGAGTTTTGGCAAGCGGGTGTGACCCCGGGCGTAACTCATGTGTGTTCTCTGGTTGTCTCAACCAGACCTCGCTACACGCCTGTGATGCAATCGACCTATAGCCACCTCGTGCTTGCGCACAGGTGCCATCTGGTCGATCCATCTAGGCTGTCAGATGGTCTGATCAGACTAATTTGATCTAAACTAGATGATGCTTTCAACCCCATCAACCCGTCTAAGGGATTATAGTAGGCGCATTAGATCTAATGGGGCGCGCAAGATTAGTTTTCTTTACAAAAACACAACATGCGCCTATACATGCGCCAAAGAGTAATTAAACATGATAATGTTATCGCATCATGAACTTTCGCATGTAGAAATCATAGATCTAAGCATGAGGGCATACATGGATCACACAAAGTATCAAGCAATCATATGATTCAAAAGATAACATGCGCTCTGATACCAATTGCAGGACCCCTTTCGAGAGGGGGGCGAAACCCTAAGACATGCGTATATGAAAAGCATGGCGGAATCAAGGGCTTCAAGGATCGCAAATAGAAGCATATGATCAACTTAAGGTATTGTTTAGATCTAAGGAGATCATACCATAGCCATGAGCAAGGATGGCGACTTGGAAGTAGAGAACAAATCTGATCTCCTCCAAAGACACGCACACAAGATGAGTGATCGCCCACTTCCTTGGCGCTACTTGTGCTAGCAAGGCTCCAAGGCTTTCTTCTCGAATGGAAGGGAATGATGAACTCTCACTCGGCTGATCCTTCTTGTCGTCGACCTACACCACGCAAGAGAGTGTGTCGTCGAGAGCCAAGGGGAGACGAGAGTTAGAGAAGCATTTTCACGAACGTGGGGACGTTCACCACTTTGGAAAACCGAATTCCAAAAATAGCAAAGCTTCAATGTATGCGTTATGCGTTCACATGAAATGAACCAAACGCATATCTCTTCTCCCATATGAACCATGCACTCACATATGAGCCGGTTCAATGTATTTGGTTCAATGACCAAACCAAATCAGCCCAAGCATTGGTCAAGATAAAATCAAACCCTAAGGTTCAAGATCTGACCGTTCATCTCCTGATGCTCCTGATCTCACTGATCTAGCATCAACTCTCTCGATCTAAGCTTACCGATCTCAAGCCCTAACCAATCAAACATGATCAGACCAGATCTCACTTACAATCAGAGATTAAATCCCTTTAAACTGAACCAAAATAATTCAGTCCACTCGATCTGACTTAAGTAAGCCATATCATCAAATTGTGCGACCCTAAGGGTTTCCTTTAAATGTCGGTAACGATAACTCACGTTATCACGATCAGTGAGGGGTATCTAGCAACACATCACTGTCTCCCGATATAAAGGAAAGAGTCTTCCAAGACTACACCCAAACCACAGCACAAGTGTGAATCAACTCACAAGGCATGCAAATTTCCTTTGCCACTGGATGTTCTTATTGGACAAGCGTGTCAAGCTTGTAGCTCCAATATGATAAGTATGATTAGAACAGATGAACACAGTCACCTGGGTATGGCCATACACTTTCTCAATCATCTCATCCAGGGGGCCCCTTTAGAACATCACACTCCAATTAAGGAGACGGCAATCCTATGTCTATCACTAGTGCCCTAACCTGATTCAAGCTCACCATCCAAGATAGTCTATAATCATTATGTTTCAAATGATATTGAACTACCTCAAAACAATGACAATCATCATTTAGAAAACACAAGTGATCTCAAGTCAGAGGAAATGTGCCACTTGTCGCATTCAAGGATTATTCACATTGTGACAACCAATTGAATATCCTAGTAGGGTCTGTCCAGTACATCCAATGTACCAATGAGTCTACATCTTATTCCATGCTCGAAGCATCCTATAAGATTAGAACACATATTAGTCTTAACCATATCAAGGCTGTCTCATGTTCACCAAGATATATCGACTAAGGACATTACAGCATGTCAGCCTAGCTGAACAGCTTTGAGACATTATTCAGAAGTACAATTATTGCAGCAGACAATGTAACCAACTGAATAACAACCATTGCCTTTATAAACATAAGAGTTTATACATGATACTGTTACAATCCCAAGGCCTCAAACATTAGCCTTAAGGGCATACCCCAACACTTGGAGCGCTTTACAGTCCTTTTTCCAGTGACCCAGCTGGCCACAGTGGAAACATCTGTATTCCTTCGACCGCTTAACCTTTTGTTTCAGAGCCTTGTTGTAATTCTTGACAAGGGCTTTGCCCTTCTTCCCCTTCTTCTTGTTCCTGGAAGGAAACATCAAGACAGAGGTTTAAGGCTTGCCCTTTAGAGTTTCCTCTGTAGTCAAGAGCATATTCAGCAACTCTGCCGGGGTACAGTCGATCTTGTTCATATTAAAATTAATAATGAACGGATCGAAGGAGGCCGGGAGAGACTGCAGAATAATGTCTACAGCAAGCTCCTGATTGATGGTATGCCCCAGTTTCTCTAGAGCCTCTTTGTGCCCAATCATCTTGAGCACATGAGCTCCCACTAGACTCCCTTCAGCCAGTTTGCTCTGAAAGAAAAGCTTGGTCAAATTATAGCACTCAGTCCTCGCCTGTGCAGCATATAGCATCTTGAGGTTTGCTATCATTTCCATGGCAGACATATCCTCATGCTGACGCTGCAGCGGTGGCGTCATAGACGCTAGCATCAGGCAAGCGACATCAATGCTATCATTGACATGCTTTTCATAGGCATCGCGAACCGCCCTTGCGGCGTTCGCAGCGGGTTGAGGCGGTACAGCCATCTCGAGGACATACAGTTTCCTCTCAGCCTTAAGAACGATCTTAAGGTGTCCGTACCAGTCTGAGAAGTTTGGCCCAGCAAACTTCTCCCTTTCCAGTAGGGATCGCACATTGAAGCTCATGGTGTTCGTTGCTGCAGGAATCTACAACAATGCAAGAACAGCAAGGTCAGTATCAATGTTAAGAATCAATTCAGGACTTAAGAATGATTCTTTTCTCACTATTTTATCTGGCTGAAAAATCCAGCAAAACAGCCCGAAAGAGTAAAACTCTTTTAGTGAGATGGGATCCAGATTTCATACTTGGTCTCCGCATCCCGCTCAGGCGAGATAAGATGCACAGAGAGTACAAGCACTAATTTCTGGTAGGCAGTCCCTGCCAATCGCCAACCCGTGCGATTCCCCTTCATCTGGGCGATCCAGCCGACTGTGCCAACTGAGTTGGTACAACACAGTCTCTGATCCCACAGATGGCTACCTCCATATAGCTACCATATGCGCCACATATGTAGCCTACATGGTCAAGCTGACCCGACCTACTCCCTGGACCACCACGTGCTATGCTGAGCAACGAGAAGCGATAAATCCCTTCTCTGTAACACGCAGGTGAAATCACACACCGTCTGAAGATAGATGGACGTGCCCACTGAGTGGGTACAACACGGCTCCAACGATAGTCAGAACAGTGAGGTTTCGCGTCAGAAGGCTTACGAGCTTGATATTTTAGCGTTGGATTTTAACGGTCTTTTATCTTCTTAACTATCATGCAAACCCTATGGTGATAGCAGAAGATAAACAAATCATGCACTTCTAATTATAAAAACGATAAGTAGAAAGCATGCTGATCTTATGTGGTAAAAGCCCATTAACCCTAAGTAAGACCTTAATTTTCACTTAAGTCTTCACTTGAGCTTTCTTCATGGGTCTTTTGCATCTCATCTGGCCCAACCCAGGGCCCAAGCGCCCACTGCAGCTCAGGTACGCCCACCAGGTAAATGCGCCTGTCCTAGGGTCGAACCCTAGACCTCCCACCTGGTCAAGCCACTGCTGCATGCGCCAATGCCATGTGTGCTCTGTGCTCTTGTCTGATTAAAATTACAATTTAATCTATCTAGACAAGATTGACACGCAGGTCAATTACACAATAAATTAATTAAAATGTGATACGCAGATCACAATAATATTAATTTACAATTTTAATCCAGGCACGCAGGCCCCAGCACAGCACACATTAAAAAGGGCAACCCACATAAGATGAAATAAACAAGCACATGGCATCCAATCAACATGTGATCCACTAACAAAATAAAATTTTTTTCAAAATACCTTTGGAATCAATTTTATTTGTCTTATGAGCCCTACTACCTTACAACGGTCCATTAATAGGGATCCACTCATCATATCTAGTCAGATCCACTGCCCTTGCATGCACCAAGTCCTAACTGACTTGAGTTGACCTAATGGTCAACCATGCATACGCCAAGGGCTGAACAGCCTTCATGAGTTCTGGCAAGCGGGTGTGACCCCAGGCCTAACTCATGTGCGTTCAATGGTTGTCTCAACCAGACCTCGCTACACGCCCTTGATGCAGTCGACCTATAGCCACCTCGTGCTTGCGCACAGGTGCTATCTGGTCAACCCATCTAGGCTGTCAGATGGTCTGATCAGACTATTTGGATCTTATCTAGAGGATGACTTCAACCCTACTAACCCGTCTAAGGGTTTATAGCAGGCGTCACTTAGATCTAATGGTGATGCGCGCAAGATATAATAAGGTTTGATAAAAACAACATCCAAGCGCCACCATGCAACATACATGCGCAAACATAAACATGAACAAACTGGCATGTAGGTTTTCGGCATGTGCTTAGATCTACTCTTAGCACTCTTAGCAAGCGCAAACAAGGATCACATATAAGCAATCAAATGAACATACATAAAACCGCATGCTCTGATACCAATTGAAGAGTCCCCTTCAAGGGGGAGCGAAAACCCTAAAGTGGCGCAAGTAGATTCTAGGGGTTTCAACAACAAGATCGCATGTAGTTCATATGATTAAATTATATAAATGGAATAGATCTGAAAGGGATCATACCAACGCCATTAGATTGGATGGCGACTTGGAAGTAGAGAGTGATGCCGCTCTCCTCCAAAGAAGACGCACACAAGAAGATGTCGCCTACTTCCTTTGGCGTTCCTTGTGCTAGCAAGGGCCGAAGGTATCCTTGATCGCTTGAAGGAGATGAGATGGTCTCTTGGCCTCGTCAAGTGCACTCCTTGTCGTGAAGAACACCACACGAAAAAGAGAGGTCCCATGGAAGAGGCGAGAGCGTGAGATGTTTTCAACGTCAAGGCGTTACCTCAACGTGGAGGCGTTACTCTCAAATTGGAAAAACCAACTTCCAAATATAGTAACCGCTTAACTCTTCATGCGTTCACTCCAAGTGAACCGATCCTCACCTCTTCACCCTTGAACCATGCGCTCATTTGATGAGCCGGTTCAAATAGATTTGGTTCAAAAACCAAATTAGGCCAAGGGATGGTCTAGACCTTCTATGAACCAAATGGCTCAAGATCTAACCGTACATCTCCTGATACTCTTGATTTCACCGATCTAGCATCTAATCTCTCGATCGAAGCTTACCGATCTCAAGCCCTAATCAATCAAACATGATCAGACCAGATCTCACTTACAATCAGAGTTTAAACTCCTTTAAACTGAACCAAAACAATTCAGTCCACACGATCTGACTTAAGTAAGCCATATCATCAAATTGTGCGACCCTGAGGGTTTCCTTTAAATGTCGGTAACGATAACTTACGTTATCACGATCAGTGAGGGGTATCTAGCAACACATCACTGTCTCCCGATATAAAGGAAAGAGTCTTCCAAGACTACACCCAAACCACAGCACAAGTGTGAATCCACTTCACCAGGCATACATGTTTCCTTTGCCACTGGATGTTCTTATTGGACAAGCGTGTCAAGCCTGTAGCTCCAATATGATGAGCATGATTAGATCAGATGAACATAGTCACCTGGGTATGGCCATACACTTTCTCAATCATCTCATTCAGGGGGGGCCCCTTTAGAACATCACACTCCAATCAAGGAGACGGCAATCCTATATCTATCACTAGTGTCCTAACCTGACTCATGATCATTATCCAAGATAGTCTATAACCATTATGTTTCAAATGATATTGAACTACCTCAAAACAATGACAATCATCATTTAGAAACACAAGTGATCTCAAGTCAGAGGACATGTGCCACTTGATGCATACAAGGATTATTCACATTGTGACAAGCAATTGAATATCCTAGTAGGGTCTGTCCAGTACATCCAATGTACCCATGAGTCTACATCTTATTCCATGCTCGAAGCATCCTATAAGATTAGAACACATATTAGTCTCCATCATATCAAGGCTGTCTCATGTTCACCAAGATATCTCGACTAAGGACAGAGCATGTCAGCCTAGCTGAACAGCATTGAGACATTATTCAGAAGTACACTTATTGCAGCAGACAATGTAACAAACTGAATAACAACCATTGCCTTTATAAACATATGAGTTTATACATGATACTGAAAGAATCCCAAGGCCTCAAACATTAGCCTTAAGGGCATACCCCAACATTTTTGTGTCATATTCCTACATCTTTGCTTATTTTTACGCCTTTTTTTTATCAAATATTGCAGAATCTACTTCTATTTTGGTCTTTGATGATTTTCAGGTAAAAAGGCACGATTTTCAGGCGTTTTCAAGCAATTCCAGATGCATGGATGAATTCCCACCATCAAGAGAAGATTACATGTCAAATTTCAAGAAGATTGAAGCTTCAAAGCAAATTACGGCACCCCCGTAATCAACATTACGATTCTGTGGTTTCACTGCATCTACAGAACAAAACCACGGTACTGCCGTATTTTCAGCGTGCTGCCATATTTAGGGATTTTTTCATACAGAAAGTTTCAAGGCAATTACGGCCCTGCCGTAACGGATTTCACGGGCCGTAATTTGGGCTCGATTATATACAGAAATTTTTGCACAAATTACGGCACTGCCGTAATCATTGCCGTAAAGAATTTCACTGTACCGTAATTCTAGTCGAATCCTGCACAGAAGACTTTAAGGAAAATACGGCAATGCCGTAAAAAATTCCATGGCCATAATTCTAACCCTGGAACGCGATTTTTATGGTCAAATTGAAGTCCGATTATTGCGCGATCGATTGCGGATGATCCAGACCTTTAAATTCAAAGTCGTAAGATGGAAAAAGAAAGCCTCCGAGGAGGAGAGCACGCTGAGGGCGAAAGCCCTAATTTTCATCCACCACATAGAGAGAAATCGAGTTTTCCATCGTCACCCTAGCACCAGTCGTGAAATTTGAGGGGAAGCTTCGCTTGGAGGAGGAGACGATACCCCAGAAGTTTCTGAGAGAAAGGATCTCTGTCGGAGGAGAAATCAACGAAAGAGTGGGCGCCGGCACTGTTCACCGGTGGTCCTTGGAGCAAATTACGGCTGTAATTTCTATTACAGCCGTGCTGTAAAGTTGTTTTCCTTTCTCTCTTTGATTTCTGATCTTCTGATAATATGGTTTATTGTAACTTTTTTTCCATGCTAGCTTAAACCTTTTATGGGACATGGGGGTGAAATCCCTCTTATTTCTAACGTCTATATGATTCTATTTTGTCATAATAGTTTTATTATGATAATTCTACTTATGTGATGATTGCCTATAATTGTCCATAGTTTTCTTATTATCATGCATGTTTTAGAGTTTTTGCAATATGGACTGAAAGGTGATTTGCTTGAGAACTTGGAACCCTAAAATTGAATTTAGGAACTCACCGTAAGAAATTAGGTTAGTTCTTATTTCTTGATTTTAGAAGAATAGTTGTCATGTTTGATAATTTGAATCTAGGATTGTGTTATTTTGTTAAACGTAAAGATCTTGTGCAAAAGTGAGGATCGGAACATTGGAAAACCATAAGTAGAACCTGTGTTGAGACTCGGATGCACGAAAGTGATCATTGAGATTCCACTTGAGATAATCAACTTAGAATTCGGATGCACGAAAGTGATCCTTGAGTTCTTTGATTGATAATTTACTTATTTTCAGCTTGGGATAGATCTTGTGCGAAAGCGAGGATCGGTCCCTGCATGATTATCTGAACGAAAGTGAGATAATCCCTTTATAAAGTAAATTATATCTTTATGATGATAAAATTAGTCTGACAACCTTTTATTCATATCTAGTCATTGAAGTTAAGATGGATGAATCCCTAGTCCCAGTTTATCTCTCTGATTACCTCTACGCTCTTCTTATCGTTTACTTCTAGTATAATCGATTGCTTAGCTAGTGAGAATACAATTATTTGGTACTTAACACGTAGGTCTCTGTGGTTTGATATCTTTTTATTACTTCGAAGTATCCGTGCACTTGCAGACACAACAAGTTTTTGGCACCGTTGCCGGGGACCTTAGTTTTGTTAATATCAAAATTGTTGTTAGTATTGCTAGACTAAGTTTTATTTCTTTTTGATTTAACTTTGTTTTCTATTTTTGCAGGTTTTGGATATTCACAAGTTGTGACGGAACGGTAATTTCTGAAATTTATAAATTTGCTTATGTTTTATATATATTTTTTTATATTCTATGAAAATTTTTAAAAAATAATTAAAATTTTTTTTTGATTGATTGTTGTTGCATAATCTTTCTATTCTTGATAGATTTGAAGATATGACTTTTAATCACAACTCGTGGGCAACTGAATGAGGTGAGGTATACATGCCACAAGGCAAGTATGAAGATGATTCATTGTGCACTCTTGCAGACAAATTGAAATTATACTCTTGTATGCATCCTTCTAGGACATCTTATTCTTCTATTAGATCTGTTATTTGTGGATGTTTTGATCATTATATTTCTGATTGTAAATTTTTAACTCCTCCAAATCATGTTTCTGAACCATACTTTAAGGATATAAAAAAATCTAGGTTAAAATCCATGCTTGAAAAATTCATGAAAAATTAAAATCAATTCATGCAAAATCAAAACAAAGAAATTGAGGATCTTAAAGGGATAATTAGTCAGCTTGCTTCTCAAGTAGAATCTTTAACAGCTCATAAGAAAATTTTGGAAACCCAGATAGCACAACTAGCTTGTTCATTTGAGTTTGATTTGGAAACTGAAGAAATTGATTTAGAAAATTCCCCCTCTAATTATGAATGTTTTGAAATTGAGCCTTATGTAAACATTAATGAATCTCGCTCTGATTTTGATGATTGTAAAATTGATTCATTTGATAATTTATTTGTGGAAAAGGTTGATGAAATTGATTTTGTTAAATCTCTTTTCAATTTTTGTGATAATTATGAAATTGATTCTTTTGATGATATATTATTTGTGGTTAAATCTGATGAAGGATATGAGGGAACTTATTTAGAAAAATATTACTCTGATTTTGCTAGTAATTTTGAAATTGATGAAATTGATGAAGAACTTGAAAAGGATTTGAAAATTATGAAAATTGATGAATCTCACTCTAATGTTTTGCCCATGTCTATTGTTGAATCTTCTGATTTATTTGAAAAATTATGCTTTGTTGAAGAATCTAATGTGAGACAGAAAGACTATTTTGATGATCCAATACTTAAATCTTTTGATGGAAGTCCTATTGTAATTGAAGATATAATTTTGAATAAAGGACTAATGATTTTGCTTACTGATAAATATAGGAAGATTGTTGAATATCCTTTGAGTGGAATTAAAAATTTTGATTTTTGCATATTTGAAAAAGCCACGGCGATCTTGATTTACATGAAATTTTTGATGTTTGGATTAGTGGCTAAACTTTTTGGACAACGGAATTGCATAAAATTGTATGATATTTACTATGGTACTGATCCACCTGCTTCGCCATGAAATTTGATTTTTGGTCAAGCTATGGACCTAAAAACTAGCGCTTCTTGGGAGACAACCCAAGCACTCATACTTTGCTTAGTTTCTTTTATTTTAGTATATTTTTAGAATTAATTTTTCTTCTCTTTTTGCAGGAAAAATCAAACTTTGCGCAAAATACGGCACTGCCGTAATCTTTTTCATGGGCCATAATTTGGGTTGATTTCTTTCCTGAGAGTTAACTAACTTTTACGGCGGTACCATAATCATTTTTTCGGTACCGTATTTTTTAGACCATTTTCGAATTCACGGTGCCATAATTTTGAGTGTTTTCTTATCCAAAAGTTTTGTGACTTTTACGGCGGTACCGTAATCATTTTCACGGTACCGTAATCATTTTCACGGTACCGTATTTTTGAGTGACTTATGATCTGAGAATTTTGTGCAAATTATGGCACTGCCGTAAGTAATTTCATGCCCGTAATTTGAAATCTGCATTCTGCTTATCTGTTTAGGTTTTTTCTGGCTGTGATTTTAAAAAATTGGGTTAGGAAAATTTTTTATCTTTGGCACAAACATGAACTACCCATCTTTTACTATTATTTGGATATTTTTATTGAATTTTAAAGTTAATGGATCATCCTATAACACATAGCATCTTTTGGTAATTGATTAATTTCTGCAACAGTTTTTCTTGACTAATATGATTAGCTCTTTTGCTATAGATTTTTAAGATGCTTATATGAGTTGAAACTCTGATCTTTCACTTGAAATTGGAAGTACATTGTTTTCATGAAACCCTGATTACTTTGAATCCCCCGACTTGTCGAGGTTAGTTCATAATGATATCTTCCTAGGAAACAATGTTTTACAAGCTTGAGGACAAGCAATGATCTAAGTTTGGGAGAGTTTGATGTCTCGTATTTATATAGTCTTTTTGATTTATATATATTAGCTAATTGAGACCTATTATCATGTTTTTACATCTCTTTCCAGCTTATTTCATTAACTTTCTTCTGAAGCTTCACTACTTGTCATATTTGTTGAATACAGGACATTTCAGTCGCTTTTAGAGCTATTTGGAAGTATATTTATACTCCCGAGTGAATCAAGAACCTTGACAAGAAGTTTGGCTTCAAATGGGACCAATTTCTAGAATTACGTCCAAGACCATAATCTACATCATGACCGTAATTCCCAGTTTGACTTTCCAATAGAACCATTTTTATGCAAGTATGAAGTTACACCCTTAACTTTCTCAATAGCAGCCTCTTGGAAGACAAAAACCTTGACAAGTGACATTATGGGTATGGCTGTAATTTTAGCTTGACTGTAATCTCCTGACCGACAATCTTTGACATCATACTATGATTGAAATTGAAGTCAAGGCAAACATCAGCCCACCTGCAAAATTTAAGACGAAACGGAGTTTAGCACTGAAATTATGGGCATGGTCATAATGACCATTATGCCCGTAATCTCCAAATCCAAGCATTAAAGGCCAACATTCAATTGGCCATAACTTCTCCATTACAAGTTCGTTTTGAGCATTCTTGGTATAAAAATGACGAGCATTTAATGAGCCATAATTGTATGAGCGTTTCAGGCATTAAAGAACATCGATAAAAGCATTACGGGTAGGGCCGTAATCTTGATTACGCCCATAATCTCTCTACAGCCAAAATTAAAATGGTCATAACTCCCTCATTATAAGTCTGTTTTAGACTTTTTTTGTGTCAAAATGTAGATAATTAAAAGCGCTATCAATGTAGCCGATCAAAGGGTCCCTTTGACTCTATATAAAGGGTGAAAAACCTCTTGGAAAGGGGCGATGAGTCTTGGCAAGGGGTGGTGATCTTGGTGAAAGCTTGGGAAAAGAAGATCTTTTGTGCGTCCATTCAAGAAGGCTTGGAGAAAGAGGATTGCTACCCTTCTTTGAAGAGTTTGCTCTTTTCTATCTTTGAATCTTTTCTTTGTTTCTTCCTTCTTCTAAAGATTTGTATCGTAACGACACTATGATAGAGTAATTTCTTTATCGGGACAAGGGTGCAATCTCGTTCATTGTATCTTCTATTCAAACTTGTTATTTCATGCCAAATGCAATTTTTATCTTGTGTTTATTCATTCCATGCTACTTTACTGCTAGTATTACCTTGATCACATAATTACTTTTTCCGAACGCCATAAGAAGGACCGAAAGGTGAATTGCAACACTAGATCTGCTAGATCGAACATGCCCTGAGCTATCAAGAATTAGGGCAAGATTTGTGTGGAGAACCCTATAATATCTCCAAACCCATTGGATCAATCTAGGTCCAGTTAGCCACGAAAGTAGGATGCCGATCTAGATTGATACCGGATTATGCCGTCGAAAGAGGGTAATCTGTACCATCTGATATTTCCTTGAACACTTTTAAAATTGCATTGCTATAATTTTAACTTATTTCAATTTGTGATCCATCGACAAGATGAACCCGAAGTTTCGATATCTCTAACCCCTGTTTTCTACCCAAAACTTTCTCTTGCTATATTCTGTTTGCATTGAGTTATCTTTGCTTTATTTTTCGTAATTCTAAACCACTTAATCAATTGTTTAGCTATTACTTTATAATCACTTGGTACGTGAACACTGTCCCTGTGGGATCGACACTTAAGTACAATCACGACAAAATCGTCGTGCTTGCGATTAGTGGTGCAATAGTATGGCACACATCATCTACCTTCCCTTATCTTAGCCCTATAACTCAAGAAGCGCCTATTAGGCCTTCAAGCTCTCGGCCAAGAAGGAAGTATTAGCCACCTTGCAAGTTAAGTTTGCTAACCTTCTTCATCAGCCCTTGAACCTCATGATGCGCCACTAGGAAGCATGAAGGTTCGGCTTAGGAGGAAGATCAGCCCCTTTGAGTGCTCTACCTTTACCATTAGCCCTTATACCTCAAGATGCTGATGTGTCCGCAAGTACATGGATTTATCGAAGTAATAAAAAAAAGATCGTTCCCAACGAGGATCTGGCAGTCAAGTACCAATTATACGACTTGCTTAAATCTAAGTGAATCAAATCGTGATTTTTGTTTAGACTCTAAGCACGAAAAGCAAAAGAAGTAACATACTAGAAAAAATTAGGTTTTAGAAGATTGGGACTCAGGGTTTAACCACACTAACAAGTATGAATTTAATAAAAGTTAACCTTTGAAAAGAATAACATAGTAATGAAAGGGGTTTTTCCTAAGGTATAGATTACCTCCTCCCGACGTGTAATATGGTATCTAACTATGCTAACTCCCTACTGTAGTGACAGTTAACGTAACTAGACCCATTAAGCTCTATGAAAAACCTTGAAATCCTTCAAACGAATCCAAACTACTCCCGTGATTGGATTTGTAGGTTTGAATAGAATGTTTCCAGCGTTGCGATTCACCTCCCGGTCCTTCACGCAATGTCTAAGATGCAACTATTCTTAGCCAGAGTAAATCATGTAAATAACACACTTCTAATCAAATCAATTCTATAAAATATCTTAACAAAGAATGAAATAACATTTTGATCCATAAATGTCAGTGGGCTACATCCCAAATCCCGAAATAAAGTTGTACTCGCTCATGATAAACGTTAACAGCATGTATATGAATAAAACTTGCATTGAATCCTATCAAAAGTACATGAATTCACTAAAAAAGTAAATGGAAAAGCTTCCCCTCGATCTGGACACGAAGGTGAAGTGATCAATTCTCCCTTTTGCGTGAATTCTCACCAGAATTTTGCCCTCGAACTCAATTTTTGCCCTAGCCGCCGTCTCTGATTGTGTTCATCCGAAAAAGTCCCTTTAGCCCTCCAAAAATCCCTCCTTTTATTGTTTAATCGGTTCATAACCCATCAAGGAAGAATTCTAGGGAGTTTGGTTCAATTCTGGTTCGATTTGGAGTTAAATTGAGTGAAGAACTCGAAAGGGCGAAAAAACTCACGACCCATAAACAGTTAACTGCTACAGCCATAAATGTTTTTATGAATAAAGTCCTCTGAACATAGAAAGATTCATGGCCTCACCCATGAAGGTTTCTGTGAACTTGTTTACTTAGCCGTGTTTTCACCCTTCGAATGTGAAACTCACGGCTAGCTAAAAAACTCACGGCTGCGGCCGTGAAAGTCGCATCTATCACTATTTTTGCCCCAAATTTGGTGTGCAACCTCGTAATTTCCTCGGGAATCATGCTATGGCTTCAAAAGTCATAAAATCCATCAATTTTATGCCATTTTACTTGCACTTTCACAAAAATTATGAAAAGTGAAAATTCCATACCAAGTGAAGTAAAAACACTAACAATAGGTATAAAATCATGAAATTAAGCCTAAATATCATATAAAACACAAGTTAAACATGATATAAATGCAACACATCAGAAGCATCAAGAGGAAGCCCTTAGAAGCATCATGGTTCGGCTAAGGATGTAGGTTAGCCCCTTGAGTTGAGCCACCTTCATCATCAGCCCTTGAACATCTTGATCGCCATTGGGGAACCCTAGAAGGCAACAAGGTTCGGCCAATGATTAAGGTCAACCCCCTAACTTGATTAGGTTACACCATCTCCTTGATCAACCATCATCCCCCATGTGTACCATCTAGGTAACCCTAGAAGCCACTTAAGGTTAGGTCAATGAAGGGGATGCGCCACCTAGGATGGTGAGGTGCACCAACCCTAACCCTAGTCACCAACCCTAGATGTGTTGGGAAACCCCGGGGACATTTTACAATTTTTCAGAGCCATGGGCATACATTTTACGCAGCGGAAGAATGTCCCCGAAACAGGCTAGTCCCAAAAACCCAGTGAAGATCTCTTGCGAGGGGGTCGACACGATGTGATAGTAAGTACCTTTAAGCAATTAGAAGCCGATGTCGATGAAGGCGCCCAAGTGTTCGCCCTCTGCAGTCTCGCACACACGGATTCCTAAAGTTTTCTTCTTCCTCGCCCGGTGCTAGCCTCGGGAAGAAGATCCATGCCTTAGGAGAATCCTCCAAGCAACTTGCGCCACCACCAAGATGTGATGCGCCAAGGAGATGGAAGGAGAAGACAACGCCGCAAGCCTTCTTGTTCCTTTGCGCCAAGGAAAGGAAGAGAAGAAGCATGCTTGCGCCCTTGATGGAAGAAGAAGAGCTCTAAGCTCTCCAAGCCGTCGCCCTCTAATGCTTCACGCCTCCAAGGAATTAGCATCATGAAGAGAGGGGGCGGTAAGGGCTTATTTATAGGAGCAAGAGGCGGTTAGGGGAGAATGGCAAGTGTTGACAATTAGGGCATGATTCTAGGAGATTATCCAATCAATTATATTGATTAAATCTCCACTCCCATATGCGCCTAAGACTTGCCAAAGCAAGCATCAGCCATATGCGCCCATATCATGCCATATGAGGCATTAATCCCATCCATGCGCCTAGACCTAGTCAAGGCAATATGATGGATTGCCTAATGTGGCTTGGGCGCAAGTCCTAATCCAATTAGGACTCTAATTATGTTAATAATCAGCCCACAATTGTCAAACACAATCCAATCAATTATCTTGTGTGATTTAATCAAATCCAATTTGATTTAATCACCAAGGAGATACCAAACAAGGCATAGGCGCCAATTCTAGTCCAACTAGAATTCCATATGCGCCTATCCCATTAATTCATCCCCATTATACCCTTCAAGCCTCTTAGCCCTTCAATACAACTTATTAGCAAGCCCAACTTAGTAATGGGCCAAACCCAAAGTCCATTATGCATGTTAACCAAGCTATTGGATCCAATCCAATTCAACCCATGGTTAAATGAGGCTAACCATGGTTAATTTGATCGATATGCCAAAAACGGAAGTTGGCCCCAATAAGTTTCTTCCATCTCATCAGGCCCATTGGTGCTGATGAAATCTCCCAAATAGATCAGAGTTATCCAATAACTCGATCTAAAGGCTACCCGATCAATATGAAAACTCGAGTATCAAGGTGTGCGACCCTATAGGTTCCTCTAACGCTGGTAGTGCTGACCAAAGGTCATCACAAGCAGTGAGTGGCACCTAGCAGTGCATCGCTGCTACCCAGGTTATTGGAATGGATATCGACATCGACATCCCCATCATCGCAACTAGGTACAGATGCATTACAGTCTCTTTGCCGTACTGATATCCGATTGGACAAGTGTGTCACCACTTGTTTTCATCCAATCACATGGCTATGACTAAAACAGGTTCTTCCCTGGGTATGGCCATACACTCTCAGTCATAGAACCATAAGGGAGCTCCATGGATATCATACTTCCCTAAGGAAGGGGCAAATCCTATGTCTGTCCATTGACCTTCTCATATGGGTCGTGACATGCTCAATGACAACCGTTATGACCTCCCAATAACGGCAAGGTGTTAGGTTGCATCAAAGCAAGTCCATAACCATATAGAATGGTCAATGACCTCAAGTCAAGGGATCAATGCATCTCCTGTCACTTGTGAGGATAACTCATGACACCAAGTCATAGCCTCACAGCGGGTCTGTCCAGTATATCCTCCAATGATATACCCATGTGTCTGCGTTAGCACCACATACCTAACCAGCCCACATACCAGTCTCTCAAGTACCAGAATTGTCCCATATCCACTCAGGTACATCGACTGGGGACTATAGTTCGAGCACAGATCCAATCTGTCTCCAGGGACATTATCATGTAAGTACACAATCGCAGGTGTAGACAAACAATGATAACGACAATGCCAGAAAGATATATATATTAATATCAGAGTCAAGTAGTACAAAGATGGACCAAAACTAGGTCCTAGGGCATATACACCAACAAGATGCGCCTCTAGGTTAACCCTAGAAGCCACCTTAGTTTCGGCTAGGTCAAGGCTTGTGCCACCTAGATGAGATGCACAAGGGAGAGAAAGAGAAGGAAAATTGCCGCTTGATGTCTTCAATTCTATTACATAATTACACAACATAATTGAAAAATAGAATTGAAAGTCGGCACACAGGCCTCACAATAATACACAAAACAACCTACTCATGCTTTTCTAAGATGCTATGAAAAATCAATAAGTAATCACTTTTAATTTTTCATAAAACCCTTCCATTAATTTTCAGCGACTCTACATGATCTTTCTTTGTGTTTTGCCCCTCACAGGAGTGTGCAAGAGGTAGCCTCCCCTTGCAATCCTTACCATATAGAGATTAGGGCAATCACCTAGTTTATGCCCCACATAATCTCCTATGGGTCTTGCGCCATGGGTCAATCCCACGAATGCAAGGAGGGGTAAATTCTTCCACATAGGGTCCATCCAACATGCGAAGAATACAAAATAAGAAAGAGACAAAGAGGCAAAAATCAAGGAAATTAATTTTTCAATAGAAAAATTCATGGCATAAATAATTTTTTCAAAAATCATTTCATGACATGGGAGAAAACAAGCATGTAGAAAAACACTTACACTATGTGGGTCTCATAAGATGCCTTTGATACCACTGTTGGGAATCCCCGAGCCAATTTTAAAATTTTAACAGAGCGGAAGTGCTGGCCTGAAATAGAATTCACAGAAGAAATAGAATCGACTTATGAGAAGAACACCTGTGGATGTGATAGAGTAGTACCTTATTTTGCAAACCCTTGGGGCAACCAATGAAGATGATGTAGACACGCAAGGGAGTGTCCTCTGCAGTCTCGCACACATGGGCTCCTCAAAGTCTCTCAAACCTCCACGCTTGGTGCTAGCCTCAGGAGGTGAGATCCACGCCTCTAGGAACTTCTCAACTTGCGCCAATCACTAAGACCAAGTGCCAAGGAGAAAAGGGAGTGTTGGCGACATAGAGTGGGTAGCACTACCACTTCTCCCAACCTTGATGCAAAATCTTCTATTTGTTATCACCTTCAAGACCCTTATGTTGGGGTATGCCCTTAAGGCTAATGTTTGAGGCCTTGGGATTGTAACAGTATCATGTATAAACTCTTATATTTATAAAGGCATGGTAGTTATTCAGTTTGTTACATTGTCTGCTGCAATAAGTGTACTTCTGAATAATGTCTCAAAGCTGTTCAGCTGGGCTGACATGCTATAAAGTCCTTAGTCGAGATATCTTGGTGAACATGAGACAGCCTTGATATGATTAAGACTAATATGTGTTCTAATCTTATAGGATGCTTCGAGCATGGAATAAGATGTAGACTCATGGGTACATTGGATGTACTGGACAGACCCTACTAGGATATTCAATTGGTTGTCACAATGTGAATAATCCTTGAATGCGACAAGTGGCACATTTCCTCTGACTTGAGATCACTTATGTTTCTAAATGATGATTGTCATTGTTTTGAGGTAGTTCAATATCATTTGAAACATAATGATTATAGACTATCTTGGATGGTGAGCTTGAATCAGGTTAGGGCACTAGTGATAGACATAGGATTGCCGTCTCCTTGTTTAAGGAGTGTGATGTTCTAAAGGGGCCCCCTGGATGAGGTGATTGAGAAAGTGTATGGCCATACCCAGGTGACTATGTTCATCTGATCTAATCATGCTCATCATATTGGAGCTACAAGCTTGACACGCTTGTCCAATAAGAACATCCAGTGGCAAAGGAAATTTGTATGCTTAGTGAAGGAGATTCACACTTGTGCTGTGGTTTGGGTGTAGTCTTGGAAGACTCTTTTCTTTATATCGGGAGACAGTGATGTGTTGCTAGATACCCCTCACTGATCGTGATAACATGAGTTATCGTTACCGACATTTAAAGGAAACCCTCAGGGTCGCACAATTTGATGATATGGCTTACTTAAGTCAGATCGTGTGGACTGAATTATTCAGGTTCAGTTTAAAGGGATTTTAATCTCTGATTGTAAGTGAGATCTAGTCTGATCATGTTTGATTGATTAGGGCTTGAGATCGGTAAGCTTCGATCGAGAGAATGGATGCTGGATCGGTGAGATCAGCAGCATCAAGAGATCAACGGTTAGATCTGGAACCTTAGGGTTTAATTGTGATCTAGACCATATCGCTTGGGTTATTTGGTCTTTGGACCAAACCAAATTGAACCAGCTCATTGAGTGAGCGTGTGGTTCAAATGGAGAGGAGTTTGCGATTGGGGTAAACCCATGATCGCATGTGAGTAAGTGGCTTTCTATTTTTAGAAAGCATGATCACATACGTGACCATCACTCACGTTCACGCCTAAGGCGCTCTACTCCCTCGCTTCTCCTACTCTCTCGTCGCCAACAAGCTCTCTTGAGTGTGGTGAAGAGGTTGACGAAAAAGGAGAAGGAAGAAATCGCCAAGCAAAGGATTCTCTCCCCTTCCATTCAACAACGACTCCTTGGAACCTTGCTAGCACAAGGAGCACCAAGAGAAGAGTAGGCGACATCAATTGTGTGCGTCACCTTAGGAGAAGGAGCATTTGCGCCTTTCCTTCCAAGACACCATCTAAGCGATGGCAATGGTAAGAATCGCTTCTCATTGAAAGTTGAATATATTACATGCTATGCGATCCTGTTAGAAACCCTAGATTCCGCTAGAGTTTTGTTGCGCCTCCTATTAGGGTTTCGCCTCCCCTTGTTCTAGGGGACTTTCAATTGGTATCAGAGCCATGTTATTGCATGCTAATATGTTTGCTTTCTTTGTGATCCTATGCAATGATCTATATGTTACAGGCGCATGTTTTCTTGTTGGCGCATATGTATGTTTTCTCAAAACCTTATGATACATGCGCGACTCATTGTAGATCTAAGGCCCTGCTTTAAACCCTTAGACGGGTTATTAGGGTTGAAGTCATCCCCTAGGTTAGATCCAGACTGTCTGATCAGACCATCTGACAGCCTTGATGGGTTGACCAGATAGCACCTGTGCGATAGCACCTGGTGGCTATAGGTCGACTGCAGACAGGCGTGTAGCGATGTCTGATTGCGATGACTAGTGAACACACATGAGTTAGGCCCGGGGTCACACCCGCTTGCCAGATCTCATGAGGGTTGTTCGGCCCTGGCGCATGCATGGTTGACCTTTTGGTCGACTCAAGTCAGTTAGGACTTGGTGCATGCAAGGGCAGTGGATCTGACTAGGTTGGATGAGTGGATCCCTAGTAATGTACCGTTGTAAGGTTGTAGGGCAAATAAGGAAATTAAAATTGATGCCTATGGGGTTTTCAAAAGTTAATTTTCATGATTGGATCACATGTTGATTGATGCCTATGTTTGTTTATTTATTCTTATGTGTGCTGCCCATGTTTAATGTGTGCTGTGCTGGGGCCTGCGTGCCTGGAATTTAAAGTTGTAAATTAATTATTGTGATCTGCGTATCACATTGTATTTAATTTATAAAGTGTAATTGACCTGCGTGTCAATCTTGTCTAGATAGATTAATTTGTAAGTTAATCAGACAAGAGCACAGAGCACACTTGGCAGAGGCGCTTGCAGCAGAGGCTTGACCAGGTGGGAGGTCCAGGGTTCGACTCTGGGACCAGGCGCATTTTCCCTGGTAGGCGCACCTGAGCTGCAGATGGCGCTTGGGCCCTGGGTTGGGCCAGATGAGCAGCAAAAGACCCATGAAGAAAAGCAAGTGAAGACTTAAGTTAATTAAGGTCTTACTTAGGCTATGGGCTTTTACCACATAAGATCCATGCTTTCTTTTATTGTTGAAATAAGTAGAACAGCATGATTTATTTATCTTCTGCTATCACCATAGGAATTGCATGATAGTGAAGAAGATAAAAGACCGTTAAAATCCAACGCTAAAATATCAAGCTCGTATGCCTTCTGACGCGAAACCTCACTGTTCTGACTATCGTTGGAGCCGTGTTGTACCCACTCAGTGGGCACGTCCATCTATCTTCAGACGGTGCGGGATTACACCTGCGTGTTACAGAGAAGGGATTTATCGCTTCTCGTTACTCAGCATAGCACGTGGTGGTCCAGGGAGTAGGTCGGGTTAGCTTGACCATGTGGACTACATATGTGGCGCATATGGTAGCGCATGGAGGCAGCCATCTGTGGGGTCAGAGATTGTGTTGTACCAACTCAGTTGGCACAGTCTGCTGGATTGCCCAGATGAAGGGGAATCGCACGGGTTGGCGATTGGCTGGGACAGCCTACCAGAGATTAGTGCTTGTACTCTCTGTGCATCTTATCTCGCCTGAGCGGGACGCGGAGACCAAGTATGAAATCTGGATCCCATCTCACTAAAAGAGTTCTACTCTTTCGGGCTGTTTTGCTGGATTTTTCAGCCAGATAAAATAGTGAGAAAAAGAATCATTCTTAAGTCCTGAATTGATTCTTTACATTGATACTGACCTTGCTGTTCTTGCATTGTTGTAGATACCTGCAGCAACGAACACCATGAGCTTCAATGTGCGATCCCTACTGGAAAGAGAGAAGTTTGCTGGGCCAAACTTCTCAGACTGGTTCGGACACCTTAAGATTGTTCTTAAGGCAGAGAGGAAACTGTATGTCCTCGAGACGGCGATACCGCCTCAGCCCGCTCCGAACGCCGCAAGGGCGGTTCGGGAAGCTTATGAAAAGCACGTCAATGATAGCATTGATGTCGCTTGCCTGATGCTAGCGTCTATGACGCCACCGCTGCAGCGTCAGCATGAGGATATGTCTGCTATAGACATGATAGCAAACCTCAAGATGCTGTATGCTGCACAGGCGAGGACAGAACGCTATAATCTGACAAAGCTTTTCTTTCAGAGCAAACTGGCTGAAGGGAGCCCAGTGGGAGCTCACGTGCTCAAGATGATTGGGCACAAGGAGGCTCTAGAGAAACTGGGGCATACTGTAACATCCCTCAGAACACACCCCACACGCATACAAGTAAAATACGGGGCTAAAAAAAATTTTACTCTTCCATTAAAACACAAGAAGAAAGCGGCATCGAAGGACATTACTACGGAACTGAAAACCGCACAGAACTGAGTAGGATCGATTTACTAGGAAATAGAAATCCGGAAATCCAGAAAAAATCCGGCAGCAAGTATTCTAAACTACTGCTGCACAGACACACATATCTTGTAACAACAACAAACGTCCACACTACACATATGTGGAATTTCAGAAATATACAGAACTGATTATTCAGATACTAAAATAAACAACACAAATTCGGTTACACATCTCAAATCGGACATTTCAAAATAAGAACCAATTCAATAAAAGAATCCAAGACTTGTATCCAATAATTTAAACGAAACAACTATAATATAATATCCTGAAAACAGGCATAAGCCCTCAGGAGATAAAACATGTCATATAGGTCATAATAAATTAGGCACGCAGGCTTGATAAATCTTTAGAAGACTATTCTTAGAAATGACATCAAACATTAGCGTCATATTAGCTGTAGCAATTACTGTCTTGATGTCTCACCTGAAAACATTTAAACAACGGAGGTGAGCTAAAAAGCTCAGTGAGTAAAAGACACTAAAAGTCATCCATAGTACACATCAAAAATATCATACTTAAGTTGAAATTCTTTTTATTTAACAGATAAGATAAATCAACTTAACATGCATGCTCATATCAGAAACAAACACAATCAAATACAGATACTTGTAACAATAGGCATCAAACAGGTAGGATATGAATATACCAACCCATACCAACTAACCACACCGTCTAATACATCTAAATACAGATCGAAACAGAACTACAGAAATCAGAACTGACAGACAGAAAATCAGAATTTTCAGAGTCCAAACGGATAGTCTACATCGGAAACAGAAAGGCCACAGAAGGCCTGATGACCACAGAAGGTCTGACCCCACCTCTGCCGAGGACGAGACAATGCATGCATATCAGAAACAGAATGGTAAAGGAGATATCAGTGGGTGGCCCCCGTCTTGTCAGGACGTGGCACTCTGGTCTCCAATACCCAGAACAGAATGGTAGAGGAGGTATCAGTGGGTGGCCCCCGTCTTGTTAGGACGTGGCACTCTGGCCTCCAAAACCCAGAACTGAATGGTAGAGGAGGTATCAGTGGGTGGCCCCCGTCTTGTTAGGACGTGGCACTCTGGCCTCCAAAACCCAGAACTGAATGGTAGAGGAGGTATCAGTGGGTGGCCCCCGTCTTGTTAGGACGTGGCACTCTGGCCTCCAAAACCCAGAACTGAATGGTAGAGGAGGTATCAGTGGGTGGCCCCCGTCTTGTTAGGACGTGGCACTCTGGCCTCCAAAACCCAGAACTGAATGGTAGAGGAGGTATCAGTGGGTGGCCCCCGTCTTGTTAGGACGTGGCACTCTGGCCTCCAAAACCCAGAACTGAATGGTAGAGGAGGTATCAGTGGGTGGCCCCCGTCTTGTTAGGACGTGGCACTCTGGTCTCCAATACCCAGAACAGAAATAGTGTCTCAAGGGTCGTAGTAGACTATCAGCACCATTACAGCGCCACAGAAGGAGGGTAAGGACACGGAAGAGTGCTACACTAGGGCATAATTTTACAGAACAGATTATACTGAAACAGAGAAGTAGGATCAACCACTACTTAATTCTTACATTATGCCCAAAGTCTAACAAACCAGAAAATGACACACCCCAATATCCAGTCCTTAAACACAGAACAGAAATTATATGAGTGAATTCCTTACAACTAACCTTAATTCATGTCAAACCATTCTATGTTCTCACAAATGTTTTAACACATTCAAGGTTTTCAGAAACTTCACAACATATAAACAGAATAGGAAATATCCACATAACAAACAATTAAATACAGAACAGAAATTATTCATATAACAAACATTTAAATACAGAACAGAAATTATTCATGAAATAATCTCCTCAAAATTCCTAAAACCGTGAGCTATAAAATTACTGTAAGGGGCGCCACTTTCAGAACCTTAACAGAACGTACAAATTTCATGTAATTAATTTCAGTCCCCCACTACAGATAATTTTAATTACACGTTTGTGAAGAAAATTGACAAAAGCCCCAAAATTGGCTCGAACTATATTTTCGAAAATTCCTAAGTTCTTAGTTAAATCCCCAATTTTGTTTTCTCTAAAATTTCTCATCAAACAAATAAATTTTAGAAGAACTACAGACCACAATTTAAGAGGTTAAACCATACAATGTAAATTTTTCTCACAAAGGAATATTCGTCTAACCAAAACATAGCAGATTTATATTGTCAGTTTGCAAAATATATTTTTAGTCCAATTTCGAACCAAAGCTAGTCAATATTGTATTCAAAATGAAGCTCTCTGAATCTAGTTTCCAATAAAACTGGTTTCACAAGATTTCGAATTTTAGACAGGAAGATATAAGGGTTCGAACATAAGAAGGTCAGAATTTCAGATTTCAAGAAAACAGATTCATATATCAGACTTGCGACATTTATTTCAGATCCAATAACTAATCGAAAATAGGCGTTATGGGAGTCAAAATAAAGCTCTTCGAGCCTACGGTCTAATAAAACTGATTTGAAAAGATTTCGAGCTATACCTAGGGAGATATGATGGTTCGAACACATAAAGGTCGAAATCCAGATTTCCAGAAAACTGATTTTGTACAGCTAGATTGCAATACAGATTGAAATACGAATAAAGCTCGGATATGGTCGATATCAGATTCAAATTAAAGCCGAATGTATCTAGTTTCATACAAAATTTATTTCGTGCGATTTGGATCTATAGACCATGAGATATTGGGGTTATAGTACACAAAGGTCAGATTAACGAATGCAGATTTCAGCAGAACAGGATTTTAAAACCCTATAATTATTTGAATTCAACCCCATACGAATAATCATGGCAAATAACGAATTTTAATTCGGATTAGACTCCTTAGGATCGAATTACTCACCAGAAAAATCGCCCACAGAGAAAACGCCGAAACAGGGGATCAGGGGTCTCCAGAAAGTTCGTCCACCACCAGTCTGCCACCACCAGCGTCAGAAATTTTGCAGGAGCGCCAAGCACAGTGAGGGGCGACAACACAGGCGGCTAGGGCAAGAAACAAACCACAAATCGTGAGGGAGAGGAGCTCTCACGAATTTTCCCCCTTTTTTTTTATTTTTTTTTTTTCCACCCCAAACGGATCCAAGATCCAATAACCCAATTAACTTAAGTGGAAATCGGCTTTAATGGGCTTACCTGGGCTTAACCACCATGCGCCACTCCAATAACACAGAAATATGCGCCACCATGGTGGAAGAATTCCAGGAGCAAATAGTCAAGGTTGAGGGTTCGAAGCCCCAACGAAAATAATTATTTTTGCCCTGTAGGAAAAAGTCCTACAATTAGGCAAAAATCCCTAAATTTTAACCGATAAAAATACAGAAACTGAATTTCTAACCTTAAATCATAATTCAGAAAATCAAGGGCGTTACATCCTCCCCCCCTTATAGAGCTTTAGTCCTCTAAAGCTGACCAAGCCCGTCACTAAACAGGTGAGGATGCTCCTTTCTCATATCTGCTTCAACCTCCCAAGAGGCTTCTTCAACAGACTGATTTCCCCAGATGACTTTCACAAGTGGAATAACCTTATTCCTCAGCACTTTCTCTTTTCTATCTTCAATTCTGAGAGGTTTCACCACAAAAGTCATGTTCTCTTCAAGCTGAAGAGGTTCCAACTCTAGAACATGAGAAGGATCAGAACAATATTTTCTGAGTGCAGAAACATGGAACACATTATGGAGGTGTTCCAGTGATGGGGGCAGAGCAAGTCGATATGCCACAGGTCCAATCCTCTCAATGATATCAAAGGGACCAATGTACCTGGGACTCAATTTTCCTCTCTTCCCAAATCTCATCACCCCTTTCATAGGCGAGACCTTTAGGAAAACATGCTCTCCCACCAAAAACTCAAGAGGACGCCGCCTCACATCAGCATAACTCTTCTGTCTATCCTGAGCAATCTTCATCTTTTTCTGAATTTCTCTGATCTTCTCAGTGGCTTCCTGAACAGCATCAGACTTTAGCACTGTTCTGTCCCCAGTTTCCTCCCAGCATATAGGTGTTCTGCATTTCCTCCCATATAGGGCCTCATACGGAGCCATCTGTATGCTAGAGTGGAAGCTATTGTTGTAGGTGAACTCTATCAGTGATAAGTCCAGATCCCACTCAACAGACCAGTCAATCACATAAGATCTCAGAAGATCCTCAAGTGTCTGAATAGTTCTCTCTGTCTGACCATCAGATTGAGGATGATATGCAGTGCTAAAACTCAGATTAGTTCCCAAATCTTCCTGTAATTTCTTCCAAAACCTGGACAGAAATCGAGGATCACGATCAGAGACAATGTCCAAAGGAACTCCATGTAATCTGACTATCTCATCGATGTACAGTTTTGCTAACCGATCCAAACTGTAAGTCATTTTGATCGGTAAGAAGTGAGCTGACTTCGTGAGCCTGTCCACAATCACCCATACGGCATCATGATTCCTTCTGGTATTGGGCAGCCCACACACAAAGTCCATACTGATATGCTCCCACTTCCACTGAGGAATAGGGAGAGACTGCATCAAACCGCCCGGCCTCTGATGCTCAGCCTTCACGGTTTGGCAAGTCAAACATCTGGACACAAACAAATGCACATCCTTCTTCATACCATGCCACCAGAAAGTCTTTTTCAGATCCTGATACATCTTGGTACTACCAGGATGAACGGTATACTTAGTGCAATGACTTTCCTTAAGAATTTCATTTCTCAACTCAGGGTCCTCAGGGACACAGACCCTTCCACGAAATCTGAGGAGACCATCATCCGACATACTGAAATTCTCATCCCAGCCTTGCTCAGACCTCTCTTTCCACCGTAGAATATCCTGATCTGACTGCTGCCCTGATCTCAGTCTCTGCAATAAATCTGACTGAACCCTGAGAGAAGCCAGAAGACCGCCTCTCTCACCCGGAGTCACACTCAGATGCATATCACTGAACTCCTGCAATAGTCGCCACTCCTGGACTCGCAATGCAGCTATCTGAGTCACAGGATACCGACTAAGAGCATCAGCCACCACATTGGCTTTACCAGACTGATATTGGATGGTGAAGTCATAATCCTTTATCAATTCAAGCCATCGCCTCTGTCTCATATTCAGCTCTTTCTGAGTGAAGATATACTTCAAGCTCTGGTGATCTGTAAACAATTCAAATGTCTGTCCAAACAGATAGTGCCTCCAGATTTTCAAGGCAAAAACTACAGCTGCCAACTCCAGATCATGAGTGGGGTAGTTTACTTCGTAATCTTTGAGTTGCCTTGAAGCATAAGCGACTACTTTTCCTTGCTGCATCAGTACAGCACCCAGACCCTTACCAGAGGCATCAGTGTAAACAGTGAACTTCTCTCCATCACAGGGAATGATGAGGATAGGAGCACTGGTCAGTCTCTTTTTCAGTTCCTGAAAACTAGACTCACAATCATCAGACCACTCAAACTTCAAATTCTTTTTAGTTAACTTAGTCAGAGGACCAGCCAACTTGGAAAAACCTTCCACAAAACGGCGGTAGTATCCAGCTAAGCCCAGAAAACTTCTGACCTCAGTCGCTGTAGTTGGTCTTCCCCAGTGAAGAATGGCCTCCACCTTCACTGGATCCACAGACACACCCTGGCTAGAAATAATGTGCCCCAGAAAACCAATCTGATCTAGCCAGAACTCACATTTGCTGGCCTTAGCATATAGCCGCTTCAGCCGCAGAATCTCCAGCACCTTGCGCAAATCCTGAGAGTGGTCTTGCGCATTCTTGGAGTAGATCAGAATATCATCAATGAAGACAACCACACATTTGTCCAGGAGCTCATGAAATACCCTGTTCATCAGATCCATAAACACCGCAGGGGCATTTGTCAGTCCAAAGGGCATAACAAGAAACTCATAGTGCCCATACCTGGTCCTGAATGCAGTTTTAGGTACATCCTCCTCCTGAACTTTCATCTGATAATAGCCAGACCTCAGGTCAATTTTAGAGAATACAGTAGCACCCTGCAACTGATCAAAGAGATCATCAATACGGGGTAATGGGTACTTATTCTTAGCAGTCACTTGATTGAGTTGACGGTAATCGATGCACATGCGCAAAGTACCATCCTTCTTCTTCACAAATAACACAGGTGCTCCCCATGGAGAAACACTGGGTCGAATATACCCCTTCTCTAATAGTTCTTCTAGTTGCTTCTTCAGCTCTGTCAGTTCTGAAGTTGCCATCCTGTAAGGAGCTTTAGATATCGGTGCCGTGCCTGGCAACAACTCGATACCAAACTCAACTTCTCTGCTGGGTGGTAACCCAGATAAATCATCAGAGAAGACGTCAGCAAACTCTCTTACCACAGGAATTTTAGCCAGATCCAAATCATACTCAGTCTGCACCTTGACATGCGCCAGATACCCCTTGCAGCCCTGGGCTAAAAGCTTCCTGGCCTGCAGATGAGATATCACCAAAGGCTCCTGTTCTGAAATCCGGCCTTGGATAACCAGTTGCTGTCCATCACTTAGATGCAGAGTAATTAACTTTTCAAAACAATCTAAAGTAGCATGATAGGCAGACAGCCAATCCATGCCCAGTATGATGTCATAGTCTTTCATAGGAAGACTAATCAAATTAATAGGCAAATCATATCCTTCAACCTTAATCAAACAGTCAGGATATACTATATCTGTAGATACGGCCTCACCCATAGGTGTATGAACAGAAATACAGAAATCAAGTATCCTAGGCAACACAGGCAGACATATTGCAAAACATGCAGACACAAAGGATAAATTGGCACCAGGATCAAAAAGAATGCGTGCCAAATAACTAAACACATAAAGTGTACCTTCTACCACGGACTTCGAAGCCGAAGCATCCCTCTCCGCGATGGCATACACGCGAGTCTGCACAGTAGGCTTCTCACCCTGTCCTCTAGCATCCGGCATAGGACAGTCCTTAATCATATGCCCCACCTTACCACATCTGAAGCAAGCGCCAGTCTTCCTGTAGCACTCATTATCCTGATGTTTAGTGCTCCTGCAGTGGAGACACTTCCTGCCATTCTGAGAAACTGTGCTGACTGGCTTCTGATAAGGTTGGTATCTGCCCTTATGGTCTTTCTTCTTATTCTTGAAATTCTTCTTATCCTTACCACCCAGAGTGGGTGCGTAAGTCACAGAAGTAGGGGCGGATGCAGTGACTGGAATAGTATCTGCAGCCATCTCAGTAATGCACCTCTCAGCAGTGCGAGCCCTGTCTACCACTTCAGCATAAGTCTCCAAGTGTAGCATAGCTACCCTTGTCCTGATGTCTTTCCTCAAACCCCGCTGAAACTTCTTGGCTCTTCTTTCCTCGGTGTTAACTAAGTGAGGAGCATACCCCGACAACCGAGCGAATGTGGCTTCATACTGATCCACCGTCAGGTCGCCCTGCTCAAGACGAATAAACTCCACCTCGCGCTCCTCAGATAAGCTAGAGGGGAAAAACTTAGCATTGAACTTCATCATGAAGTACTGCCAATCAACAACTCTGGATTCAGTTGCCGCCAGTCTGACGACTCCCTTCCACCAGTCTTCGGCATCTCCACGCAACATGAAGACATACAAACATAGCTTGTTTGCATCATCACAGCGCAAAACCTGGAAAATCTTTTCCAGTGTCAAAAGCCAATCCTCAGCTGCTCTGGGCCCCGGACTACCATAAAATGCAGTCGGGTTCAGGTGTTAAAACTCTCGAACCAACCGAGCATATCGTTGATGTGCGCCATCACCCAGAGGAGAACCAGCCGGTTGTGCTTGTGACTGAGACTGTGTCTGCGACAGCCGCTGCAATAACTGTTGCTGAACCTCCATGTGCTGCGCCTGTTGCTGCTGCATCATCTGAGTTTGCTGCTGAATGAATGCGTTCTGTTGTTGCATCATAGTAGTCATAGCCTCCATGGTCTGCCTCAGATCAGGCTGTTGATCACCGTTGCTACTGCTAGCTCTTGGTCGCACCATTATGTTTACCTGCATCACATAACACAGTAGAATAACAACCAATATTCAATCACAAATCAAATCCTAACTTGGTTTCTAGCAATACACAAACAGAGTTTTCCTTCCCCGGAGTTTCTAATTGCTAGTAAAATTCCTCTGATACCATCTGTAACATCCCTCAGAACACACCCCACACGCATACAAGTAAAATACGGGGCTAAAAAAAATTTTACTCTTCCATTAAAACACAAGAAGAAAGCGGCATCGAAGGACATTACTACGGAACTGAAAACCGCACAGAACTGAGTAGGATCGATTTACTAGGAAATAGAAATCCGGAAATCCAGAAAAAATCCGGCAGCAAGTATTCTAAACTACTGCTGCACAGACACACATATCTTGTAACAACAACAAACGTCCACACTACACATATGTGGAATTTCAGAAATATACAGAACTGATTATTCAGATACTAAAATAAACAACACAAATTCGGTTACACATCTCAAATCGGACATTTCAAAATAAGAACCAATTCAATAAAAGAATCCAAGACTTGTATCCAATAATTTAAACGAAACAACTATAATATAATATCCTGAAAACAGGCATAAGCCCTCAGGAGATAAAACATGTCATATAGGTCATAATAAATTAGGCACGCAGGCTTGATAAATCTTTAGAAGACTATTCTTAGAAATGACATCAAACATTAGCGTCATATTAGCTGTAGCAATTACTGTCTTGATGTCTCACCTGAAAACATTTAAACAACGGAGGTGAGCTAAAAAGCTCAGTGAGTAAAAGACACTAAAAGTCATCCATAGTACACATCAAAAATATCATACTTAAGTTGAAATTCTTTTTATTTAACAGATAAGATAAATCAACTTAACATGCATGCTCATATCAGAAACAAACACAATCAAATACAGATACTTGTAACAATAGGCATCAAACAGGTAGGATATGAATATACCAACCCATACCAACTAACCACACCGTCTAATACATCTAAATACAGATCGAAACAGAACTACAGAAATCAGAACTGACAGACAGAAAATCAGAATTTTCAGAGTCCAAACGGATAGTCTACATCGGAAACAGAAAGGCCACAGAAGGCCTGATGACCACAGAAGGTCTGACCCCACCTCTGCCGAGGACGAGACAATGCATGCATATCAGAAACAGAATGGTAAAGGAGATATCAGTGGGTGGCCCCCGTCTTGTCAGGACGTGGCACTCTGGTCTCCAATACCCAGAACAGAATGGTAGAGGAGGTATCAGTGGGTGGCCCCCGTCTTGTTAGGACGTGGCACTCTGGCCTCCAAAACCCAGAACTGAATGGTAGAGGAGGTATCAGTGGGTGGCCCCCGTCTTGTTAGGACGTGGCACTCTGGCCTCCAAAACCCAGAACTGAATGGTAGAGGAGGTATCAGTGGGTGGCCCCCGTCTTGTTAGGACGTGGCACTCTGGCCTCCAAAACCCAGAACTGAATGGTAGAGGAGGTATCAGTGGGTGGCCCCCGTCTTGTTAGGACGTGGCACTCTGGCCTCCAAAACCCAGAACTGAATGGTAGAGGAGGTATCAGTGGGTGGCCCCCGTCTTGTTAGGACGTGGCACTCTGGCCTCCAAAACCCAGAACTGAATGGTAGAGGAGGTATCAGTGGGTGGCCCCCGTCTTGTTAGGACGTGGCACTCTGGCCTCCAAAACCCAGAACTGAATGGTAGAGGAGGTATCAGTGGGTGGCCCCCGTCTTGTTAGGACGTGGCACTCTGGTCTCCAATACCCAGAACAGAAATAGTGTCTCAAGGGTCGTAGTAGACTATCAGCACCATTACAGCGCCACAGAAGGAGGGTAAGGACACGGAAGAGTGCTACACTAGGGCATAATTTTACAGAACAGATTATACTGAAACAGAGAAGTAGGATCAACCACTACTTAATTCTTACATTATGCCCAAAGTCTAACAAACCAGAAAATGACACACCCCAATATCCAGTCCTTAAACACAGAACAGAAATTATATGAGTGAATTCCTTACAACTAACCTTAATTCATGTCAAACCATTCTATGTTCTCACAAATGTTTTAACACATTCAAGGTTTTCAGAAACTTCACAACATATAAACAGAATAGGAAATATCCACATAACAAACAATTAAATACAGAACAGAAATTATTCATATAACAAACATTTAAATACAGAACAGAAATTATTCATGAAATAATCTCCTCAAAATTCCTAAAACCGTGAGCTATAAAATTACTGTAAGGGGCGCCACTTTCAGAACCTTAACAGAACGTACAAATTTCATGTAATTAATTTTAGTCCCCCACTACAGATAATTTTAATTACACGTTTGTGAAGAAAATTGACAAAAGCCCCAAAATTGGCTCGAACTATATTTTCGAAAATTCCTAAGTTCTTAGTTAAATCCCCAATTTTGTTTTCTCTAAAATTTCTCATCAAACAAATAAATTTTAGAAGAACTACAGACCACAATTTAAGAGGTTAAACCATACAATGTAAATTTTTCTCACAAAGGAATATTCGTCTAACCAAAACATAGCAGATTTATATTGTCAGTTTGCAAAATATATTTTTAGTCCAATTTCGAACCAAAGCTAGTCAATATTGTATTCAAAATGAAGCTATCTGAATCTAGTTTCCAATAAAACTGGTTTCACAAGATTTCGAATTTTAGACAGGAAGATATAAGGGTTCGAACATAAGAAGGTCAGAATTTCAGATTTCAAGAAAACAGATTCATATATCAGACTTGCGACATTTATTTCAGATCCAATAACTAATCGAAAATAGGCGTTATGGGAGTCAAAATAAAGCTCTTCGAGCCTACGGTCTAATAAAACTGATTTGACAAGATTTCGAGCTATACCTAGGGAGATATGATGGTTCGAACACATAAAGGTCGAAATCCAGATTTCCAGAAAACTGATTTTGTACAGCTAGATTGCAATATAGATTGAAATACGAATACAGCTCGGATATGGTCGATATCAGATTCAAATTAAAGCCGAATGTATCTAGTTTCATACAAAATTTATTTCGTGCGATTTGGATCTATAGACCATGAGATATTGGGGTTATAGTACACAAAGGTCAGATTAACGAATGCAGATTTCAGCAGAACAGGATTTTAAAACCCTATAATTATTTGAATTCAACCCCATACGAATAATCATGGCAAATAACGAATTTTAATTCGGATTAGACTCCTTAGGATCGAATTACTCACCAGAAAAATCGCCCACAGAGAAAACGCCGAAACAGGGGATCAGGGGTCTCCAGAAAGTTCGTCCACCACCAGTCTGCCACCACCAGCGTCAGAAATTTTGCAGGAGCGCCAAGCACAGTGAGGGGCGACAACACAGGCGGCTAGGGCAAGAAACAAACCACAAATCGTGAGGGAGAGGAGCTCTCACGAATTTTCCCCCTTTTTTTTTATTTTTTTTTTCCACCCCAAACGGATCCAAGATCCAATAACCCAATTAACTTAAGTGGAAATCGGCTTTAATGGGCTTACCTGGGCTTAACCACCATGCGCCACTCCAATAACACAGAAATATGCGCCACCATGGTGGAAGAATTCCAGGAGCAAATAGTCAAGGTTGAGGGTTCGAAGCCCCAACGAAAATAATTATTTTTGCCCTGTAGGAAAAAGTCCTACAATTAGGCAAAAATCCCTAAATTTTAACCGATAAAAATACAGAAACTGAATTTCTAACCTTAAATCATAATTCAGAAAATCAAGGGCGTTACACATACCATCAACCAGGAGCTTGCTGTAGACATCATTCTGCAGTCTCTCCCGCCCTCTTTCGATGCGTTCATTATTAACTTTAATATGAACAAAATCGATTGTACTCCGGCAGAGCTGCTGAATATGCTCTTGACTACTGAGGAGACTCTGAAGGGAAAGCCTTCGACCTCTGTCTTAATGGTTCCTTCTAGGAACAAGAAGAAGGGGAAGAAGGGCAAGACCCCTGTCAAGAGTTACAGCAAGGCTCTGAAGCAAAAGGTCAAGCGGTCAAAGGAATACAGATGTTTCCACTGTGGCCAGCTGGGTCACTGGAAAAAGGACTGTAAAGCGCTCCAAGGAGATAAGAGGGGAAGCATCGCTTCTGGCTCAGGTATATACGTGACGGAAGTCATGGTTTCATCTTCTTCTATTTCATGGGTGTTGGACACTGCATGTGGAGTTCACATTTGTTCAAATGTACAGGAACTCAAGAGAAGAAGACAGGTGGGACAGCATGAGGTGGACCTACGAGTTGGAAACGGGGCACGGGTTGCTGCTGTTGCTGTAGGAGACTATTTCATCTCTTTGCCATCTGGGCTTGTATTAGAACTAAACAGTTGTTACTTTGTTCCTAGCATTACTAAGAATATTATCTCCATTCCTGCTCTTGTCAGGAAGGGATTTTCCTTTGAATGCAATATTTCAAAGTGTGTTTTATCTTTTGATAATATTGTTTATGCCACTGGTTCAATTAACAATGGGTTATTCATGTTGGACATGGAAAGTTCTATACAGCAGATTGATATTAAGAAAGCCAAGTATGCTAATGACAGCACCTTGCTATGGCATAGTCGTTTAGGCCATATTAACAAGAAGCGCATTAAGCGGTTGCATGATCATGGACTGCTGGGATCATTCTCCTATGAGGAGATTGATACATGCAAGGCTTGTTTAATGGGCAAAATGACGAAGTCACCTTTTCTTAACAAAGGTCATAGGGCTTCAGGTTTACTTGACCTTATACACAGTGATGTGTGTGGGCCATTTAGTAAACATGCCAGAGGTGGCTATCAGTACTTCATTACCTTTACTGATGATTTCAGTAGGTATGGGTATGTCTATTTAATGAGACATAAAAGTGAATCTTTTGACAAGTTCAAAGAGTTCAAGAATGAAGTACAGAATCAGCTAGGCCAAAATATCAAGGCACTTCGTTCTGATCGAGGTGGAGAATACCTAAGTCGAGAGTTTACTGACTATCTGAAGGAGTGTGGGATTATCTCACAGCTCACTCCGCCAGGAACACCGCAATGGAATGGTGTGTCCGAGAGGAGAAATAGAACGTTACTTGATATGGTTCGTTCTATGATGAGTCAGGCTACTCTACCTTACTCCTTTTGGGGATTTGCACTGGAGACAGCTGCAAAGGTACTAAACCGAGTGCCATCCAAGGCAGTTTCTAAGACGCCATATGAGTTATGGTATGGGAAACAGCCGAGCTTGACATTTATCAGGATCTGGGGCTGCGAGGCTTATGTCAAAAAGCTCACCTCTGGGAAACTAGAGAGCAGATCTGACAAATGTATCTTTGTCGGTTACCCTAAGGAAACTAAGGGTTATTATTTCTACGATCCCAAAGAGAACAAGGTATTTGTTGCTCGGACGGCCATATTTCTTGAGAAGGAGTTTCTTCTGCAAGAGGCCAGTGGGAGAGAAATAAAGCTGGATGAGAATCTAGAGGAAGGACAAAGTGGTCAAGCACAGTTGGATGAGCCTGAGCCGGTAGAACAGGTTATTGAACAACCTGAGGCTCAGATATCACGGGAACCGCGAAGATCGGGAAGGATCCGTCGACAGCCAGAAAGCTATGACGGAGTCTACATCATTGATAATGATGAACCCCTCACTTATGCGGATGCGGTCAGTGGACCGGAGTCAGCGAGATGGCTTGAAGCTATGCGCGCCGAGATGGACTCCATGTCAGATAACCAAGTCTGCGATTTGGTTGATCCGCCTCCGGGAGTTATCCCTATAGGCTGTAAATGGATCTTCAAGAAGAAGATTGACATGGATGGTAACGTGGTTACCTATAAAGGCAGGCTAGTTGCGAAAGGTTTCAAACAAATCTACGGGATAGATTATGATGAAACTTTCTCACCTGTAGATATGTTTAAGTCTATTCGGATTCTTTTTGCGATAGCAGCATATTACGATTATGAGATTTGGCAAATGGATGTGAAAACAGCTTTCCTGAATGGAAATCTGGATGAGGATGTGTATATGACACAACCAGAAGGTTTCACTAATCCATCAGATCGTCATAAAATATGCAAGTTAAAGAAGTCTATTTATGGACTTAAACAAGCATCTAGAAGCTGGAATATTCGTTTTGATGAATCAATCAGTGAGTTTGGTTTCATCAAGAACGAGGATGACCCGTGTGTATATAAGAGGTTTAGTGGGAGCGTGATTACTTTCCTAGTCCTCTACGTCGATGATATCTTGATCATTGGAAAAGATATTCCTGAAATGCATGCGGTTAAGGCATGGTTAAGGAAATGTTTCCAGATGAAAGATCTAGGAGAAGCAGCCTATGTATTAGGTGTGAAGATCTACAGGGATAGATCTAAGAGGCTTCTCGGGCTGTGCCAGAGTACTTACATCGATAAAGTCCTGGAGAGATTTCATTTAGAGAATTCTAAAAGAGGATATCTTCCAGTCAGACATGGTCTGAATCTTTCGAAGAGTCAGTGTCCACAAACACAGACTGAGAAAGATGAAATGGACAATACGCCTTATGCTTCGGCTATTGGGTCCATTATGTATGCGATGTTGTGTACTCGCCCAGACGTCGCTTACGGGTTAAGCGTGACTAGTCGGTTCCAAAGTAATCCAGGATTGGCGCACTGGATTGCAGTCAAGAACATTTTAAAATATCTGCGGAGGACCAAAGATATGTTCTTGATATATGGTGGTCGGGAAGAACTCAGTATTGAAGGATATACTGACGCTTCATTCCAGTCTGACCAGGATGATTTCCGATCGTAATCAGGCTATGTTTTTAGCTTGAATGGAGGAGCGGTGGTGTGGAAGAGTTTCAAACAGTCAACTGTTGCTGATTCCACAACAGAAGCCGAGTATGTTGCAGCCTCGGAAGCATCCAAGGAGGCAGTGTGGATTCGTAAGTTTGTGAGAGAACTTGGTGTTGTTCCTTCGAGTGCAGATCCTTTGGTTATCTTCTGTGATAACACTGGAGCAATCGCACAAGCAAAGGAACCACGGTCGCACCAGAAGTCCAAGCACATACAGAGACGGTTTCACTTGATCAGGGAGATCATAGATCGTGGCGAGATCAAAGTCTGCAAGGTTCATACAGATGACAATCTGGCAGACCCGCTTACCAAGCCTCTGGCGCAGCAGAAGCATGAGAAGCACTGTAATAATATGGGTTTGAGATTTCTCAACCATTAGATTAAGTGCAAGTGGGAGATTGTTGGGGTATGCCCTTAAGGCTAATGTTTGAGGCCTTGGGATTATAACAGTATCATGTATAAGCTCTTATGTTTATAAAGGCATGGTTGTTATTCAGTTTGTTACATTGTCTGCTGCAATAAGTGTACTTCTGAATAATGTCTCAAAGTTGTTCAGCTGGGCTGACATGCAATAAAGTCCTTAGTCGAGATATCTTGGTGAACATGAGACAGCCTTGATATGATTAAGACTAATATGTGTTCTAATCTTATAGGATGCTTCGAGCATGGAATAAGATGTAGACTCATGGGTACATTGGATGTACTGGACAGACCCTACTAGGATATTCAATTGGTTTCCTCTGACTTGAGATCACTTGTGTTTCTAAATGATGATTGTCATTGTTTTGAGGTAGTTCAATATCATTTGAAACATAATGATTATAGACTATCTTGGATGGTGAGCTTGAATCAGGTTAGGGCACTAGTGATAGACATAGGATTGCCGTCTCCTTGTTTAAGGAGTGTGATGTTCTAAAGGGGCCCCCTGGATGAGGTGATTGAGAAAGTGTATGGCCATACCCAGGTGACTATGTTCATCTGATCTAATCATGCTCATCATATTGGAGCTACAAGCTTGACACGCTTGTCCAATAAGAACATCTAGTGGCAAAGGAAATTTGTATGCTTAGTGAAGGAGATTCACACTTGTGCTGTGGTTTGGGTGTAGTCTTGGAAGACTCTTTTCTTTATATCGGGAGACAGTGATGTGTTGCTAGATACCCCTCACTGATCGTGATAACGTGAGTTATCGTTACCGACATTTAAAGGAAACCCTCAGGGTCGCACAATTTGATGATATGGCTTACTTAAGTCAGATCGTGTGGACTGAATTATTCAGGTTCAGTTTAAAGGGATTTTAATCTCTGATTGTAAGTGAGATCTAGTCTGATCATGTTTGATTGATTAGGGCTTGAGATCGGTAAGCTTCGATCGAGAGAATGGATGCTGGATCGGTGAGATCAGCAGCATCAAGAGATCAACGGTTAGATCTGGAACCTTAGGGTTTAATTGTGATCTAGACCATATCGCTTGGGTTATTTGGTCTTTGGACCAAACCAAATTGAACCAGCTCATTGAGTGAGCGTGTGGTTCAAATGGAGAGGAGTTTGCGATTGGGGTAAACCCATGATCGCATGTGAGTAAGTGGCTTTCTATTTTTAGAAAGCATGATCACATACGTGACCATCACTCACGTTCACGCCTAAGGCGCTCTACTCCCTCGCTTCTCCTCCTCTCTCGTCGCCAACAAGCTCTCTTGAGTGTGGTGAAGAGGTTGACGAAAAAGGAGAAGGAAGAAATCGCCAAGCAAAGGATTCTCTCCCCTTCCATTCGACAACGACTCCTTGGAACCTTGCTAGCACAAGGAGCACCAAGAGAAGAGTAGGCGACATCAATTGTGTGCGTCACCTTAGGAGAAGGAGCATTTGCGCCTTTCCTTCCAAGACACCATCTAAGCGATGGCAATGGTAAGAATCGCTTCTCATTGAAAGTTGAATATATTACATGCTATGCGATCCTGTTAGAAACCCTAGATTCCGCTAGAGTTTTGTTGCGCCTCCTATTAGGGTTTCGCCTCCCCTTGTTCTAGGGGACTTTCACCTTACGCCAAGGAGGAGAGGGGAGGTGACAATAGGAGATGAGAGAAGAGAACTAGTGCAAAAATCTCCCAAGAAAGCCTCTCTATTTATAATAGATGCACCAGCTATTCTTGGAGATTATTTTTTTTAAAATTTAATATGTAGATATATTAAATATAATGAAGAATGCGCCTAGGCGAATTTAATATACATATATTAAATAAAATTAGCAAATATATTAATTATTTTAATCATGTAGGCACCTATTAATATCTTATAATTAAATATATAAATATATTTAATATAAATGCACCTAGGCCTATTAATTAGCCAAGAGAAAAATTATCTTGCCAATTAATAATTTTATTCATTCATATGACTTACGTGCCAAGTCCAAACTTGCACTAAGGCTCTTATTTGACTCATTTTGACAACATAGGTCAATAGAGGTCAAACGCGATCCACTAGAAATCAACTAGTGGTCAAATATGAACTAAATAAAATCTCATCTCCAAAGAAGTAATCTCAAAGCATATGTGTCCCAAAATAATATGAATCATACAATGATTCGATCTGATTCTATCCGATCAATATGAGACCACAAGTGTCTAGATGTACGACCCTGGAGGTTCTTCAGACGTTGGCAGCAATAACCTCATGTCATCACAAACAATGAGTGGCACATAGCAGTACATCATTACTACCAAAGTCATCAGAATGGAGTCATCATCGACAGTCCCTAAAACTACGATGAAGTACATGTACACATTTGTCCTTTCGCGAGGCTAATGTCCAAATTGGACAAGTGTGTCACACTTATTTAACCCAATCAAATGGTCATGATTAAATCAGGTTCTCACCTGGGTATGACATACACTTTTATTCATGCATCCATATAGGGGCACCATGGCGACTATGACATTGAATATCTCCTATAGCTTATGACACACCCAATGACAATCGTTATGACTCCCTTACTACGATGAAGCGTTCGGTTGTATAAAAGTGCATCACTCACCATATAGAGATATCAATGCCCTCATGTCATGGACAAGCATACCTCTGTCACTGTGATATTCATCTTGTGACACCAAGATGAATCCTCATAACGGGTCGATCCAGTATATCTCCCTTAATATACCCATATGTCTACGTTAGCAACCCATGCTCAACTAGTGTATATACTAGTCTCAAATGTGTCATAGTTGTCCCATATCGACTATGATACTCGACTGGGGATAAAAACTGAGACTAGATAAAATCTATCTCTAGGGACATTATCCATGCAAATGTACATATACGGTAGATGTACTCAATGCATAACAATGACCATGCCAGGATATGCCATCTATCAAATAGATGATCGCAGTGCCAAATTCAACCTCTAGATTGGTACATGGGGTGATTAGCCTTGTATCGGTTCAATAGGAGCCCCTTTATCCCATGCACCTAGAGCTGCAAATCAAGACCAAGCTCAAGCCAAATCGACATCATAATCGGCTAACAAACATGTCGTAAGTACTGGTCAACACTGAGATGAATCAACCGCAAACAAGTCACTTCTGCTACTTTGTGGCTGTTTCCTTCAAAATGGTGTAGCCAGCCCAACTAGCCCAACAAGGTCCAACCTATATTCAAGACCTAGCCAAAAGTCCACATAGGCTAGAGTTGTTGGGATTTCTTGTACTTGATTTCAACTTTAGTTGTTGTGATTTATAGTTGTGATCTTTATTCTATGTAGCTTTTGGGAGGCTAGAATATTCTAATCTCCCCACCAACTAGTTTGTTGCATCCCTAGCCTCGTTCTTATAAAAGAGCATCCAATGGAAGTTAGAATTCAACTTGTCAAGTAGGATAGTGCTCACTTGTGGAGAACAAGAGTCTAATCAGAAGCGCAAAAGCTTCTTAGAGATCCTCTCTTATAATCGCAAGTTCGCATCAGGTTCTCCTGTTTGTTCAATTACTCTTGTTGTCTTGCTTCTTCTTTCCTTACCCCGTGCTACTCTGGTCGTTGAACTTGGGAGATTGCATTGTTGTTTGTGTGTGTTCATGTCATTGCCGCCAAGCACCCCTGCTCGTTCTGCCATTTACAAGTTCCCATTGCTATGTTTAAAGCAAAAAATAAGTGGCTCGCTCACTAAGAGGTTAGCATTTATGTTTAGTAATTTGATTGCCATGACTCCAGTGACTTATTAGTGCTCCTCCAATGCGTATTTCAATCCTATTCCTACATTATTTTCTTTCTAATTTACCTCCGATCGTGTTTACTTCTCTCACCTCCAGACCCTTTCACAGTTTTCTAGCTACATTAGACTCCTCCACCCTAGAGTTGGAACTAAGGATCATCCCACATATCCATCTCCATCATAGAATCTAAGGTTACCCTAATTTAAAGGCACCCTAAGGCACCACCCCCTTGCATTGTATGCATCATTTTAGGTTAGTTCCACCCTCAAGTATAATATGCATCATATGGTTCATATATGGCAATTTCAATATATGGTAGGTTTGTGCATTGTAACTCATGCATGCCACAAAAGGGTAATTTTATAATTCATACATCTTGGTAGGATTAGTGTGTAGCATATCATAATTTGCCCTATTATAGGCAAGCTCTCATTGTATTTGAGCAAGCTGAAGCACACTCAAGTAACTTGTTCCCAGTATGGAAAGTCATGTCAAAGCTAAGTTCAAAGCGAAGACTAGAGATGAAGGAGTTCATCTCATCTTTCCTCAATTGTTGGCCACTTATCAAGCTTAAAGCAGCTACCTTATCCTTATCTGGGTGCCAACTCACAAAGATCCTCATCAAGAATCAATAAAGAATCAGGATCCAATCTTCAAGCCTCAAATCAAGGAGAGTGATTCAAGGAGAATTGCATTCACACCTTGGAAGGAAATGAACAACTCAATCCTCATTCGCCAAAGCCTTTGAAGGTTGAAAGCTCCCCAAAATTCACCAAAAGCAAAGAGGGAAAGAAGCCAATGATTCAAGGCTCCTCCCTATTCGTTCAAGCCAACAAAGCCCTCAAAATCAAAATATTTCCATAAGCCCTTGACCAAGATTTGGAAAGAAGCATGTGCCAACCTCAATGCATTGAAGACCCAAGATTCTTTCTTATTTTTCCTTCTTGTAAATGTTGATGAGAGTCTAGAAAACATGTAAATGCATAGCATGTCATAACATAGCATAATGAATGAAATGAATTAGTTTCTAGCCACTTTTGGGTGCTTGTGTCACCCCTTTTCCCCTCATCTCTTTTTTGGGTGCTTTTATCACCCATCTTCATCTCCTTTCTGTACTCAAGGGCCACAATTCCCTTCGCTAACCTTTCTTCAAGCTTTTCTCTTGGGAAGCAAGAGAACTATCCCTGTCTTCTACATAGTGGCACAAGTTCATCATTTTCAACCTTTGGTGGCGCTTTGTTATCAACCTCTTCACTAACACTTGGTGCAAGGATATTGAACCCCTTGCCAAGGATCTTCATCTCCAAGAGAACCTCCATGAAACTTGATACCGCGGACAATGACAGTGATACCACAATCCCCATATGCATTTTTGCAAGTGCATGGATGTATCAAAGTAATAAAATATCAATACCTTAGAGACTCTAGAATTAAGTACTAATTAAGTCGTATTCATGTAATCTAGGCAAATCGATTACTACGAAAGCTGTGATGGAAGCACAATTATATAGAAAAGGGCAATTAAATACTAGAGAGGCTCGGGCATATGGTTTCATTATGATAATTTTTCTAAGTAATTCATATCAACATGCATCAAACTTTTAATAGTGTTAAAAATAAATCTACTATAAGAATGTATAGGATGTCTTCTTTCAGTAGCCCACCCTAATATTTAACTTGTCCTGTACATGTTTGTCACTCTAAGTACTAACCTTGATTAACTTCATTACGCACAATATAACTTTTATGTTCCCCAATACAACTACGCCACTTTTGTAGGTCATTAGTTATATGGTTAATTGTAGGGTTCCAAAAATAAGAGTCACCTTTAGTCATTGTCTTAGTTTTTAAGAAAATTTAATTACTAGACCTAAGTTATTCCATGTGAAATTATTCTCACTAACTAAATTCTATAACCCTAGCTACTTTCATAGTCTTAATCTTATAAGTTTAATCAGTGATTTATAGGATTAGGAGTCACATTCAAGTCCATGTCCTAACCCCCGAAATATGCAATAAATTAAGAACTATTAATTATAAATCATCAACAATCAACTTTAACGCGACCAAATAAAATCAACATGCTTGATAATCATCAGGAAGTTAAAATTAAGGGGTAGTCCCTATGGCCCAAAATCAAGTTTAAGCTATAGCCATCTTCATGAAATTCATCTTAAACTTTTAAGCAAATAAATACAATAAATTTAGAAAGAGTAAATTAACAAAAGTTTACTACTCTCTAGCGAAAATTACAGAAATATGGATTTTCTCTCTCTTGACTGTGATTGTAATCACGACCATGATTGTGCTTGATTAGATCTACTTATTCCCTATGTGGCTGCTTCTGTCTCGGCTCTGATCCCAGTTGATTCTAGACAAAAGTCAATGAAGTTTGAATTGGAAGCTCTTCGTAGCTCTCATCCTCTCCCTCTGGATGAATTTTGACCTTCAATTTCATGTAACCTTGTAGCTATGCACGTCGGAAGTCGGGACTAGAGTTGTTCACCGTTCTAGCCTTCTTGGCTTTGATTCAGTTCGAGGGAGCAAGTGGGGAAGCTAAAAATCGAATGAAGTGTTGCCTAGTGTATGCTCTCCGTAAGCCTTAAGCATGAGGAAGTTTTTATAGAGTTTTGGGGAAGAAATCGGATGAGAATTTGGTACGGGTCATCTGTTGGAATCGATTCTATGTTCTAAATAGAATCATAGCTGTGATTATAAATTTGGCTCAGAACAGCTTAAAATTTATGGATTGCCTTCTTCTTTCTTCTAGAAGTGTTATTCTGAGTTTACTTTTCGTAAAATTTATCATCGTCTTAGAATCACCGCCGGTGATTGTAAGCACAACCTATAACTCACATTCGGCTTTGGGTTCTAGATCTTTAGTGAATGTCCCTCTTTTTGTAGATAAATGAAATCTCTTTGTTTTGCTTCTAATTTTGGGTCTTTTTACCTGAAAAGTCAAAAACATAGAGAGAACAAGGTTTTCTGCAAAATCCAGAGAATTCATAATTAGTGTAGATTAAGTAGATTAATTTAGTTATCCTAGTTAGCAAGAGGAATTTGGACCCCTCTTGGTCTTTGCATTGTAAATACCTAAGCATGTTTGGATTTGCTGTTTGTGAGTGTTTGTAATTGCCCACCAAAATTGTCAACTTCAATTAGAGTAAGATTGATGAAGAATAGGAAGGACTATCTTTTTATTCTCACGGACTGCATGGTGTGTACTTCTTTAAAATATTGTCAATTATCTTCTTGCAATTTTCATAGTTGTAGTGCATGCTTAGTTTTATAGTAGTTTAATATTATTTGCATGATTAGCCTAGTTTTGTGAATCACATGTTTAGTTTAGTCTTGTTGCATGGTAGTTTGCACTATCTTAGAATCATTTACTTGCTATCCCATAACATGTGTCTCCCTCCCACATCAAGCTATATATCCTTGAGCAACCATGTTTTGAGCCAAGAGTTTACCTCAAGACACTTGAAAAGAGGCTAAAGAAGGCTAAGAAAGAACAAGAGGTGCTCATCTTGTGGCGTGGTGGCCCACAAAAGCTACTAGTTGAAAATTCAATTATTCAGTTTTTTCATTTTCAAAAATAATGATTAAAATTAGGAAACAACTAGAAAACCCAGGGCTAAAAATTAGTCATTTAAGAAAAGTAACCATGTATGGGAGGAGGATCCAATGTACCAATATTTGAACCGACTAAACTCAAATGTAGAACTAAACTAGTTATTTTCAATAGTCCCAAAAATAGAGGGTTTTGTCTTGTCCATGTAGGAATGATATCTGCAACAAGATGAATAGTCACTGTTGAGAAACCTTGGGGATTTTATAATTTTACATACATACATAGCGGAAGCAATCCCCAAAACAGGGCTGTCCCAAAAACCTAGAAGATCGAGTCAAGCGAGGGGATCGACACGGTGAGTGTGAGATGATACCTTGATGCAAAGCAAAGGGATGCGATGTAGGTGCCCAAGCATGCGCCCTCTACGGTCTCGCACACAGCCCTGATACTCGAGTTCTCTTCTTCCACTCCCGGTGCTAGCCATGGGAGGAAGATCCACGCCTTGGGAGTTCTCCTCAAGTACTTGCACCACCCACAAGAAGGATTGATGGAGGGAGCAGCCCTGCTCTGAAGAGACATGTTTGGGCTCGGAGGAAACCTCCTCAACTTGGGTTCACCTAGAGCTCACTTGCTTTCTATTGTTTTACATTGCATTTCATGGCATTTAGGTTAGTTTATGTTTTCAAATAAAGCCATGCATCATATAGTCAATTGTGGCAAGTCCAATTGTAGTAGGTTGTGCATTGTAATGCATGTAGCTCTTATGTACTTTTGCATCATGGTAGGATAGTGCATCCTTGCATTGGTTATATTTTTGGCAGGTCATTTAAGCTAAAGGTTATCTTAAGCTCCACTCCAAGGTCAGCTCAAGTTCCACTCAACAAGTTCAGCTCAAGAAAAGAAAGAAGACTTCAACTCCTTCAACTCAAAGTGCAACTCAAAGTGTTGATGAGCTCACTTGCCAACTCAGCTTCTATCTTTGTTGGGCGCCCCCTCCTTGATATAATCAGCCACCTCAACTATCCATCCAAGGAATAGGCGCCAACACACCAGCCCAAACAAGGGAAGATTTCGAAATTATCATCCATCAAGATCCAAAATCAAAGGAAGACATTTATGAAGACTTACCATCTTACCTTGCCACCCAAGCATTTATGGAAGGGATTCAAATTTTGAATTCTTCATTCATGCGCCCACGACCATCATTGAAAGAAGCCATCTCGCCAACACAAAGGAGCATTGAAGACACTATTCGAAATTCAAAGAATTCCCATAAGAGCATCACCAAAGAAAGGAAGAATTTCCACACTTAATTGCATTCACACCTTGAATTAAATGCTGAAATTTTCTCTCCTATTTTGTAAGTGGCGCCTAAGGGGAAAATGACCACCTTGCCCACCCTCTATCTCACCTATAAATGTAACCCCCTTTCATGTATTTTCGTTAGCTTTGATGAAATGAGAATTGTCTATTAGTTTCCTAGGTAAACACTAGTGTCGCCATTAGTAGTAGTAGTAGTGTTCTTCCAAGGGCAGAGCCCTTCTTCTTTTTCCATCTCCACCAAAATTCTAAGAAGACTCCTCTCTTGCATCTTCTAGCCAAGAGTTCTTCATCTCATAACTTCCATCTTGATGCCAAGAAACTCTCCAAGAGGACATGAGGCGCAAGGAACAAGAAGGAGGGATCTTCAAACCAAGCAAGCTAAGTTTCTCTTCTTTCTTTTGTTTTGTGTCCTCCTGTGATCCGAATAGCATCTACATTAATCTTTGATTTTGTAGTTGGCGCAAGGAGGACAAGCAAAGTGGTGGCGCATCCCTCTCTTCTCTTCCCCCCTCTTCTAGTTAGATCTCATATTAGCAAGGGAACTTGTGAGGACTAGCCTCCCCCTTGATTTAAGTGTGTAATATGAATCTGAGGCTTGTTCAGATCCCTTTGTGTGTTTGTGTGTAATGCTCAACCATTCTACACCTTCCATCAGAGTTGGACCGGTGAAGAACGGGGTGACATGATCCTTCAATTCTCAAGGGTCGCTCTATAAGTTTACTTCCAGCATTTACTGTTTTCAATAGTATAATTTCAGTTTTCCCCTATTATTTAAAATTACAAAAAAATTAGTTTCCCAAATCTCGTTAGTTTAAATCCGGTTTTCCCTTATTATCCACTTATCTATCAAAACGGATTTAGAAAATCATTGTTTGAATGTTTTAGGTCCCCGTCCTACATCAAGGATGCGACAAGAGGAGTGGGAAGGAGGAAGAGTTCTCCAAGCTCTAAGCTTTCGAATGAAGTAACCCTATCCTCTCTTCCCTCTTGGATCCTTATATAGAAATCATTGGGGCTATTCAAATTCAGAATTAAAGTCCCATGATAATTCTTTAGCCCATGCGACTTATCCTCATGGCCCATTGGGCCCATGCTAGACTTCATTTGGCCCATTTAGCCCATGTAACCCATGTTAAATATGGCTAACCGTATTTAACCTGGGGTCAACCTACCATAATTGAAACTTAGCTCCAATAAGTCACTTTCATCTCACCAGGCACATTAGCGCTGATGAAATCTCCTAAATTGATCCGAGTTATCCAATAACTCGATCATAAGGTTACTCGATCAATACGAGAACTCGAGTATCAAGGTGTGCGATCCTATAGGTTCCTCTGACGTTGGTAGTAATCAACTAAGATCATCACATGTAGTGAGTGGCAGCTAGCAGTGCATCGCTGCTACCCAAGTCTTTGGAATGGATATCGACATCGATATCCCCATTATCGCAATAAGATACCGACGCATTATAGTGTATTTGCCAAACTGATATCCGATTGGACATAGTGTGTCCAACTTTCTCTTCACCCAATCTCATGGTCATAACTAAATCAGGCTTTCACCTGGGTGTGCCATACACTTTCAGTCATGCATCCATAGGGGGGCCCGTGGATATCAAGCTTCCCTCGAGAAGAGGCAAATCCTATGTTTGTCTATTGATCTTCTCATATGGATCATGACATACCCAATATGTTATGACCTCCCAACTTGTCACACCCTTAGATAATAACAATCCATAATAGATAATCATACAACATAATTTTCGCAATGATCGACTATCAATACCAAGTTCAAATCCCTTGAACAATAAAACAAGTGATAAAATGTCATCATCTAAGTTGCAACAGAAAAATATTTATTCCTTCAAAGTCTTTTACCCAAAAGCAAAGTAAAGTCATACAATCTAATTTCCGAGAGCTAAACATGCAATCAACATAAACCATTGTAATCAAATTTCAAAACTAGTAACATTCTCATCACAACAAGTAACATTACCACTCCTTAATACAAGTCTTTTATGGAACATACAATGTTTCCAAGATTAAAAAATTTCATGATTTAGCCAAAACACCAAAATGAGCTTCCAATAATTTCATACTTCTGCCCAAAATGCATAGCCAAGCTAATCTGCAATATGGGTTGGTGCAAACAAGAATTAGCATAAATTTGCCCAGCAAGTAACCCCAAAGTCTAAGGGAAACAAAACTAAAGAGGATACACATATCAATGAAATAGTTAACACAATAAAACAATAACGAAAGATAATGAAATTCCCTTAAGCACATAATTTGGGTAAGGAAAACAAGATAGTAACATATTCCCCATCGATAAGTCATTTGAGACATGAGAAGTCATTGGCCATTATTGAACATTCATATTATAATTAGTCATAGGTCATAGGTGTGCACTCATTTCATAAATGATGCAGGGGCATCCAAGACACTACGCCGATCCAAGCGCACCAAAAAGCCACCAAGCAGATACGGTTATCCAATTTGACATCTTGTTGGAAATTATTGTCACACTTTACTTTTATTTTGAAACTTGTTATTTGCTTTCATGTTCTAGTATAGGAATAGCCTAGGATTTTTATTTTCTTTAAGCATGTTTTACTTTCCTAGATTATGTAGTAGGTTGTTTCTAGCCTAGGATTATATATGCACCTGTAGTTGCACTACAAGGCACCCTGGTTCCTCAACAAATCACCCTCAAGCCAAAATCAGCCAACACCCATCAAGCTCAAGTCATCCACATACTCAAAGGCGCCAGCCCATCCACATAGAGCCAAACCTACGCCAAGAAGCAATCCACAAGCAAGGCCCAAGAAGCCCACCATATCAAGACCAGCCAACCTCCAATTCTTCAAAATCAAGTCAACATGCAGCATCCCAATTCTACTCGGCTGAGAATTCAAAGGCACCACTTCACAAAGATGCGCATGTAGCTCCCACCCAATCAACATGCGCATGCACCCACTCAGCTGAAGTTTCAATTCAAGACATCTCTTCACCTACAGCTATTAAGATGTGCATGCAACTCCAACCAATCAGCTCTCAACAAAGCAGCATGCAAATTCAAGACTTATCTTCTCAACAACAAGCTCAACTACCAATCCAACACATCACCGCCTATCCCACCATTGAGAAGTTGAAGAACAACATCTCATCCAAGCCATTCAAGTTCAAACCAAGAAGGACTAACCGTTAGATATACTTGAGGAATTTTGTAACATTGAGGGAATAGGGTTTTAAGCCCTTGTATTCACACATTTGCACTTAGTATACTCTTCATGAAAAAAAGAATCCAACTTGTGTTAGCATGTTGTTTGCTTAGTGCCGAGACTTCTTCCCTTCCATCTTCACCCGAGAGTTCTTCCTCCTTCCTCACGTAAAGCTTTCTTGAGTGCTTGCATGTGGTGTGTTGGCGTGGGCATCTTGAAGGCTTGGAGCTGAGAAGGGACCTTGAAGCATTCGGCTAGGAGTTCAAGACCTGAACAAGAACCCTAAGGACTCCATTGTTCATAGTTTATAGAGGGCTTGTTGGCTTTGTATCCTGCCCCCTCGTGCTCTTTTGATTGTATAAAGCCTGTTAATCACCCTTATTCTATAGCCTCGTCGCCCAAAGTCAAAAGCAGCGAGAGCCGGGGGATTCAGAGAAAGGGGTGTAGGCCCCCTTCCCTAAAGGGTGCCGCAGATAACTTCTAACCGAGTAGGACCATCTATGCCTAGGGTTGCATGTTAGCTATCTTGATTTCCAAGTTGATTGCGCTGATTTTGCAAGTTACTGTTCATTGTCTGCTGTTGTATTTCATTTGTAAGACCTACTTGCGCCTGTTTAACCTTTCAAATAGAGCCTCATGCCTTAGGTAGGTTCTTTGGGAATTCTGTCCTTCTTCAGTGGCATCAGAGCAACCCTAAGGTTCTCTAGTGTTTGCGCAAGAAAATTCTGTTCTGAACAGTTGAGTTTGAGTTTGTGCTCTCTGCTTTCTGAAAACTTCTGAACCCATCTCTAAGTCACATCTATCTCCTATAACTCATATAGGACTATGGAAGTGTGGTTTAACTTTTCTAATTAGATTCTGCTGGTTTTTTATTCAACTGTGACCATAATTGAATAAAAGGTTTTCTAAAAATCTCACTGACCTTTCGGTTTAATATGTCAAAACTTTTGGAAAAATCCTGCTGAATTTTGATCTTTGCCTTGCTGAACTAGCGGAAGTTGTTGCTGAACTTTGTTTGAACCCTGCTTATTGGATTGCGCTCAAGTTTGCTAGAATCTTTGGATCACACTGGCCCTCAAGCTACCTTACTCATAGGTAGTGCTCAAGGACTCTGCCTGCTTAGTCGTTGATCACTGCAAAAACGGTGTTGTGGGTCATGACTAACCCTATGGCAAGTCCAAAATTCCTGCATTTACTGTTCCTTACCATCCTTACCTTCAGCCGTGTTTGTCTGGTGATAGGAGAGGATTAGCGATTCTCTTTACAATAGAGAGTCCACTGACCTTCCCTTCTAGTGTTCATCTCTTCAGAGACGCAGCCAAACCCATTGCTGCTAGTCTCCTTGAGGATCTGGGCAAAGTTAGCATATCAGCTTAGTTTTACTGTAGCTTACCACTGACTCCTGTGTTTATTGAAATTTGGGTCTTGCTCAACCGCGTGGCACTTCTTGACCTGGGAACTGTCTCACCAATAGGTAGGAACCTGGTCCACTAGCTGCATAAGTTTCGGCCATAGTCACCTTATTACTGTGCCCGGAATTTGGTCCAACAAAAGCTGAATTTCTGCGTTTACTGTTCCTTACCAAGCTCCTGTTGTATGAAAGCTCTTGTTGCCCTCGGCACTTGCTAAATCTCTGTGATTACCACATCAGAATTCTACTCAAGCGAGGAAGTTTCTTGTGCAGAAATCAGGGCTATGTTCTCGAACATTATTGCTTGTGCTTTCTGAGGTCGTTTAAGAAGCTATTTATACTTTCTGTTCATTACCGGACCCTATCTTAACTCTGTTTTCTAAGCTGAGTTTTATTTTAAAATGGTGAACACAAGAGCTAGGGTTGGCAATGATGCCGTTGTGGGAGAAGGAGCTTCCATGGTAAACATGACAAGGATGCTAGAACAATTGCTTAGTCATATGGATAAGATGGAACAACAAAATCATAATTTAAGCCAACAAACACAAGCTCTAAGTCAAGTTGTGAACCAACTTATCTCTACCCAAAATGTTGTGCAACCGCACTATCATTCCCCTTGGAGGACTCTAGAAAATTCATTGGGAGAGGGGCCTAGTCACACTGAACCTAGACCTAGTAGGGCTAAACCCCGACATGATCATTACCATCAACCTAGGTGCCCCACCCCTAGTGAACATAACTTGAATGAACTTATTGGGGATGAGAGGATGAAGATATTTTTAAATACCTAATGATGAACCCACCATTGTTTGATGCAAATGCTGATACACAAGGATACCAAGAATGGGGATCCCTTGTGGAGCAATATTTTGAATGTCAGTCCATGCTTGAAAGAAGCAAGGTGAAATATGCTCGCTTCTTACTTAGGGGAACTACCTTAGTGTTCTGGAATAGTGTAGAAAAGCAACTTGAAAAGAGAGGAGTAGCACCTATAGATAGCTGGATATAAATGAAACGATGGCTAGGAGAGAAATACATATCCCCACACTATAGGCAGCATACCTATGATAAGTTAATTAGGTTGACCTAGGGTGCTGATATTATAAGAGAATATACCAGAAAATTTGATAGCCTGCTGATTAGGAGTGGCATAGATGAAGAACCCTGGATGGCCGTAAATAGGTATAAGAATGGGTTGAGACATGAACTAAGAAGGGGTTTAGTATACCGACCTACCTACCGATGCATTCCAGGAAGTATCCCAATTGGCTAGAGAGATAGAATATGAGCTTAGGCAGAATAGGACTACCCCAATTACCTATTGGAGCCAGAACCCTTCAGCTGCCATCCCACCTAAGCCGGCCTCTAGTGGGTCAAATCCTAGCTCACCCCATCCTAGTACCCCTATTAACATTAGAAACACCCAAAACCCTACTAGGGTCACATGTTTCAAATGCTCCCAAACCGGTCACTTAGCCAAATATTGCAAGAAGAAAACCATACTCATAGCCGAAGACCCAGTAGATTAGGAAGAACAAACCGAAGACCTTGGTGAGGATTTCTATGCCCCTGGGTATAATAGCAAGGAAGACCCAATAGATACCATAGTATGAATAGTGAGGTGCACCCTTCTTAAGGACACCAAACCCGAAGATTGGAGGAGAACTAGCTTGTTCTACACTTACACTAAGTGCAATGGCAAGATGTGCAAAATTGTGGTAGATAGTGGGAGTAGCTTAAATGTCATATCCAAGGGAGCTGTCACCAAGTTTGACCTAAACTTAGAAGATCACCCAAAGCCATATAGTATCTCCTGGGTTGACCAAACTAGCATACCCATTACCCATAGATGTGCTGTCCCCAAATACTTTGCATCATTTCAGGGAAAGATCTGGTGTGATGTTACTCATATGGATGTGGCAGATATCCTACTAGGGAGACCATGGCTTTATGACCTAGATGTAACCCATTATGGCAGAAGCAATACCTATACCTTTATGCATAACGGAAGGAAGATCACCCTAGTTCCTAGCCTACCCCATGAGTTAAGAGCATCACACACTAAGAGGAAGACTATTGAAGTGCCCAAATCCATTTCCTTACTCATAACTCGACCTTTCATAAAAGAGGCAGAAGAAATGAATCAAATCTTCACCTTAGTAATCATGCCAGTTGAGAATACTTCAGTGAGTGAGATACCTCCTGAAGTGTGTAGATTGTTGGAAGGGTACAAGGAAATCACCCCTGAGGAGCTTCCCCATGAGCGTGGCATTCAGCATGCCATTGACTTGGTTCCAGGGGCCACCCTCCCGCATCTACCGCACTATCGCATGAGCCCTACGGAGCACGCTGAGCTCCGGAGGCAAGTTGATAAATTATTAAGTAAGGGGCTGATTAGAGAAAGCTTAAGCCCATGCGTCGTCCCTGCCTTCTGACTCCAAAGAAGGATAGCACTTGGCGCATGTTTATAGACTGTCGGGCCATCAACAAAATAACACTCAAGTACCATTTTCCCATTCCCCATCTTGATGATATGCTAGATGATACCTCGCATTTATATAGAGTTTTTTAGTATATTTTAGCTGGTATTCAGTAGGAATCGAGGTATTTTTATCTTGTTTGTCCACTTTTTGTGCTTATCTCTCAATTTGCTTTGGAATCTTCACCATTTCCTGTTTTCAATGATTTTTAGGTTAAATCACCCTATTCTGCCACATATTTGGCGATTCTGAGGTTACCGAGTGATTCGGAAGGCGAAAACAAGTCAACACACCAAATTTTGGCTTGATTGGAGTCTTCCATGAGTTTCACGGGTGACCCAGCGATGAAAACCACACCCATGGAGCTCTCTGTGGTCTGCGGAAGCACAGTCCAGTTTTTCCACAGAAACTTCCTCGTGTGACCCAACGATGCGAACGTCACCCTGAGGAACGCTCTAGAGGCAGCCAGCTTCGCAAGACAACTTTTCCATAGAAACTTCATCGGGGGACCTAGTGAAGAGAACCTCGCCCGAGGAACCTTCGGTAAGCAACGCAATCGCAACACAGTTTCTCCATAGTATCTTCCATGGGGCACCCAGCAACGCAATCGCAACACAGTTTCGCTTTGTAAGATCCAAGGATCTTAAGTCCTGGTAAGCATTATTTTGATTTAAATAAAATTATTGACTGTGTTATTATTTCTGTGTATTGATTGTTAATTTATGATAAATTAATTAGAGATTTTGGTTGTTGAATTATAGTTAATTAAATTAGAGATTTTTGGATGTTAATGTTAATTAATTAACTAGCTTATTGGGTACCAATTTTCAGTTAATTAATTAGAGTTTATTGCTTGTTAATTTAAGTTAATTAATTGTTAATTAATTGGAGTTATTGGACGTTAATCCTTATTGGATGTCAATTAAATCCTTATTGGATTTTCTTTAAGTGAATGGTTAGTTAATGGTTAAATTAATTAGTTAACCATGGGTTATTGGGTTGGCGCTAATTGGGTTTTAAAATTCGAAATTTTTAGTTAAATGGATTAAACCCTTTTGGAATTAATTGGTTAATGGGTTTAAAATTTAAAAACCCAAAGTTTAAGTGGTAATTTTCGGCTAGGGTAGAGGTTTTTGCGTTTTGCTTGGCTTGGAGGAAAACTTTGGGCAACGGCTTGAAGAGTTGGCGATTCTTGAAGCCTTGGGCGATCTTCTTCTTCATCTTCCTTCTCTCTTGGCCGGAGTCTTTGGTGTTGGAGGTGTTTCCTTCCATTGGCGGCGATTCTTGGTGAAACTTCAAGCCTTAGACGAAATTTTTGGAGAGTTTTCACCTTAGTGTTCACGGTTAAGAGGTGAGTGGGGTGTCTATTTGATTTCTATCTATTTGTTAGTGTTAGATGATGTGTTAGATGATACATTTGCTTGTTGGAATTTTTATCATGCTAAAACCGAAAACTCAAGACTTCATCTTGTTATAAACCGAAAGTTGCAAAGATATATTTATCTTGAAAACCGAATTTAAGGTATCCCTTGTTCTTCATGAAAATCTAGTTTAGAGTATTTTCATGAAAACCGAATTTAGGGTATGCCTCCATGAAAAACCGAAATTAGGGTATTTCTTATATGGAGTTTAGGAAGCATTAAATCATTGATCTTGAGTATGAAATTCATGTTAACTAAGGTTTAAAATTTAGTAGATAATATGTTATGTTAACCGTGGGTTACATGTGTGAATTGTAAAGCAATTTGATGAATACATGCTTTAAGTTTATGTTTAAATTTTATATTGATTTTATGGATACTTGATAAATGCTTATAATATTGTAAAACTCATGTTTATTTATCTAAGACCATGTATTCATGTTTGAGAACATTGGGTGATAACATAACAAGGTTACACTGAACTGACCAGCCTGAAACTTAAGGATTACACTATGTTATGTGATTTTTAAATATTATGTGATTTATGATTTTTGGAATGTTAAGTGATCTTTGAATATGTGAATATTATGTGGTTATGTGAATTTCGAAAATTATGTTGATATGGGATTTTCGAATATTATCTGTTGTGATCATGTGTTGGTTAGGACTAAGGCTAAGTGCAGCTGTGTACTCAAGGGGATGGTCAATATGTGATATGTTAAGGGTTTGAATTTTCAGCCCTGTATTGTGATATGTGAAGGGGGTTGATGTTCAGCCTGCCTGTTATGATTATTGTGATGGGGGTTGTTGTTCAGCCTGCCCGATGTGATTATTGTGATGACTATCCTAGAGTCTAGTTGACACTTAGGAGTCCACCTTTGTGATATATGATATAAGATGTGTCTGTTGTCCAGTAGGAACCTTTTGGGAGAACGGGTTTTGACGCAAAGTGCCATGTCTTGGTCGGACAGGGGCCACCTCTTGATGTCATCACTCTCTTTTTGTGATATGGGGTGTCGTAGAGCAAAGTGCCACGTCGTGACCCGGCGGGGGCCACCTCTTGAATCTACACACAATCCATCGATGTGTTTATGGGGTGTTTTAGAGCAAAGTGCCACGTCGTGACCTGGCGGGGGCCACCTCTTGATTCTACTCACTGTCCATGTTTATGTGTTGCACGAGATTTTGCAGCTCCCAGTGCTTAGGCCAAAGCCGGGTTAGACCATATTGGTCACTACTGAATATGCTGGACAACTAGGTTAACTAAGTATTGGTGTGTTTAGTTGGTTTAGAGTATAACTCTAGAACCTGAGTTTGTTTAGAACCTGAGTTTGTTATATGTTGGTGTGTACATCTGGCTGTTTATATGACTTCCGTATTTAATCTTGTTGTATATTGACATAATGTTCTGTTAAAGATTTTTAAAATAATCTGCCTATATTTTTGAATGTATGTTATGGATGGTCGATTTAGACTATCCACTCACTGGGCTATGTAGCTCACCCCTCACTATTTTCAGGCATAGAACAGGGGCGCATTTCTTGAGTTAGCATTGGCGTGGACATTATGCTAGTTTGCTGTGATTATATTTAAGAACTTTTGTGCTTAAATATGAGGCCGGTTGTGGCTGAACTATATGAGTTATACGAACTATATGAATGATGTGAACTATGTGAATTTGTGTGAACCACGTGAACTATGTGAAATTTGTGTTGCCAGATTGTGGCAGTTAAATGAGTTTGATTTTTGTGTCACCGCGGGCCTCAGCCTGGTTTCGGTGTTTGGTATGAGTTTATAAAATCGACTTTGTGGCTTTGCTTTGAATTTCGAATCGAATTGTATTTATGCCATCGGATTTGATATAACTGTTGCCTTGCATATGTCTAGTGCAAGGATTGCGTGGTGGCAGGTACCCTTATGTGATTTATGAGATTTGTGTTTTGTGGATATTTATATGTATGGAATTTCAAAATTTTCAGATCGTGTTTTCTTGAACTCGGTTTTACCTAGCATATGAATCGATCTTATATGAAACATCCTGTTTCTTTCATGATTTGTGTTGCTTGTTTGGGGTTAAGATAACGGGATGTTACAGGCTTGGTAAGCGGGTCAGCCAGATTGTCATCTGTATGAACCTTGCAGACTTTGATCTCGCCTCGATCAATGATCTCCCGGATCAAATGAAACCGTCTCTGTATGTGCTTGGACTTCTGGTGCGACCGTGGTTCCTTTGCTTGTGCGATTGCTCCAGTGTTATCACAGAAGATAACCAAAGGATCTGCACTTGAAGGAACAACACCAAGTTCTTGAATGAACTTACGAATCAATACTGCCTCCTTAGATGCTTCTGAGGCTGCAACATACTCGGCTTCTGTTGTGGAATCAGCAACAATAGACTGTTTGAAACTCTTCCACACCACTGCTCCTCCATTCAAGCTAAAAACATAGCCTGATTGCGATCGGAAATCATCCTGGTCTGACGGGAACGAAGCGTCAGTATATCCTTCAATACTGAGTTCTTCCTGACCACCATATATCAAGAACATATCTTTGGTCCTCCGCAGATATTTTAAAATGTTCTTGACCGCAATCCAGTGCGCCTGACCTGGATTACTTTGGAATCGACTGGTTACGCTTAACCCGTAAGCGACATCTGGGCGAGTACACAACATCGCATACATAATGGATCCAATAGCCGAAGCATAAGGCGTATTGTCCATTTCATCTTTCTCAGTCTGTGTTTGTGGACACTGACTCTTTAAAAGATTCAGACCATGTCTGACTGGAAGATATCCTTTTTTAGAATTCTCTAAATGGAATCTCTCCAGGACCTTATCGATGTAAGTACTCTGGCACAGCCCGAGAAGCCTCTTAGATCTATCCCTGTAGATCTTCACACCTAATACATAGGCTGCTTCTCCTAGATCTTTCATCTGGAAACATTTTCTTAACCATGCTTTAACAGCATGCAGTTCAGGAATATCGTTTCCAATGATTAAGATATCATCGACGTAGAGGACTAGGAAAGTAATCACGCTCCCACTAAACCTCTTATATACACACAGGTCATCTTCGTTCTTGATGAAACCAAATTCACAGATTGATTCATCAAAATGAATATTCCAGCTTATCGATGCTTGCTTTAGTCCATAAATGGACTTCTTTAACTTGCATATTTTATGACGATCTGATGGATTAGTGAAACATTCAGGTTGTGTCATATACACATCCTCATCCAGTTTTCCATTAAGGAAAGCGGTCTTCACATCCATCTGCCAGATCTCATAATCATAATATGCCGCTATCGCAAGTATAATCCGAATAGACTTGAACATGGCTACAGGAGAGAAAGTTTCATCATAATCTATCCCGTAGATTTGTTTGAAACCTTTTGCAACTAGCCTGCCTTTATAGGTAACTACGTTACCATCCATGTCAATCTTCTTCTTGAAGATCCATTTACAGCCTATAGGGATTACTCCCGGAGGCGGATCAATCAAATCCCAGACTTGATTATCTGACATGGAGTCCATCTCGGCTCGCATAGCCTCAAGCCATCTCGCTGAGTCCGGTCCACTGACCGCATCCACATAAGTAAGGGGTTCATCATTATCAATGATGTAGACTCCGTCATAGCGCTCAGGCTGTCGACGGATCCTTCCCGAACTTCGCGGTTCCCGTGATATCTGAGCCTCAGGTTGTTCAATAACCTGTTCTACTGGCTCAGGCTCATCCAACTGTGCTTGACTACTTTGTCCTTCTTCTGGATACTCATCCAGTTTTATTTCTCTCCTATTGGCCTCTTGCAGAAGAAACTCCTTCTCAAGAAAAATGGCCGTCCGAGCAACAAATACCTTGTTCTCTTTGGGATCGTAGAAATAATAACCCTTAGTTTCCTTAGGGTAACCGACAAAGATGCATTTCTCAGATCTGCTCTCTAGTTTCCCAGAGGCGAGCTTTTTGACATAAGCCTCGCAACCCCAGATCTTGATAAATGTCAAGCTCGGCTGTTTCCCATACCATAACTCATATGGAGTCTTTGAAACTGCCTTGGATGGCACTCGGTTTAGTACCTTTGCAGCTGTTTCCAGTGCAAATCCCCAAAAGGAGTAAGGTAGAGTAGCCTGACTCATCATAGAACGAACCATATCAAGTAATGTTCTGTTCCTCCTCTCGGACACACCATTCCATTGCGGTGTTCCTGGCGGAGTGAGCTGTGAGATAATCCCACACTCCTTTAGATAGTCAGTAAACTCTCGACTTAGGTATTCACCACCTCGATCAGAACGAAGTGCCTTGATATTTCGGCCTAGCTGATTCTGTACTTCATTTTTGAACTCTTTGAACTTGTCAAAAGATTCACTCTTATGTCTCATTAGATAGACATACCCATATCTACTGAAATCATCAGTAAAGGTAATGAAGTACGAATAGCCACCTCTGGCATGTTTACTAAATGGCCCACACACATCACTGTGTATAAGGTCAAGTAAACCTGAAGCCCTTTGACCTTTGTTAGGAAAAGGAGACTTCGTCATTTTACCCAGTAAACAAGCTTTGCATGTATCAATCTCCTCATAGGAGAATGATCCCAGCAGTCCATAATCATGCAACCGCTTAATGCGTTTCTTGTTAATGTGGCCTAAACGACTATGCCATAACAAGGTGCTGACATCAGCATACTGAAGAGTCCCCTTCAAGGGGGAGCGCAAGCGGATAAAACCCCTTTCAAGAGGGGGGCCGAAACCCTAAGGTAGGGGGCGCATGCAAGTTTGCTAGGGTTTCATCATATATGATCGCTTACATGCTCATATAATCAACTATGATAAATTGATTGAAGCAAGAGGGAGATTCATACCAACGCCATAGGCTTGGAGGTCGGCTTGGAAGAAGAGAGCAACTTAGATCTCCTCCAAAAGTTCACACACAAGATGAAGATCGCCTACCCCTTGTGATGCTTGTGCTAGCAAGAATCTTCAAGGGTCCTTGCGTGTGTAAGGGGATGAAGAGACGATTTCCTTTTGGCCGAGAGCTCCACACGCAAAACCACTTCCCGTCGTCAACCTCTTGCCCAACCAAGTTCAAGGCGTTGAAGTGAAGACAAGAACGCATATGCGTTTTGGCGTTCAAGAGAAACCGGCCTTGATGACTTTCCATAAATGGATGATCATCAAGCCATGCGCTTACTCCAACCCAAAACGCATATTAGCATTGAACCAAGCGTTCACCTTTGTGAACCGGTTCAAGCCAACATGTTCCAATCGCATTTGGTTCATGAACCAAACCGAAATAGCTCAAGCCATGTGGTCTAGACCATATTGAACCCTAAGGCTCAAGATCTCACCATTCATCTCCTGATGCTCCTGATCTCACCGATCTAGCATCATCTCTCTCGATCGAAGCTTACCGATCTCAAGTCCTAATCAATCAAACATGATCAGACCAGATCTCACTTACAATCAGAGATTAAATCCCTTTAAACTGAATCCAAACAATTCAGTCCACACGATCTGACTCAAGTAAGCCATATCATCAATTGTGCGACCCTGAGGGTTTCCTTTAAATGTCGGTAACGATAACTCAAGTTATCACGATCAGTGAGGGGTATCTAGCAACACATCACTATCTCCCGATATAAAGGAAAGAGTCTTCCAAGACTACTCCCAAACCACAGCACAAGTGTGAATCTATTCACAAGGCATGCATGTGTCCCTTGCCACTGGATGTTCTTATTGGACAAGCGTGTCAAGCCTGTGACTCCAATATGATGAGCATGATTAGATCAGATGAACATAGTCATCTGGGTATGGCCATACACTATCTCAATCATCTCATCTAGGGGGGCCCTTATAGAACATCACACTCCTTCAACAAGGAGACGGCAATCCTCTATCTATCACTAGTGCCCTAACCTGACTCAAGCTCATTATCCAAGATAGTCTATAACCATTATCTTTCAAATGATATTGAACTACCTCAAAACAATGACAATCATCATTTAGAGACACAAGTGATCTCAAGTCAAAGGACATGTGCCACTTGTAGCATACAAGGATTATTCACATTGTGACAAGCAATAAGAATATCCTAGTAGGGTCTGTCCAGTACATCCAATGTACCCATGAGTCTACATCTTATTCCATGCTCGAAGCATCCTATAAGATTAGAACACATATTAGTCTCAATCATATCAAGGCTGTCTCATGTTCACCAAGATATATCGACTAAGGACATTATAGCATGTCAGCCTAGCTGAACAGCTTTGAGACATTAATCAGAAGTACACTTATTACAGCAGACAAGGTAACAACCTGAATAATAACCATGCCTTTATAAACACAAGAGTTTATTACATGATACTGGAACGAAGCGTCAGTATATCCTTCAATACTGAGTTCTTCCTAACCACCATATATCAAGAACATTTCTTTGGTCCTCCGCAGATATTTTAAAATGTTCTTGACCGCAATCCAATGCGCCATACCTGGATTACTTTGGAACCGACTGGTCACGCTTAACCCGTAAGCGACGTCTGGGCGAGTACACAACATCGCATACATAATGGACCCAATAGCCGAAGCATAAGGCGTATTGTCCATTTCATCTTTCTCAGTCTGTGTTTGTGGACACTGACTCTTTGAAAGATTCAGACCATGTCTGACTGGCAGATATCCTCTTTTAGAATTCTCTAAATGGAATCTCTCCAGGACTTTATCGATGTACGTACTCTGGCACAGCCCGAGAAGCCTCTTAGATCTATCCCTGTAGATCTTCACACCTAACACATAGGCTGCTTCTCCTAGATCTTTCATCTGGAAACATTTTCCTAACCATGCTTTAACGGCATGCAGTTCAGGAATATCGTTTCCAATGATCAAGATATCGTCGACGTAGAGGACTAGGAAAGTAATCACGCTCCCACTAAACCTCTTATATACACACGGGTCATCTTCGTTCTTGATGAAACCAAACTCAGAGATTGATTCATCAAAACGAATATTCCAGCTTCTTGATGCTTGCTTAAGTCCATAAATAGACTTCTTTAACTTGCATATTTTATGACGATCTGATGGATTCGTGAAACCCTCAGGTTGTGTCATATACACATCCTCATCCAGATTTCCATTAAGGAAAGCTGTCTTCACATCCATCTGCCAGATCTCATAATCGTAATATGCAGCTATCGCGAAAAGAATCCGAATAGACTTAAACATAGCTACAGGTGAGAAAGTTTCATCATAATCTATCCCGTAGATTTGTTTGAAACCTTTCGCAACTAGCCTGCCTTTATAGGTAACTACGTTACCATCCATGTCAATCTTCTTCTTGAAGATCCATTTACAGCCTATAGGGATTACTCCCGGAGGCGGATCAACCAAATCCCAGACTTGGTTATCTGACATGGAGTCCATTTCGGCTCGCATAGCATCAAGCCATCTAGCTGACTCCGGTCCACTGACCGCATCCGCATAAGTGAGGGGTTCATCATTATCAATGATGTAGACTCCGTCATAGCGCTCAGGCTGTCGACGGATCCTTCCCGATCTTCGCGGTTCCCGTGATATTTGAGCCTCAGTTTGTTCAATAACCTGATCCACCGGCTCAGGCACATCCAACTGTGCTTGACTACTTTGTCCATCCTCTGGATTCTCATCCAGCTTTATTTCTCTCCCACTGGCCTCTTGCAGAAGAAACTCCTTCTCAAGAAATATGGCCGTCCGAGCAACAAATACTTTGTTCTCTTTGGGATCGTAGAAATAATAACCCTTAGTTTCCTTAGGGTAACCGACAAATATACATTTCTCAGATCTGCTCTCCAGTTTCCTAGAGGCGAGCTTTTTGACATAAGCCTCGCAACCCCAGATCCTGATAAATGTCAAGCTTGGCTGTTTCCCATACCATAACTCATATGGTGTCTTAGAAACTGCCTTGGATGGCACTCGGTTTAGTACCTTTGCAGCTGTTTCCAGTGCAAATCCGCAAAAGGAGTATGGAAGAGTAGCCTGACTCATCATAGAACGAACCATATCAAGTAACGTTCTATTTCTCCTCTCGGACACACCATTCCATTGCGGTGTTCCTGGCGGAGTGAGCTGTGAGATAATCCCACACTCTTTTAGATAGTCAGTAAACGCATGACTTAGGTATTCACCACCTCGATCAGAACGAAGTGCCTTGATATTTCGGCCTAACTGATTTTGTACTTCATTTTTGAACTCTTTGAACCTGTCAAAAGATTCACTTTTATGTCTCATAAGATAGACATAACCATACCTACTGAAATCATCAGTAAAGGTAATGAAGTACTGATAGCCACCTCTGGCATGTTTACTAAAAGGCCCACACACATCACTGTGTATAAGGTCAAGTAAACCTGAAGCCCTTTGACCTTTGTTAGGAAAAGGTGACTTCGTCATTTTACCCATCAAACAAGCTTTGCATGTATCAATCTCCTCATAGGAGAATGATCCCAGCAGTCCATGATCATGCAACCGCTTAATGCGCTTCTCGTTAATATGGCCTAAACGACTATGCCATAGCAAGGTGCTGTCATCAGCATACTTGGCTTTCTTAACATCAACACTTTGTATAGACCTTTCCATGTCCAACATGTATAACCCATTGTTAATTGAACCAGTTGCATAAACAATATTATCTAAAGATAAAACACACTTTGAAATATTGCATTCAAAGGCAAATCCTTTCCTGACAAGAGCAGGAATAGAGACAATATTTTTAGTTATACTGGGTACAAAATAACAATTGTTTAATTCTAATACAATGCCAGATGGTAAAGAAATGAAATAGTCTCCTACAGCAACAGCAGCAACCCGTGCCCCGTTTCCAACGCGTAGGTCTACCTCATGCTGTCCCACCTGCCTTCTTCTCTTGAGTTCCTGTACATTTGAACAAATGTGAACTCCACATGCAGTGTCCAACACCCATGAAATAGAAGAAGATGAAACCATGACTTCCGTCACGTATATACCTGAGCCAGAAGCGATGCTTCCCCTCTTATCTCCTTGGAGCGCTTTACAGTCCTTTTTCCAGTGACCCAGCTGGCCACAGTGGAAACACCTGTTGTCCTTGGACCGCTTCACCTTCTGTTTCAGAGCCTTACTGTAGTTCTTGACAGGGGCTTTGCCCTTCTTCCCCTTCTTCTTGTTCCTGGAAGGAACCATTAAGACAGAGGTTGAAGGCTTTCCCTTCAGAGTTTCCTCAGTAGTCAAGAGCATGTTCAACAGCTCTGCCGGTGTACAATCGATTTTGTTCATATTAAAGTTAATGATGAACGCATCGAAAGAGGGCGGAAGAGACTGCAGAATGATGTCTACAGCAAGCTCCTGGTTGACGGTATGCCCCAGTTTCTCCAGAGCCTCCTTGTGCCCAATCATCTTGAGCACGTGAGCTCCCACTGGGCTCCCTTCAGCCAGTTTGCTCTGAAAGAAGAGCTTCGTCAGATTATAGCGTTCTGTCCTCGCCTGTGCAGCATACAGCATCTTGAGGTTCGCTATAATCTCTATAGCCGACATATCCTCATGCTGACGCTGCAGCGGTGGCGTCATAGACGCTAGCATCAGGCAAGCGACATCAATGCTATCATTGACGTGGTTTTCATAGGCTTCACGAACCGCCCTTGCGGCGTTCGCAGCGGGTTGAGGCGGCACAGCCGTCTCGAGGACATACAGTTTCCTCTCTGCCTTAAGAACGATCTTAAGGTGTCCGAACCAGTCAGAGAAGTTCGGCCCAGCAAACTTCTCCCTTTCCAGTAGGGATCGCACATTGAAGCTCATGGTGTTCGTTGCTGCAGGAATCTACAACAATGCAAGAACAGCAAGGTCAGTATCAATGTTTAGAATCAATCCAGGACTTAAGAAAGATTCTTTTTCTCACTATTTTGTCTGACTGAAAAATCCAGTAAACAGTCCGAAAGAGTAACACTCTTTTAGTGAGATGGGATCCAGATTTCATACTTGGTCTCCGCGTCCCGCTCAGGCGAGATAAGATGCACAGAGAGTACAAGCACTAATCTCTGGTAGGCAGTCCCTGCCAATCGCCAACCCGTGCGATTCCCCTTCATCTGGGCAATCCAGCAGACTGTGCCAACTGAGTTGGTACAACACAATCTCTGACCCCGCAGATGGCTGCCTCCATGTGCTACCATATGCTCCACATATGTAGCCTACATGGTCAAGCTGACCCGACCTACTCCCTGGACCACCACGTGCTATGCTGAGCAACGAGAAGCGATAAATCCCTTCTCTGTAACACGCAGGTGAAATCCCGCACCGTCTGAAGATAGATGGACGTGCCCACTGAGTGGGTACAACACGGCTCCAACGATAATCAGAACAGTGAGGTTTCGCGTCAGAAGGCTTACGAGCTTGATATGTTAGCGTTGGATTTTAACGGTCTTTTATCTTCTTACTATCAGGCAAATCCTATGGCTATAGCAGAAGATAAATAACTCATGCTGTTCTACTTATTTAAACAATAACAGAAAGCATGGATCTTATGTGGTAAAAGCCCATTGACCCTAAGTAAGACCTTAAGTTATCTTAAGTCTTCACTTGCTTCTTGGGTCTTGTTGCCTCTCATCTGGCCCAGACCAGGGCCTAAGCGCCCTTTGCAGCTCAGGTGCGCCCACCAGCTGCATGTGCCTTTGCAATTGTGTTCTGTGCTCTTGTCTAATCAAAATACATTTTGATCTATCTAGACAAGCTTGACTCGCAGGTCAATTATACAATTAATTAATTAAGAATGTGATTCGCAGATCACAAAAATAATAATTTACCAGGCTCGCAGGCCCCAGCACAGCACACATTAAGGGCAACCCACATAAGATTAAATAAACAGGCATCATGGCATCAATCAATTAACATGTGATCCATAGACAAAATAAAATTTTTCGAAATCCCATTGGAATCAATTTTACTTGTCTTATGTGCCCTACAACCTTACAACGGTCCATTGATAGGGATCCACTCATCGTATCTAGTTAGATCCATGCCCTTTGCATGCACCAAGTCTTAACTGACTTGCGTTGACCTAATGGTCAACCATGCATGCGCCAAGGGCTGAACAACCAACATGAGATCTGGCAAGCGGGTGTGACCCCGGGCCTAACTCATGTGTGTTCACAGGGTGTCTCAACCAGACCTCGCTACACGCCTTTGATGCAATCGACCTATAGCCACCACGTGCATGCGCATAGGTGCTATCTGGTCGACCCATCTAGGCTGTCAGATGGTCTGATCAGACTAAGTTGATCTAAACTAGATGATGCTTTCAACCCTAGCAACCCGTCTAAGGGTTTATTGCAGGTGCGGCTTAGATCTAGTTAGAGGCGCACAAGTAAAGTTTTGATGAAACAAAAACATGTAACATGCGCAACAATGTAAGCAATATACATGCATCAACAAAATTAACCTTACACATGCGCCACCAAAAACATCTCATATATGCGCCTCCAAAATACTTTCAACTAGTATTATCGCATGATGAGAAAACTTAGATCATAAGCGCAAACAAGGATCACCAAACATAGCAATCATATGACCATATGAGATCCTTGCTCTGATACCAATTGAAGAGTCCCCTTCAAGGGGGAGCGCAAGCGGATAAAACCCCTTTCAAGAGGGGGGCCGAAACCCTAAGGTAGGGGGCGCATGCAAGTTTGCTAGGGTTTCATCATATATGATCGCTTACATGCTCATATAATCAACTATGATAAATTGATTGAAGCAAGAGGGAGATTCATACCAACGCCATAGGCTTGGAGGTCGGCTTGGAAGAAGAGAGCAACTTAGATCTCCTCCAAAAGTTCACACACAAGATGAAGATCGCCTACCCCTTGTGATGCTTGTGCTAGCAAGAATCTTCAAGGGTCCTTGCGTGTGTAAGGGGATGAAGAGACGATTTCCTTTTGGCCGAGAGCTCCACACGCAAAACCACTTCCCGTCGTCAACCTCTTGCCCAACCAAGTTCAAGGAGTTGAAGTGAAGACAAGAACGCATATGCGTTTTGGCGTTCAAGAGAAACCGGCCTTGATGACTTTCCATAAATGGATGATCATCAAGCCATGCGCTTACTCCAACCCAAAACGCATATTAGCATTGAACCAAGCGTTCACCTTTGTGAACCGGTTCAAGCCAACATGTTCCAATCGCATTTGGTTCATGAACCAAACCGAAATAGCTCAAGCCATGTGGTCTAGACCATATTGAACCCTAAGGCTCAAGATCTCACCATTCATCTCCTGATGCTCCTGATCTCACCGATCTAGCATCATCTCTCTCGATCGAAGCTTACCGATCTCAAGTCCTAATCAATCAAACATGATCAGACCAGATCTCACTTACAATCAGAGATTAAATCCCTTTAAACTGAATCCAAACAATTCAGTCCACACGATCTGACTCAAGTAAGCCATATCATCAATTGTGCGACCCTGAGGGTTTCCTTTAAATGTCGGTAACGATAACTCACGTTATCACGATCAGTGAGGGGTATCTAGCAACACATCACTATCTCCCGATATAAAGGAAAGAGTCTTCCAAGACTACTCCCAAACCACAGCACAAGTGTGAATCTATTCACAAGGCATGCATGTGTCCCTTGCCACTGGATGTTCTTATTGGACAAGCGTGTCAAGCCTGTGACTCCAATATGATGAGCATGATTAGATCAGATGAACATAGTCATCTGGGTATGGCCATACACTATCTCAATCATCTCATCTAGGGGGGCCCTTATAGAACATCACACTCCTTCAACAAGGAGACGGCAATCCTCTATCTATCACTAGTGCCCTAACCTGACTCAAGCTCATTATCCAAGATAGTCTATAACCATTATCTTTCAAATGATATTGAACTACCTCAAAACAATGACAATCATCATTTAGAGACACAAGTGATCTCAAGTCAAAGGACATGTGCCACTTGTAGCATACAAGGATTATTCACATTGTGACAAGCAATAAGAATATCCTAGTAGGGTCTGTCCAGTACATCCAATGTACCCATGAGTCTACATCTTATTCCATGCTCGAAGCATCCTATAAGATTAGAACACATATTAGTCTCAATCATATCAAGGCTGTCTCATGTTCACCAAGATATATCGACTAAGGACATTATAGCATGTCAGCCTAGCTGAACAGCTTTGAGACATTAATCAGAAGTACACTTATTATAGCAGACAAGGTAACAACCTGAATAATAACCATGCCTTTATAAACACAAGAGTTTATTACATGATACTGTTACAATCCCAAAGGCCTCAAACATTAGCCTTAAGGGCATACCCCAACACATACTTGGCTTTCTTATTATCAATATTTTGTATAGAACATTCCATGTCCAACATGAATAACCCATTGTTAATTGATCCAGTAGCATAAACAATATTATCATAAGTAAGAACACACTTTGAAATATTGCATTCAAAGGAAAATCCTTTCCTGACAAGAGTAGGAATAGAGATAATATTTTTCGTAATACTCGGAACAAAATAACAATTGTCCAGTTCTAATACAAGTCCAGATGGTAATGAGATGTAATAAACCCCTACAGCAACAGCAGCAACCCGTGCCCCGTTCCCAACTCGTAGGTCCACCTCATGTTGTCCCACCTGTCTTCTTCTCTTGAGTTCCTGTACATTTGAACAAATGTGAACTCCACATGCAGTGTCCAACACCCATGAAATAGAAGAAGAAAACATGACCTCAGTCACAAAAATACCTGAGCCAGAAGCGATACTTCCCTTCTTGTCTCCTTGGAGCGCTTTACAGTCCTTTTTCCAGTGACCCAGCTGGCCATAATGGAAACATCTGTATTCCTTTGACCGCTTAACCTTCTGTTTCAGAGCCTTGTTGTAATTCTTGACAGGGGCTTTGCCCTTCTTCCCCTTCTTCTTGTTCCTGGAAGGGAACATCTGAAAGTACCCCTTAACCTGTAAAGGGGGGTCCCCTTCTAGGGGGAGCGAAAACCCTAAAGTGGCGCAAATTATAACATGCAGCGGACGGAAGGGCTTCAAAGAATCATTGCGCATGCATTATGTGATCAACCTTAAAACATAATAGAAGAAGATGCAATTCATACCATAGCCATTAGAGGATGGCGCCTTGGAAGGAAAGATCAATCGAGAACTTCTCCTAAGTTTCGCACACAAGATGAGGAAGCCGCCTACTCTCTTGGTGCAACTTGTGCTAGCAAGGCTCCAAGAAGTGCTTGTCGTATGAAGGGATGAAGATCTCCTTGCTTGGCGAAAACCTCTCCCCAATGTCGACCACCACTTCTCCACAAGCGAATGTCTCAAGACAACCCCGAGCGGCGACAATAGGGCGAGAGGGAAGCGTGAAGAGAGTCCACACGGAACGTGGTCACGTAAGTGACATGTTTTCTAATAATAGAAAACCATACTTCCACTTGCGATCATGGGTTTACCCAATCGCAAATCTCTCTTAAAGTGAACCATACGCTCAACCAATGAGCTGGTTCAATTTGGTTTGGTTCAAGACCAAATAACCCAAGCAATTAGTCCAGATCACATTAAACCCTAAGGTGCTTGATCTGACCGTTGATCTTTTGATGCTCCTGATCTCAATGATCTAGCATCCAATCTCCCGATCGAAGCTTACCGATCCCTAGCCCTAATCAATCAAACATGATCAGACCAGATCTCACTCACAATCAGAGCTTAAATCCCTTTAAACTGAACCCGAACAATTCAGTCCACACGATCTGACTTAAGTAAGCCATATCATCAAATTGTGCGACCCTGAGGGTTTTCCTTTAAATGTCGGTAACGATAACTCTCATTATCACGATCAGTGAGGGGTATCTAGCAACACATCACTGTCTCCCGATATAAAGGAAAGAGTCTTCCAAGACTACACCCAAAAACAGCACAAGTGTGAATCGACTTCACAAAGCATACATATTTCCTTTGCCACTGGATGTTCTTATTGGACAAGCCTGTCAAGCTCGTAACTCCAATATGATGAGCATGATTAGATCAGATGAACACTGTCACCTGGGTATGGCCATACACTCTCTCAATCATCTCATCCAGGGGGCCCCTTTAGAACATCACACTCCTTAAACAAGGAGACGGCAATCCTGTGTCTATCACTAGTGCCCTAACCTGACTCAAGCTCACCATCCAAGATAGTCTATAATCATTATGTTTCAAATGATATTGAACTAACTCAAAATAATGACAATCATCATTTAGGAAACACAAGTGATCTCAAGTCAGAGGAAATGTGCCACTTGTCTTATACAAGGAATATTCACGTTGTGACAAACAACTGAACATCCTAGTAGGGTCTGTCCAGTACATCCCATGCACCCATGAGTCTACATCTTGTTCCATGCTCGAAGCATCCTATAAGATTAGAACACATATTAGTCTTAACCATATCGAGGCTTGTCTCATGTTCACCAAGATACATCGACTAAGGACATAATAGCTAGTCAGCCCAGCTGAACAGCTTTGAGACATTATTCAGAAGAACATATATTGCAGCAGACAATGTAGCTAACTGAATAACAACCATGCCTTTATAAACATAACAGTTTATTACATGATACAGATACATTCCCATAGGCCTCAAACATTAGCCTTAAGGGCATACCCCAACAATCTCCCACTTGCACTTAATCTAATGGTTGAGAAATCTCAAACCCATATTATTACAGTGCTTCTCATGCTTCTGCTGCGCCAGAGGCTTGGTAAGCGGGGTCAGCCAGATTGTCATCTGTATGAACCTTGCATACTTTGATCTCGCCACGATCTATGATCTCCCTGATCAAATGAAACCGTCTCTGTATGTGCTTGGACTTCTGGTGCGACCGTGGTTCCTTTGCTTGTGCGATTGCTCCAGTGTTATCACAGAAGATAACCAAAGGATCTGCACTCGAAGGAACGACACCAAGTTCTCTCACGAACTTACGAATCCACACTGCCTCCTTGGATGCTTCCGAGGCTGCAACATACTCGGCTTCTGTTGTGGAATCAGCAACAGTTGACTGTTTGAAACTTTTCCACACCACTGCACCTCCATTCAAGCTAAAGACATAGCCTGATTGCGATCGGAAATCATCCTGGTCACTCTGGAACGAAGCATCAGTATATCCCTCTATACTGAGTTCTTCCTGACCACCATATATCAAGAACATATCTTTGGTCCTCCGCAGATATTTTAAAATGTTCTTGACTGCAATCCAGTGCGCCATACCTGGATTACTCTGGTAACGACTGGTCACGCTTAACCCGTAAGCGACGTCTGGGCGAGTACACAACATCGCATACATTATAGAACCAATAGCCGAAGCATAAGGCGTATTGTTCATTTCATCTTTCTCAGTCTGTGTTTGTGGACACTGACTCTTCGAAAGATTCAGACCATGTCTGACTGGAAGATATCCTCGTTTAGAATTCTCTAAATGAAATCTCTCCAGGACCTTATCGATGTAAGTACTCTGGCACAGCCCGAGAAGCCTCTTAGATCTATCCCTGTAGATCTTCACACCTAACACATAGGCTGCTTCTCCTAGATCTTTCATCTGGAAACATTTCCTCAGCCATGCCTTAACAGCATGCATTTCAGGAATATCATTTCCAATGATCAAGATGTCATCGACGTAGAGGACTAGAAAAGTAATCACGCTCCCACTAAACCTCTTATATACACACGGTCATCCTCGTTCTTGATGAAACCAAATTCCGTAACTGATTCATCAAAACGAATATTCCAGCTTCTGGATGCTTGTTTAAGTCCATAAATAGACTTCTTTAACTTGCATATCTTATGACGATCTGCTGGATTAGTGAAACCTTCTGGTTGTGTCATATACACATCCTCATCCAGATTTCCATTAAGGAAAGCTGTTTTCACATCCATCTGCCAAATCTCATAATCATAATATGCAGCTATCGCGAAAAGAATCCGAATAGACTTAAACATGGCTACAGGTGAGAAAGTTTCATCATAATCTATCCCGTAGATTTGTTTGAAACCTTTCGCAACTAGCCTGCCTTTATAGGTAACCACGTTACCATCCATGTCAATCTTCTTCTTGAAGATCCATTTACAGCCTATAGGGATAACTCCCGGAGGCGGATCAACCAAATCCCAGACCTGGTTATCTGACATGGAGTCCATCTCGGCGCGCATAGCTTCAAGCCATCTCGCTGACTCCGGTCCACTGACCGCATCCGCATAAGTGAGGGGTTCATCATTACCAATGATATAGACTCCGTCATAGCGCTCAGGCTGTCGACGAATCCTTCCCGATCTTCGCGGTTCCCGTGATATCTGAGCCTCAGGTTGTTCAATAACCTGTTCTACCGGCTCAGGCTCATCCAACTCTGCTTGAGCACTTTGTCCTTCCTCTGGAATCTCATCCAGCTTTATTTCTCTCCCACTGGCCTCTTGCAGAAGAAACTCCTTCTCAAGAAATATGGCCGTCCGAGCAACAAAAACCTTGTTCTCTTTGGGATCGTAGAAATAATAACCCTTAGTTTCCTTAGGGTAACCGACAAAGATACATTTGTCAGATCTGCTCTCTAGTTTCCCAGAGGCGAGCTTCTTGACATAAGCCTCGCAGCCCCAGATCCTGATAAATGTCAAGCTTGGCTGTTTCCCATACCATAACTCATATGGCGTCTTTGAAACTGCCTTGGATGGCACTCGGTTTAGTACTTTTGCAGCTGTTTCCAGCCCAAAACCCCAAAAGGAGTAGGGAAGAGTAGCCTGACTCATCATAGAACGAACCATATCAAGTAACGTTCTATTTCTCCTCTCGGACACACCATTCCATTGCGGTGTTCCTGGCGGAGTGAGCTGTGAGATAATCCCACACTCTTTTAGATAGTCAGTAAATGCATGACTTAGGTATTCACCACCTCGATCTGAGCGAAGTGCCTTGATATTGCGGCCTAGCTGATTTTGAACTTCATTCTTGAATTCTTTGAACTTGTCAAAAGATTCACTCTTATGTCTCATCAGATAGACATACCCATATCTACTGAAATCATCAGTAAAGGTAATGAAGTACTGATAGCCACCTCTGGCATGTTTTACTAAAAGGCCCACACACATCACTGTGTATAAGGTCAAGTAAACCTGAAGCCCTTTGACCTTTGTGAGGAAAAGGTGACTTCGTCATTTTACCCATTAAACAAGCTTTGCATGTATCAAGCTCCTTGTAGGAGAATGATCCCAGCAGTCCATGATCATGCAACCGCTTAATGCGTTTCTCGTTTATATGGCCTAAACGACTATGCCATAGCAAGGTGCTGTCATCAGCATACTTGGCTTTCTTAATATCAACATTATGTATAGAACTTTCCATGTCTAACATGAATAACCCATTGCTTATTGAACCAGTTGCATAAACAATATTATCAAAGATAAAATACACTTTGAAATATTGCATTCAAAGGAAAATCCCTTCCTGACAAGAGCAGGAATGGAGATAATATTTTTAGTTATACTGGGAACAAAGTAACAACTGTTTAGTTCCAATACAAGTCCAGATGGTAAAGAAATAAAGTAGTCTCCTACAGCAACAGCAGCAACCCGTGCCCCGTTTCCAACTCGTAGGTCCACCTCATGCTGTCCCACCTGCCTTCTTCTCTTGAGTTCCTGCACATTTGAACAAATGTGAACTCCACATGCAGTGTCCAACACCCATGATACAGAAGAAGAAAACATGACCTCAGTCACGAATATACCTGAGCCAGAAGCAAAGCTTCCCCTCTTATCTCCTTGGAGCGCTTTACAGTCCTTTTTCCAGTGACCCAGCTGGCCACAGTGGAAACACCTGTATTCCTTAGACCGCTTCACCTTCTGCTTCAGAGCCTTGCTGTAGCTTTTGACCGGGGCCTTGCCCTTCTTCCCCTTCTTCTTGTTCCTGGAAGGAACCATTAAGACAGAGGTCGAAGGCTTACCCTTCAGAGTCTCCTCAGTGGTCAAGAGCATATTCAGCAGCTCTGCCGGAGTACAATCGATTTTGTTCATATTAAAATTAATAATGAACGCGTCGAATGATGGCGGGAGAGACTGCAGAATAATGTCTACAGCAAGCTCCTGTTAATGGTATGCCCCAGTTTCTCTAGAGCCTCCTTGTGCCCAATCATCTTGAGCACGTGAGCTCCTACTGGGCTCCCTTCAGCCAGTTTGCTCTGAAAGAAGAGCTTTGTCAACGCCTGTGCAGCATACAGCATCTTGAGGTTTGTAATCATGTCTCTAGCAGACATATCCTCATGCTGACGCTGCCAGCGGTGGCGTCATAGACGCTAGCATCAGGCAAGCGACATCAATGCTATCATTGACGTGCTTTTCATAGGCTTCCCGAACCGCCCTTGCGGCGTTCGGAGCGGGCTGCGGCGGTATCGCCGTCTCGAGGACATACAGTTTCCTCTCTGCCTTAAGAACAATCTTAAGGTGTCCAAACCAGTCAGAGAAGTTTGGCCCAGCAAACTTCTCCCTTTCCAGTAGGGATCGCACATTGAAGTTCATGGTGTTCGTTGCTGCATGTATCCTACAACAATGCAAGAACAGCAAGGTCAGTATCAATGTATAAGAATCAATCAGGACTTAAGAAAGATTCTTTTTCTCACTATTTTATCAGGCGTGAAAAATCCAGCAAAACAGCCCGAAAGAGTAAAAAAAAAAAAAAAAAGAACTCTTTTAGTGAGATGGGATCCAGATTTCATACTTGGTCTCCGCGTCCCGCTCAGGCGAGATAAGATGCACAGAGAGTACAAGCATTAGTTTCTGGTAGGCAGTCCCTGCCGATCGCCAACCCGTGCGATTCCCCTTCATCTGGGCAGTCCAGCAGACTGTGCCAACTGAGTTGGTACAACACAATCTCTGACCCCACAGATGGCTGCCTCCATGTGCTACCATATGCGCCACATATGTAGCCTACACGGTCAAGCTGACCCGACCTACTCCCTGGACCACCATGTGCTATGCTGAGCAACGAGAGGGGATAAATCCCCAATCTGTAACACACAGGTGTAATCCCGCACCGTCTGAAGATAGATGGACGTGCCCACTGAGTGGGTACAACACGGCTCCAACGATAATCAGAACAGTGAGGTTTCGCGTCAGAAGGCTTACGAGCTTGATATTTAAGCGTTGGATTTTAACGGTCTTTTATCTTCTTGCCTATCATGCAATTCCTATGGTGATAGCAGAAGATAAATTTATTCATGCAATTCTAATATAAAGCTATAAAAGAAAGCATGTGTCTTATGTGGTAAAAGCCCATAGCCCTAGTGAGACCTTAACCTAACTTAAGTCTGCACTTGCTTTTCATGGGTCTTTAACTGCTTATCTGGCCCAACCCAGGGCCCAAGCGCCAATTAGCAGCTCTGGTGCGCCCACCAGGAAATGCGCCAGGTCCTAGGGTCGAACCCTAGACCTCCCACCTGGTCCAGCCACTGCTGCAAGCGCCTCTGCCAAGTGTGCTCTGTGCTCTTGTCTAATTAAATTACAAATTTAACTATCTAGACAAGAGTGACACGCAGGTCACTTTCACATTATAAATTAATTAAATTGTGATTCGCAGATCACATAAATAAAATTAATTTACAACAATTAATCCAGGCACGCAGGCCCCAGCACAGCACACATTAAAAACAGGCAGCCCACATAAGACTAAATAAACAAGCAGATTCAACAACCATCATGTGATCCAGTCAGGAAAAATAAATTTTGAAAAAAAAACCCCATGGGATCAATTTTAATTTTCCTTATTTGCCTTACAACCTTACAACGGTCCATTACTAGGGATCCACTCATCCACCCTAGTCAGATCCTCTGCCCTTACATGCACCGAGTCGTAACTGACTCGAGTCGACCAAAAGGTCAACTATGCATGCGACAGGGCTGAACGACCACACTGAGATCTGGCAAGCGGGCGTGACCCCGGGCCTAACTCAGGTGCGTTCATTGGTCGTCTCAATCAGACATCGCTACACACCTGTCTGCAGTCGACCTATAGCCACCATAGGCTTGCGCCAAGGTGCTATCTGGTCGACCCATTCAGGCTGTCAGATGAACTGATCAGACTGGTCGGATCTAACCTAGGGGTTGACTTCAACCCTAGTAACCCGTCTAAGGGTTTACTGTAGGCGGCTTAGATCTAAGGTGAAAACGCGCAAGTAATATTTTTGAAGAAAAACATACATTAAGCGCCAACATTTCAACACATATGCGCAATTAAAACATAACTTTGGTTTCGGCATGAAACAAGTTAATATGAAAAATTACGCATGATAGATCTAAGCATGCATCTTCATTCAAGGATCACCGAAACAAAGCAATCAAATAAGCATGCGATTAACTCGCTCTGATACCAATTGAAAGTACCCCTTAACCTGTAAAGGGGGGTCCCCTTCTAGGGGGAGCGAAAACCCTAAAGTGGCGCAAATTATAACATGCAGCGGACGGAAGGGCTTCAAAGAATCATTGCGCATGCATTATGTGATCAACCTTAAAACATAATAGAAGAAGATGCAATTCATACCATAGCCATTAGAGGATGGCGCCTTGGAAGGAAAGATCAATCGAGAACTTCTCCTAAGTTTCGCACACAAGATGAGGAAGCCGCCTACTCTCTTGGTGCAACTTGTGCTAGCAAGGCTCCAAGAAGTGCTTGTCGTATGAAGGGATGAAGATCTCCTTGCTTGGCGAAAACCTCTCCCCAATGTCGACCACCACTTCTCCACAAGCGAATGTCTCAAGGACAACCCCGAGCGGCGACAATAGGGCGAGAGGGAAGCGTGAAGAGAGTCCACACGGAACGTGGTCACGTAAGTGACATGTTTTCTAATAATAGAAAACCATACTTCCACTTGCGATCATGGGTTTACCCAATCGCAAATCTCTCTTAAAGTGAACCATACGCTCAACCAATGAGCTGGTTCAATTTGGTTTGGTTCAAGACCAAATAACCCAAGCAATTAGTCCAGATCACATTAAACCCTAAGGTGCTTGATCTGACCGTTGATCTTTTGATGCTCCTGATCTCAATGATCTAGCATCCAATCTCCCGATCGAAGCTTACCGATCCCTAGCCCTAATCAATCAAACATGATCAGACCAGATCTCACTCACAATCAGAGCTTAAATCCCTTTAAACTGAACCCGAACAATTCAGTCCACACGATCTGACTTAAGTAAGCCATATCATCAAATTGTGCGACCCTGAGGGTTTCCTTTAAATGTCGGTAACGATAACTCTCATTATCACGATCAGTGAGGGGTATCTAGCAACACATCACTGTCTCCCGATATAAAGGAAAGAGTCTTCCAAGACTACACCCAAAAACAGCACAAGTGTGAATCGACTTCACAAAGCATACATATTTCCTTTGCCACTGGATGTTCTTATTGGACAAGCCTGTCAAGCTCGTAACTCCAATATGATGAGCATGATTAGATCAGATGAACACTGTCACCTGGGTATGGCCATACACTCTCTCAATCATCTCATCCAGGGGGCCCCTTTAGAACATCACACTCCTTAAACAAGGAGACGGCAATCCTGTGTCTATCACTAGTGCCCTAACCTGACTCAAGCTCACCATCCAAGATAGTCTATAATCATTATGTTTCAAATGATATTGAACTAACTCAAAATAATGACAATCATCATTTAGGAAACACAAGTGATCTCAAGTCAGAGGAAATGTGCCACTTGTCTTATACAAGGAATATTCACGTTGTGACAAACAACTGAACATCCTAGTAGGGTCTGTCCAGTACATCCCATGCACCCATGAGTCTACATCTTGTTCCATGCTCGAAGCATCCTATAAGATTAGAACACATATTAGTCTTAACCATATCGAGGCTGTCTCATGTTCACCAAGATACATCGACTAAGGACATAATAGCTAGTCAGCCCAGCTGAACAGCTTTGAGACATTATTCAGAAGAACATATATTGCAGCAGACAATGTAGCTAACTGAATAACAACCATGCCTTTATAAACATAACAGTTTATTACATGATACAGATACATTCCCATAGGCCTCAAACATTAGCCTTAAGGGCATACCCCAACAACATCAAGACAGAGGTTGAAGGCTTGCCCTTTAGAGTTTCCTCTGTAGTCAAGAGCATATTCAGCAACTCTGCCGGAGTACAGTCGATCTTGTTCATATTAAAATTAATAATGAACGGATCGAAAGAGGCCGGGAGGGACTGCAGAATAATGTCTACAGCAAGCTCCTGATTGATGGTATGCCCCAGTTTCTCTAGAGCCTCTTTGTGCCCAATCATCTTGAGCACATGAGCTCCCACTGGACTCCCTTCAGCCAGTTTGCTCTGAAAGAAAAGCTTGGTCAAATTATAGCGTTCAGTCCTCGCCTGTGCAGCATATAGCATCTTGAGGTTTGCTATCATTTCCATAGCAGACATATCCTCATGCTGACGCTGCAGCTGTGGCGTCATAGACGCTAGCATCAGGCAAGCGACATCAATGCTATCATTGACATGCTTTTCATAGGCATCCCGAACCGCCCTTGCGGCGTTCGGAGCGGGTTGAGGCGGCACAGCCGTCTCGAGGTCATACAGTTTCCTCTTTGCCTTAAGAAAAATCTTAAGGTGTCCGTACCAGTCTGAGAAGTTTGGCCCAGCAAACTTCTCCCTTTCAAGTAGGGATCGCACATTGAAGCTCATGGTGTTCGTTGCTGCAGGAATCTACAACAATGCAAGAACAGCAAGGTCAGTATCAATGTTTAGAATCAATCCAGGACTTAAGAAAGATTCTTTTCTTACTATTTTATATGACTGAAAAATCCAGTAAAACAGTCCGAAAGAGTAGCACCCTTTTAGTGAGATGGGATCCAGATTTCATACTTGGTCTCCGCGTCCCGCTCAGGCGAGATAAGATGCACAGAGAGTACAAGCACTAGTTTCTAGTAGGCAGTCCCTGCCAATCGCCAACCCGTGCGATTCCCCTTCATCTGGGCAATCCAGCCGACTGTGCCAACTGAGTTGGTACAACACAGTCTCTGATCCCACAGATGGCTGCCTCTATATAGCTACCATATGCGCCACATATGTAGCCTACATGGTCAAGCTGACCCGACCTACTCCCTGGACCACCACGTGTTATGCTGAGCAACGAGAAGCGATAAATCCCTTCTCTATAACACGCAGGTGAAATCACACACCGTCTGAAGATAGATGGACGTGCCCACTGAGTGGGTACAACACGGCTCCAACGATAGTCAGAACAGTGAGGTTTCGCGTCAGAAGGCTATCGAGCTTGATATTTTAGTGTTGGATTTTAACGGTCTTTTATCTTCTTACTATCATTCAATCCCTATGGTGATAGCAGAAGAAGTAAAGCATGCTATTCTACTTATATAAACATAAAAGAAAGCATGAAGATCTTATGTGGTAAAAGCCCATAAACCCTAAGTAAGACCTTAATTTTAATTTAAGTCTTCACTTGAGCTTTTCTTGGGTCTTTTGCATCTGTCTGGCCCAGTGCAGCTCAAGTGCGCCCACCAGGTTATTGCGCCTGTGCTAGGGTCCAACCCTAGACCTCCCACTGGTGAAGCCACTTGCTGCATGCGCCTCTGCCAAGTGTGCTTTGTGCTCTTGTCTGATTAAATTACAATTTAATCTATCTAGACAAGATTGACTCGCAGGTCAATTACACTTTATAAATTAAATGACATGTGATGCACAGATCACAATAAAATTAATTTACAATTTAATCCAGGCACGCAGGCCCCAGCACAGCACACATTAATTGGGCAACCCACATAAGATTAAATAAACAAGCATCATGGCATCAATCAACATGTGATCCATAGACAAAATAAAATTTTTCAAAAACCCATTGAAATCCATTTTATTTTTCTTATGTGCCCTACTACCTTACAACGGTCCATTAATAGGGATCCACTCATCATATCTAGTCAGATCCACTGCCCTTGCATGCACCAAGTCCTAACTGACTTGAGTTGACCCAATGGTCAACCATGCATGCGCAAAGGGCTGAACCACCTTCATGAGTTTTGGCAAGCGGGTGTGACCCCGGGCCTAACTCATGCGTGTTCACTGGTTGTCTCAACCAGACCTCGCTACACACCTGTCTGCAGTCGACCTATAGCCACCTCGTGCTTGCGCACAGGTGCCATCTGGTCGACCCATCTAGGCTGTCAGATGGTCTGATCAGACTGGTTGGATCTTACCTAGAGGATGACTTCAACCCTATCAACCCGTCTAAGGGTTTAAAGCAGACGCTTAGATCTAATGATGGGCGCGCATGTGTTCAAGTTTTAAGAAAAACTACAACATTAGAAGCGCAACTATGTGAGCATCATACATGCGCCACAAGGTAAAATACATACATCTAGTATTTTCGCAAGATGAGAAGTATTAGATCTAAACATAAACGCATACATGGATCACCTTAAGCAATCATATGAATCAAACGACAACCATGCTCTGATACCAATTGAAGAGTCCCCTTCAAGGGGGAGCGAAACCCTAACCAGGTGGCGCATAAAACTTTCATAGCGGAATCTAGGGTTTCAAATGATCTTTCGCAAGAACATATGATCAACTTAAATAATGTTTGGATTCATACCATAGCCATTTGCGTTGGATGGCGATTTGGAAGAAGAGAGAGCAATGTTGATCTCCTCCAAAGAGTTCACACACAAGATGAAGATCGCCCACTCCCTTGGCGTTCCTTGTGCTAGCAAGTCTCCAAGGTTTATCTTGTCGTATGGAAGGGAATGATGGATGAAGACTCTCTTGGCCGAAATCTCTCCTACGTTAAAACCCTTTTGCAAGAGTGTCTCGTCGAGAGGAAGAGGCAAGAGGAAGTCACGAAACCGAAGTGGAGACGTTTTCCTCAAACGTGGAGACATTTTTCCATAATGGGAAAAACCGACTTCCAAATATGGAAAGCCCTTAACTCCAAGCGTTTATGCGATCCATGTGTTCACTCCAAGTGAACCGATCACTCCTCTTTGAACCAAGCCATGGTTCAATCGCATTTGGTTTAAAAACCAAATCAAAATCAACCCAAGCAATTAGTCCAGATCAAATTAAACCCTAAGGTTCTAGATCTGACCGTTCATCACTTGATGCACTTGATCTCACCAATCTAGCATCAACACTCTCGATCAAAGCTTACCGATCTCAAGCCCTAATCAATCAAACATGATCAGACCAGATCTCACTTACAACCAGAGTTTAAATCCCTTTAAACTGAACCAAAACAATTCAGTCCACACGATCTAACATGAGTAAGCCATATCATCAAATTGTGCGACCCTGAGGGTTTCCTTTAAATGTCGGTAACGATAACGTACGTTATCACGATCAGTGAGGGGTATCTAGCAACACATTACTGTCTCCCGATATAAAGGAACGAGTCTTCCAAGACTACACCCAAACCACAGCACAAGTGTGAATCCACTTCACAAGGCATACAAATTTCCTTTGCCACTGGATGTTCTTATTGGACAAGCGTGTCAAGCCTGTAGCTCCAATATGATGAGCATGATTAGATCAGATGAACATAGTCACCTGGGTATGGCCATACGCTTTCTCAATCATCTCATTCAGGGGGGCCCCTTTAGAACATCACACTCCAATCAAGGAGACGGCAATCCTATATCTATCACTAGTGTCCTAACCTGACTCATGATCATTATCCAAGATAGTCTATAACCATTATGTTTCAAATGATATTGAACTACCTCAAAACAATGACAATCATCATTTAGAAACACAAGTGATCTCAAGTCAGAGGATATGTGCCACTTGTTGCAAACAAGGATTATTCACATTGTGACAAGCAATTGAATATCCTAGTAGGGTCTATCCAGTACATCCAATGTACCCATGAGTCTACATCTTATTCCATGCTCGAAGCATCCTATAAGATTAGAACACATATTAGTCTCAATCATATCAAGGCTGTCTCATGTTCACCAAGATATCTCGACTAAGGACATATAGCATGTCAGTCTAGCTGAACAGCTTTGAGACATTATTCAGAAGCACACTTATTGCAGCAGACAATGTAACAAACTGAATAACAACCATTGCCTTTATAAACATAAGAGTTTATACATGATATTGAAAGAATCCCAAGGCCTCAAACATTAGCCTTAAGGGCATACCCCAACAGCTTGTTCTTGGTGTGGCGGCGACTGGCGATCAGGGAGGAGACGACTTGGGGGAGGCGACCAGCATCCTTAGAGGCTTCTATCTGGATCGACGGTGAAGGAGAAGGGCTATCTTTGAGTTTGGATTCGATTCTAACCCTTTTTCCCCTTCTTCCTGATATACTTTCTTGGAATATCTTTGTGTAAAACCATGATAATGATAGCTTAAACTTTTTAGTCCGAGATCAGGGTGTAGCCCTCTCTTAGATTTCTGGATTGTGATAATAAAAAATATTTCTGATATTATATTTTGGTATCTATTCGATTCCTTGGAGATTTATATGCATGTTGTTTTGAATTAATCACTCAAATGACATTAGAGTAATGTGTGAAGAATCACTATTACAAACATTCCTTGGAGCGATCGTGTAGGGTTTATAGCGAGAGCTAGGATCCTACATGAAGAAAAGGCCACGGTTGCTTGAACCCATCTATGCTATAGTTGCGCGTTGAGAGGCGGCAACTATACTAGGTGTGGGTTATTTTCACGCGCTGAGAAGCGGTGATTGCTTTCTAGGCATTTTTTCTTTAGATCATGAGTAGTGATTATCGGGTATTTATCGCACATCCTTTAATTTAATTGAGTGGTGAAATCATGATCTCCGATGTCTTTTAATCATTGTCAATCGTCTTTCGTCGTACATCATTAGAATTTTCTTAGATTACTACTTGTTATTTCACTGATTTTCCTTAGTTTATAATATTCTCCCGAACTTGATTGTCTAGCTTTTTATCGATAAAATTGTCAATACTCGATTCTCCGTCCCTGTGGGAACAATACTCTTACTGCACCGATATAGCCATGTGCTTGCGGTGACAGCAACAAGTTTTTGGCGCCGTTGCCGGGGACGGCAGTCAATTGATATTGATCTAATTCTAGAAATCAATAGACTAGACCTTTTATTTTCTTTTACTGCTTTTAGTTTATTTTCACTAGTTATGATCATATTATTTTTTCTTTTCCATTCTATACCTTGTTTTGTTAACTAGTACTCGCCTCTACTGATTCCTTTTTTGTTATATGCAAAGAGATACTATACTTGGTGATCCACAGGAATCAAAACCACAAATTGAAAGGACTTATCAGTGGTTGAGAAAAGGAGGGAGGTTACAGAGAGAAGAAATATCGATAGATATTGATCCAATACAACTTGATCTCACAATGGCTGAGGGAAATAACAACAGAGCTTTGAGGGAATTTGCAACACCGAATGCACAAGGGTGGCACATTGGCATCACACGCCCACCTATATCTGCAAATAATTTCGAGTTGAAGCCATCACTCATAGGAATGGTACAACAACACCAATTTGGGGGATCGCCGACTGAAGATCCAAATGAACACCTATCCATCTTCTTGGAGTATTGTGACACCTTAAAGATGAATGGAGTTACCAATGATGCAGTCAGGATGCAACTCTTCCCATTCTCCCTTAGAGATAGAGCGAGACGTTGGATGCATAGTCTCAATCCAGCGAACATAACCACTTGGGAGGAACTATCACGGGCTTTCCTAGCGAAATACTTCCCTCCCAGTAAGACAGTGCAATTAAGGAACCAAATTACTAGCTTCACACAATGAGACGGTGAATCACTGTATGAAGCATGGGTGAGATTTAAGGAGCTGCAAAGGCTATGCCCTCACCATGGCCTAGAGAGATGGGTCCTCATACACACTTTTTATAATGGACTCAGTTACAATACTAGACTTACGGGAGATGCTACCGCAGGGGGGGCACTTATGAATAGGACCTTGGAAGAAGCCACTGAATTACTAGAAGATATGTCCATGAATCACTGCTCTTGGTCAGGAGAAAGGGGCAACACGTCTAGGGCTTTGGCACCAGGGAAGTATGAGATAGATTCTCTTACCAGTTTAGCAGCAAAAGTAGACTCCCTATCGAAAAAGCTTGATTCTTTTGGATTACAATCTACTGAACCTATTAATGTCGTCTATGAGATATGTGGAGTCATTAGGCATAATATGAATGAATGTCATATTTTGATGCCTCAAGGGAATGATCCACAGATAGAACAAGTCCAAGCATTGGGAAGCTACAATCAAAGGCCACAATTTGATCCTTATTCTACTACATACAATCCGGGATGGAGGAGCCATCCAAATTTCTCTTATAGAACAAGTCTCAATCAAACTCAGAATCAATTTCAAAATAAGAATTTGGGACAGCCGCAGAATTACAAGGCAACTCAACCACCTGGATTCCAACCGAGGCCTTTTGCTCCACAAAGTCAACCATCTGCTTCACAACCACCACAACCACAGAAATCTTCTTTGGAGCTAACCTTGGAAAAGTTTCTCAATGCCCAAGAGAAGGCCAATGAGAATTTTGGAAACTCTATAAGTCGACTTGACTCGAGAATAGATGCTATGGAAGCTCACAATAGGATGGTGGAAAGTCAACTAGCCCACCTCACGTCCACTTACAGGAGACACCCTGGGCAACTACCATCTCAACCCGAGGCGAATTCCAGAGAGAGTTGCAATGCAATAATCACTAGGAGTGGAAAGCAATTACAAGAGCCCGCTAGACCGAAAATAGAAATTGAGGGAAGGGTATCAACTCAAGCTACAAGTGAGAAACCTACTGAAGACAAAGTAGAGGAGAAGAGTGATGAGCAACTGACACCCATACAAGCACCACTTCCGGTTTACAAGCCCGCCATACCATACCCACAGAGATTGATGAAGGCTAAGCTAAATCAACAATTCGGAAAATTCTTAGAGGTCTTGAAGAAATTGTACATAAACATACCATTTACCGAAGCCCTATCTCAAATTCCAACATATTCTAAATTCTTGAAAGATATTCTCTCCAACCGTAGGAAGATTGAAGAGCATGGGACAGTTGCACTCACGGAGGAGTGTAGTGCAATAATTCAAAACAAGCTTCCGCAAAAGCTTAAGGATCCAGGGAGTTTTACTATCCCTTGTCAAATTGGTGATACAATTTTTAATCATGCTCTATGTGATTTAGGTGCATCAGTGAGTTTAATGTCTTCTTCTTTATGCAGGAAACTAGACTTATGAGACTTGCAGAACACAGCTATATCTCTACAATTGGCCGACCGTTCAATCCGCAAGCCTGTTGGAATTCTCGAAGATATCCCCATCAAAGTTGGAAAATTTTTTATCCCAGTTGATTTTGTGGTGTTAGAGATGGAAGAGGACACCAAGTTTCCATTGATTCTTGGAAGGCCATTCTTAGCTACGGCAGGAGCAATCATTGACGTCTAGAAAGGAAGATTAGTGTTGAATGTTGGAGAAGAAGCAATAGAGTTTGACCTTGCCTCCACACTCCAGAATCCCTCTCTCTCAGGATGTTGTAGTATATATGCTTTTGTGGATGAAGAATTGAAAATGGCAAGCACACAAGATGTTGATAAATTTGATTGCCACTCCTTATCTATTAAGTGTGAGGAAGATGACACTTCGGAAAATGAAAAGGATGATGGGGGTATGGATTTTTATATAGCGGACTCTCATGGTTTGAATCTTGAAATGGTATTGGGCGCTCAAGAAGAAAAGAAGCCCGAGTTGAAGTCTTTACCAACTGGTTTGAGGTATGAATTTCTTGGTAACAATTCCACTTTCCCCGTTATTATTAATTCTGGTTTGAATGATGAACAAGTGAGGCTTTTGTGTGATGAACTTAGATTACACAGAAAAGTTATTGGATATTCTTTTGATGACATAAAAGGAATTAATCCTGCAATCTGTATGCATAGAATTCATTTGGAACCTGACAGCAAGCCTACTATAGAATTTCAACGGAGGCTAAATCCTAATTTAAAGGAAGTTGTAAAGGCTGAAATTTTGAAGTTGCTAGATGCTGGGGTTATTTACCCCATTTCTGATAGTCCATGGATTAGTCCTATACATGTAGTCCCTAAGAAGGGAGGTTTCACCGTTGTTAAGAATGAGGCTAATGATTTAGTGCCAATGAGGACTGTGATAGGATGGAGGATGTGCGTAGACTATCGAAAACTCAACAAGGCAACAAGGAAAGACCATTTTCCCCTACCATTCATTGATCAAATGTTAGAGCGCCTTGCACATAAACCTTACTTTTTCTTTCTTGATGGCTACTCAGGATTTTTACAGATTCCCATACACCCTGAGGACCAAGAGAAGACCACTTTCACTTGCCCTTACGGAACTTTTGCCAATAAGAGAATGCCATTTGGTCTTTGTAATTCTCCAGCCACTTTTCAACGTTGTATGATGGCTATCTTTTCCGATTTTAATGAGGTTTTCATGGATATATTTATGGATGACTTTTCAGTTTATGGAAGTTCATTTGAGGATTGTTTATCTAATCTTTCAAAAGTCTTGCAGAGATGTGAGGAAGTTGACATCGTTCTAAATTGGGAGAAATGCCATTTTATGGCGCGTGAAGGGATAGTCTTGGGACATTTGGTTTCAGAGAGAGGCATTGAGGTGGACAGAGCAAAGGTGGAAGTAATAGAGAAGATGAAGCTGCCCACTAATGTTAAGGAGATAAGGGGATTCTTGGGACATGCAGGATTCTACCGTCGTTTCATCAAGGATTTTTCTAAACTTGCTAGACCCCTAACTCTTTTACTTTGTAAGGATACTGACTTTTTGTTTGATTAGGATTGCATGGTAGCTTTTGAGAAATTGAAGGTGATCACTGCCCCAATCATGCAACCGCCGGATTAGTCCTTACCATTCGAGCTCATGTGCGACGCTAGTGACTACGCCATTGGAGCGGTCCTTCGACAACGGAAGGACAAGAAACTTCATGCCATATACTACGCTAGCCGCACCCTCGATGAAGCCAGATCAATTATGCCACTACAAAGAAGGAGCTTCTTTCCATTGTTTTTGCATTCGATAAATTTAGATCTTATTTGATCAACTCTAAAGTCATTGTATATTCTGACCACGCAGCCATAAAATACTTGATGGCTAAAAAGGATGCTAAACCAAGACTCATCCGATGGGTTCTTCTACTACAAGAGTTTGATTTTGAGATAAAAGACAAAAGAGGAGCCGACAATGTGGTAGCCGATCACCTCTCTCGCCTTACGCACGAGAATGACACGGAAGCGCAAGGAGACATTAACGAACTCTTCCCATACGAGAGGTTGATGGCAGTTCTTTCGCACGATGTCCCTTGGTTTGCAGACATTATTAACTACTTAGCTGCTGGAGTTATCCCTCATGATCTCACTTACCAACAAGGGAGGAAATTTCTACATGATATGCGATACTACTATTGGGAGGAGCCATTATTTTTCAAACGGGGGGGCTAACTCTATTTACAGGAGGTGCTTACCGGAGGAGGAACACTCAGAGGTACTTTCCCACTGTCACATGTCTCTATATGGAGGACATCACGGTGCTTCGAAGACCGCACACAAGGTACTGCAATCAGGATTCTACTGGCCGACCCTATTTAGAGACTCAAGGCTATTTGTTATGACATGCGACCAATGCCAGAGGAGTGGGAATATTTCAAGGAAGGATGAGATGCACCTCACCAACATTCAGAGCCTGGAGATATTTGATTTATAGGGTATGGACTTCATGGGACCCTTTCCCTCTTCATATGGAAACAAATTTATACTTGTCGCAATGGACTATCTATCTAAGTGGGCAGAGGCGATTGCCACACCCACTAAGGACTCTATAGTTGTTATGAGGATGTTCAAGAAAATCATTTTTCCTAGATTTGGAGTACCTCGTGCAGTAATTAGTGATGGGGGTTCTCATTTCATAGAGAGGAAGTTTGGAGTTATGTTGAAGAAATATGGGGTGAACCACAAGATAGCTACCCCGTATCATCCACAAACAAGTGGGCAGGCTGAGATAACCAATAGAGAGATTAAGAGGATCCTAGAGAGGACAGTTTCTAAGTCACGAACAGATTGGTCTGCAAAACTAGATGATGCATTGTGGGCCTACCGCACTGCTTACAAAACGCCAATAGGGATGTCCCCCTATCAACTTGTCTACGGAAAATCTTGTCACTTACCGGTAGAGCTTGAGCATAAAGCCTTTTGGGCAGTTAAGGCTATAAACTATGATTTCCAATCTGCAGGGGAGCAAAGGAAATTGGATTTAAATCAACTAGATGAGATTCGGCTTGAGGCATATGAGAATGCCAAGATCTACAAGGAGCGCACCAAGAGATTTCATGACAAACATATAGTGCGCAAGGAATTCAAAGAAGGAGATCGGGTTTTGCTCTTTATCTCTAGATTAAGATTGTTCCCTGGGAAACTAAAGTCAAGATGGTCCGGTCCCTTTATCATAGAGAGAGTATACTCGCATGGGGCAGTGGACATCCGCAAGGAAGGAGATGGAATTGTTTTCAGAGTCAATGGCCAGAGATTGAAGAGATACTATCAAGATGAATCACAAGATAGAGTCATCTTGACTCTAACCGAACCACCTCCACTCTGATACACTAGGGTCAAGCCTAAGACCTTAAAATGGCCCTTCTTGGGAGGCAACCCAAGTCTTCTTCCTTATCTTACTAGTTCCTTTGGTAGTTTACTTACTGGTATTCTCATTAGTTTTGTTGGGGTGTGTTTTGGTTAGTCGATCACCTGCTTACTTTTCTTCCCACTATGTTGTCTTCTTCACCATCTGTTTGCTTTGCCAACACTTTGGTGGTTTACTTCAGGGAATTTCCATTTATGGTTTTTATGTCTTGTGTCTTGATGACATCTTGATGGTATTATGGTACAGCTGGGATGGAAATTTTCCCTTTGTAGATCACCTGCTAATCCTTTTAGGTAGATCACTTGATGGCAGTCTTCTAGAGCCGGCTCCTCTGTGTTTTCTATTGCGGTTTTCATGTGTTACGTTATGATAACATTTTAATGGTATTGCGATAATGTTGACGTGGTATTTTGAACTTGGAGCTGCTCAGTTTTGATTTATTACCACCTTACTTGATTTTACCCTTTTCATGTATTTTACTTGACTATGTGATCGCCTTGCTAATCCTTTTTGTAGACTACTCCATGGTATTTTTACTTGGCATTTTCACTTGATGGTGTTTTGCTGATATTTGTGATGGTATATGCCTTTACGCTATTATGATTACTTGTTGGAGATTGATTTTGTGTTCATTATTTTCCAGGAAGAATCTGGGTGTTTATGGGGATGAATCCAGTTTTTCCACTGAAACTTCCACAGGCGACCCAGCAATCAAAACCTCACCCCATGGAACACTCTGTAGTCTACGCAAGCTTAAGACAGTTTCTCCACAGTTTCTTCCACGAGGGGGGGGGGGGTGGGGAGCAGTAATCAAAACCGCACCCGTGGAACACTCTGTAGTCTGCGCAAGCTAAAGCCTAGTTGTTCCTCAGTATCTTCCGTGGCCGGCCAAGCGAACAAGACCACGGCCGTGGAAACGGGATGATGTAGGGGGGGGGGGGGAACACAGAACAAAAGTGCATGCAAACAACGCGTTTGTAAAATAGTTTTTTTGTATTTTAAAATAAAACCCGAAATTACTGCTAACGGAGTTGGAAAATATATTTTTGGTATTTTATAAAATAGAGGAAATCGAAACTAGGTTACTTGAACTATGAATGAAAATACACTTAATCTACGAATTGAAAATGCTAGTAGGAATACTCACAGTGCGATCCTTGAGAATAGAAGGATCGTGACGTCCCGGTCTTGAACGGTCCTACTCTGATGGAAGGTATTGCATCATTACAAGCAAACACAGACAAACGAGATCCGCACATACCACGGATTCATATTACAAAACAAAGACTAAGGGGGGGGTTAAGCCTCACAAGTTCCCTTAACACTTTAACTAGGGAGAGTAGGGGAGAAGAGGGAAGAAGAGATGGCGCCAAGAAGATCTTCCAATCCTTGTTTTCCTACAACAAGATCTTTGGTTAGTGTAGAAACAAGTTCTAGAAAACAAAGAAGAGAAAGGGGGAAAGAACTTAGCCGATTAGGGTTTTGGTGATGTTGTTCTTCATGCTAGCCGAAAGTGAAAGATCCATTGGAGGCCTTTGATGTTGCCGAGGTCAAAGGATGAGGGATCTCCCTTAGGGTCTCGCCAAGATGCAATCCTTCAAGGGTGAATGCGTTGAAAGCTTGAGAAGAAGGCGGAGAAGGGAAAGGGCTCGGCCCTTTGGAGGAGAGGGGGAGATAGAATAACTTAGGTGTCACAAGCACCAATGCTAACACAAGAATTTTTCTTCTAGGCAACTAATTCGACAAGAGAAGAGTGTTACAATTTATAGGCTCATCAAGCCATGGGCAAGGGTGACAATTCACCCTAGGCGCAATCACAAAATTTATGGAAGACATTAATGCACAATTAAAACATTTCCTTGATCAAATTTGAATTTCGAATTCTTTGCTTTGGTGGAGCTTCTTTGTGGCCGAATTCTCTCAAGCTCCTTCCTTGTTTGCTTGAATGAAAGGGCGCCCATATTTTGAATTTCGAATGCCTTCCTTCAAGAGCTTGGGCGGCTATAGTTTCCCAAAGTTGATTCCACAAATTGGGGATCTAGATGGTGATCCCTTCATTTGTGGATCTTGATTGATCTTTGATTGCTAGGCGCATTGAAGGCTCCTCCTTTGGTAAGTTTGTGGCTGATTCTTCAATTTCGAATTCTCCCTCTTATTAGGTGGCGCCTTGGGTTGATTTGGAAGGTGAAGTTGCATTCAATTCAAGCTCCTTCAACTTGATGTCTTTAGTTGAAGTGCTTCTTTCCATTTTTGTAGCTTCACTTTGAGTGGCTTGGTTTGAGCTTCCTAGCTTCCCTTGAGCTGGGCTTTAACCTGCCCAATTATTGACACAAAAGCCAGTAGACTTTTCTAGGAGATAATGTAGGACCAAATAAGGAAACTATAGGGTGCCCTAAGGCTTATTCAAAGCATAGTGCAAATAAGGAAAGAGGGTGGCTTAGGAGGGAAGGCCATACCTGATGGGCTTCCTCCTAACCCTTCCAGACCTTCTAGGGACAGGATCGGTCTCTCCATCATTTCTCCCCGGGTGGGAAGAATTCTCCTCTGGAGAATTATCCTTGTACCCTTGGAGTAATTCTGGAGCGGCCTGTGCCAACTCACTTTCGGGAAGCCAAGCCTCCTCACCTGACGTAAACTTAACACGATAGAATACTTGTACCTCGTCCGGGGTGAGTCGGGTCTGATCTTCAAGTATGCTCTGTGGCTCGAGCCTGTCAGTCAATTCCTCGATGAGTACTGGCTCCTCATAGTGTGTGAGATCCTCCACGTTGACAGTGGTGGGGATCCCCAAATCCGGTGGTAGATCCAAGATGTAAGCATTATCGTTGATCTTGTCCACAATGGTAAAGGGTCCGAGTCCCTTTGCGTCCAACTTGCGGCCAGATCCATGGATGCGCTCCTCCCTGACCCGCAGTATAACCTGTTCACCTACAGAAAATTTCCTTTCTCGGCGTTTCTTGTTAGCACCCTTTCGATAGGAATTAACAGCATCAAGTATTTGGCAATGTATTTCGTGATGCAAATGAGACATGTGAGTGGCAAAATCTTTAGTAGACATAGAAATATGAGAGTGCCTAGGTAGAGGAAATAAATCAATAGGTTTTCTTGGTTGGTACCCTAAATTTGCTTGAAAAGGGGACAATCCTATGGTTTTGTTGACAACACTATTGTAAGAGAACTCGGCAATGGGCAATAGCTTGTCCCATGTGCCTGGGTGCTCTCCTACCAAACTCTTCAAAATGCTCCCAAGTGATCGGTTGACCACTTCGGTCTGCCCATCCGTCTGAGGATGATAGGCCGTGGAGAATTTGAGTTTGGTTCCCAACATAGCCCACAGGGTGTTCCAGAAATGTCCCACAAACCTGGAATCCCTATCAGAAACTATAGTCAGAGGGGTACCTCTATGTTTAACAACTTCTTTAAAGAACAACCTAGCTACATGTGATGCATCAGTAGTTTTGTAGCAAGGTATAAAGTGTGCCATCTTGGTAAACCTATCCACTACAACAAAGATAGAGTCATGTTTGGAGGGAGTCCTTGGTAAACCTAAGATGAAATCCATGCTAAGGTCCTGCCAGGGTGCTTAAGGAATGGGTAGGGGTGTGTACAGACCAAAGTTATGTTTCTGTGTTTTCCTTGTCTGACAGGTCCTACAATGTTTGACAACCTTAGCTACATCCCTGTAGAGGTTCGGCCAGAAGAACCGTTCCTCCACTAAGGCTTGAGTCTTGTCCCGGCCATGGTGCCCGGCAGACCCTCCTCCGTGGATCTCCCAAACAAGGAAGTCTCGGATTGAGGTCTTGGGGACACACAGCTTTGGCCCAAGAAACAAAAACTCATCCCTTAGGGTATAGAGGGGATGACTTAAGGGGTCTATGCTAAGCTCAGAATATATGCTAGAAAAATCAGGGCATTCTAAATATTCATGCTTCATGCGATCAAATCCAACTACTTCAACAGATAATTTTTGCACAAGTAAAGTTACTCTACTTAAAGCATCAGCAACTTTATTTTCAATCCCAGATTTATGTTTCAAAACAAAGGTGTACTGTTGAAGGTATTCTACCCATTTAGCATGCCTAGCATTTAATTTCTTTTGAGCACTCAGAAAAGATAAAGCCTGGTGGTCACTATTCAAAATAAATTCATTGTGTATTAGGTAGTGTCTCCAGTGCCTTAAAGATTGAACTACAGCATAGAATTCCTTATCATAAGTGGTATATCTTTGTTTAGCCTCATTTAACTTCTCACTAAAGTAGGCTATGGGATGACCTTCCTGACTAAGGGTACCTCATATTCCTACTCCTGAGGCATCACAGTCCACTATGAAAACTTTAGAGAAGTCAGGTAATCTTAGGACTGGGGCAGTAGTCATTCTAGCTTTAAGTTCCTCAAAAGCTCTACTAGCAGACTTAGGCCAACTGAACTCACCTAGTTTCATACAATTGGTTATAGGGGCTACTATGGTGCTAAAGTTTCTAATGAATCTTCTATAGAAGGCAGCTAGACCATGGAAGCTCCTAATCTCAGTCAAAGTTTTGGGTTCAGGCCAGTCTAAGATGGCTTGGATCTTGCTAGGGTCAGCTTGAAGTCCTTGGTCAGACACTATGAATCCTAAGAAGACAACCCTAGGGGAGAGGAAAGAACACTTCTTCAGGTTAAGATATAACTTTTATTCCTTAAGTAAATCTAGGGTCTTCCTAAGGTGTTCCATGTGTTCTTCTTGGGTCTTGCTATAGATTAGGATGTCATCGAAGTAAACTACTAAGAATCTTCCTATATAAGGCTTCAAGACTTGGTTCATCAACCTCATAAAAGTTGAGGGGGCATTAGAAAGACCAAAGGGCATGACTAGCCATTCATACAAACCATCCTTAGTCTTAAAAGCTGTTTTCCACTCATCTCCAAGTCTTATCCTAACTTGGTGGTATCCACTTCTAAGGTCTAGCTTGCTAAACCACTTAGAACCTACCAGCATGTCAAGCAGGTCATCTAATCTTGGGATGGGAAATCTATACTTGATGGTTATCCGGTTCATTGCCCTACAGTCTATACACATGCGCCAGCTTCCATCCTTCTTTGGGGTAAGAAGGGCGGGGACTGCACATGGGCTAAGGCTTTCCCTAATGAAACCCTTGTCTAAAATTTCATCTACTTGCCTCTTGAGCTCTTGATGCTCAGTGGGGTTCATCCTATAGTGGGGCAAATGTGGGAGAGTAGAACCCGGGACAAGGTCTATGGCATGTTGGATTTCTCTAAGGGGAGGTAATCCATTGGGAAGTTCATCTCTAGTGAGCTCAGAGTACCCTGAGAGTAGGGTCTCAACTTCTAAGGGTATGGGTGACTCCTCATCTAAGTTGGTTTCCTTAATGACTAGGGAGTACACTTGCTTGGACTCTAAGCAGTCCTGGGTAAAGGCATGGGGCCTTATGAGTTGGATGGTAGGTTTAGGTTCCTTAGGTTCCTCTATCCTACCCTTATTGGTGGAAGCCTTAAGTTCCTTAGGCATGGAAGGCTTCAGTTTGATCTTTTGCCCATCATGGCTAAAGACATAGGTGTTAGTCCGACCGTAGTGGATAACATCCATGTCAAATAACCACGGGTGACCGAGTAAGACTTGGGCGACATCCATGGTTATGACGTCACACCAAATCTTGCCTTGGTAGACGGCAAACTGAAGGGGCACTAAGCACCTATGGGTGACTGGGACACTAGACTGATTGACCCAGGATATACTATAGGGATTAGGGTGCGGTTCTGCCTTAAGGTTGAATTTCACTAAGGCTGTGTGAGAGACCGCGTTTAGACTACTTCCCCCATCTATCACTACTTTGCACATGTTGCCATTGCATTTCGTGTAGGTGTGGAAAATACTGGTCCTACGCCAGTCCTCAGTTGGGGTAGGTTTGATCAGGGTGCACCTAGCCACTCCTAAGGTGTCTTGGGTTTGCTCTTCCCCACTATCATAGATTAACTCCTCACAAACCATACATCCAGAGTCAGGGTTATGGGTCTCTTCATGATTCTCCTCATAAGTTTCCTCGCGTTTCTCTTCACCTAAGTACAGGACTCTTTTCGGGCAGTCTTTCATATAGTGTCCTACTTGGTGGCAAGCATGGCAAGTGACTCTAGGTTCTTGGACAGTCCTAGGTTTAGGGGGTGTTGATGTGGTGGCTTTGGGTTGGGAGCTGGAGGGGCTAGATGTAGATGCCTTAGGATAAGTTTTAGGGGAACTAAACTCTCTCCTAAAAGCTCTCTTTAGGTTTTCCTCTACTTCTAAGGCTCTTTGGTATGCAGTTTCTACAGAGTCTATGTGGTAGTAGGTCATCCCCCTTTTGATCTCAGACCTAAGCCCATTCTTATACCTGCTAAGGGTGACATGGGGTGATTCATGCATACCACTCCTAAGTAGAAGCTCATCAAACTTGGTTGTGTAGTCAGTAATGGTGAGGTTTCCTTGTACTAGACCTATGGTTTGATCAACTAGCTTGGTCTGATAATAGGGTGGGACATATTTTTCCTTAAGCTTTTGGTACATCCCATCCCATCTTTCAATAGGTGGACGACCAAGATTCTCAAGGCTCCTTTCCACATTTGTCCAGTACAGTCTAGCAGTACCCTCTAAAAGACAACGGGTGAACCTAACTTTGGAGTGCTCAGGCATTAGGCTCCAGTCAAAATATTGCTCAAGTTTGACAGCCCAATCTAGGAATTCTCTAGGATCAAGGGAACCACTAAAGGTTGGAGGTGTGAGTTTGATGTTGCGGTGCACATCATCCTCCCTAGGTCTTTGATAAGGTCGAGCATGTGGCTCTTCCCATTCAGGTTCTTGGACTCTCCTATTATGGTTCCTATTGTTTTGGAGATGTTCACCTCGGATGGGTTCACTTGAGGGCCGACTAGGGGGTCTAATATCTCTAAGTTCCTCTTGGAAGGTCGCCATCATGTTAAAGAGTCTAGCCATGTCATTAGGTTCATTTTGTCTAGTATTATCATTGGGTTCAGGGTGATTATTATAATTTGCTCCCGATCTAGTAGTCATGGTCAAAGATAGTTTTGAAAGAAATTAGTTTTGAAAATAAGGCTCCAAAAAGTGATATATTATATGATAGCCTTTTATGAGATCAACTTCTTTCAAACACCTAGGTCTAAGAAAAGTCTTAGAATTTGAAAATTAGTTTTTAGGCTAAAAATCTATTCTAAGAGTGGCTCTGATACCAACTGATGTAGGGGGGGGGGGGGGGGAACACAGAACAAAAGTGCATGCAAACAACGCGTTTGTAAAATAGTTTTTTTGTATTTTAAAATAAAACCCGAAATTACTGCTAACGGAGTTGGAAAATATATTTTTGGTATTTTATAAAATAGAGGAAATCGAAACTAGGTTACTTGAACTATGAATGAAAATACACTTAATCTACGAATTGAAAATGCTAGTAGGAATACTCACAGTGCGATCCTTGAGAATAGAAGGATCGTGACGTCCCGGTCTTCAACGGTCCTACTCTGATGGAAGGTATTGCATCATTACAAGCAAACACAGACAAATGAGATCCGCACATACCACGGATTCATATTACAAAACAAAGACTAAGGGGGAGGTTAAGCCTCACAAGTTCCCTTAACACTTTAACTAGGGAGAGTAGGGGAGAAGAGGGAAGAAGAGATGGCGCCAAGAAGATCTTCCAATCCTTGTTTTCCTACAACAAGATCTTTGGTTAGTGTAGAAACAAGTTCTAGAAAACAAAGAAGAGAAAGGGGGAAAGAACTTAGCCGATTAGGGTTTTGGTGATGTTGTTCTTCATGCTAGCCGAAAGTGAAAGATCCATTGGAGGCCTTTGATGTTGCCGAGGTCAAAGGATGAGGGATCTCCCTTAGGGTCTCGCCAAGATGCAATCCTTCAAGGGTGAATGCGTTGAAAGCTTGAGAAGAAGGGGGAGAAGGGAAAGGGCTCGGCCCTTTGGAGGAGAGGGGGAGATAGAATAACTTAGGTGTCACAAGCACCAATGCTAACACAAGAATTTTTCTTCTAGGCAACTAATTCGACAAGAGAAGAGTGTTACAATTTATAGGCTCATCAAGCCATGGGCAAGGGTGACAATTCACCCTAGGCGCAATCACAAAATTTATGGAAGACATTAATGCACAATTAAAACATTTCCTTGATCAAATTTGAATTTCGAATTCTTTGCTTTGGTGGAGCTTCTTTGTGGCCGAATTCTCTCAAGCTCCTTCCTTGTTTGCTTGAATGAAAGGGCGCCCATATTTTGAATTTCAAATGCCTTCCTTCAAGAGCTTGGGCGGCTATAGTTTCCCAAAGTTGATTCCACAAATTGGGGATCTAGATGGTGATCCCTTCATTTGTGGATCTTGATTGATCTTTGATTGCTAGGCGCATTGAAGGCTCCTCCTTTGGTAAGTTTGTGGCTGATTCTTCAATTTCGAATTCTCCCTCTTATTAGGTGGCGCCTTGGGTTGATTTGGAAGGTGAAGTTGCATTCAATTCAAGCTCCTTCAACTTGATGTCTTTAGTTGAAGTGCTTCTTTCCATTTTTGTAGCTTCACTTTGAGTGGCTTGGTTTGAGCTTCCTAGCTTCCCTTGAGCTGGGCTTTAACCTGCCCAATTATTGACACAAAAGCCAGTAGACTTTTCTTGGAGATAATGTATGACCAAATAAGGAAACTATAGGGTGCCCTAAGGCTTATTCAAAGCATAGTGCAAATAAGGAAAGAGGGTGGCTTAGGAGGGAAGGCCACACCTGATGGGCTTCCTCCTAACCCTTCCAGACCTTCTAGAGGCAGGATCGGTCTCTCCATCACGGGAGGGGCCCTCCACTTGACTTCTTAAATCTGCCTCCGCTTAAACCCCTTCCATCCCACTACCTCCACTCACTTCTTTCCACGAAACCACACCCTGTGCAAATACCCTAATTTCCTCTCGCCTTCGCCGCCGCCGATTTTCACCCATCATCTCACCTTCTCCAAATGCCTCCCTGCAAGATTTCTGTCACCAAGGGCCCCTCCATCTATCGCCGACACGAGCGCTCACCCCCTGCTCCTGCACCGCCTCGGCCGGTCAACCCTGCTCCAACCACTACCTACAGCCGGCACCGAAAGTGGAAGCGACCGGTCAGCCCCCACGCTTCTCCATCTTCGCCGCCCACTCCCTCTTGTCCTACGGCTGAATACGTTGCCATTCGGTTCCGGGATGCCACCCATGAGGCCAGGTACTCTGCCCTGTCAAGCCGCCGGATCGTCAACACCCGCTACATGGACGCGCCCACCTTGGCGCAGCTAGGGCTTTTCGACGATATCCTCTGGCTCTTCCGACATGTCGGTTGGGATCGATTCTTGAATATGGCGTCCCCTACACATATTGAGCTCACTCTAGAGATTATGAGCTCCTTCTCCACCAAGTACACAGGGCGCAACAACGAGACATTTCTTATCTGCTTCCGGCTACACAACACGGAGTATCGTCTCCCTCTAGATGAGTTTAACGCCATTTACGATTTTCCCCCGAGCGTCGAGTGCCATAAACCCAGCGGAGCCTGGGAGAACGCATTCTGGAGTTCCATTTCCTCAGAGGGGCGCTATTCTTCTAGCAACGCCCGAGCTAGTGCAATTTCTAACCCCTGCCTCCGCTATGCACACCGACTGTTGTCCAATACCATATTTGCGCGCGGTGACAGTGATTGTATGCTCAGGCACATTTAGCTGATTTATCTATGGGCAATGTTGCACTAGTTCCCTCTGAATACAAGATACCATATGGCAAAACATTTGGAGCATGTTGGTCACGCGTAGAAGGGCACTATCATAGTTGGTGGATTGCTCACACCTCTAGCCCTTCACCTCGGGCATAACCCATATGGCACGCCTGAAGCCACCAGTAGTCGGCGCTTAGACATGGAATGCTGCATAGCCATGAAAATGATACTCCATAGAGGCGACATCTATCACCTCATCCTCCGCGGCAGCCATCGCACCATCCCGCTGCCGAATACCGCGCACACCACCATCCGCCTTCGGGAAAATTGGAAGCTGATTGATGACACTACTGCTGACCCCGCTCTATCCACTGGCACTCCTGCCCCCTTTACATCGGGACCTGCCCCTCGATCCTCTCTGGAGCCCTCCACGCATGAGCTCCGCCAACAACTACTGCAAAACCAACGGACCCAGGGGCTCCAAATCGAGGTGCTGATGGACAATGTACAATGTATCTACAACCTCCTTCGCCCTCCTCACGACAAGGAGGACCAGCACATGCACGATGTCACAGATTCTTCTGAGGATTCCTCTGATGCCTCCGACGACCTTAGCGACGCGGGGGATGACCCCCGCGATTATCTTTGTGAGCTCTCTATACCCCCCCCCCCCCCTAATTTTTGTGCATCATCTTGTTCTTCTATTTTGGCATCGCGGACGATGCTTTATTTTGCTGTGAGGGGAGGGGTAGTTTTGAACTTATGATTTTTACTATGCTTTTACCGTTTACATTAGTTAAACAACTACCTTACTTTGTTTAAAAATCAACTACCTTGCTATGCTGGTACCTTCAATTCTCTGTACTGAATATGTGGATTCATGCTCTTACGCTTTTCTTGCTTGTTTTCAATCATGAAGTTTTTTTAAGATGTGATGATTTTTATTCTTCTTGTGAATGATTAACTTGGGTACACTTTGACTTTTTGCAACCTTATTTAGATTTAAAAAATTATGCATTTGGGAATTCCAATGGATGAGAATCATAGGGTAACATACTGGAATTTAGTTGAAGTTTTATTGATTGCGGTATGTTTAGTAACTTCAATGATGTGTTTGATTTTGGTTAGCTTGTTCAGTTAGCCTTATTGCTTGTGACGATGACAGATTCAGTGTTTGAGATACCCTCCTCTCCATGTTTTATTTCATCTTTACTACACAAAAAAAAGAGATGGCAGAAAAAGATTTAAGGTACGTGACTCCGCTGAGCTATAGACCATAAGACGGATATAGACATGAGTCATGTAAACCTAAACTTGTTCTCAACCTACCGAAACATCAAAAGAGGGAAGTTGACAACTATTTAGGTATGTTGCTTACATCACTCGATTAAAGGCCACACAAAACTAGAAAAAAGAAAGGAGGGAACGTTTGTTATAGTGTCAAAAGCAACATTGTTGTCGATAAGCCACCGAATAACGAGGGGGTCTCATGCATTGTACTCTCTTTTCCCAACTGGTAGTATGGTTGTTCTCGCAAGGTAAATAAAATTCATATACTACATTGTGGTTCTTTGCATTCTACATGATATGAATCTTCAACTTGTTTCGACTGTGGGATCTTTTGACTTGATTCTTGAGGATGAACCATTGGCTTGGATTTTGAAATCTAAATGTGATGGAGGGCCAAACACAGCTCCTAGAAGATCCACTAGGGCTCGGAGGAAGCCCATCAGGTATGGCTTCACTTAGAGTCCACTTTCCTTTTCAGTACTTTCCTTATTTGCATTGCATAGCATGATAGGTTAGTTCCACCCCAAAGTCTATCATGTAGTTTATTTTTATGAATGTTGTTGGTAGGTTGTGCATTGTAATGTCATGGTAGGTTAGTGCATGTAGTTTGGATGCATTTAAAGATGGCTCAAGGGATACAAGTTAGCTAGCTCACTCTACTCCAAGAAGCTAGTTCCCATTATGGAAAGGTCACTTCAACCTAGCTCAAAAGGGGACTTTCAACTCAACTCCACTTCAAAGCCCCACCCCAAGGCCCTTTCCAATTGAAGAAGATATCAGCCCATGGATTTATTTGCACCATCCTCAAGCAACAAATGGAAGCAAGGCTCAATCTAGATCCATAAATCAAGGGGCGCCACTCTAGATCCACAAATCAAGGGGCGCCTAATCTAGATCCACAAATCATGGTGAATCCCTTCCTTCCTCTCCTTGCCGCTCAAACCAACTTGGAAGGATTTTGAATTCGGCCAACTCTCCACCCATGCGACATCAACACAAGGAAGAAAGCCAATTTCGAAATTCAAAAGCTTTCCTTTGAAGACTCTCCAAAGAAGACAACAATATCAACCATTTAATGCCATTCTTCATTTTCGAATTATCTCCAAGAATGTAAGGGGCGCAAGGGGCCAATGACCACCTTGCCCTCACCTTATCTTCATCCCTTAGCCGCCTATAAATGTATCCCATTGCATCATGTGCATAAGCATTGTTGAAATATATTGTTGACTAGTTTCCTAGCCAAAGAAAGGTGCTTGTGTCGCCTAGGGTGCTTGTGTCGCCTACTTCTTCTCCTTTGGGTGCTTGTGTCGCCCAAGCCTCTCCATCTTCCCCTTTCTTCCATCAAGAGCCGAGCCTCCCCTCCTCTTCTCCTCGCCATCCACTCATCAAAGCAAGGCCGAGAGTTTCTCCATCTTCAAGGCCACAACATCAAAGAGGACAAGAGCTTGGTTGGCGCAAGAACAATGGATGCATCCTTGATCTCCCTCAAAACAAATCTCTAAGTTAAGTGCTCCATCTTCTTGTGTTTTCTATTTACACCTCTCAAGGGCATCTTACTACACAACTCTTGAACTTGTAGGACTTGGCGCAAGGAAGTGGCGCATCCCCTCCCTTTCTTAATCTTCCCCCTTTAAATAGTCTTTATTTTGTTAGCAAGAGAATTTGGAGGATTAGCCTCCCTCTTGACTTTGAGTATTGTTTAATTCTGCTTTAACTCACCCACGCCTGTGTGGGGTTGCTGATTGCCCTGTGTGTAACCTACACCTTCCATCAGAGTAGGACCGGTGAAGAACGGGAAGGACGGTCCTTCTATTCTCAAGGGCCGCACTGTAAGTCTTATTTACAATTATTGTCATTTCTTTCCTGCAAGTAGTTAATTTTCGGTTTTCTATTAAAAAAAATACAAAAACCTTATTTTCCAACCTCATTAGTTAAAATCGGTTTTTCTCTAGTTTATGATACTACAAAAAAACTATTTTCGAAAATCGTCATTTGCATGTTTGTGACTTACCCCTACATCAAAATGGGAAATGCTTGAGCTTATCGTTTTCATCTAAATCCGTTCTCACGTTGAATATCTGATTCTTATTACTTGGCTCTATTAATTTCATTGCTTGAGGACAAGCAAGGATTTAAGTCTGGGAGATTTTGATACCTCGCATTTATATAGAGTTTTCGAGTATATTTTTGCTGGTATTCAGTAGGAATCGAGGTATTTTTATCTTGTTTGTCCACTTTTTGTGCTTATCTCTCAATTTGCTTCAGAATCTTTACCATTTCCTCTTTCCAATGATTTTTAGGTTAAATCACCCTATTCTGTCACATATTTGGCAATTTTGAGGTTACCGGGTGATTCGGAAGGCGAAAACAAGTCAGCACAGCAAATTTTGGCTTGATCGGAGTCTTCCATGAGTCTCACGGGTGACCCAGCGATGAAAACCACACCCATGGAGCTCTCTGTGGTCTGTGTAAGCACAATCCAATTTTTCCACAGAAACTTCCTTGGGTGACCCAATGATGCGAACCTCACCCTGAGGAACGCTCTAGAGGCAGCCAGCTTCATAAGACAACTTTTCCACAGAAACTTCCTCAGGGGACCAAGTGACGAGAACCTCGCCCGAGGAACCTTCGGTAAGCAGCGCAGTCGCAACCCAGTTTCTACACAGTATCTTCCACGAGGCACCTAGTGACGCAAACCTCGCCCGTGGAACTTGCGCTGCTTTCTCCAGCCGCTGTGCGACCCCCCCTGCACTAAAAAGGGCATAACTTACTCATTTCTTAGCGGATTTGGGCGAAACCAGTGCCGTTAGATCCGTGATTTGAAGAGGCATCTGATGGTCAGGATTGGAGAGGGTTTCGAAAGAGATAAATAGGACAAATAGGGCAAAAATCGGACTGGCGATCAGGGAGGGGGTGGACGGCTTGTTCTTGGTGTGGCGGCGATTGGCGATCAGGGAGGAGATGACTTGGGGGAGGCGACCAGCATCCTTTGAGTCTTCTATCTGGATTGACGGTGAAGGAGAAGGGCTATCTTTGAGTTTGGATTCGATTCTATCCCTTTTTCCCCTTCTTCCTGATGTACTTTCTTGAAATATCTTTTTGTAAAACCATGATAATGATAGCTTAAACTTTTTAGTCGGAGATCAGGGTGTAGCCCTCTCTTAGATTTCTGGATTGTGATGATAAAAATATTTCTGATATTATATTTTGGTATCTATTCGATTCCTTGGAGATTTATATGCGTGTTGTTTTGAATTAATCACTCAAATGACATTAGAGTAATGTGTGAAGAATCACTATTACAAACATTCCTCGGAGCGATAGTGTAGGATTTATAGCGAGAGCTAGGATCCTACATGAAGAAAAGGCCACGGTTGCTTGAACCCATCTATGCTATAGTTACGCGTTGAGAGGCGGCAACTATACTAGATGTGGGTTATTTTCACACGCTGAGAAGCGGTGATTGCTTTCTAGGCATTTTTTCTTCATATCATGAGTAGTGATTATCGGGTATTTATCGCACATCCTTTAATTTAATTGAGTGGTGAAACCATGATCTCCGATGTCTTTTAATCATTGTCAATCGTCTTTCGTCGTACATCATTAGAATTTTCTTAGATTATTGCTTGTTATTTCACTGATTTCCCTTAGTTTATAATATTCACCCAAACTTGATAGTCTAGCTTTTGATCGATAAAATTGTCAATACTCGATTCTCCGTCCCTGTGGGAACGATACTCTTACTGCACCGATATAGCCGTGCGCTTGCGGTGACAGCAACACTGGACATGATCGTTGGATCCACTTGGTTCTCCTAGTTGGATCTACGCAATGGGTATCATCAGGTGAGGATTCGAGAAGGGGATGAATGGAAAACGGCATTCAAGATGGCCGATGGACTTTATGAATGGTTGGTGATGCCTTTTGCCCCTTCCACTTTCATGAGATAAATGAACCATGTGCTGAAGCCCTACATAGGAAAATTCCTGATTGTGTACTTTGATAATATACTAATTTTTAGCAACAACCGAGTGGACCATCTTAAGCACCTCCAAGCCCTACTGGACATTTTAAAAAGAGAAAAGTTGTTCCTTAATTTAAAGAAGTGTGTGTTCATGATCCATAAGGTAGAATTCCTTGGCTTCATAGTATCTGATACTAGATTTAAGGCTGACCCTGCTAAGATCCAAGCTATAGTAGACTAGCCCACACCTACTTCCATCACAGAGATAAGGAGTTTTCATGGTCTAGCCACCTTCTATAGGCGCTTTATTTAGGGATTTAGTACTATTGTAGCACCCATCACAAATTGCATACAAAAGAAAACTTTTGAATGGACCCCCACGGCTGAAAGAGCTTTCCTGGATTTAAAATCTAAAATTACTACTGCTCCTGTCTTAAGATTGCCTGATTTTAGCAAAGTCTTTGTGGTAGACTGTGATGCCTCTGGGGTTGGGATAGGAGGTACTTTGAGTCAAGAGGGTTACCCTATAGCATTCTTCAGTGAAAAATTAAATGATGTGAGGCAACGGTATTCAACATATGATAAGGAATTCTATGCTGTTATTCAATCTCTAAAGCACTAGATACATATTTAATTCACAAGGAGTTCATTCTGAATCGGGACCATCAAGCCCTTGTTTATTTGAATAGCCAAACCAAACGGAATCCAAGCCACGCCAAGTGGGTAGAATTTTTACAACAGTATACTTTTGTGTTGAAGCATAAGGCTAGTGCTCAAAATAAGGTGGCTGATGCCTTGAATAGGAGGACTTTGTTATTGAATACCTTGCGGGTAACTGTCAATGGATTTGAGAGGTTAAAAGATTAATATCCTACTTGCCCTGATTTTAGTAGTATCTATAATGACCTCGAAACCAATCCCCACACTCATGCTGAATTCTCTATTAGGGATAAGTACCTCTTTAAAGGAAACAAACTATGCATACCTAGAACCTCCTTGCATGATTTCTTAGCGTGGGAAATACATGGAGGAGGGGCGACAGGTCATCATGGGAGGGATAAGACATAGACCCTAGTTGAAGAGAGATTTTATTGGCCCTCTTTGGGAAGAGATGCAGCTAGGTTGGTAGAACATTGCATGAGTTGTTAAATCTCTAAGACCCAAAAGCATAATACTGGACTCTACACACCATTACCCATACCGGAGGGACTGTGGCAGGATGTGAGTATGGACATTGTCCTAGGACTGCCGCGTACTAGTTCTCATCACGATTCTATATTTGTAGTGGTAGATCGGTTTTCAAAAATGGCACATTTTATTCCTTGTAGTAAAACCACTGATGCTTCACATGTTGCACGACTTTTCTTTAAAGAAGTAGTTCGCTTGCATGGTTTACCCCTCACCATTGTTTCAGATAGGGATACTAAGTTTGTTAGTCACTTTTGAAGGACCCTATGGAAATTACTAGGAACCTAACTAAATTTTTCCACTGCCTACCATCCTCAGTCTGATGGCCAAACTGAGGTGGTCAATAGGTCCCTTAGTAATATCCTTAGGTGTCTTGTGTTGGGGTATGCCCTTAAGCCTAATGTTTGAGGCCTTGGGAATGTATCAGTATCATGTAATAAACTCTTATGTTTATAAAGGCATGGTTGTTATTCAGGTTGTTACCTTGTCTGCTGTAATAAGTGTACTTCTGAATAATGTCTCAAAGCTGTTCAGCTAGGCTGACATGCAGTAAAGTCCTTAGTCGAGATATCTTGGTGAACATGAGACAGCCTTGATATGATTGAGACTAATATGTGTTCTAATCTTATAGGATGCTTCGAGCATGGAATAAGATGTAGACTCATGGGTACATTGGATGTACTGGACAGACCCTACTAGGATATTCAATTGTTTGTCACAATGTGAATATTCCTTGATTGCGACAAGTGGCACATTTCCTCTGACTTGAGATCACTTGTGTTTCTAAATGATGATTGTCATTGTTTTGAGGTAGTTCAATATCATTTGAAACATAATGATTATAGACTATCTTGGATAATGAACTTGAGTCAGGTTAGGGCACTAGTGATAGACAAAGGATTGCCGTCTCCTTGTTTAAGGAGTGTGATGTTCTTAAGGGGCCCCCTGGATGAGATGATTGAGAAAGTGTATGGCCATACCCAGGTGACAGTGATCATCTGATCTAATCATGCTCATCATATTGGAGATACAAGCTTGACACGCTTGTCCAATAAGAACATCCAGTGGCAAAGGACATATGTATGCCTAGTGAAGTTGATTCACACTTGTGCTGTTTTTGGGTGTAGTCTTGGAAGACTCTTTCCTTTATATCGGGAGACAGTGATGTGTTGCTAGATACCCCTCACTGATCGTGATAACGTGAGTTATCGTTACCGACATTTAAAGGAAACCCTTAGGGTCGCACAATTTGATGATATGGCTTACTTAAGTCAGATCGTGTGGACTGAATTGTTTGAGTTCAGTTTAAAGGGATTTAATCTCTGATTGTAAGTGAGATCTGGTCTGATCATGTTTGATTGATTGGGGCTTGAGATCGGTAAGCTTCGATTGAGAGATTGGATGCTAGATCGATGAGATCAAGAGCATCAAGAGATCAACGGTTAGATCTGGAGCCTTAGGGTTTAATTTAGATCTAGACTGGATTGCTTGGCTTGGTTCTTAAACTGAACCAAAATTGAACCGGCTCATTAAAGAGCGCTTGGTTCAAATAGAGAACAATTTGCGATTGGGAAAGGTTCATGGTCGCATGAAGAAGTGGCTTACTATTTTTAGAAGCCATGTTCACACGTCTCATGTCGCCACTTGCGCTCTCCTATTCTTGCTCTCGCCCCTTCCTCTCGTCACAAGTATTCTCGTGTGGTGAAGGCGGACGAGGAGTAGAAGAAGTTTTTCGCCAAGCAGGTCATCTCATCTCCCTTCACGGATTGGGACTCTTGGAGAGCTTTGCTAGCACAAAGATCGACAAGGAGAAAGTCTTTCTCATCTTGTGTGCGTCATCTCTGGAGGAAAGCCATTTCGCTTTCTGCTTCCAAGACGCCATCTAGAAATGGCATCGGTATGATTTCTTTCTTGCATACAAAAGATTTAATGTTGATTATATAAGATGCATTCGATCCCTAGAAACCCCTTCCGCTGAATTCCATATGCGCCTATTAGGGTTTCACCGCCCCTCTTAGGGACTAACAATTGGTATCAGAGCCTAGGTTCTATGCATCTTTTTATGATTGCTTAACCTTTTGTGATCCTTGTTTGCGATTATATGCTTAGATCTAACCTACATGCGAAAGTTACATGTTAAGTTTGCATATTCGAATCTTGATGAATGTTTTCTTGGCGCATGTAGTTGGCGCATGCTTTATGTTTTCTTCAAAACTACTTGACATGCGCGACACACTCTAGATCTAAGGCCTTGCAGTAAACCCTTAGACGGGTTATTAGGGTTGAAGTCACCCCTAGGTTGGATCCAAAAGTCTGATCAGACCATCTGACAGCCTTGATGGGTTGACCAGGTAGCACCTGTGCGCAAGCACGTGGTGGCTACAGGTCGACTGCAGACAGGCGTGTAGCGATGTCTGATTGAGACAACCGATGAACGCACATGAGTTAGGCCCGGGGTCACACCCGCTTGCCAGACCTCATTGTGGTCGTTCAGCCCTGGCGCATGCATAGTTGACCCTATGGTCGACTCAAGTCAGTTAGGACTTGGTGCATGCAAGGGCAGTGGATCTGACTAGGTTGGATGAGTGGATCCCTAGTAATGGACCGTTGTAAGGTTGTAGGGCACATAAGCAAAATAAAATTGAAGCCCATGGGGTTTTTCGAAAATTTTATTTTAATGATTGGATCACATGTTAATCGATGCCATGTGTATGTTTATTTAATCTTATGTGGGCTGCCCAAGTTTAATGTGTGCTGTGCTGGGGCCTGCGTGCCTGGTTAATTTTGTAAATTATTTTTATATTGTGATCTGCGCATCACATTGGTTTAATTTATAAAATGTAATTGACCTGCGTGTCAATCTTGTCTAGATAGTTAAATTTGTAATTTAATTAGACAAGAGCACAGAGCACACTTGGCAGAGGCGCATGCAGCAAGTGGCTTGACCAGGTGGGAGGTCTAGGGTTCGACCCTAGGACCTGGCGCATATTCCTGGAGGGCGCACCAGAGCTGCAGATGGCGCTTGGGCCCTGGTTTGGGCCAGATGAGCAGCAAAAGCCCCATGAAGAAAAGCAAGTGAAGACTTAAGTTAATTAAGGTCTTACTTAGGTTATGGGCTTTTACCACATAAGATCCATGCTTTCTTTTATTGTTTATATAAGTAGAATAGCATGTTTTAATTTATCTTCTACTATCACCATAGGAATTGCATGATAGTGAAGAAGATAATAGACCGTTAAAATCCAACGCTAAATATCAAGCTCGTAAGCCTTCTGACGCGAAACCTCACTGTTCTGACTATCGTTGGAGCCGTGTTGTACCCACTCAGTGGGCACGTCCATCTATCTTCAGACGGTGTGGGATTACACCTGTGTGTTACAGAGTAGGGATTTATCCCTTCTCGTTGCTCAGCATAGCACATGGTGGTCCAGGGAGTAGGTCGGGTCAGCTTGACCATGTAGGCTACATATGTGGCGCATATGGTAGCACATGGGGGCAGCCATCTGTGGGGTCAGAGATTGTGTTGTACCAACTCAGTTGGCACAGTCTGCTGGATTGCCCAGATGAAGGGGAATCGCACGGGTTGGCGATTGGCTTGGACAGCCTACCAGAGATTAGTGCTTGTACTCTCTGTGCATCTTATCTCGCCTGAGCGGGACGCGGAGACCAAGTATGAAATCTGGATCCCATCTCACTAAAAGAGTGTTTACTCTTTCGGACTGTTTAATGGATTTTTCAGTCAGATAAAATAGTGAGAAAAAGAATCTTTCTTAAGTCCTGATTGATTCTTAACATTGATACTGACCTTGCTGTTCTTGCATTGTTGTAGATACCTGCAGCAACGAACACCATGAACTTCAATGTGCGATCCCTACTGGAAAGGGAGAAGTTTGCTGGGCCGAACTTCTCTGACTGGTTTGGACACCTTAAGATTATTCTTAAGGCAGAGAGGAAACTGTATGTCCTCGAGACGGCGATACCGCCTCAGCCCGCTCCGAACGCCGCAAGGGCGGTTCGGGAAGCCTATGAAAAGCACGTCAATGATAGCATTGATGTCGCTTGCCTGATGTTAGCGTCTATGACGCCACCGCTGCAGCGTCAGCATGAGGATATGTCTGCTATAGACATGATAGCAAACCTCAAGATGCTGTATGCTGCACAGGCGAGGACTGAACGCTATAATTTGACGAAGCTCTTCTTTCAGAGCAAACTGGCTGAAGGGAGCCCAGTAGGAGCTCACGTGCTCAAGATGATTGGGCACAAGGAAGCTCTAGAGAAACTGGGGCATACCATCAACCAGGAGCTTGCTGTGGATATTATTCTGCAGTCTCTCCCGCCTTCATTCGACGCGTTCATTATTAATTTTAATATGAACAAAATCGATTGTACTCCGGCAGAGCTGCTGAATATGCTCCTCACTACTGAGGAGACTCTGAAGGGAAAGCCTTCGACCTCTGTCTTAATGGTTCCTTCCAGGAACAAGAAGAAGGGGAAGAAGGGCAAAGCCCCTGTCAAGAGCTACAGCAAGGCTCTGAAGCAGAAGGTGAAGCGGTCCAAGGAATATAGGTGTTTCCATTGTGGCCAGCTAGGTCACTGGAAAAAGGACTGTAAAGCGCTCCAAGGAGATAAGAGGGGAAGCTTCGCTTCTGGCTCAGGTATTTATGTGACTGAGGTCATGTTTTCTTCTTCTATATCATGGGTGTTGGACACTGTATGTGGAGTTCACATTTGTTCAAATGTGCAGGAACTCAAGAGAAGAAGACAGGTGGGACAGCATGAGGTGGACCTACGCGTTGGAAACGGGGCACGGGTTGCTGCTGTTGCTGTAGGAGACTATTTCATTTCTTTACCATCTGGAATTGTATTGGAACTAGACAATTGTTACTTTGTTCCCAGCATTACTAAGAATATTATCTCCATTCCTGCTCTTGTCAGGAAAGGATTTTCCTTTGAATGCAATATTTCAAAGTGTGTTTTATCTTATGATAATATTGTTTATGCAACTGGTTCAATTAACAATGGGTTATACATGTTGGACATGGAATGTTCTATACAGAAAATTGATATTAAGAAAGCCAAGAATGCTGATGACAGCACCTTGCTATGGCATAGTCGTTTAGGCCATATTAACGAGAAACGCATTAAGCGGTTGCATGATCATGGACTGCTGGGATCATTCTCCTATGAGGAGATTGATACATGCAAGGCTTGTTTAATGGGTAAAATGACGAAGTCACCTTTTCTTCACAAAGGTCAAAGGGCTTCAGGTTTACTTGACCTAATACACAGTGATGTGTGTGGGCCATTTAGTAAACATGCCAGAGGTGGCTATCAGTACTTCATTACCTTTACTGATGATTTCAGTAGATATGGGTATGTCTATTTAATGAGACATAAAAGTGAATCTTTTGACAAGTTCAAAGAGTTCAAGAATGAAGTAAAAAATCAGCTAGGCCGAAATATCAAGGTACTTCGCTCAGATCGAGGTGGAGAATACCTAAGTCATGCGTTTACTGACTATTTAAAGGAGTGTGGGATTATCTCACAGCTCACTCCGCCAGGAACACCGCAATGGAATGGTGTGTCCGAGAGGAGAAATAGAACGTTACTTGATATGGTTCATTCTATGATGAGTCAGGCTACTCTTCCATATTCCTTTTGGGGTTTTGCACTGGAAACAGCTGCAAAAGTACTAAACCTAGTGCCATCCAAGGCCGTTTCTAAGACCCCATATGAATTATGGTATGGGAAACAGCCGAGCTTGACATTTATCAGGATCTGGGGCTGCGAGGCTTATGTCAAAAAGCTCGCCTCTGGGAAACTAGAGAGCAGATCTGACAAATGTAACTTTGTCGGTTACCCTAAGGAAACTAAGGGTTATTATTTCTTCGATCCCAAAGAGAACAAGGTATTTGTTGCTCGGACGGCCATATTTCTTGAGAAGGAGTTTCTTCTGCAAGAGGCCAGTGGGAGAGAAATAAAGCTGGATGAGAATCCAGAGGAAGGGCAAAGTGATCAAGCACAGGTGGATGAGCCTGAGCCGGTAGATCAGGATATTGAACAACCTGAGGCTCAAATATCACGGGAACCGCGAAGATCGGGAAGGATTCGTCGACAGCCTGAGCGCTATGACGGAGTCTACATCATTGATAATGATGAACCCCTCACTTATGCGGATGCGGTCAGTGGACCGGAGTCAGCGAGATGGCTTGAAGCTATGCGCGCCGAGATGGACTCCATGTCAGATAACCAAGTCTGGGATTTGGTTGATCCGCCTCCGGGAGTAATCCCTATAGGCTGTAAATGGATCTTCAAGAAGAAGATTGACATGGATGGTAACGTAGTTACCTATAAAGGCAGGCTAGTTGCGAAAGGTTTCAAACAAATCTACGGGATAGATTATGATGAAACTTTCTCACCTGTAGCTATGTTTTAAGTCTATTCGGATTCTTTTCGCGATAGCTGCATATTATGATTATGAGATTTGGCAAATGGATGTGAAAACAGCTTTCCTGAATGGAAATCTGGATGAGGATGTGTACATGACACAACCAGAAGGTTTCACTGATCCATCAGATCGTCATAAGATATGCAAGTTACAGAAGTCTATTTATGGACTTAAGCAGGCATCAAGAAGCTGGAACATTCGTTTTGATGAATCAGTCACTGAATTTGGTTTCATCAAGAACGAGGATGACCCGTGTGTATATAAGAGGTTTAGTGGGAGCGTAATTACTTTCCTAGTCCTCTACGTCGATGATATCTTGATCATTGGAAACGACATTCCTGAAATGCATGCGGTTAAGGCATGGTTAAGAAAATGTTTCCAAATGAAAGATCTAGGAGAAGCAGCCTATGTATTAGGTGTGAAGATCTACAGGGATAGATCTAAGAGGCTTCTCGGGTTGTGCCAGAGTACTTACATCGATAAAGTCCTAGAGAGATTTCATTTAGAGAATTCTAAACGAGGATATCTTCCAGTCAGACATGGTCTGAATCTTTCGAAGAGTCAGTGTCCACAAACACAGACTGAGAAAGATGAAATGGACAATACGCCTTATGCTTCGGCTATTGGATCCATTATGTATGCGATGTTGTGTACTCGCCCAGACGTTGCTTACGGGTTAAGCGTGACCAGTCGGTTCCAAAGTAATCCAGGTCAGGCACACTGGATTGCAGTCAAGAACATCTTAAAATATCTGCGGAGGACCAAAGATATGTTCTTGATATATGGTGGTCAGGAAGAACTCAGTATTGAAGGATATACTGATGCTTCGTTCCAGTCTGACCAGGATGATTTCCGATCGCAATCAGGCTATGTTTTTAGCTTGAATGGAGGAGCAGTGGTGTGGAAGAGTTTCAAACAGTCAACTGTTGCTGATTCCACAACAGAAGCCGAGTATGTTGCAGCCTCGGAAGCATCCAAGGAGGCAGTGTGGATTCGTAAGTTCGTGAGAGAACTTGGTGTTGTTCCTTCGAGTGCAGATCCTTTGGTTATCTTCTGTGATAACACTGGGGCAATCGCACAAGCAAAGGAACCACGGTCGCACCAGAAGTCCAAGCACATACAGAGACGGTTTCACTTGATTAGGGAGATCATAGATCGCGGCGAGATCAAAGTCTGCAAGGTTCATACAGATGACAATCTGGCAGACCCGCTTACCAAGCCTCTGGCGCAGCAGAAGCATGAGAAGCACTGTAATAACATGGGTTTGAGATTTCTCAACCATTAGATTAAGTGCAAGTGGGAGATTGTTGGGGTATGCCCTTAAGCCTAATGTTTGAGGCCTTGGGAATGTATCAGTATCATGTAATAAACTCTTATGTTTATAAAGGCATGGTTGTTATTCAGGTTGTTACCTTGTCTGCTGTAATAAGTGTACTTCTGAATAATGTCTCAAAGCTGTTCAGCTAGGCTGACATGCAGTAAAGTCCTTAGTCGAGATATCTTGGTGAACATGAGACAGCCTTGATATGATTGAGACTAATATGTGTTCTAATCTTATAGGATGCTTCGAGCATGGAATAAGATGTAGACTCATGGGTACATTGGATGTACTGGACAGACCCTACTAGGATATTCAATTGTTTGTCACAATGTGAATATTCCTTGATTGCGACAAGTGGCACATTTCCTCTGACTTGAGATCACTTGTGTTTCTAAATGATGATTGTCATTGTTTTGAGGTAGTTCAATATCATTTGAAACATAATGATTATAGACTATCTTGGATAATGAACTTGAGTCAGGTTAGGGCACTAGTGATAGACAAAGGATTGCCGTCTCCTTGTTTAAGGAGTGTGATGTTCTTAAGGGGCCCCCTAGATGAGATGATTGAGAAAGTGTATGGCCATACCCAGGTGACAGTGATCATCTGATCTAATCATGCTCATCATATTGGAGATACAAGCTTGACACGCTTGTCCAATAAGAACATCCAGTGGCAAAGGACATATGTATGCCTAGTGAAGTTGATTCACACTTGTGCTGTTTTTGGGTGTAGTCTTGGAAGACTCTTTCCTTTATATCGGGAGACAGTGATGTGTTGCTAGATACCCCTCACTGATCGTGATAACGTGAGTTATCGTTACCGACATTTAAAGGAAACCCTTAGGGTCGCACAATTTGATGATATGGCTTACTTAAGTCAGTTCGTGTGGACTGAATTGTTTGAGTTCAGTTTAAAGGGATTTAATCTCTGATTGTAAGTGAGATCTGGTCTGATCATGTTTGATTGATTGGGGCTTGAGATCGGTAAGCTTCGATTGAGAGATTGGATGCTAGATCGATGAGATCAAGAGCATCAAGAGATCAACGGTTAGATCTGGAGCCTTAGGGTTTAATTTAGATCTAGACTGGATTGCTTGGCTTGGTTCTTAAACCGAACCAAAATTGAACCGGCTCATTAAAGAGCGCTTGGTTCAAATAGAGAACAATTTGCGATTGGGAAAGGTTCATGGTCGCATGAAGAAGTGGCTTACTATTTTTAGAAGCCATGTTCACACGTCTCATGTCGCCACTTGCGGTCTCCTATTCTTGCTCTCGCCCCTTCCTCTCGTCACAAGTATTCTCGTGTGGTGAAGGCGGACGAGGAGTAGAAGAAGTTTTTCGCCAAGCAGGTCATCTCATCTCCCTTCACGGATTGGGACTCTTGGAGAGCTTTGCTAGCACAAAGATCGACAAGGAGAAAGTCTTTCTCATCTTGTGTGCGTCATCTCTGGAGGAAAGCCATTTCGCTTTCTGCTTCCAAGACGCCATCTAGAAATGGCATCGGTATGATTTCTTTCTTGCATACAAAAGATTTAATGTTGATTATATAAGATGCATTCGATCCCTAGAAACCCCTTCCGCTGAATTCCATATGCGCCTATTAGGGTTTCACCGCCCCTCTTATGGACTTTCATCTTGTGGGGGAGGGAATTGGGATAAACTGTTGCCTACCACTGAATTTGCTTTCAATAGTGTTGTTAATAGAACCACAGGTCTTAGTCCTTTTCAAATAAACATAGGATATCAACCTAGGAAACCCATTGACCTGGCTCCTCTCCCCGCCCCCTTTCAAACATCCCAATTGGCCTTAACTTTTGCTCGACATATTTTGAAAATTCATAATGAAGTCAAGGACCATATAGCTAATGCCACATTGAATTATCAAACTGCTGCTAATGAACATAAGAGGTATGTACCTTTCAAGGAAGGGGATCTAGTTATTTGCAGGAACATGGAGGAGCGACTCCAAGGAGGAAATCATAAGTTGCAGGCAAGAGGCATGGGGCCATTCAGAATCAAAAGGAAGATCAATGACAATGCTTATGTATTGGACTTACGAGCCACCATGGATATTCACCCCATGGTGAATATAGAAGACCTCACACTCTACAAGGAGCCATTACCAATTGAAATACCTAAGGCGAGTAAAGAAGTCAACACTATTTTGGAAGAACAGCAATGCTTCACAAAGCAAGGAACGCATAACTACTACCTGATACAATGGACAGATCACACCAAGGGTTGGATGCCTGAGGAAGAAGTACAACTCCTTATCCCAGATATGCTACAGTCTTACAAATTAAATTATCCGGAGGAGAATTCTCTCACCCCCGGGAAAGTTGATGCAGGGGCATCCAAGAGACTACGCCGATCCAAGCGCACCAAAAAGCCACCAAGCAGATACGGTTTTCCAGATTGACATCTTGTTGGAAATTATTATCGCACTTTACTTTTATTTTGAAACTTGTTATTTGCTTTCATGTTCTAGTATAGGAATAGCCTAGGATTCTTATTTTCTTTAAGCATGTTATACTTTCCTAGATTGTGTAGTACGTTGTTTCTAGCCTAGCATTATATATGCACTTGTAATTGCACTACAAGGCACGCTGGTTCCTCAACAAATCACCCACAAGCCAAAATCAGCCAACACCCATCAAGCTCAAGTCATCCACAAACTCAAAGGCACTAGCCCATCCACATAGAGCCAAACCTGCGCCAAGAAGCGATCCACAAGCAAGGCCCAAGAAGCCCACCATATCAAGACCCAGCCAACCTCCAATTCTTAAAAATCAAGTCAACATGCAGCATCCCAATTCTACTTGGCTGAGAATTCAAGGGCACCTCTTCACAAAGATGCGCGTGCAGCTTCCACTCAATCAACATGCGCATGCACCCACTCAGATGAAGTTTCAATTCAAGACATCTCTTAACCAACAACTATTAAGATGCGTGCAGCTCCAACCAATCAGCTCTCAACAAAGCAGCATGCAAATTCAAGACTTATCTTCTCAACAACAAGCTCGGCTACCAATCCAACACATCACCGCCCATCCCACCCAATGAGAAGTTGAAGAACAACATCTCATCCTAGCCATTCAAGTTCATACCGAAAAGGACTAACCGTTAGATATACTTGAGGAATTTTGTAACATTGAGGGAATAGGGTTTTAAGCCCTTGTATTCACACATTTGCACTTAGTCTACTCTTCATGGAAAAAAAGAATCCAACTTGTGTTAGCGTGTTGTTTGCTTAGTGCCAAGACTTCTTTCCTTCCATCTTCACCCGAGAGTTCTTCCTCCTTCCTCACGTAAACCTTTCTTGAATGTTTGCATGTGGTGTGTTGCCGTGGACATCTTGAAGGCTTGGAGCTGAGAAGGGACCTTGAAGCATTCGGCTAGGAGTTCAAGACTTGAACAAGAACCCTAAGGACTCCATTGTTTATAGTATATAGAGGGCTTGTTGGCTTTCTATCCTGCCCCCTCTTGCTCTTTTGATTGTATAAGGTCTGTTAATCACCCTTATTCTATAGCCTCGTCGCCCAAAGTTAGAAGTAGCGGGAGCCGGGGGATTTAGAGAAAGGGGTCTAAGCCCCCTTCCCTAAAGGGGGCCGCAGGTAACTTCTAACCGAGTAGGACCATCTATGCCTAGGGTTACATGTTAGCTATCCTATTTTCCAAGTTGATTGCACTGATTTTGCAAGTTACTGTTCATTGTCTGCTGTTGTATTTTATCCATAAGACCTACTTGCGCCTGCTTAACCATTCAAATAGAGCTTCATACCTTAGGTAGGTTCTTTGGGAGTTCCATCCTTCTTCAATGAATAGTCATGGATCATAGATGTGCATTCATATCATAAATAGAAATGGCTCATAGATGTGCATTCATATCATGAATAGTCATGGATTATAGTTGTGCATTCATATCATGAATAGTCATGGATCATAGTTGTGGGGGAGACAATCAAAATTCATAATTCCTTCCACGTTTGGAAGTTGTACCCATCCTCATCAGGAGAGAGAGCAAACAAAGTCTAGCAAGAGCATCGTAGGGCTATTCATGCAAATAGATAGTGGGATTCAAGCAGTGGCTCCCATGAATTTAAGAGGTGGCCCCACCTTTTTAGGGGTGTGGCACTTTGCTCCATGTAACACTTTGCTTCACAACTATCACATTGTAGTGGGATTCAAGCAGTGGCTCTCATGAATTGAAAAGGTGGCCCCCACCTTTTTAGGGGTATGACACTTTGCTCCATGTAGCACTTTTCTCTCAGCCACCATATTATAAGTGGGACTCAAGAGGTGGCCCCGACATTTTTAGGGGTATGGCACTTTGCTCTCAACAACTTCTTTGGATTGAGGGATTCAAGAGGTGGCCCCCACCTTTTTAGGGGTGTGGCACTTTGCTCCACATCCATCCACATATCTCTCATTTGGGTTCATACAAATTCTCCCCACAATATAGATTTCATAAGAAGAGCAAAAAGACAATGAGGTTGAGCATAACATTGATAATGAGATATAGCATAAGTCATTGGATATACCAATTGTCATAGAATTATGCACCTTCAGATTTTTAGGGCCTAATGGGTCATAAGTTCCATATAATGTATTAGAGTTCATGCCATGAGAGTAAAATCATAATTTAAGGCATGAAAAAGAATTTCATAAATGATCTGGCGGCTTCAATAACGATTTCAAGCTCAAAACACAATACCGTCTTTAGTTGTAATCATTTAACCAAAAACTGAGCAAATTCATATATGAGATTACAACATACGTTTTAGGTCAAATACCTAACCTAAAATAGACAATATGATACTCAAAATGAAGCTCCCTGAGTCTAGTTTCCAATGAAACTGAGTTTATAAGATTTGGAGTTATAACTAGGGAGATATGAGGGTTTGAACATAGAAAGATCAGGGTTTCAGATTTTCCAGGAAATAGATTTGTATATCAGAAATTCAACATATGTTTCAGATTAAATAAGTAACCAAAAATAGGCAATATAGTAGTTCAAATGAAACTCTCCGAGTCTACTTTTCAATGAAACTGAGTTTACAAGATTTCGAGTTATAAGCAGGGAGATATGAGGGTTCGAACACAGAAAGGTTAGGATTCCAGATTTCTAAAAAACTGATTTCGCAAGTTAGATATCAATACCAATTGCAACTCGAATATAATTTAGATGTGGTTGATATCATATTAAAATCAAAGCTGGGTGAATCTACTTTCGAATGAAATTGGTTTGGTGTGATTGAGATCTTTAGGTCAGGAGAAAATCGGGTTAAAGCACAACAAGGTCAGATTGGAAACTGCAGATTTCAATAGAACAGAATTTAGAACCCTCACAAACATTCAAATTCGACTCCATAGAACTGAAATCATGTGATTTAAATCCCAAATCAAACACATAAAACATGAGGTAAACGAATTCATCCAGAGCATGAAGGAAGAACCAGATTATTAAAGACCAAGAATAAGATTACTTGCATAGAGATGAGGTATTTCTTCTCCCAACTTCTTCCTCCCACCGGCGGCTCCTCTAGGGTTCCTTCTGAAAATGTGACCAGCCCCCTTCCACGATTCCCCCTTTACCAAAAATTATTCTTCAAGGCTTAGTTGGCAAGTTTCTCTAGAAATGCCCCTCTAAGACTCCAATAAGGACATTAAAGCCCATAATACAAAGATGCCATCATCACCATAGAAAATTTTAAGATTTCAAGCATGCTCAATTGACCAAATGATATGATTTACCAAACTCATTATTTGCATATCATCATAAGAGGTTCATAAGTATTACATCCCACCCCCCTTAAAAGAACTTTAATCCTCTAAAGTTGCATTGCCTTGATTATCATAAATATGTGGATGGATTCTTTTTTTGTCTGCTTCTAATTCCCAAGTTGGCTCTTCAATTGAGTGATGCTACCAAATAACCTTCACAAGTGGTATAACTCGGTTCCTCAAAATCTTTTCCTTCCTATCAATAATTCTTATAGGTCTTTCAATATAAGATAGGTCTTCTTCAATCTGAATAGGCTCATGTACAATGACATGAGATGGATCATCATGATACTTCCTCAACATAGAAACGTGGAACACATTATGAACATGAACCAAGATGGTGGTAAAGCAATTCTATAAGTAACTGTGCCAACCCTTTCAAGAATTTCAAAAGGTCTAATAAATCTTGGGCTTAGCTTCCCTTTATTCCCAAATCTCATAATATGTTTAGAATGAGAAATCTTTACAAAAACATGATCACCAACTTGAAACTCAAGTTCCCTTCTTCTAATGTCTGCATAACTCTTTTGGCGGCTTTGAGCTACTTTTAGTTTATCCTTTATCACATGTATATTCTCAGTGGTCTCTTGCACTGCATCTGAGCTTAAGAGTCTTCTATCACCAACTTCTTCCCAACAAATAGGAGCCCTACACTTCCTCCCATACAAAGCTTCATAAGGAGCCATTTGAATACTTGAATGAAAGTTGTTATTATAAGTGAATTCAATAATAGCAAGATCCTTATCCCACTCTCCCTTCTAATCATGATATAAGCCTTTAGCAAATCCTCACGAGTTTGAATGGTTCTTTCTGATTGCCCGTCTGTTTGAGGATGATAAGCTGTGCTAAATTTGAGTTTGGTACCCAAAGCTTCTTGTAGTCTCTTCTAAAATCTAGAAAGGAATCTTGAATCTCTATCAGATACAATTTCAGCTGGAACACCATGCAATCTCACTATTTCATATATGTACATACTAGAGAGTTTATCAAGTGAATATGTCATTCTGATGGGCAAGAAATGTGCATATTTTGTTAACCTATCAATAATAACCCAAAGAGCATCATGATTTCTAGAAGTTCGAGGCAATCCTAAAACAAAATCCATTCCAATGCTTTTCCATTTCCATTCAGGTACCTACAAAGGTTGAAGCAAGCCACCCGGTCTTTGATGTTCAGCCTTAACTAATTGACATGTTAAACATTTGGAAACATATTGTGCTATATCATTCTGTTGGGGTATGCCCTTAAGGCTAATGTTTGAGGCCTTGGGATTGTATCAGTATCATGTAATAAACTCTTATGTTTATAAAGGCATGGTTGTTATTCAGTTTGTTACCTTATCTGCTGTAATAAGTGTACTTCTGAATAATGTCTCAAAGCTGTTCAGCTGGGCTGACATGCTGTAAAGTCCTTAGTCGAAATATCTTGGTGAACATGAGACAACCTTGATATGATTGAGACTAATATGTGTTCTAATCTTATAGGATGCTTCGAGCATGGAATAAGATGTAGACTCATGGGTACATTGGATGTACTGGACAGACCCTACTAGGATATTCAATTGCTTGTCACAATGTGAATAATCCTTGTTTGCACTAAGTGGCACATGTCCTCTGACTTGAGATCACTTGTGTTTCTAAATGATGATTGTCATTGTTTTGAGGTAGTTCAATATCATTTGAAATATAATGGTTATAGACTATCTTGGAAAATGATCATGAGTCAGGTTGGGACACTAGTGATAGATATAGGATTGCCGTCTCCTTGTTGAAGGAGTGTGATGTTCTGAAGGGGCCCCCTTAAATGAGATGATTGAGAATAGTGTATGGCCATACCCAGGTGACTATGTTCATCTGATCTAATCATGCTCATCATATTGGAGTTACAAGCTTGACCCGCTTGTCCAATAAGAACATCCAGTGGCAAAGGATACATGCATGCCTTGTGAAGTTGATTCGCACTTGTGCTGTGGTTTGGGAGTAGTCTTGGAAGACTCTTTCCTTTATATCGGGAGACAGTGATGTGTTGCTAGATACCCCTCACTGATCGTGATAACGAAAGTTATCGTTACCGACATTTAAAGGAAACCCTTAGGGTCGCACAATTTGATGATATGGCTTACTTAAGTCAGATCGTGTGGACTGAATTCTTTGGGTTCAGTTTAAAGGGATTTAATCTCTGATTGTGAGTGAGATCTGGTCTGATCATGTTTGATTGATTAGGGCTTAAGATCGGTAAGCTTCGATCGAGAGATATGATGCTAGATCGGTGAGATCAAGAGCATCAGGAGATGAACGGTTAGATCTGGAACCTTAGGGTTTGATATGGTCTAGACCAAGTGGCTTGGCTCAATTTGGGTTTTGAACCAAATCTAATTGAACCGGTTCACTATGTGAACGCATGGTTCAATGAGAGGTTCAATGCATAAGCGTTTTTGGGTTGGCATGAGCGCATGGCTTGATGATCTTCCATTTATGGAAAGTCATCAAGGCCGATTTCACTTCAACGCCAAAACGCATATGCGTTGCTCTCTTCACTTCAACGCCTTGAACTTTCATTTGGAGGAGGTTGACGAGAAGGAGAGGTTTTGCAAGAGGAGCTCTCGGCCAAAGAGAATTAGATCATCCCTTCCATACGACAAGTGCTTTGAAGAACCTTGCTAGCACAAGGATCTCAAAAGGAGTAGCCGTTGATCATCTTGTGTGTGACGACAAGGAGGAGACCTCTTTTGTTCTCTTGATTCCAAGACACCTCTCACACAATGGCTATGGTATGATCTTTCATTCATACTTGCAAGTTTTCGACAAGTTGATCATATGATTCTTCTAATGATCCATGGAAACCCTAGCTTCCGCTATGAAAAACTTTGATATGCGCCCCTTTAGGGTTTCACCCCCTTGCGCTCCCCCTCGAAGGGGACCCTACAATTGGTATCAGAGCTCTTGTTATTGCTTGATTCATATGATTGCTTCTTTGTGATCCTTGTTTGCGTTTACAAAGAATAGATCTAATAACATGCCGAAACATTACATGCTAGTTCAAGAACTTAGATGTATGTTTGATGATTTTTGCGCATGTTTAATGGCGCTTCTTACATGTTGTTTTTGTCAAAACAAAGGATCATGCGCGCCTCATTAGATCTAAGGTGCCCCTACTTTAAACCCTTAGATGGGTTGATGGGGTTGAAATCATCTTCTAGGGTAAGATCCAAATAGTCTGATCAGACCCTCTGACAGCCTAGATGGGTTGACCAGATAGCACCTGTGCGCAAGCACGAGGTGGCTATGTGTCGACTGCATCAAGGGCGTGTAGCGAGCTCTGGTTGAGACGGCTATTGAACACACATGAGTTAGGCCCGGGGTCACACCCGCTTGCCGAAACTCATGAGGGCTGTTCAGCCCTTTGCACATGCATGGTTGACCATTAGGTTAACTCAAGTCAGTTAGGACTTGGTGCATGCAAGGGCAGTGGATCTGACTAGATGAATGAGTGGATCCCTATCAATGGACCATTGTAAGGTTGTAGGGCACATAAGAAAATTAAAATGATGCCAATGGGTTTTCAAAATTTATTTTCTTGGTAAGTGGATCACATATTGATTTGATGCCATGATGTTTGTCTATTTCATCTTATGTGGGTTGCCCATTTAATGTGTGCTGTGCTGGGGCCTGCGAGCCTGGATCAATTGTAAATTATTATTATTGTGATCTGTGCATCACATGTTAATTAATTTATAAAATGTAATTGACCTGCGTGTCAATCTTGTCTAGATAGATTAACTTGTAATTTAATCTGACAAGAGCTCAAAGCACACATTGCAAGGCGCATGCAGCAGTGATTTGACCTGGTGGGCGCACCTAGCTGCAGAGGGCGCTTGGGCCCTGGTCTGGGCCAGCTGAGGGGCAAAAGACCCAAGAAAAGCAAGTGAAGACTTAAGTTAATTAAGGTCTTACTTAGGCTATGGGATTTTACCACATAAGATCCATGCTTTCTTTTATTTTTTAATAATTAGAATTACATGAGTTATTTATCTTCTGCTATAGCCATAGGATTTGCCTGATAGTAAGAAGATAAAAGACCGTTAAAATCCAAACGCTAAAATATCAAGCACGTAATGCCTTCTGACGCGAAACCTCACTGTTCTGACTATCGTTGGAGCCGTGTTGTACCCACTCAGTGGGCACGTCCATCTATCTTCAGACGGTGCGGGATTTCACCTGCGTGTTACAGAGAAGGGATTTATCGCTTCTCGTTGCTCAGCATAGCACGTGGTGGTCCAGGGAGTAGGTCGGGTCAGCTTGACCATGTAGGCTACATATGTGGCGCATATGGTAGCGCATGGAGGCAGCCATCTGAGGGATCAGAGACTGTGTTGTACCAACTCAGTTGGCACAGTCTGCTGGATTGCCCAGATGAAGGGGAATCGCACGGGTTGGCGATTGGCAGGGACTGCCTACCATAAATTAGTGCTTGTCATCTCTGTGCATCTTATCTCGCCTGAGCGGGACGCGGAGACCAAGTATGAAATCTGGATCCCATCTCACTAAAAGAGTGTTACTCTTTCGGACTGTTTAATGGATTTTTTAATCAGATAAAATAGTGAGAAAAGAATCTTTCTTAAGTCCTGGATTGATTCTAAACATTGATACTGACCTTGCTGTTCTTGCATTGTTGTAGTTTCCTGCAGCAACGAACACCATGAGCTTCAATGTGCGATCCCTACTGGAAAGGGAGAAGTTTGCTGGGCCAAACTTCTCAGACTGGTTCGGACACCTTAAGATCGTTCTTAAGGCAGAGAGGAAACTGTATGTCCTCGAGACGGCTGTGCCGCCTCAACCCGCTGCGAACGCCGCAAGGGCGGTTCGTGATGCCTATGAAAAGCACGTCAATGATAGCATTGATGTCGCTTGCCTGATGCTAGCGTCTATGACGCCACCGCTGCAGCGTCAGCATGAGGATATGTCGGCTATAGAGATTATAGCGAACCTCAAGATGCTGTATGCTGCACAGGCGAGGACAGAACGCTATAATCTGACAAAACTTTTCTTTCAGAGCAAACTGGCTGAAGGGAGCCCAGTGGGAGCTCACGTGCTCAAGATGATTGGGCACAAGGAGGCTCTGGAGAAACTGGGGCATACCATCAACCAGGAGCTTGCTGTAGACATTATTCTGCAGTCTCTCCCGCCTTCTTTCGATGTGTTCATTATTAACTTTAATATGAACAAAATCGATTGTACTCCGGCAGAGCTGCTGAATATGCTCTTGACTACTGAGGAAACTCTGAAGGGAAAGCCTTCAACCTCTGTCTTAATGGTTCCTTCCAGGAACAAGAAGAAGGGGAAGAAAGGCAAAGCCCCTGTCAAGAGTTACAGCAAGGCTCTGAAACAGAAGGTTAAGCGGTCGAAGGACAACAGGTGTTTCCACTGTGGCCAGCTGGGTCACTGGAAAAAGGACTGTAAAGCGCTCCAAGGAGATAAGAGGGGAAGCATTGCTTCTGGCTCAGGTATATATGTGACTGAGGTCATGTTATCTTCTTCTTCCATTTCATGGGTGTTAGACACTGCATGTGGAGTTCACATTTGTTCAAATGTACAGGAACTCAAGAGAAGAAGACAGGTGGGACAGCATGAGGTGGACCTACGAGTTGGAAACGGGGCACGGGTTGCTGCTGTTGCTGTAGGGGATTATTACATCTCATTACCATCTGGCATTGTATTAGAATTAAACAATTGTTACTTTGTACCCAGTATTACTAAAAATATTATCTCTATTCCTGCTCTTGTCAGGAAAGGGTTTTCCTTTGAATGCAAGACTTCAAAGTGTTATCTTACTCTTGATAATATTGTTTATGCGACTGGTTCAATTAACAATGGGTTATTCATGTTGGACATGGAATATTCTATACAAAATATTGATAATAAGAAAGCCAAGCATGCTGATGACAGCACCTTGTTATGGCATAGTCGTTTAGGCCATATTAACAAGAAGCGCATTAAGCGGTTGCATGATCATGGACTGCTGGGATCATTCTCCTATGAGGAGATTGATACATGCAAAGCTTGTTTATTGGGTAAAATGACGAAGTCTCCTTTTCCTAACAAAGGTCAAAGGGCTTCAGGTTTACTTGACCTTATACACAGTGATGTGTGTGGGCCATTTAATAAACATGCCAGAGGTGGCTATCAGTACTTCATTACCTTTACTGATGATTTCAGTAGGTATGGTTATGTCTATTTGATGAGACATAAGAGTGAATCTTTTGACAAGTTCAAAGAGTTCAAAAATGAAGTACAGAATCAGCTAGGCCGAAATATCAAGGCACTTCGTTCTGATCGAGGTGGAGAATACCTGAGTCATGCGTTTACTGACTATCTAAAGGAGTGTGGGATTATCTCACAGCTCACTCCGCCAGGAACACCGCAATGGAATGGTGTGTCTGAGAGGAGAAATAGAACGTTACTTGATATGGTTCGTTCTATGATGAGTCAGGCTACTCTACCTTACTCCTTTTGGGGATTTGCACTGGAAACAGCTGCAAAGGTACTAAACCGAGTGCCATCCAAGGCAGTTTCAAAGACGCCATATGAGTTATGGTATGGGAAACAGCCAAGCTTGACATTTATCAGGATCTGGGGCTGCGAGGCCTATGTTAAAAAGCTCGCCTCTGGGAAACTAGAGAGCAGATCTGAGAAATGTGTCTTTGTTGGTTACCCTAAGGAAACTAAGGGTTATTATTTCTACGATCCCAAAGAGAACAAGGTATTTGTTGCTCGAACGGCCATATTTCTTGAGAAGGAGTTTCTTTTGCAAGAAGCCAGTGGGAGAGAAATAAAGCTGGATGAGAATCCAGAGGAAGGACAAAGTGGTCAAGCACAGTTGGATGAGCCTGAGCCAGTTGAGCAGGTTATTGAACAACCTGAGGCTCAGATATCACGGGAACCGCGTAGATCGGGAAGGATCCGTCGACAGCCTGAGCGCTATGACGGAGTCTACATCATTGATAATGATGAACCCCTTACTTATGCGGATGCGGTCAGTGGACCGGAGTCAGCTAGATGGCTTGAAGCTATGCGCGCCGAGATGGACTCCATGTCAGATAACCAAGTCTGGGATTTGGTTGATACGCCTCCGGGAGTAATCCCTATAGGCTGTAAATGGATCTTCAAGAAGAAGATTGACATGGATGGTAACGTGGTTACCTATAAAGGCAGGCTAGTTGCGAAAGGTTTCAAACAAATCTACGGGATAGATTATGATGAAACTTTCTCTCCTGTAGCCATGTTCAAGTCTATTCGGATTCTTTTCGCGATAGCAGCATATTACGATTATGAGATCTGGCAGATGGATGTGAAGACAGCTTTCCTTAATGGAAATCTGGATGAGGTTGTGTATATGACACAACCTGAAGGTTTCACTAATCCATCAGATCGTCATAAAATATGCAAGTTAAAGAAGTCCATTTATGGACTTAAACAAGCATCTAGAAGCTGGAATATTCGTTTTGATGAATCAATCTCTGAGTTTGGCTTCATCAAGAACGAGGATGACCCGTGTGTATATAAGAGGTTTAGTGGGAGCGTGATTACTTTCCTAGTCCTCTACGTCGATGATATCTTGATCATTGGAAACGATATTCCTGAACTGCATGCTGTTAAAGCATGGTTAGGAAAATGTTTTCAGATGAAAGATCTAGGAGAAGCAGCCTATGTACTAGGTGTGAAGATCTACAGGGATAGATCTAAGAGGCTTCTCGGGCTGTGCCAGAGTACTTACATCGATAAAGTCCTGGAAAGATTTCATTTAGAAAATTCTAAAAGAGGATATCTTCCAGTCAGACATGGTCTGAATCTTTCGAAGAGTCAGTGTCCACAAACACAGACTGAGAAAGATGAAATGGACAATACGCCTTATGCTTCGGCTATTGGGTCCATAATGTATGCGATGTTGTGTACTCGGCCTGACGTCGCTTACGGGTTAAGCGTGACCAGTCGATTCCAAAGTAATCCAGGTATGGCGCACTGGATTGCAGTCAAGAACATTTTAAAATATCTGCGGAGGACAAAAGATATGTTCTTGATATATGGTGGTCAGGAAGAACTCAGTATAGAAGGATATACTGACGCTTCGTTCCAGTCGGACCAGGATGATTTTCGATCGCAATCAGGCTATGTTTTTAGCTTGAATGGTGGAGCAGTGGTGTGGAAGAGTTTCAAACAGTCAACTGTTGCTGATTCCACAATAGAAGCTGAGTATGTTGCAGCCTCGGAAGCATCCAAGGAGGCAGTGTGGATTCGTAAGTTCATTCAGGAACTTGGTGTTGTTCCTTCGAGTGCAGATCCTTTGGTTATCTTCTGTGATAACACTGGAGCAATCGCACAAGCAAAGGAACCACGGTCGCACCAGAAGTCCAAGCACATACAGAGACGATTTCACTTGATCCGGGAGATCATTGATCGTGGCGAGATCAAAATTTGCAAGGTTCATACAGACGACAATCTGGCTGACCCGCTTACCAAGCCTCTGGCGCAGCAGAAGCATGAGAAGCACTGTAATAATATGGGTTTGAGATTTCTCAACCATTAGATTAAGTGCAAGTGGGAGATTGTTGGGGTATGCCCTTAAGGCTAATGTTTGAGGCCTTGGGATTGTATCAGTATCATGTAATAAACTCTTATGTTTATAAAGGCATGGTTGTTATTCAGTTTGTTACCTTGTCTGCTGTAATAAGTGTACTTCTGAATAATGTCTCAAAGCTGTTCAGCTGGGCTGACATGCTGTAAAGTCCTTAGTCGAAATATCTTGGTGAACATGAGACAACCTTGATATGATTGAGACTAATATGTGTTCTAATCTTATAGGATGCTTCGAGCATGGAATAAGATGTAGACTCATGGGTACATTGGATGTACTGGACAGACCCTACTAGGATATTCAATTGCTTGTCACAATGTGAATAATCCTTGTTTGCACTAAGTGGCACATGTCCTCTGACTTGAGATCACTTGTGTTTCTAAATGATGATTGTCATTGTTTTGAGGTAGTTCAATATCATTTGAAATATAATGGTTATAGACTATCTTGGATAATGATCATGAGTCAGGTTGGGACACTAGTGATAGATATAGGATTGCCGTCTCCTTGTTGAAGGAGTGTGATGTTCTGAAGGGCCCCCCTTAAATGAGATGATTGAGAATAGTGTATGGCCATACCCAGGTGACTATGTTCATCTGATCTAATCATGCTCATCATATTGGAGTTACAAGCTTGACCCGCTTGTCCAATAAGAACATCCAGTGGCAAAGGATACATGCATGCCTTGTGAAGTTGATTCGCACTTGTGCTGTGGTTTGGCAGTAGTCTTGGAAGACTCTTTCCTTTATATCGGGAGACAGTGATGTGTTGCTAGATACCCCTCACTGATCGTGATAACGAAAGTTATCGTTACCGACATTTAAAGGAAACCCTTAGGGTCGCACAATTTGATGATATGGCTTACTTAAGTCAGATCGTGTGGACTGAATTCTTTGGGTTCAGTTTAAAGGGATTTAATCTCTGATTGTGAGTGAGATCTGGTCTGATCATGTTTGATTGATTAGGGCTTAAGATCGGTAAGCTTCGATCGAGAGATATGATGCTAGATCGGTGAGATCAAGAGCATCAGGAGATGAACGGTTAGATCTGGAACCTTAGGGTTTGATATGGTCTAGACCAAGTGGCTTGGCTCAATTTGGGTTTTGAACCAAATCTAATTGAACCGGTTCACTATGTGAACGCATGGTTCAATGAGAGGTTCAATGCATAAGCGTTTTTGGGTTGGCATGAGCGCATGGCTTGATGATCTTCCATTTATGGAAAGTCATCAAGGCCGATTTCACTTCAACGCCAAAACGCATATGCGTTGCTCTCTTCACTTCAACGCCTTGAACTTTCATTTGGAGGAGGTTGACGAGAAGGAGAGGTTTTGCAAGAGGAGCTCTCGGCCAAAGAGAATTAGATCATCCCTTCCATACGACAAGTGCTTTGAAGAACCTTGCTAGCACAAGGATCTCAAAAGGAGTAGCCGTTGATCATCTTGTGTGTGACGACAAGGAGGAGACCTCTTTTGTTCTCTTGATTCCAAGACACCTCTCACACAATGGCTATGGTATGATCTTTCATTCATACTTGCAAGTTTTCGACAAGTTGATCATATGATTCTTCTAATGATCCATGGAAACCCTAGCTTCCGCTATGAAAAACTTTGATATGCGCCCCTTTAGGGTTTCACCCCCTTGCGCTCCCCCTCGAAGGGGACCCTACACATTCTTCATACCACTCCACCAAAAAGTTTTCTTCAAGTCTTGGTACATCTTAGTGCTGCCTGGGTGAATAGAATACTTTGACTTGTGAGATTCTTGCAATATACTAGCCTTAATTTCAGAATCCTTAGGAATACACATCCTATCTTTGAACCTCAATATGTCATCCCCTCTCAAGTAAAAGTCTTTCCTCAATCCATTTACACTATCTTCTCTAAGCTGCATTAATCTCAGATCCTGGAGCTATCCATCCTTAATTTGTTGAAGAAAATCGGATTCAATCCTAAAAGAAGCAATTAATACCTTTGCCTCATGTTTGATCACTTTAAGACTCAAGGCACTAAATTCTTTAAGTAATTGCCATTGTTTTACTATTAATGATGCTATTATGGTTGAAGACTTCCTGCTAAGTGCATCTGCTACCACATTTGCTTTATCTGACTAATAATGAATGGTGCAATCATAGTCTTTCAATAAATCTATCCATCTCCTCTGCCTCATGTTTAACTCCTTTTGAGTTAAGATATACTTTAAGCTCTTGTGATCAGTGTAGATCTCAAATGTTTGCCCATACAAAAAGTGTCTCCAAATTTTCAACTCAACTCAAAGATGATAGTAGCTAACTCTAAATCATGTGTTCGGTAATTCTATTCATAATCCTTCAATTACTTTGAAGCATAAGCAACCACTTTACTTGCTTGCATCAACACACACCCAAGGCCCTTGCTTGAAGCATCAGTGTAAACCATAAATTTATCATTTGCAATAGGAATGGCGAGGATTAGAGCATGTTGTAGTCCGCAAGTGGATGGATACTCGAAGTAATATTTAAGATATCGAACCTGTTGGGATATGCCCTTAAGGCTAATGTTTGAGGCCTTGGGCTGTTATCAGTATCATGTATAAACTATGTATATGTTTATAAAGGCAATTGTTGTTATTCAGATTGTTGCATTATCTGCTGCTGTATGTATACTTCTGAATAATGTCTCATTGGTTTTTCAGCTTGGCTGACATGCAGTATTGTCCTTAGTCGAGATATCTTGGTGAACATGAGACAGCCTTGATATGATTGAGACTAATATGTGTTCTAATCTTATAGGATGCTTCGAGCATGGAATAAGATTTAGACGCATAGGTGCATTGGATGTACTGGACTGACCCTACTTAGGATATTCAATTGTTTGTCACAATGTGAATAAATCCTTATAAGCAAGCAAGTGGTATACTCCCTCTGACTTGAGATCACTTGTGTTTCTAAATGATGATTGGCATTGTTTTGAGGTAGTTCAATATCATTTAAAAGATAATGGTTAAGGATTATCTTGGATGGTGGGCATGACTCATGTTAGGACACTGGTGATAGATATAGGATTGCCTCTCCTAGTTGGAGTGTGATGTTCTAAAGGGCCCCCTGGATGAGATGGTTGAGAAAGTGTATGGCCATACCCAGATGACTATGTTCATCTGATCTAACCATTCTCATCATGTTGGAATTACAGGCTTGACAGGCTTGTCCAATAAGAACGTCCAGTGGCAAAGGGAACATGTATGCCGAGTGAATTGGATTCACACTTGTGCTATGGTTTGGGTGTAGTCTTGGAAGACTCTTTCCTTCATATCGGGAGACAGTGATGTGTTGCTAGATACCCCTCTCTGATCGTGATAACGTAAGTTATCGTTACCGACATTGAAGGAAACCCTTAGGGTCGCACAATTTGATGATATGGCTTACTTGTGTCAGATCGTGTGGACTGAATTGTTCTGGTTCAGTTTAAAGGAATTTAAACTCTGATTGGAAGTGAGATCTGGTCTGATCATGTTTGATTGATTAGGGCTTGAGATCGGTAAGCTTCGATCGAGAGAATTGATGCTTGATCATAGAGATCAAGAGGGTCGAGAGATGTGTGGTTAGATCTTGAACCATTTGGTTTAAAGAGATCAAGACCATGGTGGGTTCGATTTGGTCTTTGAACCAAAAGGAATTGAACCGGTTCACTTGGTGAACGCATGGTTCAATTGAGAGAGGAGTTATCGATGGCTTCAAGTGGAGTTAAACATGGGGTTATGGACTTACTATTTTTGGAAGCCGTTTTCTTTGAGAAAACGCCCCCACGTTCGAACGCCTATCTCTCTCTCGCCCCCTCTCCTCTCGTGTGGATGAGCTTCACGACAAGAGGAAGTTCGGCCAGCAAAAGGGAGAAAGACATCTCCTCAAACACGATCTAGGACTCCTTGGATCTTTGCTAGCACAAGGAATACAAGGAAGAAGTCATCATCTTCTTGTGTGCGATTTCCTTTGGAGAAGAGCCGCTCGCCCTTTCTTCTTCCAAGTCGCCACTCGATCAATGGCAATGGTAACGCATTTTTATGGTTGCTCATATTATCTTGCTTCTCGATCTTATCAAACCTAGTTTTCGCCTATGCAAGATCTCCTAGATGCGCATGTGAACTAGGGTTTGACCTTCAATTGGTATCAGAGGTAGGGTTTTTGGCTTGATATATATGATCGCCATCTTGTTGTGATCCATGTTTGTTTTATGCGTTGGATAGATCTTCATGATGTCATGCGAAAATACATGCTATATGTTAGATGTAAGCTTGCGCATGTAATGTTTGTTTGCGCTCTTCATGATAGTTTTCAACCAAAATATTATCATGCGCGCCCCCTCATTTAGATCTATCTAAGCGCCTGCTTTAAACTCTTAGACGGGTTAACAGGGTTGAAATCGTTAGTCAAGTCTGGACCCAACAGCCTAATCAGACCATCTGACAGCCTAGATGGGTCGACCAGATAGCACCTGTGCGCAAGCATAACAGGTGGCTATAGGTCGACTGCAGAAGGGCGTGTAGCGATGTCTGATTGAGGCGCCTAGTGAACGATCATGATTTAGGCCCGGGGTCACACCCGCTTGCCAGAAATCATGTGGGACGTTCAGCCCTTAAGGCATGCATAGTTGACCATCAGGTCGACGCAAGTCAGTTATGACTGGGTGCATGCAAGGGCAGTGGGTCTGACTTGGTCTGATGAGTGGATGCCTGTTAATGGACCGTTGTAAGGTAGTAGGGCACATAAGGAAATAAAATTGATGCCATGGGTATTTCAAAAATTTTATTTTCTGTTTGGATCACATGTATGCATGTTTGACATGTTCATTGGGTGTTTATTTAATCTTATATGGGCTGCCCTTATTTTTTTGGTGTGCTGTGCTGGGGCCTGCGTGCCTGGAATTAATTTATAAATTTTACTGTGATCTGTGAATCACACTTTAATTTATGAAAATGTATATTTGACCTGCGAGTCAAACCATGTCTAGATAGATTAAAATGTAATTTGATCAGACATGAGCACAGAGCACACATGGCAGAGGCGCTTGCAGTTAGTGGCTTCACCAGGTGGGAGGTCTAAAGTTTGACTCTAGAACAGGCGCATACTGCCTGCAGGGCGCTTTGGCACGAGCTGGGCCAGATGAAATGTAAAAGACCCATAAAGAGCTCACGTGAAGACTTTTGTAAAACTAGGGTTTTACTTAGGCTTTTATGGGCATTTACCACATAAGATAATTGTGCTTTCTACTTATTGTTTTAAGTAATATTAGCACATGAATGTTTATATTCTTCTGCTATCACTATAGAATTTGCATGATAGTAAGAAGATAAAAGGACCGTTAAAATCCAACGACCATATCAAGCTTGATTGCCTTCTGACGCGAAACCTCACTGTTCTGACTATCGTTGGGGCCGTGTTGTACCCACTCAGTGGGCACGCCCAGCTATCTTCAGACGATGTGCGATTACATCTACATGCTATAGAGAAGGGATTTATCTCTTCTCGTTGCTCAGCATAGCATGTGATGGTCCAGGGAGTAGGTCAGGTCAGCTTGACTATATAGGCTACATATTGAGCATATGATAGCTGTATGGAGGCAGCCATCTGAGGAATCAGAGACTGTGTTGTACCAACTCAGTTGGCACGGTCTTCTGGATTGCCTAGATGAAGGGGAATCGCATGGGTTGGCGATTGGCATGGATAGCCTACCAGTGATTAGTGCTTGAACTCTCTGTGCATCTTATCTCGCCTGAGCGGGACGCGGAGATCAAGTATGAAATCTGGATCCCATCTCACTAAAAGTGTTTCACTCTTTCGGGCTGTTTTATTGGATTTTTCAGTCAGACAAAATAGTGAGAAAAGAATCAGTCTTAAGTCATAGAATGATTCTAACATGGATACTGACCTTGTTGTTCTTGCCATGTTGTAGATTCCTGCAGCAACGAACACCACAGGGCTCAATTTGCGATCCATATTGGAAAAGGAGAAGTTTGCTGGGCCAAACTTCTCAGACTGGTACAGACAGCTTAAGATTGTGCTTAAAGCTGAGAGGAAGCTGTATGTCCTTGAGTCGGCAATACCGGCTCAACCCGCTGCGAACGCCGCAAGGGCGGTTCGGGATGCTTATGAGAAGCACGTCAGTGATAGTACTGATGTCGCTTGCCTTATGCTTGCGTCAATGACGCCCGAGCTACAGCGCCAGCATGAGGATTTGTCTGCTATTGATATTATAGCAAATCTCAAGATGCTGTATGCTGCACAGGCAAGGACTGAACGCTATAACTTGACAAAACTTTTCTTTCATAGAAAACTGACTGAAGGGAGTCCAGTGGGAGCTCACGTACTCAAGATGATTGGGTACAAAGAGGCTCTAGAGAAACTGGGACATACCATCAATTCAGAACTTGTTGTTGACATTATCTTGCAGTCTCTCCTGGCTTCTTTCGATTCGTTCATTATTAATTTTAATATGAACAAAATCGACTGTACTCCGGCAGAGTTACTGAACATGCTCTGCACCACAGAGCAGACTCTTGAGAAGGGAAAGCCTTCATCCTCTGTCTTGATGGTTCCTTCACGGAATAAGAGGAAGGGGAAGAAGGGCAAAACCCCTATCAAGAGCTACAACAAGGCTTTGAAACAAAAGTTGAAGCGGTCAAAGGACAACAGATGCTTCCATTGTGGCCAGCTGGGTCACTGGAAGAAGGACTGTAAGCGCTCCAAGGAGAGAAGAAGGGAAGCAAGCCTTTCACTTCTGGCTCAGGTATTTACGTGACTGAAGTCATGGTAGCTTCTTCGATTTCATGGGTGTTGGACACTGCATGTGGAGTTCACATTTGTTCAAATGTGCAGGAACTCAAGAGAAGAAGACAGGTGGGATAGCATGAGGTGGACCTACGAGTTGGAAACGGAGCACGGGTTGCTGCTGTTGCTGTAGGACAATATAACATCTCTTTACCATCTGGTTTTGTATTAGAACTTGACAATTGTTATTTCGTGCCAAGCATAACTAAGAATATTATCTCTATTCCTGCTCTTGACAGGAAAGGTTTTTCTTTTGAATGCAAAACTTCACAGTGTTGTATTTCATATGATAATATTGTTTATGCAACTGGGTCGATTAACAATGGGTTATACATGTTGGACATGGATTGTTCTGTACAACAAATTGATAACAAGAAAGCCAAGTATGCTGATGATAGCACCTTGTTATGGCATAGTCGTTTAGGCCATATTAACAAGAAGCGCATTAAGCGGTTGCATGATCATGGACTGCTGGGATCATTCTCCTATGAGGAGCCTGATACATGCAAAGCTTGTTTAATGGGTAAAATGACGAAGACTCCTTTTACTAATAAAGGTAAAAGGGCTTCAGGTTTACTTGACCTTATTCACAGTGATGTGTGTGGGCCTTTTAGTAAACATGCCAGAGGTGGCTATTTATACTTCATTACTTTTACTGATGATTTCAGTAGGTATGGTTATGTCTATCTAATGAGACATAAGAGTGAATCTTTTGACAAGTTCAAAGAATTCAAAAATGAAGTACAAAATCAGTTAGGCCGAAATATCAAGGCACTTTGTTCAGATCGAGGTGGCGAATACTTGAGTCATGATTTTACTGACTATCTGAAGGAGTATGGGATCATCTCACAGCTCACTCCGCCAGGAACACCACAATGGAATGGTGTGTTCGAGAGGAGAAATAGAACCTTATTGGATATGGTTCGTTCTATGATGAGTCAGGCTACTCTACCTTACTCCTTTTGGGGATTTGCACTGGAAACAGCTGTAAAGGTGCTAAACCGAGTGCCATCCAAGGCCGTTTCAAAGACACCATATGAGTTATGGTGTGGGAAACAGCCGAGCTTGACATTTATCAAAATCTGGGGTTGCGAGGCTTATGTCAAAAAGCTCGCCTTTGGGAAACTAGAGAGCAGATCAGATAAATGTATCTTTGTCGGTTACCCTAAAGAAACTAAGGGTTATTATTTCTACTATCCCAAAGAGAACAAAGTATTTGTTGCTCGAACGGCTATTTTTCTTCTGCAAGAGGCCAGTGGGAGAGAAATAAAGCTGGATGAAAATCCAGAAGAGGGACAAAGTAGTCAAGCTCAGTTGGATGAGCCAGAGCAAATAGAACTGGTTAATGTTCAACCTGAGGCTCAGATATCACGGGAACCGCGTAGATCGGGAAGGATTCGTCGTCAGCCTGAGCGCTATGACGGAATCTACATCATTAATGATGAACCCCTTACTTATGCGGATGCGGTCAGTGGACCGGAATCAGCAAGATGGCTTGAAGCTATGCGAGCCGAGATGGACTCCATGTCCGACAACCAAGTCTGGGATTTGGTTGATCCACCTCCGGGAGTAATCCCGATAGGCTGTAAGTGGATCTTCAAGAAGAAGAAAGACATGGATGGTAACGTAGTTACCTATAAGGGCAGGCTAGTTGCGAAAGGTTTCAAACAAATCTACGGGATAGATTATGATGAAACTTTCTCTCCTGTAGCCATGTTCAAATCCATTCGGATTATTCTCGCGATAGCAGCATATTATGATTATGAGATCTGGCAAATGGATGTGAAGACCGCTTTCCTTAATGGAAAACTAGAAGAGGATGTGTATATGACACAGCCTGAAGGTTTCATCAATCCATTAGAACGTCATAAAATATGCAAATTAAAGAAGTCCATTTATGGACTTAAACAAGCATCAAGAAACTGGAATATTCATTTTGATGAATCAGTCTGTGAATTTGGTTTCATCAAAAATGAAGATGACCCGTGTGTATATAAAAGGTTTAGTGGGAGCGTGATTACTTTCTTAGTCCTCTACGTCGATGATATCTTGATCATTGGAAACGATATTCCTGAACTGCATGCAGTCAAAGCATGGTTAAGAAAATGTTTCCAGATGAAAGATTTAGGAGAAGCAGCCTATGTACTAGGTGTGAAGATCTATAGAGATAGATCTAATAGGCTTCTCGGGCTGTGCTAGAGTACTTACATCGATAAGGTCCTGGAGATATTTCATTTAGAAAATTCTAAAAGAGGATATCTTCCAGTCAGACATGGTCTGAATCTTTCAAAGAGCCAGTGTCCTTAAACACAGTCTGAGAAAGATGAGATGGACAATATACCTTATGCTTCGGCTATTGGGTCCATCATGTATGCGATGTTGTGTACTCGCCCAGACGTCGCTTACGGGTTAAGCGTGACCAGTCGGTTCCAAAGTAATCCAGGGAAGGCACACTGGATTGCAGTCAAGAACATTTTGAAATATCTTCGAAGAACCAAAGATATGTTCTTGATTTATGGAGGTCAGGAAGAACAGTATTGAAGGATATACTGACGCTTCGTTCCAATCTGACCAAGATGATTTCCCATCGCAATCAGGCTACGTTTTTAGCTTGAATGGAGGAGCAGTGGTGTGGAAGAGTTTCAAACAATCAATTGTTGCTGATTCCACAACAGAAGCCGAGTATGTTGCAGCCTCAGAAGCATCAAAGGAGGCAGTGTGGATTCGTAAGTTCATTCAAGAACTTGGTGTTGTTCCTTCGAGTGCAGATCCACTGGTTATCTTCTGTGATAACACTGGAGCGATTGCACAAGCAAAGGAACCATGGTCACACCAGAAGTCCAAGCACATACAGAGAAGGTTTCATTTGATCCGTGAGATCATAGATCGAGGAGAGATCAAGATCTGCAAGGTACATACAGATGACAATCTAGTTGACCCGCTTACAAAGCCTCTGGAGCAGCAGAAGCATGAAAAGCACTGTAATAATATGGGTTTGAGATTTCTCAACCATTAGTTTAAGTGCAAGTGGGAGATTGTTGGGGTATGCCCTTAAGGCTAATGTTTGAGGCCTTGGGCTGTTATCAGTATCATGTATAAACTATGTATATGTTTATAAAGGCAATTGTTGTTATTCAGATTGTTGCATTATCTGCTGCTGTATGTATACTTCTGAATAATGTCTCATTGGTTTTTCAGCTTGGCTGACATGCAGTATTGTCCTTAGTCGAGATATCTTGGTGAACATGAGACAGCCTTGATATGATTGAGACTAATATGTGTTCTAATCTTATAGGATGCTTCGAGCATGGAATAAGATTTAGACGCATATGTGCATTGGATGTACTGGACTGACCCTACTTAGGATATTCAATTGTTTGTCACAATGTGAATAAATCCTTATAAGTGTCACATCCCGTTATCTTAACCCCAAACAAGCAACACAAGTCATAGAAGAACAGGATGTTATCATACAAGATCGATGCACATGCTAAGTAAAACCAAGTTCAGGAAAACCCGATCTGAAAATTTTCGAGAATGCATACATAGAATCTCCACAAAACACAATTTCATAAATGTACCTGCCACCACGCAATCCTTGCACTAGACATATGCAAGGCAACAGTTATATCCAAGCCACATAAAATCCGTAAAATCCATAAATCACATAAAGGTACCTGTCACTAGGCAATACTTGCACTAGACATATGCAAGTTCACATTTATATAAAATCTGATCGCAAAGATACAAATCGACTAGAATTTAGAACCAAAGCCACAATGTCGATTCTATAAATTCATAACTAACATCAATAATATCAAACACCGAAACCAGGTCAAAGCCCGCGGTGACACAAAATCAAACTCTCAAAACTGCCACAATCCGGCAACACAATTTCACAAAGTTTGGCCATAACCGGCCCCAGTTAAACACAAAAGTTTTATACATTAAATCAGCATGGTTGTAGAGAAAATCACAATATCCATATCAACGTTAACTCAGGCAGTGCGCCCCTGCTCTACACCTGAAAATAGTGAAGGGTGAGCTACACAGCCCAGTGAGTGGATAGTCTCAATCGACCATCCATAGCATACAATCAAAGATACATGCAGATTATTTCGAAAACATTTAGCAGAACATCATGTTAACATATAACAAAAACAAAGAACAGAACTCATATAAATAAATAGATATACAAACATCACACACTTGTCACCACAGAGTAACCAAGGTTCTAGAGTCATACTCTAAACCAACCTAACACACCAACCACTTAATTGACCTAGTTGTCCAGCATATTCAAGAGTGACCATTATGGTCCAACCCGGCTTTGGCCTAAGCACTGGGAGAAGCCTGCAAATCACATGCAACATAAACATGGACAGTGTGTAGACTCAAGAGGTAATCCCCACCCGGTCAAGATGTGATACCTTGATCTACACCACCCCATAACACAAAAATCTAAGCGTCTAAGAGTGATGATATCAAGAGGTGGCCCCTGTCCGACCAAGACATGGCACTTTGCATCACACTCGTTCTCCCAAGGGTTCCTTAACTGGACAACCACTAGACATATCTTATATCTTATTTCACAAAAGTGAACTCCTAAGCGTAGACCAGACTCTAGGATAGTCATTTTCATCACAAGAATCACATCAGGCAGGCTGAACATCAACCCCCTCACATATCACAATATACAGGGCTGAAATCTCAAACCCTTAACATATCACATATAGACTATCCCCTTGAGTACACGGTTACACTTAGCCTTAGTCCTATCCATCCCATAACACATAACATTCGAAACCACATATAACCACATAATATTTTATAGAGTCCTTAGGTTTCATGCTGATCTGTTCAGTATAATCTTGCTAAGTTATCACCCAAGTTTCTCAACCAAAGATACATAATCATAATTATAGAACATGCTACCAACATAGAGAAACAATCATGGATTCTATAACATTATTAGCATTTATCAAACATCCATAAACCAACATAAAATTAAAACATGTATTCTTACAAACTACTTTACAAATTATCACTTGTAACACACGGTATCTACAACATATTATCTACTTAAATTTTAAACCTTAGTTAAAAAGATTTCATGCTCAAGAATTCCATGTAAGAAATATCTAAATTTCGGTTTTCATGAATGAGTTTCGGTTTTAACATGGCGAATATTTCAAGAAATCAAATCTATCATCTAGAGTTTTCGGTTCTTAACATAGTGAATATTTCAAGAAATCAAATCTATCATCTAGAGTTTTCGGTTTTTAACATAGTGAATATTTCAAGAAATCAAATCTATCATCTAGCACAAACAAAAGGATAAAATTTGAATAAGACACCCCACTCACTTTGAACCGTGAATACCAAGATGAAGATCTCTCCAAGAAACTCGTCTAAGGCCTTGAAGTTCCACCAAATATCGCCACCAATGGAAGAGAAACACCACCAAACACCAAAGACGCCGGCCAAGGGAAGAAAGGAAGAGGAAGAAAGGAATTTCGCCTCCAAGCCTCCAAGAATCGCCCAAGCCTTCAAGCCGTCGCCCTAAGGTTTCTTCCAAGCCAAAAAAAACGCCAATTCTCCTACCCTAGCCGAAATTACCAACTTGAATTTTCGGTTTTTAAATTTTAAACCCGCTAACCAATTAATTCAAATAGGGTTTATGAAATAACCCACTAACTAAATTATTCAAATTTTAAACTCAAAATCCATCTAATTTAAGTGTAAACCCAATAACCCATAGTTTAAGTGAAAATCCAATAAGGATTAAACCAACATCCAATAAACTCTAATTAATTAATTCACTTAAACTAACATCCAATAAGCTAATTAATTAATTAAAATTAACAACCATTAAACTCTAATTAATTAATTATAGATTAACAACCAATAAGCACTAATTAATTAGTTATAAATTAACAATCAATACATAGGAAAAATATCACAGTCAATAATTTTATTTAAATCAAAACAAAATATCACAGCCAATGATTTTATTTAAATCAAAAATAGTACTTACCAGGACTTAAGATCCTTGGATCTTACAATAAGCAAGCAAGTGGTATACTCCCTCTGACTTGAGATCACTTGTGTTTCTAAATGATGATTGGAATTGTTTTGAGGTAGTTCAATATCATTTGAAAGATAATGGTTAAGGATTATCTTGGATGGTGGGCATGACTCATGTTAGGACACTGGTGATAGATATAGGATTGCCTCTCCTAGTTGGAGTGTGATGTTCTAAAGGGCCCCCTGGATGAGATGGTTGAGAAAGTGTATGGCCATACCCAGATGACTATGTTCATCTGATCTAACCATTCTCATCATGTTGGAATTACAGGCTTGACAGGCTTGTCCAATAAGAACGTCCAGTGGCAAAGGGAACATGTATGCCGAGTGAATTGGATTCACACTTGTGCTATGGTTTGGGTGTAGTCTTGGAAGACTCTTTCCTTCATATCGGGAGACAGTGATGTGTTGCTAGATACCCCTCTCTAATCGTGATAACGTAAGTTATCATTACCGACATTGAAGGAAACCCTTAGGGTCGCACAATTTGATGATATGGCTTACTTGTGTCAGATCGTGTGGACTGAATTGTTCTGGTTCAGTTTAAAGGAATTTAAACTGTTAAGCGAGTGTTGTAAAGCAAGCCATTATAAAAAGTTTGAATTAAAACTCAATCTTCTAATCCATGATGAGTGCACTTCCGTTGTAACTCATTGAAGCGCTCTCATGCTTCACTAAGTGATTCATCATCCCTCTATGCAATGCCCGTGATTTGGTTCCTCAACTGGATCATCTTACTGGGAGGAAAGTACTTAAGCAAGAAGGCATTTGACAACCACTCCCAAGTAGTGAATGTCCCAGTTGGATGTGAATGTAGCCAAGCTTTTGCTTTGTCCCTGATAGAAAAAGGAAACAGTCTCAGTTTAAGAGCATCATCAGATACACTATTAATTTTTATGGTATCACAAAATTCAAGAAAAAGAGATAAGTGTTGATTTGGATCTTCTAGAGGAGATCCTCCAAACTGGTTCTGTTGGATCATTGACAGGAACGCTAGTTTAATTTCAAAGTTGTTTGCATAAATTGCAGGCCTAGTAATGCTGGAACGAATTCCCTGTGTACTCGGGGCTGCATAGTCTCTAAGTGTTCTTCTCTCTGCCATGATGGAATCTTCTTCTCTCCCTTTTGCAAACCTCAATTTCCTACGCAATCTAAGAGTTTTATTAATTGCAGGATCAAAAGGAACTAATGGTCCTGACCTAAGATTTCTGCACATAAACAAGTAGAATGTCAGAAAAGTTCAGATTCTTAAAAAAATAAAAGAAAATCAGAATGTATCACAAAAAAAAATAGTAAAAACAAAAACCAAAAGCTTAGTCTAGCAATACTATCAATTATATCGATATCAACAAAACCAAGGTCCCCAGCAATGGCGCCAAAAACATGTTGTAGTTCGCAAGTGCACGGATACTCTAAGTAATATTTAAGATATCGAACCACAGATACCTCGTTGTTAAGTACTGACAAATTGAGTTTTCACTAGCTAAGCAAATCAAGAATTATGAAAATAATGATCGAACAATATACAAAAAATTAGAGTGAGAGAATTAGGACTAGGGGTTTATCCACCTTAATATTTATGACTAGATATAATTAAAGATTCATCAATCTATTTTCGTTATGGTAAAGATATAGCTTACTTAATAAAGAAATTAACTCGCTCTCGCGCTGTTAATCTACAAAGAACGATCTTCACTCTCGTGCAAGATTCATTCAATGTTTAATAAAAGTAAACTTTGATCAAAGAGATTAAGAATCACTCTCGTGCATTCTATCTCAATATCAAGATCTCAAGCAAAACTAAGCACTCTCATACCTTAGTTTCACAGGTTTTACTAAAGGGGTTCTAACAATCCAACATCTATCTCTAGCATGTTTTCAAGTCTAAAACAGTAATAATCTCTAGGTCAAGACATCAACAAGAGTTAAACTTAAAAAATCTAAAAATAAGAACACAACTAATCTCTTACGATGAGTTCCTATTATAAATTTCAGGGTTCCAAGTTTCGGGATATCATCTTCTCGGTCCATAACACAAAACTCTAAGACATTTTAATGCGATGATACTAGAAACGATTAAAGGCATAGATTACTTAAGTAAAATTACCATACCAAAAATATATTGATGTAAGAAAAAAAATCATCTAGTCATTGAAATATCAAGAGGATTAAACCCCCATGTCCCAAAGCAAGGTTTAAGCTAGCATGATGGAATAATTACAGCAAAACATGGTTTTTGAATGATTAGAAATCGTAAGGGAGGAGTAAAAGTTACAAAACAAGGTTGTAATCTAAATTATACCCCGTAATTTGCCTTGAAGTCGCGATGAACAGTGCCGTGGCCGCGTTTTTGATGATTTCTCCCTCGATCGATCTCCTATCGCTTTGAAACTTCTGTGGTGTGTTCTTCTTCCTCAGGCGAAGCTTCCATTCAAAAATCATGGCCGTAGATAGTCTGTGTGACGAACGGCAATGAACCCTAGCACGGTGGCGATTCCCTCAGATTCTCCGTGAATACATGATAAAGATTGTTCCTTTTGCTTCGCAAATCTTCACCTACTTATCCTGAGTCTTCCCCTTTTTTCAGATCTTCAATTGGTGCCCTAAATATCAAGAAATCATGTTTTTAGGGTTTCGGCGAAAAAAATCAAAAATCTAGGTGCAAAATTACGGTATCGTGAAAAACGTCACGGTGCTGCCGTAATTGCCTCGGAAGTTCTGTAAGGAATTCGTCTAAAATTACGACACCATAATGATTTGGCCCAAAATTACGGTAGTACCGTATTTCTCTTGGTTGACTCTAAAAGTTTCTGCGTGAAATCATTTGGAATTATGACACCGTGAAAATATTTACGGCAGTGCCGTATTTTGCCTGAAGCCTCTGGTTGGATTCGCTGAAATTACGGCACCGTAATGAATTTGTCCAAAATTACGATAGTGCCGTAATTTGTGTGGGAAGCTCATCTTTACTTGAAATTTGATGTGTAAACTCCCCTTGATGATTAGAACTCGTTCATGCATTGAAATTGCTTGAAAACCGGTGATAATGATACCTTTTTGCCAGAAATTGAGCAAAAACAAAGAAAGGTGTAGATTCTGAAGTATTTGGCAAATAATGTATAAAAATAAAGCCAAAGAGCAAGATTATAACTCAAAAGACTAGCAAATGAGTATGAAAAATACTATGAAATTTAGAGTCATCAAAGCACTTGTCAAGCTTCTGTTTAGCTCTTGAAAACTTTGCTCACATGCTTCATTCCAATCGTACTTCACACACTTCCTTGTTAACCTAGTGTGAGGGCTTGCAATCTTGGAGAATCCCTCAACAAACCTTCTATAGTAATCGGCTATGCCTAAGAAAGTTCTAATCTCTGCCACATTGCTTGGTCTCTCCAAATTCACAATAGCTTCTACTTTCTATGGATTCACAGATATACCTTCACTTGAAATGACATGCCCTAGGATGCCAATTTTCCTTAACCAAAATTCACTCTTGCTCAACTTTGCATAAAACTTCTTCTCTCTTAGAATAGACAAAATAATTCTTAAATCCCTTTGATGATCTCAGTCATTCTTGGAGTAAATCAAAATATCATCAATAAATACAATTACACATTTGTCCAACAAGGAGTGAAATACTCGGTTCATTAGATCCATGAAAACTACAGGAGCATTTGTTAGTCCAAAAGGCATGACTAAGAATTCATAATGTCCATACCGAGTTCTAAAAGCTGTCTTTGGAATGTCTTCATTCTTCATCTTTAATTGATAGTAACCAGATCTCAAGTCAATCTTTCAAAACACTTGTGCTCCTTGCAACTGATTAAACAAATCATCAATTCTAGGTAAAGGATATTTATTCTTAATGGTTACCTGATTCAGCTACCTGTAATCTATGCAAAGCCTTAGTGTGCCATCTTTGTTCTCAACAAACAGTACTGGAGCATCCCATGGTGAGGCACTAGGCCTAATAAAGCCCTTGTCCAAAAGTTCTTGCAATTGCTTTTTCAACTCAACTAGCTCTGTTGCTGTCATTCTGTAAGGAGCTTTAGATATTGGCACAGTGTTTGGAACAAGGTCAATACCAAAATCAACTTCTCTATTTGGGGGACAAGCCAGGTATGTCATCTGAAAACACATCTGGAAAATCTTTAGCACTGGTATTACATCCAAGTTAGGTTCAAGCTCTTGACATTCCCTGATATAAGCTAAGTAACATTCACAACCATTCTGAAGGAGTTTAAAAGCATGCATAAATGAAATAAGGTTTGTATATTGATCATGAGAAAGACCCTTGATTTGTAATTGGATTTCATTTGAAAGATTTAAGGTAACTAGCTTTTGATAACAATCAACAGTAGCATGATAAGATGAAAGCCAATCCATACCAAGTATGATATCATAATCTTGGAGATTTAGAAGGATTAAATCAGTTGAAAGTTCAAGTTCTCCCACCATGATTGAGCAAAAAAGGTAGACAAGATTAGCAGTTAGAGAGTCACCAATAGGTGTGGAGACTAATATAATAAGATCGAGTTGATTCGGTTCCTTTTCCAAATAAAGTGCAAAGTGACATGCAACAAAAGAAAAATTGGAGCCAGGATCAAACAAAACCCTTGCAACTTTATTGGAAATACAAAGATTACCTTCCACTATTGACTTTCAAGCTTTGGAATCACGTTCGGTAATGGCATACACTTTAGAATGAGCTCTAGTAACTCTATAACAAGTCTATGATTCATGATTTCCACCATAATTAGCACAAGATTGAACATTCTTGGTCATTTTTTACTCTTCATTGGATCGTTTAAACTTTTTAAAGACCCCCTCATTTTTGTTTGTTCTTTTATCCTTGTAGCCAATTGTCCTTTCCTTTACTCTTTTGTTTCTCACCTCAAGCATCTCATCTACATCCCTGTCAACAATAGTTGCCCGATCAACTAAGTCACCATAGCACCTCAATTTCAGGGCTGAAGGTCATGTCCTTGTATTGTGTCTTAAACCACCTTCAAGCCTCTTTGCCCTTCATGTTTTATCTAGAACCAAATGTGGCGCAAATCTAGATAATTCAGTGAATTTAGCTTCATATTGTGCCACTATAAGATTCCCTCGAGTTAAATTTATAAATTCCTTCTCCTTTTGATTCCTAAGGCATTCCAGAAAGTACTTCTCATTAAAATTTTCAAGGAAATAAGCCCGGGTAATTGTTTCTTCCTTAGAATCAGCAACCCTCTTGATCATTCTCCACCAATGCTCAGCTTCACCCTCAAGCATAAATGATGCAAATAACATCTTTTGGCTATCTGAATTGATGAGTACACCAAATATCTTTTCTAGTTGTATAATCCATCTTTCAGCCATCAAGGGATCCGGATCAGCCGAAAATGGTGGAGGATTCAGTCTCTTAAATCTCTCAATTCCCAATTGATCATGATTTTGTTGATTGGATGCATTTGAATTATTATGATTTCCACCTCTTGCCACTTGTTGCTGCATCAAACTAGATATAGTCTCCAAAGCCTTTAAAACTCCAGCCATTTGATCGACCGAATCACAAGAAGGCTGATTAGATCTCCCCATTTTGTCCACCTATACAAACATCAATCTAGGGATCGTCAATCATAATTATCATCATAATCAAATCAAGACTAATTCCCCAAATCAATTCTCTGATACCACTACTGTCAGACCCTTAGATAATAACAATCTATAATAAATAATCATAAAACATAATTTTCACAAGCATCGACAATCAATACCAAGTTCAAATCCCTTGAACAACAAAACAAGTGATAAAATGTCATCATCTAAGTTGCAACAGAAAAATATTCATTCCCTCAAAGTCTTTTACCCAAAAGCAAAGTAGAGTCATACAATCCAAAATCCGAGAGCTAAACATGCTATCAACATAAACCATTGTAATCAAATTTCAAAACTAGTAACATTCTCATCATAACAAGTAACATTACCACTCCTTAATACAAGTCTTTTATAGAACATTCAATGTTTCTAAGATTACAAAATTTCATGATTTAGCCAAAACACCAAAATGAGCGTCCAATAATTTCATACTTCTGCCCACAATGCATATCCAAGCTAATCTGCAATATGGGTTATTGCAAACAAGAATGAGCTTAAATTTGCCCAGCGTTGTATGTCCGCAAGTGCATGGATACTCGAAGTAATATTTAAGATATCTAACCACAGAGACCTTGTTGTTAAGTACCGACGAATTGAGTTTTCACTAGCTAAACAAATCAAATTATGACGCAAACGATCAGAAAGTGCACAAAAAAAATCAGAGAAGGAAACTGGGACTAGGGGTTCATCCACCTTAACTTTAATGACTAGATGGAAATAAAGATTGTCAGTTAAATTTTATCATGATAAAGATTTAATTTACTTTATAAAAGGACCATCTCGCTCTCGCGCAGACAATCATACAAAGGACCAATCCTCACTCTCGGGCAAGATCTATCCAATACTGAAAATAAGTAAATAATTGAATAAAGAACTCAAGGATCACTCTCGGGCATCCGAATTCTAAGTTAAACATCTCATGTGGAAACTCAAGGATCACTCTCGTGCATCCTGAAACTCATCACAAGTTCTACTTAAGGTTCTCCGGCGATCAGAAATTTAATCTCTTACAACTTCAAATCAAACCTAACACATTAACTCAATCCAAAGAATCAGAAAATCAACATGGCAATAAATCACTAAAGATCAGAATTCAAAGAACAAACCAAATCTCTTACGATAAGTTCAAAACTCAATGATTTTTAGGGTTCCAAATTTCACAATCAACCTCTCAGTCTATTTTGCAAAACTGTAAAACATGCTGATATTTATAAAACTAAGGCGAATTAAAGGAAAGTCATCATATAAGCAGAATTATCATGACAAAAATAATCAATGTCAAGTCATTAAGAAATTAAGGGAATTACACCCCCATGTCCCATAAGAAAATTAAGCTAGCATTGTGAAAATATTACAATAAACCATAGTTTAGATGATCAGAATCGAAAAGGGAAGAAATTTCAGAACACAGTGCTGTAATCGAAATTACAGCACCGTAATAGGCTGGAAACACGATGAACAGTGGCGTCACCCACTGTTTTATTGATTCCTCCCTCGATTGGGCTCCTTTCGATCTAAAACTTCTAGGGTATCTTATCCCTCACCAGGCGAAGCTTCCTTTCAAATTTCGTGGTCGGAGATGGTCTGTTCGATGAACGGCCATGAACCCTAGTGCAGCGGCGATTCTCCAAAATTCTTCATGAATTGTGAATAAAAATTATTCCTTTTACTTCGAATATCTTCTCCTCCTAATGCTGAGTCTTCCCCTTTTTACGGATCTTCAATTGGTACCCTAAATCTCGAGAAATCATCTTTTTAATATTTCGGCAGAAAAATCAGGAATCTATGTGCAGAATCACGGTACCGTGAAATTAATTACGGTATTGCCGTGATTGCTTCTGAAAGTTCTATAAAGAATTGGCTTGGAATTATGACACAGTAAAAGTTTAGCCCAAAATTATGGTAGTGTCGTATTTCTCTCGGTTGTCTCTGAAAGTTTCTGTATGAAATTTGTCCGGAATTACGACACCGTAATATTAATTACGGTAGTGTCGTAATTCGTCTGAAATCATCTGCAGTCTCTGCCCGATTCTGACCAAAATTACGGCATCGTAATATTAATTACGGCAGTGCTGTAATTTCCCAAAAAATCTCTGCAATCTGCAGCCGAGAAATCCATTACGGTACTACCCTGATTTCAGATTACGGTCATAAAAATAATTATGGCACTACCATAATTTCTCTAGAAAGCTTGGTTTGGGTTGAAATTTGATGTTTAAACTCCTTTGATAATTAGAACTCGCTCGTGCATCGAAATTCCTTGAAAACGCATGATAATGATGCCTTTTTACCTGAAATTGATCAAAAACCAAAGAAGGTATAGATTCCGAAGTATTGGACAAATAAGGCATAAAAATAAAGCAAAAGAGCAAGATTATGACTTAAAAGGTTAGTTAATCAGTACGAAAAACACTATGAAATTTAGAGTCATCACCCAGCAAGTAACCCTAAAGGCTAAGTGAAATGAAACTAAAGAGGATAAACATATCAATGAAATAGTTAACATAATAAAGCAATAATGAAAGATAACAAAATTCCCTTGAGCACATAATTTGGGTAAGGAAAGCAATATAGTAACATATTTCCCATGGATAAGTCATTTGAGTCAAGAGAAGTCATTGGTCATTATTGAACATTCATATTATAAGTAGTCATGGGTGATAGGTGTGCACTCATATCATGAATAGTCATGGATCACTGATGTGCATTCACATCATGAATAGTCATGGATCAGAGTTGTGCATGTTGGTGTATATGCCCTAGGACCTAGTCTTGGTCCATTATTGTACTACTTGACTTTGATATTTATATATATCATTCTGGCATTGTCATTATCAATGTTTGTCTACATCTGCGATTATGTACTTACATGATAATGTCCCTGGAGACAGATTGGATCTGTGCTCAAATGATCGTCCCCAGTCGATGTACCAGAGTGGATATGGGACAACTCTGGTACTTGTGAGACTGGTATATGGGCTGGTTAGGCACGAGGTGCTAACGCAGACATATGGGTATATCAGTGGTGGACATACTAGACCGACCCACTGTGAGGCAATGACTTGGTGTCACAAGTTATCCTCACAAGCTATAAGAAATGCACTGATCCCTTGACTTGAGGTCATTGGCCATTCTATATGGTTAGGGATATGCTTTGATACAACCTAACACATCACCGTAGTTGGGAGGTAATAACAGTTGTCATTGAGCATGTCATGACCCATATGAGAAGGTCAATGGACAGACAAAGGATTTGCCCCTTCCTAAGGGAAGCTTGATATCCATGGAGCTCCTTTATGGTTCTATGACTGAAAGTGGATGGCCATACCCAGGTGAGACCTGATTTAGTCATAATCATGAGATTGGATGAAAACAAGTGGAGACACACTTGTCCAATCGGATATCAGTTCGGCAAAGAGACTAGAATGCATTTGTACCTAGTTGCGATGATGGGGATATCGATGTCGATATCCGTTCCAATGACCTGGGTAGCAGCGATGCACTGCTAGGTACCACTCACTGCTTGTGGTCACCTTTGGTCAGCACTACCAGCGTCAGAGGAACCTACATGGTCGCATACCTTGATACTCGTGTTCTCGTATTGATCGAGAAGCCTTATGATCGAGTTATTGGATGACTCAGATCTATTTGGGAGATTTCATCAGCGCCGATAGGCCTGATGAGATGGAAGAATGTTATTAGAGCCAAACTTCATTTTTGGCAGGTTGACCCGAATTTGACCATGGTTAGGTCACATTTGGATTTGGTTGCATTGGATTTGATCCAATTGCTTAATCAACCATTCAATGAGGTTTGGGCTTGCTCATTACCCAATGAGGCCCAATAACAACCCCATTGGCGCCTAAGGGGTATAATGGAGAGAGATCCAACCCCATCGGCGCCTAAGGGGTATAATGGGGTTAGGATGGCCAAAGTTGCTTCATTATGCGCCTAGCCCTAACCTTAGCCGCCCCTTGCTCTATATAAGAGGCCCTAGATGCCCCCTCTCTGGCATTCTACTCCTTGGACCGGTGAGAACACATAGAGAGGCGAGAGCAAGGGAAAGAAGCGAATCTTCCATCAAACCCTAGCCGCAAGTGTTCTTCTTCCTCTCCTTTTCCTCTTGGCACAAGAAGGGCTTGAGAGAGTGGCAGCTTTCCTCTTCCCATCCTTCTTCATCAGTGGCGCATACTCTTGGAGGGTGGCGCAACTTGAAGAAGGTGATACAAGGCTTGGATCTTCTTCCCGAGGCTAGCACCAGGCATGGAAGAAGAGGACTCGAGGCATCTGTGTATGTGAGACTGCAGAGGGCGCACGCTTGGACGCCTACCTCGACATCGGCCTCATCTTGCTATTAGGTATATTTTATCTCATCGTGTCGACTCCCTCGCATGCGATCTTCACTGGGTTTTTGGGACTGGCTCGTTTCGGGGATATTGCTTCCACTGTGCAATGTATTTGTGTAATTTCTATCTCTGAAAATTGTAAAATATCCCCGGGGTTTCCCAATAGTGGTATCAAAGCGACTTGCAAGACTCGAATGATGTATTTTCATGCTTTTCCAAGCTCACATGCCATATCTCAATTTTAGCAAATTGCATGATCACATGGCAAACGATTTTTCTAAAGTAGGAAAAATTAGGGTTTCTTGTTTCTATCATCCTTTCAATCTCTTTTGGATTTTTGGGTTATTTTTATTGTATGATTTAAGGATCAAAGGTGCACGTGGTTTTGTCAAGTAGCACGGGCATTGTGTCTTCGGACTGGCCGGGTCTCTTGATTTGACAAAATTACTAGCCGAGAGGATCTTTGAATTCATCAGGAAAATTAATTGCGAATAACCAAGAGATTTGTGAAAAGAAGATGAGGAAAAGAGACTAATTTTATGAAAAATTAAAATTTCAGATTTTAAGTTTTTCATGAGCATGTAGAACTGCATGTGTAGACACCGTGCATGTGCATAATGTTGTGATCATGAGTCAAGCCCCATTTGAATGCCTGTGATGTACTCTTGTGAGGCCTGCGTGCCGCTTTTCTTTTTGCTTTTAACTAAGATGAAGATTAAGGTGGCGCATGTCACTTGAAGAATTGGCACATGCATGCTTGTTTGCGCACCTTGCTTGGTGGCGCAAGAAGCACCCTTCATTGATGGCGCATGGTGAGTGGTTCAAGTTAGACCTGACCAAGCCTTAGGGCTTGTGTGCTATGTCTCTTGACCCTTACATAGTGGCGCATCACCCTTGGAGGAAGCCCATGGCATTGGCCGAACCTATGAGGGTGCTTCTAGGGTTTCCCTAGAACTACCTCTAGGGTTTGAGAGCTAAACCCTGGTGAGAAGGACCTTGGAGCCAACCTTGAAGCTCAAGTTAGAGGTCGGCTAGGTTAGGTCTTGTCTTTGGGGCTTGAATCCTAGGTCAAGAGTTGAACCTCCTTTTCACATGGGTTGGTTCAATGTCTTGAATAGGCTATGATCACATCATTCTTTTACTGTTTTCATACATATCTGCTAAAGCATGCCTGAGTTGTTTTTGTCATTATGTTATCACTATAGGATTACATACCTGTAATGCTAGACATAAGATAAAACTGATGAGACCTCAAAAACCCTCACAAACAAATATCAAGTCTAGCAGCCTTCTAACGTGTAGCCCTCACTAAGCTATCGATCAATGGTGTTGTGAACTATTTCCCACCCTCGTGGGACACACCCACTTATCTTTAGAAAGTGTGTGGTGGCAATGGTTTCCCCAGTCCAATTTTAGCCTAGACGCGCCTTCGCAAGGAAACTCGTTGGCCCTGGGCATAACGGTTAGGAATGGACTCGACTAGAATTCCATATGTGGTGGGCACATGATGAAACTCTAGAGGCATCGTTAAGAGGTTAGGGTTTCATGCTGTATCCAGCCCTCGCTGGACATGAAATGCCTAGACTGTCTCAATAAGGGGAATTGCTTGGAGCAATCGGCCGGCGTGCCCACCTTAGGAAGCATGGGTTACTTTGTGCATCTCATCCCACCCTCGTGGGACGCGAAGCCTCATGTGGAATAAGGATCCCATCTCACTAGGAAGTCTTAAACTTCCCGATTGACTTTGTGGGTTGTCAATTCGATTAAAATAGTGGGAGCCATAATCATTTAAAACAGGTCCAGTTTAAATGATTTGAAGTAGTACTAATCTGTTGTTTCTTGGTTGTTGTAGAACAATGGCAAGGAACAATAGTGGTTGGTCACTGTGATCTATCCTTGAGAAGGACTGGTTGGTTGGATCCAACTTGATGGATTGGTATATGAACTTGAAAATTGTGCTCAAGCTCGAGAGGAAGCTCTATGTCATTGAGCAGCCTATTCCTAACCCACTTCCGTGCTCGGCCCTAGTAGCTAAGAAGGATGCTTATGATAAGCATCAGGCTGACACTTTGGAGGTTGCACAATTGATACTAACCAACATGTCGCCCAAGATTCAAGGGCAATATGAATTGAAGAGTGCCTCTGAGATTATTACTAATCTAAGACAACTCTTTAATGAATTGGCTAGGCTCAATCCTCCTAAAGTTAACATTTAGTGTGTTGAGCCGAAAGGCTTGACCAAGGAACTGAAATTAAAGATGGAATGGATCAGGAACAATAAGTGTTATTCATGTGGAGGGCCACCTCACATTTTGAAGGACATGGTGCGACTTCAGAATGAGGAGAAGAAAACCTTGGCCTTAGCTTCTAGCTCTGGGCACAGGTTGCTGCTATTGTTGTAGGAGTTTTGACTCCCTCCCTGCCATCTAGACTTCAGTTAGAGTTAGATAATTGCTTATGTACCTTCGCTTACTAAGAATATTGTATCCATTCCTTGCTTGGCAAAGAAGGGATTTAAGTTTGAAATAAATAAGAACTCTTATTCTTTTTCATTTGCAAATATGTTCTATGGGAAGGGTACTTTGTGCAATGGTCTATATGTGTTAGACATGGATAACTCTATTTGTAACATAAATAATAAAAGGACCAAACTGAGTGGTTCAGTTGGTGCTTTCCTATGGCATTGTCGCTTAGCCCATATAAACAATAATCGCATTTAACAACTCCATGCAAATGGGTTGTTAGATTCAAGGTCCTTAGAGGAATTTGATACATGTGAGCCTTGTTTATAAGAGAAAATGACAAAGGCGCCCTTCACCAGAATTGGTGAGAGGGTAGGAGTTTTGTTGGATCTCATACATAGTGATGTGTGTGGGCCATTCAATAAATAAGCCAGAGGAGGACATAGCTACTGCATTACCTTTACTGATGATTTCAGTTGGTAAGGTTATGTCTACTTGATGAGACATAAATCTGAATCATTTGAGAAATTCAAGGAGTTCAAGAATGAAGTAGAGAACCAGCTTGGTAGATCCATTAAGGCTCTTCGATCAGATCGTGGTGGAGAGTACCTTAGCGGTGAGTTCCTTGACTATCTAAAAGAGTGTGGAATTCTGTCCCAACTCACTCCTCTTGGAACACCTCAATGGAATAGTGTATCTGAAAGGAGAAATCGAACCTTGTTGCACTTGAAATAGCTTCTCTAATACTAAATAATGTTCCATCTAAAAGTGTCTCCAAAATACCATATGAGGTATGGAGTGGGAGACGCCGTAATTTATCTTTTATCAAGATCTGGGGATGTGAGGCTTATGTCAAGCGTCAAGATTCTAGCAAGCTAGAGCCTAGATCTGATAAATGTATATTTGTGGGGTACCCTAAGGAAACTAAGGGTTACTACTTCTACAATCCCACTAAGAACAAAGTATTTGTTGCTCGAAATGCTGTCTTTCTAGAGAAAGAGTTTCTCATGAAAGAGTTAGTGGGAGAAAGTTCGACTTGGACGAGGTCCAAGAGCAACCACAAAATGTAGAGATGGAACTTGAGCCACCTGCACCGGTTGATGGGCAACCTGAGGCTCAGACACAGGCCCCGAGTAGGTCTGGGAGGATTCGTCGTGTACCTGAGAGGTATGGGTCGCTACAGACCCAACACGATGGGATGTTAATCAATGAGAATGAACCCAAGACTTATGAAGAGGCGGTCAGTGGACCGGACTCCGAGAGATGGTTTGAGGCCATGCGATCCGAGATGGATTCCATGTCAGCTAACCAAGTCTAGGATTTGGTTGAGCAACCTGATGGGGTAAAACCTATAGAGTGTAAATGGGTCTTCAAGAGGAAGACAGACATGGATGGCAACGTAGTTACCTATAAAGGTGGACTAGTGGCTAAGGGATTCAAACAAGTCCACGGGGTGGACTATGATGAAACCTTTTCGCCAGTTGCTATGTTCAAATCCATTAGGATTCTGCTTGCTATAACTGCATATCATGATTATGAGATATGGCAGATGGATGTAAAGACAGCTTTCCTTAATCGGAAACTAACCGAGGATGTGTATATGACACAACTTGATGGCTTCATCCATCCTGCAGAGGCTAATAAGGTCTACAGGCTAAAGAGATCCATCTATGGATTAAAGCAAGCATCTCGAAGTTGGAATCTTCGATTCGATGAAGCTGTGAGAGATTATGGCTTTATCAAAAGCGAAGATGACGCCTGTGTATATAGAAAATTCAGTGGGAGCTTGGTGACTTTTCTGGTCTTGTATGTCGATGACATACTGCTCAACGGGAATGACATCCCTAGTCTTCAAGCTGTGAAGACATGGTTAGGGAAGTGTTTCGAGATGAAGGACTTAGGGGAGGCCGCCTATATCCTAGGCATGAGGATCTACCGGGATAGATCCAAGAGGCTCCTAGCCCTTAGTTAGAGTACCTACATTGATAAGGTCCTGGAGAGGTTTAGCTTGGAGCAATCCAAGAAAGGGTACCTTCCAGTGAGACCTGGTCTTACTCTCTCAAAGAGCCAATGTCCCACCACACAGGCTGAGAGGGATGACATGAGTCGAGTGCCTTATGCTTCGGTAGTGGGATCGATCATGTATACAATATTGTGTACTAGACCAGGTGTGGCTTATGCTGTGAGCATAAGCAGCCAATACCAATCCAATCTTGGTTTACAGCACTAGGTGGCTGTAAAGAACATCCTGAAGTATCTGAGAAGAACTAAGGATTTGTTCCTAGTCTATGGGGGACAGGAAGAGCTCAGTATGCAGGGCTACACTAATGCGTCTTTCCAATCTGACCCTGATGACATTAGATCGCAGGTTGGCTATGTGTTTAAGATGAATGGAGGTGCTGTTTGCTGGAAGAGCTTCAAGCAATCCACTATTGCCGATTCTACAACCGAAGCTGAGTATGTGGCCGCTTTTGAGGCAGCCAAAGAAGCTGTTTGGATAAGGAAGTTCATTTCTAAACTTTAGGTGGTTCCCAGTGCAATGGATCCCATTAAAATCTATTGTGATAACAATGGAGCAATTGCACAAGCCAAGGAACCACGGTCTCATCAAAGATCCAAACACATACTCAGGAGATTTCACCTGATTAGAGAGATCATAGATAGAGGTGATGTCAAGATTAACAGAGTTGACACAGAGAACAATCTAGCAGACCCATTGACCAAGGCTTTGGCGCAGCAGAAGCATGATGGTCACGCTAGAGATATGGGGTTGAGGTTCCTCAACCTCTAGGTCTTAGTGCAAGTGGGAGATTGTTGGTGTATATGCCCTAGGACCTAGTCTTGGTTCATTAGTGCACTACTTGACTTTGATATTTATATATATCATTCTGGAATTGTCATTATTAATGTTTGTCTACATCTGCGATTATGTACTTACATGATAATGTCCCTGGAGATAGATTGGATCTGTGCTCAAATGATCGTCCCCAGTCGATGTACTAGAGTGGATATGGGACAACTCTAGTACTTGTGAGACTAGTATATGGGCTGGTTAGGCACGAGGTGCTAACGCAGACATATGGGTATATCAGTGGTGGATATACTGGACTGACCCGCTGTGAGGCAATGACTTGGTGTCACGAGTTATCCCCACAAGCTATAGGAAATGCATTGATCCCTTGACTTGAGGTCATTGGCCATTATATATGGTTAGGGATATGCTTTGATACAACCAAACACCTCGCCATAGTTGGGAGGTAATAACGGTTGTCATTGAGCATGTCACGACCCATATGAGAAGGTCAATGGACATACAGAGGATTTGCCCCTTCCTAAGGGAAGCTTGATATCCATGGAGCTCCTTTATGGTTCTATGACTGAAAGTGTATGGCCATACCCAGGTGAGACCTGATTTAGTCATAACCATGAGATTGGATGAAAACAAGTGGTGACACACTTGTCCAATCAGATATCCGTTCAGCAAAGAGACTGCACTGCTAGGTACCACTCACTGCTTGTGGTGACCTTTGGTCAGCACTGCCAGCGTCAGAGGAACCTACATAGTCGCACACCTTGATACTCGAGTTCTCGTATTGATCGGGAAGCCTTATGATCGAGTTATTGGATGATTCAGATCTATTTGGGAGATTTCATCAGTGCCGATAGGCCTGATGAGATGGAAGAATGTTATTGGACCCAAACTTCATTTTTGGCAGGTTGACCCAAATTTGACCATGGTTAGGTCACATTTGGATTTGGGTTGCATTGGATTGGATCCAATTGCTTAATCAACCATTCAATGAGGTTTGGGCTTACTCATTACCCAATGAGGCCCAATAACAACCCCATTAGTGCCTAAGGGGTATAATGGGGAGAAATCCAACCCTATTGGTGCCTAAGGGGTATAATGGGGTTAGGATGGCCAAAGTTGCTTCATTATGCGCCTAGCCCTAACCTTAGCCGCCCCTTGCTCTATATAAGAGGCCCTAGATGCCCCCTCTCTGGCATTCTACTCCTTCGAGGCGTGAGAACACATAGAGAGGCGACAGCAAGGGAAAGAGGCGCATCTTCCATCAAACCCTAGTCGCAAGTGTCCTTCTTCCTCTCCTTCTTCTCTGGGCACAAGAAGGGCTTGAGAGAGTGGCGGCTTTCCTCTTCCCATCCTTCTTCATCCTTTGCGCATACTCTTGGAGGGTGGCACAACTTGAAGAAGGTGATACAAGGCATGGATCTTCTTCCCAAGGCTAGCACCAGGCGTGGAAGAAGAGGACTCGAGGCATCTGTGTGTGTGAGACTGCAGAGGGCGCACGCTTGGGCGTCTACCCCGATATCGGCCTCATCTTGCTGTAAGGTATATTTTATCTCATCGTGTCGACTCCCTCGGATGTGATCTTCACTGGGTTTTTGGGACTGGCTCGTTTCGGGGATATTGCCTCTGCTGTGTAATGTATTTGTGTAATTTCTATCTCTGAAAATTGTAAAATATCCCCGGGGTTTCCCAACAGTATATTCATATCATGAATAGTCATGGATCATAGTTGTGGGGTAGACAATCAAAATTTATAATTCCTTCCACGTCTGGAACTTGAACTCATCCTCATCAGGAAAGAGAGCAAACAAAGTCTAGCAAGAGCATCTTAGGGCTCTTCATGCAAATAGATAGTGGAATTCATGCAGTGGCTCCCATGAATTCAAGAGGTGGCCCCACCTTTTTAGGGGTGTGGCACTTTGCTCCATGTAGCACTTTGCTCCACAACTATCACATTGTAGTGGGATTCAAGTGGTGGCTCTCATGAATTCAAGAGGTGGCCCCCACCTTTTTAGGGGTATGGCACTTTGCTCTGTGTAGCACTTTACTCCCAACCACCATACTATAAGTGGGACTCAAGAGGTGGCCCTAACATTTTTAGGGGTATGGCACTTTGCTCTCAACAGCTTCTTTGGATGGAGGGATTCAAGAGGTAGCCCCCACCTTTTTAGGGGTGTGGCACTTTGCTCTACATCCATCCACATATCTCTCATTTGGGTTCATACAAATTCTCCCCACAAAATAGATTTCATAAGAAGAGCAAAAAGACAATGAGGTTGAGCATAACTTTGATAATGAGATATAATAGAAGTCATTGGACATACCATTTGTCATAGAATTATGCACCTTGAGAGTTTAGGGCCTAACGGATCATTAGTTCTATATAATGTATTAGAATTCATGCCATGAGAGTAAAATCATAATTTAAGGCATGGAAAAGAATTTCATAAATGATCATGCTGCTTCAAGAATGATTTCATGCTCAAAACACAATACCGGGTTTAGTTGTAAGCATTTAACCAAAAAGTATGCAGATTTATATATCACATTTTGACCTATGTTTTAGGTTGAATACCTAACCGAAAATAGCCAATATGGTACTCTAAATGAAGCTCTCGGAGTCTATTTTCTAATGAAATTGAGTTTATAAGATTTTGAGTTATAACTAGGGAGATATGATGGTTTGAACATAGAAAGATCAGGATTCCAGATTTTCTAGGAAACAGATTCGTATATCAGATATTCGACATATGTTTCAGATCAAATAACTAACCAAAAATAGGCAATATGGTTGTCAAAATCAAACTCTCTGAGTCTACTTTCAAATGAAACTGAGTTTACAAGATTTTGAGATATAAGCAGGGAGATATGAGGGTTCGAACACAGAAAGGTCAGGATTGTAGATTTTCAGAAAACTGATTTCACAAGTTAGATATCAATTCCAATTGAAATTCAAATGTATCTTGGATATGGTCGTTATCATATTCAAATCAAAGCTGCGTGAGTCTAGTTTAGAATGAAATTGGTTTGGTGTGATTTGGATCTGTAGGTCAGGAGAAAATTTGGTTAAAGTACAGCAAGGTCAGATTTGAAACTGCAGATTTTAGTAGAACAGAATTTTAGAACCCTTACAAACATTCAAATCCGACTCCATAGAACTGAAATCATGTGATTTAAATCACAAATCGAACACATAAGACATGAGGTAAACGAAATCATCCAGAGCATGGAGGACCAAGAACATGATTACTTGCCTAGAGATGAGGTATTTCTTATCCCAACTTCTTCCTCCCACCGGCGGCTCCTGTAGGGTTCCTTCCGAAAACATGACCAGCCCCCTTCCACGATTCCCCCCTTTACCTTTTAAATTATTCTTCAAGGCTTAGGTGGCAAGTTTTTCTAGAAATGCCCCTTTAAGACTCCAATAAGGACATTCAAGTCCATAATACAAAGATGCCATCACCACCATAGAAAATTTTAAGATTTCAAGCATGCTCAATTGACCAAGTGATATGATTTACCAAACTCATTATTTGTATATCATCATAAGAGGTTCATCCCTCTTAGCCTATGTGGTGGGACACTGGCCATTTGAGAGAGTAAGGCCATGTCTCACTGGAAGGTATCCCTTTTTGGATTGCTCCAAGTTGAACCTCTCTAGGACCTTATTAATGTAAGTACTCTGAATATGGGTCAGGAGCTTCTTAGATCTATCTCGGTAGATCCTCACACCAATGATATAGGCGGCCTCCCCTAAGTCTTTCATCTCGAAACACTTCCCCAACCATGTCTTCACAGTTTAAAGACTAGGGATGTCATTTCCGATGAGTAGTATATCATCGATATACAGGATCAAAAAAGTCACCAAGCTCCCACTGAATTTTTTGTACACATGATGAGTTGCATTTACACCGTATTTTTACCTTTATTTTACATGATATTTTGGGCTTAATTGAATGATTTTATATAATTTTTAGTGTTTTTATCATCTTTTGTATTGAATCTTCACCTTTCTTGGTTTTTATAAAAATACAGGTAAAATCACATAAAAATGATGGATTTTGAAAGTTTCGAGGCAATAGCATGGTTCCCAAGGAAAATACAAGGTCGCATATCAAATTTGGAGTAAAACTGAGGCTAGACACAATATTCACGGTTATACCCATGAGTCCTTATTGGGCAGTGAATATCACTAAAAAATGATGGATTTTATGAGTTTTGATGCCACGGGGGTGTTTCGTGATGAAAAGACGAGGCCGTACATCAAATTTGGACCAAAACGAAGGTCAAACGTAAGTTTTAGGGCCGTGGCCGTGAGTGCACTTCTATGCAGAAATAGAAAAACTCAGGACCGTGGCCGTGAATAGTTCACCGCCCATGAGTTTTTCTACCCCATTTAGTTTTTCACTCCATTTGACCTTGAATTGAGTCAAAACTTAACCAAACTTTGTAGAAGACTTCCTAAATGGGTTCTACACTGATTAAATTATAAGAGGGAGGATTTTGGAAGGGTTTAAGGGGGCTTCTCTGGATGAACAAGAAAAGAGGCGACGGCTAGAGCGAAAATAGATTTCTAGGCAGAATTCCGGCGAGAGATCATGCAAAGGAGGGGATTTGATGCTTCATCTTCATCACCACATCAAGGGGAAGAGTTCTAGTTACTTTCCTAGTGTCTCTTTGCAATTTATTTGAGATTACATGTCGAACTCATCAATAAACATGTAGTATTCGAAGAACATGAATGCTTAAACTCTTTTTCAGGATTAGGGGTGTAGCTCAATGACGATTTATAGATTAAGTCTATTGTTTTTAATCTTTGTCATGATTTTTATAGAGTTGATTTAATTAGAATTGTGTTTATTCCATAATTTACTTTGATCAAGTAGTTTTACATCTTAGACGTCGTGAGAAGGATCGAGAGGTGAATTACGGCGCCGGATCTATTCTTTTCAAACATACGAATCCAATCACGAGAGTAGTTTGGATTTATTCGAAGGATTTTTATAGTTTTTCACATAGCTTAAAGAGCTTATTTACGGTAATTATCACAAGAGTAGGGAATTATCATAAATAAGTACCAGATTACACTTCGGGAGGAGGTAATCTGTACACTAGGAAAAATCCCTTTTAACACTTTAATTTTCTACTCAAAGATTTATTTTTACTAAATTATAACCCGTCAGCATGGTGAAATCCTGAGTCCCAATTCTATCTGTATTGTTTTCTACCCGAACACTCGCTTTCAGTCTCTTATACTTAGAAGTTTCAGAACAAAAAGACCATTGGAATCGTCAAGCTATAGATCGACTGTGTAATTAGTACTTGACTGCTAGATCCTTATTGGGAGCGATCTTATTTTCATTACTTCGATAAAGCCGTGCACTTGCTACCACATCAAGTTTTTTGGCGCCGTTCTCGGGGATCAAACCAGCCAATATCGATTTAATAGTGAGATTTATAGGCTAGATATTTTTTATTTTTTATTTTTTGTTTTTTATTTTGTTTTTGTCTTTTGTATTTTTTTTCTTTATCATTAGTTTATTTTTTTTCCTTTTTGGAATAGCACGTTGTATGAATAGGAAAACTCATGCGAGAAATCACTAGACTAAATATTTTAAGCTTTGTTTTGTATTTCCTGCTTTAGATTATGTATTTATGAATTTTGTTGCATAAATTAAAAATATGAAGTTTAACCAATGTCAATGGTCAAATCAGAGGTATGTACCACCGATAATGACAAGAGAATATGGTACAGATGCTTTATAATCACTTTCAGCAAAGGTGAATTCATTTACTCAACAAACTCATTATTTAAGCATGCAATATTCTATGTTGAAATCTATTACTTGCGATATTTGTGGATATCATGGGCATCATTATACATAATGTTAATTTGAGATTGCTTCACCCTTTAACTCATGCCCTAGTACCTATAATCCAAGTTGGGAGAACCATCAAAATTTACTTTATCAAAAATGACCCAACATTTATTGATAAAAGTGACATAAAGGAAGGAATCTAGGATGAATCTGAGAATTTTGTAGAGTTAAAACAATCATTAGTCTTGACTCCAGTCACGGATTATGATTTACCTTCTTCAAATTTTAATAATTTTGAAAATTCTAAATACCCCCATTAACCCTTCCTCAACACTTTACCAGCCATCCAGTCCCCTCTCACATAACATAGTGCCTTGCAACACAAATACTTTGGACATATTTGAAGAAAAAATTCAACTTTTGGAGTTTTGTGAGAAGAAAGATGAAGAATTTAAGGATCCTCAAGTAAGAACTAGTGAGATAGAAGGGGGAGAATTTAATAATGTTAGGATGGAATACCCCATTGAAGAGAAAGAAATTGAGGAGAAAGATGAGGAAGAGGATCCTGTACATATTCTACCACCACCACTATATGAATCATCAATCCCTTTTCTCTAGAAAAATTCATTAGAAGTTTGCATGATAGATGATGAAGGAAATGGTTTTAAGGATAATGATGATGAGGTGATTGAAATATTATTTGATTCAATTCCAACCACAAATACCCAAAAGATGATAACATATGAGATTCTTGATCACATTGACATTGAGATAAATGAAAAACCCAAAATAAAATTTGAAAACTTCTTGATCAATCCAAGGTATGAATTTCTTTATCTTAATTCTAATCTTCTTCCAATTGCTGATATAAATCTAAAGGAAGAACGCATGATATTACTCTTAGATAAATGCAAATAAAATTATTGGGTAATCTTTGCATAATTATAATTTCTATTTTTGTATGCATGTAATGACCACTACAACATTGATCTACCTATTTCACTGGATATATACTTTAGTGGGCACACTCTTGAGATGGAGAAAAATAAAAGATTATATGCTCGCTATTATGCCACTCATTCACCAACTCCGCCATGACATGAAGCTATGGTCAAGCTAATGACCTTAAACAAGCACTTTTTGGGAGGCAACCCAAAAATTTGACTTTTATTACTCTTAGTTTTAGTTTTTCATTTTCTTCAAATTTTTAGAATTTTTTGTAGCATGATTTGATGAATTTTTATTGATGAAAAATATTTTAATAAGTTGTTTTATATGCAGGAATTTTTGAAAATTTTGTACTTGAATAATAGGCATCAAACGAGACATTCACGGGTGTGGCCGTGAGTCACTCACGGGTCGTGGATGCTGCGTTTGAAGGAAATGCGAGAAGGCTAAAGTTCACAGAAACTTTCACGGTCACGGTCGTGAGTCACTCATGGGTCGTGAGTTTCATTTGTGTAACAGACTGAAGTCATAGAAACATTCATGGCCGCAGCCATGAATGACTCACGGGCCGTGAATGCTGCGTTTTTGAACTTAACAGGCGAAACTAGAGTTAACGTCCATGCTCGTAAACTTTGATTTCTCATTAATTCCTTCCACCTCAGGCGACAAATCACCTCCTCCGAGCTTCCTCCACCTCCAATGAGTGTTTTCCGATGATCTTTCAGCCGATTTTGGTCGGATTTCATCAGGAAGTGCCAGGTGCCCTCAAGAACACAAGACTCATTGCCGACACTCTATTCCAGCCAAAATCCACCTAAATCCATGAGAAAACTCTACTTGATTGTAGTCTTTGGTTTCTTTATCAAGATTTGTAGGCATTTGCAACCAATTTTCTTTGCATTGGTTGACATTGAGTGGATTTTCTCCCAAATTCTTAAACGCACGGTTGTTGTGCTCTTCTTGCCGATAGTTGTGCGGGCTCTTTTGTGGATGTTGGCAATTTCTGATTTCTGTGGAATTTACTATGATTTCTACACCGAGAGGTAGACCGTATGGGGCAGTTAGAAAAATTAGAAGATGAGGACCCTATCCTTCATGGTATCTGAGCTACAATGCCTGATCTTCTAGAGGATATACCTTCACCATAGCCAACTGAGGCTTTTGCTGATTTGCCATCTGATATTCTACCAGACTTACACATAGATATACCAAAGGACTCTGAGGACACCGAGACTGATTGATAATGTTTGTGAGTATGTTATTATTTTATTCTTTTTTATATACACCGAGGGCGATGATTACTTTTGTTTATGCGATAATGCATGTTTAGTTTTCTTTGATAATTGTGGATTGAATAATAAGAATATCCAACAATTTAAGTCTAGGGTGTCTTCATGTATTTTGATTGTATTCAAGCTTTATAGATATGTATCCTGAATGTTTATGATTTTTGAGGATATATGAGTTTGTTCTATCTTTGATTTTGTAATTAGAAAGCATTTTGAGTAATTTATTTGATGACTTATGAAATTTTGAAATTTCATGTAGACTTAAATTGTTGATCAAATTCAATTCTGGTATAGATAAAATGCATGTATAAAATGTTGTGCATCCTTGAGATACAAGCTTAGTAAAATTTACTCAAGCTTAATTTATCTATTTTTTCTAGATGGAGAACTTTTCATGAATAGAAAATTGCTGACATCAATATAAAGAGGCTTGCTCCAACTCCTCTGGTTGAAAGATCTAAAGTCATAAGTTAAATTGTATCACGAGTTAGTACACTTTAAATATGTTTCGGTCAAGTAATAGAGAGAAAATCTTAAAAGTAAATATTTATTCCTCATGCAAAAAGATCGATAACGATTTAAGTACCATGCCCTTGACTAGCTCTCTCCAGAAATAAAAAAAAAGGGAAAATGAAAATAAAAAAAAGAACATAAATGGAGAAAAAGAGAGAGTTGTAGGTCAAGTGGACAACTCTGCTGACTTTCATGATTGAGACTATGAGTTCTATTATACTATTATGTGGTATACTTTAAATAATGTTATGCTGCTAACAGGAAAGGGCATATAATCGATTAAAGACCAAATTGCCTTAAAATTTTCTTTACCGTAAATATCACCAAGATTCTAGAAATGGAAATTTCATTTGTCAAGTAAGGTGGATTTATTAAAGTGAAAGTATTTAATGCTTAGTAAGTAAAGATTGGTTGAGATGACATGAATCATGACTTTTGTCCATCTTGGATGGTAAAGTCTTGAGAATTTCTTTCTATTATGTTACTTCTTAAATTTCTTAAGTTCTGAAAGATTGATTGCTTAACCTATGGACTAACGACATGATTGGGAAAGACTAAGCAAGTGTTCCTTGTCTTTACATTCTGATGAGTTGTATTTACATCATATTTTTTCCTTGTATTTTACATGATATTTTGGGCTTAATTGAATGATTTTATACAATTTTTAGTGTTTTCATCTTCTTTTATATGGAATCTTCACTTTTTTTATTTTTATAATAATACAGGTAAAATTGCATAAAAAAGATGAATTTTGAGAGTTTGAGGCCATAGCACAGTTTCCAAGGAAAATACGATGTCATATATCCAATTTGGAGTGAAACAGAGGCCAAACGCAATATTCACGGTTGCACCCATGAGTCCTTCATGGGCTGTGAATATCACTCAAAATGATAGATTTTATGAGTTTTGATACCACAGGGTGATTCGTGATGAAAAGACGAGGTCGTATGTCAAATTTGGAGCAAAACGGAGGTCAGACGCAACTTTTAGGGCCATGGCCGTGAGTGTATTCACGGGCTGTGAATACACTTTTGTGCAAAAATAGAAAAACTCAGGGCTGTAGCCGTGAATAGTTCATCGCCCGTGAGTTTTTTCGCCCCATTCGGTTTTTCAATCGATTCGATCTCGAATAGAGTCGAAACTTAACCAAACTTTGTATAAGCCTTCCTAGATGGGTTCTACACTGATTAAACTATAAGAGGAATGATTTTGGAAGGGTTTAAGGGGGCTTCTACGGACGAACAAGAAAAGAAGCGGCAGCTAGGGCAAAAATTGATTTCTAGGCAAAATTCCGACTAAAGATCATGCAAATGAGGGGATTTGATGCTTCATCTTCATCATCAGAGCAAGGGGAAGAGTTCTAATTACTTTCCTAGTGTCTCTTTGCAATGTATTTGAGATTACATGATGAATTCATCACTAAACTTGCAGTATTCGAAGAACATTAACTCTTAAACTCTTTTTCAGATTAGAGGTGTAGCACATTGACGATTTATGGATTAAATCTATTGCTTTAAATATTTCTCATGATTCTTATAGAGTTGATTTGATTAGAATTGTGTTTATTCCATAATTAACTCTAATCAAGTAATTTTACGTCCTAGACATTTGCGAGAAGGACTGAGAGGTGAATCGCGGTGCCAGATCTATTCATTTCAAAACTACCAATCCAATCGTGAGCGTAGTTTGGATTTGTTTGATGGATTTTTATAGTTTTTCATAGAGCTTAAATGGCCTATTTACGGTAATTGTCATGAGAGTAGGGAATTATCGTAAATAAGTACCGGATTACGCTTTGGGAAGAGGTAATATGTACACTAAGAAAAATCCCTTTCAACACTTTAATTTTCTACTCAAAGTTATATTTTTACTAAATTTACAACTCGTCAACAAGGTGAAACCACGAGTCCCAATTCTATCCGTATTGTTTTCTACCCGAATGCTCGTTTTGCTCTCTTGTACTTAGAAGTTTCAGAACAAAAATACCCTTTGAATCGTCTAGCTATAGATCGACCATGTAATCGGTACTTGACCGCCAGATCCTCATTGGGAACGATTTTATTTTTATTACTTCGATAAAGACGTGCACTTGTAGCCGCATCAATACATAGGCATCATCTTCACTTTTGATAAAGCCACAATCTCTTACTACCTCTTCAAACCGAAGATTCCAACTTTGAGATGCTTACTTTAGTCCATAAATGGATCTGTTTAGTTTGCATACCTTATCGGCATTAGCATGATGGATGAAACCATCAGGCTGTGTCATATACACATCCTTTATCAACTTCCCATTAAGGAATGCTGTCTTTACATCCATCTGCCATATCTCATAATCACGATATGCAGCTATAGCAAGCAAGATTCGAATGGATTTGATCATGGCAACTGGCGAGAATGTTTCATCATAGTCCATCGCATGGACCTGCCTGAATCCTTTAGCCACAAGTCTACCCTTATAGGTAACTATATTGCCATCTATGTCAGTCTTCTTCTTGAAGACTCATTTACACCCTATAGGTTTTACTCCATTAGGCAGCTCAACCAAATCATAGACTTGGTTAGACGACATAGAATCCATCTCGGATCTCATGGCCTCAAGCCATCTCTCAGAGTCTGGTACAGTGACCGCCTCATCCTAGGTTCTGGGTACATCCTCAATGATGAAGATCCTGTCGTGTTGGGTCGGCAGCGAACCATACCTCTTAGGTGCACGGCGAATCCTCCCAGACCTATACGGAGCCTGTGTCTGAGTCTCCAGTTGCCCAGCAACTAGTGCAGGTGGCTCAGGTTCCATCTCAGTGTCTTGTGGTTGCACTTGGACCCCATTCAAGTCAAACTTCCTCCCACTCACTTCTTACATGAGAAATTCCTTCTCTAGAAAGACAGCACCTCGAGCAACAAAAACTTTGCTCTCGGTGGGAACAAAGAAGTAGTATCCTTTAATTTCCTTATGATACCCCCACAAACATGCATTTATCAAATCTGGGTTCTAGCTTGCTATATAACTTTTTATTTCGTCATGATAATCTTCGTTGTGATAATTCTACTTATGTGAATGTCTTGTCTTTAATTTTCCATAGATCTATGTTATTATCCATGTTTTAGAGTTTTCGCAATGAGACTGGAAGGTGATTTGCTTGAGAGTTTGGAAGCCTAGAATTACATGTTAGGATCCCTTCCTTAGGTTAGATCCAACTTGATCTGTTCTAGTAGATAAATTGTCATGTTTGATAATATTGATCTAGGATTTAATTATTGTTATAAACATTGATTGATCTTGCACGAAAGTGAAGATCGGTCTGTTGGAAAACCATAGGTAGAACCTGTGTTGAGTCTCGGATGCACGAAAGTGATCCTTGAGATTCCACTTGAGACTATCAATCAAATTAGAATCCGGATGCACGAAAGTGATCCTTGTGATCTTTGATTGATGATTTACTTATCTACAGTATTGAAAATAGATCTTGCACGAAAGTGAGGATCGATTTTCTGCATGGTTGTCTGCACGAAGGTGAGACAATACCTTTATCAAGTAAATTAGGTCTTTATCTTAACAAGATTTGATTAACGACCTTTTATTATATCTAATCATTGAAATTAAGGTGGATAAAACCCTAGTCCCATGTTTACCTCTCTTATTATCTTTAGCGTTATTTCTATTACTTATTAGCATCATATTTGGTTTACTTAGCTAGCGAGAAAATAATTATTGGGTAATTAATAATAAGGTCTCTGTGGATCGATATTTTTATTACTTCGATAATTCCGTGCACTTGCGGAAACCTATCAAGTTTTTGGCGCCGTTGCTGGGAATTAGTCCAAGGTACACGCGTGCCAGACTTGTAGTGTTCCCTTTTGGGCTATCAAGTTTTTGGCACCGTTGCCGGGGATTAGTCCAAGGTACACGCGTGCCAGACTTGTAGTGTTCCCTTACGGGCTATCATGTTTTTGGCACCGTTGCCGGGGACCTTAGTTTTGTTAATATCAAAATAGTTGTTAGTATTGCTAGACTAAATATTTTTGTTTTAGATTTAACTTTGTTTTTTTTTTTGCAGGTTTTGTATTTTCACAGTTGTGACAGAACTGTGATATCTGAAGATTTGTGAATTTGCTTGTGTTTTAGATTTTCTATTTTTTTCTATATTCTGAAAAATAAAAAAAAATTCTAATTAATTGGTGTTGGATTATCTTTTTGATAGATTTGAAGATATGTCTTTTTATCAAAATTCATGGGCTTCTGAAAGAGGTAAGGTATACATGCAACAAGGTGAGCATAAAGATTATTCACAGATGTCTATTGCAGAAATTGCAAAATTACACTCTTATTTTGCTACATGTAATATTTGTAAGTCTTCTGATCATTATACTTGTGATTGCAAATTTAACATGCCTCAAAATTCTAATTCTTCATGTTATCAAGAGGATTCATGGTGCACTACTGAAGATGAGATAGATTATTCGGTTCATAAATTAAACATTCCTAATAAGCACCCTGTTATGAAATCTTGTTCTTCTGATAGCTGTGTTATTTGTGGATATCCTGATCATTGTTCCTCTGATTGCCCATTTTTAAAACCAAATTTATCATGGCAAGAACAAGATCAATTGTATTCTAAATGGGAAAACCGAACTTTTTTATATGATGATTGCTATGATCATGTTTCAGAACTATGCTTTGAGGACACTGAAAATTCTGACATAGAATGGATGGTTGAAAAACTCTTGAAACAAAGAGAGGAAGCACTTGAGGCCCAGAAACATATGTTGGATAATATGAGTGCACATACCAAGATTCCAGAAACCCAGATTGCACATCATGATTGTTTATTTGAGTTTGATACTGAAAAACTTGATTTAGAAAATTCCCCCTGTAATCATGATTGTTTTGAGACTGAGCCTTATGTGGATATTCATAAATCTCACTCTGCTTTTTTTAATTTTGATATTGATTCATCTGATAATTTATTTGAGGAAAAGGTTGAGAAAATTGAAATTGAAAACCCTCCTTTTGATGATAATTCTGATTTTGATGTAAATTTATATATGGTTGAATCTGATGAGCATGATGAAGGTTTAAAAATTATAGACATTGATGAACGCCACTGTGATTTTGGTGATATTGTTGAAATTAATGATAAGTCTTTTGAGGTTAACTCTGATCCTATTGTAAATATTGATAAATCTTATTTTTCATATGATTCTGATTTTGACTCTTCTGATGATGAATTATTTATGGGGAAGCATGAGGAAATTAATTTTGAAGAGTCTCATCTTGACTTTGTTGATAATTTTGATATTGATAAATTGTTTGATGAAGTGCATGAGGAACTTGATAAAAATTTGAATGTTGCAAAAATTGATGTATCTCACCATGTTGATGCTTTGCCCATATCTATTGCTCAATCTTTTGATTTAATTGAAAATTTGTGCTTTATTGAGGAATCTAATGAAAGACATAACTATTATTTTGATGATCCAATACTTGATTCTTTTGATCAAAGTCATTTTCTTATTGCTATTGAAAATATTAATCTGAAGAAAGGACTCATGATTTTGCTTTTTGACAAACATAGGAAGATAATAAAGATTACCATGAGAGGATTTGAAAATTTTAATTTCTGCATACTTCGGAAAGCCACATTGATCATGATTTGTCTTGAATTCTAGATATTTGGATTTGTGGCTAACCTGTTTGGAAAAAGGAAATGCAGAAAATTATATGCTTTATATTTTGGAACCGATTCACCTGCTTCACCATGATATTGATTTTTGGTCAAGCTATGGACCTAAAATTAGCGCTTCTTGGGAGGCAACCCAAGCACTTTTAACTTAGTTTAGTTTCTTTTATTTTAATTTATTTTTAGAATTAATTTTGCTTTTATTTTTGCAGGAAAATCAAATTTTGTGCAAAATACGGCGCTGCCGTAAACTAGTTTACGCCCGTAATCTGCTCTGATTTCTTTTCCGAGAGTTTTTAGTATTTTATAGCGGGTACCATATTTCTTTTACAGTACCGTATTTTCTGAGCGTTTTTTACTTTACGTGCCATAATCTCGAGTGTTTTCTTTTCAAAAATTTTTAAAAAAATACGGCAGTACCGTAAGGAATTTCGCGGGTACCGTATTTCCTAATTATTTCTTACCTGAGAGTTCTTTGCAAATTATGGCACTGCCGTAACGCATATTACGGTACCGTATTTGTAAACTGCTTCCAGTTATTGAGTAGGTGTCTTCTCGCATTGATTTTAAGAAACTGGGTTATGAAAATTTTTGATTTTTGTCACGACATGGAAGTACTCATGTTTGTCTATTATTTGGATATTTTTGCTGAATTTTAAAGTCCATGGATTGTCCTAGAACACATAGCAACTTTTGATTCTGATTAGATTTTGTGCAGTTTTTCATTTTGTAATCTGAGTAGCCTTCTTTCTGCTAATACCCTAAATTCCTGAAAGATTTTGATCCTTTATTTTTCACATGCCTGGAAAGATCAAGTTTTATTCTACTTCATGGTTTTGTTTGTTTTCTTTTTGGATCATTAAATCTTATTTTTGGGTATGGCTACTTTTCATAAAAAATTCAAAAACTGCTTGATTTGCTTTCTACCTGTCATAGCTTCTTCTCCAGATTTGTAGCACCTTTAGCTACCACTGCATCTGCCTCTGACATCACTGTTTCCAACCGTCGACACTAGATCATACCACCCACAGATTCTTATTTCTTTTACTGCCTCTTATTCCATGATATGATTTTATTTTTTGCAGCAGAATCTTTATTATTGACTCTAATATTTTTCATCTATGCAGTATTATCTTCCATAGCCCGACGATCTCACCTCCAGGACTGTATTCTCTAGCAGGCCATTAGAGATTTCTCACCCTTATGTCGGCACCATCACCATCATTGCTAGCAGCTTCTTAAGGTGGGCATGCCGGCCGATTGCTCTTGGCAACTCCCTTTATTGAGATAGTCTAGGCATTCCATGTCCAGCGAGGGCTGGATACAGCATAAAACTCTAACCTCTCAACGATGCCTCTAGAGTTCCATCATGTGCCCAGCACACATGAAAATCAAGTCATGTCCGTTCCTAACCATTATGCCTAGGGCCAACGAGTTTCTTTGCGAAGGCACATCTAGGTTATAACTGCACTGGAGAAACCATTGCCACCACACACACCTTCTAAAGATAAGTGGGTGTGTCCCACGAGGGTGGGAAACAGTGCACAATACTTCTGATCAATAGCTTGATGAGGGCTACGAGTTAGAAGGCTACTATATTTGATATTTTTGATTGAGGGTTTTTGAGATCTCATCCTCTTAGTTTTATCTTATGTCTAACTTTCAGTCATGCAATCCTATAGTGATAACATAACGATAAAACATCACAGGCATGCTTGATATTTTAGCGTTGGATTTTAACGGTCTTTTATCTTCTTACTATCAGGCAAATCCTATGGCTATAGCAGAAGATAAATAAATCATGCATTTCTAATTATTTAGAAAATAAAAGAAAGCATGGATCTTATGTGGTAAAAGCCCATAGAGCCTAAGTAAGACCTTAAATCAACTTAAGTCTTCACTTGCTCTTCTTGGGTCTTTTGCATCTCATCTGGTCCAACCCAGGGCCCTAGCGCTCATGGCAGCTCAGGTGCGCCCACCAGGTGAATGCGCCTCTGCGATGTGTACTTTTGTGCTCTTGTCTAATTAAAATACATTTTAATCTATCTAGACAAGCTTGACTCGCAGGTCAATTATACAGTAAATTAATTAAAAATGTGATTCGCAGATCACAAAAATAATAGTTTACAATTTACCAGGCTCGCAGGCCCCAGCACAGCACACATTAAAAGGGCAACCCACATAAGATTAACTAAACAAGCATCATGGCATCATTCAATCAACATGTGATCCATTGCAAAGAAAATAAAATTTTGAAAACCCATTGGCATCAATTTTAATTTTCTTATGTGCCCTACAACCTTACAACGGTCCATTGATAGGGATCTACTCATCAATCTAGTTAGATCCATTCCCTTGCATGCACCAAGTCGTAACTGACTCGAGTTGACCTAATGGTCAACCATGCATGCGCCAAGGGCTGAACAACCAACATGAGTTCTGGCAAGCGGGTGTGACCCCGGGCCTAACTCATGTGTGTTCACTGGTTGTCTCAACCAGACCTCGCTACACGCCTGTGATGCAATCGACCTATAGCCACCTCGTGCATGCGCACAAGTGCCATCTGGTCGATCCATCTAGGCTGTCAGATGGTCTGATCAGACTAATTGGATCTATACTAGATGATGCTTTCAACCCCATCAACCCGTCTAAGGGTTTATAGTAAGCGCCTCTTAGATCTAGTAAACGCGCAAGTCATCAAGTTTTGTGAAAACTTCAAGAACAACATGCGCAACTATCATACTAGCGCCAACATAAATAAATCTCATACATGCGCAACATGAACATACTATCAACTAGTATAATCGCATGAAGAGAAATCTTAGATCTAAGCATCAAGCATACATGGATCACACAAAGCAATCATATTAGCATGCATAAATCCCGCTCTGATACCAATTTGAAGGACCCCTTTCAAGAGGGGGGCGAAACCCTAAACATGCGCATATGGAAGCCTTTTGCATGGGCGGAAATAGGGCTTCAAGAATCGCATGCATCATGTATGATCAACTTGAAATTGCATATATCTTAAATCGAATCATACCATAGCCATGAGGAAGATGGCGACTTGGAAGTAGAGAACAAAAATTGATCTCCTCCAAAAGGCGCGCACACAAGAAGAAGTTGGCTTTCTCCTTGTCGTCCTTTGTGCTAGCAAAGGGCTTCAAGAGTCCTAATCGCTTGAAGGAGAATCCTTGGATCTCTTCTTGGCTTGCCGAATACCTCCTCTTCACTCTCGGCGATGAGACACACTCAAGAGCTCTACTTCGCCCAAGAGAGAAGCATTGAAGCAAAGGCGTTTTCTTGGCTTGTGGCGTTGAGGCGTTGAGGCTTCCAAATATGGTAAGCCTTCACTCTCGCGCGTTCACGCTTAGTGAACTAATCAAAACGCCTAATTACTTGAACCATGCGTTCACACTCTTGAACCGGTTCAATTGACTTTGGTTCAACGACCAAATCAAACCAAGACCAAACCAAGACATGCCATGGTCTAAATCTAATATGAACCAAGAAGGTTCAAGATCTAACCATTCATATCCAGATGCACTTGATCTCACCGATCTAGCATCAATACTCTCGATCGAAGCTTACCGATCTAAAGCTCTAATCAATCAAACATGATCAGACCAGATCTCACTTACAATCAGAGTCTAAACTCCTTTTAACTGAACCAAAACAATTCAGTCCACACGATCTGACATAAGAAAGCCATATCATCAAATTGTGCGACCCTAAGGGTTTCCTTTAAATGTCGGTAACGATAACTTACGTTATCACGATCAGTGAGGGGTATCTAGCAACACATCACTGTCTCCCGATATAAAGGAAAGAGTCTTCCAAGACTACACCCAAACCATAGCACAAGTGTGAATCAACTTCACAAGGCATGCATGTATCCTTTGCCACTGGATGTTCTTATTGGACAAGCAGGTCAAGCTTGTAACTCCAATATGATGAGCATGATTAGATCAGATGAACATAGTCACCTGGGTATGGCCATACACTTTCTCAATCATCTCATCTAGGGGGCCCCTATAGAACATCACACTCCTTCAACAAGGAGACGGCAATCCTATATCTATCACTAGTGTCCCAACCTGACTCATGATCATTATCCAAGATAGTCTATAACCATTATGTTTCAAATGATATCGAACTACCTCAAAACAATGACAATCATCATTTAGAAACACAAGTGATCTCAAGTCAAAGGACATGTGCCACTTGATGCAAAACAAGGATTATTCACATTGTGACAAGCAATTGAATATCCTAGTAGGGTCTGTCCAGTACATCCAATGTACCCATGAGTCTACATCTTATTCCATGCTCGAAGCATCCTATAAGATTAGAACACATATTAGTCTCAATCATATCAAGGCTGTCTCATGTTCACCAAGATATCTCGACTAAGGACAATACAACATGTCAGCCTAGCTGAACAGCATTGAGACATTATTCAGAAGTACACTTATTGCAGCAGACAATGTAACAAACTGAATAACAACCATTGCCTTTATAAACATAAGAGTTTATATACATGATACTGATAGAATCCCAAGGCCTCAAACATTAGCCTTAAGGGCATACCCCAACATGTAGGCCTCACAAGAATACATCACAGCCACGCAAAGGGGATTGATTAATGACCACAACATCATGCACAAACAAGGTACTTACTCATTCAATTCTATATGCTCATGAAAAACATAAAATATGAAATTTTACTTTTTTTTATTAAAACTTGTCTCTCTTCCTTCACCTCTTATCACAAATCTCTTGTTCTTTGTTTCTCACAAGAGTCTACAAGAGGCATACCGGTTGCCCTACTTGCGATCCCTAAGTTGCTGAGATTAGGGCAATCACCCAGTCTATGCCCCGCATAATCTCAACAAGTCACTTATGATGGGTCTATCCCACCATAAGAGGATAAATTATCTCTTCCACATATGGGTCTATCCCCAGTCATGTGAAGAGAGTGAATAACCAAAAGAAATTGAATAGAGGTAAGGAACAAGAAACCTACAATTTTTCTTACTTAAAAAAATCATGCGCCATACATATGTTATATGCAAAAATTCTATATGGCATATGAGCATATGAAAAGCATACAAACATCGTTCGAGGCTCGCAAGCCCCTCTCATAACACCATTGGGAAACCCCGGGGATATTTAAAATTTTTACTAGCATTACAACATTACAATTGCACAGCAGAAGCATATCCCCGAAATAGGTCTGTCCCAAAAATTCAGTGGATCGAAACTTGCGAGGGGGTCGACACGATGTAGAAAGGAGGTACCTTGGAGCAAGAAGATGCACCCTTTGCAGTCACACACACAAATGCCTCAAGTTCTCTTCTTGCATGCCCGGTGCTAGCCTCGGGAAGAAGATCCAAGCCTTAGATGAACTCCTTCAACACTTGGGCCACCTTCAAGGAAGATTGTGCCAAGAGGAGGAAGGAGGAAGAGAGGAGATGCCACCAAGTTCCTTTCTTTCTTGTGCCAAAGAAGGAGTAAGGAAGAGATGAGAAAGCTTGTGGCTATGGATGGAGGAAGCTTGTGCCAAGGTCCCTTTGCCATGGCCCTCTTGATGTTGCTGATGACACCAAAATATATAGTATATTTCATGTCATTTTATATATCTTTTCATGCTAAATTGAGGCTCTTTCGCTTATTTTTGTGCCAAATTTATCAAATATTGCAAAATCTACTTCTCATTTGGTTTTTGATGATTTTCAGGTAAAAACGCACTATTTTGAGGCATTTTCAAGCAAAATTGAATACATGGAAGAGTTACCATCATCAAGAAGAGATCACCTGACAAATTTCACACAAATCAAAGCAACTGACCAAAATACGGTAGGGCCGTATTTTATATTACGGTACCGTATTTCCATACGCTACCATAATATCAGAGCACTGCCGTAATTTGATGGATTTTCCGAACAGAAGATTTTGTGTAAAATACGGCACTACTGTAAAACTTAACACTGCCGTATTTTGGAGCGCTTTCAGAACAGAGTTAATTGTTGAAATTACAGCACTACCGTAAACCATTTTACGGGCCATATTTGCCAGAGATTTTGGACCAGAGAACTTGACTAAAATTATGACACAGCCCTAATATGTTTCACGGGCTGTAATTTTGACTCAGGGTTCACAGAACTAAAATACGGCACTACCGTAAATAAAACACGGCCATATTTTTGTTGGGGTATGCCCTTAAGGCTAATGTTTGAGGCCTTGGGATTATTTCAGTATCATGTATAAACTCTTATGTTTATAAAGGCAATGGTTGTTATTCAGGTTGTTACATTGTCTGCTGCAATAAGTGTACTTCTGAATAATGTCTCAATGCTGTTCAGCTAGGCTGACATGCTATATGTCCTTAGTCGAGATATCTTGGTGAACATGAGACAGCCTTGATATGATTGAGACTAATATGTGTTCTAATCTTATAGGATGCTTCGAGCATGGAATAAGATGTAGACTCATGGGTGCATTGGATGTACTGGACAGACCCTACTAGGATATTCAATTGCTTGTCACAATGTGAATAATCCTTGTTTGCAACAAGTGGCACATTTCCTCTGACTTGAGATCGCTTGTGTTTCTAAATGATGATTGTCATTGTTTTGAGGTAGTTCAATATCATTTGAAACATAATGGTTATAGACTATCTTGGATAATGATCATGAGTCAGGTTAGGACACTAGTGATAGATATAGGATTGCCGTCTCCTTGTTTAAGGAGTGTGATGTTCTAAAGGGGCCCCCTGAATGAGATGATTGAGAAAGTGTATGGCCATACCCAGGTGACTATGTTCATCTGATCTAATCATGCTCATCATATTGGAGCTACAGGCTTGACACGCTTGTCCAATAAGAACATCAAGTGGCAAAGGAAACTTGTATGCCTAGTGAAGTGGATTCACACTTGTGCTGTGGTTTGGGTGTAGTCTTGGAAGACTCTTTCCTTTATATCGGGAGACAGTGATGTGTTGCTAGATACCCCTCACTGATCGTGATAACATAAGTTATCATTACCGATATTTAAAGGAAACCCTTAGGGTCGCACAATTTGATGATATGGCTTACTTAAGTCAGATCGTGTGGACTGAATTGTTTGGATTCAGTTTAAAGGGATTTAATCTCTGATTGTAAGTGAGATCTGGTCTGATCATGTTTGATTGATTAGGGCTTAAGATCGGTAAGCTTTGATTGAGAGAATGGATGCTAGATCGGTGAGATCAGAAGCATCAAGAGATGAACGGTTAGATCTTGAACCTTTAGGGTTTATTGTGATCTAGACCAAATCGCTTGGGTTAATTGGTCTTTGAACCAAACCAAATTGAACCAGCTCATCAAGTGAGCGCATGGTTCATGGGAGAAGAGATTTGCGATTTGTTCATGAGCGCATTTCATGATGAGAAGTGGTTTTGCTATTTTTAGATAGCATGTCACTTACGTGACCACATCTCACGTCGCCTCTCTTCACGCCTCCCTCTCGTCCTCTTGTCGCCTGTTGGCTTTTGGTTCTTGACACATTCGTGTGGTAGAGTTTTCTTGACGACAAGGGAGAGGTCTCTCCAAGCAAGGAAAATCTTCTCTTCCCTTTCATACGACAAAGACATTTGAAGAACCTTGCTAGCACAAGGATCAACAAAAAGTAGGCGGCATCACCTTGTGTGCGTCACTTTTGGAGAAGATCCCTTTCGATCTTTGCTTCCAAGGCACCATCCAAAGGATGGCGATGGTATGATCCTTCTTATATTTGCAATCGGGGTTTTTTTTGTAGTTGATCATATCTCATGCAATCGATCCCTAGAAATCCATTCCGCTGCTTTAAAACCTCCATATGCGCCAGTAGGGTTTCGCCCCCCCCCCCCCCCCTTGTCTAGGGGACTTTCAACTGGTATCAGAGCCAAGTTCTTATGCATGTTAATATGATTGCTATGTTTGTTTTGTGATCCATGTTTGCGCCATATTGCTAGATCTATAGGTTACATGCGAAAACATACATGATGTATATTAATCTTGGCGCATGTATGAAGGTAGCGCTTCTTTCATATTGTTGTTGATGTTTTTCACAAAACTTAATGACTTGCGCGCTTACCATTAGATCTAAGTGGCGCCTACTTTAAACCCTTAGACGGGTTATTAGGGTTGAAGTCACAGTCTAGTCAAGATCCAACCAGTCTGATCAGACTATCTGACAGCCTAGATGGGTCGACCAGATGGCACCTGTGCGCAAGCACGAGGTGGCTATAGGTCGACTGTGGACAGGCGTGTAGCGATGTCTGGTTGAGACAACCTGTGAACGCACATGGTTTAGGCCCGGGGTCACACCCGCTTGCCAGAACTCATGAGGTCGTTCAGCCCTTGGTGCATGCATGATTGACCATTTGGTCGACTCAAGTCAGTTAGGACTTGGTGCATGCAAGGGCAGTGGATCTGACTAGGTCTGATGAGTGGATCCCTAATAATGGACCGTTGTAAGGTAGTAGGGCACATAAGGAAAAATAAAATGATGCCAATGGGGTTTTTCAAAATTTTATTTTCTTATTGGATCACATGTTGATTGTAAGCATATGCTTGTTTATTTAATCTTATGTGGGCTGCCCGTGTTAATGTGTGCTGTGCTGGGGCCTGCGTGCCTGGTTAATAAAAATGTAAATTATTTATTGTGATCTGCGCATCACATTTTAATTAATTTATTGTGTAATTGACCTGCGAGTCAATCATGTCTAGATAGATTAAATTGTAAGTTTAATCAGACATGTGCACAGAGCACACATGGCAGAGGCGCATGCAGCAAGTGGCTTCACCAGTGGGAGGTCCAGGGTTCGACTCTGGGACAGGCGCATTTTTACCTGGTGGGCGCACCTGAGCTGCAGAGGGCGCATGGGCCCTGGGTTGGGCCAGATTAGATGCAAAAGACCCATGGAGAGCTCAAGTGAAGACTTAAGTTAAATTAAGGTCTTACCTAGGCTTATTGGGCTTTTACCACATAAGATCAGCATGCTTTCTATTTATTGTTTAAATAATTAGAGTTGCATGATTTAATCTTCTGCTATCACCATAGGAATTGCATGATAGTTGAGAAGATAAAAGGACCGTTAAAATCCAACGCTAAATATCAAGCTCGTAAGCCTTCTGACGCGAAACCTCACTGTTCTGACTATCGTTGGGGCCGTGTTGTACCCACTCAGTGGGCATGCCCATCTATCTTCAGACGGTGTGTGATTACACCTGCGTGTTACAGAGAAGGGATTTATCGCTTCTCGTTGCTCAGCATAGCACGTGGTGGTCCAGGGAGTAGGTCGGGTCAGCTTGACCATGTAGGCTACATATGTGGCGCATATGGTAGCTATATGGAGGCAGCCATCTGTGGGATCAGAGACTGTGTTATACCAACTCAGTTGGCACAGTCGGCTGGATTGCCCAGATGAAGGGGAATCGCACGGGTTGGCGATTGGCAGGGACTGCCTACTAGAAATTAGTGCTTGTACTCTCTGTGCATCTTATTGATGGAACCCCATGATCTAAAGGGGGGAAGAAACCCTAAACATGCGCATCTAGCATGCATAGCGGAAAGAGGGCTTCAAGTAGATCGCATATGAACTATATGTTAACTTAATTCAACTTAAGATCAAGTTTTGATCTTACCAATGCCATGGATTGGATGGCGGCTTGGAATGAGAGAGAGCAAGCGAGATCTCCTCCAAAGAATACACACACCAAGTGATGAAGGCTTCCAACTTGCGCAACTTTGTGCTAGCAAAATGCCAAGTTGTCCTTCTCGAGTGGTAGGGATGAAGATGATGCTTTTGCCGGTTCTACTCTTGTCGTCCACCCCAAGCTTCTCTCAAGTCTCGCCGAGCAAGAGCAAAACGCAAGGAGACAAGGGATGAATGAGCTCAAGCCGTTTTGGCGTTTCAAGGAGCCATGCGCTCAATGACTTTCCAAATTTGGAAACTCCATTAAGCCATGCGTTCTCCTCTTCAAGCAAACCGCCCAAAACGCTTATGGATCGAACCATGGGTTCACCCATGTAAACCGGTTCAATCCAAATTGGTCCAAACCAAAGCAATCGGTCTAGATCAACCAAACCCTAAGGTTTCCAATCCAACCGTTCATCTTATGATGCTCTTGATCTCACCGATCTAGCATCAATACTCTCGATCGAAGCTTACCGATCTCAAGCCCTAATCAATCAAACATGATCAAGCTAGATCTCACTTACAATCAGAGTCTATATCCCTTTAAACTGAACCCAAATAATTCAGTCCACACGATCTGACTCAAAGAAAGCCATATCACCAAATTGTGTGACCCTGAGGGTTTCCTTTAAACGTCGGTAACGATAACTTACGTTATCACGATCAGTGAGGGGTATCTAGCAACACATCACTGTCTCCCGATATAAAGGAAAGAGTCTTCCAAGACTCCACCCAAACCATAGCATAAGTGTGAATCAACTCACTTGGCATACATGATTCCTTTGCCACTGGATGTTCTTATTGGACAAGCATGTCAAGCCTGTAACTCCAATACGATGAGCATGATTAGATCAGATGAACATAGTCATCTGGGTATGGCCATACACTTCCTCAATCATCTCATATAGGGGGGCCCTCTAGAACATCACACTCCTTAAACAAGGAGACGGCAATCCTTTATCTATCACAAGTGCCCTAACCTGACTCAAGCTCACCATCCAAGATAGTCTATAATCATTATGTTTCAAATGATATTGAACTACCTCAAAACAATGACAATCATCATTTAGAAACACAAGTGATCTCAAGTCAAAGGACATGTGCCACTTAGTGCTTACAAGGATCATTCACATTGTGACAAGCAATGGAATATCCGAGTAGGGTCTGTCCAGTACATCCAATGTACTCATGAGTCTACATCTTATTCCATGCTCGAAGCATCCTATAAGATTAGCACTCATATTAGTCTCAATCATATCAAGGCTGTCTCATGTTCACCAAGATATCTCGACTAAGGACATAGAGCCTGTCAGCCTAGCTGAACAGCTTTGAGACATTATTCAGAAGTACACTTATTACAGCAGACAAGATAACAACCTGAATAATAACCATGCCTTTTATAAACTTAAGAGTTTATTACATGATACTTATACAATCCCAAGGCCTCAAACATTAGCCTTAAGGGCATACCCCAACAATCTCCCACTTGCACTTAATCTAATGGTTGAGAAATCTCAAACCCATATTATTACAGTGCTTCTCATGCTTCTGCTGCGCCAGAGGCTTGGTAAGCGGGTCTGCCAGATTGTCATCTGTATGAACCTTGCAAATCTTGATCTCGCCACGATCAATGATCTCCCGGATCAAGTGAAACCGTCTCTGTATGTGCTTGGACTTCTGGTGCGACCGCGGTTCCTTTGCTTGTGCAATTGCTCCAGTGTTATCACAGAAGATAACCAAAGGATCAGCACTCGAAGGAACGACACCAAGTTCTCTCACGAACTTACGAATCCAAACTGCCTCCTTGGATGCTTCCGAGGCTGCAACATACTCGGCTTCTGTTGTGGAATCAGCAACAGTTGACTGTTTGAAGCTTTTCCACACCACTGCTCCACCATTCAAGCTAAAAATATAGCCTGACTGCGATCGGAAATCATCCTGGTCCGACTGGAACGAAGCGTCAGTATATCCCTCTATACTGAGTTCTTCCTGACCACCATATATCAAGAACATATCTTTGGTCCTCCGCAGATATTTTAAAATGTTCTTGACCGCAATCCAGTGCGCCAAACCTGGATTACTTTGGAATCGACTGGTTACGCTTAACCCGTAAGCGACGTCTGGGCGAGTACACAACATCGCATACATAATGGATCCAATAGCCGAAGCATAAGGCGTATTGTCCATTTCATCTTTCTCAGTCTGTGTTTGTGGACACTGACTCTTCGAAAGATTCAGACCATGTCTGACTGGAAGATATCCACGTTTAGAATTCTCTAAATGGAATCTCTCCAGGACTTTATCGATGTAAGTACTCTGGCACAGCCCGAGAAGCCTCTTAGATCTATCCCGGTAGATCTTCACACCTAGTACATAGGCTGCTTCTCCTAAATCTTTCATCTGGAAACATTTTCCTAACCATGCCTTAACAGCATGCAGTTCAGGAATATCATTTCCAATGATTAAGATATCATCGACGTAGAGGATTAGGAATGTAATCACGCTCCCACTAAACCTCTTATATACACACGGGTCATCCTCGTTCTTGATGAAACCAAACTCAGAGATTGATTCATCAAAACGAATGTTCCAGCTTCTTGATGCTTGTTTCAGTCCAAAAATGGACTTCTTTAACTTGCATATTTTATGACGATCTGATGGATTAGTGAAACCCTCAGGTTGTGTCATATACACATCCTCATCCAGATTTCCATTAAGGAAAGCTGTTTTCACATCCATCTGCCAGATCTCATAGTCGTAATATGCTGCTATCGCGAAAAGAATCCGAATAGACTTAAACATGGCTACAGGAGAGAAAGTTTCATCATAATCTATCCCGTAGATTTGTTTGAAACCTTTCGCTACTAGCCTGCCTTTATAGGTAACTACGTTACCATCCATGTCAATCTTCTTCTTGAAGATCCATTTACAGCCTATAGGGATTACTCCCGGAGGCGGATCAACCAAATCCCAGACCTGGTTATCTGACATGGAGTCCATTTCGGCTCGCATAGCTTCAAGCCATCTAGCTGACTCCGGTCCACTGACCGCATCCGCATAAGTGAGGGGTTCATCATTATCAATGATGTAGACTCCGTCATAGCGCTCAGGCTGACGACGGATCCTACCCGATCTTCGCGGTTCCCGTGATATTTGAGCCTCAGGTTGCTCAATAACCTGATCTACCGGCTCAGGCTCATCCAACTGTGCTTGACTACTTTGTCCTTCCTCTGGAATCTCATCCAGCTTTATTTCTCTCCCACTGGCCTCTTGCAGAAGAAACTCCTTCTCAAGAAATATGGCCGTCCGAGCAACAAAAACCTTGTTCTCCTTGGGATCGAAGAAATAATAACCCTTAGTTTCCTTAGGGTAACCGACAAAGATACATTTCTCAGATCTGCTCTCTAGTTTCCCAGAGGCAAGCTTTTTGACATAAGCCTCGCAACCCCAGATCCTGATAAATGTCAAGCTAGGCTGTTTCCCATACCATAACTCATATGGCGTCTTTAAAACTGCCTTGGATGGCACTCGGTTTAGTACCTTTGCAGCTGTTTCCAGTGCAAAACCCCAAAAGGAATATGGAAGAGTAGCCTGACTCATCATAGAACGAACCATATCAAGTAACGTTCTATTTCTCCTCTCGGACACACCATTCCACTGCGGTGTTCCTGGCGGAGTGAGCTGTGAGATAATCCCACACTCCTTCAGATTGTCAGTAAACGCATGACTCAGGTATTCACCACCTCGATCAGAACGAAGTGCCTTGATATTTCGGCCTAACTGATTTTGTACTTCATTTTTGAACTCTTTGAACTTGTCAAAAGATTCACTTTTATGTCTCATTAAATAGACATATCCATACCTACTGAAATCATCAGTAAAGGTAATGAAGTACTGATAGCCACCTCTGGCATGTTTACTGAAAGGCCCACACACATCACTGTGTATAAGGTCAAGTAAACCTGAAGTCCTTTGACCTTTGTTAAGAAAAGGAGACTTCGTCATTTTACCCATCAAACAAGCTTTGCATGTATCAATCTCCTCATAGGAGAATGATCCCAGCAGTCCATGTTCATGCAACCGCTTAATGCGCTTCTCGTTTATATGGCCTAAACGACTATGCCATAGCAAGGTGCTGTCATCAGCATACTTGGCTTTCTTATTATCAATGTTTTGTATAGAATTTTCCATGTCCAACATGTATAACCCATTGTTAATTGAACCAGTTGCATACACAATATTATCATGAGATAAAGCACACTTTGAAATCTTGCATTCAAAGGCAAATCCTTTCCTGACAAGAGCAGGAATAGAGATAATATTCTTGGTAATACTGGGTACAAAATAACAATTGTTTAATTCTAATACAATGCCAGATGGTAAAGTAATGAAATAGTCTCCTACAGCAACAGCAGCAACCCGTGCCCCGTTTCCAACTCGTAGGTCTACCTCATGCTGTCCCACCTGCCTTCTTCTCTTGAGTTCCTGTACATTTGAACAAATGTGAACTCCACATGCAGTGTCTAACACCCATGAAATAGTAGAAGAAGATAACATGACCTCAGTCACATATATACCTGAGCCAGAAGCGATGCTTCCCCTCTTATCACCTTGGAGCGCTTTACAGTCCTTTTTCTAGTGACCCAGCTGGCCACAGTGGAAACACCTGTTGTCCTTCGACCGCTTGACCTTCTGTTTCAGGGCCTTGCTGTAATTCTTGACAGGGGCCTTGCCCTTCTTCCCCTTCTTCTTGTTCCTAGAAGGAACCATCAAGACAGAGGTTGAAGGCTTACCCTTCAGAGTTTCCTCAGTGGTCAAGAGCATATTCAGCAGCTCTGCCGGCGTACAATCGATCTTGTTCATATTAAAGTTAATAATGAACGCATCGAAAGAGGGCGGAAGAGACTGCAGAATAATGTCCACAGCAAGCTCCTGGTTGACGGTATGCCCCAGTTTCTCCAGAGCCTCCTTGTGCCCAATCATCTTGAGCACGTGAGCTCCCACTGGGCTCCCTTCAGCCAGTTTGCTCTGAAAGAAGAGCTTCGTCAGATTATAGCGTTCTGTCCTCGCCTGTGCAGCATACAGCATCTTGAGGTTTGCTATAATTTCTATAGCCGACATATCCTCATGCTGACGCTGCAGCGGTGGCGTCATAGACGCTAGCATCAGGCAAGCGACATCAATGCTATCATTGACGTGCTTTTCGTAGGCATCCCGAACCGCCCTTGCGGCGTTCGGAGCGGGCTGCGGCGGTATCGCCGTCTCGAGGACATACAGTTTCCTCTCTGCCTTAAGAACAATCTTAAGGTGTCCGAACCAGTCAGAGAAGTTCGGCCCAGCAAACTTCTCCCTTTCCAGTAGGGATCGCACATTGAAGCTCATGGTGTTCGTTGCTGCAGGAATCTACAACAAGCAAGAACAGCAAGGTCAGTATCAATGTTTCAGAATCAATCCAGGACTTAAGAAAGATTCTTTTCTCACTATTTTGTCTGACTGAAAAATCCAGTAAACAGTCCGAAAGAGTAAACACTCTTTTAGTGAGATGGGATCCAGATTTCATACTTGGTCTCCGCGTCCCGCTCAGGCGAGATAAGATGCACAGAGATGACAAGCACTAGTTTCTGGTAGGCTGTCCCAGCCAATCGCCAACCCGTGCGATTCCCCTTCATCTTGGCAATCCAGCAGACTGTGCCAACTGAGTTGGTACAACACAGTCTCTGATCCCAGAGATGGCTGCCTCCATGTGCTACCATATGCGCCACATATGTAGTCTACATGGTCAAGCTGACCTGACCTACTCCCTGGACCACCACGTGCTATGCTGAGCAACGAGAGGGGATAAATCCCAACTCTGTAACACGCAGGTGAAATCCAGCACCGTCTGAAGATAGATGGACGTGCCCACTGAGTGGGTTCAACACGGCTCCAACGATAGTCAGAAAGGTGAGGTTTCGCGTCAGAAGGCTTACGATCTTGATATGTTAGCGTTGGATTTTAACGGTCTTTTATCTTCTTACTATCAGGCATGTCCTATGGCTATAGCAGAAGATAAACATAAATATGCAATTCTAATTATTAGCAATAAGTAGAAAGCATGATCTTATGTGGTAAAAGCCCATGAACCCTAGTAAGACCTTAAGATTACTTAAGTCTTCACTTGAGCTTCATTGCATCTCATCTGGTCCAACCCAGTGCCCTAGCGCCAAGAGCACCTCAGGTGCACCACCAGGTGAATGCCCCTCTTGGATGTGTGCCTTTGTTCTTGTCTAATCAAAGTACATTTGATCTATCTAGACAAGGTTGACTCGCAGGTCAACAACATATTATAAATTAAGTACAATGTGATTCGCAGATCACAAATTAATTTACAATTTTTAAGTCCAGGCACGCAGGCCCCAGCACAGCACACAATTGGGCAACCCACACAAGACTAAATAAACAAGCATATGGTTCAATCAACATGTGATCCAATCATCTTGAAATTAAAAGTTTTTGAAAACCCCATGGCATCAATTTTAATTTCCTTATGAGCCCTACAACCTTACAATGGTCCATTGATGGGGATCCACTCATCCATCTAGTTAGATCCTTTGCCCTTGCATGCACCGAGTCCTAACTGACCCGAGTTGACCTAATGGTCAACCATGCATGCGCCAAGGGCTGAACTACCCCCATGAGTTTTGGCAAGCGGGTGTGACCCCGGGCCTAACTCAAGTGTGTTCAGTAGTGTCTCAACCAGACCTCGCTACACGCCCTAGATGCAGTCAACCTATAGCCACCTTGTGCTTGCACATAGGTGCTATCAGGTTAACCCATCTGAGCTGTCAGATGGTCTGATCAGACTTGGATCTAACCTAGTGGTGACTTCAACCCCATCAACCCATCTAAGGGTTTAATGTAGTGGCACCTTAGATCTAATCAAGCGCCGCAAGATGTAAGTTTTAGAAAACTTTTAGAACGTGCGCAAATAAACAAACAACATGCTTGATAACCCTTAGATCTAAGGGGGTCCCCTTCAAGGGGGAGCGCATACTTTAGGGGGTCCCCTTCAAGGGGGAGCGCATACTTTAGGGGGTCCCCTTCAAGGGGGAGCGCAAACTACATGTCAACATATGATACAAGCGCAACCTTCATGCAACCATGATACAAGCGCAACCATCATGTAACCAAAGTAAGCGCAACCATCATGTAACCAAAGTAAGCGCAACCAACATGGATCACAAAATCGTAAAGCAATCATATAGATCATATGGAGAGCCTAGCTCTGATACCAATTGATGGAACCCCATGATCTAAAGGGGGGAAGAAACCCTAAACATGCGCATCTAGCATGCATAGCGGAAAGAGGGCTTCAAGTAGATCGCATATGAACTATATGTTAACTTAATTCAACTTAAGATCAAGTTTTGATCTTACCAATGCCATGGATTGGATGGCGGCTTGGAATGAGAGAGAGCAAGCGAGATCTCCTCCAAAGAATACACACACCAAGTGATGAAGGCTTCCAACTTGCGCAACTTTGTGCTAGCAAAATGCCAAGTTGTCCTTCTCGAGTGGTAGGGATGAAGATGATGCTTTTGCCGGTTCTACTCTTGTCGTCCACCCCAAGCTTCTCTCAAGTCTCGCCGAGCAAGAGCAAAACGCAAGGAGACAAGGGATGAATGAGCTCAAGCCGTTTTGGCGTTTCAAGGAGCCATGCGCTCAATGACTTTCCAAATTTGGAAACTCCATTAAGCCATGCGTTCTCCTCTTCAAGCAAACCGCCCAAAACGCTTATGGATCGAACCATGGGTTCACTCATGTAAACCGGTTCAATCCAAATTGGTCCAAACCAAAGCAATCGGTCTAGATCAACCAAACCCTAAGGTTTCCAATCCAACCGTTCATCTTATGATGCTCTTGATCTCACCGATCTAGCATCAATACTCTCGATCGAAGCTTACCGATCTCAAGCCCTAATCAATCAAACATGATCAAGCTAGATCTCACTTACAATCAGAGTCTATATCCCTTTAAACTGAACCCAAATAATTCAGTCCACACGATCTGACTCAAAGAAAGCCATATCACCAAATTGTGTGACCCTGAGGGTTTCCTTTAAACGTCGGTAACGATAACTTACGTTATCACGATCAGTGAGGGGTATCTAGCAACACATCACTGTCTCCCGATATAAAGGAAAGAGTCTTCCAAGACTCCACCCAAACCATAGCATAAGTGTGAATCAACTCACTTGGCATACATGATTCCTTTGCCACTGGATGTTCTTATTGGACAAGCATATCAAGCCTGTAACTCCAATACGATGAGCATGATTAGATCAGATGAACATAGTCATCTGGGTATGGCCATACACTTCCTCAATCATCTCATATAGGGGGGCCCTCTAGAACATCACACTCCTTAAACAAGGAGACGGCAATCCTTTATCTATCACAAGTGCCCTAACCTGACTCAAGCTCACCATCCAAGATAGTCTATAATCATTATGTTTCAAATGATATTGAACTACCTCAAAACAATGACAATCATCATTTAGAAACACAAGTGATCTCAAGTCAAAGGACATGTGCCACTTAGTGCTTACAAGGATCATTCACATTGTGACAAGCAATGGAATATCCGAGTAGGGTCTGTCCAGTACATCCAATGTACTCATGAGTCTACATCTTATTCCATGCTCGAAGCATCCTATAAGATTAGCACTCATATTAGTCTCAATCATATCAAGGCTGTCTCATGTTCACCAAGATATCTCGACTAAGGACATAGAGCCTGTCAGCCTAGCTGAACAGCTTTGAGACATTATTCAGAAGTACACTTATTACAGCAGACAAGATAACAACCTGAATAATAACCATGCCTTTTATAAACTTAAGAGTTTATTACATGATACTTATACAATCCCAAGGCCTCAAACATTAGCCTTAAGGGCATACCCCAACACTTATCTCGCCTGAGCGGGACGCGGAGACCAAGTATGAAATCTGGATCCTATCTCACTAAAAGAGTCTTACTCTTTCGGACTGTTTTAATAGATTTTTCAGTCAGAAAAAATAGTGAGAAAAGAATCTTTCTTAAAGTCCTGGATTGATTCTAAACATTGATACTGACCTTGCTGTTCTTGCATTGTTGTAGATTCCTCCAGCAACGAACACCATGAGCTTCAATGTGCGATCCCTACTGGAAAGGGAGAAGTTTGCTGGGCCAAACTTCTCAGACTGGTATGGACACCTTAAGATTGTTCTTAAGGCTGAGAGGAAACTGTATGTCCTCGAGACGGCTATACCGCCTCAACCCGCTCTGAACGCCGCAAGGGCGGTTCGGGAAGCCTATGAAAAGCATGTCAATGATAGCATTGATGTCGCTTGCCTGATGCTAGCATCTATGACGCCACAGCTGCAGCGTCAGCATGAGGATATGTCTGCTATAGAAATTATAACAAACCTCAAGATGCTGTATGCTGCACAGGCAAGGACTGAACGCTATAATTTGACCAAGCTTTTCTTTCAGAGCAAACTGGCTGAAGGGAGTCCAGTGGGAGCTCATGTGCTCAAGATGATTGGGCACAAAGAGGCTCTAGAGAAACTGGGGCATACCATCAATCAGGAGCTTGCTGTAGACATTATTCTGCAGTCCCTCCCGGCCTCTTTCGATCCGTTCATTATTAATTTTAATATGAACAAGATCGACTGTACTCTGGCAGAGTTGCTGAATATGCTCTTGACTACAGAGGAGACTCTAAAGGGAAAGCCTTCAACCTCTGTCTTGATGTTTCCGTCTAGGAACAAGAAGAAGGGGAAGAAGGGCAAAGCCCCTGTCAAGAATTACAACAAGGCTCTGAAACAAAAGGTTAAGCGGTCGAAGGAATACAGATGTTTCCATTGTGGCCAGCTGGGTCACTGGAAAAAGGACTGTAAAGCGCTCCAAGGAGAAAAGAAGGGAAGCATCGCTTCTGGCTCAGGTATTTTTGTGACTGAGGTCATGTTTTCTTCTTCTATTTCATGGGTGTTGGACACTGCATGTGGAGTTCACATTTGTTCAAATGTACAGGAACTCAAGAGAAGAAGACAGGTGGGACAGCATGAGGTGGACCTACGAGTTGGAAACGGGGCACGGGTTGCTGCTGTTGCTGTAGGGGTTTATTACATCTCATTACCATCTGGACTTGTATTAGAACTGGACAATTGTTATTTTGTTCCGAGTATTACGAAAAATATTATCTCTATTCCTGCTCTTGTCAGGAAAGGATTTTCCTTTGAATGCAATATTTCAAAGTGTGTTCTTTCTTATGATAATATTGTTTATGCTACTGGATCAATTAACAATGGATTATTCATGTTGGACATGGAATGTTCTATACAAAATTTTGATATTAAGAAAGCCAAGTATGCTGATGACAGCACCTTGCTATGGCATAGTCGTTTAGGCCATATAAACAACAAGCGCATTAAGCGGTTGCATGATCATGGACTGCTGGGATCATTCTCCTATGAGGAGATTGATACATGCAAAGCTTGTTTAATGGGTAAAATGACGAAGTCTCCTTTTCCTCATAAAGGTCAAAGGGCTTCAGGTTTACTTGATCTTATACACAGTGATGTGTGTGGGCCATTTAGTAAACATGCCAGAGGTGGCTATTCATACTTCATTACCTTTACTGATGATTTCAGTAGATACGGGTATGTCTATCTAATGAGACATAAAAGTGAATCTTTTGACAAGTTCAAAGAGTTCAAAAATGAAGTACAGAATCAGCTAGGCCGAAATATCAAGGCACTTCGCTCAGATCGAGGTGGAGAATACCTAAGTCGAGAGTTTACTGACTATCTGAAGGAGTGTGGGATTATCTCACAGCTCACTCAGCCAGGAACACCACAATGGAATGGTGTGTCCGAGAGGAGAAATAGAACCTTACTCGATATGGTACGTTCTATGATGAGTCAGGCTACTCTACCTTACTCCTTTTGGGGATTTGCACTGGAAACAGCTGCAAAAGTACTAAACCGAGTGCCATCCAAGGCAGTTTCAAGGACTCCATATGAGTTATGGTATGGGAAACAGCCGAGCTTGACATTTATTAAGATCTGGGGTTGCGAGGCTTATGTCAAAAAGCTCGCCTCTGGGAAACTAGAGAGCAGATCTGAGAAATGTATCTTTGTCGGTTACCCTAAGGAAACTAAGGGTTATTATTTCTACGATCCCAAAGAGAACAAGGTATTTGTTGCTCGGACGGCCATTTTTCTTGAGAAGGAGTTTCTTCTGCAAGAGGCCAGTGGGAGAGAAATAAAACTGGATGAAAATCCAGAGGAAGGACAAAGTAGTCAAGCACAGTTGGATGAGCCTGAGCCGGTAGAACAGGTTATTGAACAACCTGAGGCTCAGATATCACGGGAACCGCGTAGATCGGGAAGGATCCGTCGACAGCCTGAGCGCTATGACGGAGTCTACATCATTGATCATGATGAACCCCTCACTTATGCGGATGCGGTCAGTGGACCGGACTCAGCTAGATGGCTTGAAGCTATGCGAGCCGAGATGGACTCCATGTCAGATAATCAAGTCTGGGATTTGGTTGATCCGCCTCCGGGAGTAATCCCTATAGGCTGTAAATGGATCTTCAAGAAGAAGATTGACATGGATGGTAACGTGGTTACCTATAAAGGCAGGCTAGTTGCGAAAGGTTTCAAACAAATCTACGGGATAGATTATGATGAAACTTTCTCTCCTGTAGCTATGTTCAAGTCTATTCGGATTCTTTTCGCGATAGCAGCGTATTACGATTATGAGATCTGGCAAATGGATGTGAAGGCCGCTTTCCTTAATGGAAAACTGGATGAGGATGTGTATATGACACAACCTGAAGGTTTCACTAATCCATCAGATCGTCATAAAATATGCAAGTTAAAGAGGTCCATTTATGGACTTAAACAAGCATCAAGAAGCTGGAATATTCGTTTTGATGAATCAATCTGTGAATTTGGTTTCATCAAGAATGAAGACGACCCGTGTGTATATAAGAGGTTTAGTGGGAGCGTGATTACTTTCCTAGTCCTCTACGTCGATGATATCTTGATCATTGGAAATGATATTCCTGAACTGCATGCTGTTAAAGCATGGTTGAGAAAATGTTTCCAGATGAAAGATCTAGGAGAAGCAGCCTATGTATTAGGTGTGAAGATCTACAGAGATAGATCTAAGAGGCTTCTCGGGCTGTGCCAGAGTACTTACATCGATAAAGTCCTGGAGAGATTCCATTTAGAGAATTCTAAAAGAGGATATCTTCCAGTCAGACATGGTCTGAATCTTTCAAAGAGTCAGTGTCCACAAACACAGACTGAGAAAGATGAAATGGACAATACGCCTTATGCTTCGGCTATTGGGTCCATTATGTATGCGATGTTGTGTACTCGCCCAGACGTCGCTTACGGGTTAAGCGTGACCAGTCGATTCCAAAGTAATCCAGGTAAGGCACACTGGATTGCAGTCAAGAACATTTTGAAATATCTGCGGAGGACCAAAGATATGTTCTTGATATATGGAGGTCAGGAAGAACTCAGTATTGAAGGATATACTGATGCTTCATTCCAATCTGACCAGGATGATTTCCGATCGCAATCAGGCTATGTTTTTAGCTTGAATGGAGGAGTAGTGGTGTGGAAGAGTTTCAAACAGTCTATCGTTGCTGATTCCACAACAGAAGCCGAGTATGTTGCAGCCTCGGAAGCATCCAAGGAGGCAGTGTGGATTCGTAAGTTCATTCAGGAACTTGGTGTTGTTCCTTCGAGTGCTGATCCTTTGGTTATCTTCTGCGATAACACTGGAGCAATCGCACAAGCAAAGGAACCACGGTCGCACCAGAAGTCCAAGCACATACAGAGACGGTTTCACTTGATCCGGGAGATCATTGATCGTGGTGAGATCAAAATCTGCAAGGTTCATACAGATGACAATCTGGCTGACCCGCTTACCAAGCCTCTGGCGCAGCAGAAGCATGAGAAGCACTGTAATAATATGGGTTTGAGATTTCTCAACCATTAGATTAAGTGCAAGTGGGAGATTGTTGGGGTATGCCCTTAAGGCTAATGTTTGAGGCCTTGGGATTATTTCAGTATCATGTATAAACTCTTATGTTTATAAAGGCAATGGTTGTTATTCAGGTTGTTACATTGTCTGCTGCAATAAGTGTACTTCTGAATAATGTCTCAATGCTGTTCAGCTAGGCTGACATGCTATATGTCCTTAGTCGAGATATCTTGGTGAACATGAGACAGCCTTGATATGATTGAGACTAATATGTGTTCTAATCTTATAGGATGCTTCGAGCATGGAATAAGATGTAGACTCATGGGTGCATTGGATGTACTGGACAGACCCTACTAGGATATTCAATTGCTTGTCACAATGTGAATAATCCTTGTTTGCAACAAGTGGCACATTTCCTCTGACTTGAGATCGCTTGTGTTTCTAAATGATGATTGTCATTGTTTTGAGGTAGTTCAATATCATTTGAAACATAATGGTTATAGACTATCTTGGATAATGATCATGAGTCAGGTTAGGACACTAGTGATAGATATAGGATTGCCGTCTCCTTGTTTAAGGAGTGTGATGTTCTAAAGGGGCCCCCCTGAATGAGATGATTGAGAAAGTGTATGGCCATACCCAGGTGACTATGTTCATCTGATCTAATCATGCTCATCATATTGGAGCTACAGGCTTGACACGCTTGTCCAATAAGAACATCAAGTGGCAAAGGAAACTTGTATGCCTAGTGAAGTGGATTCACACTTGTGCTGTGGTTTGGGTGTAGTCTTGGAAGACTCTTTCCTTTATATCGGGAGACAGTGATGTGTTGCTAGATACCCCTCACTGATCGTGGTAACATAGGTTATCGTTACCGACATTTAAAGGAAACCCTTAGGGTCGCACAATTTGATGATATGGCTTACTTAAGTCAGATCGTGTGGACTGAATTGTTTGGATTCAGTTTAAAGGGATTTAATCTCTGATTGTAAGTGAGATCTGGTCTGATCATGTTTGATTGATTAGGGCTTAAGATCGGTAAGCTTTGATTGAGAGAATGGATGCTAGATCGGTGAGATCAGAAGCATCAAGAGATGAATGGTTAGATCTTGAACCTTTAGGGTTTATTGTGATCTAGACCAAATCGCTTGGGTTAATTGGTCTTTGAACCAAACCAAATTGAACCAGCTCATCAAGTGAGCGCATGGTTCATGGGAGAAGAGATTTGCGATTTGTTCATGAGCGCATTTCATGATGAGAAGTGGTTTTGCTATTTTTAGATAGCATGTCACTTACGTGACCACATCTCACGTCGCCTCTCTTCACGCCTCCCTCTTGCCCTCTTGTCGCCTGTTGGCTTTTGGTTCTTGACACATTCGTGTGGTAGAGTTTTCTTGACGACAAGGGAGAGGTCTCGCCAAGCAAGGAAAATCTTCTCTTCCCTTTCATACGACAAAGACCTTTGAAGAACCTTGCTAGCACAAGGATCAACAAAAAGTAGGCGGCATCACCTTGTGTGCGTCACTTTTGGAGAAGATCCCTTTCGATCTTTGCTTCCAAGGCACCATCCAAAGGATGGCGATGGTATGATCCTTCTTATATTTGCAATCGGGGTTTTTTTTGTAGTTGATCATATCTCATGCAATCGATCCCTAGAAATCCATTCCGCTGCTTTAAAACCTCCATATGCGCCAGTAGGGTTTCGCCCCCCCCTTGTCTAGGGGACTTTCAATTTTCTACCTGGACGCGCGACATTTTCGGGCCCGATTCTTGTGCGGACCATATATTTTGATCCAGAAGTCCAAATGGAGATATGAAAGATGCTACAGTGATCTTTGAGTTCTTTGATTGATGATTTACTTATCTTTAGCGTTGAGATAGATCTTACGCGAAAGCGAGGATTGATCCCTGCATGATTATTTGCACGAAAGTGAGATGATCCCTTTATGAAGTAAATTTAGTCTTTATCACGATAAGATTAGTCTGATGACTTTTTATTTATGTCTAGTCATTGAAATTAAGGTGGATGAAACCCTTAGCTTTATATTCTTACATGCTGAACTTATATGCTAGTACCCATACTGCCGGTGGTATTACTGAATTAACTGTCCTCAATACCTCTACCTTCATCATGGTGGTTCGCACAAGGAACAACCAGTACCTATAAGATCCAGAAATTTATTAGCAGGTAAGAAAAATAAAGTTTTGATTATTTAGCATTTTTGTAGAAGTTTTTCAATGAGATAATGTATCGATTTGTGTATTTTCCTGCTATGTAAAAATATGTGTCGCGGAGAGGATTCAAACCTGCGACTTAAGGCGTAGAATGTGTGCTGTGTACCACTAGGCTAGTGGTGTCTTTCTATTAGAAAAGGGTAAGAGCTCTTGATAAGGGTGAGGTGGAGATTAACTTATACTAAAGGGTTATTGGATCTTCCACTTATGTTTGCTATTGGGTTTAGATTCTTTGGAGGTAGAAAACGAAAGTGTGAGGGTTTACTCACGTTTTTCCCTCAATTCCCTCTTTGCTCACGATTTTCTCCCTTGGGCGAGTGGTGGTGAAGGTGGCGGCTTCTTCTTCTCCTTCTCCTCTTCTTGTGGCCGGCGGCGATTGGTGGTGGAGGCGAATTCCGGCGGTCCTTGGGTGCTCCGGCGACGTGAGTGGTGTGAGGGGAGGCGTGAGGGTGTTGGCTTGGAAGAAACGAAATTGAAGGTGAGTGGATTTTCTCTCCACCTAGTTCACGCATATTGAAGGTGTTGCATGATTTAGAGAGGATTAATGTCTAGAAATATGATATGAACTCATGCTTGCAAAAATTGTACACGTTTTCTTGCTTTCCCCCAAAAATTTTGAAACCCTAGTTGCATGAAAATTTGGGCTTTTCATTTTTGAGACTTCTAATCATCAATTAGACCTTGATTGAACATGTATGTAACTTTGGATTTTTCAATTGCATGAAGATTAGGGCTTGAATGAGAATTTCGCCCCTTCATCATGAAATTACGCCTAAACGTATGGGTAAAAATTGGGGCAAACCTGATTTTCATGATATTGGGTATATGAGGATTCTATAGTTTTTTTTTGGGAATTTTTGGAAATAAAAATTTCTGTTGACTGACATTGACCGAGGGGTAATTCGGTAAATTTTCTAGTTAAATTGGGGAAAAACTTGAAATTACGAATCTAGGGATCATGAGGGACGTAATGACTATTTTTATGAAATTTTTGGATAACTTTTCCTGCATGACTTAAACTTTGAACTAGGGGCATTTCTGTCTTTTGTTATAAGAACTAGGAGAAAACTATGAATCTGTAATATTCTGTATGTATGTTATCTGTGGATGAAATTTGGTGTATTTTCTGCATTAATATGTATTTTTAGTTGAATGGTGTATGTAGAAAGTAATGACATGAAATATTGATTGATAACCTTTGATGATAACTTAGAAAAGGTTAAACCATACTTGCATGAAATCTAAGGACCTTTCCTGAACTCGATTGATGTGATGTCTAAGATAATGTTCGTGTTGTATGATTGAGGATAAGAGTCCTAGACTTGTGTGGACTGAACCTAAGGGTTAACTAGAGCACTCAGTGAACAGTCATTCTGATTTGGGGTTGGAGAATCCACCCATCCTATTCTGATATGTTTCCGGTAATGGAGGGACTGTTCTAGAGTCTAGTGACCAGGTTAGAGGTTCAGGTTTCCGGTTTGTGTTAAGGGTATTTTGTCCAAGTGATAAACCTTTTGAGAGTTGGGTGTTTGAAGCAAAGTGCCACGTCTTGGTCAGACGGGGGCCACCTCTTGAATTCATTCACCTCCCGTTCTATTCTGTTTGTGTTCCCGGTAAGGGGGTGATTGAGTGTCGTAGAGCAAAGTGCCACGTCGTGACCTGGCGGGGGCCACCTCTTCAATCTACACCTCACCGATATTCGTTGCTGCAGGTTACTCTCAGTGCCTTGACGAGGGCCGGGTTGGACCCACGGGGTCAATTCTGTAATCACTGGACAATAGTTGTGTGAGTCGTAGTCTGTTTAGCCGGATAGGCCAATTTGTGATCTTGTTGCCCGGGATTGTGGGCGTATTGTTTTCTGATAATGATTGTGATTTATGATTTCGGTTTTATTGTGTATCATACTTGATATCTTCCGTTAAAGTTTTGAAAAGATATCTGCATCTATTTTTGATTGTATATGCGTGGATGGTCGAATGAGACTATCTACTCACTGAGCCGTGTAGCTCATCCCACCAATATTTTCAAATACAGGGCAGGAGCCTACAGCCTGAGCGGATGTTAGTTTACTGACTTGATATTTTGGGGCCTGCGAGCCTGTGCTATTTTGAGGGCCGGATGTGGCCAAGGTTTTATGATTTTTGGTTCATGGACATGTTGGCCGGATGTGGCTGTTTCTTTCTCGATTACTGTGATATTGTTGCCGGGTTGGCATTTGGTTTTGGTACGACTGTTAAACCGAGGGCTTAAGCCTGTTTTCGGTGAATTCTATTTTATCTAGAATTATTGATTATCGTGGTTTATTAATTTGATTTTGTGATAAGGATTGAGCATGTTGATTTAGAAATGGTGTGTTTCTGTTTGTGGTCAGCATGTTGACCCAATTGGTAGTATTATGGAATATGTACAGGAATTTTCCTTAGTTTTCTAGGGACATGCTGCCGAAATTTTTCGTATCGGTTTTTTTTTGTAAGCTATTATTCCCTAGCATCTGTCTTGTTGATTGTGTGTGACGTTCCCTATCTTCCGCGGATTCTGTCTGTGTTTGGGGTTATTTCTGAGGGGGCGTTACAGTACCCTGAGGAACCTGAACATCACACTACTCAAATGGATATTGTCATCCGCATGTTTACTGAGCTTCAGGCTGATATGCGAGACTTGAAACAACGGGTAGGAGAATTGGAGAAAAATAAAAGTGACACCAACATACAACATAGTCCTTTAGCTGAACCGCACCTAAATGAACCAGCTGAAACCCAACCACTAAACCTTGGACGACCCCCAATCACCAATGGGGGGAGGGTACTAGCCGACACCCCCATGAACCCAGGGGTAGTCCCAGACCGGATTCGGAACATGCCCCTGAAATTAGGGGTGGTCATCATAGGACTCAGCCCTATACCCCTCATGGATATCCGTCAGGAGACTCACACCTTAGAACCTACTCCCAGCACCGGGAGGAGGAGGACATGTACCGGAACCTTAGGCTTAACACGCCCATTTTTGAAGGAAGTCTCGATACCCAGACCTTCCTAGAATAGCAAACCTAGGTAGAGAATTACTTCATCTGGAGCTGGGTACTTGAACATGGTAAGGTCCAGTGCGTTAAGTTCCTATTGAGAGGGTCAGCCCAGATGTATTGGAACAGCCTAGAACTCAAGATAGCTAGAAGTGGTCTCCCTCCCATAACCACTTGGGAGGACATGAAATGGAAGCTGAGAGAGAAATATGTGTCTCCAAACTATAGATAGAAACTATATGACCAGCTCACTAGGCTTGTCCAAGGTAATGATTCGGTTACTGAGTATAACAAAAAATTTGAGGATCTATTACTTAGGTGTGAATTGAATGAAGAACCTTGGTTATCTCTAAACTGGTATAAGGGTGGGCTTAGGAATGACATCAAGAGGGCATTTATCCATCACAGGTGTGAGGCCCTAGACGATGCTTACCAATTGGCTATGGACCTTGAATATGAGCTGCAACAACAGTATAGAATTCCCACACCGAAGCCTAGTTTCATGACATCTAACAACAAAACGCATGCTCCCAATACATCACTCAAAGTACCTGCCATAGAGGGTAACCATAGAGATATAAGGACTCCTACCACTAAGGTAACCTGTTATAATTGCTCCCAAACTAGTCACATCTCTAAGAATTGCCCTAAGAAGACCTTACTGATAGAAGAAATAGGGGAAGAGGAAGTGGACGAGAGCCTTGTTATAAATGAGTTGGAGCACCACCCCGAGTACAATAGTGAAGAGGAACCTGCCCAACATACCATGGTAGTTAGGTCCAACTACATCAAAGAGGTGCCTACTGAAGATTGGAGACGCACTAGCCTATTTTACACCTATACCTAGTGCAATGGAGAAGTCTGTAAAATTGTGATAGATAGTGGTAGTAGCTTGAATGTAATCTCTAGGCAAGCGGTTGAGAGGTTTGGATTAACTCAAGACAAGCATCCTAAACCGTATAACATTTCCTGGGTTGATAAGACCAGCATACCAGTGGCCTATAGGTGTGAGGTTCCCCTTAAGCTAGCTAACCATCATGGAAGGGTGTGGTGTGACGTCACTGAAATGGATGTCGCTGATGTACTCCTTGGACGTCCGTGGCTATACGATATGGATGTCACTCATTATGGAAGAAGTAACACATATGAATTTACTGTGGGAAGGGATAAGATCACACTCATACCTAGTTTGCCTAGAGAGTTAAGAACTTCACATAACAAAGGCAAGGCTATTGAGTCTAAGAAATCCATTACTCTGTTGAGACCACAGGTCTTTATGCAAGATGTTAAGGAAACCGGTCTCCTTTATACCCTTCTTGTGCAACCAGCAAGTATAGAAACCGAGCCCAAACACTCTCCCATCATAACCGAATTGCTCAAAGATTACCCCACCATTACCCCAGATGAGCTTCCTAATGAGCTGCCCCCCCCCCCCCCACAGGGAAGTTCAGCATGCTATTGACCTGGTACCGGGGGCCACCTTACCCCATCTACCCCATTATCGTATGAGCCCTTTAGAGCATGCTGAGTTAAGGAGACAAGTAGAAGAGTTACTTAGCAAAGGGCTGATCAGGGAAAGCTTTAGTCCATGTGCGGTTCCGGCTTTACTGACACCTAAAAAGGACGGCACGTGGAGAATGTGCATCGATTGCAGGGCTATCAATAAGATAACCATTAAGTACCGTTTCCCTATTCCTAGGTTGGATGACCTCCTTGATATGATTGTGGGCTCTGCTTGGTTTTCCAAGGTGGATCTCTGTAGTGGGTACCATCAGGTTAGAATTAGGGAGGGGGGGTGAATGGAAGACATCATTTAAGACACAAAATGGATTATATGAATGGCTGGTTATGCCCTTTGGGTTGACCAATGCCCCTTTTACTTTTATGAGATTGATGCACTAAATCCTAAAGCCATACATTGGGAAATTTCTTGTGGTATACTTTGATGATATTTTGATTTTTAGTAGAACTGAGCAAGAACATCTAATTCACCTACGGACCACTCTTGACTTGTTGAGAGATGAACATTTACTGCTGAATTTAAAGAAATGTGTCTTCTCGGTCCAAGAAGTTGAATTCCTCGATTTCATTATCAATGATCAAGGGCTGAAAGCCGACCCCTCAAAAGTTGAAGCTATTGCTAGTTGGCCCACCCCAACCTCTATCACCGAAGCTAGGAGTTTCCATGGCTTAACTACATTTTATAGGAGGTTCATACACGGTTTTAGTACCCTAGTGGCACCCATAACTAATTGTTTGCGCAAAGGGAGTTTCGAGTGGATAGCGTCGGCCGAAAGGGCTTTCCAATAGCTGAAACAGAAAATCATCACCACACCGGTTTTAAGGTTACCCGATTTCAGTAAAGTATTTCTCGTAGATTGTGATGCCTCGGGTGTGGGAATTGGGGGAACACTTAGTCAAGAGGGGCATCCGATTGCGTTTTATAATGAGAAACTAAATGAAACTCGGCAAAAGTATTCCACGTATGACAAAGAGTTTTATGCTATTGTGCAAGCTCTTAAACATTGGAGACATTATCTTATACACAAGGAGTTCATTCTTAATAGCGATCATCAAGCTCTCATTTATTTAAGTAGCCAAGTCAAACTGAAACCTAGACATGCTAAGTGGGTTGAGTTCTTACAACAATATACTTTTGTCTTGAAGCACAAGGCTGGGACTGAAAATAAGGTGGCTGATGCCCTAAGCCGAAACTACTTTTGTTGAATACTCTTCAGGTATCGGTCACAGGGTTTGAGAGGGTCAAAGATGAGTACAAAGATTGTCCAGATTTTGGAAATATTTTCAATTATCTCATAACTGGCATCCTAATTAGTCCTGACTTCGAAATTAGGGAGGGGTATCTTTTTAAAAGGGGAAAGCTGTGCATTCCATGTTCTTCATTAAGAGACTTCTTAGCTTGGGAATTACATGGGGGTTGCACAGCCGGACATCATGGAAGAGAGGTTCTATTGGCCCACCATGCTTAAAGATGTGACCAAAATTGTAGGGCATTGTCAAACGTGTCAAATTTCCAAAACAAGGAAGCATAATACTGGGTTATACATGCCTTTACCCATACCCGAGGGGCCTTGGCAAGATGTGAGAATGGATTTTGTACTTGGGCTCCCTCGCACTAGCGCCCACTATGACTCTATCTTCGTGGTGGTGGATCGTTTCACCAAAATGGCCCACTTCATCCTCTGTACCAAGACCACGGATGCCTCTCATGTGGCTGTAGAAACCCCTTTCGAGAGGGGGGCGAGAACCCTAAACATGCATAACCGAAACCTTTGCATGGCGGAAATTAGGGATTCAAGAATCGCATGTATGATATATAATCAACTAGATGAAAGGTTGCTAAAATCAACAAAGGATCAGACCGATGCCATAGTTTAGATGATGCCTTGGAAGCAAAGACTCGATTGCTTCTTCTCCAAAGGAATCGCACACAAGAGGAAGAAGGCCTACACTTCGATCGCTCCTTGTGCTAGCAAGGCACCAAAGTGTCTTTGATCGCTTGTAGGGGTGATGAAAGACTTGCTCGGCTTTCTCCACTAGACTTCGGCGTGAGTTCTCTTCTCTACACCCGAGAGTCCGCGAGAGGAAGAAGCGAGACAACCATCCACACGAAGTGGACACGTTCAGCCAAAACGTGGAGATGTTTTTACACTTGAAAAACCGACTTTCCAATTATAGAAAGTCTTTAACTCCAAAACGTTTTGCGTTGAACTATTCGAAACTCACTTATTCACATCGAACCAAGCGCTCAATCATGAGCCGGTTCAAGGTCTTTGGTTCAATGACCAAACCGAATTAGCCCAAGCATTAAGTCAAGATCGAATTAAACCCTAAGGTCCTAGATCTGACCATTCATCTTCTGATGCTCCTGATCTGATCGATCTAGCATCAACACTCTCGATCGAAGCTTACCGATCTCAAGCCCTAATCAATCAAACATGATCAGACTAGATCACACTTACAATCAGAGTTTAAATCCCTTTAAACTGAACCGAAACAATTCAGTCCACACGATCTGACTTAAGTAAGCCATATCATCAAATTGTGCGACCCTGAGGGTTTCCTTTAAATGTCGGTAACGATAACTCACGTTATCACGATCAGTGAGGGGTATCTAGCAACACATCACTGTCTCCCGATATAAAGAAAAGAGTCTTCCAAGACTACACCCAAACCACAGCTCAAGAGTGAATCCATTTCACTAGGCATGCATGTGTCCTTTGCCACTGGATGTTCTCATTGGACAAGCGTGTCAAGCCTGTAACTCCAATATGATGAGCATGATTAGATCAGATGAACACAGTCACCTGGGTATGGCCATACACTTTCTCAATCATCTCATCCAGGGGGGCCCCATTAGAACATCACACTCCTTAAACAAGGAGACGGCAATCCTTTATCTATCACTAGTGCCCTAACCTGACTCAAGCTCACCATCCAAGATAGTCTATAATCATTATGTTTCAAATGATATTAAACCACCTCAAAACAATGACAATCATCATTTAGAAACACAAGTGATCTCAAGTCAAAGGACATGTGCCACTTGATGCAAACAAGGATTATTCACATTGTGACAAGCAATTGAATATCCTAGTAGGGTCTGTCCAGTACATCCAATGTACCCATGAGTCTACATCTTATTCCATGCTCGAAGCATCCTATAAGATTAGAACACATATTAGTCTTAACCATATCAAGGCTGTCTCATGTTCACCAAGATATTTCGACTAAGGACATATAGCATGTCAGCCTAGCTGAACAGCTTTGAGACAATATTCAGAAGTACACTTATTATAGCAGACAAGGTAACAAACTGAATAACAACCATTGCCTTTATAAACATAAAAGTTTATCACATGATACTGATACAATCCCAAGGCCTCAAACATTAGCCTTAAGGGCATACCCCAACAATCTCCCACTTGCACTTAATCTAATGGTTGAGAAATCTCAAACCCATATTATTACAGTGCTTCTCATGCTTCTGCTGCGCCAGAGGCTTGGTAAGCGGGTCAGCCAGATTGTCATCTGTATGAACCTTGCAGATTTTGATCTCACCACGATCAATGATCTCCCGGATCAAGTGAAACCGTCTCTGTATGTGCTTGGACTTCTGGTGCGACCGTGGTTCCTTTGCTTGTGCGATTGCTCCAGTGTTATCACAGAAGATAACCAAAGGATCTGCACTCGAAGGAACAACACCAAGTTCCTTCATGAACTTACGAATCCACACTGCCTCCTTAGATGCTTCCGAGGCTGCAACATACTCGGCTTCTGTTGTGGAATCAGCAACAGTAGACTGTTTGAAACTTTTCCACACCACTGCTCCACCATTCAAGCTAAAAACATAGCCTGATTGCAATCGGAAATCATCCTGGTCAGACTGGAACGAAGCGTCAGTATATCCTTCAATACTGAGTTCTTCCTGACCACCATACATCAAGAACATATCTTTGGTCCTCCGCAGATATTTCAAAATGTTCTTGACTGCAATCCAGTGTGCCTGACCTGGATTACTTTGGAATCGACTGGTCACGCTTAACCCGTAAGCGACGTCTGGGCGAGTACACAACATCGCATACATAATGGACCCAATAGCCGAAGCATAAGGCGTATTGTCCATTTCATCTTTCTCAGTCTGTGTTTGTGGACACTGACTCTTCGAAAGATTCAGACCATGTCTGACTGGAAGATATCCTCTTTTAGAATTCTCTAAATGAAATCTCTCCAGGACTTTATCGATGTAAGTACTCTGGCACAGCCCGAGAAGCCTCTTAGATCTATCCCTGTAGATCTTCACACCTAATACATAGGCTGCTTCTCCTAGATCTTTCATCTGGAAACATTTTCCTAACCATGCTTTAACAGCATGCAGTTCAGGAATATCGTTTCCAATGATTAAGATAACATCGACGTAGAGGACTAGGAAAGTAATCACGCTCCCACTAAACCTCTTATATACACACGGGTCATCTTCATTCTTGATGAAACCAAACTCAGAGATTGATTCATCAAAACGAATATTCCAGCTTCTAGATGCTTGTTTCAGTCCATAAATGGACTTCTTTAACTTGCATATTTTATGACGATCTGATGGATTAGTGAAACCTTCTGGTTGTGTCATATACACATCCTCATCCAGATTTCCATTAAGGAAAGCCGTCTTCACATCCATCTGCCAGATCTCATAATCGTAATATGCAGCTATCGCGAAAAGAATCCGAATAGACTTAAACATGGCTACAGGTGAGAAAGTTTCATCATAATCTATCCCGTAGATTTGTTTGAAACCTTTCGCAACTAGCCTGCCTTTATAGGTAACTACGTTACCATCCATGTAAATCTTCTTCTTGAAGATCCATTTACAGCCTATAGGGATTACTCCCGGAGGCGGATCAACCAAATCCCAGACTTGGTTATCTGACATGGAGTCCATCTCGGCTCGCATAGCTTCAAGCCATCTAGCTGACTCCGGTCCACTGACCGCATCCGCATAAGTGAGGGGTTCATCATTATCAATGATGTAGACTCCGTCATAGCGCTCAGGCTGTTGATGGATCCTTCCCGATCTACGCGGTTGCCGTGATATCTGAGCCTCAGGTTGTTCAATAACCTGTTCTACCGGCTCAGGCTCATCCAACTCTGCTTGAGCACTTTGTCCTTCTTCTGGATTCCCATCCAGTTTTATTTCTCTCCCACTGGCCTCTTGCAGAAGAAATTCCTTCTCAAGAAAAATAGCCGTCCGAGCAACAAATACATTGTTCTCTTTGGGATCGTAGAAATAATAACCCTTAGTTTCCTTAGGGTAACCGACAAAGATACATTTGTCAGATCTGCTCTCTAGTTTCCCAGAGGCGAGCTTTTTGACATAAGCCTCGCAGCCCCAGATCCTGATAAATGTCAAGCTCGGCTGTTGTTGGGGTATGCCCTTAAGGCTAATGTTTGAGGCCTTGGGATTGTAACAGTATCATGTAATAAACTCTTATGTTTATAAAGGCATGGTTATTATTCAGGTTGCAACATTGTCTGCTGCAATATATATGTTCTTCTGAATAATGTCTCAAAGCTGTTCAGCTAGGCTGACATGCAGTAAAGTCCTTAGTCGAGATATCTTGGTGAACATGAGACAGCCTTGATATGATTGAGACTAATATGTGTTCTAATCTTATAGGATGCTTCGAGCATGGAATAAGATGTAGACTCATGGGTACATTGGATGTACTGGACAGACCCTACTAGGATATTCAGTTGCTTGTCACAATGTGAATAATCCTTGATTGCAACAAGTGGCACATTTCCTCTGACTTGAGATCACTTGTGTTTTCTAAATGATGATTGTCATTGTTTTGAGGTAGTTCAATATCATTTGAAACATAATGATTATAGACTATCTTGGATGGTGAGCTTGAGTCAGGTTAGGGCACTAGTGATAGACAAAGGATTGCCGTCTCCTTGTTTAAGGAGTGTGATGTTCTAAAGGGCCCCCTCTGGATGAGATGATTGAGAAAGTGTATGGCCATACCCAGATGACTGTGTTCATCTGATCTAATCATGCTCATCATATTGGAATTACAAGCTTGACAGGCTTGTCCGATAAGAACATCCAGTGGCAAAGGAATTATGTATGCTTTGTGATGTTGATTCACACTTGTGCTGTGGTTTGGGTGTAGTCTTGGAAGACTCTTTCCTTTATATCGGGAGACAGTGATGTGTTGCTAGATACCCCTCACTGATCGTGATAACGTGAGTTATCGTTACCGACATTTAAAGGAAACCCTCAGGGTCGCACAATTTGATGATATGGCTTACTTAAGTCAGATTGTGTGGACTGAATTGTTTGGGTTCAGTTTAAAGGGAATTACTCTCTGATTGTAAGTGAGATCTGGTCTGATCATGTTTGATTGATTAGGGCTTTAGATTGGTAAGCTTCGATCGAGAGATTGGATGCTAGATCGGTGAGATCAGGAGCATCAAAGAGATGAACGGTCAGATCTGGAGCCTTAGGGTTTAATGTGATCTGGACTTATGGCTTGGGGTGTTTGGTCATTGAACCAAACCAAAGTGAACCGGCTCATGGATGAGCGCGTGGTTCAAAGGTGAAGTGGAGTTTGCGATTGGGGTAAACCCAAGATCGCATGTGGAGAAGTGGCATGCTATTTTTTGGATAGCACTTCTCAACGTGACCACGCTTCACGTTTTCCCTCTTCACGCCTTGTCGCCATTTTGGCTTTCGGTCTTGAGGCATTCTTGCGTGAAGGAGAGGAATAGAAGACAAGAGAAAAATCGCCAAGCCAAGAAGTTCTCTTCCCTATCACTCGACAAGGACTCATTGGGACCTTGCTAGCACAAGGATCGCCAAAGGGAGTAGGCGACATCAATTGTGTGCGTCACCTCAGGAGAAGATCCAGTTCGGTGTTTGCTTCCAAGGCGCCATCTAGAAATGGCTATGGTATGATCCTTCTCTATTTGCAATCGGGTCATTTTGTTGATCATATAGCATGCAAGATCTAGAAACCCCCTTTTCCGCTGCCTTCATTCCCATATGCGCCTATGAGATAGGGTTTCGCCCCCTTATGCAAACCTTCAATTGGTATCAGAGCCAAGTTAACGCATGTTTTTATGATCACTTAATGCTTGGTCTTCATGTTTGATCCATACTTGTGCATATGCTTAGATCTATATGACATGCGAAAGTGTTATGATAGTTTTACATCTATTATGTATGTTTCTATCTTTTGCGCATGTTTGATGTGTTGGCGCATCTTAGGTTTTCAAAATCTAAATTACTTGCGCGACCTCACTAGATCTAAGGCCTTGCATTAAACCCTTAGACGGGTTATTAGGTTTGAAGTCACCCCCTAGGTTAGATCCAAAAGTCTGATCAGACCATCTGACAGCCTTGATGGGTTGACCAAGTAGCACCTGTGCGCAAGCACGTGGTGGCTACAGGTCGGCTGCAGACAGGCGTGTAGCGATGTCTGATTGAGACAACCGATGAACGCACATGAGTTAGGCCCGGGGTCACACCCGCTTGCCAGACCTCATTGTGGTTGTTCAGCCCTGGCGCATGCATGGTTGACCTTATGGTCGACTCAAGTCAGTTAGGACTTGGTGCATGCAAGGGCAGTGGATCTGACTAGGATGGATGAGTGGATCCCTAGTAATGGACCGTTGTAAGGTTGTAGGGCAAATAAGGAAATTAAAATTGATACCTATGGGGTTTTCGAAATTTAATTTTCATGATTGGATCATATATTAAAAGATGCCATGTGCTTGTCTATTTATTCTTATGTGGGCTGCCCATGTTAAATGTCTGCTGTGCTGGGGCCTGCGTGCCTGGAAATTAAAGTTGTAAATTAATTATTGTGATCTGCGCATCACATTGCTTTAATTTATAAAATGTAATTGACCTGCGTGTCAATCTTGTCTAGATAGTTAAATTTGTAATTTAATTAGACAAGAGCACAGAGCACACTTGGCAGAGGCGCATGCAGCAGTGGCTTGACCAGGTGGGAGGTCCAGGGTTCAACTCTGGGACCAGGCGCATTTACCTGGTGGGCGCACCTGAGCTGCAGATGGCGCTTGGGCCCTGGTTTGGGCCAGATGAGCAGCAAAAGCCCCATGAACAAGAGCAAGTGAAGACTTAAGTTATGATTAAGATCTTACTAGGGCTATGGGCTTTTACCACATAAGATCCATGCTTTCTTTTATTGTTTATATAAGTAGAACAGCATGTTTTAATTTATCTTCTGCTATCACCATAGGAATTGCATGATAGTCAAGAAGATAAAAGACCGTTAAAATCCAACGCTTAAATATCAAGCTCGTAAGCCTTCTGACGCGAAACCTCACGGTTCTGACTATCGTTGGAGCCGTGTTGTACCCACTCAGTGGGCACGTCCATCTATCTTCAGACGGTGCGGGATTACACCTGCGTGTTACAGAGAAGGGATTTATCGCTTCTCGTTGCTCAGCATAGCACGTGGTGGTCCAGGGAGTAGGTCGGGTCAGCTTGACCATGTAGGCTACATATGTGGCGCATATGGTAGCACATGGAGGCAGCCATCTGTGGGGTCAGAGACTATGTTGTACCAACTCAGTTGGCATAGTCTGCTGGATTGCCCAGATGAAGGGGAATCGCACGGGTTGGCGATCGGCAGGGACTGCCTACCAGAAATTAGTGCTTGTACTCTCTGTGCACCTTATCTCGCCTGAGCGGGACGCGGAGACCAAGTATGAAATCTGGATCCCATCTCACTAAAAGAGTGTTTACTCTTTCGGGCTGTTTTGCTGGATTTTTCAGCCAGATAAAATAGTGAGAAAAAGAATCTTTCTTAAGTCCTGATTGATTCTTAACATTGATACTGACCTTGCTGTTCTTGCATTGTTGTAGATACCTGCAGCAACGAACACCATGAGCTTCAATGTGCGATCCCTACTGGAAAGGGAGAAGTTTGCTGGGCCGAACTTCTCAGACTGGTTCGGACACCTTAAGATAGTTCTTAAGGCAGAGAGGAAACTGTATGTCCTCGAGACGGCGATACCGCCTCAGCCCGCTCCGAACGCCGCAAGGGCGGTTCGGGAAGCCTATGAAAAGCACGTCAATGATAGCATTGATGTCGCTTGCCTGATGCTAGCGTCTATGACGCCACCGCTGCAGCGTCAGCATGAGGATATGTCTGCTATAGACATGATAGCAAACCTCAAGATGCTGTATGCTGCACAGGCGAGGACAGAACGCTATAATTTGACAAAGCTGTTCTTTCAGAGCAAACTGGCTGAAGGGAGCCCAGTGGGAGCTCACGTGCTCAAGATGATTGGGCACAAGGAGGCTCTAGAGAAACTGGGGCATACCATCAACCAGGAGCTTGCTGTAGACATTATTCTGCAGTCTCTTCCGCCTTCTTTCGATGCGTTCATTATTAACTTTAATATGAACAAAATCGATTGTACTCCGGCAGAGCTGCTGAATATGCTCCTGACTACTGAGGAAACTCTGAAGGGAAAGCCTTCAACCTCTGTCTTAATGGTTCCCTCTAGGAACAAGAAGAAGGGGAAGAAGGGCAAGGCCCCTGTCAAGAACTACAGCAAGGTTCTGAAGCAGAAGGTTAAGCGGTCCAAGGAATACAGGTGTTTCCACTGTGGCCAGCTGGGTCACTGGAAAAAGGACTGTAAAGCGCTCCAAGGAGATAAGAGGGGAAGCTTCGCTTCTGGCTCAGGTATATTCGTGACTGAAGTCATGTTATCATCTTCTTCTATATCATGGGTGTTGGACACTGCATGTGGAGTTCACATTTGTTCAAATGTACAGGAACTCAAGAGAAGAAGACAGGTGGGACAGCATGAGGTGGACCTACGCGTTGGAAATGGGGCACGGGTTGCTGCTGTTGCTGTAGGAACTTTGTTCCCAGTATTCCTAAAAAATATTATCTCTATTCCTGTCTTGTCAGGAAGGGATATTCCTTGAAGCAATATTTCAAAGTGTGTTTTAGCGTTTGATAATATGTTTATGCAACTGGTTCAATTAACAATGGGTTATTCATGTTGGACATGGAAATTTCTATACAAAGTATGATATTAAGAAAGCCAAGTATGCTGATGGACAGCACCTTGCTATGGCATAGTCGTTTAGGCCATATTAACAAGAAACGCATTAAGCGGTTGCATGATAATGGACTGCTGGGATCATTCTCCTATGAGGAGATTGATACATGCAAGGCTTGTTTAATGGGTAAAATGACGAAGTCACCTTTTCCTAACAAAGGTCAACGGGCTTCAGGTTTACTTGACCTTATGACACAGTGATGTGTGTGGGCATTAAGTAAAACATGCCAGATGTGGCTATCAGTACTTCAGTAGGTATGGGTATGTCTATTTAATGAGACATAAAAGTGAATCCTTTGACTAAGTTCAAAGAAGTTTCAAGAATGAAGTACAAAATCAGCTAGGCCGAAATATCAAGGCACTTCGTTCTGATCGAGGTGGAGAGATACTCAAGTCAAGCGTTTTACTGACTATCTAAAGGAGTGTGGGATTATCTCACAGCTCACTCTGCCAGGACACAGCACATCGGCAATGGAGTGTCCGAGAGGGAGAAATAGAACGTTATCTTGATATGGTTCGTTCTATGATGAGTCAGGCTACTCTTTCCATATTCCTTTTGGGGTTTTTGCACTGGAAACAGCTGCAAAGGTACTAAACCGAGTGCCACCCAAGGCAGTTTCAAAGGACGCCATATGAGTTCTGGTATGGGAAACAGCCGAGCTTAACATTTATCAGGATCTGGGCTGCGAGGCTTATGTCAAAAAGCTCACCTCTGGGAAACTAGAGAGCAGATCTGAAAAAATGTATCTTTGTCGGTTACCCTAAGGAAACCTAAGGGATATTATTTCTCGATCCAAAGAGAACCAAGGTTTTTGTTGCTCGGGACGGCCCATATTTCTTGAGAAGGAATTTCTTCTGCAAGAGCCGAGTCGTGTGGAGAGAAATTAACGCTGGATGAGAATCCAGAGGAAGGGCAAAGTACCTTCAAGCGGCAAATTGGATGAGCCTGAGCCGGTGGATCAGGTTATTGAACGCAACCTGAGGCTCAGATATCACGGGAACCGCGAAGATCGGGAAGGATCCGTCGACAGCCTGAGCGCGCTATGACGGAGTCTACATCCATTGATAATGATGAACCCCTCACTTATGCGGATGCGGTCAATGGGACCGGAGTCAGCGAGATGGCTTGAAGCTATGCGCGCCGAGATGGACTCCATGTCAGATAACCAAGTCTGGGATTTTGGTTTGATCCGCCTCCGGGAGTTATCCCCTATAGGCTGTAAATGGATCTTCAAGAAGAAGATTGACATGGATGCTAACGTGGTTACCTATAAAGGCAGGGCTAGTTGCGAAAGGTTTCAAACAAATCTACGGGATAGATTATGATGAAACTTTTCACCTGTAAGCTATGTTTAAGTCTATTCGGATTCTTTCCGCGATAGTGCTGCATATTATGATTATGAGATTTGGCAAATGGATGTGAAGACAAGCTTTCCTTAATGGAAATCTGATGAGATGTGTACACTGACACAACCAGAGGGTTTTCACTAATCCATCAGATCGTCATAATCCATCAGATCGTCATAAGATATGCAAGTTAAAGAAGTCTATTTATGGACTTAAACAAGCATCGAGAAGCTGGAATATTCGTTTTGATGAATCAATCTCTGAGTTTGGTTTCATCAAGAACGAGGATGACCCGTGTGTATATAAGAGGTTTAGTGGGAGCGTGATTACTTTCCTAGTCCTCTACGTCGATGACATCTTGATCATTGGAAATGACATTCCGGAAATGCATGCAGTTAAGGCATGGTTAAGGAAATGTTTCCAGATGAAAGATCTAGGAGAAGCAGCCTATGTATTAGGTGTGAAGATCTACAGGGATAGATCTAAGAGGCTTCTCGGGCTGTGCCAGAGTACTTACATCGATAAAGTCCTGGAGAGATTCCATTTAGAGAATTCTAAAAGAGGATATCTTCCAGTCAGACATGGTCTGAATCTTTCGAAGAGTCAGTGTCCACAAACACAGACTGAGAAAGATGAAATGGACAATACGCCTTATGCTTCGGCTATTGGGTCCATTATGTATGCGATGTTGTGTACTCGCCCAGACGTCGCTTACGGGTTAAGCGTGACCAGTCGGTTCCAAAGTAATCCAGGTCAGGCACACTGGATTGCAGTCAAGAACATTTTAAAATATCTGCGGAGGACCAAAGATATGTTCTTGATATATGGTGGTCAGGAAGAACTCAGTATTGAAGGATATACTGACGCTTCGTTCCAGTCAGACCAGGATGATTTCCGATCGCAGTCAGGCTATGTTTTTAGCTTGAATGGAGGAGCAGTGGTGTGGAAGAGTTTCAAACTGTCAACTGTTGCTGATTCCACAACAGAAGCCGAGTATGTTGCAGCCTCGGAAGCATCCAAGGAGGCAGTGTGGATTCGTAAGTTCGTGAGAGAACTTGGTGTTGTTCCTTCGAGTGCAGATCCTTTGGTTATCTTTTGTGATAACACTGGAGCAATCGCACAAGCAAAGGAACCACGGTCGCACCAGAAGTCCAAGCACATACAGAGACGGTTTCATTTGATCAGGGAGATCATAGATCGTGGCGAGATCAAAGTCTGCAAGGTTCATACAGATGACAATCTAGCAGACCCGCTTACAAAGCCTCTGGCGCAGCAGAAGCATGAGAAGCACTGTAATAATATGGGTTTGAGATTTCTGAACCATTAGATTAAGTGCAAGTGGGAGATTGTTGGGGTATGCCCTTAAGGCTAATGTTTGAGGCCTTGGGATTGTAACAGTATCATGTAATAAACTCTTATGTTTATAAAGGCATGGTTATTATTCAGGTTGCAACATTGTCTGCTGCAATATATATGTTCTTCTGAATAATGTCTCAAAGCTGTTCAGCTAGGCTAACATGCAGTAAAGTCCTTAGTCGAGATATCTTGGTGAACATGAGACAGCCTTGATATGATTGAGACTAATATGTGTTCTAATCTTATAGGATGCTTCGAGCATGGAATAAGATGTAGACTCATGGGTACATTGGATGTACTGGACAGACCCTACTAGGATATTCAGTTGCTTGTCACAATGTGAATAATCCTTGATTGCAACAAGTGGCACATTTCCTCTGACTTGAGATCACTTGTGTTTTCTAAATGATGATTGTCATTGTTTTGAGGTAGTTCAATATCATTTGAAACATAATGATTATAGACTATCTTGGATGGTGAGCTTGAGTCAGGTTAGGGCACTAGTGATAGACAAAGGATTGCCGTCTCCTTGTTTAAGGAGTGTGATGTTCTAAAGGGCCCCCTCTGGATGAGATGATTGAGAAAGTGTATGGCCATACCCAGATGACTGTGTTCATCTGATCTAATCATGCTCATCATATTGGAATTACAAGCTTGACAGGCTTGTCCGATAAGAACATCCAGTGGCAAAGGAATTATGTATGCTTTGTGATGTTGATTCACACTTGTGCTGTGGTTTGGGTGTAGTCTTGGAAGACTCTTTCCTTTATATCGGGAGACAGTGATGTGTTGCTAGATACCCCTCACTGATCGTGATAATGTGAGTTATCGTTACCGACATTTAAAGGAAACCCTCAGGGTCGCACAATTTGATGATATGGCTTACTGAAGTCAGATCGTGTGGACTGAATTGTTTGGGTTCAGTTTAAAGGGAATTACTCTCTGATTGTAAGTGAGATCTGGTCTGATCATGTTTGATTGATTAGGGCTTTAGATTGGTAAGCTTCGATCGAGAGATTGGATGCTAGATCGGTGAGATCAGGAGCATCAAAGAGATGAACGGTCAGATCTGGAGCCTTAGGGTTTAATGTGATCTGGACTTATGGCTTGGGGTGTTTGGTCATTGAACCAAACCAAAGTGAACCGGCTCATGGATGAGCGCGTGGTTCAAAGGTGAAGTGGAGTTTGCGATTGGGGTAAACCCAAGATCGCATGTGGAGAAGTGGCATGCTATTTTTTGGATAGCACTTCTCAACGTGACCACGCTTCACGTTTTCCCTCTTCACGCCTTGTCGCCATTTTGGCTTTCGGTCTTGAGGCATTCTTGCGTGAAGGAGAGGAATAGACGACAAGAGAAAAATCGCCAAGCCAAGAAGTTCTCTTCCCTATCACTCGACAAGGACTCATTGGGACCTTGCTAGCACAAGGATCGCCAAAGGGAGTAGGCGACATCAATTGTGTGCGTCACCTCAGGAGAAGATCCAGTTCGGTCTTTGCTTCCAAGGCGCCATCTAGAAATGGCTATGGTATGATCCTTCTCTATTTGCAATCGGGTCATTTTGTTGATCATATAGCATGCAAGATCTAGAAACCCCCTTTTCCGCTGCCTTCATTCCCATATGCGCCTATGAGATAGGGTTTCGCCCCCTTATGCAAACCTTCAGCTGTTTCCCATACCATAACTCATATGGCGTCTTAGAAACTGCCTTGGATGGCACTCGGTTTAGTACCTTTGCAGCTGTCTCCGTGCAAAACCCCAAAAGGAATATGGAAGAGTAGCCTGACTCATCATAGAACGAACCATATCAAGTAACGTTCTATTTCTCCTCTCGGACACACCATTCCACTGCGGTGTTCCTGGCGGAGTGAGCTGTGAGATAATCCCACACTCCTTCAGATAGTCAGTAAACGCATGACTTAGGTATTCTCCACCTCGATCAGAACGAAGTGCCTTGATATTTCGGCCTAGCTGATTCTGTACTTCATTCTTGAACTCTTTGAACTTGTCAAAAGATTCACTTTTATGTCTCATTAAATAGACATATCCATATCTACTGAAATCATCAGTAAAGGTAATGAAGTACTGATAGCCACCTCTGGCATGTTTACTAAATGGCCCACACACATCGCTGTGTATTAGGTCAAGTAAACCTGAAGCCCTTTGACCTTTGTGAGGAAAAGGTGACTTCGTCATTTTACCCATCAAACAAGCTTTGCATGTATCAATCTCCTCATAGGAGAATGATCCCAGCAGTCCATGATCATGCAACCGCTTAATGCGCTTCTTGTTAATATGGCCTAAACGACTATGCCATAACAAGGTGCTATCATCAGCATACTTGGCTTTCTTATTATCAATGTTTTGTATAGAATTTTCCATGTCCAACATGAATAACCCATTGTTAATTGAACCAGTAGCATAAACAATATTATCAAGAGAAAGTACACACTTTGAAATATTGCATTCAAAGGCAAATCCTTTCCTGACAAGAGCAGGAATAGAGATAATATTTTTAGTAATACTGGGAACAAAGTAACAACTGTTTAGTTCTAATACAATGCCAGATGGTAATGAGATGAAATAGTCTCCTACAGCAACAGCAGCAACCCGTGCCCCGTTTCCAACGCGTAGGTCCACCTCATGCTGTCCCCACCTGTCTTCTTCTCTTGAGTTCCTGCACATTTGAACAAATGTGAACTCCACATGCAGTGTCCAACACCCATGATATAGAAGAAGATGAAACCATGACTTCCGTCACGTAAATTCCTGAGCCAGAAGCAATGCTTCCCCTCTTATCACCTTGGAGCGCTTTACAGTCCTTTTTCCAGTGACCCAGCTGGCCACAGTGGAAACATCTGTATTCCTTTGACCGCTTGACCTTTTGCTTCAGAGCCTTGCTGTAGCTCTTGACAGGGGCCTTGCCCTTCTTCCCCTTCTTCTTGTTCCTAGAAGGAACCATTAAGACAGAGGTTGAAGGCTTTCCCTTCAGAGTCTCCTCAGTAGTCAAGAGCATATTCAGCAGCTCTGCCGGAGTACAATCGATTTTGTTCATATTAAAGTTAATAATGAACGCATCGAAAGAGGGCGGGAGAGACTGCAGAATAATGTCTACAGCAAGCTCCTGATTGATGGTATGCCCCAGTTTCTCTAGAGCCTCCTTGTGCCCAATCATCTTGAGCACGTGAGCTCCCACTGGACTCCCTTCAGCCAGTTTGCTCTGAAAGAAAAGCTTTGTCAGATTATAGCGTTCTGTCCTCGCCTGTGCAGCATACAGCATCTTGAGGTTCGCTATAATTTCTATAGCCGACATATCCTCATGCTGACGCTGCAGCGGTGGCGTCATAGACGCTAGCATCAGGCAAGCGACATCAATGCTATCATTGACGTGCTTTTCATAGGCTTCACGAACCGCCCTTGCGGCGTTCGCAGCGGGTTGAGGCGGCACAGCCGTCTCGAGGACATACAGTTTCCTCTCTGCCTTAAGAACGATCTTAAGGTGTCCGAACCAGTCTGAGAAGTTTGGCCCAGAAAACTTCTCCCTTTCCAGTAGGGATCGCACATTGAAGCTCATGGTGTTCGTTGCTGCAGGAATCTACAACAATGCAAGAACAGCAAGGTTAGTATCAATGTTTAGAATCAATCCAGGACTTAAGAAATGATTCTTTTCTCACTATTTTGTCTGACTGAAAAATCCATTAAACAGTCCGAAAGAGTAACACTCTTTTAGTGAGATGGGATCCAGATTTCATACTTGGTCTCCGCGTCCCGCTCAGGCGAGATAAGATGCACAGAGAGTACAAGCACTAATTTCTGGTAGGCAGTCCCTGCCAATCGCCAACCCGTGCGATTCCCCTTCATCTGGGCAATCCAGCAGACTGTGCCAACTGAGTTGGTACAACACAATCTCTGACCCCACAGATGGCTGCCTCCATGTGCTACCATATGCGCCACATATGTAGCCTACATGGTCAAGCTGACCCGACCTACTCCCTGGACCACCACGTGCTATGCTGAGCAACAAGAAGCGATAAATCCCTTCTCTGTAACACGCAGGTGAAATCCCGCACCGTCTGAAGATAGATGGACGTGCCCACTGAGTGGGTACAACACGGCTCCAACGATAATCAGAACAGTGAGGTTTCGCGTCAGAAGGCTTACGAGCTTGATATTGATGCGTTGGATTTTAACGGTCTTTTATCTTCTTACTATCAGGCAAATCCTATGGCTATAGCAGAAGATAAACTCATGCAATTCTAATTATAAAAGCAATAAATAGAAAGCATGCTGATCTTATGTGGTAAAAGCCCATGAACCCTAAGTAAGACCTTAAGTTATCTTAAGTCTTCACTTGCTTCTTGGGTCTTTTGCATCTCATCTGGTCCAACCCAGGGCCCTAGCGCTCAATGCAGCTCAGGTGCGCCCACCAGCTGAATGCGCCTCTGCAATGTGTGCTTTTGAGCTCTTGTCTAATCAAAATACATTTTGATCTATCTAGACAAGCTTGACTCGCAGGTCAATTATACAATAAATTAATTAAAAATGTGATTCGCAGATCACAATACAAATTAATTTACAAGTTTAATTCCAGGCTCGCAGGCCCCAGCACAGCACACATTAAATTGGGCATCCCACATAAGATTAAATAAACAAACATATGGCATCAATCAATCATCATGTGATCCATTACAAAGAAAATAAAATTTTGAAAACCCCATAGGCATCAATTTTTAATTTCCTTATGTGCCCTACAACCTTACAACGGTCCATTGATAGGGATCCACTCAACAATCTAGTTAGATCCATGCCCTTGCATGCACCAAGTCCTAACTGACTCGAGTTGACCTAATGGTCAACCATGCATGCGCCAAGGGTTGAACAACCAACATGAGTTCTGGCAAGCGGGTGTGACCCCGGGCCTAACTCATGTGTGTTCACTGGTTGTCTCTGAAGGTCCCCTACACAAGGGGGGCGAAAACCCTAATAGGAGGCGCAATAACATTCTAGCGGAATCTAGGGCTTTCAAAATCGCATAGCATGTATTATGATCAACTTTAAAGCATGAAATGAACTCATACCAAAGCCATATAATGGAAGGCGCCTTGGAAGCAAGAGAACAAGAGAGCTCTCCTCCAAATCGTCACACACAAGATGATGTTGCTTCCTCCCTTGGTGCTCCTTGTGCTAGCAAGGTTCCAAGAGGTCCTTGTCGAGTGAAAGGGAAAGATGAGATGTCCTTCTCTTGGCCGAATCCTCCTCTACCTTCAAGGTGTCGCCACACACGAAAGCGTCAAGAGGAATATGGGCGAGAGGCGAGAATAGAGAGCACTCTATTCGGTCGTGAACAACATCTCCAAGTGGAGATCGTGGTTACTAAAAATAGCCACCACACTTCGCTCCAACGTTCACGCCAAGTGAACATGTCGCCAACTCCTCTCCCCTTGAACCATGCGCTCATTAAACGAGCCGGTTCAAATTGGTTTGGTCCAGAGACCAATTAAGCCAAGCAATCAAGTCCAGATCTCAAATAAACCCTAAGGCTCAGATCTGACCGTTGATCTCCTGATGCTCCTGATCTCATCGATCTAGCATCCAATCTCTCAATCGAAGCTTACCGATCTCAAGCCCTAATCAATCAAACATGATCAGACCATATCTCACTCACAATCAGAGATTAAATCCCTTTAAACTGAACCCGAACAATTCAGTCCACTCGATCTAACTTAAGTAAGCCATATCATCAAATTGTGCGACCCTGAGGGTTTCCTTTAAATGTCGGTAACGATAACTCATGTTATCACGATCAGTGAGGGGTATCTAGCAACACATCACTGTCTCCCGATATAAAGGAAAGAGTCTTCCAAGACTACACCCAAAACACAGCACAAGTGTGAATCCACATCACTAGGCATACATGTTTCCTTTGCCACTGGATGTTCTTATTGGACAAGCGTGTCAAGCTTGTAGCTCCAATATGATGAGCATGATTAGATCAGATGAACACAGTCACCTGGGTATGGCCATACACTTTTCTCAATCATCTCATCCAGGGGGCCCCTTTAGAACATCACACTCCTTAAACAAGGAGACGGCAATCCTATGTCTATCACTAGTGCCCTAACATGACTCAAGCTCATTATCCAAGATAGTCTATAACCATTGTGTTTCAAATGATATTGAACTACCTCAAAACAATGACAATCATCATTTAGAAAACACAAGTGATCTCAAGTCAGATGAAATGTGCCACTTGTCATATTCAAAGATTATTCACATTGCGACAAACAATTGAACATCCTAGTAGGGTCTGTCCAGTACATCCAATGTACCCATGAGTCTACATCTTATTCCATGCTCGAAGCATCCTATAAGACTAGAACACATATTAGTCTTAACCATATCAAGGCTGTCTCATGTTCACCAAGATACATCGACTAAGGACATTATAGCCTGTCAGCCTAGCTGAACAGCTTTGAGACATTATTCAGAAGAACATATATTGCAGCAGACAATGTAGCTAACTGAATAATAACCATGCCTTTATAAACATAACAGTTTATTACATGATACTGATACATTCCCAAGGCCTCAAACATTAGGCTTAAGGGCATACCCCAACAATCTCCCACTTGCACTTAATCTAATGGTTGAGAAATCTCAAACCCATATTATTACAGTGCTTCTCATGCTTCTGCTGCGCCAGAGGCTTGGTAAGCGGGTCTGCCAGATTGTCATCTGTATGAACCTTGCAGATTTTGATCTCGCCATGATCTATGATCTCCCTGATCAAATGAAACCGTCTCTGTATGTGCTTGGACTTCTGGTGCGACCGTGGTTCCTTTGCTTGTGCGATTGCTCCAGTGTTATCACAGAAGATAACCAAAGGATCTGCACTCGAAGGAACAACACCAAGTTCTCTCACGAACTTACGAATCCACACTGCCTCCTTGGATGCTTCCGAGGCTGCAACATACTCGGCTTCTGTTGTGGAATCAGCAACAGTTGACTGTTTGAAACTCTTCCACACCACTGCTCCTCCATTCAAGCTAAAAACATAGCCTGATTGCGATCGGAAATCATCCTGGTCAGACTGGAACGAAGCGTCAGTATATCCTTCAATACTGAGTTCTTCCTGACCACCATATATCAAGAACATATCTTTGGTCCTCCGCAGATATTTTAAAATGTTCTTGACTGCAATCCAGTGTGCCTGACCTGGATTACTTTGGAAACGACTGGTCACGCTTAACCCGTAAGCAACGTCTGGGCGAGTACACAACATCGCATACATAATGGATCCAATAGCCGAAGCATAAGGCGTATTGTCCATTTCATCTTTCTCAGTCTGTGTTTGTGGACACTGACTCTTCGAAAGACTCAGACCATGTCTGACTGGAAGATATCCTCGTTTAGAATTCTCTAAATGAAATCTTTCCAGGACTTTATCGATGTAAGTACTCTGGCACAGCCCGAGAAGCCTCTTAGATCTATCTCTGTAGATCTTCACACCTAATACATAGGCTGCTTCTCCTAAATCTTTCATCTGGAAATATTTCCTTAACCATGCCTTCACAGCATGCATTTCAGGAATGTCATTTCCAATGATCAAGATATCATCGACGTAGAGGACTAGGAAAGTAATTACGCTCCCACTAAACCTCTTATATACACACGGGTCATCCTCGTTCTTGATGAAACCAAATTCCGTGACTGATTCATCAAAACGAATATTCCAGCTTCTTGATGCTTGCTTAAGTCCATAAATGGACTTCTTTAACTTGCATATCTTATGACGATCTGATGGATTAGTGAAACCCTCAGGTTGTGTCATATACACATCCTCATCCAGATTTCCATTAAGGAAAGCTGTTTTCACATCCATCTGCCAGATCTCATAATCATAATATGCAGCTATCGCGAAAAGAATCCGAATAGACTTGAACATAGCTACAGGTGAGAAAGTTTCATCATAATCTATCCCGTAGATTTGTTTGAAACCTTTCGCAACTAGCCTGCCTTTATAGGTAACCACGTTACCATCCATGTCAATCTTCTTCTTGAAGATCCACTTACAGCCTATAGGGATAACTCCCGGAGGCGGATCAACCAAATCCCAAACTTGGTTATCTGACATGGAGTCCATCTCGGCTCGCATAGCTTTAAGCCATCTAGCTGATTCCGGTCCACTGACCGCATCCGCATAAGTGAGGGGTTCATCATTATCAATGATGTAGACTCCGTCATAGCGCTCAGGCTGTCGACGAATCCTTCCCGATCTTCGCGGTTCCCGTGATATCTGAGCCTCAGGTTGTTCAATAACCTGATCTTCTGGCTCAGGCTCATCCAATTCTGCTTGAGTACTTTGTCCTTCCTCTGGATTCTCATCCAGTTTTATTTCTCTCCCACTGGCCTCTTGCAGAAGAAACTCCTTCTCAAGAAATATGGCCGTCCGAGCAACAAAAACCTTGTTCTCTTTGGGATCGTAGAAATAATAACCCTTAGTTTCCTTGGGGTAACCGACAAAGATGCATTTGTCAGATCTGCTCTCTAGTTTCCCAGAGGCGAGCTTTTTGACATAAGCCTCGCAGCCCCAGATCCTGATAAATGTCAAGCTTGGCTGTTTCCCATACCATAACTCATATGGAGTTTTTGAAACGGCCTTGGATGGCACTCGGTTTAGTACCTTTGCAGCTGTTTCCAGTGCAAAACCCCAAAAGGAGTATGGAAGAGTAGCCTGACTCATCATAGAACGAACCATATCAAGTAACGTTCTATTTCTCCTCTCGGACACACCATTCCATTGCGGTGTTTCTGGCGGAGTGAGCTGTGAGATAATCCCACACTCCTTCAGATAGTCAGTAAACGTATGACTTAGGTATTCTCCACCTCGATCTGAGCGAAGTGCCTTGATATTTCGGCCTAGCTGATTTTGTACTTCATTCTTGAACTCTTTGAACTTGTCAAAAGATTCACTTTTGTGTCTCATTAAAAATACATACCCATATCTACTGAAATCATCAGTAAAGGTAATGAAGTACTGATAGCCACCTCTGGCATGTTTACTAAATGGCCCACACACATCAGTGTGTATAAGGTCAAGTAAACCTGAAGCCCTTTGTCCTTTGTTAAGAAAAGGTGACTTCGTCATTTTGCCCATTAAACAAGCTTTGCATGTATCAATCTCCTTGTAGGAGAATGATCCCAGCAGTCCATGATCATGCAACCGCTTAATGCGTTTCTCGTTAATATGGCCTAAACGACTATGCCATAGCAAGGTGCTGTCATCAGCATTCTTGGCTTTCTTAATATCAATTTTCTGTGTAGAACATTCCATGTCCAACATGTATAACCCATTGCTAATTGAACCAGTTGCATAAACAATATTATCATAAGATAAAACACACTTTGAAATATTGCATTCAAAGGAAAAACCCTTCCTGACAAGAGCAGGAATGGAGATAATATTTTTAGTAATACTGGGAACAAAATAACAATTGTCTAGTTCCAATACAATTCCAGATGGTAAAGAAATGAAATAGTCTCCTACAGCAACAGCAGCAACCCGTGCCCCGTTTCCAACGCGTAGGTCCACCTCATGCTGTCCCACCTGTCTTCTTCTCTTGAGTTCCTGCACATTTGAACAAATGTGAACTCCACATGCAGTGTCCAACACCCATGATATAGAAGAAGAAAACATGACCTCAGTCACGAATATACCTGAGCCAGAAGCGATGCTTCCCCTCTTATCTCCTTGGAGCGCTTTACAGTCCTTTTTCCAGTGACCCAGCTGGCCACAGTGGAAACACCTGTATTCCTTAGACCGCTTCACCTTCTGCTTCAGAGCCTTGCTGTAGCTCTTGACAGGGGTCTTGCCCTTCTTCCCCTTCTTCTTGTTCCTGGAAGGAACCATTAAGACAGAGGTCGAAGGCTTTCCCTTCAGAGTCTCCTCAGTAGTCAAGAGCATATTCAGCAGCTCTGCCGGAGTACAATCGATTTTGTTCATATTAAAGTTAATAATGAACGCGTCGAATGAAGGCGGGAGAGACTGCAGAATAATATCCACAGCAAGCTCCTGGTTGATGGTATGCCCCAGTTTCTCTAGAGCCTCCTTGTGCCCAATCATCTTGAGCACGTGAGCTCCCACTGGGCTCCCTTCAGCCAGTTTGCTCTGAAAGAAAAGCTTTGTCAGATTATAGCGCTCTGTCCTCGCCTGTGCAGCATACAGCATCTTGAGGTTCGCTATCATGTCTATAGCAGACATATCCTCATGCTAACGCTGCAGCGGTGGCGTCATAGACGCTAGCATCAGGCAAGCGACATCAATGCTATCATTGACGTGCTTTTCATAGGCTTCCCGAACCGCCCTTGCGGCGTTCGGAGCGGGCTGAGGCGGTATCGCCGTCTCGAGGACATACAGTTTCCTCTCTGCCTTAAGAACGATCTTAAGGTGTCCGAACCAGTCAGAGAAGTTCGGCCCAGCAAACTTCTCCCTTTCCAGTAGGGATCGCACATTGAAGTTCATGGTGTTCGTTGCTGCAGGTATCTACAACAATGCAAGAACAGCAAGGTCAGTATCAATGTTAAGAATCAATCAGGACTTAAGAAAGATTCTTTTTCTCACTATTTTATCTGACAGAAAAATCCATTAAACAGTCCGAAAGAGTAGACACTCTTTTAGTGAGATGGGATCCGGATTTCATACTTGGTCTCCGCGTCCCGCTCATGCGAGATAAGATGCACAGAGAGTACAAGCACTAATCTCCGGTAGGCAGTCCCTGCCGATCGCCAACCCGTGCGATTCCCCTTCATCTGGGCAATCCAGCAGACTGTGCCAACTGAGTTGGTACAACACAGTCTCTGATCCCACAGATGGCTACCTCCATGTGCTACCATATGCGCCACATATATAGCCTACATGGTCAAGCTGACCCGACCTACTCCCTGGACCACCATGTGCTATGCTGAGCAACAAGAAGGGATAAATCCCTACTCTGTAACACACAGGTGTAATCCCACACCGTCTGAAGATAGATGGACGTGCCCACTGAGTGGGTACAACACGGCTCCAACGATAATCAGAACAGTGAGGTTTCGCGTCAGAAGGCTTACGAGCTTGATATTTTAGCGTTGGATTTTAACGGTCTTTTTATCTTCTTCACTATCATGCAATTCGTATGGTGATAGCAGAAGATAAACTAATCATGCAATTCTAATATTTAAACAATAATAAAAGAGAGCATGAATCTTATGTGGTAAAAGCCCATAGCCCTAGTAAGACCTTAATTTAACTTAAGTCTTGACTTGCTTTTCTTCATAGGGCTTTTGCTGCTCATCTGGCCCAAACCTGGGCCCAAGCGCCATCTGCAGCTCTGGTGCGCCCACCAGGAATTTGCGCCAGGTCCTAGGGTCGAACCCTAGACCTCCCACCTGGTCCAGCCACTGCTGCAAGCGCCTCTGCCAAGTGTGCTCTGTGCTCTTGTCTAATTAAATTACAAATTTAATTATCTAGACAAGATTGAAACGCAGGTCAATTACACATTATAAATTAATTAAACTGTGATTCGCAGATCACAAAAATAAAAATTAATTTACAATTAATTCCCAGGCATGCAGGCCCCAGCACAGCACACATTAAAAACGGGCAGCCCACATAAGAGTAAATAGACAAACATATGGCATCAATCAACATGTGATCCACTCAAGAAAATTTAAATTTCGAAAACCCATAGGCATCAATTTTAATTTTCTTATTTGCCCTACAACCTTACAACGGTCCATTACTAGGGATCCACTCATCCATCCTAGTCAGATCCACTGCCCTTGCATGCACCAAGTCCTAACTGACTTGAGTCGACCATAAGGTCAACCATGCATGCTCCAGGGCTGAACGACCACAATGAGGTCTGGCAAGCGGGTGTGACCCCGGGCCTAACTCATGTGCGTTCATCGGTTGTCTCAATCAGACATCGCTACACGCCTGTCTGCAGTCGACCTGTAGCCACCACGTGCTTGCGCACAGGTGCTACCTGGTCAACCCATCAAGGCTGTCAGATGGTCTGATCAGACTTTTGGATCCAACCTAGGGGGTGACTTCAACCCTAATAACCCGTCTAAGGGTTTACTGCAAGGCCTTAGATCTAATGAGGTCGCGCAAGTAATATAGATTTTGAAAACCTAAGATGCGCCAACACATCAAACATGCGCAAAAGATAGAAACATACATAATAGATGTATTTTCGCAAGATGATAAACACTATCATAAAACTTTCGCATGTCATGTAGATCTAAGCATATGCGCAAACATGGATCAAACATGGAGACCAAGCATTAAGCAATCATAATAACATGCGTTAACCTAGGCTCTGATACCAATTGAAGGTCCCCTACACAAGGGGGGCGAAAACCCTAATAGGAGGCGCAATAACATTCTAGCGGAATCTAGGGCTTTCAAAATCGCATAGCATGTATTATGATCAACTTTAAAGCATGAAATGAACTCATACCGAAGCCATATAATGGAAGGTGCCTTGGAAGCAAGAGAACAAGAGAGCTCTCCTCCAAATCGTCACACACAAGATGATGTTGCTTCCTCCCTTGGTGCTCCTTGTGCTAGCAAGGTTCCAAGAGGTCCTTGTCGAGTGAAAGGGAAAGATGAGATGTCCTTCTCTTGGCCGAATCCTCCTCTACCTTCAAGGTGTCGCCACACACGAAAGCGTCAAGAGGAATATGGGCGAGAGGTGAGAATAGAGAGCACTCTATTCGGTCGTGAACAACATCTCCAAGTGGAGATCGTGGTTACTAAAAATAGCCACCACACTTCGCTCCAACGTTCACGCCAAGTGAACATGTCGCCAACTCCTCTCCCCTTGAACCATGCGCTCATTAAACGAGCCGGTTCAAATTGGTTTGGTCCAGAGACCAATTAAGCCAAGCAATCAAGTCCAGATCTCAAATAAACCCTAAGGCTCAGATCTGACCGTTGATCTCCTGATGCTCCTGATCTCATCGATCTAGCATCCAATCTCTCAATCGAAGCTTACCGATCTCAAGCCCTAATCAATCAAACATGATCAGACCAGATCTCACTCACAATCAGAGATTAAATCCCTTTAAACTGAACCCGAACAATTCAGTCCACTCGATCTGACTTAAGTAAGCCATATCATCAAATTGTGCGACCCTGAGGGTTTCCTTTAAATGTCGGTAACGATAACTCATGTTATCACGATCAGTGAGGGGTATCTAGCAACACATCACTGTCTCCCGATATAAAGGAAAGAGTCTTCCAAGACTACTCCCAAAACACAGCACAAGTGTGAATCCACATCACTAGGCATACATGTTTCCTTTGCCACTGGATGTTCTTATTGGACAAGCGTGTCAAGCTTGTAGCTCCAATATGATGAGCATGATTAGATCAGATGAACACAGTCACCTGGGTATGGCCATACACTTTTCTCAATCATCTCATCCAGGGGGCCCCTTTAGAACATCACACTCCTTAAACAAGGAGACGGCAATCCTATGTCTATCACTAGTGCCCTAACATGACTCAAGCTCATTATCCAAGATAGTCTATAACCATTGTGTTTCAAATGATATTGAACTACCTCAAAACAATGACAATCATCATTTAGAAAACACAAGTGATCTCAAGTCAGAGGAAATGTGCCACTTGTCATATTCAAAGATTATTCACATTGCGACAAACAATTGAACATCCTAGTAGGGTCTGTCCAGTACATCCAATGTACCCATGAGTCTACATCTTATTCCATGCTCGAAGCATCCTATAAGACTAGAACACATATTAGTCTTAACCATATCAAGGCTGTCTCATGTTCACCAAGATACATCGACTAAGGACATTATAGCCTGTCAGCCTAGCTGAACAGCTTTGAGACATTATTCAGAAGAACATATATTGCAGCAGACAATGTAGCTAACTGAATAATAACCATGCCTTTATAAACATAACAGTTTATTACATGATACTGATACATTCCCAAGGCCTCAAACATTAGGCTTAAGGGCATACCCCAACAGTCTCAACCAGACCTCGCTACACGCCTGTGATGCAATCGACCTATAGCCACCTTGTGCTTGCGCACAGGTGCCATCTGGTCGATCCATCTAGGCTGTCAGATGGTCTGATCAGACTATTGGATCTAACCTAGAGGGTGACTTCAACCCCATCAACCCGTCTAAGGGTTTATAGTCAGCGCATATAGATCTAATTGTTTGCGCGCAAGTAAACAAGTTTTTAATGAAATACCATTCAACAAACTAAACATGCGCCAACAAGATCATGCAAAAACATGAACAAAACACATGCGCCAACACCTAAAACCTAGCATGTAGATTCGCATGTGAAAAAGATCTATACTAGAGCGCAAACAAGGATCACAAAGCAATCATATAACCATACATACAACCGCAGCTCTGATACCAATTGTAGAAACCCCTTTCGAGAGGGGGGCGAGAACCCTAAACATGCATAACCGAAACCTTTGCATGGCGGAAATTAGGGATTCAAGAATCGCATGTATGATATATAATCAACTAGATGAAAGGTTGCTAAAATCAACAAAGGATCATACCGATGCCATAGTTTAGATGATGCCTTGGAAGCAAAGACTCGATTGCTTCTTCTCCAAAGGAATCGCACACAAGAGGAAGAAGGCCTACACTTCGATCGCTCCTTGTGCTAGCAAGGCACCAAAGTGTCTTTGATCGCTTGTAGGGGTGATGAAAGACTTGCTCGGCTTTCTCCACTAGACTTCGGCGTGAGTTCTCTTCTCTACACCCGAGAGTCCGCGAGAGGAAGAAGCGAGACAACCATCCACACGAAGTGGAGACGTTCAGCCAAAACGTGGAGACGTTTTTACACTTGAAAAACTGACTTTCCAATTATAGAAAGTCTTTAACTCCAAAACGTTTTGCGTTGAACTATTCGAAACTCACTGATTCACATCGAACCAAGCGCTCAATCATGAGCCGGTTCAAGGTCTTTGGTTCAATGACCAAACCGAATTAGCCCAAGCATTAAGTCAAGATCGAATTAAACCCTAAGGTCCTAGATCTGACCATTCATCTTCTGATGCTCCTGATCTGATCGATCTAGCATCAACACTCTCGATCGAAGCTTACCGATCTCAAGCCCTAATCAATCAAACATGATCAGACTAGATCTCACTTACAATCAGAGTTTAAATCCCTTTAAACTGAACCGAAACAATTCAGTCCACACGATCTGACTTAAGTAAGCCATATCATCAAATTGTGCGACCCTGAGGGTTTCCTTTAAATGTCGGTAACGATAACTCACGTTATCACGATCAGTGAGGGGTATCTAGCAACACATCACTGTCTCCCGATATAAAGAAAAGAGTCTTCCAAGACTACACCCAAACCACAGCTCAAGAGTGAATCCATTTCACTAGGCATGCATGTGTCCTTTGCCACTGGATGTTCTCATTGGACAAGCGTGTCAAGCCTGTAACTCCAATATGATGAGCATGATTAGATCAGATGAACACAGTCACCTGAGTATGGCCATACACTTTCTCAATCATCTCATCCAGGGGGGGCCCCATTAGAACATCACACTCCTTAAACAAGGAGACGGCAATCCTTTATCTATCACTAGTGCCCTAACCTGACTCAAGCTCACCATCCAAGATAGTCTATAATCATTATGTTTCAAATGATATTAAACCACCTCAAAACAATGACAATCATCATTTAGAAACACAAGTGATCTCAAGTCAAAGGACATGTGCCACTTGATGCAAACAAGGATTATTCACATTGTGACAAGCAATTGAATATCCTAGTAGGGTCTGTCCAGTACATCCAATGTACCCATGAGTCTACATCTTATTCCATGCTCGAAGCATCCTATAAGATTAGAACACATATTAGTCTTAACCATATCAAGGCTGTCTCATGTTCACCAAGATATTTCGACTAAGGACATATAGCATGTCAGCCTAGCTGAACAGCTTTGAGACATTATTCAGAAGTACACTTATTACAGCAGACAAGGTAACAAACTGAATAACAACCATTGCCTTTATAAACATAAAAGTTTATCACATGATACTGATACAATCCCAAGGCCTCAAACATTAGCCTTAAGGGCATACCCCAACAGTGGCAAGACTCTTCTTTAGGGATGTAGTGCGTTTACATGGGGTACCCCGAACCATTGTGTCGGATAGAGATGTTAAGTTTGTAGGACACTTCTGGATCACTTTATGGAAATTAATGGGCACTAAACTGAATTTTTCCACTGCTTACCACCCACAAACTAATGGTCAAACCGAAGTGGTAAACCGATCCCTTGGCAATATCTTAAGATGTTTAGTAGGGGCACATCCGGGAAATTGGGACAAATTACTACCAACTGCGGAATTTGCTTTTAATAGTGTTGTGAACCGAACCACGGGAGCGAGCCCTTTCCAGCTCAATTTTGGCTTCCAACCGCGTAAGCCAATTGACTTGGCCCCCTTACCATCCCCTTTCAAGCAAAATCATTCAGCCTTGTCCTTCGCACAACATATTGTCAAAATAAATAATGAAGTGAGGGATCATATAGCAAAGAACACACTTAGGTATGAATTGGCTGCTAACACCCATCGTGGTTCTATGACTTTGCAAGAAGGTGATTTGGTCATGCTAAGAAACCGAAAGGAGAGACAACATGGTGCCAACAACAAGCTGCAGCCGAGGGCCATGGGCCCCTTCCGGGTATTGAAGAAAGTTAATGACAATGCTTACATGATTGATTTACCACCAGCTCTGGGCATTCACGATACCATCAACATAGAAGATTTGACACTCTATAAAGATCCACTCCACATTGAAGCGCCGACACCACCCAAGAAATCTAGTCAGATACTCAAGGCTCAACAACGTTTACACAAACAAGGAGTTCAGAACCACTACCTCATCTAATGCGAGGACCACACCGAAGAGTGGCTCCCCGAAGAAGAAGTGCGCCTGCATCTGCGAAAGGAACTTGAGAGCTTCTCATTTAACTCTCCAGAGGAGAGTTCTCCCAACCCCGAGAAAGCTGATGTAGGGACACATACAAGAGGTCAACAAGGCTTCGCAAGATCCCAATTTGATATGGGATGAATGCTTAATTTACTTCAGCATTTTGAGAACTTACTTAATTTCTGTTTAGGTTTGTTAAATTCTGCATGGTATGGCATTGTAATACACTATAAACTCTTTTCATTTTCAGCACTTGTTGTTTTATGGTAGCTAGGATTAGCCTAGGTTTATTTTGATGTCTTTGTTTTTATTTTTAGTGGTTGTAATAGGTTGTTTTAGCCTAGGGTTGCACACATGTATCGCACATGCAGGTACCTAACTTTCCCTAACTCCAATGTGACCTTGGCATGCACATAAGAACAAAGGGAAACAAGGACAACATCAGCCGTTGAAGTTCAACACTATCAATCAATACCAACCAACCTTTGAAGATCCATTCAACATCAGCCGTTAGAAGCCACCCCAAAGCAACACGGCATCAAAATCAAGCCAGCCCAATTCCACATCAAATTCGTGTCACAAGAAGGACAAGACCAGCTCTAGCCAATGCAAACTAGCCACCTTGCCAAGTCGACATTTGCAGCCAATGGTAACAACAATTCGTTAGCATGCACAAAGGGAAACATCAACTAGCCAACAGCCAATAATCACCAATGGAAGTTCACGCATGGAATGCCAAGGGTCACTAAGAATTGTAATCGTTGGGGGAAGATAGGTTTTAAACTTGCGCATGTACACATTGCACTTAGTTTTGGATAATCTGAATTCTGGAAATCTTGTGTTGTGTTTCTTGAGTTGAGCTTGCTCCTCATTGGGTTGAGCTTGCTCCCCTGTGGTTACCATTCCATCATTCCCCTGTCGACCCTCCACCATCCAGCTCCTCGAGTCTTCCTCCATTGCTGGACCGCGGCACTGTTCCTTACTAGGCTACTACTATTCGATTGCGGGTTCCTTAGTTCCCAGCCGATTTTCCCTCAGATCTGAAGTGGAGTAGCACCCTAAGACTTCATCAGCATCTGGAGATCCTCTGACGAAGCTTGCTGTTGGGAGAGGCAAAGGGGGTTGGCCCCTTCCCTTAAGGGGCCCTAAGGTGTGTTCATTCCATCATCCCTAAATTGCACTTACCGTTCTTTCGAATTTGAGCCACATACCTAGGGTGATTCTTGGGCTAGAAAATTATTCTACATTAATTAGGCGCCTACTTATCCCCATTAAGCCCCTAGGTGCCAATGGGATAAGTTTCTTCCCCATTATTCCCTTATGCCCTATTCTCTCTTCATGACTACTTGTTATTGGGCCTCATTGGGTAATGAGCTAGCCCAAACTTCATTGCACAAGTTGATTAAGCCATTGGATCCAATCCAATGCAACCCTAACTCAAATGTGACCAACCATGGTCAATTTCGGGTCAACCTGGCAAAAATGAAGTTTGGCTCTAATAAGTCTCTTCCATCTCATCGGGTCCATTGGCGCTGACGAAATTTCCCAAATAGATCTGAGTTATCCAATAACTCGATCATAAGGCTTCCCGATCAATACGACAACTCGAGTATCAAGGTGTGCGACCCTGTAGGTTCCTCTAACATTGACAATGATGACCTAAGGTCATTACAAGCAGTGAGTGGCACCTAGCAGTGCATTGCTGCTACCCAAGTCATCAGAATGGATATCGACATCGACATCCGCATCATCGAAAGTAGGAATAGATGCATTACAGTTTCTTTGCCAAACTAATATCCGATAGGACAAGTGTGTCACCACTTGTTTTCACACAATCTCATGGTCATGACTAAATCAGGTTTTCACCTGGGTATGGCCATACACTTTCAGTCATAGAACCATAGGGGATCCCCATGGATATCAAGCTTCCCTCAGGAACGGGCAAATCCTTTGTCTGTACATTGACCTTCTCATATGGGTCGTGACATACTCAATGACAACCGTTATGACCTCCCAACTACGGTGAGGTGTTAGATTGTATCAAAGTATGTCCTTAACCATACAGAAGAGTCAATGACCTCAAGTCAAGGGATCAATGCATCTCCTGTCACTTGTGAGAATAACTCATGACATCAAGTCATTGCCTAACAGTGGGTCAGTCCAGTATACCTACCACTGATATACACAAATGTCTATGTTAGCACCTTGTGCCTAACCAGCCCATATACAGTCTCACAAGTGTTAGGGAATACCAGGTGTAATTTAAAATTTTGCAGTCCCAGGACGCAGCAGAAGAACCATTACACCCGAAACATATTCCGGTCCCAAGGATCCATGCGAGAGAGAAGACACAAGGATGTGTTAGAGATGTACCTCTTTTGCTTGTCTAGTTGCCGAAGCCATGTTGAAGGCGCCCAAGTGTTCGCCCTCTACAAGTATCCACGCGTCGACTCCTTGATCGTTGCTCCCTTCCACACTTGGTGCTAGCCTCGGGAAGAGAATCAAGCCTTAGGGTTCCTTCACTTTTCTTGCGCAACCTCCAAGATGAAAACGCCAAGAAGAGATGAGGAGGAAGATGATGCCGCCAAGTTACTTCCTTCTTCTTCTTTGCTTGCACCACCTTCAAGCAAGGTGCGCCTATGGCCAAGGAAGGGAGAGAGCTTGTGGCAAGGAGATGCCACCAAGCACTAAGAGTCCTTGCGCCAAGAAGAGAGGGAGAGGAAGAACTTGCAGCTCCAAGGAAGAAGATTGTGCCAAATCTATGTTGCTCTCGCCCCTTGCACTCCAAGTCTCTCTAAGAGATATGTCACTCCTTCAAGATGTTGTCCACACGAATCAACCTCTAAGAGGGGGCGGCAAGGGTCCTATTAATAGGACAAGGGGTGGCTAGGGCAATGGCTAGGATCATGCCAAGTGGGCGGTTAGGATAAAGGAGTCTTGAGGTAAGGAAAGTCTCCAAGACTTTACCATAAACCTCATTCAACCTATCCTAATTTGCCCAATGGCCATATCAGCCCAAGACATGCCTTAGAGGCATGCATTCCATCCAAGGAGAAGGGCTAGGTGCAACAAGCAAGAGGAATTCGGCTAGGGTGGTGTCTTGGGAGAAATTAGGGTTTGAGGTAAGGTAAGTCTCCAAGACTTTACCATATACCTCTTCCCAACATCCATATGCGCCTAGGAACTTCCCATAAAAGTTCTCAAGCCATATTAGCCCCAAGACTTGCCGTAGAGGCAAGGTTTCCATCAAGGGAGAAAGGGCAAGGCGCCTTTTACTTCATTAATGAAGCAAAACCGCCAACTTCACCCCATTATGCCCCTAGGCGCTAATGGGTGAAGACTTCTCCCCATTATACCCTTTTAGCCAATTCTCTCTTCATGACAACTAATTATTCGGCCTCATTGGATAATGAGCTAGCCCAAACTTCATGGCATAGGTTGATTAAGCCATTTGATCCAATCCAATGCAACCCTAATCCAAATGTGATCAATCTAGGTCAATTTCGGGTCAACCTGCCAAAAATGAAGTTTGGCTCCAATAACTTTCTTCCAACTCATCAGGCCCATTGGCACTGACGAAATCTTCCAAATGGATCCACGTTATCTAATAACTTGATCCTAAGGCTTCTGATTAAAGCAACGTCAAGAGTCTATTACGTGTGACCCCGTAGGATCCATATGACGATGGCAATGATGTAAACATCATAAGTAGTGAGGGGTATCTAGCAACACATCACTACTACCCATATCATAGGACTTAAGTCATTATGGCAACAACTCCTAACAAGCAACGAGGATTCCCATTGCATTATAGATCCTTTGCCTAAGCTGATATCCTGCCATTGGATTAGTCTCAAGTTTATCAATCCAATGCATTGGTCATGACTCAACAAGTGTGGCCACACATTCCTGTCATGCACCAATAAGGTGGGGCGCCCCGAGTGGATATCATGCTTCCAATAAGGAAGGGGCAAATCCTACTATTGGTCACTCATGTCTCTACGTGACTTATGACATGCCCAATGACAGTCGTTTTGGTCTCCCAATTACGGAGAGACGTAAGACTGTATCAAAGAATAGCCATCATCAAATCTAGACATGAATACCTCAAGTCTAAGGATCAATGCAAACCTCTTGCATGTGAGATTGACTTGTTGACTAGACAAGTCAATCCTCACGGTGGATCACTCCAGTGCATCCAATGCACCTGTATGTCTGCGTTACTGTGCCCCGCACTTAACCAGCCCATACACCAGTCTCACATGTACCAAAGCTGTCCCATATCTGCTAAGGTACCTTGTCTGGGGATTTCTTATGAGAATGGATCCAATCCAAACTCCTAGGACATTATACATGCAACTCAATACATCAACGCAGGTAGAGAAGTCTGCATAATAACGACCATGCCTCTATAAAGAATAATAATTCCATCAAAGTACATTCAAACAATGTCCGACCATGTCCAAACATTGGTCTGCAGGGCATAAACACCAACAATCTCCCACTTGCACTAAGACCAAGGACAACTGATGCTTAGTCATTTCCAATGTCTCTAGTATGACCCATTTAGCTTCCGCTGCGCCAGAGGCTATGTCAGTGGGTTTTTCCAGATTGCTATCTGTGTTTATTTTTACAAATTTGATCATCATCCCTGTCCATGATCTCTAAGATCAGATGATATGCTGCAGTACATACTTGAGCACTAAGTTCCTTCCCTTATGCTATGGCCCCAGTAAGAACTATACTGGACCATCAAGCACCAGGAACTAAATCAGGTTCAAATGAATGAAGTTGCTTCCTTGGCTGCCACAAGGAGCTGCAATGTACTCAGCCTTATTTGTAGAATTTTGCCACTATGGTTTGCATAATGCTCTTTCAGCACACAACACCACAACAAGGCAAAGCGCAAATCCTGGCTGTGGTCATAAGACTGGAACGAAGTATCAGTGTACCCTTGTACACAAAATTGTTCCTGTCTATCATAGACTAGACTTCAATCCTTTATACTTCCCAAGTATATATAAGGATTGCTTTCGCAACTCAAAAGCTAACTTAGACATTTTCTTATGGAGTGGCAGTACATCTGTTTGCATGGCATCATAGTAGTATATTTGCATGACTATTCAAAGATGGAACCACATCCAATGTGTTCCTTTTTTCTTTCTTTGAAATTCACCACACAGTGGTGTACTAAGTAAGCTGTGAGATAACTCCACACTTCTTAGGACAGTCATCAAATTCTCCACTAATCACCTTGATCCAATCAAAGTGCTTTAATAGATCCTCCAATTTGACTCAATACTTCATTTGTGAACTTCTTGGATTTTTCCAAAGTTCTTAGGTTGGATAAGGCATACCCACACCTGATGAAGCATATAACACCTCTTAGTGATTGTTTACACGGGCCCACATACATTGCTGTGTAATAGATCCAACAAGCCAATAATCCTTTCACCCTTTATGGTGAAGTTAGCATCTGTCACATTGTTCCTTTGAACTAGGCTCACATGTATCATAATCCTCAAAGGATAATGATCCCAATAGTCCATGGACCTTTGGATGTGACCATTGTTCTATGGTTCAAGAGACAATGCTATAAGAAGGTGTTTATTGAATCATTGGATCTGATCTTGTGTTACATATAGAACCACAAACTATTATCAACTATATCACTTCAATAGAACATCTCAGATTTAAAGAAAATATCATATATTATTTCAAACTGAAATCCTTTCCAAAAGGAATGATGTTCTAATACATAAGATGATAATAGCAAAGTTCTAGATAAAGTCTTCAAGGCAGTGAGATGATATCAACAGCAGGATCCAATGCTCCGTCCCTGACCCGAGAGTCGATCCCATCAAGCCTCTTCGTCCTACTTCCTTTGAGCTCTTGCACATGTAAAACATATGTGAGCCTCACATACGGTGTTGGGGTATGCCCTTAAGGCTAATGTTTGAGGCCTTGGGATTGTATCAGTATCATGTAATAAACTCTTATGTTTATAAAGGCATGGTTGTTATTCAGGTTGTTATATTGTCTGCTGCAATAATTGTACTTCTGAATAATGTCTCAAAGCTGTTTAGCTGGGCTAACATGCTATAATGTCCTTAGTCGAGATATCTTGGTGAACATGAGACAGCCTTGATATGGTTAAGACTAATATATGTTCTAATCTTATAGGATGCTTCGAGCATGGAATAAGATGTAGACTCATGGGTACATTGGATGTACTGGACAGACCCTACTAGGATATTCAATTGTTTGTCACAATGTGAATAATCCTTGATTGCGACAAGTGGCACATTTCCTCTGACTTGAGATCACTTGTGTTTCTAAATGATGATTGTCATTGTTTTGAGTTAGTTCAATATCATTTGAAACATAATGATTATAGACTATCTTGGATGGTGAGCTTGAGTCAGGTTAGGGCACTAGTGATAGACAAAGGATTGCCGTCTCCTTGTTTAAGGAGTGTGATGTTCTAAAGGGGCCCCCTGGATGAGATGATTGAGAAAGTGTATGGCCATACCCAGGTGACTGTGTTCATCTGTTCTAATCATACGCATCATATTGGAGCTACAAGCTTGACACGCTTGTCCAATAAGAACATCCAGTGGCAAAGGAAACATGCATGCCTTGTGAGTTGATTCACACTTGTGCTGTGGTTTGGGTGTAGTCTTGGAAGACTCTTTTCTTTATATCGGGAGACAGTGATGTGTTGCTAGATACCCCTCACTGATCGTGATAACGTGAGTTATCGTTACCGACATTTAAAGGAAACCCTCAGGGTCGCACAATTTGATGATATGGCTTACTTAAGTCAGATCGTGTGGACTGAATTGTTCAGGTTCAGTTTAAAGGGATTTAATCTCTGGTTGTAAGTGAGATCTGGTCTAATCATGTTTGATTGATTAGGGCTTGAGATCGGTAAGCTTCGATCGAGAGATTGGATGCTAGATCAGTGAGATCAGAAGCATCAAGAGATCGACGGTCAGATCAAGAGCCTTAGGGTTTAATGTGATCTGGACTAATTGCTTGGGTTAATTGGTCTATGAACCAAACCAAATTGAACCAGCTCATTGGTTGAGCGCATGGTTCAAATTGAGAGGAGTTTGCGATTGGGGTAAACCCATGATCGCATGTGAGTGAGTGGCTTTCTATTTTTAGAAAGCATGATCACATACGTGACCATTACTCACGTTCACGCCTAAGGCACTCTACTCTCTCGCCTCTCCTCCTCTCTTGTCGCCAACTTGAGTTATTCGTTTTTGGCACTCTCGTGTGGTGAAGAGATTGACGCAAGGAGAAGGAAGTAATCGCCAAGCAAAGGAGATCTCTCCCCTTCCATTCGACAACGACTTCTTGGAACCTTGCTAGCACAAGGAGCACCAAGGAAGAGTAGGCGACACCAATTGTGTGCGTCACCTTTGGAGAAGGAGCACTTGCGCCTTTCCTTCCAAGACACCATCTAAGCGATGGCAATGGTGAGAATCGTTTATGGAATTTAAAGTTGAACATATTATATGCATAGATCATTGAAACCCCTTCCGCTACATCAAAAATTTTCATATGCGCCTCCTATAGGGTTTCGCCCCCTTAGTTAGGGGACTTTCAATTGGTATCAGAGCCAGTTATTGCATGCTAATATGTTTGCTTTCTTTGTGATCCTATGCATTGATCTATATGTTACATGATGTTAGAGATATTTTTATTTCTCTTAGCCGCATGTTTTCATGTAGGCGCATTTGTTCATGTAGGCGCATATGTTTGTTTTCTCAAACTTCTTATGACATGCGCGACTCATTATAGATCTAAGGCCCTGCATTAAACCCTTAGACGGGTTATTAGGGTTGAAGTCATCCCCTAGGTTAGATCCAGACAGTCTGATCAGACCATCTGACAGCCTTGATGGGTTGACCAGATAGCATCTGTGCGCAAGCACCAGATGGCTATAGGTCGACTGCAGACAGGCGTGTAGCGATGTCTGATTGAGACGACTAGCAAACACACATGAGTTAGGCCCGGGGTCACACCCGCTTGCCAGAACTCATGAGGGTTGTTCGGCCCTGGCGCATGCATGGTTGACCTTTGGTCGACTCAAGTCAGTTATGACTTGGTGCATGCAAGGGCAGTGGATCTGACTAGGTTGGATGAGTGGATCCCTAGTAATGGACCGTTGTAAGGTTGTAAGGCAAATAAGGAAATTAAAATTGATGCCTATGGGGTTTTTCAAAAAAAAAATTTAATTTTCTTGAATGGATCACATCTTGGATGATGCCTATGTTTGTTTATTTATTCTTATGTGGGCTGCCCATATTAAATGTGTGCTGTGCTGGGGCCTGCGTGCCTGGACTTTAAAGTTGTAAATTAATTATTGTGATCTGCGTATCACATTGTATTTAATTTATAAAATGTAATTGACCTGCGTGTCAATCTTGTCTAGATAGATTAATTTGTAAATTAATCAGACAAGAGCACAGAGCACACATGGCAGAGGCGCATGCAGCAGTGGCTAGACCAGGTGGGAGGTCCAGGGTTCGACTCTGGGACCAGGCGCATTTTCCCTGGTGGGTGCACCTGAGCTGCAGATGGCGCTTGGGCCCTGGTTTGGGCCAGATGAGCAGCTAAAGTCCCATGAAGAAAAGCAAGTGAAGACTTAAGTATCTTAAGGTCTTACTTAGGCTATGGGCTTTTACCACATAAGATCCATGCTTTCTTTTATTGTTTAAATAAATAGAACAGCATGATTTATTTATCTTCTGCTATCACCATAGGAATTGCATGATAGTGAAGAAGATAAAAGACCGTTAAAATCCAACGCTTAAATATCAAGCTCGTAAGCCTTCTGATGCGAAACCTCACTGTTCTGATTATCGTTGGAGCCGTGTTGTACCCACTCAGTGGGCACGTCCATCTATCTTCAGACGGTGCGGGATTACACCTGCGTGTTACAGAGAAGGGATTTATCGCTTCTCGTTGCTCAGCATAGCACGTGGTGGTCCAGGGAGTAGGTCGGGTCAGCTTGACCATGTAGGCTACATATGTGGCGCATATGGTAGCGCATGGAGGCAGCCATCTGTGGGGTCAGAGATTGTGTTGTACCAACTCAGTTGGCACAGTCTGCTGGATTGCCCAGATGAAGGGGAATCGCACGGGTTGGCGATTGGCTGGGACAGCCTACCAGAGATTAGTGCTTGTACTCTCTGTGCATCTTATCTCGCCTGAGCGGGACGCGGAGACCAAGTATGAAATCTGGATCCCATCTCACTAAAAGAGTTCTACTCTTTCGGGCTGTTTTGCTGGATTTTTCAGCCAGATAAAATAGTGAGAAAAAGAATCTTTCTTAAGTCCTGATTGATTCTTAACATTGATACTGACCTTGTTGTTCTTGCATTGTTGTAGATACCTGCAGCAACGAACACCATGAGCTTCAATGTGCGATCCCTACTGGAAAGGGAGAAGTTTGCTGGGCCGAACTTCTCAGACTGGTTCGGACACCTTAAGATTGTTCTTAAGGCAGAGAGGAAACTGTATGTCCTCGAGATGGCCATACCGCCTCAGCCCGCTCCGAACGCCGCAAGGGCGGTTCGGGAAGCTTATGAAAAGCATGTCAATGATAGCATTGATGTCGCTTGCCTGATGCTAGCGTCTATGACGCCACCGCTGCAGCGTCAGCATGAGGATATGTCTGCTATAGACATGATAGCAAACCTCAAGATGCTCTATGCTGCACAGGCGAGGACAGAACGCTATAATCTGACAAAGCTGTTCTTTCAGAGCAAACTGGCTGAAGGGAGCCCAGTGGGAGCTCACGTGCTCAAGATGATTGGGCACAAGGAGGCTCTAGAGAAACTGGGGCATACCATCAACCAGGAGCTTGCTGTAGACATTATTCTGCAGTCTCTTCCGCCCTCTTTCGATGCGTTCATTATTAACTTTAATATGAACAAAATCGATTGTACTCCGGTAGAGCTGCTGAATATGCTCTTGACTACTGAGGAAACTCTGAAGGGAAAGCCTTCAACCTCTGTCTTAATGGTTCCTTCTAGGAACAAGAAGAAGGGGAAGAAGGGCAAGGCCCCTGTCAAGAGTTACAGCAAGGCTCTGAAGCAAAAAGTTAAGCGGTCAAAGGAATACAGATGTTTCCACTGTGGCCAGCTGGGTCACTGGAAAAAGGACTGTAAAGCGTTCCAAGGAGACAAGAGGGGAAGCATCGCTTCTGGCTCAGGTATATACGTGACGGAAGTCATGGTTTCATCTTCTTCTATATCATGGGTGTTGGACACTGCATGTGGAGTTCACATTTGTTCAAATGTACAGGAACTCAAGAGAAGAAGATAGGTGGGACAGCATGAGGTGGACCTACGAGTTGGAAACGGGGCACGGGTTGCTGCTGTTGCTGTAGGAGACTATTTCATCTCTTTGCCATCTGGGCTTGTATTAGAACTAAACAGTTGTTACTTTGTTCCCAGCATTACTAAGAATATTATCTCCATTCCTGCTCTTGTCAGGAAGGGATTTTCCTTTGAATGCAATATTTCAAAGTGTGTTTTATCTCTTGATAATATAGTTTATGCTACTGGTTCAATTAATAATGGGTTATTCATGTTGGACATGGAATGTTCTATACAGCAGATTGATATTAAGAAAGCCAAGTATGCTGATGACAGCACCTTGCTATGGCATAGTAGTTTAGGCCATATTAACAAGAAACGCATTAAGCGGTTGCATGATCATGGACTGCTGGGATCATTCTCCTATGAGGAGATTGATACATGCAAAGCTTGTTTAATGGGTAAAATGACGAAGTCACCTTTTTCTAACAAAGGTCAAAGGGCTTCAGGTTTACTTGACCTTATACACAGTGATGTGTGTGGGCCATTTAGTAAACATGCCAGAGGTGGCTATCAGTACTTCATTACCTTTACTGATGATTTCAGTAGGTATGGGTATGTCTATTTGATGAGACATAAAAGTGAATCTTTTGACAAGTTCAAACAGTTCAAGAATGAAGTACAGAATCAGCTAGGCCGAAGTATCAAGGCACTTCGTTCTGATCGAGGTGGAGAATACCTAAGTCGAGAATTTACTGACTATCTAAAGGAGTGTGGGATTATCTCACAGCTCACTCCGCCAGGAACACCGCAATGGAATGGTGTGTCCGAAAGGAGAAATAGAACCCTACTTGATATGGTTCATTCTATGATGAGTCAGGCTACTCTTCCATATTCCTTTTGGGGTTTTGCACTGGAAACAGCTGCAAAGGTACTAAACCGAGTGCCATCCAAGGTAGTTTCTAAGACGCCATATGAGTTATGGTATGGGAAACAGCCGAGCTTAACATTTATCAGGATCTGGGGCTGCGAGGCTTATGTCAAAAAGCTCGCCTCTGGGAAACTAGAGAGCAGATCTGACAAATGTATCTTTGTCGGTTACCCTAAGGAAACTAAGGGTTATTATTTCTACGATCCCAAAGAGAACAAGGTATTTGTTGCTCGGACGGCTATATTTCTTGAGAAGGAGTTTCTTCTGCAAGAGGCCAGTGGGAGAGAAATAAAGCTGGATGAGAATCCAGAGGAAGGACAAAGTGCTCAAGCGCAGTTGGATGAGCCTGAGCCGGTGGATCAGGTTATTGAACAACCTGAGGCTCAGATATCACGGGAACCGCGAAGATCGGGAAGGATCCGTCGATAGCCTAAGCGCTATGACGGAGTCTACATCATTGATAATGATGAACCCCTCACTTATGCGGATGCGGTCAGTGGACCGGAGTCAGCGAGATGGCTTGAAGCTATGCGGGCCGAGATGGACTCCATGTCAGATAACCAAGTCTGGGATTTGGTTGATCCGCCTCCGGGAGTTATCCCTATAGGCTGTAAATGGATCTTCAAGAAGAAGATTGACATGGATGGTAACGTGGTTACCTATAAAGGCAGGCTAGTTGCGAAAGGTTTCAAACAAATCTACGGGATAGATTATGATGAAACTTTCTCACCTGTAGCTATGTTTAAGTCTATTCGGATTCTTTTCACAATAGCAGCATATTATGATTATGAGATTTGGCAAATGGATGTGAAGACAGCTTTCCTGAATGGAAATCTGGATGAGGATGTGTATATGACGCAACCAGAAGGTTTCACTAATCCATCAGATCGTCATAAGATATGCAAGTTAAAGAAGTTTATTTATGGACTTAAACAAGCATCAAGAAGCTGGAATATTCGTTTTGATGAATCAATCAGTGAGTTTGGTTTCATCAAGAACGAGGATGACCCGTGTGTATATAAGAGGTTTAGTGGGAGCGTGATTACTTTCCTAGTCCTCTACGTCGATGATATCATGATCATTGGAAATGACATTCCTGAAATGCATGCGGTTAAGGCATGGTTAAGGAAATGTTTCCAGATGAAAGATTTAGGAGAAGCAGCCTATGTATTAGGTGTGAAGATCTACAGGGATAGATCTAAGAGGCTTCTCGGGCTGTGCCAGAGTACTTACATCGATAAAGTCCTGGAGAGATTCCATTTAGAGAATTCTAAAAGAGGATATCTTCCAGTCAGACATGGTCTGAATCTTTCGAAGAGTCAGTGTCCACAAACACAGACTGAGAAAGATGAAATGGACAATACGCCTTATGCTTCGGCTATTGGGTCCATTATGTATGCGATGTTGTGTACTCGCCCAGACGTTGCTTACAGGTTAAGCGTGACCAGTCGGTTCCAAAGTAATCCAGGTTTGGCGCACTGGATTGCAGTCAAGAACATTTTAAAATATCTGCGGAGGACCAAAGATATGTTCTTGATATATGGTGGTCAGGAAGAACTCAGTATTGAAGGATATACTGACGCTTCGTTCCAGTCTGACCAGGATGATTTCCGATCGCAATCAGGCTATGTATTTAGCTTGAATGGAGGAGCAGTGGTGTGGAAGAGTTTCAAACAGTCAACTGTTGCTGATTCCACAACAGAAGCCGAGTATGTTGCAGCCTCGGAAGCATCCAAGGAGGCAGTGTGGATTCGTAAGTTCGTGAGAGAACTTGGTGTTGTTCCTTCGAGTGCAGATCCTTTGGTTATCTTTTGTGATAACACTGGAGCAATCGCACAAGCAAAGGAACCACGGTCGCACCAGAAGTCCAAGCACATACAGAGACGGTTTCATTTGATCCGGGAGATCATTGATCGTGGCGAGATCAAAGTCTGCAAGGTTCATACAGATGACAATCTGGCAGACCCGCTTACCAAGCCTCTGGCGCAGAAGAAGCATGAGAAGCACTGTAATAATATGGGTTTGAGATTTCTCAACCATTAGATTAAGTGCAAGTGGGAGATTGTTGGGGTATGCCCTTAAGGCTAATGTTTGAGCCCTTGGGATTGTATCAGTATCATGTAATAAACTCTTATGTTTATAAAGGCATGGTTGTTATTCAGGTTGTTATATTGTCTGCTGCAATAATTGTACTTCTGAATAATGTCTCAAAGCTGTTTAGCTGGGCTAACATGCTATAATGTCCTTAGTCGAGATATCTTGGTGAACATGAGACAGCCTTGATATGGTTAAGACTAATATGTGTTCTAATCTTATAGGATGCTTCGAGCATGGAATAAGATGTAGACTCATGGGTACATTGGATGTACTGGACAGACCCTACTAGGATATTCAATTGTTTGTCACAATGTGAATAATCCTTGATTGCGACAAGTGGCACATTTCCTCTAACTTGAGATCACTTGTGTTTCTAAATGATGATTGTCATTGTTTTGAGTTAGTTCAATATCATTTGAAACATAATGATTATAGACTATCTTGGATAGTGAGCTTGAGTCAGGTTAGGGCACTAGTGATAAACAAAGGATTGCCGTCTCCTTGTTTAAGGAGTGTGATGTTCTAAAGGGGCCCCCTGGATGAGATGATTGAGAAAGTGTATGGCCATACCCAGGTGACTGTGTTCATCTGTTCTAATCATACTCATCATATTGGAGCTACAAGCTTGACACGCTTGTCCAATAAGAACATCCAGTGGCAAAGGAAACATGCATGCCTTGTGAGTTGATTCACACTTGTGCTGTGGTTTGGGTGTAGTCTTGGAAGACTCTTTTCTTTATATCGGGAGACAGTGATGTGTTGCTAGATACCCCTCACTGATCGTGATAACGTGAGTTATCGTTACCGACATTTAAAGGAAACCCTCAGGGTCGCACAATTTGATGATATGGCTTACTTAAGTCAGATCGTGTGGACTGAATTGTTCAGGTTCAGTTTAAAGGGATTTAATCTCTGATTGTAAGTGAGATCTGGTCTAATCATGTTTGATTGATTAGGGCTTGAGATCGGTAGCTTCGATCGAGAGATTGGATGCTAGATCAGTGAGATCAGAAGCATCAAGAGATCGACGGTCAGATCAAGAGCCTTAGGGTTTAATGTGATCTGGACTAATTGCTTGGGTTAATTGGTCTATGAACCAAACCAAATTGAACCAGCTCATTGGTTGAGCGCATGGTTCAAATTGAGAGGAGTTTGCGATTGGGGTAAACCCATGATCGCATGTGAGTGAGTGGCTTTCTATTTTTAGAAAGCATGATCACATACGTGACCATTACTCACGTTCACGCCTAAGGCACTCTACTCTCTCGCCTCTCCTCCTCTCTTGTCGCCAACTTGAGTTATTCGTTTTTGGCACTCTCGTGTGGTGAAGAGATTGACGCAAGGAGAAGGAAGTAATCGCCAAGCAAAGGAGATCTCTCCCCTTCCATTCGACAATGACTTCTTGGAACCTTGCTAGCACAAGGAGCACCAAGGAAGAGTAGGCGACACCAATTGTGTGCGTCACCTTTGGAGAAGGAGCACTTGGGCCTTTCCTTCCAAGACACCATCTAAGCGATGGCAATGGTGAGAATCATTTATGGAATTTAAAGTTGAACATATTATATGCATAGATCATTGAAACCCCTTCCGCTGCATCAAAAATTTTCATATGCGCCTCCTATAGGGTTTCGCCCCCTTAGTTAGGGGACTTTCATACGGTACCCAGTACCCATGAATAAGAAGTAGACAAAAGACCTCGGTAACACAATACCTGAAGTGGATGGATTACATCCCTTCTTCTTTGCCATGCACTTCTTGGCCATTAATCCTCTTCGAAATGCCCATGCATTCCCAGTCTTCGGAAGTATTAGCTTCGAAGATACAGAACTATGGTCATTCTCAGATTTAGGCATACACTCTGAAGATCCAACAGAACTCTCCTGATCATTGTCTATAGAGCATGGCATGAAGAGACCTTTGAGATGTATGATAAGATCATAAATCCCCATCTCATCACATTCAACCTTGACCTCTGGGGTCATGCACTCTAAGACAAGAGCAGTGTACTGTTCGTTATCTTCACAATGTTCAAGATAGACATTCCACTCCCACTCATTAGTGAAATACACACTGGGCTGGGATGGAGGTCTTTCAAGAAGATGCACCTTATTCTCTTGTTCCAGTATCTTGGACAAAATCTTGAACCAATTTGTCCAGTTTGTCCCATCCAACTTATTTTTATAAAGTTTCAATCTTAGATCAGGAGATGCCATCTACAATAAGCAAATAAGTAAAATAAGTACTATGATAAAGCATTTAAGAAGGACTTTAAATTTAAATGCTATGCTCCCACTACTTCCAAAACAAGTTGAGAACTCTCAAACTCAACATGGAAATAAGTGAGTAGGATCCTAATTTCACATGAGGTCTCCGCGACTCACGAGGGTGAGTTGGGATGCACAGAGTTTCTCATGCTTCCTTAGGTAGGCATGCCAGCCAATTGTGCCGTGCACAATTCCTCTTAGTTAAGACAGACTAGGCGCCCTATGTCCAGCGAGGGCTGGATACAACACAAAACCCTATCCTCTCAACAGCTGCCTCTAGTGATTCATCATGTTAGTGTCATATGAAAAACTAGTCAAGTCTGGTCCTAACCATTATGCCCAGGGCTAACGAATTCCTTGCGAAGGCACGCCCAGGTTAAAACTGGACTGGGGAAATCTTTCACCTCACACCTTCTAAAGATAGGTGGGTGTGTCCCATGAGGGTGGGAAACAGTTCACAACACCACCGATCGATAGTTTGATGAGGGCTACACGTTAGAAGGCTATTGACTTGATATTTCAATGAGAGTTTTTCACGTTTATTTTATTCTTTTCTAGCATACAGTTTTCCTATGGTTATGGTAGCAAAGGAAAAACATCACAAGCATGCTATGGACAAAATAATAAACCATCACAGGCATGCTAGTTTGGTCGATATGGTCATAGCCCTTTTCATACACATAACTTGTCACGAGCCATGTGACATGTTATCGTGCATCCAAGGGTTGCGAGTCCCTAAAGCAGATCAGCCCATGCCAGAAGCCGAAAGCAAGTGTCCTTCCTTCAGTCGCAAGTCCATCACCACGCTTCTAAGCTGGCGCCACTTCTGACTTCGATTGAAGAAGACTCCTTGTTGTCAAGATGAAGCCTTAACCTATCATGTAATTCTATATCTATTCTAAACAAGATGAAAAATTCTTTACAACAAGATAGGGAGAGAACCACACGCAGGTGGAAAGAGTTTTACAAGCATTCATTATAAGTGGAAACATGCTTCTACATCACAACACAGGAGGGCACTTGCTATGACCATATCAACCCAATCAAGTGGCGCATGTAAAATTTGAAAATCCGGCAAAATCAAATTTTAGCACCTTATGCGCCAACATCATCCAAAGCACTCTCTTAACCAAATTTATGCTAAAATTGGGATCAAGTTTCATGATGATTTCATGGACCCTATCGGCTGGCAATTTTGTCAGATCAAGAGACCCGGCCAGTCCGAAGACACAATGCCCGTCCTACTTGACAAAATTACGTGCGCCTTTGGTTTTAAATCAATCATAAACAAAATCCAAATTTCAGCCACAAAGATGAGAAGAGAGGTTTGGATGAAAACACTTTCTACGTGAAACGCGCATGGATAGATGAAAAATTTTCAAAAAATTTTCATACAAGCAAACATACACCTTATGTTTCTCGCAAGTAGCTCTAATACCACTGTTAGGGAATACCGGGTGTAATTTAAAATTTTATAGTCCCAGGACGTAGCGGAAGAACCATTACACCCAAAACATATTCTGGTCCCAAGGATCCATGCGAGAGAGAAGACACAAGGATGTGTTAGAGATGTACCTCTTTTGCTTGTCTAGTTGCCGAAGCCATGTTGAAGGCGCCCAAGTGTTCGCCCACTACAAGTATCCACGCGTCGACTCCTTGATCGTTGCTCCCTTCCACGCTTGGTGCTAGCCTCGGGAAGAAAATCAAGCCTTAGGGTTCCTTCACATTTCTTGCGCCACCTCCAAGATGAAAACGCCAAGAAGAGATGAGGAGAAAGATGATGCCGCCAAGTTACTTCCTTCTTCTTCTTTGCTTGCACCACCTTCAAGCAAGGTGCGCCTATAGCCAAGGAAGGGAGAGAGCTTGTGGCAAGGAGATGCTACCAAGTACTAAGAGTCCTTGCGCCAAGAAGAGAGGGAGAGGAAGAACTTTCGGCTCCAAGGAAGAAGATTGCGCCAAATCTATGTTGCTCTCGCCCCTTGCACTCCAAGTCTCTCCAAGAGATATGTCACTCCTTCAAGATGTTGTCCACACGAATCAACCTCTAAGAGGGGGGCGGCAAGGGTCCTATTAATAGGACAAGGGGCGGCTAGGGCAATGGCTAGGATCATGCCAAGTGGGCGGTTAGGATAAAGGAGTCTTGAGGTAAGGAAAGTCTCCAAGACTTTACCATAAACCTCATTCAACCTATCCTAATTTTCCCAATGGCCATATCAGCCCAAGACATGCCTTAGAGGCATGCATTCCATCCAAGGAGAAGGGCTAGGCGCAACAAGTAAGAGGAATTCGGCTAGGGTGGTGTCTTGGGAGAAATTAGGGTTTGAGGTAAGGTAAGTCTCCAAGACTTTACCATATACCTCTTCCCAACATCCATATGCGCCTAGGAACTTCCCATAAAAGTTCTCAAGCCATATTAGCCCCAAGACTTGCCTTAGAGGCAAGGTTTCCATCAAGAGAGAAAGGGCAAGGCGCCTTTTACTTCCTTAATGAAGCAAAACTGCCCACTTCACCCCATTATGCCCCTAGGCGCTAATGGGTGAAGACTTCTCCCCATTATACCCTTTTAGCCAATTCTCTCTTCATGACAACTAATTATTGGGCCTCATTGGATAATGAGCTAGCCCAAACTTCATGGCATAGGTTGATTAAGCCATTGGATCCAATCCAATGCAACCCTAATCCAAATGTGATCAATCTAGGTCAATTTCGGGTCAACCTGCCAAAAATGAAGTTTGGCTCCAATAACTTTCTTCCAACTCATCAGGCCCATTGGCACTGACGAAATCTTCCAAATGGATCCACGTTATCCAATAACTTGATCCTAAGGCTTCTGATTAAAGCAACGTCAAGAGTCTATTGCGTGTGACCCCGTAGGATCCATATGACGATGGCAATGATGTAAACATCATAAGTAGTGAGGGGTATCTAGCAACACATCAATACTACCCATATCATAGGACTTAAGTCATTATGGCAACAACTCCTAACAAGCAACGAGGATTCCCATTGCATTATAGATCCCTTTGCCTAAGCTGATATCCTGCCATTGGATTAGTCTCATGTTTATCAATCCAATGCATTGGTCATGACTCAACAAGTGTGGCCACACATTCCTGTCATGCACCAATAATGTGGGGCGCCCTGAGTGGATATCATGCTCCAATAAGGAATGGGCAAATCCTACTATTGGACACCCATGTCTCTACATGACTTATGACATGCCCAATGACAGTCGTTTTGGTCTCCCAATTACGGAGAGACGTAAGACTGTATCAAAGTATACCCATCATCAAATCTAGACATGAATACTTCAAGTCTAAGGATAAATGCAAACCTCTTGCATGTGAGATTGACTTGTTGACTAGACAAGTCAATCCTCACGGTGGATCACTCCAGTGCATCCAATGCACCTGTATGTCTGCGTTACTGTGCCCCGCACTTAACCAGCCCATATACCAGTCTCACATGTACCAAAGTTGTCCCATATCTGCTAAGGGACCTTGTTTGGGGATTTCTTATGAGAATGGATCCAATCCAAACTCCAGGGACATTATACATGCAACTCAATACATCAACGCAGGTAGAGAAGTCTGCATAATAACGACCATGCCTCTATAAAGAATAACAATTCCATCAAAGTACATTCAAACAATGCCCGACCATGTCCAAACATTGGTCTGCAGGGCATAAACACCAACAACAAGTACCAAAGCTGTCTCATATCCACTTAGGTACATCAACTGGGGACTATAGTTTGAGCACAGATCCAATCTGTCTCTAGGGACATTATCATGTAGGAACACAATTGCAGATGTAAACTAAGCATGATAACTACAATGCCAAAATGATATATAAGAAACATCAATGTCAAGTAGTACAAAATATAGACCAAAACTAGGTCTTAGGGCATAAACACCAATAGGCGCGATGTTGAACAATCAATCGTTGATGGATTTTATAGTGCCTAACATATAGGGCTTTAATTCAAGCATTGTTCGACCTAATGTGGAGGTGAACAACTTCAAGCTTAAACCAGCACTAATGACTATGGTTCAGCAGAACCAGTTTGGGAGTTCCCCAAACCAAGATGCAAATCTTCATCTTGCTGTATTTTTAGAATATTGTGACACCGTTAAGGTAAACAGTGTATCTTCTGATGCGATTAGACTAAGACTATTTCCATTTTCTCTTAGGGATTGCGCACAATCTTGGTTATACTCTCTTCCTCCTGGATCAATTACTACATGGGACGAGCTCTCACTTACTTTTCTGACCAAATATTTTCCAACCGGCAAGACAGTTCAACTGAGGAATATGATAACATGCTTTGGACAAAGAGAAGGAGAGTCGCTCTATGATACTTGGGATCGCTTCAAGATGCTCCAGCGCATGTGTCCTCATCATGGTCTTGAGAAGTGGGTCATAATCTATATATTTTACAATGGATTAGACTATAGTATAAAGCTCATGGTGGACGCTGCTGCTGGGGGCGCTATCATGAGTAAAACCGTTGAGGATGCGATGGCTTTGTTTGAGGACATGGCCATGAATCATAACCATTGGTCCAATGAGCGAGGTACCTTGTCTATAGGTATTGGTAAGTATAGCAGTGACTCCTTGACATCTTTTGCAGCAAAGGTTGACTCTCTAGTAGAAAAATTAGATTCTTTTACTTTCCCTGAGTTGTAGTTAATTATGTTTCTTTTGACGTTTGTGGTGTTTTAGGTCATATCTCTATTGATTGTCAGCTCTTAGCTTCGCCACAAGATGATTCTCTTCAGGAGCAGGTCAATGCTTTGGGCAACTATAATCAAAGATAGGTGAACGACCCTTATTCTACTATATATAATCTAGGCTGGAGAAATCACCCTAACCTGTCATACAAGAACAACCAAGGGCAAGTTCCTCCACAATATAATTAGCAGAATAATAGGCCGCTACTAGATTTTTCGTCTACGTAGTTCAATCAGCCTCAGAAGTCCAACTTGGAGTCTCTTTTGGAAGGATTGTTGTTGCTCAGTAAAAGCACAACGAGGATATCTCTAATGCTATTAAGCATCTAACATCTCGAGTGGATGCCTTGGCAACCCACAACAAGATGTTGGAAAGTCAAATAGCTCAGTAGGCAAGTACCTCCAGTAGGGCTACAAGTAAACTTCCAAGGCAACCAGAGATGAACCCTAGGGAGCACTGTAACACCATCACCATTGTGAATGGCGAATATGTTGATGAGCCTCGGATGCCAAATGAAGAACCTGCATCTGAAGTTTTGTAAAGGAAGCCTGAAGAGACTTCACCTGAGGAAGAAATGTCAGTGGTGAAGGAGAGGGAAGAGGTCTAGGTAGGTTTGCATGCATATGTTCCACCCATTCCTTTCCCTCAGAAGCTAGTAAGAGCATACTTGGGAAAGTTTGACATTGAAAAACTTGGGGTAGAGAGCAGTGAGGTAAGTTGTGATACCCCATGCTTTCATTTTTCTATGAAGACATCCTTGTGTGATAGCATTCCATTTGAAATCATTGTATAATGTGATATTTAAGGGTTCCTTGTTTAATGGTCTTGCACTTACAACTCAAGAGTTATATTAGAACTCATTGGGATTACAAGGACTCATTGGGAATTATGTGAAAAGAAAGGGGCAAAAAGGTAATTTCACTATTTAAAGCATATGATAAACTTATAAGGAATTTGATTCTAGTTGTTGAAGTAAAGAAACTAAAATATTGTTCTTAATGGAGGGGAAAAGTGTGAAACCACCTTATGATTTCAAGAAAATAGAGTTAACAAGATGACGCCACATGCTTCAATGCATGTTGGCCACCTCAAGCTTGTATGAGAAGACACCTCATGCTAGTACGGGGGAAAATAAGGAAATTGAGTGAACATTGACTTTTTGACCAGAACTTTCGTTTAGCTTGAGGGGGAAAGAAGAGTAGAGGCATTCAAGTGGTTTCCAAGTGGAAAAGAAGAGGAGAAAAGGAAGAAAAAATCTATTAAGGCAAGTTTCTATGTTTTGCCCTACATTTGTATTTTCAAAATGAGTATATTTTTGTATAACTTATGATTTTGATTTGTTGATCTACCCCTGATTGAAATTATAAGGAATTTGTATGATTTTATGTTAGCAAATGAATGTGGAGGATGGTAAATCATGGTTTATGGTGATTTGGTTATGCAAATCTGACCTTATGGTGGTATTTGTGATGTAACTTTGTCTACGCAAATGATCTTGAATTGAAACTTGATTTGTGTAAACGAAGACTTGAAACTCTTTCCAACGGATCCAATATTGCATATACCTATTGAGCGTGAGGGTATCAAGTATACAATAACATTCAGGACCCAAATTATGTCACACTAGACTAACCTACTTGTGGTATTTCATGTATAACATATGATTGACAACTCGGATTTGAGTCATTCATGTTGGCCACGAAAGTTGATTCAACGGGATTTCAAACGGATCATATATTGAATATCTTTCATATGCGTCCAAATCTGATACCGATTGCATTGTTTCAGTCAATGCCCTGAAATTTCTGGGAGCAGGGCAGTTTGACCTTTTGTTACTCTAATCGCCATATCTTTGTATATACTTGGCCAAATAGTTTCAAACTCCGTTTATTGAAAAGGAAGCTTGAATACGGTTTCAATGACTCATAATTTATATGGTTCTATGTAGTATGTCCATATAATTCGTTTGAATGACTTGGGCTGATTCACATTGCAAGGTTCTCTTCTTTCCTTGCATTATAACTCTTCTTGGAGACTATGTTGTTGTGTTACACTCCAAGCTTATAATGTTACAAATTGATCATCTTTGTAGTTATTTGATTCATGACACTTCAAATGAGCTTGATATTTACCATTCATTGACTTAATGAGCTTGATAATTTACCTTCGATTTGTTACCTTTGATACTATGGATCAATGATCATGATGTAAGGGCAAATTGTATGAAGGCCAATCATGCCATTGTGTTACTTTGATTTGTTTTGATACCATTGTTCTTTGGCCCTTACATCTTATAGTGGGAAAATGATTTGATCCCAATTATGGGAATTTGGCTATGGAGGTGGATCTAAGTGCTAAAGTGCTACATGGACCTCTTCAATTTGTAATTATTTGCCACCTCTTGAGATCCATGGAATCCACCTCTAGATCTCTCCATTTACATTTGGTTGGGCCATGGCGAGGCCCTACTAGCCTTTTTGCTTTGTGGACTTCCCAGACGTGGGTTAGTCTGTCTTCCAGACGTGGAGGATTTTGTTTGCTTGGATGGACTTTGTTTGCTTTGGTTCTCACTATTCTTTGTATGATTCTTTGTATGATATTCATGAGACACAACTCTGCTATGAGGCTTTGATATTCATGAGATATGACTCTTTATTTGATGCTTGGATAGAGACTTTGATATTTGACACACATGATATGATACCTTGATACCATATTTGCTACTCTGACATTTTGTTTGAATACCATGAGATCATGAAATTACCATTGCCCCCATGCTTGAGTTTCTCTAAGCTATTCATATGCTCTTGTTCTTCATGCTTTTGGATTGTCATGTTTTTTTTTTAAATATCGATTTGGTTGTACAATGATTACCGTGAAAATCTATGTTCCAAAGTAGTAATAAAACTTATATTTTCTTCCATAGGCATGGTAGATCTTGCTGTGTTTTCCATAACTCACTCTTTTGATTTGATATCTATTACAGGTTAACTTTTGGTTGCTTTTCCTTGGGGCAATAGAAGAAGTGCTAAAGGAATAAATGCTAGTTGGTTTATGGTTTGACTTTGATGAGTTGTATATGATATTTTGGTTCATATATGTAATTTTGGGAGTGTAGGAGAAGTAAGAAGAATGTTGTAAGTGAAAACATAATGTGGACATCTGTTATTGTATAAATGACGTTTGATCATATATGACTATGTGTTGTGAGATGGTGTTAGCTTATGATTAGTATTGTTGTTATTGTGATGTTGTTGCAACCCTAGAAGTCTATATATGGTGTTCATATGATTTCAAATTTTGAAATGTTTGAATCATGGGGAATGAAAAATTTTATTTCTATGATGATTCTAGGGGTGTGACATAAGTGAGCCCAAGGTGATCGCAAAGGTAAAAGATCCTGGAAGCTTAACGATTCCCTGCCAAGTTGGTAAGATTTTTATTAAACATGCCTCGTGTGATTTAGGGGCAAGTGTTAGTTTGATGCCCCTATCTATTTCTAGAAGGATCAACAGAAGAAACATGAGGTGTACAAAAACTTTACTTCAATTTACTAATGGTTATATTTAACAATCTGTTGGAATGATTGAAAATGTTTCTATTAAAGTTTGTAACTATTCTATTTTAAATGATTTTATAATTATTGATATGGAAGAAAACATTGAGTTACCAATTATATTGGGTAGACCATTTATGGCTAGTGCAGGTGCTATTGTTGACATGATGAATGAGAAACTAACATTGAATTTCGGAAAAGATAAACTAGAGTTTGATTTTTCTCTGAAGACCAAAAAGCTTTCCTTTTCATAATCTCACTATCACATCAAAAGATGAAGAAAGCAAGGCTGATGGAGGTAACACTTCAGAAGTTGATGGAGAGACCAACCCTGCCCCTAGAAGGTCTGGAAGGGTTAGGAGGAAGCCCATCAGATATGGCCTTCCCTCCTAGGTCACCCTCTTTCCTTATTTGCACTTTTCTGATTTGCTTTGAATAAGCCCTAGGGCACCCTATAGTTTCCTTATTAGGTCATGCATTATCTCCTAGAATAGTCTACTGGTTTTTGTGTCAATAATTGGGCAGGTTAAAGACCAGCTCAGGGGAAGCTAGGAAGCTCAAGCTAAGCCACTCAAGTAAAGCTCCAATTATGGAAGGAAGCACTTCAACACTTGACTAGAGACTTCAAGTTGAATGAGCTTATATTGAATGCAACTCCACCTTCCAAATCAACCCAAGGCGCCACCTAATAAGAGGAAGAATTCAAAATTAAAGAACCAGCCCACAACTTACCAATGGAGGAGCCTTCAATGCGCCTAGCCATCAAGGATCAATCAAGATCCACAAATCAAGGGATCACCATCTAGATCCCCAATTTGTGGAATCAACTTTGGAAACCTCTAGCCGCCCAAGCTCTTGAAGGAAGGCTTTTCAAAATTCAAAGAGGGCGCCATTCCATCCAAGCAAACAAGGAAGGAGCTCAAGAGAATTCGGCCACAAGGAAGCTCCATCAAAGAAAGAATTCGAAATTCAAAATTGACAAAGGAAATGTTTTAATTGAGCATTAATTTCTTCCATAAACTTTGTGATTGCGCCTAGGGTGAATTGTCACCCTTGCCCATGGCTTGATGAGCCTATAAATTGTAACCCTCTCTTCATTGTCGAGTAGTTGCCTAGAAGAAAACCTTGTGTTAGCATTGGTGCTTGTGTCGCCTAAGGAATTTTCTATCTCCCCCTCTACTCTAAAGGGCCGAGCCCTTTCCCTTCTCCCCCTTCTTCTCAAGTCTTCAACGCATCTCATCCCTTTGAAGGATCTTGCACACCTTGACGAGACTCTAAGGAAGCCTCTTCATCCTTTGATCTCGGCAAACAACTAAGATCTTCAAAGGTTCCTTCACTTTCGGCTAGCATGAAGAACAACATCAACAAGACTTCAAATCGGCTAAGTTCCTTCCCCTCTCCCTTTCTTAATTTCTAGAACTTGTTTCTATACTAATCAAAGTTCTTGTTATAGGGAAACGCAAGGCTTGGAAGATCCTCTTGGCGCAAATCACTTCCCCTCTTCCTTTCCTCTCCTTTAGTTAAAGTGTTAAGGGAATTTGTGAGGCTTAACCTCCCCCTTAGTTCTTGGTTTTGTAATATGAATCCGTGGTATGTGCGGATCTCTTTTGTCTGTGTTTGCTTGTAATGATGCAACTCCTTCCATCAGATTAGGACCGTTGAAGACCGGGACGTCACGATCCTTCTATTCTCAAGGATCGCACTGTGAGTATCCCTACTAGCATTTTCAATTCATAGATTAAGTGTATTTCAATTCGTAGTTTAAGTAACTTAGTTTTCGATTTCTCTATTTATAAAATACCAAAATATTTTCCAACTCCGTTGGCAGTAATTTCGGTTTTTATTACAAAATACAAAAAAACTATTTTTACAAAAGCGTTGTTTGCATGCACCTTTGCCCTGTGTAAGCCCCCTACATTAGTTGGTATCAAAGCCTATCTTAGAATAGATTTTTAGCCTCAAAACTAATTTTCAACTTCTAAGACTTTTCTTGGACCTAGGTGTTTTAAAGAAGTGGTTTTCATAATCTGCTACTATACTACTCTTAGTAGCCTTATTTTCAAAACTACTACCACAATGACTACTAGATCTGGTGCAAACTACAGTAACCACCCTGAAACTGAACCGGACAAGCTTGATAGGATATACCAAATGATGATGGAGAGGTTTGACCAAATGGACACTAGGATTAATGATTTAGAAAATCATAGAGGCTCTAGAACTCCTAGTCACACCTCAAATGGACCCATCCTAGAACCACCCACTCAAAACAATAGAGATCTTCCTAGGGAAGACCAAGATCCTGAATGGGATGAACCACGTGCTCAACCCTACCACAGACCTAGAGAGGATGATGTGCAACGCAACATCAAACTCACACCCCCAACCTTTAGTGGTTCCCTTGACCCTAGAGAGTTCTTTGATTGGGTTGACAAACTCGAACAATATTTTGACTGGAGCATGATGCCTAGTCGATCTAAGGTTAGGTTCACCCGTTGTCTCTTAGAAGGTACTGCTAGGTTATATTGGACAAGTGTAGAGAGGAACCAAGAATTGTTAAGGCGCCCTCCTATTGAGAGATGGGAAGAGATGTGAGACAAACTTAGGGAAAATATGTCCCTCCCTACTTCCAACTCAAAATAATTGATGAAGCCATGAGCCTAGTCCAAGGTAGCCAATCTGTCACCGACTATACCACTAGGTTTGATGAGCTCCTTTTGAGGAGTGGCATCCATGAAGAATCCCATGTCTCCCTTAGCAGGTACAAGAATGGACTTAGACCCGAGATCAAGAGAGGAATGACCTATTTCCAAATAGAGTCTAGAGAGATTGACTACCAAAGAGCCCTAGAGGTAGAAGAGAATTTAAAGAGAGCTTTTAGGAGAGAATTTAGTTCCCCTAAAACTTATCCTAAGACACCGACATCAAATCCCTCAAGCTCCCAACCCAAAGCCCCAACATCAACACCCTCTAGACCTAGGACTATCCAAGAACCTAGAGTCACTTGCCATGCTTGCCACCAAGTAGGACACTATATGAAAGACTGCCCGAAGAGAGTCCTATACTTAGGTGAAGATAAACATGAGGAAACTTATGAGGCAAATCATGAAGAAACCCATAACCCTGACTCTGGATGTATGATTTGTGAAGTGTTAATATATGATAGTGGTGAAGAGCAAACCCAAGACACCTTAGGAGTGGTTAGATGCACCCTGATCAAACCTACCCCAACTGAGGACTGGCGTAGGACCAGTATTTTCCACACCTACACGAAATGCAATGGCAACATGTGCAAAGTAGTGATAGATGGGGGAAGTAGTCTAAACGCGGTCTCTCACACAGCCCTAGTGAAATTCAACCTTAAGGCAGAACCGCACCCTAGTCCCTATAGTATATCCTGGGTCAATCAGTCTAGTGTCCCAGTCACCCATAGGTGCTTAGTGCCCCTTCAGTTTGCCATCTACCAAGGCAAGATTTGGTGTGACGTCATAACCATGGATGTCGCCCAAGTCTTACTCGGTTGCCCATGGTTATTTGACATGGATGTTATCCACTACGGTCGGACTAACACCTATGTCTTTAGCCATGATGGGCAAAAGATCAAACTGAAGCCTTCCATGCCTAAGGAACTTAAGGCTTCCACCAATAAGGGTAGGATAGAAGAACCTAAGGAACCCAAACCTACCATCCAACTCATAAGGTCCCATGCCTTTACCCAAGACTGCTTAGAGTCCAAGCAAGTGTACTCCCTAGTCATTAAGGAGACTAACTTAGATGAGGAGTCACCCATACCCCTAGAAGTTGAGACCCTACTCTCAGGGTACTCTGAGCTCACTAGAGATGAACTTCCCAATGGATTACCTCCCCTTAGAGAAATCCAACATGCCATAGACCTTGTCCCGGGTTCTACTCTCCCACATTTGCCCCACTATAGGATGAACCCTACTGAGCATCAAGAGCTCAAGAGACAAGTAGATGAACTTTTAGACAAGGGTTTCATTAGGGATAGCCTTAGCCCATGTGCAGTACCCGCCCTTCTTACCCCAAAGAAGGATGGAAGTTGGCGCATGTGTATAGACTGTAGGGCGATGAACAGGATAACCATCAAATATTGATTTCCCATCCCAAGATTAGATGACATGCTTGACATGCTGGTAGGTTCTAAGTGGTTTAGCAACCTAGACCTTAGAAGTGGATACCACCAAGTTAGGATAAGACTTGGGGATCAGTGGAAGACAGCCTTTAAGACTAAGGATGGTTTATATGAGTGCTAGTCATGCCCTTTGGTCTCTCCAATGCCCCCTCAACCTTTATGAGATTGATGAACCAAGTCTTGAAGCCATATATAGGAAGATTCTTAGTAGTTTACTTTGATGACATCCTAATTTATAGCAAAACCGAAGAAGAACACATGGAACACCTTAGGAAAACCCTAGATTTACTTCAGGAAGAAAAGTTATATCTTAACCTGAAAAAGTGTTCTTTCCTCTCCCCTAGGGTTGTCTTCTTAGGATTCATAGTATTTGACCAAGGACTTCAAGCTGACCCTAGCAAGATCCAAGCCATCTTAGACTGGCCTGAACCCAAAACTTTGACTGAGATTAAGAGCTTCCATGGTCTAGCTACCTTCTATAGGAGATTCATTAGAAACTTTAGCACCATAGTAGCCCCTATAACCAATTGTATGAAACTAGGAGAGTTTAGTTGGCCTAAGTCTGCTAGTAGAGCTTTTGAGGAGCTTAAAGCTAGAATGACCACTGCCCCAGTCCTAAGATTACCTGACTTTTCTAAAGTTTTCATAGTGGACTGTGATGCCTCAGGAGTAGGAATAGGAGGTACCCTTAGTCAGGAAGGTCACCCCATAGCCTACTTTAGTGAGAAATTAAATGAGGCTAAGCAAAGGTATACCACCTATGATAAGGAATTCTATGCTGTAGTTCAATCTTTAAGGCACTGGAGACACTATCTAATACATAATGAATTTATTTTGAATAGTGACCACCAGGCTTTATCTTTTTTAAGTGCTTAGAAGAAATTAAATGCTAGACATGCTAAATGGGTAGAATATCTTCAACAGTATACTTTTGTTTTGAAACATAAGTCTGGAATTGAAAATAAAGTTGCTGATGCTTTGAGTAGAGTAACTTTACTTGTGCAAAAATTATCTGTTGAAGTAGTTGGATTTGATCGCATGAAGCATGAATATTTAGAATGTCCTGATTTTTCAAACATATATTCTGAGCTTAGCATAGACCCTTTGAGTCATCCCCTCTATACCCTAAGGGATGAGTTTTTGTTTCTTGGGCCAAAGTTGTGCATTCCCAAGACCTCAATCCGAGACTTCCTTGTTTGGGAGATTCACGGAGGAGGGTCTGCCGGGCACCATGGTCGGGACAAGACTCAAGCCTTAGTGGAGGAACGGTTCTTCTGGCCGAACCTCTATAGGGATGTAGCTAAGATTGTCAAACATTGTAGGACCTGTCAGACAAGAAAAACCGAGAAACATAACTTTGGTCTGTACACACCCCTACCCATTCCCCAGGCACCCTGGCAGGATCTTAGCATGGATTTCATCTTAGGTTTACCAAGGACTCCCTCCAAACATGACTGTATTTTTGTTGTAGTGGATAGGTTTACCTAAAAGGATACCTAAGTCGCAAGTGACTTCACTGAAAAATTCATAGCAAAACTCGGAATCCATAGAATCGCATGACATGAGCACATGATCAACCTTGTATAACTTGTATTGAACAAGTTAGAGTATTACCTGTGCCATGATGTGAGAGGCGACTTGGAAGATGAAAGGGGCGAGTGCCTCTTCTCCAAAGATATCACACACAAGATGAGAAAGACTTTCTTCCTTGTGTTCCTTGTGCTAGCAAAGACACCAAGGAGTCTTGATCGTCTCTTGGAAAGGATGATGTGTGTCCCCTTGGCTGGTCGAACTTCTCTTCCTTGCGTGAAAATGATCCACACGAGAGAGCGAAGAGAGGAGAAAGCTAGAGGAGGAAGCGAGAAACCGTGGATCCCCAAAAGGGAAAATTCGGCCACCACATATGGTAAGAACCGAATATGTAACTCCCTCCATAACTCCCCTTTAAATGATCGAAAACTCCTCTTTGAATTGAACCATCCGTTCACAAGTGAACCGGTTCAATCTCAATTTGGTTCAAGCGCCAAATCAAACCAGCCCTAGTTATAATCTTCTTTGAACCAAATGGCTCAAGATCTAACCACACATCATATTGAACCCCTGATCTTTACGATCAAGCATCAATCCTCCGATCAAAGCTTACCGATCACATGTCCTAATCAATCAAACATGATTAGACTAGATCTCACTTTTAATCATAGCTTAAATTCCTTTAAACTGAACTAGAATGATTCCAGTCCACACGATCTGACATAAGTAAGCCATATCATCAAATTGTGCGACCCTAAGGGTTTCCTTCAATGTCGGTAACGATAACTTACGTTATCATGACCAGAGAGAGGTATCTAGCAACACATCACTGTCTTCCAATATGAAGGAAAGAGTTTTCCAAGACTACTCCCAAACCACAGCACAAGTGTGAATCTCATTCACTTGGCATACATGTTTCCCTTTGCCACTGGATGTTCTTGTCGGACAAGCGTGTCAAGCCTGTGATTCCAACATGATAAAAATGGTTAGATCAGATGAACATAGTCGTCTGGGTATGGCCATACACATTCTCAACCATTTCATCCATAGGGCCCCCTTAGAACATCACACTCCAACCAGGAGAGGCAATCCTATATCTATCACAAGTACCCTAACATGACTCATGCCCACTATCCAAGATAATCCTTAATCATTATCTTTCAAATGATATGGAACTACCTCAAGATAATGCCAATCATCACTTAGAAACACAAGTGATCTCAAGTCAGAGGAAATATGCCACTTGCTTGCATACAAGGATTATTCACAATGTGACAAACAATTGAATATCCTGAGAAGGGTCAGTCCAGCACATCCAATGCACATTTGTGTCTAAATCTTATTCCATGCTCGAAGCATCCTATAAGATTAGAACACATATTAGTCTCAATCATACCAAGGCTGTCTCACGTTCACCAAGATATCTCGATTAAGGACAATACTGAATGTCAGCTAAACTGAACATCATTGAGACATTACTCAGAAGTATACATATAGCGGCAGATTATGTAACAATCTGAATAACAACGAATGCCTTCAAAAACATATATATTGTTTATACATGATATTGAAAATAGCCCAAGGCCTTAAACATTAGCCTTAAGGGCATACCCTAACAATCTCCCACTTGCACTTAAACTAATGGTTGAGAAATCTCAAACCCATATTATTACAATGCTTCTCATGCTTCTGCTGCGTCAGAGGCTTTGTAAGCGGGTCAGCTAGATTGTCATCTGTATGAATCTTGCAAATCTTGATGTCTCCTCGATCAATGATTTCACGGATCAGGTGAAACCTACTCTGTATGTGCTTGGACTTCTGGTGTGACCGTGGTTCCTTCGCTTGTGCAATCGCTCCAGTGTTGTCACAGAAGATAACCAATGGATCTGCACTCGAAGGAACGACACCAAGTTCCTGAACGAACTTACGAATCCATACTGCCTCCTTTGAAGCTTCTGAGGCTGCAACATACTCGGCTTCTGTTGTGGAATCAGCAACAATTGATTGTTTGAAACTCTTCCACACCACTGCTCCTCCATTCAAGCTAAAAACATAGCCTGATTGCGATCGGAAATCGTCTTGGTCAGATTGGAATGAAGCATCAGTATATCCCTCAATACTGAGTTCTCCCTGACCTCCATAAATCAAGAACATATCTTTGGTTCTCCGAAGATATTTTAAAATGTTCTTGACTGCAATCCAGTGTGCCTTCCCTGGATTACCTTGGAATCGACTGGTTACACTTAACCCGTAAGCGACGTTTGGGCGAGTACACAACATCGCATACATGATGGACCCAATAGCCGAAGCATAAGGCGTATTGTCCATCTCATCTTTCTCAGACTGTGTTTGAGGACACTGGCTCTTTGAAAGATTCAGACCATGTCTGAGTGGAAGATATCCTCTTTTAGAATTTTCTAAATGGAATCTCTTCAGGACCTTATCGATGTAAGTACTCTGGCATAGCCCGAGAAGCCTATTAGATCTATCTCTATAGATCTCCACACCTAGTATATAGGCTGCTTCTCCCAAATCTTTCATCTGGAAACATTTTCCTAACCATGCCTTGACTCCATGCAGTTCAGGAATATCGTTTCCAATGATTAAAATATCATCGACGTAGAGGACTAGGAAAGTAATCACGCTCCCACTAAACCTTTTATATACACACGGGTCATCTTCATTTTTGATGAAACCAAATTCAGAAATTGATTCATCAAAATGAATATTCTAGCTTCTCGATGCTTGTTTTAGTCCATAAATGGACTTCTTTAATTGGCATATTTTATGACGTTCTGATGGGTTAATGAAACCTTCAGGTTGTGTCATGTACACATCCTCTTCTAATTTTCCGTTAAGGAAAGCGGTTTTCACATCCATTTGCCAAATCTCATAATCATAATATGCTGCTATCGCGAGAATAATTCGAATGGACTTGAACATGGCTACAGGAGAGAAAGTTTCATCATAATCTATCCCGTAGATTTGTTTGAAACCTTTCGCAACTAGCCTGCCCTTATAGGTAACTACGTTACCATCCATGTCTTTCTTCTTTCTGAAGATCCACTTACAGCCTATAGGGATTACTCCCGGAGGCGGATCAACCAAATCCCAGACTTGGTTATCTGACATGGAGTCCATCTCGGCTCGCATAGCTTCAAGCCATCTTGCTGACTCCGGTCCACATACCGCATCCGCATAAGTGAGGGGTTCATCATTAATGATGTAGACTCCGTCATAGCGCTCAGGCTGACGATGAATCCTTCCCGATCTACGCGGTTCCCGTGATGTCTGAGCCTCAGGTTGAACGTTAACCTGATCTATTGGCTCAGACTCATCCAACTGTGCTTGACTACTTTGTCCCTCTTCTGGAATTTCATCCAGCTTTATTTCTTTCCCACTGGCCTCTTGCAGAAGAAACTCCTTCTCAAGAAAAATAGCCGTTCGAGCAACAAGTACTTTATTCTCTTTGGGATCGTAGAAATAATAACCCTTAGTTTCTTTAGGGTATCCGACAAAGATGCATTTATCAGATCTGCTCTCCAGTTTCCCAGAGGCGAGCTTTTTGACATAAGCCTCGCAACCCTAGATCTTGATAAATGTCAAGCTCGGCTGTTTCCCATACCATAACTCATATGGCGTCTTTGAAACGGCCTTGGATGGCACTCGGTTTAGCACCTTTGCAGCTGTTTCCAGTGCAAATCCCCAAAAGGAGTAAGGTAGAGTAGCTTGACTCATCATAGAACGAACCATATCCAATAAGGTTCGATTCCTCCTCTCGGACACACCATTCCATTGCGGTGTCCCCGGCGGAGTGAGCTGTGAGATGATCCCACACTCCTTCAGATAGTCAGTAAACTCATGACTCAAGTATTCTCCACCTCGATCTGATCGAAGTGCCTTGATATTTCGGCCTAACTGATTCTGTACTTCATTTTTGAATTCTTTGAACTTGTCAAAAAATTCACTCTTATGTCTCATTAAGTAGACATAACCATACCTACTGAAATCATCAGTAAAAGTAATGAAGTATGAATAGCCACCTCTGGCATGTTTACTAAATGGCCCACATACATCACTGTGAATAAGGGCAAGTAAACCTGAAGCACTTTTACCTTTATTAGTAAAAGGAGTCTTCGTCATCTTACCCATTAAACAAGCTTTGCATATATCAAGCTCCTCATAGGAGAATGATCCCAGCAGTCCATAGTCATGCAACCGCTTAATTCGCTTCTTGTTAATATGGCCTAGACGACTATGCCATAACAAGGTGCTGTCATTAGCATGCTTGGCTTTCTTATTATCAATTTGTTGTACAGAACATTCCATGTCCAACATGTATAACCCATTGACAATCGACCCAGTTGCATAAACAATACTATCAAATGAAATACAGCACTGTGAAGTTTTGCATTCAAATGAAAAACCTTTCCTGACAAGAGCAGGAATAGAGATAATATTCTTTGTTATGCTTGGTACGAAATAACAATTGTCAAGTTCTAATACAAATCCAGATGGTAAAGAGATGTGATATTCTCCTACAGCAATAGCAGCAACTCGTGCCCCGTTTCCAACTCGTAGGTCCACCTCATGCTGTCCCACCTGTCTTCTTCTCTTGAGTTCCTGCACATTTGAACAAATGTGAACTCCACATGCAGTGTCCAACACCCATGAAATAGAAGAAGCAACCATGACTTTAGTCACGAAAATACCTGAGCTAGAAGTGGAAGGCTTGCTTCCCTTCTTCTCTCCTCGGAGCGCTCTATAGTCCTTCTTCCAGTGACCCAGCTGGCCACAATGGAAGCATCTGTTGTCCTTTGACCGCTTCACCTTTTGTTTCAAAGCCTTGTTGTAACTCTTGATAGGGGTTTTGCCCTTCTTTCCCTTCTTCTTATTCCCAGAAGGGACCATCAAGACAGAGGATGAAGGCTTTCCCTTCTCAAGAGTCTGCTCTGTTGTGCAGAGCATATTCAGTAATTCTGCCGGAGTACAGTCGATTTTGTTCATATTAAAATTAATGATGAACGCATCGAAAGAAGCCGGAAGAGACTGCAAGATAATGTCTTCAACAAGTTCTTGATTGATGGTATGACCCAGTTTCTCTAGAGCTTCTTTGTACCCAATCATCTTGAGTACGTGAGCTCCCACTGGACTCCCTTCAGTCAGTTTGCTATGAAAGAAAAGTTTCGTCAAGTTATAGCGTTCTGTCCTTGCCTGTGCAGCATACAGCATTTTCAGATTTGCTATAATATCAATAGCAGACAAATCCTCATGCTGACGCTGGAGCTCGGGCATCATTGACGCAAGCATAAGGCAAGCGACATCAGTACTATCACTGACGTGCTTCTCATAAGCATCTCGAACCGCCCTTGCGCCGTTCGCAGCGGGTTGAGCCAGCATTGCCGACTCAAGGACGTATAACTTCCTCTCAGCTTTGAGGACAATCCTCAGCTGTCTGTACCAGTCTGAGAAGTTTGGCCCAGCAAACTTCTCCTTTTCCAATATGGATCGCAAGTTGAGCCCTGTGGTGTTCGTTGCTGCAGGAATCTACAACATAGCAAGAACAACAAGGTCAATATCCATGTTAGAATCATTCCAGGACTTAAGAGTGATTCTTTTTCTCACTATTTTATCTGACTGAAAATCCAATAAAACAGCCCGAAAGAGTAAAACTCTTTTAGTGAGATGGGATCCAGATTTCATATTTGATCTCCGCGTCCCGCTCAGGCGAGATAAGATGCACAGAGAGTTCAAGCACTAATCACTGGTAGGCAATCCATGCCAATCGCCAACCCGTGCGATTCCCCTTCATCTAGGCAATCTAGAAGACTGTGCCAACTGAGTTGGTACAACACAGTTTCTGATTCCTCAGATGGCTGCCTCCATATAGCTATCATATGCTCAACTTGTAGCCTATATGGTCAAGCTGACCTGACCTACTTCCTGGACCACCACGTGCTATGCTGAGCTACGAGAAGCGATAAATCCCTTCTCTATAGCATGTAGGTGTAATCGCGCACCGTCTGAAAATAGCTGGGCGTGCCCACTGAGTGGGTACAACATGGCCCCAACGAAAGTCAGAACAGTGAGGTTTCACGTCAGAAGGCAATCGATAGCTTGATATTTACGTTGGATTTTAACGGTCTTTTATCTTCTGACTATCATGCAAATTCTATAGTGATAGCTGAAGAATAAAACATGCATGTGCTAATATTACTTAAAACAGTAAATAGAAAGCACAATTATCTTATGTGGTAAACGCCCCCATAAAACTTAAGTAAAACCCTAGTTTAACAAAAGTCTTTACTTGAGCTCTTTATGGGACTCTTGTACCTCATCCGGCCCAGCCCGGGCCCAAACGCCATCTGCAGCCCAAATGCGCCCACATTCTAGAGTCGACCTCTAGACCACCCACCTTGTGAAGCCAATTGCTGCAAGCGCTTCTGCCAAATGTGTTGTGTGCTCATGTCTGATCAAATTACATTTTAAACTATCTAGACATGGTTTCACACGCAGGTCAATTATACATTCATATAATTTCAAATGTGACTCGCAAATCACATCAAATATTAATTTCCAGGCACGCAGGCCCCAGCACAGCATACAAAATAGGGCAGTCCACATAGGATTAAATAAACACTCAATATACTCAATGCAACATGTTAAACATGTACTACATGTGATTCAAACAGAAATAAAATTTTAGAAAAGCCCATGGCATCAATTTTATTTCCTTATGTGCCCCACTACCTTACAACGGTCCATTAACAGATATCCACTCGTCAGACCAAGTCAGACCCACTGCCCTTGCATGCACCCAGTCATAACTGACTTGCGTCGACCCAATGGTCGACTATGCATGCCTTAAGAGCTGAACGTCCCACATGATTTCCGGCAAGCGGGTGTGACCCCGGGCCATAATCATGATCGTTCACTAGGCGCCTCAAACAGACATCGCTACACGCCCTTCTGCAGTCGGCTTATAGCCACCTGTACAGCTTGCGCACAGGTGCTATCCAGCCGCCCATCTAGGCTGTCAGATAATCTAATTAGGCTGTTGGGTCCATACTTGACTAACGACTTCAAAACTGTTAACCCGTCTAAGTATTTGAAGTAGGCGCACAGATAGATCTAGTGGAGTCGCGCATGAAGATAATTTCTGTTTGAAAAACAACTATGATATATGCGCAAACTATGTATGCAAAGATTCATCTAACATCACATGCGCAAGCTATGTATGTAAACTGTGCATCATGTAGTCGCATGTGAACATAAACAAGATCTACCCAATAACTCAAGCATGGATCACAAGAAGGCAACCATATGCATCAAGTCATAAAACCTGCTCTGATACCACTAAAAGGATACCTAGGTCGCAAGTGACTTCACTGAAAAATTCATAGCAAAACTAGGAATCCATAGAATCGCATGACATGAGCACATGATCAACCTTGTATAACTTGTATAGAACAAGTTAGAGTATTACCTGTGCCATGATGTGAGAGGCGACTTGGAAGATGAAAGGGGCGAGTGCCTCTTCTCCAAAGATATCACACACAAGATGAGAAAGACTTTCTTCCTTGTGTTCCTTGTGCTAGCAAAGACACCAAGGAGTCTTGATCGTCTCTTGGAAAGGATGATGTGTGTCCCCTTGGCTGGTCGAACTTCTCTTCCTTGCGTGAAGATGATCCACACGAGAGAGCGAAGAGAGGAGAAAACTAGAGGAGGAAGCGAGAAATTATGGATCCCCAAAAGGGAAAATTCGGCCACCACATATGGTAAGAACCGAATATGTAACTCCCTCCATAACTCCCCTTTAAATGATCGAAAACTCCTCTTTGAATTGAACCATCCGTTCACAAGTGAACCGGTTCAATCTCAATTTGGTTCAAGCGCCAAATCAAACCAGCCCTGGTTATAATCTTCTTTGAACCAAATGGCTCAAGATCTAACCACACATCATATTGAACCCCTGATCTTTACGATCAAGCATCAATCCTCCGATCAAAGCTTACCGATCACATGTCCTAATCAATCAAACATGATTAGACTAGATCTCACTTTTAATCAGAGCTTAAATTCCTTTAAACTGAACTAGAATGATTCCAGTCCACACGATCTGACATAAGTAAGCCATATCATCAAATTGTGCGACCCTAAGGGTTTCCTTCAATGTCGATAATGATAACTTACGTTATCACGACCAGAGAGAGGTATCTAGCAACACATCACTGTCTTCCAATATGAAGGAAAGAGTCTTCCAAGACTACTCCCAAACCACAGCACAAGTGTGAATCTCATTCACTTGGCATACATGTTTCCCTTTGCCACTGGATGTTCTTGTCGGACAAGCGTGTCAAGCCTGTGATTCCAACATGATAAAAATGGTTAGATCAGATGAACATAGTCATCTGGGTATGGCCATACACATTCTCAACTATTTCATCCATAGGGCCCCCTTAGAACATCACACTCCAACCAGGAGAGGCAATCCTATATCTATCACAAGTACCCTAACATGACTCATGCCCACTATCCAAGATAATCCTTAATCATTATCTTTCAAATGATATGGAACTACCTCAAGATAATGCCAATCATCACTTAGAAACACAAGTGATCTCAAGTCAGAGGAAATATGCCACTTGCTTGCATACAAGGATTATTCACATTGTGACAAACAATTGAATATCCTGAGAAGGGTCAGTCCAGCACATCCAATGCACCTATGTGTCTAAATCTTATTCCATGCTCGAAGCATCCTATAAGATTAGAACACATATTAGTCTCAATCATACCAAGGCTGTCTCACGTTCACCAAGATATCTCGACTAAGGACAATACTGAATGTCAGCTAAACTGAACATCATTGAGACATTACTCAGAAGTATACATATAGCGGCAGATTATGTAACAATCTGAATAACAACGAATGCCTTCAAAAACATATATATTGTTTATACATGATATTGAAAATAGCCCAAGGCCTCAAACATTAGCCTTAAGGGCATACCCTAACATTACCAAGATGGCACACTTTATACCTTGCTACAAAACTACAGATGCATCACATGTAGCTAGGTTATTCTTTAAAGAGGTTGTTAAACATAGAGGTACCCCTCTGACTATAGTTTCTGATAGGGATTCCAGGTTTGTGGGACATTTCTGGAAAACCCTGTGGGCTATGTTGGAAACCAAACTCAAATTCTCCATGGCCTATCATCCTCAGACGGATGGGCAGACCGAAGTGGTCAATGGATCACTTGGGAGCATTTTGAGGAGTTTGGTAGGAGAGCACCCAGGCACATGGGATAAGCTATTACCCATTGCCGAGTTCTCCTACAATAGTGTTGTCAACAAAACCACGGGATTGTCCCCTTTTCAAGCCAATTTAGGGTACCAGCCTAGAAAACCTGTTGATTTATTTCTTTTACCTAGGCACTCTCATATTTCTATGTCTGCTAAAGATTTTGCTACTCACATGTCCCACTTGCATCACGAAATACATTTCCAAATGCTTGATGCTATTAATTCCTATCGCAAGGGTGCTAACAAGAAACGCCGAGAAAGGAAATTTTCTGTAGGTGAACAGGTTATACTGCGGGTCACGGAGGAGCGCATCCATGGATCTGGCCGCAAGTTGGACGCAAAGGGACTCAGGCCCTTCACCATTGTGGAAAGGATCAACGATAATGCCTACGTCTTGGATCTTCCACCGGATTTGGGGATCCCCACCACTGTCAACGTGGAGGATCTCACATGCTATGAGGAGCCGGTGCTCATCGAGGAGTTGACTGACAGGCTCGAGCCACAGAGCATACTTGAGGATCAGACCTGACTCACCCCGAACGAGGTACAAGTATTTTATCGTGTTAAGTTTACATCGGGTGAGGAGGCGTGGCTTCCCGAAAGTGAGTTGGCATAGGCCGCTTCAGAGTTACTCCAAGGGTACAAGGATAATTCTCCAGAGGAGAATTCTTCCCACCCGGGGAGAAATGATGGAGAGACCAACCCTGCCCCTAGAAGGTCTGGAAGGGTTAGGAGGAAGCCCATCAGATATGGCCTTCCCTCCTAGGTCACCCTCTTTCCTTATTTGCACTTTCCTGATTTGCTTTGAATAAGCCCTAGGGAACCCTATAGTTTCCTTATTAGGTCATGCATTATCTCCTAGAATAGTCTACTGGTTTTTGTGTCAATAATTGGGCAGGTTAAAGCCCAGCTCAAGGGAAGCTAGGAAGCTCAAGCTAAGCCACTCAAGTAAAGCTCCAATTATGGAAGGAAGCACTTCAACACTTGACTAGAGACTTCAAGTTGAAGGAGCTTATATTGAATGCAACTCCACCTTCCAAATCAACCCAAGGCACCACCTAATAAGAGGAAGAATTCGAAATTAAAGAACCAGCCCACAACTTACCAATGGAGGAGCCTTCAATGCGCCTAGCCATCAAGGATCAATCAAGATCCACAAATCAAGGGATCACCATCTAGATCCCCAATTTGTGGAATCAACTTTGGAAACCTCTAGCCGCCCAAGCTCTTGAAGGAAGGCTTTTCAAAATTCAAAGAGGGCGCCATTCCATCCAAGCAAACAAGGAAGGAGCTCAAGAGAATTCGGCCACAAGGAAGCTCCATCAAAGAAAGAATTCGAAATTCAAAATTGACAAAGGAAATGTTTTAATTGAGCATTAATTTCTTCCATAAACTTTGTGATTGCGCCTAGGGTGAATTGTCACCCTTGCCCATGGCTTGATGAGCCTATAAATTGTAACCCTCTCTTCATTGTCGAGTAGTTGCCTAGAAGAAAACCTTGTGTTAGCATTGGTGCTTGTGTCGCCTATGGAATTTTCTATCTCCCCCTCTACTCTAAAGGGCCGAGCCCTTTCCCTTCTCCCCCTTCTTCTCAAGTCTTCAACGCATCTCATCCCTTTGAAGGATCTTGCACACCTTGACGAGACTCTAAGGAAGCCTCTTCATCCTTTGATCTCGGCAAATAACTAAGATCTTCAAAGTTTCCTTCACTTTCGGCTAGCATGAAGAACAACATCAACAAGACTTCAAATCGGCTAAGTTCCTTCCCCTCTCCCTTTCTTAATTTCTAGAACTTGTTTCTACACTAATCAAAGTTCTTGTTATAGGGAAACGCAAGGCTTGGAAGATCCTCTTGGCGCAAATCACTTCCCCTCTTCCTTTCCTCTCCTTTAGTTAAAGTGTTAAGGGAATTTGTGAGGCTTAACCTCCCCCTTAGTTCTTGGTTTTGTAATATGAATCCGTGGTATGTGCGGATCTTGTTTGTCTGTGTTTGCTTGTAATGATGCAACTCCTTCCATCAGAGTAGGACCGTTGAAGACCGGGACGTCACGATCCTTCTATTCTCAAGGATCGCACTGTGAGTATCCCTACTAGCATTTTCAATTCATAGATTAAGTGTATTTCAATTCGTAGTTTAAGTAACTTAGTTTTCGATTTCTCTATTTATAAAATACCAAAATATTTTCCAACTCCGTTAGCAGTAATTTCGGTTTTTATTACAAAATACAAAAAAACTATTTTTACAAAAGCGTTGTTTGCATTCACCTTTGCCCTGTGTAAGCCCCCTACATCAGAAGTTGACAAGAATCCCATCAAAAAATATTTGAAGAATGAAAAAGATAAAGGGAAAAGGGATGGAACATGGGCACAATCACGGATTATCAATTTAAGCCCACAAGTCGATTTAAAAAGGCGTGGAGATGAAAAATTTCATATTATTCATTATACCTCGAACCCACCAGAACATCAATAAACTCTGCTATTGTCGAGCTAATGACCTTAAAGAAGCACTTTTTGGGAGGCAACCTAAAATTTTTTAGTTTTATTTATCTTGGTGTTTTTAGTTTTAGTTTATAATTTTCTTAGAATTTTTAGAGATTTTTAATAGCATGATTTGATTACTTTTATATTTGAAAAAATCTTCTAATTATGTTGTTTTACATGTAAGAATTTATTGGAAATTTTCTAGAAACCTTTTAGTGAAAAATGGAGTTCTAACGCAACTTTCGCAGTCACGGCCGTGAGTCACTTACGGGCCATGAGTTTCATTTGTAAAGGGGCTAAGTCATAGACGTAATTATGGCCGAAGCCATAAACCACTCACGCACTGTGAGTTCTATAGTTTTGAACATAACGGGTGAAACTAGGGTTTATGCCCACGCTCGTTAAACACCGATTCTCGATGATTTCTTCCACCACAGGTGACAAAATCCTTCCTCCGACCTTCCTCCACCTCTGGCGAGTGTTTTCCGATTACTTTTCACCAAATTCTACCTAGATTTCATGAAGCAGTGGTGGACATTCCTAGAACACCAGTTTTGTCAATTTGAACCGATTTCGCATGGATTTGTGAGCACATCTTTCTCACTTGTTATATCTGGCTTCTATACTTGATTTGCGAAGTTTCTAGCATAGATTTGGAATTAGTTACATAGATTTTTGGATCGATTTTTGCAAAACCTATACGGGCGATTTTCATGGGTACTGTAGCATTCACGAATTTTGGTTGAAATTAGCATATTGTGTCGATTATTACTGAGATCTATGGCACCAAGGAGATCTATGAGGACTAGACCCTATGGGGTAGTAATGAAGAGTAGATATATTGGACCCGCCCCACGGTTCATATATAGGATGGTATCTGGAGTCTTACTAGATACTTTTGAGTGGATAGTTTATGATGATTTGGAGCATAAGACTCAGACGCAGACATCAGAGGCTCCGAGTACACCTACAGTTCTGAGCATACCTACGGCTTCCAGTACCTCACAGACTACATCTAAGCCAGTTAGTTCTCCAAAGTTGGAGATTATTTCTGAGACGCCTACTGATATGCCAGAGAGTAGAGATCAGAGGATCGCTATACAGTATGCTAGGAAGCATACAGATCGCTCTACTTTTGCCTGGGGGAGGAGAGCTGCTCCACGATTATCACCTATACTAGAGACTACAGAGACACCCGTAGCAACGCTAGAGCCAGCTCCAGTGACTTTTGAGATTGAGTATACTGACGAGCAGTACATGACTCCTACTCCTATGGATGTGGAGGAGGGTACTACCTCTGAGCCTCCCTCAAACTTACCAGAGTCTGCTATTCATGCTGATATAGAGTCCATGGAGGTAGAGGACATTGTACCAGACTCTAGAGATTACTTCTCCATACTCAGCTCAGGGTGACTTACTTGTCCCTGAGGCTACCACACTAGAGTTACCAGACGATGAGGAGGGATCTCCAGAGATTTTCACCGACTTACTAGAGATTTCTGTGGATATTCCTGAGCTACATTCATCACCGTCAATTGCACCAAAGCCATCTACGGCTCCTAAGATAGTACCTTCAGCACCAGAGATACCACACATACCTGAGGTGCCTGCCTCAGCTTCAGTGCTACCAGCCCACTCTCTGGAGATATATTTACCATCACCTGAGTTATCTCTAGAGCAGTCACTAGCCGCATCACTAGAGTCATCATCTCTGGAGCCGTCTCCTCTATTGCCAGAGCTTGTTATTGTTGAGAGGAGACGAGCAAGATCTCCACCTCCTATCCTAGCTCCCTATCCATGACAGATCAGATATAGGAGTAGGGACCAGGAGAGGAGATACAAAGCCATGACATCTTGAGGGGTCCTTAGCACCTGATATTGAGATGACCAGACATTGCAGACCATAGGATTGCTCGACGACATCTAGTGGATGTTCTCAAACATAGGGTGGCAGGACTTTTATCTGCAGAGGCATCCCACATATATTCATCTTACCCTGGAGTTTTTTAGTTCTGTTTAGATTACCTTGCATAACTACGATGACAGAGATCCAGGATGTATGGCCTTCCGGTTGGGGAACCGGGATCACGTTCTTACTCTTGACTAGATTGGTCATATATTTGGATTCCCTGTAGGCGGCACTAGACATCGCCCTCATGAGTACACCGATAGGACTTTCTGGCAGGAAATATCAGGAGAGGGAGGATTTGATCCGAGGACCTCCAGAGCTATGCGTCTATCTAGCCCAGCACTTAGATACGTACATCGGGTACTCGCACACACCATTTTTGGGTGAGCAGAGAGCGACGGGATGGTTAGAGCTTTAGAGCTATTTTTCTTATAGACCATGTTGACTGGATTCCATGCTAGCACCCCATTTTTCCTTATGAAGTAGATTCATAAGGTAGCTAGGGCGCGGAAGGGAGTTCTTGTGATGGGTGGTCTGATTACCACCATTATCATCCTAATGCTTCCAAAAAGCATCTCTCTTAGTCGTACGAGCTGTGTATGGCAAAGGAGAAGGAAGAGCATGTTCTAAGACATACAACTTCTTCTCATGCTTGAGGACTATCCTCAAATTCCGATACAAGTCCATGAAGTTGGCTTCGACCAACTTCTCTTTCTTGAGGAAAGATTACAGTGACAATCCACTGTTGCTATTGCTTGTAGCCATCTACGACAAGACACAAGCAGATCAATATCACATTCCAATCATTTATTCTAGACTTGTATAAATGACTATTTCTCACTATTTTTCTCAAATCGACAATCCTTAAAAGTTAATCGGGAAATCGCCAGATTTCCTTAGAGAGATGGGATCCTTATTTCGCACGTGGCCTTGTATCCTGCTAGGGCGAGATGTACTACATAAGGTGACTCATGTTTCTTAAGGTAGGCACACTGGCAAATTATATCTTGGCAATTCCCCTTCTCAATACAGTTCAGGCACTTTATGCCTAGCTAGGGCTAGAACAACACAAAGCCCTAACCTCCTGAGGCTGCCTCTAGAAATTTCATCATGTGATTCAACCATATATGAAAAATCCAATCAAGTCTAACCTGACAGTTATGCCCAAGGCCAATGATTTTCTTGCAAAGGCGCATCTAGGTTTTTAACTAGACAAGGAAAATCATTTATCACCACATGCCTCCTAAAGATAGATGGGTGTATCACACTAGGGTGGGAAATAGTGCATAATACCATCGATTGATAGTTTGACGAGGGATATTGATGCGTTGTATTTACACCATATTTTTCCTACATTTTATATGATATTTAAGGCTTATTTTTTGATTTTATACTAATATTTGGTATTTTTACGACTATTGGTATGGAATCTTCACTTTTCTTAGTTTTTATGAAAATGCATGTAAAATGACTCAAAAATGATAGATTTTACAAGTTCTGAAGTCCTAGCATGATTCCGGAGGAGATTACAAGGTTGCACGTCAAATTTGCAGTCAAAACGGTGAAGAACGCAACTTTCATGGTCTTGGCCGTAAATATTCTAGCTGGCTATAAATTTGGTGTCCGAAGGGAGAAAAACGGCTAAGTTAAAAAGTCCACATAAACTTTTACGGGTGAGGTCATGAATCCTTCACAGTCTGTAAAACTTTCTGTGTACAAAAGGGCTTATTCACAGAAACATTTACGGCCTCAGCCGTAAACACTTTGCGGGCCGTGAAAGTGTTTCCCCTTCGAGTTTTTCACTCAATTCGACTCAAAATCAAACCGGATTTGATCCAAACTCTCCATATTCGTTCCTTGAAGGGTTCCGGACCGATTAAAGTATAAAAGGTTTGATTTTTGGAGGGTTAAGCAGGACTATTCGAATGAAGACAAGTGGCGACGACTATTAGGGCAAGAATTGGTTTCAGAGCATATTTGCGACGAGATTTCACACAAAAGAGAGGATTGATCACCTCCTCTTCATCTCTAGATCGAGGGGAAGCTTTTCTAATCATTTTCTTAGCGAAATTCTTGTAATTCGAGAGGATTTGATAATTGTTCATTTGATACACATGCTGTTAACGAAGAACATGAGCGAGTAATCCTTATCTCAGGATTAGGGGTAGCCCGCTGACAATTATGAAGTAAAAATTATTTTTTTACTCTTTGCTATGATTATTATATCATGATTTGATTAGAATTGTGTTTAATTCATAGTTTACTTTGGCCAAGAATAATTGCGTCTTTGACGTTGCGAGAAGAACCGGGAGGTGAATCACAATGTCGGATCTATTCTTTTCAAACCTGTGAATTCGATCATGAGAGTAGTTCGAATTCACTTGATGGATTTCATGATTTTTCACATAACATAAAAGATCTAATTTCATTAATTGTCACGAGAGTAGGGAATTAACGTAATTAGGTACCAGATTATGCTTCGGGAGGAGGTAATCTGTACCTTATGAAAAATCCCTTTCAACATTTTAATTTTTTGTTCAAAGTTTTATTTTTATTAAATTCATAATCGTCGTGGTGAAACCCCAAATCCTGATTTTATCCGAATTGACTTTTACCCAAAACGCTATATCTGTTTCTTTTTTATTTGTACTTAGAAATTTCCAAAACAAAAACACCATTTGAATCGTCTAGCTATAGATCGACCGTGTAATTGGTACTTGACTGCCAGATCCTCGTTAGGAACGATATCTTATTTTATTATTTCGATAAATCCGTGCACTTGCAAACGCATCAAGTTTTTGGCGCCGTTGCCGAGGATCTGGCCAGCCAATATCAATTTAATCGTGAGATTTATAGACTATATATTTTATTTTATTTTATTGTTTGTTTTTCGCATTCATTTTCTTTATAGCTAATTTATTTTATTTTTCTCTTTTTCGATTAACATGATGTATGAACAGGAGAACTCATGCCAAAAATCACTTGACTTGATATTTTAAGCTTTATTTTGTATTTCCTGTTTTAAACTTTGTATTTCTGAATTTTATTGCATAAATTGAAAATATAATGTTTAACCGATGTCAATGGTCAAATCAGAGGTATGTGCCACCGATAATGACAAGAGAATATGACACAGATTCATTAGAATCACTTTCAGCAAAGGTAAATTCATGCCCTATTACCTATAATCCAAGTTGGGAGAACTATCAAAACTTATTTCATCAGAACGACCCAACATTTATTTCACAAACAAATTTTAGTCGACCTCAAGAATCCAACTTAGAAGCCATGCTTGAAAACTGTATAGCTGCTATGACCAAACAAAGTGAGGATCTTCATAGTATAATTTATGGCACTAATAAAAAATAACATAGAGGAAGGAATCCATGATAATCTGAGAATTTTGTAGAGTTGGAACAATCATTAGTCATGACTTCAGTCACGGATAATGATTTACCTTTTTTAAATTTTGATGATTTTAAAAATTCTAAATACCCCCATTAACCCTTCCTCAGCACTTTACCAGCCATCTAGTCCCCTCTCACATAACATAGTGCCTTGCAACACATATATTTGGGACACATTTGAAGAAAATTTTGAACTTTTGAAGGCTTGTAAGAAGAAGGATGATGAATTTATGGATCCTCAGGTAAGAACTAGTGAGATAGATGGGGTTGAATTTGATAGTGTTAGGATGGAATACCCCATTGAAGAGAAAGAAATTGAGGAGAAATAAGTGGAAGATAATCCTATGCATATTACACCACCACCACCATATGAACCATAAATTTCTTTTCTCCAGATAAATTCATTAGAAATTTGCATAATGGATGATGAAAGAGATGATTGTAAGGATAATGATGATGAGGTAGATGAACTATTATTTGATTCAAATACTACCACAGGTACCCAAAAGATGATAACATATGAGATACATGATCACCTTGACATTCAGGTAAGTGAAAAATCCAATCTGAAATATGAAAACTTCTTGAGCAATCTAAGACATGAATTTTTTGATCTTAATTTCAGTCTTCTTCCAATTGTTGATATAAATCTAAAGGAAGAACACATGATATTACTCTTGGATAAGTGCAGAAAAATTATTAAGTATTCTTTTCATGTCTTTAACTTTTATTTTTGTATGCACTGGTCACTGCGACATGGATCCACCTGTTTAATTGGATATATTTGGTGTGCACACTCTTGAGACGGAGAAAAAACAAAAGATTATATGACCTCTACTATGCCATTGATTCACCAACTTTGCCATGACATGAAGCTATGGTCAAGATAATGACCTTAAATAAGCACTTTTTGGGAGGCAACCCAAATTTCTGACTTTTACTACTCATAATTTTAGTTTTTGATTTTCTTTAAATTTTTAGGAAGATTTGATGAATTTTTATTGAAGAAAAATTTTATAATAAGTTTTTTTATGTGCAGGAAATTTTTAAAATTTTTTTACATGAAGAACAAATGCCAAATGAGACATTCACGAGTGCAGCCGTGAGTCACTCACGGACCGTCATTCTTGCGGCAATCTCATTGTGAGTATATTATAATGTGATTTTGATGATGAAACATGACGGTATTTAATGTTTGAAGCTTGTTTACCATGTAAAATGTTGATATCTATAATGTAACACAGTTTCTGGATTTTCCTAAGTCATGTTTTCATGCTTTGACATAATTGTACAGGTTTCGCCCACATGAACTCTTCCAAAATTTTTTTTCAAATCTGTCCTTCATTAATTTTATGATTTTATACATGCAACAATTTAAGTGTAGGGTGTCCCCATATATTTTGCTTTTTCTTCAAGGCTTTATAGATATGTATTTTGAATGTTTATGATTGTTAAAGATAATTAAATTTGTTTAGTCCTTAATTTTGAACTTAGAAAGCATTTTGGGTACTTAATTTGATGACTTAGCGGATTTCTGAAATTTCATGTGGACTTAAATTGTTCAGTAAGTTTAATTCTGGTATTGATAAAATGCATATGTGAATTTGGTTGAGGACAAGGGCATTACCTAAATTATTGACTAAGGGCATTATTAAAAGGTGAACAAAGAAGTGTTCCTTATCTTTACATTCTCCATACATATCAAAGTATTGCTTGAGGACAAGCAAGGTTTCAAGCCTAGGGTATTTTGATGCATTGTATTTACACCACATTTTTACATGCATTTTATATGATATTTAAGGCTTATTTTAAGATTTATACTAATATTTGGCATTTTTACTTCTATTCGTATGGAATCTTCACTTTTCTTGATTTTTATGAAAATACAGAAAAAATGACTCAAAAATGATGGATTTTACAAGTTCTGAAGCCCTAGCATGATTCCCGAGGAGATTACGAGGTTGCATATCAAATTTGGAGTCAAAATGGTGAAGAACACAGCTTTCATGGCCTTGGCTGTAATTATTCTGTCCGGCTATAAAAAGTCCACATAAACTTTCACAGGTGAGGTCGTGAATCCTTCACGGTCTATGAAACTTTCTATGTACAAAAGGGCTTATTCACATAAACATTTACGGCCTTAGCCATAAACACTTTACGAGCCGTGAAAGTTTCCGCCCCTTCGAGTTTTTCACTCGATTCGACTCCAAATCAAACCAGATTTGGTCCAAACTCTCCAGATTCGTTCCTTGAAGGGTTTTAGACCAATTAAAGTATAAAAGGTTCAATTTTTGGAGGGTTAAGGAAGACTTTTCAAAATGAAGACGAGCGGCGGCGATTGTAAGTGGGAGAATTAGTTTCAGAGCATATTTCTGACGAGATTTCATGCAAAAAAGGGGATTGATCACCCCCCTATTCTTCTCCAGGTCAAGGGGAAGCTTTACTAATCATTTTCTTAGCAAATTTCTTATAATTCGAGAGGATTTACTGCTTGTTCATTTGATACATAGGACATGAGCGAGTAATTCTTATCTCGGGATTAGGGGTTTAGCCCGCTGACAATTATAAAGTAAAAATTGTATTTTTACTCTTTGCTATGTTTATTACATCATGATTTGATTAGAATTGTGTTTAATTCATAGTTTACTCTAGCCAAGTATAATTGTGTCTTAGACGTTGCGAGAAGAACCGGGAGGTGAATTGCAATGTTATCGCAACGTTAGATCTATTCTTTAACGTAATTAGGTACCCGATTACACTTCGGGAGGAGGTAATCTGTAACTTAGGAAAAATCCCTTTCAACGTTTTAATTTTCTATTCAAAGGTTTATTTTTATTAAATTCATAATCGTCAGCGTGGTGAAACCACAAATCCTGATTTTATCCGAATTAATTTTTATCCAAAACGCTATATCTGTTTCTTTTTTATTTGTACATAGAAGTTTCTAAAATAAAAACACTATTTGAATCGTCTAGCTATAGATCAACCATGTAATTGGTACTTGACCATCAGATCCTCGTTGGGAACGATATCTTATTTTATTACTTCGATAAATCTGTGCACTTGCGGACGCATTAGCTATGCATTAGAAGGCAACATACTTGATTTGATTTATGAGGATTTTTGTGGTTTTACCACTTAATTTTATCTTATTTCTTACATTGCAGGCATGCAATCCTATTGTGAGAACATAAAATAAAATAACACAGGCATGCTACTATCAAAAGAGCAAAAAGTAAATGCATGACATGGTTATAGCCCTATTAACACATTGATTCATCACATGCCCAATGATAATCCAAGCATTGACCTTGGGTATCATGCCCCCAGACCTAGACTCGGCTATGCAACTCTAAGACTCTAAGCGCCAGCACATGCCTCCAAGCTATCAGCCAAGCCTTGAGTGCACCAAGGTCCACTACTCTAAGTCATCAGGGCATCGCCTAGGTCTTCATCAACTAGGGTTAGCTCCCAAACCCTTAGAGGCGCCACCTGGGAAACCCTAGGTGCTCCTCCAGGTTCGGCCAACCCTAGGCCTTCACATGGTTAGCTAGCAAACCCTAGTTCTCCTTCTAGGGTTCGGCCAATCAAGGTGCACCATCATGCTCAAAGTGCGTTGCCACCCTCACAAGGTGCGCCACCTTGCTTGGATACACCACCAAGCATGGATGTGTTGCCAACATGCTTGTTTTTGCCAAATCCTCTATTAGCTCACAAACCCTAAGGTGCGCCATCTAGGAAACCCTAGACGCCACCATGGTTCAGCCAAAGAAGGATTTGCACCACCTTGCATGGTCTTCATGCCATGCACCAATGTATCCAAGGTTTCCCTTGTCTTCAAGTCTTCAACGCTATCGCTAAACCTAATCTAGTTTTACAATACATCAAAATTTAAAAGAAAAGGGTGGCATGTAGGCCTCGTAGCATAATACATCACAGGCATGCATAGGGCATGACTACAACCATGTCATGATGCACAAGCAGTACCTACTCATGCTATTATTCTACATGCAATGAAAATCAATAATAATCAATTTTACTTTTTTATGAAAATCCATCCATCAATTCTTAATGACTAATAATCGATCTTTTGTTGATTTTTGTGGAGAAATTAATTATAGCACACTAGGTCAATCCCACATATGAAGAAATCGAAATCAGAAAGAGACACAAGAAGTCAGGAAAGACGAATCTATAATTTTTCTAATTAGAAAAATTCATAGCATAAAATTTTCAAAAATCCTTTTATGGCATGGGGCGCAAGCATGTAGAAAATCCATACACCACATGGGTTTCATAAGACTCTTTTGATACCACTGTTGGGAAACCCCGAGCTAATTTAAAAACAAAAATAGAAGTGGAAAAGTTGGCACAAAATAGATTTCCCAGAAACTAAGGATCGTTCTTACAAGTGAAACCATAACATGTGTCAAAGTAGTTCCATTTAGAAATTTTAGAGGTAAGCTGCTAATAACGTTGAGATGCACAAGGGAGCGTCCTCTACAATCATGCACACACAGGCTTCTCGAGACCTCTTCTTCCACGCTTGGTGTCAACCTTCAAGAAGAAGATCCATGTTTTGCTTACTTCTCAACTTGTGCCAACTTCAAGAAGTTTGCACCAAGGAGAAGAGGGAGTCTTGGCTGCAAGGAGTGGCAAGCACTCCCACTTGTGCCAAGGAGAAGGTGATGAGGAGAGGCGACAAGGAGAAGAGACTACTCTTCTCTTCCACTTGTGCCTAGAGCCCCTTCTAGCTCTCACTAATTGAAGAAGAGAGGTAGCAAAGCTCCTATGGTGGTGACGGCTAGGGCTTGGAGAAGAGGAGTGGGGCGACTAGGGCTTTAAGAGAAGAGTGTGCATTGTGATATATGCCCCTATGCCCCCTTATTTAGCGTGGGTTCCACTACTTAAGTCACAAATAAATCTAATAGATTTCTTCTATTATTTGATATAAATATTCAAGTATGCATGTAAGCTATGGACCCCCTCTAGATTACATTTAAATCAAGTCTATAAGCCTCCGAATAAATACAGCACCTTTTACCCGTTGACTAGACCTAGTCAACCATGGTCAAATGTGGTCAACTGATGACAAAACGTAATCTGACACTATACGACCATCTCCAACTCATCAGATGCATCCATGATGCATTAGACTCCCACACTGATCTGAATAAATCTAATGACTCGATCAAAGGCTACTCGATCAATATGAGATATCGAGTGTCTAAGAGTGCAACCTTGCAGGTTCTTTTGACATTGGTAGTGATAACCTCACGTCATCATAAAAAATGAGTGGCACCTAGTAGTACATCAATACTACCTGTCATCAAAATGGATGTCATCATCGACAGCCCCTAAACTACGATAAAGTATTTGTACACTATAATTCTTTTGCCAGGCTAATATATAGATTGGACAAGTGTGTCACATTTGTTTCACCTAGGTATGGCCATGCACTTTTTGTCACACATCCATATGTGGGGCCCATGAACATCAAGCTTCCTCTTTAAGAAGGGGCAAATCCTATATTGGCTCGTTGAACCTCTCGTATGACTTATAATACACCTAATGACAACTGTTATGACTCCCCTACTATGGTGAAGCGTTAAGTTGTATTAAAGTATACCACATACCATGTAGGGATATCAATAACCTCGAGTCAAAGACAAGTGTACCTTTGTCACTGTGAGATTTAACATGAGACACCAAGTCAAATCCTCATAGTGAGTTGGTCTAGTATGTTGGGAAACCCCGGGGATATTTACAAATTTTTATCAAACGAAACATACACACAACGGAAGCATATCCCCGAAACATGCCGGTCCCAAAAACCCCAATGGTTCGCTCTTGCGAGGGGGCCGACACAATGTAGTTAGAAAGTACCTAAAGCAAGTGCAAGTCTTGTTGAGGTAGGCGCCCAAGCGTACGTTCTCTACAGCCTCTCACACACAGATGCCTTGAGTCCTCTCCTTCCATGCCTGGTGCTAGCCTCAGGAAGAAGATCCAAGCCTTAGGTCACCTTCTTCAATGCTTGTGCCACCTTCAAGGAAGATGCGCCAATGAAAGAGGATGAAGGGAGAAGATGAGGATGATGCCACCAATGGTTTCTCCACTTGTGCCAAGAGGAAAAAGAGAAAATTGCTTGCGGCTAAGGAAGAAGAAGCTTGTGCCAAGATCCCTTTGCTCTCGCCCCTTATGTGGTTCACACGAATTGAATGCATGGCATAGCCTCTCGCATATCACTAGATATATAAAAGCAAAGGGGGTGGCAACCCAAGGGATGGAGGCACAAATCCCATGAAGAAATCGGCTAGGGTTAGGGTTTCGAGGCAATTAGGGATAGGGTTAAGGAAACTCTCCAATAGCTTTCCATAAACCCCTTTCCTATCAGCCATATGCACCAAGGACATAGAAAAGATGTCCTCCAAGTCATATCAGCCCCAAGACTTGCCATATAGGCAAGCATACCATCTAGGGATCAAAGGGGAAGGCACCAATTGCTTCCATATGAAGCAAATTGCGCCACCCACACCCCATTATGCCCATAGGCGCCAATGGGGTTGGGTTTCTCCCCATTATATCCTTTTAGTTCATTATCACTTCATGAAAACTTGTTATTGGGCCTCATTGGATAATGAGCTAGGCTAAACTTCATTGCACAAGTTGTTTAAGCCATTGGATCCAATCCAATGCAACCCTAACTCAAATTTGACCAACCATGGTCAATTTTGGGTCAACCTACCAAAAATGAAGTTTGGCTCCAACAACTATCTTCCATCTCATTAGGCCCATTGGCGTTCATGAAATCCCCCAAATAGATCCGAGCTATCCAATAACTTGATCATAAGGCTTCCTGATCAATACGAGAACTCGAGTATCAAGGTGTGCGACCCTGTAGGTTCCTCTGATGTTGGCAACGGTGACCTAAGGTCATCACAAGCAGTGAGTGGCACCTAGCAGTGCATCGTTGCTACCCAATTCATGAGAAAGGATATCGACATCGACATCCCCATCATCGCAACTAGGTACAGAAGCACTACAGTCTCTTTGCCAAACTGGTATCCGAATGGAGAGGTGTGTCACCACTTGTTTTAACCCAATCTCATGGTCATGACTAAATCAGGTTCTCACCTGGATATAGTCATACACTTTTAGTCATATAACCATAAGAGGGCTCCATGGATATCAAGCTTCCCTCGGGAAGGGGCAAATCCTCTATCTATACATTGACCTTCTCATATGGGTCGTGACATGCTCAATGACAACCGTTATGACCTCACAACTATGGTGAGGTGTTAGGTTGTATCAAAGCATGTTCCTAACTATATAGAAGAGTCAATGACGTCAAGTCAAGGGATCAATGCATCTCTTGTCACTTGTGAGGATAACTCATGACACTAAGTCATTGCCTCATAGCGGGTTGGTTCAATATATCTAACACTGATATACCCATATGTCTGCGATGGCACCACGTGCCTAACCCGCTCATATACTAGTCTCACATGTACCATAGCTGTCCCATATCCACTAAGGTACATTGACTGGGGACTAGAGTTTGAGCACTGATCCAATCTATCTACAGAGACATTATCATGTAAGAACACAATTGCAGATGTAAACTAAACATGATAACGACATTGCCAAAATGATATATAAGAAATATCAATGTCAAGTAGTACAAAAATAGACTAAAACTAGGTCTTAGGGCATAAACACTAACAATCTCCCACTTGCACTTAGACCTAGAGGTTGAGGAACCTCAACCCCATATCCCTCGTATGACCATCATGCTTTTGCTGCGCCAAAGTCTTGGTCAGTGGGTCTGCTAGATTTATCTGTGTCAACTCTACTAATCTTGACATCACCTCAGTCAATGACCTCTCTGATAAGGTAAAATCTCCTGAGTATGTGTTTGGACCTTTGATGAGACGGTGGTTCCTTTGCCTATGTAATATCCACATTGTTGTCACAATAGAGTTCATTGGGATCCACAGCAGTTGGAACTACTTGAAGATCAGAAATGAACTTCCTTATCCAAACGGCTTCTTTGGCTACCTCAGAAGCAATGACATACTCAGCCTCGGTTGTAGAATCAGCTATGGTGGATTGCTTGAAGCTTTTCCAACAAACAGCACATCCATTCATCTTGAACACATTGCCTGCCTGGGATCTGAAGTCATCAGGGTCAGACTGGAACGACACATCAGTGTAGCCCTAAACACTGAGCCCTTCTTGTCCCCCATAGACCAAGAACAAATCCTTAGTTCTTCTCAGATACTTCAGGATGTTCTTTATAGCCCCCTAATGCTGCAGACCTGGATTAGATTGGTATCGGCTGGTTATGCTCATGGCATAAGCCACATCTGGTCTAATACACAACATTGCATACATGATCGATCCCACTGCCGAAGCATAGGGCACTTGACTCATGTCGTCCCTCTCAACCTGTGTGGTGGGACACTGGCTCTTCGAGAGAGTAAGGCCATGTCTCACTGGAAGGTATCCTTTCTTGGATTGCTCCAAGTTGAACCTCTCTATGACCTTATCAATATAGATACTTTGACTAAGGGCTAGGAGCCTCTTGGATCTATCCCGATAAATCCTCATGCCTAGGATGCAGGCGACCTCCCCTAAGTCTTTCATCTCGAAATACTTCCCTAACCATGTCTTCACAAACTGAAGACCAGGGATGTCATTTCCGATGAGTAGTATGTCATCGACATACAAGACCAGAAAAGTCACCAAGCTCCCACTGATTTTTCTGTACACACAATCGTCATCTTCACTTTTGATAAAGCCATAATCTCTCACAGCTTCATCAAACCGAAGATTCCAACATCGAGATGCTTGCTTTAATCTATAAATGGATTTCTTTAGACTACATACCTTATTGGCATCTACAGGATAGATGAAACTATCAGGTTCTGTCATATACACATCCTCTGTCAGCTTCCCGTTAAGGAACGATGTCTTAACATTCATCTGTCATATCTCAAAGTCATGATATGTAGCTATAGCAAGCAGAATCTAAATTGAATTGATCATGGAAACTGGCGAGAAAGTTTCATCATAGTCCACCACGTGGACCTGTCTAAATCCTTTAGCCACAAGTCTACCCTTATAGGTAACTATGTTGCCATCAATGTCAGTTTTCCTCTTGAAGACCCATTTACAGCCTAAGGGTTTTACCCCATCAAGCAACTCAACCAAATCCTATACTTGGTTAGCTGACATGGAATCCATCTCGAATCGCATGGCCTCAAGCCATCTCTTGGAGTCCGGTCCAGTGACTGCCTCATCGTATGTCCTAGGTTCATCCTCAATGATGAAGATCCCATCGTGTTAGGTCGGCAGCGACCCATACCTCTCAGGTGCACGACGAATCCTCCCAGACCTACGTAGGGCCTGTGTCTGAGCCTCAAGCTGCCTAGCAACCGGTGCAGGTGGCTTAGGTTCCATCTATGTGTCTTGTGGTTGCACTTGGACCTGGTCTAAGTCAAACTTCCTCCCACTAACTTCTTTCATGAGAAATTCTTTCTCTAGAAAAACAGCACCCCGAGCAACAAAAACTTTGTTCTCGGTAGGGACATAAAAGTAGTATACTTTATTTTCCTTAGGATACCTCACAAATACACATTTATCAGATCAGGGTTCTAGCTTGCTAGAATCCTGACGTTTGACATAAGCCTTACATCCCCAGATCCTGATAAAATAGAGGTTAGAGCGTCTCCCACTCCATACCTCATATGGAATCTTGGAGACACTCTTAGATGGAATGTTATTCAGTATAAGAGAAGCTGTCTCAAGTGCATGACCCCAGAATGAGGGTGGTAGAGTTATATGACTCATCATAGATCGAACCATGTCCAACAAGGTTTGATTTCTCCTTTCAGACGCACCATTCTAGTGAGGTGTTCTAGGAGGAGTGAGTTGGGATAGGATCCCACACTCTTTAAGATAGTCAAAAAAACTCACTGCTCAGGTACTCTCCACCATGATCTGATCGAAGAGTTTTGATAAATCTACCAAGCTAGTTTTCTACTTCATGTCTAAACTCCTTAAATTTGTCAAAGGATTCAGATTTATGTCACAACAGATAGACATAACCATATCTACTGAAATCATTAGTAAATGTGATGAAATAGTTGTATCTGTTTGTGTATATGCCCTAGGACCTGTGGCTGGTCTGATTTATGTCACATTCATTTGTGGTATACATCCTGGCATGGTCATTGTTGTGTATTTCATAAATCTGCGTCATATGTACATTTGCATATACAATGTCCATGGAGATAGATTTTATTTAATCTCAAAGGATAATCCCCAGTCAAGTGTCAGAGTGGATAAGTGTTGGGGTATGCCCTTAAGGCTAATGTTTGAGGCCTTGGGATTGTATAAGTATCATGTAATAAACTCTTGAGTTTATAAAGGCATGGTTATTATTCAGGTTGTTACCTTGTCTGCTGTAATAAGTGTACTTCTGAATAATGTCTCAAAGCTGTTCAGCTAGGCTGACATGCATATGTCCTTAGTCGAGATATCTTGGTGAACTTGAGACAGCCTTGATATGATTGAGACTAATATGTGTTCTAATCTTATAGGATGCTTCGAGCATGGAATAAGATGTAGACTCATGGGTACATTGGATGTACTGGACAGACCCTACTAGGATATTCAGTTGGTTGTCACAATGTGAATATTCCTTGTAAGCACCAAGTGGCACATGTCCTTTGACTTGAGATCACTTGTGTTTCTAAATGATGAATGTCATTATTTTGAGGTATTTCAATATCATTTGAAATATAATGATTATAGACTATCTTGGATAATGATCATGAGTCAGGTTAGGACACTAGTGATAGATATAGAATTGCCGTCTCCTTGTTTAAGGAGTGTGATGTTCTAAAGGGCCCCCCTAGATGAGATGATTGAGATAGTGTATGGCCATACCCAGGTGACTATGTTCATCTGATCTAATCATGCTCATCATATTGGAGTTACAAGCTTGACAGGCTTGTCCAATAAGAACATCCAGTGGCAAAGGACACATGTATGCCTTGTGAAGAAGATTCACACTTGTGCTGTGATTTGGGAGTAGTCTTGGAAGACTCTTTCCTTTATATCGGGAGACAGTGATGTGTTGCTAGATACCCCTCACTGATCGTGATAACGTGAGTTATCGTTACCGACATTTAAAGGAAACCCTCAGGGTCGCACAATTTGATGATATGGCTTACTTGAGTCAGATCGTGTGGACTGAATTGTTTGGGTTCAGTTTAAAGGGATTTAATCTCTGATTGTAAGTGAGATCTGGTCTGATCATGTTTGATTGATTAGGGCTTGAGATCGGTAAGCTTCGATCGAGAGAAATGATGCTAGATCGGTGAGATCAGGAGCATCAAGAAATGAACGGTTGGATCTTGAACCTTTAGGGTTTATTGTGATCTAGACCATATGGCTTGGGTTAATTGGTCTTGGACCAAACCGACATTGAACCGGCTCATGGATGAGCGCATGGTTCATGGGAGGTGAGTTAAGGGCTTGGTTCACTTTGGGTGAACGCTTAAGCCTTCAATACTTTCCATCTTTGGAATTCGGTTTCAAGTGGATTGTGTGTAACGCCTCCACATTAGTGTGGGAGGTTACTCACTTGTCGAATTCTCTTGTGAAGGCTTCTCCAATTCGGTGAAGAAAGGACTTGACGAAAAACAAGAGAAAGGAGTCTCGCCAAGCAAGATTTTCCCTTCCCTTCCATACGAAAAGGAACCTTGAAGCCTTGCTAGCACAAGGACGACAAGGTGTAGGCCAATTTCTTCTTGTGTGTGGCACACTTTGGAGGAGAACCCTATCGTTCTCTAGCTTCCAAGCCGAGTCCAATTCTCATGGCAATGGTATGAATTCTCTCTTATCCATTCAATCGTTCAAAGTTGATCATGAGAACATGTAACATGCGATTAGTTGAAACCCTAGCATCTTCATGGATTGAATGAAATATGCGCCACCCACTCTTAGGGTTTTCGGCCCCCCCTCTTGAAAGGGGTTATATCCGCTTGCGCTCCCCCTAGAAGGGGACCCAACAATTGGTATCAGAGCCGGTCTTATATGTTCTTTTGATTGCTTTGAGTGATCCATGTATGTTTGTTGCTTAGATCTATGTTTTTTCTCTTCATGCGAGTATACTAGTTGATAGTATGTTTAGATTTGCGCATGTATAAGAGTTATCTTGGCGCTAGATGATTGGCGCATGTATGTTGGTTGCGGTTCATGTTGTTGTAATTGTGTTTTTCAAACCCTAAATGACATGCGCGCCCAACTAGATCTAAGTTGCACCTATTGTAAACCCTTAGATGGGTTGATGGGGTTGAAAGCATCATCTTGTATAGATCAAGCTAGTCTGATCAGACCATCTGACAGCCTAGATGGGTTGACCAGATAGCACCTGTGCGCAAGCACGAGGTGGCTATAGGTTGACTGCATCAATGGCGTGTAGCGAGGTCTGGTTGAGACAACCAGTGAACACACATGAGTTAGGCCCGGGGTCACACCCGCTTGCCAGAACTCATGTTGGTTGTTCAGCCCTAGAGGCATGCATGGTTGACCATTAGGTCAACTCGAGTCAGTTAGGACTTGGTGCATGCAAGGGCTTGGATCTAACTAGATTGATGAGTGGATCCCTATCAATGGACCATTGTAAGGTAGTAGGGCACATAAGACAAGTAAAATTGATTCCAATGGGATTTGAAAATTTTTATTTTGTCTATGGATCACATGATTGATTGAATGATGCCATGATGCTTGTTTATTTAATCTTATGTGGGTTGCCCTATTGTGTGCTGTGCTGGGGCCTGCGTGCCTGGTTAATTATAAGTTAATATTATTGTGATCTGCGAATCACATTTTTGTTAATCTATTGTATAATTGACCTGCGAGTCAAAGCTTGTCTAGATAGATCAAAATGTATTTTGATTAGACAAGAGCATAAAGGCACACATCCAAGAGGGGCATTCAGCTGGTGGCGCACCTGAGGTGCTCTTGGCGCTAGGGCCCTGGGTTGGACCAGATGAGATGCAAAAGAGCTCAAGTGAAGACTTAAGTAAAATTAAGGTCTTACTAGGGTTCATGGGCTTTTACCACATAAGATCATGCTTTCTATTTATTGCTTATATAATTAGAATTGCATGTGTTTATCTTCTGCTATCACCATAGGACTTGAATGATAGTGAAGAAGATAAAAGACTGGTAAAATCCAACGCTAACATATTAAGCTCGGAAAGCCTTCTGACGCGAAACCTCACCGTTCTGACTATCGTTGGAGCCGTGTTGTACCCACTCAGTGGGCACGTCCATCTATCTTCAGACGGTGCTGGATTACACCTGCGTGTTACAGAGAAGGGATTTATCGCTTCTCGTTGCTCAGCATAGCACGTGGTGGTCCAGGGAGTAGGTCGGGTCAGCTTGACCATGTAGACTACATATGTGGCGCATATGGTAGCACATGGAGGCAGCCATCTGTGGGATCAGAGACTGTGTTGTACCAACTCAGTTGGCACAGTCTGCTGGATTGCCCAGATGAAGGGGAATCGCACGGGTTGGCGATTGGCTGGGAAAGCCTACTAGAAATTAATGCTTGTCATCTCTGTGCATCTTATCTCGCCTGAGCGGGACGCGGAGACCAAGTATGAAATCTGGATCCCATCTCACTAAAAGAGTGTTACTCTTTCGGACTGTTTACTGGATTTTTCAGTCAGACAAAATAGTGAGAAAAGAATCTTTCTTAAGTCCTGGATAGATTCTAAACATTGATACTAACCTTGCTGTTCTTGCATTGTTGTAGATACCTGCAGCAACGAACACCATGAGCTTCAATGTGCGATCCCTACTGGAAAGGGAGAAGTTTGCTGGGCCAAACTTCTCTGACTGGTTTGGACACCTTAAGATCGTTCTTAAGGCAGAGAGGAAACTGTATGTCCTCGAGACGGCTGTGCCGCCTCAACCCGCTGCGAACGCCGCAAGGGCGGTTCGCGATGCCTATGAAAAGCACGTCAATGATAGCATTGATGTCGCTTGCCTGATGCTAGTGTCTATGACGCCACCGCTGCAGCGTCAGCATGAGGATATGTCGGCTATAGAGATTATAGCGAACCTCAAGATGCTGTATGCTGCACAGGCGAGGACAGAACGCTATAATCTGACGAAGCTCTTCTTTCAGAGCAAACTGGCTGAAGGGAGCCCAGTGGGAGCTCACGTGCTCAAGATGATTGGGCACAAGGAGGCTCTAGAGAAACTGGGGCATACCGTCAACCAGGAGCTTGCTGTAGACATAATTCTGCAGTCTCTCCCGCCCTCTTTCGATGCGTTCATTATTAACTTTAATATGAACAAGATCGATTGTACTCCGGCAGAGCTGCTGAATATGCTCTTGACTACTGAGGAAACTCTGAAGGGAAAGCCTTCAACCTCTGTCTTGATGGTTCCTTCCAGGAACAAGAAGAAGGGGAAGAAGGGCAAAGCCCCAGTCAAGAACTACAGTAAGGCTCTGAAGCAAAAGGTTAAGCGGTCGAAGGACAACAGGTGTTTCCATTGTGGCCAGCTGGGTCACTGGAAAAAGGACTGTAAAGCGCTCCAAGGAGATAAGAGGGGAAGCATCGCTTCTGGCTCAGGTATATATGTGACTGAGGTCATGTTATCTTCTTCTTCTATTTCATGGGTGTTGGACACTGCATGTGGAGTTCACATTTGTTCAAATGTACAGGAACTCAAGAGAAGAAGACAGGTGGGACAGCATGAGGTAGACCTACGCGTTGGAAATGGGGCACGGGTTGCTGCTGTTGCTGTAGGAGACTATTTCATTTCTTTACCATCTGGCATTGTATTGGAATTAAACAATTGTTATTTTGTACCCAGTATTACCAAGAATATTATCTCCATTCCTGCTCTTGTCAGGAAGGGTTTTTCCTTTGAATGCAAGACTTCAAAGTGTGTTTTAACTTATGATAATATTGTGTATGCAACTGGTTCAATTAACAATGGGTTATTCATGTTGGACATGGAATGTTCTATACAAAACATTGATAATAAGAAAGCCAAGTATGCTGATGAGAGCACCTTGCTATGGCATAGTCGTTTAGGCCATATAAACGAGAAGCGCATTAAGCGGTTGCATGATCATGGACTGCTGGGATCATTCTCCTGTGAGGAGATTGATACATGCAAAGCTTGTTTGATGGGTAAAATGACGAAGTCACCTTTTCCTAACAAAGGTCAAAGGGCTTCAGGTTTACTTGACCTTATACACAGTGATGTGTGTGGGCCATTTAGTAAACATGCTAGAGGTGGCTATTAGTACTTCATTACCTTTACTGATGATTTCAGTAGGTATGGGTATGTCTATTTGATGAGACATAAAAGTGAATCTTTTGACAAGTTCAAAGAGTTCAAAAATGAAGTACAAAATCAGTTAGGCCGAAATATCAAGGCACTTCGTTCTGATCGAGGTGGAGAATACTTGAGTCATGCGTTTACTGACTATCTGAAAGAGTGTGGGATTATCTCACAGCTCACTCCGCCAGGAACACCGCAATGGAATGGTGTGTCCGAGAGGAGAAATAGAACGTTACTTGATATGGTTCGTTCTATGATGAGTCAGGCCACTCTTCCATACTCCTTTTGGGGTTTTGCACTGGAAACAGCTGCAAAGGTACTAAACCGAGTGCCATCCAAGGCAGTTTCTAAGACGCCATATGAGTTATGGTATGGGAAACAGCCTGGCTTGACATTTATCAGGATCTGGGGTTGCGAGGCTTATGTCAAAAAGCTCGCCTCTGGGAAACTGGAGAGCAGATCTGAGAAATGTATCTTTGTCGGTTACCCTAAGGAAACTAAGGGTTATTATTTCTACGATCCCAAGGAGAACAAGGTATTTGTTGCTCGGACTGCCATATTTCTTGAGAAGGAATTTCTTCTGGAAGAGGCCAGTGGGAGAGAAATAAAACTGGATGAGAATCCAGATGAAGGACAAAGTAGTCAAGCGCAGTTGGATGAGCCTGAGCCGGTGGATCAGGTTGTTGCACAACCTGAGGCTCAGATATCACGGGAACCGCGAAGATCGGGAAGGATCCGTCGACAGCCTGAGCGCTATGACGGAGTCTACATCATTGATAATGATGAACCCCTCACCTATGCGGATGCGGTCAGTGGACCGGAGTCAGCTAGATGGCTTGAAGCTATGCGAGCCGAGATGGACTCCATGTCAGATAACCAAGTCTGGGATTTGGTTGATCCGCCTTCGGGAGTAATCCCTATAGGCTGTAAATGGATCTTCAAGAAGAAGATTGACATGGATGGTAACGTGGTTACCTATAAAGGCAGGCTAGTAGCGAAGGGTTTCAAACAAATCTACGGGATAGATTATGATGAAACTTTCTCTCCTGTAGCCATGTTTAAGTCTATTCGGATTCTTTTCGCGATAGCTGCATATTACGATTATGAGATCTGGCAGATGGATGTGAAGACAGCTTTCCTTAATGGAAATCTTGATGAGGATGTGTATATGACACAACCTGAAGGTTTCACTAATCCAGCCGATCGTCATAAAATATGCAAGTAAAAGAAGTCTATTTATGGACTTAAACAAGCATCAAGAAGCTGGAATATTCGTTTTGATGAATCAATCTCTGAGTTTGGTTTCATCAAGAACGAGGACGACCCATGTGTATATAAGAGGTTTAGTGGGAGCGTGATTACATTCCTAATCCTCTACGTCGATGATATCTTGATCATTGGAAATGATATTCCTGAACTGCATGCTGTTAAAGCATGGTTAAGAAAATGTTTCCAGATGAAAGATCTAGGAGAAGCAGCCTATGTGTTAGGTGTGAAGATCTACCGGGATAGATCTAAGAGGCTTCTCGGGCTGTGCCAGAGTACTTACATCGATAAAGTCCTGGAGAGATTCCATTTAGAGAATTCTAAACGTGGATATCTTCCAGTCAGACATGGTCTGAATCTTTCGAAGAGTCAGTGTCCACAAACACAGACTGAGAAAGATGAAATGGACAATACGCCTTATGCTTCGACTATTGGGTCCATTATGTATGCGATGTTGTGTACTCGCCCTGACGTCGCTTACGGGTTAAGCGTGACCAGTCGGTTCCAAAGTAATCCAGGTTTGGCGCACTGGATTGCAGTCAAGAACATTATAAAATATCTGCGGAGAACCAAAGATATGTTCTTGATATATGGTGGTCAGGAAGAACTCAGTATAGAGGGATATACTGACGCTTCGTTCCAGTCGGACCAGGATGATTTCCGATCGTAATCAGGCTATGTTTTTAGCTTGAATGGTGGAGCAGTGGTGTGGAAGAGTTTCAAACAGTCAACTGTTGCTGATTCCACAACAGAAGCCGAGTATGTTGCAGCCTCGGAAGCATCCAAGGAGGCAGTTTGGATTCGCAAGTTCATGAGAGAACTTGGTGTCGTTCCTTCGAGTGCAGATCCTTTGGTTATCTTCTGTGATAACACTGGAGCAATCGCACAAGCAAAGGAACCACGGTCGCACCAAAAGTCCAAGCACATACAGAGACGGTTTCACTTGATCCGGGAGATCATTGATCGAGGCGAGATCAAAATCTGCAAAGTTCATACAGATGACAATCTGGCAGACCCGCTTACCAAGCCTCTGGCGCAGCAGAAGCATGAGAAGCACTGTAATAGTATGGGTTTGAGATTTCTCAACCATTAGATTAAGTGCAAGTGGGAGATTGTTGGGGTATGCCCTTAAGGCTAATGTTTGAGGCCTTGGGATTGTATAAGTATCATGTAATAAACTCTTGAGTTTATAAAGGCATGGTTATTATTCAGGTTGTTACCTTGTCTGCTGTAATAAGTGTACTTCTGAATAATGTCTCAAAGCTGTTCAGCTAGGCTGACATGCATATGTCCTTAGTCGAGATATCTTGGTGAACTTGAGACAGCCTTGATATGATTGAGACTAATATGTGTTCTAATCTTATAGGATGCTTCGAGCATGGAATAAGATGTAGACTCATGGGTACATTGGATGTACTGGACAGACCCTACTAGGATATTCAGTTGGTTGTCACAATGTGAATATTCCTTGTAAGCACCAAGTGGCACATGTCCTTTGACTTGAGATCACTTGTGTTTCTAAATGATGAATGTCATTATTTTGAGGTATTTCAATATCATTTGAAATATAATGATTATAGACTATCTTGGATAATGATCATGAGTCAGGTTAGGACACTAGTGATAGATATAGAATTGCCGTCTCCTTGTTTAAGGAGTGTGATGTTCTAAAGGGCCCCCCTAGATGAGATGATTGAGATAGTGTATGGCCATACCCAGGTGACTATGTTCATCTGATCTAATCATGCTCATCATATTGGAGTTACAAGCTTGACAGGCTTGTCCAATAAGAACATCCAGTGGCAAAGGACACATGTATGCCTTGTGAAGAAGATTCACACTTGTGCTGTGATTTGGGAGTAGTCTTGGAAGACTCTTTCCTTTATATCGGGAGACAGTGATGTGTTGCTAGATACCCCTCACTGATCGTGATAACGTGAGTTATCGTTACCGACATTTAAAGGAAACCCTCAGGGTCGCACAATTTGATGATATGGCTTACTTGAGTCAGATCGTGTGGACTGAATTGTTTGGGTTCAGTTTAAAGGGATTTAATCTCTGATTGTAAGTGAGATCTGGTCTGATCATGTTTGATTGATTAGGGCTTGAGATCGGTAAGCTTCGATCGAGAGAAATGATGCTAGATCGGTGAGATCAGGAGCATCAAGAAATGAACGGTTGGATCTTGAACCTTTAGGGTTTATTGTGATCTAGACCATATGGCTTGGGTTAATTGGTCTTGGACCAAACCGACATTGAACCGGCTCATGGATGAGCGCATGGTTCATGGGAGGTGAGTTAAGGGCTTGGTTCACTTTGGGTGAACGCTTAAGCCTTCAATACTTTCCATCTTTGGAATTCGGTTTCAAGTGGATTGTGTGTAACGCCTCCACATTAGTGTGGGAGGTTACTCACTTGTCGAATTCTCTTGTGAAGGCTTCTCCAATTCGGTGAAGAAAGGACTTGACGAAAAACAAGAGAAAGGAGTCTCGCCAAGCAAGATTTTCCCTTCCCTTCCATACGAAAAGGAACCTTGAAGCCTTGCTAGCACAAGGACGACAAGGTGTAGGCCAATTTCTTCTTGTGTGTGGCACACTTTGGAGGAGAACCCTATCGTTCTCTAGCTTCCAAGCCGAGTCCAATTCTCATGGCAATGGTATGAATTCTCTCTTATCCATTCAATCGTTCAAAGTTGATCATGAGAACATGTAACATGCGATTAGTTGAAACCCTAGCATCTTCATGGATTGAATGAAATATGCGCCACCCACTCTTAGGGTTTTCGGCCCCCCCTCTGGAAAGGGGTTATATCCGCTTGCGCTCCCCCTAGAAGGGGACCCAACAATAAGGGACAGCTGTGATGCACTTGAGACTGGTATATGCACTGGTTGAGCATGGTTTGCTAACGCAGGCATATGGGTATATCAAGGGAGATATACTGGATCGAACCGCCACGAGATTTTGACATGGTGTGATGATACCAAAATATGTAGTATATTTTGTATCATTTTAGATACCTTTTCATGCTAAATTGAGGGTCTTTTTACTTGTTTTTATTCTGAATCCATTAAATATTGCAAAGTCTACTTCTATTTTTCTTTTTCATGTTTTTCAGGCAAAAAGGCACTATTTTAGGCATTTTCAAGCAAAAATCAAATACATGGAAGAGTTCTCATCATCAACAAGAAGTCACCCAAGAATTTTCACGCAAATCGAGGTAAATAACCCAAAATACGGTAGTGCCGTAAAGGATTTTACGGTACCGTATTTTACACGGCTACCGTATTATCGAGATCACGGCCGTATTTTGGTGATTTACCGAACAGAAGGCTTTCGCGAAATTACGGCACCACCGTAAGAAGTTACATGACCATATTTTGGAGCGCTTTCAGAACAGAGACCTTCGCTGAAATTATGGCACTGCCGTAAACTAGTTTACGGGCCGTATTTTCCAGACGTCTTCAGAACATAAAGTTGCCCTGAAATTACGGCACTGCCGTAAACCAGTTTACGGGCCGTATTTTCCAAACGAATTCAGCCAGAGAGTTCAGCCGATTTTATGGCACTGCCGTAAGCCAAATTACGCTGCCGTATTGTTCCAGCAATTTCAGAACAGAATAATTGATAGATTTTAGGCAGTGTCGTAAGATATTACACTGTCGTATTCCGGTGTTTGAACATGATTCCCAGGTCAATGTCCACGCCCGATCCTTGCGGACGATCTAGAAGTTTATATTCGATGCCGTAAGAAGCAAAAGAGAGCTTTTCACGAGAGGATTACAGAGAGACAAAAGGCCCCAATTTTCATTGACCATCAAGGGAGAAATCGTGATCCACGTCGCCGTGGAAGGTTTCGCCGCCGCACTCGATTCAGACGACCTCCGGCCATGATTTTTCTACCGAAGCATCGCCTGGTGAATGAGACAACGTACTGGAAGTTTCAAATCGAAAAGAGACAAATTGGAGGAGAAATCAAGGGAAGAAGGATCGCTACCACTGTTCATGCCTTCTTTTGTAAAATACGGCTATGAAATACTTCACAGCTGTGCCGTATTTTCTAAAAACTCTTCCTTTTGTTGATTTTCGATTTTCTAAAATTATGGAATATTGTATTTCCTTCGCCATGCTAGCTTAAACTACTCTTGGGACATGGGGGAGTAGTTCACTTGACTTTTAATGATTAGATAACTTCTTTTTCAATATTTCGTTGAGTTTGATTTTAGCATAATGATTTTGCTCATGTGATAATTGTGCTTAGACTCTCTTTAAGTTCATATTATTAATTATGTTCTTAGAATTTTCGCTTGAGACTGAAAGGTACTTGCTTGAGAATTTGGAACCCTAGAATTGCATGTTAGGATCCCATCCTTAGGTTAGATCCATCTTGATCTTTTCTAGTAAAATAATTGCCAAGATTATAACATGAATCCGTAGATCGAGTCTATTTGTCAAACGTGGAGATCTTGTGCGAAAGCAAAGATCGGAACGTTGGAGGTCCTTGAGCAAAACTAGTTGCGAGACTCGGATGCATGAAAGTGATCCTTGAGACTCCACTAGAGATTCTAGAGCTCGAATGCACGAAAGTGATCCTTGAGTTCATCCTTTGATAATATCTTCTTCATGATGAAATTGAATCAACGAAATCCTTATTCATGTCTAGTCATAAAAGTTTAAGTGAAGGAAACCCTAGTCCCAACTTTTCTCTTTGATAATCCCTCTTTTAGTTACTGATTGCTATTCTCACGATCTCGTTTTGCCTAGTTAGTAAGAAATCAACTATTTAGTATTCGACAACGTAGGTCCCTGTGGATTCGATACTTTTTTATTACTTCGTATACCCGTGCACTTGCGGTTTAACAACATGTTTTTGGTGCCGTTACCAAGGATTAGTCCAAGGTACACGCATGTCAGACTTGTTGTGTTCCCTTTCCGACTATCAAGTTTTTGGCGCCGTTGCCGGGGACCTTAGTTTTGTCGATATTAGAGACGTTGAGATTATTACTAGATTAGGTTTTTATTTACTACTTATTTTCTGTTTCTTGAAATCACTTGATCTGTTTACTTTGCATGCGCAAGAGCCTTAGGTCAGGACCACTTGTACCATTGGATCCTGAAATAAATAAGACATTAAGAAGGCGCAGAAAGTTGAGGTTAGAAGAATCATCACAAGAAGAACTGCAAGAATAATCCCAACCAGAGTTACAAGAAGAGATTTTATAGATGGGAGACAATCAGAACCATTAGAGAACACTTAGGGACTATACAGCCCCTAATCATCATGAAATTCGTTCTAGTATTGTTAGGCTAGCAATTGAGGTCAACAATTTCGAGATTAAACCTCAACTCATTGCAATGTTTCAACAAGATCAGTTTGGAGGATCTCTACTGGAGGATCCAACCAACACTTGGCCTTATTTCTTGACTTATGCGATACTATTAAGATGAATAGTGTTTCTAACGATGCATTTAGACTAAGACTTTTTCCTTTTTCTCTTAGGGACCGGGCAAAGACATGGCTTAATTCACACCCAGCCGGTACCTTCACCACTTGGAATCAACTGCCAAATTCCTTCTTGAACAAATACTTTCCACCATGGAAGACACCAGAGCTGAGAAACCAAATTACAAACTTTCAACAAAAAATTGGGGAGACGCTCAGTGAAGCCTGGGAGAGATTCAATGAACTGAAGCGGAAGTGTCCTCACCATGGAATAGAACTTCAGACTTTAATGCAAACTTTTTATATTACATTATCTAATCAGACTAAAATGATAGTGGATGCCGCTGCAAGAGGAGCTCTTATGAGCAAAACACCAGATGAAGCCTTCAGACTGCTAGAGGAGATGGCAGAAAACCATAATCAATGGACTACCGAAAGGGGAGTACTGTACAAGCCTTCTCAAGGTAAGAGTGGAAGTGATGAAATACGCTCCTTAGAAGAGAAGGTAAAATTTTTGTGTAGTCAGTTAAATTTCATACAAACTGCTTCTGTTTCTGCTATCACTTGTGAAAACTGTGGTAATGATGGTCATACTGCTGAATATTGTAGAATTGTCGATCAGGATAATGAGCATGTGAACGCCATAGGGAATTACAACCAAAGTAGACCTAATAATCCCTATTCTAATACATACAACCCTGGATGGAGAAATCACCCCAACCTTTCATGGAAAAACAATAACAATGTAGGGGGGAACAATGAAAACAAAGGATTCCAAAAGCAAAATCTGAACCAAAACATAAATTAAAATTCTAATGAGGGATCCATACTTGAAAAACTTTTGGCCAACCAAAATCAGTTCATGTCTAATATAAAAGAATACATGTCAAATCAAAACAAGTAAAATGAGGAATTTAAGGAAAATTTTCATCAAATCAACTCTAGACTAGATAGGGTAGAAGCCCACAACAAAATTCTTGAAAACCAAATTGCACAGCATGCTAGTGTTCCTTACAGACCCCCTGGTAAATTGCCTGCAAAACCTGAGATAAACCCTAGGGAGCACTGTAATGCCATCATGACTAGAAGTGGGAAACAACTGGGAGAACCTAGAGGGAGGTTTGAAAACACTGAAGAAAAGCTTAATGATAATAAAAGGGAATTGGAGATAGGAGAATCTTCTTCACATGAGAAACCCCAAATTTGTTTATCATGAACCAAAAGGGGAGGAATCATGTGAGAAAGATAATCCTAAATCTGATTTACCTAATCCTTACCAAACACTTATACCTTTTCCTCAAAGGTTAGTTCAACATAAACTAGACAAAAAGTTTGGCAAGTTTCTTGAAGTTTTTAAAAAGCTTTATATTAATGTTCCAATTCTTGAAGCTATTATTGAAATGCCATCTTATGCCATGTTTTTAAAAGAGATATTGTCTAGTAAAAGAAAATTGGATGATTATGGTACTTGCATGGTTACACTAACAGAAGATTGTAGTGCGGTCATATAGAATAAATTTCCACCTAAATTGAAGGATCCAGGTAGCTTTTATGTACCCTGTTCAATTGGCACCCTATCTTTTGACCGAGCCTTATGTGACTTAGGTGCAAGTGTAAGTTTAATGCCTCTTTCTACTTACAGGAAACTGAATTTGGGAGAGCTAAAGCCTACATCAATATCTTTGCAGCTCGTAGACTCATCAGTGAAGTATCCTGTAGGTATGTTAGAGAATATTCCAATAAAGATAGGTGAGTTTCTCATACCTGCAGATTTTGTTATATTGGACATGGAGGAAAATTGTAGAAATCCTATCATTCTGGGTAGACCACTATTGGCCACAGCTAAAGCAAAAATTGATGTGGAATCAGGAAAAATTACCTTTGATATATGTGATAACAAGATCGAATTTAGTCTTAATGATTCAACAAACAAACTTTCATACTCAAGATCTTGTTGTAGTATTAAAATATTTAATGATGAAATTTATGATGTTTCAAGTTTGTTTGATGAAACCCCAAATAATGAATCTAACAATCTTTTTGAGGGTATTGATGAGAAATTCCAGAAGAAGAAAAAGCCAAAGAGGAAGAGAAGAAGAGAAGGCTCTAGGATGATTGAGAAAATAGAAAGAATTCTGAGCAGATTTGGATACTGTTTCAAGATCGAGCCTTATGTTGTAAAATCAGAGTTGAGATCCAGAAATTCACGATCAAACCCGAGTGTTAAAGGGTCAAGCTAATGACCTTTAAATTAGCTCTTCTTCGGAGGCAACCCAAGCTTTCTAACCCTTATTTTAGTTTTATTTACCTTGATTTTTGCTTAGGACTAATTTTTATTTTATTATTTGTAGGTTTTTTGTGATTTGGAGAAAAATACGGCAGTACCGTAAAGGATTTTACAGTACCGTATTTCTGATCCAAAATCAACCCGAGAGTTCTTTCGTTTTTACGGTACTACCATAAGTCAGGAACGCCGCTTGGATAAAATGGATGAGACTCTGGGATACATCCACAGAGATATGGAGAGGCTATGCAACCATATGGAAGACATGGGTAACTTCCTCTATGACCGTTTTGGTTATGCTGATCACAGAGACTATGGCTATCATGGTGATCAGGGAGGAACCCCATACTTTGATCCTGAGGAGACTGCTGCGAGAGACTCGGAGGCTACACGATCTGACGATGATGAGTAGAGGCTTTGGAAGGATGGTGCTTCCATGACTGCCGCCACTGCATTCTGTTTAACATGCCTATTATTCTTATTTCGATATGGTTGTATGATGATGATGATATTGATCTTTACTGATTCGATGGGGTTGTATGATATTTTGATATTCTGATGTTTGATATGATATACATGATGATATATTTTTATTGATATGATATTGTGATAATTGATGGTGATGATGAGTTCACTCTTAATTTATACTGTTGATGACTTGAATGATTGATGATCTCAAATTCATGATTGAAAACATAACTCCATCATGTCAAATTTATTTCTTCAATACATATTTGTCTATTGAGATATGACATTGATTGATGCATAAAATTTTGGGGAGATATATTATTTGAAGAATGAAATTTAAAAGTGAAACTTCTCTTTTGAATAAAATGAATATATTAGTATGATTTGTGAATTTAGATCAATTGATCAACCTAGTTGAGGTTTAGTCTATTTTTGCTATTTGTTGGGAAATAAGAATCTGAGATCCATAAAAAAATAGTGAGAGACTCCCCTACTTGGCACTATGTAAAATTGATAGAGGTACTTAAGACATGGGTTGAAGTCTATGCATGAAAAATAATGAGTGGTGAAAAGAATAAGACTCCTCTACTTGGCACTGTGTAAAATTGACAGTGGTACCGAAGAAAGAGTTGAAGTCAAAAATAAAAAGTATGTGTCTATGTGGATAAATGCCGTCTATGCAAAGACAATGAAAAAAAAAATTATGTGTGGAAAAAGATCTTGGAGACCTAATTCCTATAAACAAAAGCATGATAGATTTAAATTGATACTAGGTGAAATCATGAGATTGAAAATTCTATCTATTGTACAAGTTGCGAAGTTTTATTTGATTGAGTTGTGAATCTAGAAAATTGAGTTCTGAGGATGATATGTTTACTTGAAATTTTGTAAATCAATTAATAGAATTTTTCATTGACAAGTTGTATTTTAGAAATTTATTTAGCATGAAAAAGTTATTCTTTTAATCAAATTTTGATTTCAAATTTTGATTTTTTCTTGAGGACAAGAAAGGTTTGAGCCTTATATGTTTGATGACACCAAAATATGTAGTATATTTTGTATCATTTTAGATACCTTTTCATGCTAAATTGAGGATCTTTTTACTTGTTTTTATGCTGAATCCATTAAATATTGCAAAGTCTACTTCTATTTTGGTTTTTCATGTTTTTCATGCAAAAAGGCACTATTTTAGGCGTTTTCAAGCAAAAATCAAATACATGGAAGAGTTCTCATCATCAAGAAGAAGTCACCCAAGAATTGTCATGCAAATCGAGGCAAAGAACCCAAAATACGGTAGTGCCGTAAAGGATTTTACGGTACCATATTTTACACGGCTACCGTATTATCGAGATCACGGCCGTATTTTGGTGATTTACCGAACATAAGGCTTTCGCGAAATTACGGCACCACCGTAAGAAGTTACACGGCCGTATTTTGGGGCGCTTTCGGAACAGAGACCTTCGCTGAAATTACGGCACTACCGTAAACCAGTTTACGGGCCATATTTTCCAGACGTCTGCAGAACAGAAAGTTGCCTTGAAATTACGGCACTACTGTAAACCAGTTTACGGGCCGTATTTGCCAGACGAATTCGACCAGAGAGTTCAGCCGATTTTACGGCACTATCGTAAACCAAATTACGCTGTCGTATTGTTCCAGCAATTTCAGAACAGAATAATCAATGGATTTTACGGCAGTGTCGTAAGATATTACACTGTCGTATTCCGGTGTTTGAACGCAATTCCAGGTCAATGTCCACGCCCGATCCTTGTGGAGATGATTGCGGACGATCGAGAAGTTTATATTCGATGTCGTAAGAAGCAAAAGAGAGCTTTTCACGAGAGGATTACAGAGAGACAAAAGGCCCCAATTTTGATTGACCATCGAGGGAGAAATCGCGATCCACGCTGCCGTGGAGGGTTTCGCCGCCGCGCTCGATTCAGACGACCTCCGGCCGCGATTTTTCTACCGAAGCATCGCCTGGTGAAGGAGACAACATACCGGAAGTTTCAGATCGAAAAGAGACAAATTGGAGGAGAAATCAAGGGAAGAAGGATAGCCACCACTGTTCACGCCTTCTTTTGTAAAATACGGCTATGAAATACTTCACAGCCGTGCCGTATTTTCTAGAAACTCTTCCTTTTGTTGATTTCCGATTTTCTGAAATTATGGAATATTGTATTTCCTTCGCCATGCTAGCTTAAATTACTCTTGGGACATGGGGGAGTAGTTCACTTGACTTTTAATGATTAGATAACTTCTTTTTCAATATTTCGTTGAGTTTGATTTTAGCATGATGATTTTGCTCATGTGATAATTGTGCTTAGACTCTCTTTAAGTTCATATTATTAATTATGTTCTTAGAATTTTCGCTTAAGACTGAAAGGTAATTGCTTGAGAATTTGGAACCCTAGAATTGCATGTTAGGATCCCTTCCTTAGGTTAGATCCATCTTGATCTTTTCTAGTAAAATAATTGCCATGATTATAACATGAATCCATAGATCGAGTCTATTTGTCAAACGTGGAGATCTTGTGCGAAAGCAAAGATCGGAACGTTGGAGGTCCTTGAGCAAAACTAGTTGCGAGACTCGGATGCACGAAAGTGATCCTTGAGTTCATCCTTTGATAATATCTTCTTCATGATGAAATTGAATCAATGAAATCCTTATTCATGTCTAGTCATAAAAGTTTAAGTGAACGAAACCCTAGTCCCAACTTTTCTCTCTGATAATCCCGCTTTTAGTTACTGATTGCTATTCTCACGATCTCGTTTTGCCTAGTTAGTATGAAATCAACTATTTAGTATTCGACAGTGTAGGTCCCTGTGGATTCGATACTTTTTTATTACTTCATATACCTGTGCACTTGCGGTTTAACAACAAGTTTTTGGTGCCGTTACCAAGGATTAGTCCAAGGTACACGCATGCCAGACTTCTTGTGTTCCCTTTCGGGCTATCATGGTGTCATAGGTCAAATCTCACAATGACAGAGATTCACTCGTCCTTGACTTGAGGGCATTGATATCACTATATGGTAAGGGATGTACTTTAATACAACCTAACGCTCCACCGTTACAGGGGAGTCATAACGGTTGTCAATGGGTATATCTTGAGCCATATGAGAGATTCAATGAGTCAATAGAGGATTTGCCTCTTCCCTGCAGGGAAGTTTGATGTCCATGGGCCCCTATATGGTGCATGACTAAAAGTGTGTGGCCACACCCAGGTTTAGCCTAAATAGAGTCATGACCATTAATGTTGGAATTAACAAGTGTGACACACTTGTCTGACTTGGACGATCAGCCTGGCAAAAGGACTAGAGTGTACATATATCTTGTCGCAGTTTTAGGGGATGTCGATGATGACTCCATTCCGAGGACTAGGGTAGCAATGATGTACTGCTAGGTGCTACTCATTGCTTGTGATGATGTGAGGTTATCACTGCCAACATCTGAGGAACCTACAGGGTTGAACACCTAGACACTCGAGATCTCATATTGATCGAGTTGCCTATGATCGAGTCATTTGATTGATTTGAGTCAGTTTGGGAGTCCGATGCATCGCGGATGCATCTGATGAGTTGGAGATGATCTTTTGTGATGATGTTGCATTTTGACTTCAGTTGACCCCGGTTGACCTTCAGGTGACCACGTTTGACCTTGATGGACTAGGTTCAGTTGTGTGGTCAAATGTTGGGTTTAAGCTCTGGTTTTGTTCACAGAGTGAAGAGGATCTCGAGCAGTCCATGTGTGCATGATTGTAGAGGGTGAACACTTTTGCGCCTCTTCTTCATCATCATCAACCCCTTGGATTATGCGAATAAAGGTATATTACTCTGACACATCCGGTGGATCACTGGTAAGGCATCCTGGCTCTTAGGGTTATCCTATTTGGGCCATCATTTCTGCTATTATTAAAAATTTAAAATTGGCCTGGGGATTCCCACCAGTGGTATCAGAGCGAATTTATGAGACCCACGCGGTGTATTTTGCTTATCTACATGTGCCCATGTCATAAAAGATTTTATAAAATTTTTATGCCATGATTTTTCTGCTTAGAAAAATGTGGGTTTATTAATTCTAACAACTTGTATAAATTTAGTGACTTTGATTTTCCTTGTTTGTCAAGGATAGACATTGCATACAAGTCGTCTAGAATTTAATAAATTTTATATGATAAGTTTGTCATGGAGAGGTGCATAGCATGCTTGCGCCACTCTCATGAAAGCTTAGAAAATTTGTTAAGTCCAAGAGAAATTTATGACAAGTTGTTAAGAGTTAATAGACAGGTTTATGAAAAATCTAAAATTAATTTTAATTGTTGGTTTTTCATTGCATGTAGAAGAGCATGAGTAGGTGCTTTTATTGTTGCATTATGATATGGTTATAGACAAGCCCTTATGCATGCCTAGGATGTATTTTTGTGAGGCCTGCGTGCCACCCTATTTCCTTTATTTGTTTTGTAATTAAAGTTGAAGATTAGGGATGACAAAGAGCACATCATGACTTCTTGTTGGTGCATCTAAATCATATGGGGGCAGCGTCTTCCTTAGCCGATTCCTTGGTGGCTTCTAGGGTTTACCCTAGTGATGCACCTTGAGGCTTAAGGGCTGGTGAAAAGGGCTTGCACATACTTCTTGATTAGCCGAAACTTTGGTGGCTTCTAGGGCTTTTCTAGAGGTGCATCAAGCATGGTTTCAAGGGCTGATCTCAGAGGTTATGCAAACAGCTCCTCGTGGTGATGTTTCTATGCAAGTGGTGCACCTTGATGGTGGTGTAACATGCTAGATGAGAAGGGGCCCCTATGATTGGCCAAACCCTAGGAGGACCCTAGGATTTGCAAGCTAGCATAGGTAGAGGAGAGTGTTGGCCAAACCCTAGGAGGAGTCTAGGGTTTGCGAGCTAACAAAGGTGGAGAATTGGGTTAGCCGAACTTAAGGGGGCATTTGGATTTTCCTAGATGGCGCCTCTAAGGTTTGTGAGCTAACCCTTGGAGCTAGAGACCTAGCTAGTGCACCTAGGGTTTGGAGCAGAGCCCTTAGAGTACTCTAGGGCGAGCCGAGGACTTAGTGGCATGGGCCCATCGCTTGTGCCTTAGAGTAGCTAGGTGATTAGTCTGGGTCTAGGGGCTTGTTACCCATATTTTGGTTATAACCATATCATATTTTATTTTCTACTCAGTTTTAAGCATGCATGTGATGTTTTATTTTTCATGCTACTCACTATAGGATTGCATGCTTGTATTATTAGGTGAAAGATAAAACTAAATGGTAAGACCACAAATATCCTCGATCCAAATATCAAGTTCTTTAACCGCCTTCTGATAGGTATCCCTCATCAAACTATCGATCGATGGTGTTGTGCACTGTTTCCCACCCTCGTGGGACACACCCATCTATCTTTAGGAGGCATGTGGTGACAATGATTTCCCTAGTCCGGTTAAAACTCTAGATGCGCCTTTAGCAAGGAAATCATTGGCCCTGGGCATAGCAGTTAGGTTAGACTTGACTAGATGTTTCATATGTGGATGGACCACATGATGAAAGTCTGGAGGCAACCTCAAGAGGTTAGGGCTTTGTGCAGTATCCAGCTCTCGTTGGACACAAAGTGCCTGAACTGTCTTGAGAAGCAGAATTGCCAAGTTGTAATTGGCTGGTGTGCCTACCTCATGAAGCATGTGTCACCTTATACAGTTCATCCCACCCTCGTGGGATGCAAGGCCGTGTACGGAATGAGGATCCCATCTCACCAAGGAAATCTAGTGATTTCTCGATCGACTTTTGAGGGTTGTCGATTCGACCAAAATAGTGGGAGCCCAATCATTTAAAAAAGGCCAGATTAAATGATTGGTTTGTTGATCTGCTTATGGCTACTATAGATGGTCACTACGATCCCTCCTAAGTTGGTTGGAACCAACAAAGTGGACTGGTATTTGAGGATTGTCCTCAAGCTCGAGGAAAAGATGTATCTCCTTGAGCAGCCTTTACCTAAACCCATATCATCTACAGCCTTGTTGGCTAATGAGGATGCTTAAGGGGTAGCTTGTCTATTGATAGCATGTCACCTTCCAGGGACAAGATAGAATAGAAAGCTATAACCTGTAGGGCAGTCCTACAATGGAAAGGTAGGCCTTAGTGCTTGACTGACACATTAAAGATGAAATAGGTATAGGAGATAAGGTGCTCAAGATTGATTGCTAACAACCTCAAAACGAGGAGAAGAGAAGTAGCCCTTTGTCTTCTGGCTCAAGTAATTGTGTTGCCTAAGTCTAGTTGTCTATTTTTGACACATGGGTATGTCGTACCGCATAATGAGACCAACACTTGCAAAAGTATCTTGGTGCTCAATAGAAATAGGGCAATGCTGACGCAGAGAGACTGGCCTACCAGATGGAGCATATGCTGCTACCATAACTGTAGGAGATCTCACTCTCTCTAGGGTCAACACTCTGTAGGTGATGCTAAAAGATTATTCCACACTAAACTTAATTCCATCTTAAATGTATCTCCAAGTTAGGAGATGACATGACTAACTACTTGGATCTTGAGATATGGGACTTTGGGTCATATATCTGAGGTTCTACTGACATAGAACCAAGATCTGAGAAAGTGTAAGTGGTGCATCCTAAGTTCACTTAGGGATACAAATTTCTATAAACCCACATGAGAACAAGTAATTGTCGCTCATAGTGCTATTTTTCTTGGAAATATCTTTCCTTGAAAAAGGCTAGTAGGAGGAAGTTGTGACTTGGATTTAGTCCAAGGTCAATCACTTAGCACAAAATGGTCAAAGATGGAATCTGAACCATGTATATAGGTTGTGGGCAACCTAGGGTTCAGAAAATGTGCGAATAAGGGTTGAATCAATTCATGTGTGTCTATGTTAAGGGTAACTCCTAGCAAGGACAATGAATTTTCCCCTTGTGGATAAGATTAAGTGGTTCTATACTTATCTTTGGCACTGTTGTTTGGGCTTTGTAAGACAAGAACCTCATGCATTGACTCCATGCGAATGGACTCATGGATTCATCTCCTTTCAGGAGAATGAGTCGGATCAACCTCTCTTGAGAGCTTGACTCGCATGAGCCTTGTTTACTAAGGACAACAATAGTGATGTTCTTCACTTTTTACAAGTGGAAGATCTAGAAACTTGTTAGCCCTCATACACTTTACTGTGTGTGGGACAGGACTAATAAGTAAGCCATAGATTGGGTACTAATCCTTTACAGACATGTCTGATGGATATGAAAGTAATAAGGAGACAAGCTTGATAGATCCATAAAGCTTTCTAATTCGTGAGAAAGCACTTGAGCCACAGTTTATGACTATCCCTAAGAGTATGAGATTTCCTCATAACTCACTCCTAGAACTCTTCGTGAGGCTGAGTGTCTAATTGGAGGTGTCGAGTCATGATTGGCATGATTCGATGCAAGTTAAGTCATATAACTCCATGTAAAGGTTGTGCAAAATGAATAGTTTTTCTTGAACACTGAGAGATGTTCCATATCTGACATATGTGTGTATGGGGAATCCTTTGGGGATACTACTTCCATGATCCCACAAGAGAGCAACTCGGTTGTTGCTTAACGTGCTGGTTTTCTTTGGGAAATTTTTCTCTTGAAAAGCCTAGTGGGAGAAATATTGGTTCTACAAAGACCTAAAGGAATGGTTCTTGATTGGTAGACATAGAAAAAGCTTTGTGTATTGGGCTACACTTGATATCTTGTACCATTGTAACCTTGATTGCAGCATCAGCTTGTGTCTGGTAGTGACGGAAGCTGTAAAAGGGTTTGTGATGGACTGCCATCATCTCCGATTGAAGGCAGAGTATGTTATGGCTTCTAGGAAGCTATTTGGATACGGGAGTTCTTCATTGAACTTCAAGTGGTTGTCATGCCATTATTGGTCTCTATTTGTGAGCACAAAGGAGCAATGACGCATGATAGAAAACCAAGGTTTCACCTAAAGATCCGAACACATACTCGAGCACTTCCACTTTGTCTTGGAGATAGAGGTGTTGTGAGATTGTAGATATTTACACCGAGAGAGTCATGATAGGCCCATTGACCAATGCTCTAGCGCAGCAAGAGCACGGCAGGTCTGACTGAGGACGTGTTCATTATGGTGACACAATAACAGGGCACTAGTGTAAGTGGGAGATTATTGGTATATATGCCCTAGGACCTGTGGCTGGTCCGATTTATGTCACATTTATTTGTGGTATACATCCTGGCATGGTCGTTATTATGCATTTCATACATCTGCGTCATATGTACATTTGCATATACAATGTCCCTAGAGATAGATTTTATCTAATCTCAAAGGATAATCCCCGGTCAAGTGTCACAGTGGATAAGGGACAGCTATGATGCACTTGAGATTGGTATATGCGTTGGTTGAGCATGGGTTGCTAATGTAGGCATATGGGTATATCAAGGGAGATATACTAGATCGACCTGCCGTGAAATTTTGACATGGTGTCACAGGTCAAATCTCACAATGACAAAGATTCACTCGTCCTTGACTTGAGGGCATTGATATCACTATATGGTAGGGGATGTACTTTGATACAACCTAATGCTCCACCATTATAGGGGAGTCATAACGGTTGTCATTGGGTATATCTTGAGCCATATGAGAGATTCAATGAGTCAATAGAGGATTTGCCCCTTCCCAGCGAGGAAGTTTGATGTCCACGGGCCCCTACATGGTGGATGACTAAAAGTGTGTGGCCACACTCAGGTTTAGCCTGAATAGAGTCATGACCATTAATGTTGGACTTAACAAGTGTGACACACTTGTCCGACTTAGATGATCAGCCTGGCAAAAGGACTAGAGTGTACATATATCTTGTCGCAGTTTTAGGGGATGTCGATGACGACTCCATTCCGATGACTTGGGTAGCAATGATGTACTTCTAGGTGCCAACTCATTGCTTATGATGACGTGAGGTTATCACTGCCAACGTCTGAGGAACCTACAGGGTCGCACACCTAGACACTCAAGATCTCGTATTGATCGAGTTGCCTATGATCGAGTCATTTGGTTGATTCGAGTCAGTTTGGGAGTCCGATGCATCACAGATGCTTCTAATGAGTTGGAGATGATCTTTTGGGATGATGTTGCATTTTGACTTCAGTTGACCCCGGTTGAACTTCGGGTGACCACATTTGACCTCGATGGACTAGGTTCAATTAAGTTGTCAAATATTGGGTTTAAGCTCCGATTTTGTTCGGAGGCTTTTTATGATTGATTTAAATGTAACATAGGGGCCTACGACTTAAGTGTTAAAATGAATATTTATATTCAGTTAATGCGCAACTTAAGTAGCGGGGGCCACGCGCAACTTAAGTGAATATTTATATTATATATATTCATCACTTAAGTTGTGGATCCGCATCCATTAAGCAATAATGGATCTAGGTGCTTATTAATTATGAATTTTCGTAATTAAATAGAGCCCTAGCCGAAATCATCATACAACTCTCCAACCTAGCTGCCAAGACACCTCTCTTTCTTCCCCATGGCACCACCACACAAGAACTTGTGCCCCAAGGTGGATGTGCCGTCTTCTTCAACCATGGATGCAAGAAAAAGGCTTGGAGCCTTCTTCCTTTCTTGATGATCTATTCTTTTATGGGATTGGTGCAAGAGGAGATGGTATCTTCTTCTTCATGGCGCCTCCAAGGAAGGAGTTGCGCCCACATGGTGGTGATTGTGTCTCCTTCTTCGTGGATCGCAAGAGAAGGCTTGGAGTCTTCTTCCTTCCCTAATGGTGAGTCCCTAAAGTGGATTAGTGCATGTGGAAGGGCATCTTCTTACCATAGGCACAACTTCCATGAAGTTGGCGCATATGGTGAAGGAAGGGGAAGAAGAGGAGTTTATAACATCTCTTATCATCATCTTAGTGCATCTCCTTGGGGAGATTGGCGCTTACATTGATGGAGAAGGAGATATTCCTCATGGGTGCATCTTCATGGTGGCGCAAGCCATGAGGAAAAGTGGCTAGACAAGAGATTAGCACAAGTTATAGAGCTTCCCTCTCCTTGTGGTCAATCTTCTCCCTTGTCCACCTCTTTGGCGCATCTTGGAGATGGCGCAAGCAAAGAGGGCAGCGACATAGGCAACAGGATCTTCCTCCCGAAGGCTAGCACCAGGCATAGAGTGAAGAGGAACTCTAGTAGTCCGTGTGTGCACGATTGTAGAGGGCGGACACTTGTGCGCCTCTTCTTCGTCATCATCAGCTCCTTGGATTTTGCAAATAATGGTATATTACTCTGACACATCCGGTGGATCACTCGTAAGGGATCCTAGCTCATAGGGTTATCCTGTTTCAGGCCATCGCTTCCGCTATTATTAAAAATTTAAAATTAGCTCGGGGATTCCCAACAGTATCATCCTCTAGCTTGTTTACTGAATGGCCCACACACATCACGGTATATAAGATCAAATAAACCTCCTACCCTCTTGGTGAAGGGCACTTTTGTCATCTTCCCTAATAAATAAGGCTCACAAGTATCAAACTCCTCCAAGGAGCTTGAATCTAACAACCCATTTGGATGGAGTTATTGAATGCGATTCTTGTTTATATGGGCTAATCGACAATGCCATAGGAAGGCACCAACTGAACCACTCAGTTTGATCCTTTTACTATTTATGTTACAAATAGAGCTATCTATGTCCAAGACATATAAACCGTTGCATAAAGTACCCTTCCCATAAAACATATTTGCAAATGAAAAAGAACAAGAGTTTTCCTTTATTTGAAATTTAAATCCTTTCTTTGCCAAGCAAGGAATGGATACAATGTTTTTAGTAAGTGAAGGTACATAATAGCAATGATCTAGCTCTAACTAAAGTCTTGAAGGCAGGGAGAGAATTAAAATTCCTATAGCAACAGTAGCAACTTGTGCCCTATTTTCAACTCATAGGTCAATCTCTCTAGGCCACACTGATCTACTTTTCTTGAGCCCCTGCATATTTGTATAAATATGAGCTATGCATGCGGTATCCAATACCCATGTCATAGAAGTAGAAAGGTTGACTTCGGTAACATAATTACCTGAGCTTGAAGATGAAGCCTTGCCTCTCTTATTCTCATTCTTAAGTTTCACCATGTCCTTCATTATGTGAGGTGGTCCTCCACAAGAATGACACTTGTTATTCCTGACCCTTTTCATCTTTATTTTCATTGCCTTAGTTAAGCTTTTCGGCTCAACACATTGAATGTCTACTTTAGGAGGGTTGCGCCTAACTATCTCATCATAGCGCTTCTTTAGATTAGAAATAATCTCAGAAGTACTCTTCAATTCATATTGCCCTCGTAATTCAGGCGACATGTTGGTTAGCATCAAATTAGCAACCTCCAAAGTATTAGCCTAATGCTTATCATAAGCATCCTTTTCAGCCGCTGAGGCCGAGCATGGAAGTGGCTCAGGAATAGGCTGCTCAAGGACATACAGCTTCCTCTCGAGCTTGAGGACTATCCTAAAGTTCATATACCAATCCAGTAAGTTGGATCCAACCAACTTATCCCTTTCCAGGATAGATCGTTGTTGTGTCCACAAGTGCACAGATACTTCGAATTAATAAAAGATATCGAACCACAGAGACCTTATTGTTAACTACCAAATAATTGTTTCCTCACTAGCTAAGAAAATCGAATATGATGTAAATAAATGATCAAATAGCGTGTAGATAATCAGAAAAGAAAACTGGGACTAAGGTTTCATCCACTTTAATTTCCATGACTAGATATGAATAGATGTTCGTCAATCTAATTTCAATATGATAAAGACATAATTCACTTAATAAGGAAATCTTCTCGCTTTCGCGTAGACAATTTACAAGAACTAATCCTCACTTCCGTGCCCTAGAAACGCCCTTGCAGATTTCTCCCTCGATTCTTCACGAAATTGGATTTTTCTTGTCCTCAAATCTTCTCCTCGATTTATACAAAAGACGCCTTTTTACGGTTTTTCAATTGGTGCCCTGGATCCCTAAATATTGCATCACAAAAATCGGGCTTTTGAGTATCCGCGGAAGACTCGGCCAAAAATATAATTATGGCCGTAATTTTGATTACGGTAGTGCCGTATTTTGGTTCTGTGTTTTTATGTCAAAATTACAGCCCGTGAAAAATATTACGGCAGTGCCGTATTTTCTTCTATAAATTTTTGGACCAAAATTACGGCCTATGAAATTCCTTACAGTAGTACCGTAATTTCTTCTGTGGATTTCTGGGCCAAAATTACGACATGTGAAAATCATTACGGCAGTGGTGTATTTCTGGGCAAAAAAATTACACCTATAATTTCCATTACGGCATGGGAGTATTTTTCAAACTAGCTCTGATTTGCATGAAAATTGACGGGCGGCTTCGTCTCGACGTCTGGAATCCATTGGTGTCCTCAAATCTTCCAAAATCCATCAAAATATGGCACTTTTTACCTAAAAATAATCAAAAATAAGAAATGGTGTAGATTCCGCAATATTTGACAAATAAGGCTTAAAAACAAGCAAAAGAGCATAAATATGACACAAAAAGACCAATAAAATGACACAAAATATACCATGAATTTTGGTGTCATCTAAATCATAAGGCTCAAACTTTGCTTGTCCTCAAGCAAATGAATAGAATAAAGAACAATGCTAAGTATGGAAAATATGCTCTTTTATGAAAAATAAATTTCTAAAATATAATCATTCATGAAATATTCCACCAACTGTTACACAAAGTTTCAGATAAATACATCATCCTTTGATATTAATTTTTAAGATTTACAACTTTGATCAAATAAAATTTCGCAACTCATATAATAAAAAGAATTTCAGTATCATGAATTCACTCAAGTTTCAGTTTTAATCTATCATACCTTTGTTTACAGGAATAGGATATCCAAAATCTTTTTCCACTCAAAATCTTTCTTTTTCTTTTTATTCCTTTTTTGGATAGCATGTACCCACATAGATACACACTTTTTATTGGGACTTCAACTCTTATCTTAGGTACCACTGTCAATTTTACACAGTGCCAAGTACAGGAGTCATTTTCTTTTTCTTTCTCTCAATTTTTCTCTTTTCAGACTTCAACCCATATCTTCGTTACCACTGCCAATTTTACGCAGTGCCAAGTAGGGGAGTCTCTCTCTCTTTTTGGATCTTTGATGTTTTTTCCCAACAAAAAGTAAGATAAACTAAACATCAACTAAGTTAATCAATTGACATCAATTCAAAAATTACACTCATATGCTCATTTTATTCAAGAAAAATTGTTTCACTCTCAGATTGCATTCATCAAACAACATACCTACCCAAAAACTTTATGCATCAATCAATGAAGGATTTCAACAAGTACATATATATTGAAGAAATAAATTCGGCATAAGAGGTATATTTCCATTCCTAAATAGTGTCATGCATAATCATAGAAAAATCTACACACCTCCCATCACATAGATTCAAGTAAAAAAAATCTTTAAGCATCAAAAATGTTAAAATCAATGCAGAAGGTGTGAACCATCAAACTAATAATCTAAAGTGTAAAATGACAGATTCAAGCAACCACATCAAATAGAAATCTCAATAAGTGATACATCCAAAGCAAATAGCAAAACAAATCTAATACCAACACCATACAATCATACCAAATAAGCTCACTAGAAAGTGCAAATAAACAATACTCACAAAACTATATAGCAAGTTCAATCGTCGTCAGGGGTATAGCGTCAGGCTAGATGCGGATGGGTCCAAAGATGTGCCTTCTGAAAATTTTCTTTTACAATTTTTAAATACATAAGGCTCAGATCAAAAACAATATCTTACTTTAGCTAAAAAAAAAATAAAATTTCTCTCAACGGAAAATCAGAGATGTCATCAGTGGTCCGAAGAAGGTGCCGGTGGATGTTGGGGTATGCCCTTAAGGCTAATGTTTGAGGCCTTGGGATTCCATGAGTATCGTGTATATATAAACTCTTTTGTTTATAAAGGCAATGGTTGTTATTCAGGTTGTTACATCATCTGCTGCAATGTGTGTTCTTCTGAATAATGTCTCAATGCTGTTCAGCTAGGCTGACATGGTATATGTCCTTAGTCGAGATATCTTGGTGAACATGAGACAGCCTTGATATGGTTAAGACTAATATGTGATCTAATCTTATAGGATGCTTCGAGCATGGAATAAGATGTAGACTCATGGGTACATTGGATGTACTGGACAGACCCTACTAGGATATTCAATTGCTTGTCACAATGTGAATAATCCTTGTTTGCAACAAGTGGCACATGTCCTCTGACTTGAGATCACTTGTGTTTCTAAATGATGATTGTCATTGAAAACTCTTTCCTTTATATCGGGAGACAGTGATGTGTTGCTAGATACCCCTCACTGATCGTGATAACGTGAGTTATCGTTACCGACATTTAAAGGAAACCCTCAGGGTCGCACAATTTGATGATATGGCTTACTTAAGTCAGATCGTGTGGACTGAATTGTTCCGATTCAGTTTAAAGGGATTTAATCTCTGATTGTAAGTGAGATCTAGTCTGATCATGTTTGATTGGTTAGGGCTCAAGATCGGTAAGCTTCGATCGAGAGAGTTGATGCTAGATCGGTGAGATCAGTAGCATCAAAAGATGAACGGTCAGATCTTGAACCTTAGGGTTTAATTTGATCTGGACCAATTCTTGGGCTGATTTGGTTTGGTCGTTGGACCAATTACATTGAACCGGCTCATATGTGAGCGCTTGGTTCATATGAGAGAAGAGATATGCGTTTGGTTCACTTCATGTGAACGCATAACGCATGTATTGACGTCTTGCTAATTTTGGCATTTCGGTTTTTCCAAAGTGATGAACGTCTCAACGTTCGATCACAAGGCTTCTCTAACGCTCATCTTCCTTTCGCTCTTGACGAAAACACACACTCTTGCGTGGTGTAAGTTGACGAGAAGAAGGATCAGCCAAGAGAGACTTCATCATCCCCTTCCATTCGACAAGGAAGCTTGGGTGCCTTGCTAGCACAAGGGACGCCAAGGAAGTAAGCGATCTTCATCTTGTGTGTGAACTTTTGGAGGAGATCAAAGTTGCTCTCTTCTTCCAACGCACCATCCAAGCGATGGCCATGGTATGGATCTTATCCAATCTTTGCAAGTTGATCATTGAAACATACATGCGATCATAGAGAACCTAGATTCCGCAAGAAAAGGTTTTACATGCGCCTATTAAGCTTTGTGCCCCCCCCTCTTGAAAGGGGTACTCACAATAGCTTTGCGCCCCCCTTCTCGAAAGGGGTACTAACAATTGGTATCAGAGCCAGTTCTATGTATGTTCCTTTGATTGCTGCTTTGTGATCCTTGTTTGATAAGTAGATCTAATCTTGCGCATCTACATGTTTAGTAGTGAATATACATGATGTATGTTTTACTCCTTTGCGCATATGTTGTGGATGATGGCGCATGTTGGCTATTGTTGTTTTTCTTATAAAACTTGATCACTTGCGCGCCCCATATTAGATCTAAGCGCCTACTATAAACCCTTAGACGGGTTGATGGGGTTGAAGTCACCCTCTAGGTTAGATCCAATAGTCTGATCAGACCATCTGACAGCCAAGATGGATCGACCAGATGGCACCTGTGCGCAAGCACGAGGTGGCTATAGGTCGATTGCATCACAGGCGTGTAGCGAGGTCTGGTTGAGACAACCAGTGAACACACATGAGTTAGGCCCGGGGTCACACCCGTTTGCCAGAACTCATGTTGGTTGTTCAGCCCTTGGCGCATGCATGGTTGACCATTAGGTCAACTCGAGTCAGTTAAGACTTGGTGCATGCAAGGGCATGGATCTAACTAGATTGATGAGTGGATCCCTATCAATGGACCGTTGTAAGGTTGTAGGGCACATAAGAAAATTAAAATTGATGCCAATGGGTTTTTCAAAATTTTATTTTCTTTGTAATGGATCACATGTTGATTGAATGATGCCATGATGCTTGTTTATTTAATCTTATGTGGGTTGCCCTTATTGTGTGCTGTGCTGGGGCCTGCGAGCCTGGTAAATTATTATTTTTGTGATCTGCGAATCACATTTTTAATTAATTTATTGTATAATTGACCTGCGTGTCAAGCTTGTCTAGATAGATTAAAATGTATTTTAATTAGACAAGAGCACAGAGCACACATGGCATTGGCGCATGCAGCAGTGGCTTGACCAGGTGGGAGGTCTAGGGTTCGACCCTATGACAGGCGCAACTACCTGGTGGGCGCACCTGAGCTGCAGAGTGCGCTTGGGCCCTGGTCTGGGCCAGTTGAGATGCAAAAGACCCAAGAAGAGCAAGTGAAGACTTAGGTTGATTTAAGGTCTTACTTAGGCTCTATGGGCTTTTACCACATAAGATTCATGCTTTCTTTTATTTGCTAAATAAGTAGAATTGCATGAGTTATTTATCTTCTCCTATAGCCATAGAATTTGCCTGATAGTAAGAAGATAAAAGACCGTTAAAATCCAACGCTAACATATCAAGCACGTAATGCCTTCTGACGCGAAACCTCACTGTTCTGACTATCGTTGGAGCCGTGTTGTACCCACTCAGTGGGCACGTCCATCTATCTTCAGACAGTGCGGGATTTCACCTGCGTGTTACAGAGAAGGGATTTATCGCTTCTCGTTGCTCAGCATAGCACGTGGTGGTCCAGGGAGTAGGTCAGGTCAGCTTGACCATGTAGGCTACATATGTGGCGCATATGGTAGCACATGGAGGCAGCCATCTGTGGGATCAGAGACTGTGTTGTACCAACTCAGTTGGCACAGTCTGCTGGATTGCCCAGATGAAGGGGAATCGCACGGGTTGGCGATTGGCAGGGACTGCCTACCAGAGATTAGTGCTTGTACTCTCTGTGCATCTTATCTCGCCTGAGCGGGACGCGGAGACCAAGTATGAAATCTGGATCCCATCTCACTAAAAGAGTATTACTCTTTCGGACTGTTTTACTGGATTTTTCAGTCAGATAAAATAGTGAGAAAAAGAATCTTTCTTAAGTCCTGGATTGATTCTAAACATTGATACTAACCTTGCTGTTCTTGCATTGTTGTAGATTCCTGCAGCAACGAACACCATGAGCTTCAATGTGCGATCCCTACTGGAAAGGGAGAAGTTTGCTGGGCTAAACTTCTCAGACTGGTTCGGACACCTTAAGATCGTTCTTAAGGCAGAGAGGAAACTGTATGTCCTCGAGACGGCTGTGCCGCCTCAACCCGCTGCGAACGCCGCAAGGGCGGTTCGTGATGCCTATGAAAAGCATGTCAATGATAGCATTGATGTCGCTTGCCTGATGCTAGCGTCTATGACGCCACCGCTGCAGCGTCAGCATGAGGATATGTCGGCTATAGAGATTATAGCGAACCTCAAGATGTTGTATGCTGCACAGGCGAGGACTGAACGCTATAATCTGACCAAGCTTTTCTTTCAGAGCAAACTGGCTGAAGGGAGCCCAGTGGGAGCTCACGTGCTCAAGATGATTGGGTACAAGGAGGCTCTGGAGAAACTGGGGCATACTGTCAACCAGGAGCTTGCTGTAGACATTATTCTGCAGTCTCTCCCGCCCTCTTTCGATGCGTTCATTATTAACTTTAATATGAACAAAATCGATTGTACTCCGGCAGAGCTGCTGAATATGCTCTTGACTACTGAGGAGACTCTGAAGGGAAAGCCTTCAACCTCTATCTTAATGGTTCCTTCCAGGAACAAGAAGAAGGGGAAGAAGGGCAAAGCCCCTGTCAAGAACTACAGTAAGGCTCTGAAACAGAAGGTTAAGCGGTCAAAGGACAACAGGTGTTTCCACTGTGGCCAGCTGGGTCACTGGAAAAAGGACTTTAAAGCGCTCCAAGGAGATAAGAGGGGAAGCATCCCTTCTGGCTCAGGTATATGCGTGACGGAAGTCATGGTTTCATGTTCTTCTATTTCATGGGTGTTGGACACTGCATGTGGAGTTCACATTTGTTCAAATGTACAGGAACTCAAGAGAAGAAGACAGGTGGGACAGCATGAGGTGGACCTACGCGTTGGAAACGGGGTACGGGTTGCTGCTGTTGCTGTAGGGGACTATTTCATCTCATTACCATCTGGCTTTGTATTAGAATTAAACAATTGTTATTTTGTACCCAGTATTACCAAGAATATTATCTCCATTCCTGCTCTTGTCAGGAAAGGATTTTCCTTTGAATGCAATATTTCAAAGTGTGTTTTATCTTATGATAATATTGTTTATGCTACTTGTTCCATTAACAATGGGTTATTCATGTTGGACATGGAATATTCTATACAAAACATTGATAAAAAGAAAGCCAAGTATGCTGATGACAGCACCTTGCTATGGCATAGTCGTTTAGGCCATATTAACAAGAAGCGCATTAAGCGGTTGCATGATCATGGACTGCTGGGATCATTCTCCTATGAGGAGATTGATACATGCAAAGCTTGTTTAATGGGTAAAATGACGAAGTCTCCTTTTCCCAACAAAGGTCAAAGGGCTTCAGGTTTACTTGACCTTATACACAGTGATGTGTGTGGGCCATTTAGTAAACATGCCAGAGGTGGCTATCAGTACTTCATTACCTTTACTGATGATTTCAGTAGGTATGGTTATGTCTATCTAATGAGACATAAGAGTGAATCTTTTGACAAGTTCAAAGAGTTCAAGAATGAAGTACAAAATCAGCTAGGCCAAAATATCAAGGCACTTCGTTCTGATCGAGGTGGAGAATATCTTAGTCATGCGTTTACTGACTATCTAAAGGAGTGTGGGATTATCTCACAGCTCACTCCGCCAGGAACACCGCAATGGAATGGTGTGTCCGAGAGGAGAAATAGAACATTACTTGATATGGTTCGTTCTATGATGAGTCAGGCTACTCTTCCTTACTCCTTTTGGGGATTTGCACTGGAAACAGCTGCAAAGGTACTAAACCGAGTGCCATCCAAGGCCGTTTCAAAGACTCCATATGAGTTATGGTATGGGAAACAGCCGAGCTTGACGTTTATCAGGATCTGGGGCTGCGAGGCTTATGTCAAAAAGCTCGCCTCTGGGAAACTGGAGAGCAGATCTGACAAATGCATCTTTGTCGGTTACCCTAAGGAAACTAAGGGTTATTATTTCTACGATCCCAAAGAGAACAAGGTTTTTGTTGCTCGGACGGCTATTTTTCTTGAGAAGGAGTTTCTTCTGCAAGAGGCCAGTGGGAGAGAAATAAAGCTGGATGAGAATCCAGAGGAAGGACAAAGTAGTCAAGCACAGTTGGATGAGCCTGAGCCGGTAGAACAGGTCACTGGACAACCTGAGGCTCAGATATCACGGGAACCGCGTAGATCGGGAAGGATCCGTCGACAGCCTGAGCGCTATGACGGAGTCTACATCATTGATAATGATGAACCCCTCACTTATGCGGATGCGGTCAGTGGACCGGAGTCAGCTAGATGGCTTGAAGCTATGCGAGCCGAAATGGACTCCATGTCAGATAACCAAGTCTGGGATTTGGTTGATCCGCCTCCGGGAGTAATCCCTATAGGCTGTAAATGGATCTTCAAGAAGAAGATTGACATGGATGGTAACGTAGTTACCTATAAAGGCAGGCTAGTTGCGAAAGGTTTCAAACAAATCTACGGGATAGATTATGATGAAACTTTCTCTCCTGTAGCTATGTTCAAGTCTATTCGGATTCTTTTTGCGATAGCAGCATATTACGATTATGAGATCTGGCAGATGGATGTGAAGACCGCTTTCCTTAATGGAAAACTGGATGAGGATGTGTACATGACACAACCTGAAGGTTTCACTAATCCAGCAGATCGTCATAAAATATGCAAGTTAAAGAAGTCTATTTATGGACTTAAACAAGCATCTAGAAGCTGGAATATTCGTTTTGATGAATCAATCTCTGAGTTTGGCTTCATCAAGAACGAGGATGACCCGTGTGTATATAAGAGGTTTAGTGGGAGCGTGATTACTTTCCTAGTCCTCTACGTCGATGATATCTTGATCATTGGAAACGATATTCCTGAACTGCATGCTGTTAAAGCATGGTTAGGAAAATGTTTTCAGATGAAAGATCTAGGAGAAGCAGCCTATGTACTAGGTGTGAAGATCTACAGGGATAGATCTAAGAGGCTTCTCGGGCTGTGCCAGAGTACTTACATCGATAAAGTCCTGGAAAGATTTCATTTAGAAAATTCTAAAAGAGGATATCTTCCAGTCAGACATGGTCTGAATCTTTCGAAGAGTTAGTGTCCACAAACACAGACTGAGAAAGATGAAATGGACAATACGCCTTATGCTTCGGCTATTGGGTCCATAATGTATGCGATGTTGTGTACTCGCCCTGACGTCGCTTACGGGTTAAGCGTGACCAGTCGATTCCAAAGTAATCCAGGTATGGCGCACTGGATTGCAGTCAAGAACATTTTAAAATATCTGCGGAGGACCAAAGATATGTTCTTGATATATGGTGGTCAGGAAGAACTCAGTATAGAAGGATATACTGACGCTTCGTTCCAGTCGGACCAGGATGATTTCCGATCGCAATCAGGCTATGTTTTTAGCTTGAATGGTGGAGCAGTGGTGTGGAAGAGTTTCAAACAGTCAACTGTTGCTGATTCCACAACAGAAGCCGAGTATGTTGCAGCCTCGGAAGCATCCAAGGAGGCAGTATGGATTCGTAAGTTCATTAAGGAACTTGGTGTCGTTCCTTCGAGTGCAGATCCTTTGGTTATCTTCTGTGATAACACTGGAGCAATCGCACAAGCAAAGGAACCACGGTCGCACCAGAAGTCCAAGCACATACAGAGACGGTTTCACTTGATCCGGGAGATCATTGATCATGGCAAGATCAAAATATGCAAGGTTCATACAGACGACAATCTGGCTGACCCGCTTACCAAGCCTCTGGCGCAGCAGAAGCATGAGAAGCACTGTAATAATATGGGTTTGAGATTTCTCAACCATTAGATTAAGTGCAAGTGGGAGATTGTTGGGGTATGCCCTTAAGGCTAATGTTTGAGGCCTTGGGATTCCATGAGTATCGTGTATATATAAACTCTTTTGTTTATAAAGGCAATGGTTGTTATTCAGGTTGTTACATCATCTGCTGCAATGTGTGTTCTTCTGAATAATGTCTCAATGCTGTTCAGCTAGGCTGACATGGTATATGTCCTTAGTCGAGATATCTTGGTGAACATGAGACAGCCTTGATATGGTTAAGACTAATATGTGATCTAATCTTATAGGATGCTTCGAGCATGGAATAAGATGTAGACTCATGGGTACATTGGATGTACTGGACAGACCCTACTAGGATATTCAATTGCTTGTCACAATGTGAATAATCCTTGTTTGCAACAAGTGGCACATGTCCTCTGACTTGAGATCACTTGTGTTTCTAAATGATGATTGTCATTGTTTTGAGGTATTTCAATATCATTTGAAACATAATGGTTATAGACTATCTTGGATAATGATCATGAGTCAGGTTAGGGCACTAGTGATGGATAAAGGATTGCCGTCTCCTTAATTGGAGTGAGATGTTCTGAAGGGGCCCCCTTAAATGAGATGATTGAGAATAGTGTATGGCCATACCCAGGTGACTATGTTCATCTGATCTAATCATGCTCATCATATTGGAGTCACAGGCTTGACACGCTTGTCCAATAAAACATCCAGTGGCAAAGGAAACATGTATGCCTAGTGAAGTGGATTCACACTTGTGCCGTGGTTTGGGTGTGGTCTTGGAAGACTCTTTCCTTTATATCGGGAGACAGTGATGTGTTGCTAGATACCCCTCACTGATCGTGATAACGTGAGTTATCGTTACCGACATTTAAAGGAAACCCTCAGGGTCGCACAATTTGATGATATGGCTTACTTAAGTCAGATCGTGTGGACTGAATTGTTTCGGTTCAGTTTAAAGGGATTTAATCTCTGATTGTAAGTGAGATCTGGTCTGATCATGTTTGATTGGTTAGGGCTCAAGATCGGTAAGCTTCGATCGAGAGAGTTGATGCTAGATCGGTGAGATCAGTAGCATCAAAAGATGAACGGTCAGATCTTGAACCTTAGGGTTTAATTTGATCTGGACCAATTCTTGGGCTGATTTGGTTTGGTCGTTGGACCAATTACATTGAACCGGCTCATATGTGAGCGCTTGGTTCATATGAGAGAAGAGATATGCGTTTGGTTCACTTCATGTGAACGCATAACGCATGTATTGACGTCTTGCTAATTTTGGCATTTCGGTTTTTCCAAAGTGATGAACGTCTCAACGTTCGATCACAAGGCTTCTCTAACGCTCGTCTTCCTTTCGCTCTTGACGAAAACACACACTCTTGCGTGGTGTAAGTTGACGAGAAGAAGGATCAGCCAAGAGAGACTTCATCATCCCCTTCCATTCGACAAGGAAGCTTGGGTGCCTTGCTAGCACAAGGGACGCCAAGGAAGTAAGCGATCTTCATCTTGTGTGTGAACTTTTGGAGGAGATCAAAGTTGCTCTCTTCTTCCAACGCACCATCCAAGCGATGGCCATGGTATGGATCTTATCCAATCTTTGCAAGTTGATCATTGAAACATACATGCGATCATAGAGAACCTAGATTCCGCAAGAAAAGGTTTTACATGCGCCTATTAAGCTTTGCGCCCCCCCTCTTGAAAGGGGTACTCACAATAGCTTTGCGCCCCCCCTTCTCGAAAGGGGTACTAACAGTGGAAAGAGCTGATGCAGGCAAGAAGCAGAGGTGGAACAGATGTTAGCTGAAGAGATGCTAGCATTGAAGATGATGGTGCCGACAGTAGAGTCATGATGAGTAGTCTCCAGTGGCCTACTAGAGCCTACAGTCATGGTGGCGAAGTCGTCGGCTGGTGGGCGGTGAGAGATGATGCTGCACAGATAAAAAAAATCAGAGTCAATAATGAATATTCTACTACAAAAATAAAATCAATGGAAACAGAGGCAGCAGAAGAAGTAAGAGGCTGCTCATGGTGCTCGACAAATTTTTCTGGTGCACAACGATGTAGTAGATTGCCGGCTGGGAGATCTAAAGATGATGAGCGCTGAAGAAGAAGACAGAGTCAGTCGGGCTGGTAATCTGAGGCGCTGCGAATCTGGAGAAGAAGCTGCAGGCTGCTAGTAATGCAAAGACTGGAATAGAGGCTGATGGCAGTTGGAAGCAGAAAGCAAGTTTTTTTTTAAAGGTAAATAAAAAAATCAGCTCTAAAATACGGCACCGTGAGAATTATTACGGCAGTGCTGTAATTTGCTAGAAACTCTCGGGAAGATTTCAGCGTCAAAATACGGCCACGTGAAAATACTTACGGCAGTGCCGTAATGGCATATCAACTCTCTGGTCGAAAATGGACTAAAAAATGGTACCGTAATTTGCGTTACCGTAGTGCCGTAATAAAATATATTTTTTTCAGAATAAAAACACAAGCAAATTCAAAATTTTCAGATATCACAGTTCTGTCACAACTGTAAAAATCCAAAACCTACAAAAACATAAAACAAAGTTAAATCTGAAATAAATAAAACTTATTCTAGCAATACTAACAACTATTTTGATATTAACAAAACTAAGGTCCCCGGCAACGGTGCCAAAAACTTATTGTGTCCGCAAGCACATGGATACTTCGAAGTAATAAAAGATATCAAACCACATAGACCTTATTGTTAAGTACCAAATAATTGTTTTCTCACTAGCTAAGCAAATCGAATATGATGTAAATAAATGATCAAATAGCATGCAAATAATTAGAAAAGAAAACTGGGACTAGGGTTTCATCCACTTTAATTTCCATGACTAGATATGAATAGATGTTCGTCAGTCTAATTTCAATATGATAAAGACATAATTCACTTAATAAGGAAATCATCTCGCTTTCGCGCAGACAATTTACAAGAACCAATCCTCACTTTCGTGCAGGATCTATTCGATTGTTAAATAAAAGTGAATCATCAACAAAGAACTCAAGGATCACTTTCATGCATCTGAATTCTAAGTTAATAATCTCAAGTGGAAACTGAAGGATCACTTTCGTGCATCCGAATCTCAACACAAGTTCTACTTAAGGTTCTCCAATGTTCTGGTACTCAATTTCTTGCAATACCTCCTACGTTTATCACAGTAACTCAATCCTAGATTCAGATTATCAACATAGCAATTATACTTCTAAAATAGAGAAATAAGAACTAACCTAATTTCTTACGATAAGTTCCTAATATTCAATTTTAGGGTTCCAAGTTCTCAATCAAATCACCTTTCAGTCCATATTGCGAAAACTCTAAAACGTGATGATAATATGAAACTATGGAGAATTAAAGACAATTGTCACAAAAGCATAATTATCATATCAAAATTATACTCACGAAATAAAAGTTATCTAGTCATAAGATATCAAAGGGATTACACCCCATGTCCCAAAAGATATCTAAGCTAGCATAGATGGAGAATTACAATAATCCATAGTATCAAACGATCAGAAATTGAAGAAAAAGGGGAAATCAACTTTACAGCACGGCTGTAATGAAAATTATAGCCGTAATTTCACGTGTGAATAGTGCGGGCGCTCCTTCTTTTGTCGATTTCACCTCCAATCGATCTCCTTTCGATCTGAAACTTCTGGGGTATCCTCTCCTCCTCTAGCCAAAGCTTCCTTGTAAATTTTGCGGTCTGAGATGGCCTCTACGCCTCTCGGCGAGAGGCCGTGCCCTAGAAATGCCCTTTCTAATTTCTCCCTCGATTTTTCATGAAATTTGATTCTTCTTGTGCTCAAATCTTCTCCTCGATTTATAGAAGAGACCCCATTTTATGGTTCTTCAATTAGTGCCCTCGATCTCCAGATATTGCATCACAAAAATTGGGCTTTTGAGTATCCGCGGAAGACTCGGCCAAAAACATAATTACGGCCGTAATTTTGATTACGGTAGTGCCATAGTTTGGTTCTGTGTGTTTTTGGGTCAAAATTACAGCCCGTGAAAAATATTACGACAGTGTCGTATTTTCTTCTGTAAATTTCTGGACCAAAATTACGGCCTGTAGAATTTCTTACGGCAATACCGTAATTTCTTCTGTGGACTTCTAGGCCAAAATTATAGCCCGTAAAAATCATTACGGCAGTGGTGTATTTCTGGGCAAAAAAATTACACCAATAATTTCCATTGCGGCAAGGGTGTTTTTTTCAAACTTGCTCTAATTTGCATAAAAATTGATAGGCGGCTTCGTCTCGATGTCTGGAATCCATTGGTGTGCTCAAATCGTCCAAAATCCATCAAAATATGACACTTTTTATCTAAAAATCATCAAAAACAAGAAATAGTGTAGATTCCGCAATATTTGACAAATAAGGCTTAAAAACAAGCAAAAGAGCATAAATATGACACAAAAAGACCAATGAAATGACACAAAATATACTATAAATTTTGGTGTAATCAATCGCAGTGACCATCTGCTATTGTTCGTAGCCATTATTCTACAACAACCAAGAAAAACAGATTAGTACTACTTCAAATCATTTAATCTGGACTTGCATAAAATAATTATGGCTCACACTATTTTAATCGAATTGACAACCCACAAAGTCAATCGGGAAATTTGAGATTTCCTAGTGAAATGGAATCCTTATTCCACATGAGGCTTCACATCCCACGAGGGTGGGATGAGATGCACAAAGTGACCCATGCTTCTTAAGGTGGGCACGTCGGCTGATTGCTCTGGCAACTCCCCTTATTGAGACAGTCTGGGCATTCCATGTCCAGCGAGGGCCGGATACAGCATGAAACTCTAACCTCTCAATGATGCCTCTAAAGTTCCATCATTTGCCTAGCACATGTGAAAATCTAGTCAAGTCTGTTCCTAACCGTTGTGCCTAGTGTCAACGAGTTTCCTTACAAAGGCATGTCCAGGTTAAAACTGGACTAGGGAAACCATTGTCACCACACACCTTCTAAAGATAAGTGAGTGTGTCCCACAAGGGTGAGAAATAGTGCACAACACCACTGATCGATAGCTTGATATGGGCTATGAGTTGGAAGGCTACTAGACTTGATATTTTTCATTGAGGGTTTTTGAGGTCTCATCCTCTTAGTTTTATCTTATGATTAACATTACAGGTATGCAATCCTATAGTGATAACATAACGATAAAACATCACAAGCATGCTTTAGCAGATAAGGAAAGCAGCAAAAGGATGATGTGATCATAGCCCAATCAATACATTGAACCAACACATGCCAAGGTCTTCAATGCTTGACCTAGGACCCAAGCCCCTAAAATTAGACCTAGCGTAGCCAACCTCTAGAAGATCTTCATGGTTGGCTCTAAGTTCCTCCTCATTATGGTTTAGCTCTCAAACCCTAGAGGTACCCCAAGGGAAACCCTAGAAGCACCCTCATAGGTTCGGCCAATGCCATGGGCCTTCTTCCAAGCAAGGTGCGCCACCTTGCAAGCCACAAGAGGGATAGCACTCAAGCGCTGGGGCTCGGCCAAGCCCATTTTATGCCCCTATACAAGGATGTGCCACCAAGAATGGATGCCTATTGCGCCATCATGCAAGGTGTGCAAGCATGCATGCATGCATGATGACACCAAAATATATAGTATATTTTGTATCATTTTATATATCTTTTCATGATAAATTGAAGATCTTTGCTTATTTTTATGCCAAAATTATCAAATATTGCAAAATCTACTTCTATTTTGGTTTTTCTTGATTTTCAGGTAAAAAGGCACTAGTTTGAGGCATTTTCAAGCAAAATCGAAGACATATAAGAGTTACCATCATCAAGTGGAGATCACCCGACAAATTTCACGCAAATCAGAGCAACTGACCAAAATATGGTAGTGCCGAAATATATATTACAGTACCGTATTTCCATACGCTACCGTAATATCGAGCCACTGCCGTAATTTGGAGAAATTTTGAACATAAGATTTTGTGATTTTACAGCACTGCCATAAAGAATTACACGGGCCATATTTTCCGGACACTTCAAACCAGAGAACCAAGCGATTTTACGGCACTGCCGTGAAATATTACACTGCCGTATTTTGGAAATATTACACTGCCGTATTTTGGAGCGCATTCAGAACATAATAAATTGCTAAAATTATGGCATGGCCAACAAATATTTTATGGTACCATATTTTGGGCAATTTTTGACCAGAAAACTGCCAAGAAAATACGGCACTACCCTATTTTATACGTGGACGCGCGAGTTTTTCGGGCTGAAACTTCCGTGGACCATAACTTTTGATCCAGAGCTCCAAATTGAGATCCGAATGTTGTCACGAACTTGTCATTAAGAGGCAAAGACACATGAAGTGAAAAGCCTAATTTTTATCCAGTATTGATAGAGCAATCGACAGAGAGGCTGTGAGGGTTTGGCCTCACACCGAGAGGCATTGAGGGCACCTCAGGCCGTGATTTTCACTCAGAAGCTTTGCCTAGAGGAGAGGAGGATGCATGAGAAGTTTCAGAGCAAAAGGAGTTCGATTGGAGGAGGAATCAATGAAAGAACGCCACCAGCACTATTCATACGCATGATTATGGCTGTAAATTCTATTACAGCCATGTTGTAACGTCTATTCTCTCCTTCTTTTTGATTTCTGACACTTTTAAACTATGTTTGATTGTATTTCTCTTTCCATACAAGCTTAAACTTTCTTTTGGGACAAAGGATGTAATCCCCCTTGATATTTCTATGACTAGATGATCTTTATTTCATCATGATATTTTTGGCATGGTAATTTTACTTAAGAGATTATTGTCTTTAATCATTTCTAGTGTCATGCATTAACATGTTTTAGAGTTTTTGTGTGTGGAGTGAGAAGATGATACGCATAAACTTGGAACCCTAGAATTTATCGTAGGAGCTCATCGCAAGAGATTGGTTGTGTTCTTATTTTTAGATTTTAGATGCTTATTTCTTGTTGAAGTTTTGACCTAGAAATTATTACTGTTTTAGACATAAAAATATGCTAGAGATAGATATTGAATTATTCGAAAACCTTAAGTAAAACCTGTGAAACTAAGGTGCGAGAGTGCTTAGTTTTGCTTGAGATCTTGATACTGAGATGGAATGCACGAGAGTGATTCTTAATCTCTTTGATCAAAGTTTACTTATATTTAACATTGAATAGATCTTGCACGAGAGTGAGGATCGTTCTTTGTAAATTGACTGCGCGAGAGCGAGTTAATTTCTTTATTAAGTAAGCTATATCTTTACCATAACGAAAATAGATTGATGAACCTTTAATTATATCTAGTCATAAATATTAAGGTGGATGAAATCCTAGTCCCAATGCTTCCTCTCGGATATTTCACACAATCTTCATATTGCTTACTTTCATCATTCGATCGCTTAGCTAGTGAGAATACAACTATTTGGTACTTAACACGTAGGTCTCTGTGGTTCGATATCTTAATTATTACTTCGAGTATTCGTGCACTTGCGGAGTACAACAAGTTTTTGGCGCCGTTGCTGGGGATCTTAGTTTTGTTAATATCAAAATAGTTGTTAGTATTGCTAGACTAAGTTTTATTTGTTTCAGATTTAACTTTGTTTTTTGTTTTTGCAGGTTTTGGATTTTCACAAGTTGTGACAGAATTTTGATTTCTGAAATTTATGAATTTACTTGTGTTTTATCTTTTTCTATTTTTTTATATTCTGAAAAAAAAAATGAAAAAAACATAATTTGATTGATTGGTCTTAGATAATCTTTCTGTTTATATTCTAATTGTCTATACACAGGACTCTTAGATCTTGATATATTTTATTTCCTATGAATTTTGAGATAACAATTTTTAGTTGTGTAGAAAAGCTTTGATTTGAAGATATGTATTTTAATCACAACTCATGGGCAAGAGGTGAGATATACATGCCACAAGGTAAGTATGAAAATAATTCATTGAGCACACTCCAAGATACGTTTAACTCTTATATGCACTCTCTTTCTTCTAGTAGATGTGATATTTGTGGACGTATTGATCATTATACTTCTAATTGCCAATTTTTAAATTCCAATTCACCATAGTATCAAGATGATCAATATGATTCTAGATCTTTTTATGATGATTTCTCATATCATGTTTCTGAACCATACTTTAAGAATACTGAAAAATCTAGCTTAGAGATAATGTTTGAAAAGTTCATGAGTACCCAAGCAAAACAAAGTGAAGAAATGCATGAGACCCTTAAACAAATGAATTCTAGGATAGATGATATATGTGCTCATACTAAAATGCTAGAAACTCAGATAACACAACAAGATTGTTTATTTGAGTTTGATTTGGAAGCTGAAAAGATTGATTTAGAAAATTCCCCCTCTAATTTTGATTGTTTTGAGATTGAGCCTTATGTGAACATTAATAAATCTCATTCTGATTTTGATAATTGTGAAATTGATTTCTTTGATAATTTATTTGTGGAAAAATTTGAGGAAATTGAAATTGAAAAACCCTCTTTTGATGAAATTGATTCTTTTGATAATATATTGTTTGTGGTTAGTTCTGATGAAGGATATGAGGGGACTAATTTAGAAAAATCTTACTCTGATTTTGATGATGATTTTGAAATTGATAAATTATTTGATGAAGTGCATGAGGAACTTGAAAAAGATTTGAAAAATACAAATATTATTGAATCTCACCTTGATGCTTTGCCCAAATCTTCTGATTTACTTGAAAAATTATGTTTCAATGAGGAATTTAATGTGAGAAAGAAAGATTATTTTCATGATCCAATACTTGAATCTCTTGATGAAAGTCCTATTGTAATTGAAGATATAAATTTGAAGAAAGGACTTATGATTTTGCTTTTTGGTAAATATAGGAAGATCATTGAATATCCTTTGATTGGAGTTGAAAATTTTGATTTTGATTCCCGCATATTTGAGAAAGCCATGTTGATCTTGATTTACATGAAATTTTGGATATTTGGATAGTGGCTAAACTTTATGGACAGTGGAAAAATAAAAAATTATTTGCTATTTACTTTGGTACTGATTCACCTGCTTCACCATGATTTTTGATTTTTGGTCAAGCTAATGATCTAAAAATTAGCGCTTCTTGGGAGGCAACCCAAGCACTTTTGCTTAGCTTAGTTTCTTTAATTTTGGTTTATTTTTAGAATTAATTTTTATGTTCTTTTTGAAAAAAATAAAATAAAAAATAAAAAAAATCACGGCCTGAATACAGCACTGTCGTAATCATCTTCATGGTACCACATTTCTACCGATTTCTGACCCCGAGAGTTTTATGCATATTACGGCACTGCCGTAAGGAATTCCACGGTACCGTATTCGAAATATGCATTCTGTTTATTTGAGTAGGCATTTTCTCGCATTAGTTTTAAGAAAATGGGTTGGGAAAATTTTTGATCTTTGGCACAACATTGAAGTACTCATCTTTGTGTATCATTTGGATATTTTTGCTGAATTTTAAAGTTCATGGATCATTCTAAAACACATAGCAACTTTTTGATTCTGATTAATTTATGCAACAGTTTTCTTCTGACTAATCTGATTAGCACTTTTGCTGCAAGTTTTTAAGATGCTTAAATAACTTGAAACCCAGATTTTTCGCATGGAATATGAAGAACATGTGTCATTCTATCTTGCGGATTAATGTTTTTCATGATTTTATTTTCTGATCATTTTAGGACACATGGCAACTTTTTGAATCTGATTAACTTTTGTGCAGTTTTTGCAGTTTTGTAATCCGAGTAGCCTTCTTTCTGTTGATACCCTAAATTCCTGATTGATTTTGATCCTTTAATTTTTCATACGTCTGAAAGGAGCATATCTTATTCTACAACTTGGTTCTGTCCATTTTCTATTTGGATCATTAAATTTTATTCTAGGGTATGGCTACTTTTCATAAAAAATTCAAAAACTGCTTGGTTTGCTTTCTACTTGTTATTTCTTCTTTTGACTCCAGATTCAGAAATCTTCAAGAGCAATTGTCCTCCACCTCTTGCGGAGCATCACCAGCGGCTTCTTGCTTCTTTTGCTGCCTCTTTTTATATTGATTTTATTTATTTTTGCAGCAGAATCTTCATTAGTGACTGATTTTCTATGCAGCATTATCTCTTGCGCCCACCAGCCGACGATCTCACCTCCAGGACTGTAGTCTCTAGCATGCCACTAGAGATTACTCACTCTACTGTCGGCATCACCATCATTGCTAGGAGCTCTTCAGATAGCCACTGTTCACCCTCTACTTCTCAGATGCATCAGCTCTTTTCACTAGCACTCTTCTGGACCATCGATGTTATCTCTGATTATTCTTTGAGAAAATCATTTCTATCATTATTTTTTTAGAGACTATTTTTAAAACTGAGCCTTATGTATCTTAAATTGTGTAGGTAAAATTTTCAAAAGGCACACCTTTGGACCTTGCAGCGTCTGGCCCGACACTATTTTTAGTTTGAGCCTTATGTATTTTTGGTTAGAGCTTGCTATATAGTTTTTTGAGTATCGTTTGCACTCTCTTGTTCATGATTATTTCATATGGTTGCATCTTTGATTTACTTTAGATGTATCACTCACTGAGATTTCTACTCGATATGGTCTCTTGAATCTATCATTTTACACTTTTGAACATTATTGTTTGAGTTTGATGCTTCTACACCTCTATGATCGCCGCCACTGCTATTCTATTTCACATGCTTATTTTTCTTTTCGACGTGGTTGTATGATGATGATGTGTATACTCTTCATTTATATTGTTGATGACTTGATTGATTGATGATGAATAAATTCAAATTCATAATTAGAGACAAACCCTATCATGTTAGATTTATTTCTTCAATGCATATCTATCTCTGAAATTTGACATTAGTTGATGCATGAAATTTTGGGTAGATGTATTATTTGAGGAATAAGATCTAAGGTGAAACTACTCCTTTAAATAAAATGAGCATATGAGTATGATTTGTGAATTGATATCAATTGATCAACTTATAAGATGTTTAGTCTATTTTGCTATTTGTTGGGAAATAAGAATCCAAGATCCATAAAAATAGTGAGAGACTCCCTTACTTGGGACTATGTAAAATTGAGGGTGGTACCTAAGACATGGGTTGAAGTCTATGCATGAAAAATAATGAGAGATAAAAAGAATAAGACTTCTCTACTTGGCACTATGCAAAATTGATAGTGGTTGCAAAGATAAGAGTTGAAGTCAAAAATAAAAAGTGTGTATCTAAGTGGATGCATGCCATCTTTGCAAAAATAATCAAATACAAAAAAAAAAGGAAAAAAATTATGTGTGGAAAAAGATCTTGGAAACCTAATTCCTATAAACAAAAGCATGATAGATTTGAACTGAAAACTGGGTGAAATCATGAGATTGAAAATTCTATTTATTATACAAGTTGCAAAGTTTTATTTGATTGAGTTGTGGATCTAGAGGGTTGAATTCTAAGAATGATAAATTTATTTGAAGTTTTGTGAAACAATTGATGGAATTTTTCATTGATGATTGTATTTTAGAAATTTATTGAGCATGTAAAGGTTATTCTTTAAATCAATTTTTGATTTTTGCTTGAGGACAAGCAAAGTTTGAGCCTTATGTATTTGATGACACCAAAATATATAGTATATTTTGTATCATTTTATATATCTTTTCATGCTAAATTGAAGATCTTTTGCTTATTTTTATGCCAAAATTATCAAATATTGCAAAATCTACTTCTATTTTATTTTTCATGATTTTTAGGTAAAAAGGCACTATTTTGAGGCGTTTTCAAGCAAAATCGAAGACATAGAAGAGTTATCATCATCAAGCGGAGATCACCTGACAAATTTCATGCAAATCGGAGCAACTGACCAAAATACGGTAGTGCCGAAATATATATTACGGTACCGTATTTCCATACGCTACCGTAATATTGAGCCACTGCCATAATTTGGAGAAATTCCGAACAGAAGATTTTGTGATTTTACAGCACTTCCGTAAAGAATTACACGGGCCGTATTTTCCGGATATTTCAGACTAGGGAATGCAAGCGATTTTACGGGACTGCCGTGAAATATTACACTGCCGTATTTTGGAGAGCATTCAGAACAGAATAAATTGCTAAAATTACAGCATGGCCATAAAATATTTTATGGTACCATATTTTGGGCAATTTCTGACCAGAAAACTGCAAAGAAAATATGGCACTACTGTATTTTAAATTACGGTACCGTATTTTATACGTGGACGCGCGAGTTTTTCAGGCTGAAAATTGTGTGGACCATAACGTTTGATCCAGAGCTCCAAATTGAAATCCGAAAGTTGCTACGAATGCGTCGTTAAGAGGAGAAGACACACGAAGTGAAAGTACTAATTTTTATCCAGTATTGAGAGAGCTCTCGATAGAGAGGCGGTGAGGGTTTGGCCACACGCCGAGAGGCGTAGAGGGCACCTCAGGCCATGATTTTCACTTAGAAGCTTCGCCTGGAGGAGAGGAGGATGCACGAAAAGTTTCAGAGCAAAAGGAGTTCGATTGGAGGAGGAATCAATGAAAGAAAGCCACCGGCACTGTTCATACGCGTGATTACGGCTGTAAATTCTATTTCAGCCATGTTGTAACGTCTATTCTCTCCTTCTTTTTGATTTTTGACGCTTTGAAACTATGGTTGATTATATTTCTCTTTCCATGCAAGCTTAAACTTTCTTTTGGGACAAAGGATGTAATCCCCCTTGATATTTCTATGACTAGATAATCTTTATTTCATCATGATATTTTTGGCATGGTAATTTTACTTAAGAGATTATTGTCTTTAATCGTTTCTAGTGTCATGCATTAACATGTTTTAGAGTTTTTGTGTATGGACTGAGAAGATGATACGCATAAACTTGGAACCCTAGAATTTATGGTAGGAGCTCATCGCAAGAGATTGGTTATGTTCTTATTTTTAGATTTTAAATGCTTATTTCTTGTTGATGTTTTGACTTAGAAATTATTACTGTTTTAGACATGAAAATATGCTAGAGATAGATATTGAATTGTTCGAAAACCTTAAGTAAAACCTGTGAAACTAAGGTGCGAGAGTGCTTAGTTTTGCTTGAGATCTTGATACTGAGATGGAATGCACGAGAGTGATTCTTAATCTCTTTGATCAAAGTTTACTTATATTTAATATTGAATAGATCTTGCACAAGAGTGAGGATCGTTCTTTGTAAATTGACTGCGCGAGAGCGAGTTAATTTCTTTATTAAGTAAGCTATATCTTTACCATAACGAAAATAGACTGATGAACCTTTAATTATATCTAGTCATAAATATTAAGGTGGATGAAACCCTAGTCCCAATGCTTCCTCCCTGATATTTCACACAATCTTCATATTGCTTACTTTCATCATTCGATCGCTTAGCTAGTGAGAATACAACTATTTGGTACTTAACACGTAGGTCTATGTGGTTCGATATCTTAAATATTACTTCAAGTATCCGTGCACTTGCGGAGTACAACAATGCGCCAAAGCTCCATGTACATGTGCCTCCAATCTTCTTCTTATGATAACAAAACGAAAGAAAAAGGAAAGTGGCACGCAGACCGCACAAGAATACAACACAGGTATGCAAAGGGGCTTGACTGATGATCACAACATCATGCACAAACAAGGTACTTACTCATGCAATTCTATATGCTCTTGAAAAACATAAAATCTAAAATTTTTAGTTTCTCATAAAACATGTCTCTCTTCCTTCCCCTCTTATCACAAATCCTTGGTTCTAGGTTTCTCTCAGGAGTCTACAAGAGGCATACCAGTTGCCCTCCTTGCAATCCTTAACCTGCTGAGATTAGGGCAATCACCTAGTCCATGCCCCGCATAATCTCAACAAGTCTCATGATGGGTCTATCCCACCATGAGAGGAGAAATTATCCCTTCCACATATGGGTCTATCCCAGTCATGTGAAGAGAGCAAAGAATTAAAAGAAATTGAATAGAGATAAGGAACCAAAGACCTACAAATTTTCTACTTAGAAAAATCATGCGCCACATACATAGGATATGCAAAAATTACTACATGGCATGTGAGCATAGAAAAACATGGAAAACATTGTTCGAGGCTCGCAAGTCCCTCTGATACCACTATTGGGAAACCCCGGGGATATTTAATAATTTTTATCAAATGAAACATACACACAACGGAAGCATATCCCCGAAACAGGCCAGTCCCAAAAACCCAATGGAATGCTCTTGCGAGGGGGTCGACACAATGTAGTTAGAAGAAACCTAAAGCAAGTGGAAGTCGATGTCGAGGTAGGTGCCCAAGCATGCATCCTCTGCAGTCTCACACACACGGATGCCTCGAGTCCTATCCTTCCACGCCCGGTGCTAGCCTCGTGAAGAAGATCCAAGCCTTAGGTTACCATCTTCAATGCTTGCGCCACCTTCAAGGAAGATGTGCCAATGGAAGAGGATGAAGGGAGAAGATGAGGATGATGCTGCCAAGGGTTTCTCCACTTGCGCCAAGAGGAAGAAGAGAAACTTGCTTGCGGCTATGGAAGAAGAAGCTTACGCCATGGTCCGTTTGCTCTCGCCCCTTATGTGGTTCACGCCAATTGAATGCATAACATAGCCTCTCGCATATGACTAGATATATAGAAGCAAAGGGGGCGGCAACCCAAGGGATGGAGGTGCAAATCCCATGAAGAAATCGGCTAGGGTTAGGGTTTGGAGGCAATTAGGATTAGGGTTAAGGAAACTCTCCAAGAGCTTTCCATAAACCCTTTTCCTATCAGCCATATGCGCCAAGGATATACCAAAGATGTCCTCCAAGCCATATCAGCCCCAAGACTTGCCATAGAGGCAAGCAACTAATCCAAGGATCAAACGGGAAGGTGCCAATTGCTTCCATATGAAGCAAATTGCGCCACCCACACCCCATTATGCCCTTAGGCACCAATGGGGTTGGGTTTCTCCCCATTATACTTTTTTAGCCCATTATCTCTCCATGACAACTTGTTATTATGCCTCATTGGGTAATGAGCTAGCCCAAACTTCATTGCACAAGTTGATTAAGCCATTGGATCCAATCCAATGCAACCCTAACTCAAATTTGACCAACCATGGTCAATTTCGGGTCAACCTACCAAAAATAAAATTTGGCTCCAATAACTATCTTCCATCTCATCAGGCCCATTGGCGCTGATGAAATATCCTAAATAGAATCGAGCTATACAATAACTCGATCATAAGGCTTCCCGATCAATACGAGAACTCGAGTGTCAAGGTGTGCGACCATGTAGGTTCCTCTGATGTTGGCAGCAGTGACCTAAGGTCATCACAAGCAGTGAGTAGCACCTAGTAGTGCATCGTTGCTACCCAAGTCATCGGAATGGATATCGACATCGACATCCCCATCATCGCAACTAGGTATAGAAGCATTACAGTCTCTTTGCTAAACTGATATCCGATTGGACAAGTGTGTCATCACTTATTTTAACCCAATCTCATGGTCATGACTAAATCAGGTTCTCACCTGGGTATGGTCATACACTTTCAGTCATAGAACTATAGGGGGGCCCTATGGATATCAAGCTTCCCTCAGGAAGAGGCAAATCCTCTGGCTGTACATTGACCTTCTCATATGGGTCGTGACATGTTCAATGACAACCGTTATGACCTCCCAACTACGGTGAGGTGTTAGCTTGTATCAAAGCAAGTTCCTAACCATATAGTAGAGTCAATGACCTCAAGTCAAGAGATCAATGCATCTCCTGTCACTTGTGAGGATAACTCATGACACCAAGTTATTGCCTCACAGCGGGTCGGTCCAGTATATCTAACATTGATTTACCCATATGTCTGCATTGGCACTATGTGCATAACCAGCCCATATACCAGTCTAACAAGTACCATAGCTATCCCATATCCACTAAGGTACATTGACTGACGACTAGAGTTTGAGCAAAGATTCAATCTGTCTCTAGGTACATTATCATGTAAGAACACAATCGCAGATATAAACTAAACATAATAACTACAATGCCAGAATGATATATAAGAAATATCAATGTCAAACAGTACAAAGATAGACCAAAACTAAGTCTTAGGGCATAAACACCAACACAGTATATCTACCTTAGTATACCCATATGTCTGCATTAGCAACACATGCTCAACTAGTGCATATACTAGTCTGACATGTACCACAGCTACCCCATATCCACTATGGTACTTGACCTGGGACAAACTTTGAGACTATATAAAATCTATCTCTAGGGACATTGTTTATGAAAGTGTACATAGACGTAGATGTACCACATGCACAACAATGACAATGCCAAGATATATGAAATATCACATGTGAATGTAATACATATATCGGACCAACTATAGGTCCTAGGGCATAAACACCAACAATTGGTATGCTAGCTCGTACTAGGGCTGGTACTACACCTTGTACTTAGGCTGGTATTATGGCTCATATTTTGTTTGTTACTATGGTTCATAGTCAAGTTAGTATTATGGCTCATAGTTCGGCTGATAGTGTACCTCATTATTAAACTGATATTGCGGTGCATATTAGGGCTCCTACGGCTCTTACCCAAAGTTGATGATTCTCCTGCTATCTGATCATGCTTAGATGCTCCAGTACTTCCACCAACCCATCGCCATGGCATCTGTATGGCATCACTAGCCCTCCTCAGCACTTGGCCCATCCGAGAGCCATGTTTCTTTTGACCATCCAGTGCCGATGGTCCACCATAGGATCTCAGTTGCATCCTGAGACGGAAACAGAAAATTTCCACAAGTATAACATTAGATACATAATGGGGTTAGATGATTAACAATTTAAATTCCAATAACGAGACCACACGTCCTAAGCCTAACGTTCACCCTACGTCCCTAGGGCTAGTTTGACTCTCAAGTGAAAACCTATACCTCTGATACCACTAATCGTTACACCCCGATGGCTACTAGGCCTCGGCCAATGGCCCACCAGCGAGGCATAACAATATGGGCCTGCTAATCCAGTTCAGCCGAACACTATTAATAGAAAATCCATAATAACTAATAAAAACCCAATATGTGTGTTGGGAAACCACGGGGATTTTAAAATTTTACAAACACACATAGCGGAAGCAATCCCCAAAACAGGGCAGTCCAAAAAACCCAGAAGATCATGTCATACGAGGGAATCGACATGGTGAGTAAGAGATGATACATTGAAGCTAAGCGAAGGGATGCGATGTAGGCACCCAAGTGTGCGCCCTCTACAATCTCACACACAGCCGACACTCAAGCTCTCTTCTTTCACGCCCTGTGCTAGCCTCGGGAAGAAGATCTATGCCTTAGGAGTTATCCTCAAGCACTTGCGCCACCCACAAGAAGGATGCACCAAGAGGAGAGGGAAGGAGGAAGATGCCGCCAAGATCTAACCCTGCATACGCCAAGAGGAGAGGGAAGAAGATGTCGCCAAGCTCCATGCTTGTACATCTCTAAGAGGAGAAGATATGAGAGCTTTTGAAAATCCAACTCCTAATCTCCTCCTCTCTTCTTCCTTTTATAGAAAACATGGTGCCATTTCAAATTCTGAGTTAAATTCAAAATTAAATTCTGAATTAAATGAAGATTTAAATCCTGAATTAAATGTAGATTTAAATCCTGAATTAAATTGCCATTATGGCTCTTAATAGCATTAAATGTAGAATTAAGTTCAGAATTAAATATGGAATTAAATTCTAAATTAAATTCTCATTATGGCTCTTAATAGCATTAAATGCAGAATTAAATTCTAAATTATATTCCTATTATAACTCTTAGGCCAATGCAACTTATCCTCATGGCCCATTAGGCCCATGCTATACTTCATTTGGCCCATTTAGCCCATGTAACCCTAGTTAAATACAGCTAACTGTGGTTAACCTAGGGTCAACATGCCAAAAATGAAGTTTAGCTCCAAATGTGCTTAAGAGGCAACAACAATCTTTTATCTCATTCAACAAGAACTTTCCATTCCATAAACTCTTGTTCAAAATGTAAGACCATTACATATTTTGTTTTATCATACACAAACCATAATGTGCTTAACATTATCTTACATGCTCCAAACAACTTTATACATTAGTCTCTACATTTCATATGATCAAAACCCAAAGCTTCAAAATATTAATATCCTTGTAATCTACCACAAAACTTGTTGCCCAAAGCTAACTTGTAAAGCGGTTAGAATGCAAGGATTGAGCAAAATGCTCAGCTAGTAAGTTAGATGCCAAAAGATACCAAATCATGAGATAGGTCATATCTTTAGTTCGAGTGAGTCAAACATATCACTAAAAGCATTATGTCTTCAAATGGTTCCATAAGTAAAATCAAATAGCAACATGATGGTTAAATGGTAAGCATGACGAACATAAAGATGAATCAAACAAAAGAGACATATCATAAAAATTGCATAGTAGGAAATAACACATAACGTAGATCTTCCATATCAGGAAGCATAATCCACCCTCATTAGGGTGAAAATCAAACATATGCCGGCTAGGGCTATCATAACTCCTCAAATGAGATAGTGAGATTCAAGAGGTGGCCCCCATTATTTCTAATGTGGTACTTTGTTCTATGTAGCACTTTGTTCTACAACTATCCCTCTTTTCCCATTGCTAGGCTCATAGTCTTTTTCCTTTCGGAAGCATAGTATTTTCCCTTTCGGGCTCATAAACTTATTCCCACTAGCTTCTAATACATTAATAAATCAAACATATTTTCATTTATGATGAAATGAATTCATTGAGACCTGTATCAAACCCTCAATGAGGTGAATCATGAAGTTCAAACATAAGACAAGTGCTGATATACTCACTTCTAAATGTAAGAGACATATGTATCACTATAATTCACATAGATGACCATTTATGCAAGGTACACATATGTATGGTCAAGTAACCCAAAATTTAGAAATTTGGCACTTGTTTGACATGGGCTTCAAGTTCTTCATATGAAACCATTTTGTGTCATATTTATATCAAAGCAAAGGATTTTTAAATTAGTTTTTCAAGACAAAAATTTTACTTAAAATGGAGCTCAATACAAGAAGTTATGGTCTATGAAGTAATAATAGGTCAGAATCTTGAAAGTGAGGATTTCCAGATTTATAAGGTTAAGTGCAAATTTGATTATAAATTTATTTATGATCCAAATTATGAAAATAAAGGCTCTGATTATAGATTATTAAGTTTAATTGATGTAAAAATAATCATTTTGTATGTTTCATGTCACAAAATTTTTACATAAATCAATAATTATATAAAGGTCAAAGTAGTGAAAATAGATTTATAAGGTCGGATTTAACTGAATCAACAAATTCAATAACTAACTTTAAAATATTCAATATCTAACTGAAAAGAAAGATGCTTGAGTCTTCTTTGCAATTAATTAGATTTCATATGATTTTGATCAGCGATTCAAAAGTTATGATAAATTGAATACAGCAAGGTCAGGTTTACTTCGAATAAACATTCATAGTCTTTTAGCATAACTTAGATCATTCTTCCAAGGATCGAATTGATCAAAATCAAGATAATACGAAGTAAATTGATATCAAAATGACACAAAGAAGGATAAAGTTACTTGCCTAAGAAGCCAAAAAAATCACTCTATTCTTGTTTTCTCCTCCCTTCTTCCTCTTCCCCTTCCTTAGGCTTTCTTTCTCTCTGGTTAAGCACGAGCAAGAAGATGAAATTCACTTTGTTTCTTCATGTTTATCTCAAGTTATCATGAAGGATGAAGTGTAAACATGTGGTAAATCAAGTAACTATGAAGTGGCATGTGCAAATAGTAATCATGACTTCTCAACCCCAAATTTTGTCTCTTGTTCTTATTTTTATTTTCATTTCCACTTAACTTAGTACTTATGTTTTCACAAATTCTCTTACACTTTCATCCTATATTACTCAAGTTTCTCCAATATGTAACGTACTACAATAAGGATATCACATTTCATAAAATTTACTATACAAGTATAAATTTTTATCCTCATACATGATTATTTTGCAAATCATAATAACACTAAATTGTAGGTTACTAAAGAGCTTCAGAGAGAAAGTTGGTAAAGGTTGGAGACAAGATTTTCATATTAGGAATGATAGCATATTACTGTTTATGGATAGGGTTTGTTTCCCAAGTCTTTCAGAAATTAAGGAGAAGATTTTGCAAGAGGGACATAAGTCCAAGTACTCCATACACCCAGGTAGCACTAAGATGTATAATAATTTTAAAAAAATACTTTTGGTGAGATGGCATAAAGAAACATATTACAAATTATGTTTCCAAGTATTTAACAAGTCAATTGATCAAAGCTGAACTCCAAAAGCCCGGAGGACTACTGAAACCTTTAGAGGTTCCTGAATGGAAATGGGAAAGCATTGCTATAGATTTTGTTTTTGGTTTTGCATTAACATCTAGGAAACATGATGCCATTTGGGTGGTTGTGGATAGGTTGAAAATGTTTTTTGTGTTGGGAAACCCCGGGGATATTTTACAATTTTCAAAGATAGAAACAACACAAATACATTGCGCAGCGGAACTAATATCCCCGAAACAGGCTAGTCCCAAAAAACCCAGTGAAGATCGCAAGCGAGGGAGTCGACACAATGAGATAGAAGATACCTCAAAGCAAGACGATGCCGATGTCGTGATAGGCGCTCAAGCGTGCGCCCTCTGCAGTCTCACACACACGGATCACTTGAGTCCTCTTCTTCCACGCCCGGTGCTAGCCTCGGAAAGAAGATCCAAACCTTAGTTTCTCTTCTTCAAGACTTGCGCCACCTTCAAAGGAAGATGCGCCAAGAGAAGAAGGGGAAGAGATGGAGAAGGAGCCGCCAAGAGCTTCCCACACTTGCGCCAAAAAGGGAAGGGAAGAAGATAACTTGCGGCTAGGGTTTGATGGAAGGAGAGTTGCACCTCTCTTCTTGCTTTCGCCCTTGCCTTTGCTCTCGCCTCTCAATGCTTCACACCTCCAAGGAATTAGTGCATCAAGAGGGGGACGGCTAGGGTCTTATTTATAGGCAAGAGTGAAAGTTCCCTAAAGGGGGCGAAACCCTAAACATGCGCATATAAAACTTGCATGGGCGGAATCATAGGATTTCTAGGATCGCATGTATATCATATAATCAACTTAAAGAACAAGTATAGATCAAGTTAAGATCATACCAATGCCATTTCTTGGATGGCGTCTTGGAAGAAGAGGGCGATGTGGCTCTCCTCCAAAGGTGGCGCACACAAGATGGGTGATCGCCTACTCCTTGTCGATCCTTATGCTAGCAAGGCTCCAAGGTCTCCTGATCGCGTGAAGGGAAGATGAGATGTTCTCCTTGGCTTTGTCAAGTCCTCTCCTTGGCGTCAAGACACATCACACGAGAGTAGAAAGTCGCCGTGAGCAAGGGGGCGAGAATAGAGAGAGCTCTATTCGAACGTGAGGCGTGGTCTCATTTTGAGATCATGGCTTCTAAAAATAGCAAGCCACCACATGCGATCATGTGTTCACACCAAGTGAACGATCGCAATTTCCTCTCCCCTTGAACCATGCGCTCACTTGATGAGCCGGTTCATTTCATTTGGTTCAAGGACCAAATTAAGCCAAGCCTTGATCCAGATCACATTAAACCAAAAGGCTTAAGATCTGACCATTCATCTCTTGATGCTCTTGATCTCTCCGATCTAGCATCAATTCTCTCGATCGAAGCTTACCGATCTCAAGCCCTAATCAATCAAACATGACCAGACCAGATCTCACTTACAATCAGAGTTTAAATCCCATTAAACTGAACCAAAACAATTCAGTCCACACGATCTGACTTAAGTAAGCTATATCATCAAATTGTGCGACCCTAAGGGTTTCCTTTAAATGTCGGTAACGATAACTCACGTTATCACGATCAGTGAGGGGTATCTAGCAACACATCACTGTCTCCCGATATAAAGGAAAGAGTCTTCCAAGACTACACCCAAACCACAGCACAAGTGTGAACCCAAGTCACTTGACATATGTGTTTCCTTTGCCACTGGATGTTCTTACTGGACAAGCGTGTCAAGCCTGTAATTCCAATACGATGAGAATGATTAGATCAGATGAAACATAGTCATCTGGGTATGGCCATACACTTTCTCAATCATCTCATCTAGGGGGCCCCTATAGAACATCACACTCCAATCAAGGAGACGGCAATCCTATATCTATCACTAGTGCCCTAACATGACTCATGCTCATTATCCAAGATAGTCTATAACCATTATGTTTCAAATGATATTGAACTACCTCAAAACAATGCCAATCATCATTTAGAAACACAAGTGATCTCAAGTCAGAGGAAATATGCCACTTGTTTGCATATAAGGATTATTCACATTGTGACAAGCAATTGAATATCCTAAGTAGGGTCTGTCCAGTACATCCAATGTACCCATGAGTCTACATCTTATTCCATGCTCGAAGCATCCTATAAGATTAGAACACATATTAGTCTCAATCATATCAAGGCTGTCTCATGTTCACCAAGATATCTCGACTAAGGACAATACTGCATGTCAGCCAAGCTGAACAGCATTGAGACATTATTCAGAAGTATACATATTGCAGCAGATGATGTAACAACCTGAATAACAACCATTGCCTTTATAAACATAGAGTTTATACATGATACTGATATAATCCCAAGGCCTCAAACATTAGCCTTAAGGGCATACCCCAACAAAGAGGTGGCTAGGTTAATGGCCAGGATCATGCCAAGTGGGCGGTTACGACGAGAGGGTTTCTAATTATGGAAAGTCTCCAAGACTTTACCATAAACCCATTCAACCTATCCATATCAGCCCAACACATGCATCCAATCTAGCGGTGGAGAGGGGAGGCGCCAATTGCTTCCATAATGAAGCAAATTGCGCCACTTCTCCCCATTATGCCCATAGGCGCCTAGGGGAAAGTTTTCTCCCCATTATGCCCTTTTAACCCATAGTCTCTTCATGATAACTTATTAGTGAACCCAACTTAGCAATGGGCCTAGCCCAAAGTCCATTAATCATGTCAACCAAGCTATTGGATCTAATCCAATGTGACCCAAGCTCAAATGAGGCTAACCATGGTTAATTTGGCCAATATGCCAAAAATGAAAGTTGGCTCCAATAAGTCTCTTCCATCTCATCAGGCCCATTGGCGCTGATGGATTCTCCAAAATAGATCCGAGTCATCTAATAACTCGATCATAAGGCTTCTCGATCAATACGAGAACTCAAGTATCAAGGTGTGTGACCCTGTAGGTTCCTCTGACGCTGGCAGTGCTGACCAAAGGTCACCACAAGCAGTGAGTGGCACCTAGCAATGCATCGCTGCTACCCAGGTCATTGGAATGGATATCGACATCGACATCCCCATCATCGCAATCAGGTACAGATGCATTCCAGTCTCTTTGTCGTACTGATATCCGATTTGACAAGTGTGTCACCACTTGTTTTCATCCAATCTCATGGTTATGACTAAATCAGGTCTCACCTGGGTATGGCCATACACTTTCAGTCATAGAACCATAAAGGAGCTCCATGGATATCATGCTTCCCTTAAGAAGGCGCAAATCCTTTATCTGTCCATTGACCTTCTCATATGGGTCGTGACATGCTCAATGACAACCGTTATTACCTCCCAACTACGGCAAGGTGTTAGGTTGTATCAAAGCATATCCCTAACCATATAGAATGACCAATGACCTCAAGTCAAGGGATCAATGCATCTCCTATCACTTGTGAGGATGACTTGTGACACCAAGTCATTGCCTCACAGTGGGTCAGTCCAGTATATCCACCATTGATATAGCCATATGCCTGCGTTAGCACCCCGTGCCTAACCAGCCCATATACCAGTCTCACAAGTACCAGAGTTGTCCCATATCCATTTAGGTGCATCGACTGGGGACAATCATTTGAGCACAGATCCAATCTGTCTCCAGGGACATTATCATATAAGTACATGTTCGCAGATGTAAACAATAATGATAACGACAATGCCAGTATGATATATATAAAATATCAAAGTTAAGTAGTACAATAATGGACCAAAACTAGGTCCTAGGGCATATACACCAACATTTTGCACTTTATCTGGGTTTAAGTCCTTCATCTCGAAAAACTTCCCTAACCATGTCTTCACAGCTTGAAGACTAGGGATGTCGTTCCCGATGAGCAGTATGTCATCGACATACAAGACCAGAAAAGTCACCAAGCTCCCTGTTGGGGTATGCCCTTAAGGCTAATGTTTGAGGCCTTTGGGATGATTTCAGTATCATGTATAAACTATGTATAAGTTTATAAAGGCAATGGTTGTTATTCAGGTTGTTACATTATCTGCTGTTGCTATGTATACTTCTGAATAATGTCTCAAAGATGTTCAGCTTAGCTGACATGCAGTATAGTCCTTAGTCGAGATATCTTGGTGAACATGAGACAGCCTTGATATGATTGAGACTAATATGTGTTCTAATCTTATAGGGTGCTTCGAGCATGGAATAAGATGTAGACACATAGGTGCATTGGATGTACTGGACAGACCCTACTTAGGATATTCAATTGTTTGTCACAATGTGAATAATCCTTATATGCAAGCAAGTGACATATTTCCTCTGACTTGAGATCGCTTGTGTTTCTAAATGAAGATTGGCATTGTCTTGAGGTAATTCAATATCATTTGAAATATAATGGTTATAGATTATCTTAGATAATGAGCATGAGTCATGTTAGGACACTAGTGATAGATATAGGATTGCCTCTCCTTGTTGGAGTGTGATGTTCTAAAGGGGCCCCCTGGATGAGATGATTGAGAAAGTGTATAGCCATACCCAGATGACTATGTTCATCTGATCTAATCATTTTCATCATATTGGAATTACAGGCTTGACACGCTTGTCCAATGAGAACGTCCAGTGGCAAAGGAAACATATATGTCAAGTGAATTGGATTCACACTTGTGCTGTGGTTTGGGTGTAGTCTTGGAAGACTCTTTCCTTCATATTGGGAGACAGTGATGTGTTACTAGATACCCCTCTCTGGTCGTGATAACGTAAGTTATCGTTACCGACATTGAAGGAAACCCTTAGGGTCGCACAATTTGATGATATGGCTTACTTATGTCAGATCGTGTGGACTGAATTGTTTTGGTCCAGTTTAAAGCAATTTAAACTCTGATTGGAAGTGAGATCTGGTCTGATCATGTTTGTGAAAGTCCCCTTAAAGGGGGCGAAACCCTAAAGTGGCGCATATAAAATTTTGGGCAGCGGACATAAGGGTTTCTAGATGATCGGTTGCATGCATGTCATATGATCAACTATTAAAACTTGTATACATTGATAAGAGTCATACCATCGCCATTGCTTGGATGGTGCCTTGGAAGAAGAGAGAGAAAGGGATCTCCTCCAGAAGATGCACACACAAGAAGAAGATCGCCTACTCCTTGTAGATCCTTGTGCTAGCAAAGACCTTCAAGTCTCCTGATCGAATGGAAGGGAAGAAGAGATGTCTTGCTTGGCCGAGACCTCCTTGTCGTCAACTCCTTCAACACACGAGAGTTGAGAGAGCATAGAGAGGAAGAGGCGACAATAGGCGTGAGAGGAGCGAACGTGAGGCGTGACCATGTTTTGGAAACATGGTTTCCCAAAATAGAAAAACCCCCTCAACGTGTGATGCGTTCACTCCTTGTGAACCATCGCATTTTTCTCTTCCCATTGAACCATGCGCTCATATGATAAGCCGGTTCATTTTGGTTTGGTTCAAAGACCAATTAACCCAAGCATTTGGTCTAGATCACAATTAAACCCTAAGGCTCCAGATCTAACCGTTCATCTCCTGATGCTCCTGATCTCACCGATCTAGCATCAATTCTCTCGATCGAAGCTTACCGATCTCAAGCCCTAATCAATCAAACATGATCAGACCAGATCTCACTTACAATCAGAGATTAAATCCCTTTAAACTGAACCCAAACAATTCAGTCCACACGATCTGACTTAAGTAAGCCATATCATCAAATTGTGCGACCCTAAGGGTTTCCTTTAAACGTCGGTAACGATAACTTACGTTATCACGATCAGTGAGGGGTATCTAGCAACACATCACTGTCTCCCGATATAAAGGAAAGAGTCTTCCAAGACTACACCCAAACCACAGCACAAGTGTGAATCCATTTCACTAGACATACATGTTTCCTTTGCCACTGGATGTTCTTATTGGACAAGCGTGTCAAGCCTGTAACTCCAATATGATGAGAATGATTAGATCAGATGAACATAGTCATCTGGGTATGGCCATACACTTTCTCAATCATCTCATCCAGGGGGCCCCTTTAGAACATCACACTCCAATGAAGGAGATGGCAATCCTATGTCTATCACTAGCGCCCTAACATGACTCATGCTCACCATCCAAGATAGTCTATAACCATTATGTTCAAATGATATCGAACTATCTCAAAACAATGCCAATCATCATTTAGAAACACAAGTGATCTCAAGTCAGAGGAAGTATGCCACTTGTTCGCATACAAGGATTATTCACATTGTGACAAGCAATTGAACATCCTATGTAGGGTCTGTCCAGTACATCCAATGTACCCATGAGTCTACATCTTATTCCATGCTCGAAGCATCCTATAAGATTAGAACACATATTAGTCTCAACCATATCAAGGCTGTCTCATGTTCACCAAGATATCTCGACTAAGGACTAAACTGCATGTCAGCCAAGCTGAACAGCATTGAGACATTATTCAGAAGTATACAAATTACAGCAGATGATGTAACAACCTGAATATCAACCATTGCCTTTATAAACATAGAGTTTATACATGATACTGATACAATCCCAAGGCCTCAAACATTAGCCTTAAGGGCATACCCCAACAATCTCCCACTTGCACTTAATCTAATGGTTGAGAAATCTCAAACCCATATTATTATAGTGCTTCTCATGCTTCTGCTGCGCCAGAGGCTTTGTAAGCGGGTCAGCCAGATTGTCATCTGTATGAACCTTGCAGACTTTGATCTCGCCACGATCAATGATCTCCCGGATCAAGTGAAACCGTCTCTGTATGTGCTTGGACTTCTGGTGCGACCGTGGTTCCTTTGCCTGTGCTATTGCTCCAGTGTTATCACAGAAGATAACCAATGGATCTGCACTCGTAGGAACAACACCAAGTTCCTGAACGAACTTACGAATCCACACTGCCTCCTTAGATGCTTCCGAGGCTGCAACATACTCGGCTTCTGTTGTGGAATCAGCAACAATAGATTGTTTGAAACTTTTCCACACCACTGCACCTCCATTCAAGCTAAAAACATAGCCTGATTGCGATCGGAAATCATCCTGGTCAGATTGGAACGAAGCGTCAGTATATCCTTCAATACTGAGTTCTTCCTGACCACCATACACCAAGAACATATCTTTGGTCCTCCGCAGATATTTCAAAATGTTCTAGACTGCAATCCAGTGCGCCTGACCTGGATTACTTTGGAACCGACTGGTCACGCTTAACCCGTAAGCGACGTCTGGGCGCGTACATAACATCGCATACATGATGGACCCAATAGCCGAAGCATAAGGCGTATTGTCCATTTCATCTTTCTCAGTCTGTGTTTGTGGACACTGACTCTTTGAAAGATTCAGACCATGTCTGACTGGAAGATATCCTCTTTTAGAATTTTCTAAATGGAATCTCTCCAGGACTTTATCGATGTAAGTACTCTGGCACAGCCCGAGAAGCCTCTTAGATCTATCTCTGTAGATCTTCACACCTAATACATAGGCTGCTTCTCCTAAATCTTTCATCTGGAAACATTTTCTTAACCATGCCTTAACCGCATGCAGTTCAGGAATATCGTTTCCAATGATTAAGATATCATCGACGTAGAGGACTAGGAAAGTGATTATGCTACCACTAAACCTCTTATATACACACGGGTCATCTTCATTCTTGATGAAACCAAACTCACAGATTGATTCATCAAAACGAATATTCCAGCTTCTTGATGCTTGCTTAAGTCCTTAAATGGATTTCCTTAACTTGCATATTTTATGACGATCTGATGGATTAGTGAAACCTTCAGGTTGTGTCATATACACATCCTCATCTAGTTTTCCATTAAGGAAAGCAGTCTTCACATCCATCTGCCAGATCTCATAATCATAATATGCTGCTATCGCGAGAATAATCCGAATAGACTTAAACATAGCTACAGGAGAGAAAGTTTCATCATAATCTATCCCGTAGATTTGTTTGAAACCTTTCGCAACTAGCCTGCCTTTATAGGTAACCACGTTACCATCCATGTCAATCTTCTTCTTGAAGATCCATTTACAGCCTATAGGGGTTACTCCCGGAGGCGGATCAACCAAATCCCAGACTTGGTTATCTGACATGGAGTCCATCTCGGCTCGCATAGCTTCAAGCCATCTCGCTGATTCCGGTCCACTGACCGCATCCGCATAAGTGAGGGGTTCATCATCAATGATGTAGACTCCGTCATAGCGCTCAGGCTGTCGACGGATCCTTCCCGATCTTCGCGGTTCCCGTGATATCTGAGCCTCAGGTTGTTCAGTAACCTGATCTACTGGCTCAGGCTCATCCAACTGTGCTTGACTACTTTGTCCTACTTCTGGATTCTCATCCAGCTTTATTTCTCTCCCACTGGCCTCTTGCAGAAGAAATTCCTTCTCAAGAAAAATAGCCGTCCGAGCAACAAATACTTTGTTCTCTTTGGGATCGTAGAAATAATAACCCTTAGTTTCCTTAGGGTAACCGACAAAGATACATTTCTCAGATCTGCTCTCTAGTTTCCCAGAGGCGAGCTTTTTGACATAAGCCTCGCAACCCCAGATCTTGATAAACGTCAAGCTTGGCTGTTTCCCATACCATAACTCATATGGCGTCTTTGAAACTGCCTTGGATGGCACTCGGTTTAGTACCTTTGCAGCTGTTTCCAGTGCAAATCCCCAAAAGGAGTAAGGCAGAGTAGCCTGACTCATCATAGAACGAACCATATCCAGTAAGGTTCTGTTCCTCCTCTTGGACACACCATTCCATTGCGGTGTTCCTGGCGGAGTGAGCTGTGAGATAATCCCACACTCCTTCAGATAGTCAGTAAACTCTCGACTCAAGTATTCACCACCTCGATCTGAACGAAGTGCCTTGATATTTCGGCCTAGCTGATTCTGTACTTCATTCTTGAACTCTTTGAACTTGTCAAAAGATTCACTTTTATGTCTCATTAGATAGACATACCCATATCTACTGAAATCATCAGTAAAGGTAATGAAGTATAGATAGCCACCTCTGGCATGTTTACTGAAAGGCCCACACACATCACTGTGTATAAGGTCAAGTAAACCTGAAGCCCTTTGACCTTTCTTAGGAAAAGGAGACTTTGTCATTTTACCCATTAAACAAGCTTTGCATGTATCAATCTCCTCATAGGAGAATGATCCCAGCAGTCCATGATCATGCAACCGCTTAATGCGCTTCTTGTTAATATGGCCTAAACGACTATGCCATAGCAAGGTGCTGTTATCAGCATACTTAGCTTTCTTGTTATCAATTTGTTGTATAGAACATTCCATGTCCAACATGAATAACCCATTGTTAATCGACCCAGTAGCATAAACAATATTATCAAAAGAAATAATACACTTTGAAATATTGCATTCAAAGGAAAACCCTTTCCTGACAAGAGCAGGAATAGAGATAATATTTTTCGTAATGCTTGGTACAAAATAACAATTGTCCAGTTCCAATACAAGTCCAGATGGTAATGAGATGTAATAAACGCCTACAGCAACAGCAGCAACCCGTGCCCCGTTTCCAACTCGTAGGTCCACCTCATGCTGTCCCACCTGTCTTCTTCTCTTGAGTTCCTGTACATTTGAACAAATGTGAACTCCACATGCAGTGTCCAACACCCATGATATGGAAGAAGAAACCATGACTTCAGTCACGTAAATACCTGAGCCAGAAGCAAAACTTCCCTTCTTGTCTCCTTGGAGCGCTTTACAGTCCTTTTTCCAGTGACCCAGCTGGCCACAGTGGAAACATCTGTATTCCTTCGACCGCTTAACCTTTTGTTTCAGAGCCTTGCTGTAGCTCTTAACAGGGGCTTTGCCTTTCTTCCCTTTCTTCTTGTTCCTAGAAGGAACCATCAAGACAGTGGATGAAGGCTTTCCCTTTAGAGTCAACTCTGTAGTCAAGAGCATATTCAGTAACTCTGCCGGCGTACAGTCGATCTTGTTCATATTAAAGTTAATGATGAACGGATCGAAAGAGGTCGGGTGAGACTGCAATATGATGTCTACAGCAAGCTCCTGATTGATGGTATGTCCCAGTTTCTCTAGAGCCTCCTTGTACCCAATCATCTTGAGTACGTGAGCTCCCACTGGACTCCCTTCAGCCAGTTTGCTCTGAAAGAAAAGCTTAGTCAAATTGTAGCGTTCAGTCCTAGCCTGTGCAGCATACAGCAGCTTGAGGTTTGCTATAATTTGTATAGCAGATAGATCCTCATGCTGACGCTGCAGCTCTGGTGTCATAGACGCAAGCATCAGGCAAGCGACATCAATGCTATCATTGACATCCTTTTCATAAGCATCGCGAACCGCCCTTGCGGCGTTCGCAGCGGGTTGAGGCGGTATAGCCGTCTCGAGGACATACAGCTTCCTCTCTGCCTTAAGAACAATCTTAAGGTGTCCGTACCAGTTTGAGAAGTTTGGTCCAGCAAACTTCTCCCTTTCCAGTAGGGTTCGCACATTGAAATTCGTGGTGTTCGTTGCTGCAGTAATCTACAACAATACAAGAACAGCAAGGTCAGTATCAATGTGAGAATCAATTCAGGACTTAAGAATGATTCTTTTCTCACTATTTTATCTGGCTGAAAAATCCAGCAAAACAGCCCGAAAGAGTAAAACTCTTTTAGTGAGATGGGATCCAGATTTCATACTTGGTCTCCGCGTCCCGCTCAGGCGAGATAAGATGCACAGAGAGTACAAGCACTAATCTCTGGTAGGCAATCCCTGTCAATCGCCAACCCGTGCGATTCCCCTTCATCTGGGCAATCCAGCAGACTGAGCCAACTGAGTTGGTACAACACAGTCTCTGATCCCACAGATGGCTGCCTCCATATAGCTACCATATGCGTCACATATGTAGCCTACATGGTCAAGCTGACCCGACCTACTCCCTGGACCACCACGTGCTATGCTGAGCAACGAGAAGCGATAAATCCCTTCCCTGTAACACGCAGGTGTAATCACACACCGTCTGAAGATAGATGGGCGTGCCCACTGAGTGGGTACAACACGGCCCCAACGATAGTCAGAACAGTGAGGTTTCACGCCAGAAGGCTTACGAGCTTGATATTTTAGCGTTGGATTTTAACGGTCTTTTATCTTCTTAACTATCATGCAAACCCTATGGTGATAGCAGAAGATTAAATCATGCAATTCTAATTATATAAACAATAAATAGAAAGCATGCTGATCTTATGTGGTAAAAGCCCATTAAGCCTAGGTAAGACCTTAATTTAACTTAAGTCTTCACTTGAGCTGTTGATGGGTCTTTTGCATCTCATTTGGCCCAACCCAGGGCCCAAGCGCCCACTGCTGCTCAGGTGCGCCCACCAGGTAAATGTGCCTGTCCCAGAGTCGAACCCTGGACCTCCCACCTGGTCAAGCCACTGCTGCATGCGCCTCTGCCAAGTGTGCTCTGTGCTCTTGTCTGATTAAAATACAATTTAATCTATCTAGACAAGATTGACACGCAGGTCAATTACACAATAAATTAATTAAAATGTGATGCGCAGATCACAATTATAATAATTTACAGTTTTAATCCAGGCACGCAGGCCCCAGCACAGCACACATTAAAATAGGCAGCCCACATAAGATTAAATAGACAATCATCATGGTATACAATCAACATGTGATCCAACAATAAGAAAATAAAGTTTTCGAAAACCCATAGGCATCAATTTTATTTTCCTTATGTGCCCTACTACCTTACAACGGTTCATTAATAGGGATTCACTCATCAGACCTAGTCAGACCCACTGCCCTTGCATGCACCAAGTCCTAACTGACTTGAGTTGACCCAGTGGCCAACAATGCATGCGTTGGGCTGAACGAGCCTCATGAGTTCTGGCAAGCGGGTGTGAGCCCGGGCCTGACTCAAGAGCGTTCGCTGGTTGTCTCAACCAGACATCGCTACACGCCTGTCTGCAGTCAACCTATAGCCACCTTGTGCTTGCGCACAGATGCCATCTGGTCGACCCTTCTAGGCTGTCAGATAGTCTGATCATACTGGTTGGATCTAGACTCGACTATGATTTCAACCCTAATAACCCGTCTAAGGTTTTACAGTAGGCGGCTATAGATCCAAGTGAGGCGCGCAAGTTAACAAGTTTTGAAGAAAAACTACAACATGCGCCATCTAGAAAACATGTTCATCAAGTTTTCGCATGAACAACTTAACATGTAATTTTCGCATGTAGTTTAGATCTAAGCATACAAGCGCAAAGATGGATCACAAAAGCCTCAAGCAATCATAAAAACATGCTTATAACAAGCTCTGATACCAATTGAAAGTCCCCTTAAAGGGGGCGAAACCCTAAAGTGGCGCATATAAAATTTTGGGCAGCGGACATAAGGGTTTCTAGATGATCGGTTGCATGCATGTCATATGATCAACTATTAAAACTTGTATACATTGATAAGAGTCATACCATCGCCATTGCTTGGATGGTGCCTTGGAAGAAGAGAGCGAAAGGGATCTCCTCCAGAAGATGCGCACACAAGAAGAAGATCGCCTACTCCTTGTAGATCCTTGTGCTAGCAAAGACCTTCAAGTCTCCTGATCGAATGGAAGGGAAGAAGAGATGTCTTGCTTGGCCGAGACCTCCTTGTCGTCAACTCCTTCAACACACGAGAGTTGAGAGAGCATAGAGAGGAAGAGGCGACAATAGGCGTGAGAGGAGCGAACGTGAGGCGTGACCATGTTTTGGAAACATGGTTTCCCAAAATAGAAAAACCCCCTCAACGTGTGATGCGTTCACTGTTGGGGTAGGCCCTTAAGGCTAATGTTTGAGGCCTTGGGATTGTAAAAGTATCATGTAATAAACTCTTATGTTTATAAAGGCATGGTTGTTATTCAGTTAAGCTACATTGTCTGCTGCAATATATGTTCTTCTGAATAATGTCTCAAAGCTGTTCAGCTAGGCTGACGTGCAGTTATGTCCTTAGTCGATGTATCTTGGTGAACATGAGACAGCCTTGATATGGTTAAGACTAATATGTGTTCTAATCTTATAGGATGCTTCGAGCATGGAATAAGATGTAGACTCATGGGTACATTGGATGTACTGGACAGACCCTACTAGGATATTCAATTGCTTGTCACAATGTGAATAATCCTTGTTTGCTACAAGTGGCACATCTCCTCTGACTTGAGATCACTTGTGTTTCTAAATGATGATTGTCATTGTTTTGAGGTAGTTCAATATCATTTGAAACATAATGATTATAGACTATCTTGGATAATGATCATGAGTCAGGTTAGGGCACTAGTGATAGACATAGGATTGCCGTCTCCTTGTTTAAGGAGTGTGGTGTTCTAAAGGGGCCCCCCCCGGCTGAGATGATTGAGAAAGTGTATGGCCATACCCAGGTGACTGTGTTCATCTGATCTAATCATGCTCATCATATTGGAGCTACAAGCTTGACACGCTTGTCCAATAAGAACATCCAGTGGCAAAGGAAATATGTATGCCTAGTGAAGCCTAGTGAAAAGGATTCACACTTGAGCTGTGTTTTGGGTGTAGTCTTGGAAGACTCTTTCCTTTATATCGGGAGACAGTGATGTGTTGCTAGATACCCCTCACTGATCGTGATAATGTAAGTTATCGTTACCGACATTTAAAGGAAACCCTCAGGGTCGCACAATTTGATGATATGGCTTACTTAAGTCAGATCGTGTGGACTGAATTGTTTCGGTTCAGTTTAAAGGGATTTAAACTCTGATTGTAAGTGAGATCTGGTCTGATCATGTTTGATTGATTAGGGCTTGAGATCGGTAAGCTTCGATCGAGAGTGTTGATGCTAGATCGATCAGATCAGAAGCATCTGGAGATGAATGGTCAGATCTAGGACCTTAGGGTCTAATTCGATCTAGACTTAATGTTTGGGCTGATTTGGTTTGGTCATTGAACCAAACATCTTGAACCGGCTCATGGGTTGAGCGCAAGGTTCAGGTGGGAGAAGAGAGTTGCGCATGGTTCACTTGGTGAACGCATAACGCACGTAATCATGGCTTGCTATTTTGGGAACTCTCGGTCGGTTTTCAACGTGGGAACGTTTCCACGTTCACTTGCAACGCCTCCTCTCTATTCCTCTTGCGAATTCGCTCTTGGCATTAGACGACTCACGGCTGGTGGCGTGAAGGTTGACGACAAGAGGATTCGGCCAAATTTTCATCTCATCATCCCTCAAACGATCGAGGAAGCTTTGGAGCATTGCTAGCACAAATCGCCCCAAAGAAGTAGGCCTTCTTCTTCTTGTGTACGACAGCCTTTGGAGGAGATCTCTTTTGCTTTCTTCTTCCAAGACACCATCCAAGAGATGGCGACGGTATGGATCATTCTCACATCTATCTAAGTTGATCATATGCAATAGAAAGATCTTTGAAAGCCCTTCTTCCGCTTGCAAAATTTTATGCGCCACCCTAATAGGGTTTTCGCCCCCCTCTCGAAAGGGGTCCTTCAATTGGTATCAGAGCAGGTTTATCTATGCATATGATTGCTTAATGCTATATTGTGATCCTTGTTTGCAAAACATGCTTAGATCTATAGTTTACATGACATGCGAATATGATAACACATGTTTTATGTTTGCGCATGTTTCAAACTAGGCGCATCTTTGTGATCTTTGTTGTTGATGTTTTATCAAAAGAATATCACTTGCGCGCCTATCATTAGACTAAGCGCCTACTATAAACCCTTAGACGGGTTAGTAGGGTTGAAGTCATCCTCTAGGTTAGATCCAACTAGTCTGATCAGACCATCTGACAGCCTAGATGGGTCGACCAGATAGCACCCTTGCGCAAGCAAGAGGTGGCTATAGGTCGGCTGCATCATAGGTGTGTAGCGATGTCTGGTTGAGACATCTGTTGAACGCACATGAGATAGGCCCGGGCTCACACCCGTTTGCCAGACCTCATCGTGGTCGTTCAGCCCTTGGTGCATGCATAGTTGACCACTGGGTTGACTCAAGTCAGTTAGGACTTGGTGCATGCAAGGGCACAGGATCTGACTAGAATGGATGAGTGGATCCCTATTATTGTACCGTTGTAAGGTTGTGGGGGCAAATAAGAAAATTAAAATTGATGCCAATGCGGTTTTCAAAATTTTGTTTTCTTATTGGATCACATGCTGATGTTTGATGCCATATTGCCTGTTTATTTAATCTTATGTGGGCTGCCCATGTTAAATGTGTGCTGTGCTGGGGCCTGCGTGCCTGGTATTTTTTGTAAATTAATTTTTATATTGTGATCTGCGCATCACATTGCTTAATTTATAAAAATGTTATTGACCTGCGTGTCAATCTTGTCTAGATAGATTAATATGTAAATTAATCAGACAAGAGCACAAAGCACACTTGGCAGAGGCGCCTGCAGCAGTGGCTAGACCAGGTGGGAGGTCTAGGGTTCGACCCTAGGACCTGGCGCATATTCCTGGTGGGCGCACCAGAGCTGCAGATGGCGCTTGGGCCCTGGTTTGGGCCAGATGAGCAGCGAAAGCCCCATGAAGAAAAGCAAGTGAAGACTTAAGTTTATTTAAGGTCTTACTTAAGCTATGGGCTTTTACCACATAAGATCCATGCTTTCTTTTATTGTTTAATATTAGAATTGCATGATTAGTTTATCTTCTGCTATCACCATAGGAATTGTATGATAGTGAAGAAGATAAAAGACCGTTAAAATCCAACGATTAAATATCAAGCTCGTAAGCCTTCTGACGCGAAACCTCACTGTTCTGATTATCGTTGGAGCCGTGTTGTACCCACTCAGTGGGCACGTCCATCTATCTTCAGACGGTGTGTGATTTCACCTGCGTGTTACAGAGAAGGGATTTATCGCTTCTCGTTGCTCAGCATAGCACGTGGTGGTCCAGGGAGTAGGTCGGGTCAGCTTGGCCATGTAGGCTACATATGTGGCGCATATGGTAGCACATGGAGGCAGCCATCTACGGGATCAGAGATTGTGTTGTACCAACTCAGTTGGCACAGTCTGCTGGATCGCCCAGATGAAGGGGAATCGCACGGGTTGGCGATTGGCAGGGACTGCCTACCAGAGATTAGTGCTTGTCATCTCTGTGCATCTTATCTCGCCTGAGCGGGACGCAGAGACCAAGTATGAAATCTGGATCCCATCTCACTAAAAGAGTTCTACTCTTTCGGGCTGTTTTGCTGGATTTTTCAGCCAGATAAAATAGTGAGAAAAAGAATCATTCTTAAGTCCTGATTGATTCTTAACATTGATACTGACCTTGCTGTTCTTGCATTGTTGTAGATTCCTGCAGCAACGAACACCATGAGCTTCAATGTGCAATCCCTACTGGAAAGGGAGAAGTTTGCTGGGCCGAACTTCTCAGACTGGTACGGACACCTTAAGATTGTTCTTAAGGCTGAGAGGAAACTGTATGTCCTCGAGACGGCTGTGCCGCCTCAACCCGCTGCGAACGCCGCAAGGGCGGTTCGTGAAGCCTACGAAAAGCATGTCAATGATAGCATTGATGTCGCTTGCCTGATGCTAGCGTCTATGACGCCACCGCTGTAGCGTCAGCATGAGGATATGTCGGCTATAGAGATTATAGCGAACCTCAAGATGCTGTATGCTGCACAGGCGAGGACGGAACGCTATAATTTGACCAAGCTCTTCTTTCAGAGCAAACTGGCTGAAGGAAGCCCAGTGGGAGCTCACGTGCTCAAGATGATTGGGCACAAGGAGGCTCTAGAGAAACTGGGGCATACCATCAACCAGGAGCTTGCTGTAGATATTATTCTGCAGTCTCTCCCGCCTTCATTCGACGCGTTCATTATTAACTTTAATATGAACAAAATCGACTGTACTCCGGCAGAGCTGCTCAATATGCTCTTGACTACTGAGGAAACTCTGAAGGGAAAGCCTTCAACCTCTGTCTTAATGGTTCCTTCCAGGAACAAGAAGAAGGGGAAGAAGGGCAAGGCCCCGGTCAAGAACTACAGTAAGGCTCTGAAACAGAAGGTTAAGCGGTCCAAGGAATACAGGTGTTTCCACTGTGGCCAGCTGGGTCACTGGAAAAAGGACTGTAAAGCGCTCCAAGGAGATAAGAGGGGAAGCATCGCTTCTGGCTCAGGTATATTCGTGACTGAAGTCATGTTTTCATCTTCTTCTATTTCATGGGTGTTGGATACTGCATGTGGAGTTCACATTTGTTCAAATGTGCAGGAACTCAAGAGAAGAAGGCAGGTGGGACAGCATGAGGTAGACCTACGTGTTGGAAACGGGGCACGGGTTGCTGCTGTTGCTGTAGGAGACTATTTCATTTCTTTACCATCTGGCATTGTATTGGAATTAAACAATTGTTATTTTGTACCGAGCATCACCAAAAATATTATCTCTATTCCTGCTCTTGTCAGGAAAGGATTTGCCTTTGAATACAATATTTCAAAGTGTGTTTTATCTTATGATAATATTGTTTATGGAACTGGTTCAATTAACAATGGGTTATTCATGTTGGACATGGAAAATTCTATACAAAATATTGATAATAAGAAAGCCAAGTATGCTGATGACAGCACCTTGCTATGGCATAGTCGTTTAGGCCATATTAACGAGAAATGCATTAAGCGGTTGCATGAACATGGACTGCTGGGATCATTCTCCTATGAGGAGATTGATACATGCAAAGCTTGTTTGATGGGTAAAATGACGAAGTCACCTTTTCCTCACAAAGGTCAAAGGGCTTCAGGTTTACTTGACCTTATACACAGTGATGTGTGTGGGCCGTTTAGTAAACATGCCAGAGGTGGCTATCAGTACTTCATTACCTTTACTGATGATTTCAGTAGATATGGTTATGTCTATCTGATGAGACATAAGAGTGAATCTTTTGACAAGTTCAAAGAGTTCAAGAATGAAGTACAAAATCAGCTAGGCCGAAATATCAAGGCACTTCGCTCAGATCGAGGTGGAGAATACCTAAGTCATGCGTTTACTGACTATCTAAAGGAGTGTGGGATTATCTCACAGCTCACTCCACCAGGAACACCGCAATGGAATGGTGTGTCCGAGAGGAGAAATAGAACGTTACTTGATATGGTTCGTTCTATGATGAGTCAGGCTAATCTACCTTACTCCTTTTGGGGTTTTGCACTGGAAACAGCTGCAAAAGTACTAAATCGAGTGCCATCCAAGGCAGTTTCTAAGACTCCATATGAGTTATTGTATGGGAAACAGCCAAGCTTGACATTTATCAGGATCTGGGGCTGCGAGGCTTATGTCAAAAAGCTCGCCTCTGGGAAACTGGAGAGCAGATCTGAGAAATGTATCTTTGTCGGTTACCCTAAGGAAACTAAGGGTTATTATTTCTACGATCCCAAGGAGAACAAGGTTTTTGTTGCTCGGACGGCTATATTTCTTGAGAAGGAGTTTCTTCTGCAAGAAGCCAGTGGGAGAGAAATAAAGCTGGATGAGAATCCAGAGCAAGGACAAAGTAGTCAAGCGCAGTTGGATGAGCCTGAGCCAGTAGAACAGGTTATTGAATTACCTGAGGCTCAGATATCACGGGAACCGCGAAGATCGGGTAGGATCCGTCGTCAGCCTGAGCGCTATGACGGAGTCTACATCATTGATAATGATGAACCCCTCACTTATGCGGATGCGGTCAGTGGACCGGAGTCAGCGAGATGGCTTGAAGCTATGCGCGCCGAGATGGACTCCATGTCAGATAACCAAGTCTGGGATTTGGTTGATCCGCCTCCGGGAGTTATCCCTATAGGCTGTAAATGGATCTTCAAGAAGAAGATTGACATGGATGGTAATGTGGTTACCTATAAAGGCAGGCTAGTTGCGAAAGGTTTCAAACAAATCTACGGGATAGATTATGATGAAACTTTCTCACCTGTAGCCATGTTTAAGTCTATTCGGATTCTTTTCGCGATAGCAGCATATTACGATTATGAGATCTGGCAAATGGATGTGAAAACAGCTTTCCTGAATGGAAATCTGGATGAGGATGTGTACATGACACAACCTGAAGGTTTCACTAATCCATCAGATCGTCATAAGATATGCAAATTAAAGAAGTCCATTTATGGACTAAAACAAGCATCAAGAAGCTGGAATATTCGTTTTGATGAATCAATCTCTGAGTTTGGTTTCATCAAGAACGAGGACGACCCGTGTGTATATAAAAAGTTTAGTGGGAGCGTGATTACATTCCTAGTCCTCTACGTCGATGATATCTTGATCATTGGAAACGACATTCCTGAAATGCATGCGGTTAAGGCATGGTTAAGGAAATGTTTCCAGATGAAAGATCTAGGAGAAGCAGCCTATGTGTTAGGTGTGAAGATCTACAGGGATAGATCTAAGAGGCTTCTCGGGCTGTGCCAGAGTACTTACATCGATAAGGTCCTGGAAAGATTTCATTTAGAGAATTCTAAAAGGGGATATCTTCCAGTCAGACATGGTCTGAATCTTTCGAAGAGTCAGTGTCCACAAACACAGACTGAGAAAGATGAAATGGACAATACGCCTTATGCTTCGGCTATTGGATCCATTATGTATGCGATGTTGTGTACTCGCCCAGACGTCGCTTACGGGTTAAGCGTGACCAGTCGGTTCCAAAGTAATCCAGGTATGGCGCACTGGATTGCAGTCAAGAACATTTTGAAATATCTTCGGAGGACCAAAGATATGTTCTTGATATATGGTGGTCAGGAAGAACTCAGTATTGAAGGATATACTGACACTTCGTTCCAGTCTGACCAGGATGATTTCCGATCGCAATCAGGCTATGTTTTTAGCTTGAATGGAGGTGCAGTGGTGTGGAAGAGTTTCAAACAGTCAACTGTTGCTGATTCCACAACAGAAGCCGAGTATGTTGCAGCCTCGGAAGCATCCAAGGAGGCAGTGTGGATTCGTAAGTTCGTGAGAGAACTTGGTGTCGTTCCTTCGAGTGCAGATCCTTTGGTTATCTTCTGTGATAACACTGGAGCAATCGCACAAGCAAAGGAACCACGGTCGCACCAGAAGTCCAAGCACATACAGAGACGGTTTCACTTGATCCGGGAGATCATAGATCGTGGCGAGATCAAAGTCTGCAAGGTACATACAGATGACAATCTGGCAGACCCGCTTACCAAGCCTCTGGCGCAGCAGAAGCATGAGAAGCACTGTAATAATATGGGTTTAAGATTCCTCAACCATTAGATTAAGTGCAAGTGGGAGATTGTTGGGGTATGCCCTTAAGGCTAATGTTTGAGGCCGTGGGATTGTAAAAGTATCATGTAATAAACTCTTATGTTTATAAAGGCAAGGTTGTTATTCAGTTAAGCTACATTGTCTGCTGCAATATATGTTCTTCTGAATAATGTCTCAAAGCTGTTCAGCTAGGCTAACGTGCAGTTATGTCCTTAGTCGATGTATCTTGGTGAACATGAGACAGCCTTGATATGGTTAAGACTAATATGTGTTCTAATCTTATAGGATGCTTCGAGCATGGAATAAGATGTAGACTCATGGGTACATTGGATGTACTGGACAGACCCTACTAGGATATTCAATTGCTTGTCACAATGTGAATAATCCTTATTTGCTACAAGTGGCACATCTCCTCTGACTTGAGATCACTTGTGTTTCTAAATGATGATTGTCATTGTTTTGAGGTAGTTCAATATCATTTGAAACATAATGATTATAGACTATCTTGGATAATGATCATGAGTCAGGTTAGGGCACTAGTGATAGACATAGGATTGCCGTCTCCTTGTTTAAGGAGTGTGGTGTTCTAAAGGGGCCCCCCGGCTGAGATGATTGAGAAAGTGTATGGCCATACCCAGGTGACTGTGTTCATCTGATCTAATCATGCTCATCATATTGGAGCTACAAGCTTGACACGCTTGTCCAATAAGAACATCCAGTGGCAAAGGAAATATGTATGCCTAGTGAAGCCTAGTGAAAAGGATTCACACTTGAGCTGTGTTTTGGGTGTAGTCTTGGAAGACTCTTTCCTTTATATCGGGAGACAGTGATGTGTTGCTAGATACCCCTCACTGATCGTGATAATGTAAGTTATCATTACCGACATTTAAAGGAAACCCTCAGGGTCGCACAATTTGATGATATGGCTTACTTAAGTCAGATCGTGTGGACTGAATTGTTTCGGTTCAGTTTAAAGGGATTTAAACTCTGATTGTAAGTGAGATCTGGTCTGATCATGTTTGATTGATTAGGGCTTGAGATCAGTAAGCTTCGATCGAGAGTGTTGATGCTAGATCGATCAGATCAGAAGCATCTGGAGATGAATGGTCAGATCTAGGACCTTAGGGTCTAATTCGATCTAGACTTAATGTTTGGGCTGATTTGGTTTGGTCATTGAACCAAACATCTTGAACCGGCTCATGGGTTGAGCGCAAGGTTCAGGTGGGAGAAGAGAGTTGCGCATGGTTCACTTGGTGAACGCATAACGCACGTAATCATGGCTTGCTATTTTGGGAACTCTCGGTCGGTTTTCAACGTGGGAACGTTTCCACGTTCACTTGCAACGCCTCCTCTCTATTCCTCTTGCGAATTCGCTCTTGGCATTAGACGACTCACGGCTGGTGGCGTGAAGGTTGACGACAAGAGGATTCGGCCAAATTTTCATCTCATCATCCCTCAAACGATCGAGGAAGCTTTGGAGCATTGCTAGCACAAATCGCCCCAAAGAAGTAGGCCTTCTTCTTCTTGTGTGCGACAGCCTTTGGAGGAGATCTCTTTTGCTTTCTTCTTCCAAGACACCATCCAAGAGATGGCGACGGTATGGATCATTCTCACATCTATCTAAGTTGATCATATGCAATAGAAAGATCTTTGAAAGCCCTTCTTCCGCTTGTAAAATTTTATGCGCCACCCTAATAGGGTTTTCGCCCCCCCTCTCGAAAGGGGTCCTTCATTCACTCCTTGTGAACCATCGCATTTTTCTCTTCCCATTGAACCATGCACTCATATGATGAGCCGGTTCATTTTGGTTTGGTTCAAAGACCAATTAACCCAAGCATTTGGTCTAGATCACAATTAAACCCTAAGGCTCCAGATCTAACCGTTCATCTCCTGATGCTCCTGATCTCACCGATCTAGCATCAATTCTCTCGATCGAAGCTTACCGATCTCAAGCCCTAATCAATCAAACATGATCAGACCAGATCTCACTTACAATCAGAGATTAAATCCCTTTAAACTGAACCCAAACAATTCAGTCCACACGATCTGACTTAAGTAAGCCATATCATCAAATTGTGCGACCCTAAGGGTTTCCTTTAAACGTCGGTAACGATAACTTACGTTATCACGATCAGTGAGGGGTATCTAGCAACACATCACTGTCTCCCGATATAAAGGAAAGAGTCTTCCAAGACTACACCCAAACCACAGCACATGTGTGAATCCATTTCACTAGACATACATGTTTCCTTTGCCACTGGATGTTCTTATTGGACAAGCGTGTCAAGCCTGTAACTCCAATATGATGAGAATGATTAGATCAGATGAACATATTCATCTGGGTATGGCCATACACTTTCTCAATCATCTCATCCAGGGGGCCCCTTTAGAACATCACACTCCAATGAAGGAGATGGCAATCCTATGTCTATCACTAGCGCCCTAACATGACTCATGCTCACCATCCAAGATAGTCTATAACCATTATGTTTCAAATGATATCGAACTATCTCAAAACAATGCCAATCATCATTTAGAAACACAAGTGATCTCAAGTCAAAGGAAGTATGCCACTTGTTCGCATACAAGGATTATTCACATTGTGACAAGCAATTGAACATCCTATGTAGGGTCTGTCCAGTACATCCAATGTACCCATGAGTCTACATCTTATTCCAAGCTCGAAGCATCCTATAAGATTAGAACACATATTAGTCTCAACCATATCAAGGCTGTCTCATGTTCACCAAGATATCTCGACTAAGGACTAAACTGCATTTCAGCCAAGCTGAACAGCATTGAGACATTATTCAGAAGTATACATATTGCAGCAGATGATGTAACAACCTGAATATCAACCATTGCCTTTATAAACATAGAGTTTATACATGATACTGATACAATCCCAAGGCCTCAAACATTAGCCTTAAGGGCATACCCCAACAGTTTGATTGATTAGGGCTAGTGATCGGTAAGCTTCGATCGGGAGAATTGATGCTTGATCGATGAGATCAAGAGGATCAAGAGATGTGTGGTTAGATCTTGAGCCATCTGGTTCAAAGAGATCTAAACCATGGCTGGTTTGATTTGGTCTTTGAACCAAATAGAAATGAACCAAATGGAATAGAACCGGTTCACTTTGGTGAACGTATGGTTCGATTGAGAGATGAGTTTCGATGGTTACGTGGGAGTTAAAGTAAGAGTAAAACACTTACTATATTTGGAAGGCATGATTCCTTTTGGAAACCCCCCACGGTTTCGAACGTTGAGACGCTCACTCTCTCGCCCCCTTCCTCTCTTGCGTGTCTTGCCCCCACGAAAGGGAAGAAGTTTTCGCCAGCCAAAGGGGTGAACACATCTCCTTATACACGATCAGGATACCTTGGCGTTTTTGCTAGCACAAGGGACGCGCAAGGAAGCAAGTTCCATCACCTTGTGTGCGACTTCTTTGGAGGAGAGCCACTCGCCCTCTATCTTCTTCCAAGCCGCCACTCATGGCCATGGTAACATCTTCACTTGTTTTAAGCAAGTTTTAATGTTGATCATATGATTAAGCCATACGATCATGAAACCTAAAATTTCCGCTGCCTATGAAAATTTTATATGCGCCTATGACCTAGGTTTCGCCACTTTCAATTGGTATCAGAGCCTCGTTTTAGCTTCATGCATATGATTGCTTTTGTTGTGATCCATGTTTGTTATAAGCTTATGGTAGATCTACTACATGCGCATCTTTTGGGCATCATGCGAAAATATAGTTCATGGTTTAGAACTACATGTATCTTGTTTTCTTCCAAGCTTGCGCATGTATGATGCTTGTTTGCGCATAGGGAGAAGTTTTTATCAAAAACTTATTGTCCTGCGCGCCCCTCACCTAGATCTCTATAAGCGTCTACTTTAAATTCTTAGACGGGTTGATAGGTTTGAAGTCGTCAGTCAAGTCTGGACCCAACAGCCTGATCAGACCATCTGACAGCCTAGATGGGTCGGTCAGATAGCACCTGTGCGCAAGCAATACAGGTGGCTATAGGCCGACTACAGAAGGGCATGTTGCGATGTCTAATTGAGGCGCCTGGTGAACGATCATGATTAAGGCCCGGGGTCACACCCGCTTGCCAGAAATCATGTGGGACGTTCAGCCCTTAAGGCATGCATAGTTGACCATAAGGTCGACGCAAGTCAGTTATGACTGGGTGCTTGCAAGGGCAGTGGGTCTGACTTGGTCTGATGAGTGGATACCTATTAATGGACCGTTGTAAGGTAGTAGAGCACATAAGGAAATAAAATTGATGCCATGGGTTTTTCAAAAAATTTTATTTTCTGTTTGGATCACATGTATGCTTTTTAACATGGTGAATGAGTGTCTATTTAATCTTATGTGGGCTGCCCTTTTATTTGTGTGCTGTGCTGGGGCCTGCGTGCCTGGAATTAATTTTATAAATTTTATTGTGATCTACGAATCACATTTCAATTTATGAAAAATGTATAATTGACCTGCGTGTCAAACCATGTCTAGATAGATTAAAATGTAATTTGATCAGACATGAGCACAGAGCACACATGGCAGAGGCGCTTGCAGGAAGTGGCTTCACCAGGTGGGAGGTCTAGAGTTCGACTCTAGAACAGGCGCAACCAGTCTGGTGGGCGCATGCATTTGGACTGCAGAGGGCGCTTGGGCCCGGGCTGGGCCAGATGAAGTGAAAGAGACCCATAAAGAGCTCAAGTGAAGACTTGTGTAAAACAAGGGTTTTTACTTAGGCTTAATGGGCATTTACCACATAAGATAATTGTGCTTTCAATTTACTGTTTTAAGTAACATTAGCACATGCATGATTTATTCTTTTTCTATCACCATAGATATTCCATGATAGTAAGAAGATTAAATGGACCGTTGAAATCCAACGTAAAATATCAAGCTCGATAGCCTTCTGACGCGAAACCTCGCTGTTCTGACTATCGTTGGGGCCGTGTTGTACCCACTCAGTGGGCACGCCCAGCTATCTTCAGACGGTGTGTGATTACACCTACATGCTACAGAGAAGGGATTTATCGCTTCTCGTTGCTCAGCATAGCACGTGGTGGTCCAGGGAGTAGGTCGGGTCAGCTTGACCATGTAGGCTACATATTGAGCATATGTTAGCTATATGGAGGAAGCCATCTGAGGAATCAGAGACTGTGTTGTACCAACTCAATTGGCACAGTCTGCTGGATTGCCCAGATGAAGGGGAATCGCACGGGTTGGCGATTGGCATGGATAGCCTACCAGTGATTAGTGCTTGAACTCTCTGTGCATCTTATCTCGCCTGAGCGGGACGCGGAGACCAAGTATGAAATCTGGATCCCATCTCACTAAAAGGGGTTTTACTCTTTCGGACTGTTTTATTGGATTTTTCAGTCAGATAAAATAGTGAGAAAAGAATCATTCTTAAGTCCTGGATTGATTCTAACATGGATACTGACCTTGTTGTTCTTGCAATGTTGTAGATTCCTGCAGCAACGAACACCACAGGGCTCAATCTGCGATCCATACTGGAAAAGGAGAAGTTTGCTGGGCCAAACTTCTCAGACTGGTACAGACAGCTTAAGATTGTTCTTAAGGCTGAGAGGAAACTGTATGTCCTTGAGACGGCAATACTGGCTCAACCCGCAGCGAACGCCGCAAGGGCGGTTCGGGATGCTTATGAGAAGCACGTCAGTGATAGTACTGATGTCGCTTGCCTTATGCTTGCGTCAATGATGCCAGAGCTCCAGCGTCAGCATGAGGATTTATCTGCTATTGATATTATAGCAAATCTCAAGATGCTATATGCTGCACAGGCAAGGACTGAACGTTATAACTTGACGAAACTTTTCTTTCAGAGCAAACTGACTGAAGGGAGTCCAGTGGGAGCTCACGTACTCAAGATGATTGGGTACAAGAAGGCTCTAGAGAAACTGGGACACACCATCAATCAGGAACTTGTTGTAGACATTATCCTGCAGTCTCTCCCGGCCTCTTTCAATCCGTTCATTATTAATTTTAATATGAACAAGATCGATTGTACTCCGGCAGAGTTACTGAACATGCTCTGTACCACAGAGCAGACTCTTGAGAAGGGAAAGCCTTCCTCCTCTGTCTTGCTGGTTCCTTCAAGGAACAAGAAGAAGGGGAAGAAGGGCAAAGCCCCTATCAAGAGCTACAACAAGGCTCTGAAACAAAAGATAAAACGGTCAAAGGACAACAGATGTTTCCATTGTGGCCAGCTCGGTCACTGGAAGAAGGACTATAAAGCGCTCCAAGGAGAGAAGAAGGGAAGCAAGCCTTTCACTTCTTGCTCAGGTATTTACGTGACTGAAGTCATGGTAGCTTCTTCTATTTCATGGGTGTTGGACACTGCATGTGGAGTTCACATTTGTTCAAATGTACAGGAACTCAAGAGAAGAAGACAGGTGGGACAGCATGAGGTGGACCTACGAGTTGGAAACGGGGCACGGGTTGCTGCTGTTGCTGTAGGAGAATATCACATCTCTTTACCATCTGGTCTTGTATTAGAACTTGACAATTGTTATTTTGTACCGAGCATAACCAAGAATATTATCTCTATTCCTGCTCTTGTCAGGAAAGGTTTTTCTTTTGAATGCAAAACTTTAAAGTGTTGTATTTCATATGATAATATTGTTTATGCTACTGGGTCGATTAACAATGGGTTATTCATGTTGGACATGGAATGTTCTGTACAACAAATTGATAATAAGAAAGCCAAGTATGCTGATGACAGCACCTTGCTATGGCATAGTCGTTTAGGCCATATTAACAAGAAGCGCATTAAGCGGTTGCATGACCATGGACTGCTGGGATCATTCTCCTATGAGGAGCTTGATACATGCAAAGCTTGTTTAATGGGCAAAATGACGAAGACTCCTTTTTCTAATAAAGGTCAAAGGGCTTCAGGTTTACTTGACCTTATTCATAGTGATGTATGTGGGCCATTTAGTAAACATGCCAGAGGTGGCTATTCATACTTCATTACTTTTACTAATGATTTCAGTAGATATGGTTATGTCTATCTAATGAGACATAAGAGTGAATCTTTTGACAAGTTCAAAGAGTTCAAAAATGAAGTACAGAATCAGCTAGGCCGGAATATCAAGGCCCTTCGATCCGATCGAGGTGGAGAATACTTGAGTCGAGAGTTTACTGACTATCTGAAGGAGTGTGGGATTATCTCACAGCTCACTCCGCCAGGAACACCGCAATGGAATGGTGTGTCCGAGAGGAGAAATAGAACCTTATTGGATATGGTTCGTTCGATGATGAGTCAGGCTACTCTACCTTACTCCTTTTGGGGATTTGCACTGGAAACAGCTGCAAAGGTACTAAACCGAGTGCCATCCAAGGCCGTTTCAAAGACACCATATGAGTTATGGTATAGGAAACAGCCAAGCTTGACATTTATCAAAATCTGGGGTTGCGAGGCTTATGTCAAAAAGCTCGCTTCTGGGAAACTAAAGAAAAAATCTTATAAATGTATCTTTGTCGGTTACCCTAAAGAAACTAAGGGTTATTATTTCTACGATCCCAAAGAGAACAAAGTATTTGTTGCTCGTACGGCTATTTTTCTTGAGAAGGAATTTCTTCTGCAAGAAGCCAGTGGGAGAGAAATAAAACTGGATAAGAATCCAGAAGAAGGACAAAGTAGTCAAGCTCAGTTGGATGAGCCTGAGCAAATAGAACGGGTTGATGTTCAACCTGAGGCTCAGATATCACGGGAACCACGTAGATCGGGAAGGATTCGTCGATAGCCTGAGCGCTATGACGGAGTCTACATCATTAATGATGAACCCCTCACCTATGCGGATGCGGTCAGTGGACCGGAATCAGTGAGATGGCTTGAAGCTATGCGAGCCGAGATGGACTCCATGTCAGATAACCAAGTCTGGGATTTGGTTGATCCGCCTCCGGGAGTAATCCCTATAGGCTGTAAGTGGATCTTCAAGAAGAAGATTGATATGGATGGTAACGCAGTTACCTATAAGGGCAGGCTAGTTGCGAAAGGTTTCAAACAAATCTACGGGATAGATTATGATGAAACTTTCTCTCCTGTAGCCATGTTTAAGTCCATTCGGATTATTCTCGCGATAGCTGCATATTATGATTATGAGATCTGGCAAATGGATGTGAAGACCGCTTTCCTTAATGGAAAACTGGAAGAGGATGTGTATATGGCACAACCTGAAGGTTTCATCAATCCATTAGATCGTCATAAAATATGCAAATTAAAGAAGTCTATTTATGGACTAAAACAAGCATCGAGAAGCTGGAATATTCGTTTTGATGAATCAGTTTGTGAATTTGGTTTCATCAAAAATGAAGATGAACCGTGTGTATATAAGAGGTTTAGTGGGAGCGTGATTACTTTCCTAGTCCTCTACGTCGATGATATCTTGATCATTGGAAACGATATTCCTGAACTGCATGCGGTCAAAGCATGGTTAAGAAAATGTTTCCAGATGAAAGATTTGGGAGAAGCAGCCTATGTATTAGGTGTGCAGATCTATAGAGATAGATATAATAGGCTTCTCGGGCTGTGCCAGAGTACTTACATCGATAAAGTCCTGGAGAGATTCCATTTAGAAAATTCTAAAAGAGGATATCTTCCAGTCAGACATGGTCTGAATCTTTCAAAGAGCCAGTGTCCTCAAACACAGTCTAAGAAAGATGAAATGGACAATACGCCTTATGCTTCGGCTATTGGGTCCATCATGTATGCGATGTTGTGTACTCGCCCAAACGTCGCTTACGGGTTAAGCGTGACCAGTCAATTCCAAAGTAATCCAGGGAAGGCACACTGGATTGCAGTCAAGAACATTTTGAAATATCTTCGGAGGACCAAAGATATGTTCTTGATTTATGGAGGTCAGGAAGAACTCAGTATTGAAGGATATACTGACGCTTCGTTCCAATCTGACCAGGATGATTTCCGATCGCAATCAGGCTATGTTTTTAGCTTGAATGGAGGAGCAGTGGTGTGGAAAAGTTTCAAACAATCAATTGTTGCTGATTCCACAACAGAAGCCGAGTATGTTGCAGCCTCGGAAGCATCCAAGGAGGCAGTGTGGATTCGTAAGTTCGTTCAAGAACTTGGTGTTGTTCCTTCGAGTGCTGATCCATTGGTTATCTTCTGTGATAACACTGGAGCAATAGCACAAGCAAAGGAACCACGGTCACACCAGAAGTCCAAGCACATACAGAGAAGGTTTCATTTGATCCGTGAGATCATAGATCGTGGAGAGATCAAGATCTGCAAGGTTCATACAGATGACAATCTAGCTGACCCGCTTACTAAGCCTCTGGCGCAGCAGAAGCATGAGAAGCACTGTAATAATATGGGTTTGAGATTTCTCAACCATTAGATTAAGTGCAAGTGGGAGATTGTTGGGGTATGCCCTTAAGGCTAATGTTTGAGGCCTTTGGGATGATTTCAGTATCATGTATAAACTATGTATAAGTTTATAAAGGCAATGGTTGTTATTCAGGTTGTTACATTATCTGCTGTTGCTATGTATACTTCTGAATAATGTCTCAAAGATGTTCAGCTTAGCTGACATGCAGTATAGTCCTTAGTCGAGATATCTTGGTGAACATGAGACAGCCTTGATATGATTGAGACTAATATGTGTTCTAATCTTATAGGGTGCTTCGAGCATGGAATAAGATGTAGACACATAGGTGCATTGGATGTACTGGATAGACCCTACTTAGGATATTCAATTGTTTGTCACAATGTGAATAATCCTTATATGCAAGCAAGTGACATATTTCCTCTGACTTGAGATCACTTGTGTTTCTAAATTATGATTGGCATTGTCTTGAGGTAATTCAATATCATTTGAAATATAATGGTTATAGATTATCTTGGATAATGAGCATGAGTCATGTTAGGACACTAGTGATAGATATAGGATTGCCTCTCCTTGTTGGAGTGTGATGTTCTAAAGGGGCCCCCTGGATGAGATGATTGAGAAAGTGTATGGCCATACCCAGATGACTATGTTCATCTAATCTAATCATTTTCATCATATTGCAATTACAGGCTTGACACGCTTGTCCAATGAGAACGTCCAGTGGCAAAGGAAACATATATGTCAAGTGAATTGGATTCACACTTGTGCTGTGGTTTGGGTGTAGTCTTGGAAGACTCTTTCTTTCATATTGGGAGACAGTGATGTGTTGCTAGATACCCCTCTCTGGTCGTGATAACGTAAGTTATTGTTACCGACATTGAAGGAAACCCTTAGGGTCGCACAATTTGATGATATGGCTTACTTATGTCAGATCGTGTGGACTGAATTGTTTTGGTCCAGTTTAAAGCAATTTAAACTCTGATTGGAAGTGAGATCTGGTCTGATCATGTTTGATTGATTAGGGCTAGTGATCGGTAAGCTTCGATCGGGAGAATTGATGCTTGATCGATGAGATCAAGAGGATCAAGAGATGTGTGGTTAGATCTTGAGCCATCTGGTTCAAAGAGATCTAAACCATGGCTGGTTTGATTTGGTCTTTGAACCAAATAGAAATGAACCAAATGGAATAGAACTGGTTCACTTTGGTGAACGTATGGTTCGATTGAGAAATGAGTTTCGATGGTTACGTGGGAGTTAAAGTAAGAGTAAAACACTTACTATATTTGGAAGGCATGATTCCTTTTGGAAACCCCCCACGGTTTCGAACGTTGAGACGCTCACTCTCTCGCCCCCTTCCTCTCGTGCGTGTCTTGCCCCCACGAAAGGGAAGAAGTTTTCGCCAGCCAAAGGGGTGAACACATCTCCTTATACACGATCAGGATACCTTGGCGTTTTTGCTAGCACAAGGGACGCGCAAGGAAGCAAGTTCCATCACCTTGTGTGCGACTTCTTTGGAGGAGAGCCACTCGCCCTCTATCTTCTTCCAAGCCGCCACTCATGGCCATGGTAACATCTTCACTTGTTTTAAGCAAGTTTTAATGTTGATCATATGATTAAGCCATACGATCATGAAACCTAAAATTTCCGCTGCCTATGAAAATTTTATATGCGCCTATGACCTAGGTTTCGCCACTTTCACTCCCACTGAATTTTCTGTATATACAGGCGTCTTCTTCGCTTTTGATAAAGTCATAATGTCTCACAGCTTCATCAAATCAAAGATTCCAACTTTGAGATGCTTGCTTTAATCCATAGATGGATCTGTTTAGCCTGCAGACCTTACTGGCTTATGCAGGATGGATGAAGCCATCAGGTTGTGTCATATACACATCCTCAATCAGCTTCCCGTTAAGGAACGCTGTCTTTACATCCATCTGCCATATCTCATAGTCATGATATGCAGCTATAGCAAGTAGAATCCGAATGGATTTGATCATAGCAACTGGCGAGAAGGTTTCATCATAATCCACCCTGTGGATTTGTTTGAATCCCTTATGTTAGGGAATGCCGGGTGTAATTTAAAATTTTTTGCAGTCCCAGGACGCAGCGGAAGAAGCATTACACCCGAAACACATTCCGGTCCCAAGGATCTATGCGAGAGAGAAGACATAAGGATGTGTTAGAGATGTACCTCTTTTGCTTGTCTAGATGTCGAAGCCATGTTGAAGGCGCCCAAGTGTTCGCCCTCTACAAGTATCCACGCGTCGACTCCTTGATCGTTGCTCCCTTCCACGCTCGATGCTAGCCTCGGGAAGAGAATCAAGCTTTCACTCCACTTGTGCCACCTTCAAGAGAAGTTGCGCCGAGGGAATAGGGAAGATGTCGCCAAGAACTTCCCTCTTCTTCTTTGCTTGCGCCACCTTCAAGCAAGATGCGCTAATGGCAATGAGAGGGAGAGGGCTTGCGACAATAGAAGGAGAAGCCACCAAGCCCAATTTCTCTTTCCGCCAAGAAGAGGAGAAGAAGAAAGAATGTCTTTCGGCCACTTGGAAGAAGGTTGCGCCAAGACTTTGTTGTTATCACCCTTTGCCCTTGCTCACGCCTCTCTATGTATGTTCATGCCTCCTAGAAGTCGAACATTGGAAGGGGTGGTAAGGGGTCCTATAAATAGGACAAGAGGCGGTTTGGGCAAGGGCTAGGATCATGCCAAGTGTATGGCTAGGATGAGGTGTATTGAAGTAAGGAAAGTCTCCAAGACTTTTTCCATAAACTTCATTCAACCTATCCATAAAAGTCCAAGCACTATATCAGCCCAAGACATGCCTCAAATGCATTCTTACCATCAAAGGCTAAGTGGCTAGGTACAACATGAAGAATTCGGCTAGGGTAAGGGTTTGGGTGCATGTAGGGTTCATAAGGAAAGTCTCCAAGACTTTACCATAAACATCTTCCTACTTCTCATATGCGCCCAAGCTCTTTCCAAAAGAGTCATCAAGCCATATCAGCCCCAAGACTTGCCTTAGAGGCAAGTATTCCATCCAAGGAAGAAGGGCTAGGCGCCCTTTACTTCCATAATGAAACAAAGGCGCCTCCCTCACCCCATTATGCCCCTAGGCGCCAATGGGGTGAGATTTCTCCCCATTATACCCTTTTAAGCCAATTCCTCTTCATGACAACTAATTATTGGGCCTCATTGGATAATGAGCTAGCCCAAACTTCATGGCATGGGTTGATTAAGCCATTGGATCTAATCCAATGCAACCCTAATCCAAATGTGACCAATCTAGGTCAATTTCGGGTCAACCTGCCAAAAATGAAGTTTGGCTCCAATAACTTTCTTCCAACTCATCAAGCCCATTGGCGCTGATGAAATCTTCCAAATGGATCCAAGTTATCCAATAACTTGATCCTAAGGCTTCTGAATAAAGCAACGTCAAGAGTCTATTGCGTGTGACCCTGTAGGATCCATATGACGATGGCAATGATGTAAACTGTAACGCCCCCTCAGAATAAACCCCAAACATCGAACAAAAACCGCGGAAGATAGGGAACGTCACACACAAACAACAATACAGATGCTAGGGAATAATAGCTTACAGAAACCGATTCGGAAAAATTTCGGCAGCATGTCCCCAGAAAAAAACTAAGGAAATTCCTGTACATGTATCATAATATTACAATGTGGGTCAACATGCTGACCACAAACTGAAACACACCATTTTGAAATCAAAAGTTCTCAAGCCTTATCACAACTAAAAAACCACGATAATCGAATAACACAGGATAATACAGAATTCACCGAAAACAGGCTTAAGCCCTCGGTTTAACAGTCGTATCAAAACCAAATGCCAACCCGGCAACAATATCACAGAAATCAAAAATCAGCATACCAGCCACATCCGGCTAACATGTCCATGAACAAAATCATAAAAACCTTGGCCACGTCCGGCCCACAAATAGCACAGGCTCGCAGGCCCCAAAATATCAAGTTAGAAAACTAAACATCCGCTCAGGCTATAGGCTCCTGCCCTGCATCTGGAAATATCGTGGAATGAGCTACACGGCTCAGTGAGTAGATAGTCTCGTTCGACCATCCACTAATATACAATCAAAAAAATAGATGCAGATATCTTTTCAAAACTTTTAACGGAAGATGTCAAAGTATGATACATAATAAAACCGATAACCATAAATCACAATCATGATCAGAAAACAATACACTCACAACCCCGGGCAACAAGATCACCAAACAGCCTATCCGGCTAACTGACTAGAATCACACAACTATTGTCCAGTGATTTCAGAATTGACCCCGAGGGTCCAACCCGGCCTTCGTCAAGGCACTGAGAGTAACCTGCAACGAACATTGGTGAGGCGTAGATTCAAGAGGTGGCCCCCGCCAGGTCACGACGTGGCACTTTGCTCTACGACACTCAACCGCACCCCCTTTACCGGGAACACAACACCCCCACAACCGGGAACGGAAACAGGAACAGATCAGAACGGAAGGTGAATGAATTCAAGAGGTGGCCCCCGTCTGACCAAGACGTGGCACTTTGTTTCAAACACCCAACTCTCATAAGGTTTATCACTTGGACAAAATACCCTTAACACAAACCGGAACCCTGAACCTCTAACCTGGTCACTAGACTCTAGAACAGTCCCTCCATTACCGGAAACAAAGCAGAATAGGATGGGTGGATTCTCCAACCCCAAATCAGAATGACTGTTCACTGAGTGCTCTAGTTAACCCTTAGGTTCAGTCCACCCAAGTCTAGGACCCTTATCGAACGCATACAACACGAACATTGTCTCGGACATCACATCAATCAAGTTCAGGAAAGGTCCTTAGATTTCATGCAAACATGGTTTAACCTTTTCTAAGTTATCATCCAAGGTTATCAATCAATATTTCACATCACTACTTTCTACATACACCATTCAACTAAAAATACATACTAATACAGAAAATTCACCAAATTTCATCCACAGATAACATAAATACAGGATATCACAGGTTCATAGTTTTCTCCTAGTTCTTATAACAAAAGACAGAAATGCCCCTAGTTCAAAGTGTAGGAACCCCTAATCATAAGGGGGCAAAACCCTAAGCATGGCGCTAATGTAATATGCGAGCGGAAGCAAGGGTTCAAGATCATTTGCATGCCATATGTTCAACTATAATCGATTGAATAGATTGAGATAAAAATCATACCAACGCCATATGCTTGGTAGTCGGCTTGGATAAAGAGAACAAAGTAGATCTCCTCCACAAGTTCACACACAAGGTGAAGATGCTTACTCCTTGCGGTCTCTTGTGCTAGCAAGACACCCAAGCCTTCAAGTGTCGAATGGAAGGGGATGATGAACCTCTTGGCCGAGAGCTCCTCTTGCTCAACCTCTCCTTCTCTTCGTCAATCACCACCCAACCAAAGTCGAATGCGTTGAAGAGAAGAGCGCAAACGCATATGCGTTTTTGGCATTGAAGTGAGTGAAACCGGCCCTTGATGACTTTCCATAAATGGAAGCTCATCAAGTCCATGCGCTCAACTCAACCCAAACGCATTTTAGGATTGAACCATGCGTTCACCATTGTGAACCGGTTCAAGCCAAAATGTCAAATCGGCTTTGGTTCAACAAACCAAACTGAAATAGCTCTAGCCACTTGGTCTAGACCAAATTGAACCCCCAAGGCTCATGATCTAACCATTCATCATCTGATGCCCTTGATCTCTCCGATCTAGCATCACCTCTCTCGATCGAAGCTTACCGATCTCAAGTCCTAATCAATCAAACATGATCAGACCAGATCTCACTTACAATCAGAGATTAAATCCCTTTAATCTGAACTCAAAGAATCCAGTCCATACGATCTGACTCAAGTAAGCCATATCACCAAATTGTGCGACCCTGAGGGTTTCCTCTAAATGTCGGTAACGATAACTTACGTTATCACGATCAGTGAGGGGTATCTAGCAACACATCACTGTCTCCCGATATAAAGGAAAGAGTCTTCCAAGACTACTCCCAAACCATAGCACAAGTGTGACTCAATTCACAAGGCATACATGTGTCCTTTGCCACTGGATGTTCTTATTGGACAAGCGGGTCAAGCTTGTAACTCCAATACGATGAGCATGATTAGATCAGATGCACATAGTCATCTGGGTATGGCCATACACTATCTCAATCATCTCATATAGGGGGGCCCTTAGAACACCACACTCCTTAAACAAGGAGACGGCAATCCTTTATCTATCACTAGTGCCCTAACCTGATTCAAGCTCACCATCCAAGATAGTCTATAATCATTATATTTCAAATGATATTGAACTACCTCAAGACAATGACAATCATCATTTAGAAACACAAGTGATCTCAAGTCAAAGGACATGTGCCACTTGCTGCTTACAAGGATCATTCACATTGTGACAAGCAATGGAATATCCCAGTAGGGTCTGTCCAGTACATCCAATGTACCCATGAGTCTACATCTTATTCCATGCTCGAAGCATCCTATAAGATTAGCACTCATATTAGTCTCCATCATATCAAGGCTGTCTCATGTTCACCAAGATATCTCGACTAAGGACATATAGCCTGTTAGCCTAGCTGAACAGCTTTGAGACATTATTCAGAAGTACACTTATTACAGCAGATAAGGTAACAACCTGAATAACAACCATGCCTTTTATAAACATAAGAGTTTATTACATGATACTTATACAATCCCAAGGCCTCAAACATTAGCCTTAAGGGCATACCCCAACAATCTCCCACTTGCACTTAATCTAATGGTTGAGAAATCTCAAACCCATATTATTACAGTGCTTCTCATGCTTCTGCTGCGCCAGAGGCTTGGTAAGCGGGTCTGCCAGATTGTCATCTGTATGAACCTTGCATATTTTGATCTCGCCTCGATCAATGATCTCCCGGATCAAGTGAAACCGTCTCTGTATGTGCTTGGACTTCTGGTGCGACCGTGGTTCCTTTGCTTGTGCTATAGCACCAGTGTTATCACAGAAGATAACCAAAGGATCTGCACTCGAAGGAACGACACCAAGTTCTCTCACGAACTTACGAATCCACACTGCCTCCTTGGATGCTTCCGAGGCTGCAACATACTCGGCTTCTGTTGTGGAATCAGCAACAGTAGACTGTTTGAAACTCTTCCACACCACTGCTCCACCATTCAAGCTAAAAACATAGCCTGATTGCGATCGGAAATCATCCTGGTCCGACTGGAACGAAGCGTCAGTATATCCCTCTATACTGAGTTCTTCCTGACCACCATATATCAAGAACATATCTTTGGTCCTCCGCAGATATTTCAAGATGTTCTTGACTGCAATCCAGTGCGCCAATCCTGGATTACTTTGGAATCGACTGGTCACGCTTAACCCGTAAGCGACGTCTGGGCGAGTACACAACATCGCATACATAATGGACCCAATAGCCGAAGCATAAGGCGTATTGTCCATTTCATCTTTCTTAGTCTGTGTTTGTGGACACTGACTCTTTGAAAGATTCAGACCATGTCTGACTGGAAGATATCCACGTTTAGAATTCTCTAAATGGAATCTCTCCAGGACTTTATCGATGTAAGTACTCTGGCACAGCCCGAGAAGCCTCTTAGATCTATCCCGGTAGATCTTGACACCTAATACATAGGCTGCTTCTCCTAGATCTTTCATCTGGAAACATTTTCCTAACCATGCCTTAACAGCATGCAGTTCAGGAATATCATTTCCAATGATTAAGATATCATCGACGTAGAGGATTAGGAATGTAATCACGCTCCCACTAAACCTCTTATATACACACGGGTCATCCTCGTTCTTGATGAAACCAAACTCAGAGATTGATTCATCAAAACGAATATTCCAGCTTCTTGATGCTTGTTTAAGTCCATAAATGGACTTCTTTAACTTGCATATTTTATGACGATCTGCTGGATTAGTGAAACCTTCCGGTTGTGTCATATACACATCCTCATCCAGATTTCCATTAAGGAAAGCTGTCTTCACATCCATTTGCCAGATCTCATAGTCGTAATATGCTGCTATCGCGAAAAGAATCCGAATAGACTTAAACATGGCTACAGGAGAGAAAGTTTCATCATAATCTATCCCGTAGATTTGTTTGAAACCTTTCGCAACTAGCCTGCCTTTATAGGTAACCACGTTACCATCCATGTCAATCTTCTTCTTGAAGATCCATTTACAGCCTATAGGGATTACTCCCGGAGGCGGATCAACCAAATCCCAGACTTGGTTATCTGACATGGAGTCCATCTCGGCTCGCATAGCTTCAAGCCATCTAGCTGATTCCGGTCCACTGACCGCATCCGCATAAGTTAGGGGTTCATCATTATCAATGATGTAGACTCCGTCATAGCGCTCAGGCTGTCGACGGATCCTACCCGATCTTCGCGGTTCCCGTGATATCTGAGCCTCAGGTTGTTCAGTAACCTGATCTACCAGCTCAGGCACATCCAACTCTGCTTGACTACTTTGTCCTTCCTCTGAATTCTCATCCAGCTTTATTTCTCTCCCACTGGCCTCTTGCAGAAGAAACTCCTTCTCAAGAAATATGGCCGTCCGAGCAACAAAAACCTTGTTCTCTTTGGGATCGTAGAAATAATAACCCTTAGTTTCCTTAGGGTTACCGACAAAGATACATTTCTCAGATCTGCTCTCCAGTTTCCCAGAGGCGAGCTTTTTGACATAAGCCTCGCAACCCCAGATCCTGATAAATGTCAAGCTAGGCTGTTTTCCATACCATAACTCATATGGCGTCTTTAAAACTGCCTTGGATGGCACTCGGTTTAGTACCTTTGCAGCTGTTTCCAGTGCAAAACCCCAAAAGGAATATGGAAGAGTAGCCTGACTCATCATAGAACGAACCATATCAAGTAACGTTCTATTTCTCCTCTCGGACACACCATTCCATTGCGGTGTTCCTGGCGGAGTGAGCTGTGAGATAATCCCACACTCCTTCAGATAGTCAGTAAATGCATGACTCAGGTATTCACCACCTCGATCAGAACGAAGTGCCTTGATATTTCGGCCTAGCTGATTTTGTACTTCATTTTTGAACTCTTTGAACTTGTCAAAAGATTCACTTTTATGTCTCATTAAATAGACATACCCATACCTACTGAAATCATCAGTAAAGGTAATGAAGTACTGATAGCCACCTCTGGCATGTTTACTAAAAGGCCCACACACATCACTGTGTATAAGGTCAAGTAAACCCGAAGCCCTTTGACCTTTGTGAGGAAAAGGAGACTTCGTCATTTTACCCATCAAACAAGCTTTGCATGTATCAATCTCCTCATAGGAGAATGATCCCAGCAGTCCATGTTCATGCAACCGCTTAATGCGCTTCTCGTTTATATGGCCTAAACGACTATGCCATAACAAGGTGCTGTCATCAGCATACTTGGCTTTCTTATTATCAATGTTTTGTATAGAATTTTCCATGTCCAACATGTATAACCCATTGTTAATTGAACCAGTTGCATACACAATATTATCATGAGATAAAACACACTTTGAAATATTGCATTCAAAGGCAAATCCTTTCCTGACAAGAGCAGGAATAGAGATAATATTCTTGGTAATACTCGGTACAAAATAACAATTGTTTAATTCTAATACAACGCCAGATGGTAAAGAAATGAAATAGTCTCCTACAGCAACAGCAGCAACCCGTGCCCCGTTTCCAACTCGTAGGTCTACCTCATGCTGTCCCACCTGCCTTCTTCTCTTGAGTTCCTGCACATTTGAACAAATGTGAACTCCACATGCAGTGTCCAACACCCATGATATAGTAGAAGAAGATAACATGACCTCAGTCACATATATACCTGAGCCAGAAGCGATGCTTCCCCTCTTATCTCCTTGGAGCGCTTTACAGTCCTTTTTCCAGTGACCCAGCTGGCCACAGTGGAAACACCTGTTGTCCTTCGACCGCTTCACCTTCTGTTTCAGGGCCTTGCTGTAATTCTTGACAGGGGCCTTGCCCTTCTTCCCCTTCTTCTTGTTCCTTGAAGGAACCATCAAGACAGAGGTTGAAGGCTTACCCTTCAGAGTTTCCTCAGTGGTCAAGAGCATATTCAGCAGCTCTGCCGGCGTACAATCGATCTTGTTCATATTAAAGTTAATAATGAACGCATCGAAAGAAGGCGGAAGAGACTGTAGAATAATGTCCACAGCAAGCTCCTGGTTGACGGTATGCCCCAGTTTCTCTAGAGCCTCCTTGTGCCCAATCATCTTGAGCACATGAGCTCCCACTGGGCTCCCCTCAGCCAGTTTGCTCTGAAAGAAGAGCTTCGTCAGATTATAGCGCTCAGTCCTCGCCTGTGCAGCATACAGCATCTTGAGGTTCGCTATAATTTCTATAGCCGACATATCCTCATGCTGACGCTGCAGCGGTGGCGTCATAGACGCTAGCATCAGGCAAGCGACATCAATGCTATCATTGACGTGCTTTTCGTAGGCATCCCGAACCGCCCTTGCGGCGTTCGGAGCGGGCTGCGGCGGTATCGCCGTCTCGAGGACATACAGTTTCCTCTCTGCCTTAAGAACAATCTTAAGGTGTCCGAACCAGTCAGAGAAGTTCGGCCCAGCAAACTTCTCCCTTTCCAGTAGGGATCGCACATTGAAGCTCATGGTGTTCGTTGCTGCAGGAATCTACAACAAGCAAGAACAGCAAGGTCAGTATCAATGTTTCAGAATCAATCCAGGACTTAAGAAAGATTCTTTTCTCACTATTTTGTCTGACTGAAAAATCCAGTAAACAGTCCGAAAGAGTAAACACTCTTTTAGTGAGATGGGATCCAGATTTCATACTTGGTCTCCGCGTCCCGCTCAGGCGAGATAAGATGCACAGAGATGACAAGCACTAGTTTCTGGTAGGCTGTCCCAGCCAATCGCCAACCCGTGCGATTCCCCTTCATCTTGGCAATCCAGCAGACTGTGCCAACTGAGTTGGTACAACACAGTCTCTGATCCCAGAGATGGCTGCCTCCATGTGCTACCATATGCGCCACATATGTAGTCTACATGGTCAAGCTGACCTGACCTACTCCCTGGACCACCACGTGCTATGCTGAGCAACGAGAGGGGATAAATCCCAACTCTGTAACACGCAGGTGAAATCCAGCACCGTCTGAAGATAGATGGACGTGCCCACTGAGTGGGTTCAACACGGCTCCAACGATAGTCAGAAAGGTGAGGTTTCGCGTCAGAAGGCTTACGAGCTTGATATGTTAGCGTTGGATTTTAACGGTCTTTTATCTTCTTACTATCAGGCATGTCCTATGGCTATAGCAGAAGATAAACATAAATATGCAATTCTAATTATTAGCAATAAGTAGAAAGCATGATCTTATGTGGTAAAAGCCCATGAACCCTAGCAAGACCTTAATATTACTTAAGTCTTCACTTGAGCTTCATTGCATCTCATCTGGTCCAACCCAGTGCCCTAGCGCCAAGAGCACCTCAGGTGCACCACCAGGTGAATGCCCCTCTTGGATGTGTGCCTTTGTTCTTGTCTAATCAAAGTACATTTGATCTATCTAGACAAGGTTGACTCGCAGGTCAACAACATATTATAAATTAAGTACAATGTGATTCGCAGATCACAAATTAATTTACAATTTTTAAGTCCAGGCACGCAGGCCCCAGCACAGCACACAATTGGGCAACCCACATAAGACTAAATAAACAAGCATATGGTTCAATCAACATGTGATCCAATCATCTTGAAATTAAAAGTTTTGAAAACCCCATGGCATCAATTTTAATTTCCTTATGAGCCCTACAACCTTACAATGGTCCATTGATGGGGATCCACTCATCCATCTAGTTAGATCCTTTGCCCTTGCATGCACCGAGTCCTAACTGACCCGAGTTGACCTAATGGTCAACCATGCATGCGCCAAGGGCTGAACTACCCCCATGAGTTTTGGCAAGCGGGTGTGACCCCGGGCCTAACTCAAGTGTGTTCAGTAGTGTCTCAACCAGACCTCGCTACACGCCCTAGATGCAGTCAACCTATAGCCACCTTGTGCTTGCGCATAGGTGCTATCAGGTTAACCCATCTGAGCTGTCAGATGGTCTGATCAGACTTGGATCTAACCTAGTGGTGACTTCAACCCCATCAACCCATCTAAGGGTTTAATGTAGTGGCACCTTAGATCTAATCAAGCGCGCAAGATGTAAGTTTTAGAAAAACCTTAGAACATGCGCAATCATACAAACAAACAACATGCTTGCATATAACCCTTAGATCTAAGGGGGTCCCCTTCAAGGGGGAGCGCAAACTTTAGGGGGTCCCCTTCAAGGGGGAGCGCATACTTCATATAAGCAAAGCATGATACAAGCGCAACTTCATGTAAGCAAAGCATGATACAAGCGCAACTTCATGTAAGCAAAGCATGCCTCAAGTAAAAGTAAGCGCAACATGAGGATCACATCAGCAAACATAATAGCATGCATAGAGCCTAGCTCTGATACCAATTGTAGGAACCCCTAATCATAAGGGGGCAAAACCCTAAGCATGGCGCTAATGTAATATGCGAGCGGAAGCAAGGGTTCAAGATCATTTGCATGCCATATGTTCAACTATAATCGATTGAATAGATTGAGATAAAAATCATACCAACGCCATATGCTTGGTAGTCGGCTTGGATAAAGAGAACAAAGTAGATCTCCTCCACAAGTTCACACACAAGGTGAAGATGCTTACTCCTTGCGGTCTCTTGTGCTAGCAAGACACCCAAGCCTTCAAGTGTCGAATGGAAGGGGATGATGAACCTCTTGGCCGAGAGCTCCTCTTGCTCAACCTCTCCTTCTCTTCGTCAATCACCACCCAACCAAAGTCGAATGCGTTGAAGAGAAGAGCGCAAACGCATATGCGTTTTTGGCATTGAAGTGAGTGAAACCGGCCCTTGATGACTTTCCATAAATGGAAGCTCATCAAGTCCATGCGCTCAACTCAACCCAAACGCATTTTAGGATTGAACCATGCGTTCACCATTGTGAACCGGTTCAAGCCAAAATGTCAAATCGGCTTTGGTTCAACAAACCAAACCGAAATAGCTCTAGCCACTTGGTCTAGACCAAATTGAACCCCCAAGGCTCATGATCTAACCATTCATCATCTGATGCCCTTGATCTCTCCGATCTAGCATCACCTCTCTCGATCGAAGCTTACCGATCTCAAGTCCTAATCAATCAAACATGATCAGACCAGATCTCACTTACAATCAGAGATTAAATCCCTTTAATCTGAACTCAAAGAATCCAGTCCATACGATCAGACTCAAGTAAGCCATATCACCAAATTGTGCGACCCTGAGGGTTTCCTCTAAATGTCGGTAACGATAACTTACGTTATCACGATCAGTGAGGGGTATCTAGCAACACATCACTGTCTCCCGATATAAAGGAAAGAGTCTTCCAAGACTACTCCCAAACCATAGCACAAGTGTGACTCAATTCACAAGGCATACATGTGTCCTTTGCCACTGGATGTTCTTATTGGACAAGCGGGTCAAGCTTGTAACTCCAATACGATGAGCATGATTAGATCAGATGCACATAGTCATCTGGGTATGGCCATACACTATCTCAATCATCTCATATAGGGGGGCCCTTAGAACACCACACTCCTTAAACAAGGAGACGGCAATCCTTTATCTATCACTAGTGCCCTAACCTGATTCAAGCTCACCATCCAAGATAGTCTATAATCATTATATTTCAAATGATATTGAACTACCTCAAGACAATGACAATCATCATTTAGAAACACAAGTGATCTCAAGTCAAAGGACATGTGCCACTTGCTGCTTACAAGGATCATTCACATTGTGACAAGCAATGGAATATCCCAGTAGGGTCTGTCCAGTACATCCAATGTACCCATGAGTCTACATCTTATTCCATGCTCGAAGCATCCTATAAGATTAGCACTCATATTAGTCTCCATCATATCAAGGCTGTCTCATGTTCACCAAGATATCTCGACTAAGGACATATAGCCTGTTAGCCTAGCTGAACAGCTTTGAGACATTATTCAGAAGTACACTTATTACAGCAGATAAGGTAACAACCTGAATAACAACCATGCCTTTTATAAACATAAGAGTTTATTACATGATACTTATACAATCCCAAGGCCTCAAACATTAGCCTTAAGGGCATACCCCAACACAAAGTTTAAGTCATGCAGGAAAACTTATCCAAAAATTTCGTAAAAATAGTCATTACGTCCCTCATGATCCTTAGATTCGAAATTTCAAGTTTTCCCCCAATTTAACTAGCAAATTTACTGAATTACCCCTAGGTCAATTTCAGTCAACAGAAACTTTTATTTCCAAAAATTCCCCAAAAAAAACGGTAGAGTCCTCATATACCTAATTTCATAAAAATCTGGTTTGCCCCAATTCTTACCCTTACATTTGGGCGTAATTTCATGAAGAAGGGGCGAAACTCTCAATTAAGCCCTAATCTTCATGCAATTGAAAAATCTAAAGCCACAAACATGATTAATCAAAGTCTAATTGATGATTAGAAGTCTTAGAGATGAAAAGCCCTAATTTTCATGCAAACTAGGGTTTCAAAATTTGGGGAAAAACAAGGAAACATATACAAATTTCAAATCAAGAGTTCATGTCATATTTCTAAGCATTAATCTTCTCTAAATCAAGCAACAATCCCAATATACATGAACTAGGTGGAAGAGAAGATCCACTCACCTTAATTTCGGTTCTTCCAAGCCACACGCCCCCACGCCTCCCCTCACGCCACTCACGTCGCAGGAAGATCGCCGGAAGCCGCCTCCACCACCACTCGCCGTCGGCCACAAGTAGAGGAGAAGGGAGAAGAAGGCAAGCCGCCACCTTCACCCAAGGGAGAAAAATCGTGAGCAAAGAGGGAAATGAGGGAAAACGTGGGTGAGAACATGGATCCCTCAAAATTTTAGTTTTCTACCCACTAAGCCTCCAAAGATCCAAACCCAATAGCTTAAACATAAGTGGAAGATCCAATAACCCTTTAGTATAAGTTATTCTCCACTTCACCCTTATCAAGGGCTCTTACCCTTTTCTAATAGATAGACACCACTAGCCTAGTGGCGTGCAGCACACATTCTACGCCGTAAGTCGCAGGTTCGAATCCTCTCCGCGACACATATTTTTACATTGCAGGGAAAATACATAAATCGATACCTTCTCTCACTGAAAAAAAACTTCCACAAAAAAAAATGCTAGATAAACAAAATTTTATTTTCTTACCTGCTAATAAATTTCCGGATCTTACATAAACATCATAAATAGTGAGGGGTATCTAGCAACACATTACTACTACCCATGTCATAGGACTCAAGTCATTATGGCAACAACTCCTAACAAGCAACGAGGATTCCCATTGCATTACAGATCCCTTTGCCTAAGCTGATATCCTGCCATTGGATTAGTCTCAAGTTTATTATCCAATGCATTGGTCATGACTCAACAAGTGTGGCCACACTTTCCTGTCATGCACCAATAAGGTGGGGCGCCCCGAGGTGGATATCATGCTTCCTCTGAAGGAAGGGGCAAATCCTACTATTGGTCATCCATGTCTCTACGTGACTTATGACATGCCCAATGACAGTCGTTTTGGTCTCCCAATTACGGAGAGACGTAAGACTGTATTAAAGCATACCCATCATCAAATCTAAACATGAATACCTCAAGTCTAAGGATCAATGCAAACCTCTTGGATGTGAGATTGACTTGTTGACTAGACAAGTCAATCCTCATGGTGGATCACTCCAGTGCATCCAATGCACTTGTATGTCTGCGTTACTGTGCCCCGCACCTAACCAGCCCATACACCAGTCTCACATGTACCAAAGCTGTCCCATATCCGCTAAGGTACCTTGTCTGGGGATAGCTTATGAGAACGGATCTAATCCAAACTCCTGGAACATTATTTATGCAACTCAATACATCAACGCAGGTAGAGAAGTCTGCCTATATAAATAGTAATAGTTCTATCAAAGTATATTCAAACAATGCCTGACCATGTCCATACATTGGTCTTCAGGGCATATACACCAACACCTTAGCCACTAGTCTACCTTTATAGGTAACTATGTTGCCATCCATGTCTGTCTTCTTCTTGAAGACCCATTTACACCCTATGGGTTTTACCCCATCAGGTAACTCAACCAAATCCCAGACTTGGTTAGTTGACATGGAATCCATCTCGGATCTCATGGCCTCAAGCCATCTCTCGGAGTCCGGTCCACTGACCGCCTCATCATAGGTCATGGGTTCATCTTCAATGATGAAGATCCCATCATGTTGGGTCGGCAGCGACCCATACCTCTCAGGTGCATGACGAATCCTCCCAGACCTACGTGGAGCCTGTGTCTGAGCCTCAGGTTGCCTAGCAACCGGTGTAGGTGGCTCAGGTTCCATCTCTATGTCTTGTGGTTGCACTTGAACCTCGTCCAAGTCAAACTTCCTCCCACTAACTTCTTTCATGAGAAATTCTTTCTCTAGAAAGACAGCACCCCGAGCAACAAAAACTTTGTTCTCGGTGGGAACATAGAAGTAGTAACCCTTAGTTTCCTTAGGGTACCCAACAAACACGCATTTATCAAATCTAGGTTTTAGCTTGCTAGAATCCTGACGTTTGACATAAGCCTCACATCCCTAGATCCTGATAAAAGTGAGATTAGGGCGTCCCCCACTCTATACCTCGTATGTAATCTTTGAGACACTCTTAGATGGAACATTATTCAGTATTAGAGAAGCTGTTTCAAGTGCATGCCCCCAGAATGAGGGAGGTAGAGTTGCATGACTCATCATACATCGAACCATGTCCAACAAAGTTCAATTTCTCCTTTCAGACACACCATTCCATTGAGGTGTTCCAGGAGGAGTGAGTTGGGATAGAATCCCACACTCTTTTAGATAGTCAAGGAACTCACCGCTCAGGTATTGTCCACCACGATCTGATCGAAGAGCCTTAATCGATCTACCAAGCTGGTTCTCTACTTCATTCTTGAACTCCTTGAACTTCTCAAAGGATTCAGATTTATGTCTCGGACATCACATCAATCAAGTTCAGGAAAGGTCCTTAGATTTCATGCAAACATGGTTTAACCTTTTCTAAGTTATCATCCAAGGTTATCAATCAATATTTCACATCACTACTTTCTACATACACCATTCAACTAAAAATACATACTAATACAGAAAATTCACCAAATTTCATCCGCAGATAACATAAATACAGGATATCACAGGTTCATAGTTTTCTCCTAGTTCTTATAACAAAAGACAGAAATGCCCCTAGTTCAAAGTTTAAGTCATGCAGGAAAACTTATCCAAAAATTTCATAAAAATAGTCATTACGTCCCTCATGATCCTTAGATTCGAAATTTCAAGTTTTCCCCCAATTTAACTAGCAAATTTACCGAATTACCCCTAGGTCAATTTCAGTCAACAGAAACTTTTATTTCCAAAAATTCCCCAAAAAAAACGGTAGAGTCCTCATATACCTAATTTCATAAAAATCTAGTTTGCCCCAATTCTTACCCTTACATTTGGGCGTAATTTCATGAAGAAGGGGCGAAACTCTCAATTAAGCCCTAATCTTCATGCAATTGAAAAATCTAAAGCCACATACATGATTAATCAAAGTCTAATTGATGATTAGAAGTCTTAGAGATGAAAAGCCCTAATTTTCATGCAAACTAGGGTTTCGAAATTTGGGGAAAAACAAGGAAACATATACAAATTTGAAATCAAGAGTTCATGTCATATTTCTAAGCATTAATCTTCTCTAAATCAAGCAACAATCCCAATATACATGAACTAGGTGGAAGAGAAGATCCACTCACCTTAATTTCGGTTCTTCCAAGCCACACGCCCCCACGCCTCCCCTCACGCCACTCACGTTGCCGGAAGATCGCCGGAAGCCGCCTCCACCACCACTCGCCGCCGGCCACAAGTAGAGGAGAAGGGAGAAGAAGGCAAGCCGCCACCATCACCCAAGGGAGAAAAATCATGAGCAAAGAGGGAAATGAGGGAAAACGTGGGTGAGAACATGGATCCCTCAAAATTTTAGTTTTCTACCCACTAAGCCTCCAAAGATCCAAACCCAATAGCTTAAACATAAGTGGAAGATCCAATAACCCTTTAGTATAAGTTATTCTCCACTTCACCCTTATCAAGGGCTCTTACCCTTTTCTAATAGATAGACACCACTAGCCTAGTGGCGTGCAGCACACATTCTACGCCTTAAGTCGCAGGTTCGAATCCTCTCCGCGACACATATTTTTACATTGCAGGGAAAATACATAAATCGATACCTTCTCTCACTGAAAAAAAACTTCCACAAAAAAAAATGCTAGATAAACAAAATTTTATTTTCTTACCTACTAATAAATTTTCGGATCTTACATTCCTTCCCCCTTAAAAAGCTTTAGTCCTCTAAAGCTCACCACCCAAATCATCGAACAGCTGAGGGAACTCTCTTCTCATATCTGACTCTGTCTCCCAAGTAGCTTCTTCGACTGACTGGTTCCCCCAGATAACTTTTACCAGCGGTATTGCCTTGTTCCTTAGGACTTTGTCTTTCCTATCCACAATCCTCAGGGGTCTCTCTACAAAGGTCAGATCACTCTGGACCTGCAGGGGAGCAGAATCAAGCACATGTGAAGGATTTGCACAGTATTTCCTCAGAACTGACACATGAAATACATTATGAAGATGCTCCAGAGATGGTGGCAGAGCTAGTCTGTAAGCTACAGGACCAACCCTCTCTACAATATCGTAAGGTCCAACAAACCTCGGGCTCAGCTTTCCCTTCTTGCCAAACCGCATGACACCCTTGGTTGGTGAGACCTTCAGAAACACATGACCCCCCACCATAAACTCTAAGGGACGACGGCGATTATCTGCATAACTCTTCTGCCTGTCCCGAGCAACCTTCAGTTTTTCCTGGATAACTCTGACTCTATCTGTAGCCTCCTGCACCGCCTCTGATCTCAGAATCATCCGGTCCCCCGATTCCTCCCAACTCAGAGGTGACCTGCACTTCCTGCCATACAGAGCCTCGTAAGGAGCCATCTGAATACTGGAGTGAAAGCTGTTATTGTAGGTGAACTCTATCAGGGATAAATCACTGTCCCACTCAGAGCTCCAATCTACAACATAAGCCCTTAGCAAATCCTCCAAAGTCTGTATAGTACGCTCTGACTGACCATCTGACTGCGGATGGTAGGCGGTACTAAAACTCAACTTAGTGCCAAGACCCTCATGCAAGCTCTTCCAGAATTTGGAAAGGAATCTGGAATCGTGGTCTGATACAATATCCACAGGCACTCCGTGTAATCTGACTATCTCATCGATGTACAGCTTAGCCAGCCGATCGAGTGGATAAGTCATCCGAATAGGCAAAAAGTGTGCAGCCTTCGTGAGCCTGTCTACGATGACCCAAACCGCATCATGCCCTCTCCTAGTCCGAGGCAACCCACAGACAAAATCCATACTAATGCACTCCCACTTCCACTGCGGGATAGGGAGCTGCTGCAATAAACCCCCAGGCCTCTGGTGTTCGGCCTTCACAGTCTGACAGGTCAAACACCGGGATACGAACACCGCGACCTCCTTCTTCATGCCCGGCCACCAGAAATCTTTCTTCAAATCCTGATACATTTTTGTGACTCCGGGATGCAAGGAATACTTGGAGTTATGACCCTCCTCCAAGATCTCTCTCCTCAGACTAGGTTCCTCAGGGACACACACCCTTCCACGGAACCGCAGAATACTATCACCAGATAAGCCGAAATCCTCCATTGGCCCGGCAGCCAACCTCTCTCTGATCTGAACTAGACTCGGATCTACCAGCTGCTGATCCCTGATCCTCTGTAGTAAAGCAGACTGAACCCGGAGAAAAGCCACATATCCAGACTGGACTCTGGGAGACACCTCAACCCTGAGCTCTCGGAACTCCTGTAGTAACTGCCACTCACTGACTCTTAGTGCTGCTACCGAAGTAACTGGGTGTCTGCTCAATGCATCAGCTACCACATTGGCTTTCCCGGCCTGATACTGAATAGAGAAATCATAATCCTTTATCAGCTCCATCCACCTTCTCTGCCTCATATTCAACTCCTTCTGAGTGAAAATGTACTTGAGACTCTGATGATCAGTAAATAAGTCAAACTCCTGTCCCAATAGATAGTGGCGCCATATCTTCAGTGCAAAAACCACTGCCGCCAACTCCAAATCGTGTGTGGGATAGTTTAACTCATACTCCTTCAGTTGCCGCGAAGCATAAGCTACCACGGCCCCTTTCTGCATCAGGACGCAGCCCAGTCCTTTGCCTGAGGCATCAGTATAAACAGTAAACCTCTTCCCATCAGTAGGAATGATAAGGATGGGTGTACTGGTCAATCTCCTTTTTAGCTCCTGGAAGCTTTCCTCACACTTCTCGCCCCAAACAACTTAGCCTCTTTCCTAGTCAGCTTAGTTAAGGGACCCGCCAACTTGGAGAACCCCTCCACAAACCTCCTGTAATATCCTGCTAATCCCAGAAAGCTCCAGATCTCTGTGGCACTAGTTGGTCTTCCCCAGTTCAGGATAGCCTGTACCTTCACTGGATCCACAGACACGCCCTGACCCGATATCACATGCCCCAGAAAGCTGATCTGATCCAACCAAAACTCGCACTTGCTGGCCTTAGCATACAACTGGTGCTTCCTCAAAATTGCTAGTACCCTGCGCAAGTCCCTAGCATGATCCTGATAAGTACGGGAGTATACCAGTATATCATCTATAAATACCACCACACAAGTGTCTAACAGCTCGTGAAACACCCTGTTCATCAGATCCATAAAAACAGCAGGTGCATTGGTCAGTCCAAAAGGCATAACTACAAACTCGTAGTGTCCATACCTGGTTCTGAAAGCAGTCTTCAGGATATCCTCATCCCTGACCCTGAGCTGATAGTATCCTGACCTCAAATCGATCTTAGAGAACACAGTGGCACCCTGCAACTGATCGAACAGATCATCTATCCTCGGAAGGGGATACTTATTCTTTACAGTCACCTGATTCAGCTGGCGGTAATCTATACACATCCTCAGTGTTCCGTCCTTCTTCTTTACAAACAAGACTGGTGCTCCCCAGGGTGAAGCACTCGGTCTGATATACCCCTTTTCAAGCAGTTCCTCTAACTGCTTCTTCAACTCAGCTAACTCTGAGGTGGCCATACGATAAGGAGCCTTTGATATTGGAGCTGTACCAGGCACCAGCTCAATACCAAATTCCACATCCCTGTGGGGAGGCAAACCTGAAAACTCATCTGAGAATACATCAAGAAACTCACAGACTACCTCCATCTGAGCTAAGTCTGGAGCTGAGTCTTCTTGCACTTTAACATGTGCAAGGTATCCTTTGCACCCACTGGCTAGCAACCGGCTGGCATGCACACATGATATCATATGTGGCCCTTGATCAGACACCAGGCCCCTTACCAGCAGATGACTCCCATCATGCAAGTGCAGAGTAATAATCTTCTCAAAGCAATCCACTGTAGCGTGGTGAGAAGATAGCCAATCCATGCCTAGGATCAAATCATAATCCTGCATGCCTAGCAGTATCAAATCAACTATAAACTAGTACTGCTCTACGTGAATAACATAGTCAGGGTAGACTATGTCAGTGGATAAACTATCCCCCAGGGGTGTATATACTGAAACTGTGTAACCTAGTACTCTAGGTGAGACAGGTAGTCTAGAAGCAAAGTTAGCAGACACAAAGGACAAATTGGACCCCGGATCAAACAAAATACGAGCTAACTGATCAAATACAAGTAAGGTACCTTCCACGACGGATCGGGAAGCTCGAGTGTCCTTCTCTGCTACGGCATAGACTCTGGCCTGGACAGCTGGTCTATCGGTACCCCGGATCTGTGGCTCAGGCGCCGTGCAATCTCTGATCCTGTGCCCCACTTTTCCGCACTTGAAGCACGCCCCGGACTTCTTGTGGCAGTCCGCCTTCAGGTGACCCTTGGCCCCACAATGGTAGCAGACTCTGTCCTCTACCCGGCCATCAGTACCCCGCTACTGTGGCTGAGATGCCTGCTGCGGTCTCTGAATTCCTTTCCCCTGGTGAGGTCTGTATCGGCCTTTCTTCTGGTCCTTCCCCTTATGGTATTTCCTACTGCCTCCACCAGTCTGCTGGGGAACCGGTGCCTCAGCTGTAGGGGCTACAACTAGGGCCGTCTCGGCCTGCTCCTCCAGGATGTACTTCTCTGCGGTGCGGGCACGATCCAGCATCTCAGCATAAGTCTCCAAGTGCTGCAATCCTACCTTCTGTCTGATATCCCTTCTGAGACCCCTGAGAAATTTCTTAGCTCGTCTATCCTCAGTATTTATCAAGTGTGGGGCATACTTCCCAAGCTTTGAGAACATCAAGTCATATTGATCCACCGTCATGTCTCCTTGTTCCAAGTGGATAAACTCCACCTCCCTATCCTCAACCAGGCTGGTGGGAAAGAATTTCTCATTGAACCGGGACAAGAAGTATTGCCACGTCACCGGTTCGGATCTGTCCACCGCGAGTCTCTGCTCACTCTTCCACCACACATCTGCGTCACCACGCATCATATAAGTGGCCAAACATAATCTGTCCTCATCTGAACATCGCATCACTTGAAAGATCTTCTCCAAGCCCAAAAGCCAGTCCTCTGCCGTCCTGTAATCTGGACTCCCATAAAAAGAGCTAGGGCCCAACCGCTGGAATTCACCCACAAGCAAGGCATAGCGCTTATGGGTGTCCTCCGGCAAGCTAACCCCCGAGCCCGAGCCAGACTCAGACCCCCGCCCCTGCGTCGGTATCTATGTCTGAGATAGAAGCTGCAACTGCTCTCTGAACTCGCGTTGCTGTTCGCGATTCTGCTGTAACAGCTGCTGCTGCACCTCCTGGTGCTGGGTCTGCTGCTGCTGCAGCATCTGAGCCTGTTGCTGGATTAGTGCGTTCTGTTGCTGCACCATACCAGTCAAAGACTCCATAGCCCGCAGGAATTCAGCAGTCTGATCACTGCTGCCAGTACTAGCACTCAACCTGGGGCGCACCATACTGGCTCCTTCAATACACATAGATCAAAGTTACAATCAAGTCAGTTCTCAAACAAGGTTCCTAGCTGTCTAGCAATACACAAGCAAGGTTTTCCACCCCCAATACAGCTATTATTCGCTAGCTCATTCCTCTGATACCATTCTGTAACGCCCCCTCAGAATAAACCCCAAACATCGAACAGAAACCGCGGAAGATAGGGAACGTCACACACAAACAACAATACAGATGCTAGGGAATAATAGCTTACAGAAACCGATTCGGAAAAATTTCGGCAGCATGTCCCCAGAAAAAAACTAAGGAAATTCCTGTACATGTATCATAATATTACAATGTGGGTCAACATGCTGACCACAAACTGAAACACACCATTTTGAAATCAAAAGTTCTCAAGCCTTATCACAACTAATAAACCACGATAATCGAATAACACAGGATAATACAGAATTCACCGAAAACAGGCTTAAGCCCTCGGTTTAACAGTCGTATCAAACAAAATGCCAACCCGGCAACAATATCACAGAAATCAAAAATCAGCATACCAGCCACATCCGGCTAACATGTCCATGAACAAAATCATAAAAACCTTGGCCACGTCCGGCCCACAAATAGCACAGGCTCGCAGGCCCCAAAATATCAAGTTAGAAAACTAAACATCCGCTCAGGCTGTAGGCTCCTGCCCTGCATCTGGAAATATCGTGGAATGAGCTACACGGCTCAGTGAGTAGATAGTCTCGTTCGACCATCCACTAATATACAATCAAAAAAATAGATGCAGATATCTTTTCAAAACTTTTAACAGAAGATGTCAAAGTATGATACATAATAAAACCGATAACCATAAATCACAATCATGATCAGAAAACAATACACCCACAACCCCGGGCAACAAGATCACCAAACAGCCTATCCGGCTAACTGACTAGAATCACACAACTATTGTCCAGTGATTTCAGAATTGACCCCGAGGGTCCAACCCGGCCTTCGTCAAGGCACTGAGAGTAACCTGCAACGAACATTGGTGAGGCGTAGATTCAAGAGGTGGCCCCCGCCAGGTCACGACGTGGCACTTTGCTCTACGACACTCAACCGCACCCCCTTTACCGGGAACACAACACCCCCACAACCGGGAACGGAAACAGGAACAGATCAGAACGGAAGGTGAATGAATTCAAGAGGTGGCCCCCGTCTGACCAAGACGTGGCACTTTGTTTCAAACACCCAACTCTCATAAGGTTTATCACTTGGACAAAATACCCTTAACACAAACCGGAACCCTGAACCTCTAACCTGGTCACTAGACTCTAGAATAGTCCCTCCATTACCGGAAACAAAGCAGAATAGGATGGGTGGATTCTCCAACCCCAAATCAGAATGACTGTTCACTGAGTGCTCTAGTTAACCCTTAGGTTCAGTCCACCCAAGTCTAGGACCCTTATCGAACGCACACAACACGAACATTGTCTCGGACATCACATCAATCAAGTTCAGGAAAGGTCCTTAGATTTCATGCAAACATGGTTTAACCTTTTCTAAGTTATCATCCAAGGTTATCAATCAATATTTCACATCACTACTTTCTACATACACCATTCAACTAAAAATACATACTAATACAGAAAATTCACCAAATTTCATCCGTAGATAACATAAATACAGGATATCACAGGTTCATAGTTTTCTCCTAGTTCTTATAACAAAAGACATAAATGCCCCTAGTTCAAAGTTTAAGTCATGCAGGAAAACTTATCCAAAAATTTCGTAAAAATAGTCATTAAGTCCCTCATGATCCTTAGATTCGAAATTTCAAATTTTCCCCCAATTTAACTAGCAAATTTACCGAATTACCCCTAGGTCAATTTCAGTCAACAGAAACTTTTATTTCCAAAAATTCCCCAAAAAAAACGGTAGAGTCCTCATATACCTAATTTCATAAAAATCTAGTTTGCCCCAATTCTTACCCTTACATTTGGGCGTAATTTCATGAAGAAGGGGCGAAACTCTCAATTAAGCCCTAATCTTCATGCAATTGAAAAATCTAAAGCCACATACATGATTAATCAAAGTCTAATTGATGATTAGAAGTCTTAGAGATGAAAAGCCCTAATTTTCATGCAAACTAGGGTTTCGAAATTTGGGGAAAAACAAGGAAACATATACAAATTTGAAATCAAGAGTTCATGTCATATTTCTAAGCATTAATCTTCTCTAAATCAAGCAACAATCCCAATATACATGAACTAGGTGGAAGAGAAGATCCACTCACCTTAATTTCGGTTCTTCCAAGCCACACGCCCCCACGCCTCCCCTCACGCCACTCACGTCGCTGGAAGATCGCCGGAAGCCGCCTCCACCACCACTCGCCGCCGGCCACAAGTAGAGGAGAAGGGAGAAGAAGGCAAGCCGCCACCTTCACCCAAGGGAGAAAAATCGTGAGCAAAGAGGGAAATGAGGGAAAACGTGGGTGAGAACATGGATCCCTCAAAATTTTAGTTTTCTACCCACTAAGCCTCCAAAGATCCAAACCCAATAGCTTAAACATAAGTGGAAGATCCAATAACCCTTTAGTATAAGTTATTCTCCACTTCACCCTTATCAAGGGCTCTTACCCTTTTCTAATAGATAGACACCACTAGCCTAGTGGCGTGCAGCACACATTCTACGCCGTAAGTCGCAGGTTCGAATCCTCTCCGCGACACATATTTTTACATTGCAGGGAAAATACATAAATCGATACCTTCTTTCACTGAAAAAAAACTTCCACAAAAAAAAAATGCTAGATAAACAAAATTTTATTTTCTTACCTGCTAATAAATTTCCGGATCTTACATAAACATCATAAATAGTGAGGGGTATCTAGCAACACATCACTACTACCCATGTCAATGGACTCAAGTCATTATGGCAACAACTCCTAACAAGCAACGAGGATTCCCATTGCATTACAGATCCCTTTGCCTAAGCTGATATCCTGCCATTGGATTAGTCTCAAGTTTATTATCCAATGCATTGGTCATGACTCAACAAGTGTGGCCACACTTTCCTGTCATGCACCAATAAGGTGGGGCGCCCCGAGGTGGATATCATGCTTCCTCTGAAGGAAGGGGCAAATCCTACTATTGGTCATCCATGTCTCTACGTGACTTATGACATGCCCAATGACAGTCGTTTTGGTCTCCCAATTACGGAGAGACGTAAGACTGTATTAAAGCATACCCATCATCAAATCTAAACATGAATACCTCAAGTCTAAGGATCAATGCAAACCTCTTGGATGTGAGATTGACTTGTTGACTAGACAAGTCAATCCTCATGGTGGATCACTCCAGTGCATCCAATGCACCTGTATGTCTGCGTTACTGTGCCCCGCACCTAACCAGCCCATACACCAGTCTCACATGTACCAAAGCTGTCCCATATCCGCTAAGGTACCTTGTCTGGGGATAGCTTATGAGAACGGATCTAATCCAAACTCCTGGGACATTATTTATGCAACTCAATACATCAACGCAGGTAGAGAAGTCTGCATAATAACGACCATGCCTATATAAATAGTAATAGTTCTATCAAAGTACATTCAAACAATGCCTGACCATGTCCATACATTGGTCTTCAGGGCATATACACCAACACCTTAGCCACTAGTCTACCTTTATAGGTAACTATGTTGCCATCCATGTCTGTCTTCTTCTTGAAGACCCATTTACACCCTATGGGTTTTACCCCATCAGGTAACTCAACCAAATCCCAGACTTGGTTAGTTGACATGGAATCCATCTCGGATCTCATGGCCTCAAGCCATCTCTCGGTGTCCGGTCCACTGACCGCCTCATCATAGGTCATGGGTTCATCTTCAATGATGAAGATCCCATCATGTTGGGTCGGCAGCGACCCATACCTCTCAGATGCATGACGAATCCTCCCAGACCTACGTGGAGCCTGTGTCTGAGCCTTAGGTTGCCTAGCAACCGGTGTAGGTGGCTCAGGTTCCATCTCTATGTCTTGTGGTTGCACTTGAACCTCGTCCAAGTCAAACTTCCTCCCACTAACTTCTTTCATGAGAAATTCTTTCTCTAGAAAGACAGCACCCCGAGCAACAAAAACTTTGTTCTCGGTGGGAACATAGAAGTAGTAACCCTTAGTTTCCTTAGGGTACCCAACAAACACGCATTTATCAAATCTAGGTTTTAGCTTGCTAGAATCCTGACGTTTGACATAAGCCTCACATCCCTAGATCCTGATAAAAGTGAGATTAGGGCGTCCCCCACTCTATACCTCGTATGTAATCTTTGAGACACTCTTAGATGGAACATTATTCAGTATTAGAGAAGCTGTTTCAAGTGCATGCCCCCAGAATGAGGGAGGTAGAGTTGCATGACTCATCATACATCGAACCATGTCCAACAAAGTTCAATTTCTCCTTTCAGACACACCATTCCATTGAGGTGTTCCAGGAGGAGTGAGTTGGGATAGAATCCCACACTCTTTTAGATAGTCAAGGAACTCACCGCTCAGGTATTGTCCACCACGATCTGATCGAAGAGCCTTAATCGATCTACCAAGCTGGTTCTCTACTTCATTCTTGAACTCCTTGAACTTCTCAAAGGATTCAGATTTATGTCTCATCAAGTAGACATAACCATACCTACTGAAATCATCAGTAAAGGTAATGAAGTAGCTGTGTCCTCCTCTGGCTTGTTTATTGAATGGCCCACACACATCGCTGTGTATGAGATCCAACAAACCTCCTGCCCTCTCACCAATTTTGGTGAAGGGCGCCTTTGTCATTTTCCCTAACAAACAAGGTTCACATGTATCAAATTCCTCCAAGGAACTTTAATATAACAACCCATTTGCATGGAGTTGTTGAATGTGATTCTTGTTTATATGGGCTAATCAACAATGCCATAGGAAAGCACCAACTGAACCACTCAGTTTGGTCCTTTTATTATTTATGTTACATATAGAGTTATCCATGTCTAACACATATAGACCATTGCACAAAGTACCCTTCCCATAGAACATGTTTGCAAATGAAAAAGAACAAGAGTTCTTATTTATTTCAAACTTAAATCCTTTCTTTGCCAAGCAAGGAATGGATGCAATGTTCTTAGTAAGCGAAGGTACATAATAGCAATTATCTAACTCTAACTGAAGTCCAGAAGGCAAGGAGAGCGTCAAAAGTCCTACGGCAACAGCAGCAACCTGTGCCCCGTTTCCAACTCGTAGGTCAATCTCTCCAGGCCGCACCGATCTACTTCTCTTGAGCTCTAGCATATTTGCACAAATATGAGCTCCGCATGCGGTATCCAATACCTATGTCATAGAAGTAGAAAGGTTGACTTCTGTAACATAAATACCTGAGTATGAAGACGAAGCCTTGCCTCTCTTCTCCTCATTCTGAAGTCGCACCATGTCCATCAACATCTGAGGTGACCCTCCACATAAATAGCACTCATTGTTCCTGATCCATTCCATCTTTAATTTCAGTTCCTTGGTCAATCCTTTCGGCTCAACACATTGAATATTAACTTTAGGAGGATTGAGCCTAACCAATTCATTAAAGAGCTGTCTTAGATTAGTAATAATCTCAGAGGCACTCTTTAATTCATATTGCCCTTGAAGCTCGGGCGACATGTTGGTTAGCATCAATTGTGCAACCTCCAAAGTATCAGCCTGATGCTTATCATAAGCATCCCTCTTAGCCGCTAAGGCCGAGCATGGAAGTGGTTCAGGAATGGGCTGCTCAAGGACATAGAGCTCTCTCTCGAGCTTGAGCACAATTCTCAAGTTCATATACCAATCCATCAAGTTGGATCCAACCAACTTGTCCTTCTCAAGGATAGATCGCAGTGACCAACTGCTATTGTTCGTTGCCATTGTTCTACAACAGTCAAGAAACAGTAGATTAGCACTACTTCAAATCATTTAAACTGGACTTATTTTAAATGATTATGGCTCCCACTATTTTAATCGAATTGACAACACACAAAGTCAATCGGAAAGTTTCAGACTTCCTAGTGAGATGGGATCCTTATTCCACATGAGGCTTCGCGTCCCACGAGGGTGGGATGAGATGCACAAAGTAACCCATGCTTCCTAAGGTGGGCATGCCGGACGATTGCTCCAAGCAATTCCCCTTATTGAGACAGTCTAGGCATTTCATGTCCAGCGAGGGCTGGATACAGCATGAAACCCTAACCTCTCAACGATGCCTCTAGAGTTCCACCATATGCCCAGCACATGTGGAAATCTAGTCAAGTCCATTCCTAACCGTTATGTGTTGGGAAACCCCGGGGACATTTTACAATTTTCAGAGTTATAGACATACATTTTTCGCAGCGGAAGAATGTCCCCGAAACAGGCCGGTCCCAAAAACCCAGTGAAGATCGCAAGCAAGGGAGTTGACACGATGAGTTAGGAAATACCTCAGGAGCAATGTAGAGCGATGCCGATGAAGGCGCCCAAGTGTGCGCCCTCTGCAGTCTCACACACACGGATCTCTTGAGTTCTCTTCTTCCACGCCCGGTGCTAGCCTCGGGAAGAAGATCCAAGCCTTAGTTCTCTTCTTGAATGCTTGCGCCACCTCCAAGGTAGAAGCGCCAATTGATGAAGAAGAGAGGAGAAGGGAGAATGCCGCCAAGCCTTTACTTCTCTTGCGCCAAAGGAGGAAGAAGGGAAGAAGCTTGCGGCTAGGGTTTGATGGAAGAGGAAGATGTGCCACTTCTTGATGTTGTCGCCCTTCAAGCCCTTGCTTTCGCCCCTCCTCTTGTTGTCACGCCTCTAAGAATTGTAACCAATAAGAGGGGGCGGCTAGGGTCACTTATATAGAGCTAGAGGCGGTTAGGGCAAGGGTTGAGATCATGACAAGTGTATGGCTTGGATGAGAAGGTTTGAGGTAAGGAAAGTCTCCAAGACTTTACCATAAACCTCATTCAACCTTTCCATAAGCTACCAAGCCTTGCCTTGTGCGCCAAGGCCTAGCCTTGCGCCCCAAGCAATGCCTTAATGCATTCACACTATCAATGGGAGAGGGCTAGGCGCATAAAGCTTCCTTAATGAAGTAAATTTGCCATCCAAACCCCATTATGCCCCTTAGGCGCCAATGGGCTTGGCTTCCTCCCCATTATACCCTTTTAGCCTATTGCCTCTTCATGACAACTTATCATTGGGCCTCATTGGATAATGAGCTAGCCCAAACTTCATTACATGGGTTGATTAAGCACTTGGATCCAATCCAATGCAACCCTAATCCAAATGTGACCAACCATGGTCAAATACGGGTCAACCTGCCAAAAATGAAGTTTGGCTCCAATAATATTCTTCCATCTCATCAGGCCCATTGGCGCTAATGAAATCTCCCAATTAGATCTGAGTTATCCAATAACTCGATCATAAGGCTTCCCAATCAATACGAGAACTCAAGTATCAAGGTGTGCGACCCTGTAGGTTCCTCTGACGCTAGCAGTGCTGACCAAAGGTCATCACAAGCAGTGAGTGGCACCTAGCAGTGCATCGCTGCTACCCAGGTCATTGGAATGGATATCGACATCGACATCCCCATCATCGCAACTAGGTACAGATGCATTACAGTCTCTTTGCCGGACTGATATCCGATTGGACAAGTGTGTCACCACTTGTTTTCATCCAATCACATGGCTATGACTAAAATAGGTTCTCACCTGGGTATGGCCATACACTCTCAGTCATAGAACCATAGAGGAGCTCCATGGATATCATGCTTCCCTAAGGAAGGGGCAAATCCTATGTCTGTCCATTGACCTTCTCATATGGGTCGTGACATGCTCAATGACAACCGTTATGACCTCCCAACTACGGCGATGTGTTAGGTTGCATCAAAGCAAGTCCCTAACCATATAGAATGGTCAATGACCTCAAGTCAAGGGATCAATGCATCTCCTGTCACTTGTGAGGATAACTCATGACACCAAGTCATAGCCTCACAGTGGGTCTATCCAGTATATCCTTCAATGATATACCCATGTGTCTGCGTTAGCACCACGTGCCTAACCAGCCCACATACCAGTCTCACAAGTACCATAGCTGTCCCATATCCACTTAGGTACATCGACTGGGGATTATAATTCGAGCACAGATCCAATCTGTCTCCAGGGACATTATCATGTAAGTACACAATCGCAGGTATAGACAAACAATGATAACGACAATGCCAGAAAGATATATGAATATCAGAGTCAAGTAGTACAAAGATGGACCAAAACTAGGTCCTAGGGCATATACACCAACATTATGCCCAGGGCCAACGAGTTTCCTTGCGAAGGCATGCCCGATTAAAAATGGACTGGGGAAACCATTGCCACCATGCACTTTCTAAAGATAAGTGGGTGTGTCCCACGAGGGTGGAAAACAGTGCACAACACCACTGATCGATAGCTTAGTGAGGGCTACGCGTTAGAAGGCTACTAGACTTGATATTTATATATGAGGGTTTTTGAGGTCTCATCAGTTTTATCTTATGTCTAGCATTACAGGTATGCAATCCTATAGTGATAACGATAAAACAACTAATGCATGCTTTAGCAGATATGTATGAAAACAGTAAAAGAATGATGTGATCATAGCCTATTCAAGACATTGAACCAATACATGCCAAAAGGAGGTTCAACTCTTGACCTAGGATTCAAGCCCCAAAGACAAGACCTAACCTAGCCGACCTCTAACTTGAACTTCAAGGTTGGCTCCAAGGTCCTCCTCTCATTGTTTAGCACCCAAACCTCAGGGGTACACCCCAAAGGTTCAGCCAATGCCATGGTCTTCCTCCAAGTGTGATGCGCCACCATGTAAGGGCCAAGAGACACAGCACACAAGCCCTAAGGCTCGGCCAAGTCAAACTTGCGCCACTCACCATGCGCCATCATTGAAGGGTGCTTCTTGCGCCACCAAGCAAGGTGCGCAAACAAGCATGCATGTGCCAATTCTTCATGTGATATGCGCCACCCTAATCTTCATCTTAGTTAAAAGCAAAAAGAAAAGCGGTACACAGGCCTCACAAGAATACATCACAGGCATGCAAAGGGCTTGACTCATGATCACAACATTCATTATGCACAAGTAAGGTATCTACATATGCAATTCTACATGCTCATGAAAAACATAAAATCTGAAATTTTACTTTTTCATAAAACTAGTCTCTTTTCCTCATCGTCTTTTCACAAATCTCTTGGTTATTTGCAATTAATTCTCATGATGATTTCAAAGATCCTCTCGGCTGGTAATTTTATCAGATCAAGAGACCCGGCCAGTCCGAAGACACAATGCCCATCCTACTTGACAAAATCACATGCGCCTTTGATCCTTAAATCATGCTAGAAAAATAACCCAAAAATCCAAAAGAGGTTGAAAAGATGATATAAACAAGAAACCCTAATTTTTCTTACTTTAGAAAAATCGTTTGCCATGTGATCATGCAATTTGCGAAAATTGAGATATGGCATGTGAGCATGGAAAAGCATGAATTTACATCGTTCGAGTCTCGCAAGTCGCTCTGATACCACTGTTGGGAAACCCCGGGGATATTTTATAATTTTCAGAGATAGAAATAACACAAATACATTGCGCAGCGGAACTAATATCCCCGAAACAGGCTAGTCCCAAAAAACCCAGTGAAGCTCGCAAGCGAGGGAGTCGACACGATGAGATAGAAGATACCTCAAAGCAAGACGATGCCGATGTCGTGATAGGCGCCCAAGCGTGCGCCCTCTGCAGTCTCACACACATGGATCACTTGAGTCCTCTTCTTCCACGCCTGGTGCTAGCCTCGGGAAGAAGATCCAAGCCTTAGTTTCTCTTCTTCAGCCACCTTCAAAGGAAGATGTGCCAAGAGAAGAAGGGGAAGAGATGGAGAAGGAGCCGCCAAGAGCTTCCCACACTTGCGCCAAGAAGGGAAGGGAAGAAGACAACTTGCGGCTAGGGTTTGATGGAAGGAGAGTTGTGCCTCTCTTCTTGCTTTCGCCCTTGCCTTTGCTCTCGCCTCTCAATGCTTCACACCTCCAAGGAATTAGTGCATCAAGAGGGGGACGGCTAGGGTCTTATTTATAGGCAAGAGGCGGCTAGGTTAATGGCCAGGATCATGCCAAGTGGGCGGTTAGGACGAGAGGGTTTCTAATTATGGAAAGTCTCCAAGACTTTACCATAAACCCATTCAACCTATCCATATCAGCCCAACACATGCATCCAATCAAACGGTGGAGAGGGGAGGCACCAATTGCTTCCATAATGAAGCAAATTGCGCCACTTCTCCCCATTATGCCCATAGGCGCCTAGGGGAAAGATTTCTCCCCATTATGCCCTTTTAACCCATAGTTTCTTCATGATAACTTATTAGTGAGCCCAACTTAGCAATGGGCCTATCCCAAAGTCCATTAATCATGTCAACCAAGCTATTGGATCTAATCCAATGTGACCCAAGGTCAAATGAGGCTAACCATGGTTAATTTGGCTAATATGCCAAAAACGGAAGTTGGCTCCAATAAGTCTCTTCCATCTCATCAGGCCCATTGGCGCTGATGGATTTTCCAAAACAGATCTGAGTCATCCAATAACTCGATCATAAGGCTTCTCGATCAATACGAGAACTCAAGTATCAAGGTGTATGACCCTATAGGTTCCTCTGACGCTGGCAGTGCTGACCAAAGGTCACCACAAGCAGTGAGTGGCACCTAGCAGTGCATCGCTGCTACCCAGGTCATTGGAATGGATATCGACATCGACATCCCCATCATCGCAATCAGGTACAGATGCATTCTAGTCTCTTTGCCGTACTAATATCCGATTGGACAAGTGTGTCACCACTTGTTTTCATCCAATCTCATGGTTATGACTAAATCAGGTCTCACCTGGGTATGGCCATACACTTTCAGTCATAGAACCATAGAGGAGCTCCATGGATATCATGCTTCCCTTAGGAAGGGGAAAATCCTCTATCTGTCCATTGACCTTCTCATATGGGTTGTGACATGCTCAATGACAACCGTTATTACCTCCCAACTACGGCAAGGTGTTAGGTTGTATCAAAGCATATCCCTAACCATATAGAATGGCCAATGACCTCAAGTCAAGGGATCAATGCATCTCCTATCACTTGTGAGGATGACTTGTGACACCAAGTCATTGCCTCACAGCGGGTCAGTCCAGTATATCCACCATTGATATACCCATATGCCTACGTTAGCACCCCGTGTCTTAACAGCCCATATACCAGTCTCACAAGTACCAGAGTTGTCCCATATCCACTCAGGTACATCGACTGGGGACAATCATTTGAGCACATATCCAATCTGTCTCCAGGGACATTATCATATAAGTACATGTTCGCAGATGTAAACAATAATGATAACGACAATGCCAGTATGATATATATAAAATATCAAAGTTAAGTAGTACAATAATGGACCAAAACTAGGTCCTAGGGCATATACACCAACATTTTGCACTTTATTTGGGTTTAAGATCTTTCTACCACGAACCTCTTCCCAACATAAAAATGTTCTATACTTCCTTCTATATAAGGCTTCATATGGTGCCATTTGAATGCTTGAGTGATAACTGTTATTATAGATGAATTCAATAAGAGAGAGATCATTATCTCATTTACCTTTCCACTCCATCATATAAGCTCTAAGCCAGTCTTCAAGTGTTTGTATGGTTCTCTCTGATTGCCCATCAGTTTGAGGATGATAAGCTGTACTAAACTTTAGATTGGTCCCCAAAGATTTATGTAATCTTTGTCAGAATTTATAAAGAAATCTTGGGTCTCTATCAGATATAATCTCAACTAGAACACCATAAAGTCTTACTATTTCATCAATATATAAACTTGTGAGTTTATCAAGAGAGTATGTCATTCGAATATGCACGAAATGTGCAGATTTTATCAACCACATAACTTTTGAATCCCTTATCCAAATCATATGAAATCTGATTCATTGCAAACAAGACTTGAGCATCTTTCTTTTGAGTCAGATATTGAATACTTTAAAGTTGGTTATTGAATTTGTTGATTCAGTTCAATTTGACCCTGTAAATCTATTTTCACTATTTTTACCTTTATCTAATTATTGATTTATGTACAAATTATGTGACATGAAACATACAAACTGATTATTTTTACATCAATTAAACATAATAATCTATAATTAGAGCCTTTATTTTCATAATTTGGATAATAATGAATTTATAATCAAATCTTCACTTAACCCTATAAATCTGGAAATCCTCACTTTCAAGATTCTAACCTATTGTTACTTCATACATCATAACTTCTTGTATTGAGCTCCATTTTAAGTAAAACTTGTTGTTTTAAAAACTAGATTCAAAATCCTTTGTTTTGACGTAAATATCATGCAAAATGGTTTCATATGAAGAACTTGAAGCCCATGTTAAACATGTTAGGGAATGCCGGGTGTAATTTAAAATTTTGCAGTCCCATGACGCAGCGGAAGAAGCATTACACCCGAAACACATTCCTTTCCTAAGGATCCATGCGAGAGAGAAGACACAAGGATGTGTTAGAGATCATACCTCTCTTGCGCTTTTAGATGATGAAACCATGTTGAAGACGCCCAAGTGTTCGTCCTCTACAAGTATCCACGCGTCGACCTTCTCAACATTGCTCCCTTCCACGCTTGGTGCTAGCCTCGGGAAGAGAAGATCACCTCTTGGAATCTCCTTCTTCTTCCTCCTTTGTACTTCACGCCAACAAGATTCCTCCAAGGAGACTCTCGGCCAAAGAAGAGGATGAAGGATGGTGGCTCAACTCCAAGGAAAGATGGCGGCTAGGGCTTGAGAACTTGCGCCACTCCAAGTGGAAGTTCTCTTGCTCTCGGCTTGAGAAGATGTTATCATGAGAGGGGTGCTTACCCCTCCTCTTATAAGCCTTGAATCCAAACCGCCTTTCTCTTCTTTCCTTTTATGTTTGTGGCTCAATTCCTCCAAGGAATTAGCCTTTGATTTTAGCCGCCACTCCCCTTTTAATTAGCGCATATAGAAGCTTTGAATTAATCTAGCTTCTTGCCTTATTAAGAGGGGATATTTGAGTTATAATCATATTAGGACTTTCCATATTTATAGGTGTAATTCATGCTTGAATTAATCAAGCATTACACGCCAATAAATCAGCCCCACACGTCCAAGAAGGTTTCCAAATTTAGGAAACCTAATTCCAATAGGATTTAATCATGTTTGAATTGGCGCTAATTCCATGTATGGAATTAATGCGTGCGCCAATGATGAATCCTACTCCTATTAGGATTCCAATCTTGCCTCAATTAATTTAATCCACAATCCATAATTGAATTTGGATCTTAACATTAATTAGGCCCATGAATAAAATTCCTACTAGGATTAGGATTTGTGCCCAACCATTATGGGCCTCATCCAATCCCAATTCCTATTAGGATTTGAATCCTAGTTGGATTAGGATTTGCGCCTAAGCACTATGGGCCATATCCAATTCCAAATTCTCATTAGGATTTGAATCCTAATTGGATTAGGACTCCAACTCCTAATTAGATTAGGATTCCAATTCCTAATATAAGTAGGATTTGAATCTAATATGGTTTATAGTCCCAAATCCAAGTCAAACTCCCATATAGAGTATAGACTTGACCAGGATATTTATAAACCCATGAATCCCAATTGGACTTAGATTCAACCATGAATCTTCCTTGGACTAATAATCAGAATGAACTCAAATATATATTCCAAGATATCTAGATCATAAAACAACGTCAAGAGTCTATTGCGTGTGACCCCGTAGGATCCAAATGACGATGGCAATGATAGATCATCATAAGTAGTGAGAGGTATCTAGCAACACGTCACTACTACCCATGTCGTTGGACTTAGGTCATATGGCAACAACTCCTAAACAAGCAACGAGGACTCCCATGCATTATATATCCCTTTGCCTAAACTGATATCCTGTCATTGGATTAGTCTCATATTTATTAATCCAATATATTGGTCATGACTCAAGCAGTATGGCCATACATTCCTATCACGCACCAATGAGGTGGGGCGCTCCAAAGTGGATATCATACTTCCAATTAAGGAAGGGGCAAATCCTACTATTGGTCATCCATGTCTGTACATGACTTATGACATGCCCAATGACAGTCATTTTGGTCTCCCAATTACGGAGAGACGTAAGACTGCATCAAAGCATATCCATCATCAAATCTAGACATGAATACCTCAAGTCTAAGGATCAATGCAAACCTCTCACATGTGAGATTGACTTGTTGACTAGACAAGCCAATCCTCACGGTGGGTCACTCCAGTGCATCCAATGCACCTGTATGTCTGCATTACTATGCCCCGCACCTAACCAGCCCATACACCAGTCTCACATGTACCAAAGCTGTCTCATATCTGCTAAGGTACCTTGACTAGGGATAACTTATGAGAATGGATCCAACCAAACTCATGGGACATTAATTATGCAATTCAATACATCAACGCAGGTAAAGCAATCTGCATAATAACGATCATGCCTCAATTGATTATATCAATTCTATCAAAGTACATTCAGATAATGTCGGACCATGTCCATACATTGGTCTGCAGGGCATAAATACTAACAATCTCCCACTTGCACTAAGACCAAGGGTAACTGAATTTATTCAGTCCCATGTCTCTAGTATGACTCATTTAGCTTCCGCTGCGCCAGAGGCTATGTCAATGGATTTTTCCAGATTGATATCTGTGTTTATTTCACTAATTTGAATCATCATCTTTATCCATGATCTCCAAGATCAGATGATATTGCTCAGTACATACTTGAGTGCTAGGTCCCTTCTTATGCTATGGCCCTAGTAAGAATTACACTGGACCATCTGGCATTAGAGACTAAATCAAGTTCAAATGAATGAAGTTGCTTCCTTGGCTGCCACAAGAGGCTGCAATGTACTCAGCCTTAATTGTAGAATTTTCCACAATGGTTTGCATAATGCTCTTCCAACATACCACAACAAGGCAAAATGCAAATCCTGGCTGTGAACTATAGTCATTAGACTTGAACGAAGTATCAGTGTACGCCTGTACACAAAATTCTTCCTGTCTATCACAGACTAGACCTCAATCCTTTCTACTTCCAAAGTATTTAAGGATTGCTCTCACATCCCTTCTTTTGTGCCATGCTCTTCTTGGTGCCCTTAATCCGCTTTGACCCATCCATTCTCAGTCTTCTGAAGTTTCAACTTCGAAGAGGCATAATCATGGTCATTTTTGGATTTAGGCAAACATCCTGAAGATCCAACAGAACTCTCTTGATCTTTTAAAGTGCATGGTGTGAAGAGACCTCGAAGATGTATGATGATATCATAAATCTCCATCTCATCACACTCAACCTGGACCTCTGGGGTCATGCACCCTAATACAAGAGTAGTGTACTGTATACTATCTTTACAATGTTCACCATAGACATTCCACTCCCACTCAGTAGTAAAATAAATACTAGGCTGGGATGGAGGTCTTTCAAGAAGATGCATCTTATTCTCTTGCATTAGTATTTTGGATAAGATTCTCAACCATCTTTTCCAATTTGTTCCATCTAGTTTATGTTCATAAAGTTTCAATCTGAGATCAGGAGATGTCTTTATCTACAATAAGCAAGTAAGCAAAATAAGTACTATGATAGAGCATTTAACATGGTCTTATATTAAATGCAATGCTCCCACTATTTCCTTTATAAGTTGATAACTCTCAAACTCAACTTGGAAATCAGTGAGCAAGATCCTAATTTCACATGAGGTCTTCGTGACTCACGAGGGTGAGTTGGGATGCACAGAGTGATCCCATGCTTCCTTAGGTAGGCTTGCCAGCCAATTGTGCCGAGCACAATTCCTCTTAGTTAAGACAGACTAGGTGCCGTGTGTCCAACGAGGGCTGGATACAGTACAGAACCCTATCCTCTCAACAGCTGCCTTTAGTATTTCATCATGTCTATGACATATGAAAACTAGTCAAGTCTAACCTGATTGTTATGCCCAGGGTCAACGAGTTTCCTTGCGAAGGCACGCCCGGTTAAAATGGACTGGGGAAACCATTGCCACCACACGCCTTCCAAAGATAGATGGGTGTGTCTCACGAGGGTGAGAAACAATTCACAGTCCATCGATCAATGGCTTGATGAGGGCTACACATCAGAAGGCTATCAACTTGATATTTCAAGGAGAGTTGTATTTTATTTTATTCTTTTCTAGCATGCAAGTTTTCCTATGGTGGCAGCAAAAGGAAAAACACATCACAGGCATGCTATGGACAACATAATAAACCATCATAGGCATGCTAGTATGGTCGATATGGTCATAGCCCTTTTCACACATATAACTTATCACGAGCCATGTGATATGTTATCATGTATCCAAGGGTTGGAGTCCCTCAAGTAAAACAGCCCATGCCAAAGCCGAAAGCATGTAACCTTCCTCCAACCGCCAATCCATTACCAAGCCTCCAAGGTTGGCGCCTCCAAGATCCGGTTGAAGAAGACAACTTGTTTTCATGATGAAGCCTTAACCTATCTTATGTAAACTACTCTACATCTATTCTAAAAACAAGATGAGAGAATACATGAAACTTCTTACAACAAGATAGGGGGAGAGCCACACACATGTGGCATGAAGATTTACAAGAATTCACCACAAGTGGAAACATCCTTCCACATCACAACAAAGAGGGCACTCACTATGACCATATCAACCCAAACAAGAGGCAAGAGGCGCATGTAAAATTTGAAAAGCCGACCCTTATCAAATTTTAATCCCTTATGCGCCATCTTCATCCAAACACTCTCTCTACCTATTTTATGCCAAAATCAAGATCAAGTCTCATCATGATTTCTAGATCCCATCAACTGGCAATTTTGTCAGATCAAGAGACCCGGCCAGTCCGAAGACACAATGCCCATCCTACTTGACAAAATTATGTGCGCCTTTGATCTTAAATCAATTAGAAACAAGATCCAAAATCAGCCATAAAATTCTTGGGAGAGGTTTGGAAGAAAAACACCATCTAGGTGAAACGCGCATGGATGAAAGAAAAATTTTCAAAAGATTTTTCAAACAAACATGTGTACACCTTGTGTTTCTCGCAAGTAGCTTTGATACCACTGTTAGGGAATGCCGGGTGTAATTTAAAATTTTTCTGTCCCAGGACACAACAGAAGAAGCATTACACCCGAAACACATTCCTTTCCCAAGGATCCATGCGAGAGAGAAGACACAAGGATGTGTTAGAGATCATACCTCTCTTGCGCATTTAGATGATGAAGCCATGTTGAAGATGCCCAAGTGTTCGTCCCCTACAAGTATCCACGCATCGACCTTCTCAACGTTGCTCCCTTCCACGCTTGGTGCTAGCCTCGGGAAGAGAAGATCACCTCTTAGAATCTCCTTCTTCTTCCTCCTTTGTACTTCACGCCAACAAGATTCCTCCAAGGAGACTCTTGGCCAAAGAAGAGGATGAAGGATGGTGGCTCAACTCCAAGGAAAGATGGCGGCTAGGGCTTGAGAACTTGCGCCACTCCAAGTGGAAGTTCTCTTGCTCTCGGCTTGAGAAGATGTTATCAAGAGAGGGGTGCTTACCCCTCCTCTTATAAGCCTTGAACCCAAACCGCCTTTCTCTTCTTTCCTTTTATGTTTGTGGCTCAATTCCTCCAAGGAATTAGCCTTTGATTTCAGCCACCACTCCCCTTTTAATTAGCGCATATAGAAGCTTTGAATTAATCTAGCTTCTTGCCTTATTAAGAGGGGATATTTGAGTTATAATCATATTAGGACTTTCCATATTTATAGGTGTAATTCATGCTTGAATTAATCAAGCATTACACGCCAATAAATCAGCCCCACACGTCCAAGAAGGTTTCCAAATTTAGGAAACCTAATTCCATTAGGATTTAATCTTGTTTGAATTGGCGCTAATTCCATGTATGGAATTAATGCGTGCGCCAATGATGAATCCTACTCCTATTAGGATTCCAATCTTGCCTCAATTAATTTAATCCACAATCCATAATTGAATTTGGATCTTAACATTAATTAGGCCCATGAATAAAATTCCTACTAGGATTAGGATTTGCACCCAACCATTATGGGCCTCATTCAATCCCAATTCCTATTAGGATTTGAATCCTAGTTGGATTAGGATTTGCGCCCAAGCACTATGGGCCATATCCAATTCCAAATTCTCATTAGGATTTGAATCCTAATTGGATTAGGACTCCAACTCCTAATTAGATTAGGATTCCAATTCCTAATAGAATTAGGATTTGAATCTAACATGGTTTATAGTCCCAAATCCAAGTCAAACTCCCATATAGAGTATAGACTTGACCAGGATATTTATAAACCCATGAATCCCAATTGGACTTAGATTCAACCATGAATCTTCCTTGGACTAATAATCAGAATGAACTCAAATATATATTCCAAGATATCTAGATCATAAAACAACGTCAAGAGTCTATTGCGTGTGACCATGTAGGATCCAAATGACGATGGCAATGATAGAACATCATAAGTAGTGAGAGGTATCTAGCAACACATCACTACTACCCATGTCATTGGACTTAGATCATATGGCAACAACTCCTAAACAAGCAACGATGACTCCCATGCATTATATATCCCTTTGCCTAAACTGATATCCTGTCATTGGATTAGTCTCATATTTATTAATCCAATCTATTGGTCATGACTCAAGCAGTATGGCCATACATTCCTGTCATGCACCAATGAGGTGGGGTGCCCCAAAGTGGATATCATACTTCCAATTAAGGAAGGGACAAATCCTACTATTGGTCATCCATGTCTGTACATGACTTATGACATGCCCAATGACAGTCGTTTTGGTCTCCCAATTACGGAGAGACGTAAGACTGCATCAAAGCATATCCATCATCAAATCTAGACATGAATACCTCAAGTCTAAGGATCAATGCAAACCTCTCGAATGTGAGATTGACTTGTTGACTAGACAAGCCAATCCTCACGGTGGGTCACTCCAGTGCATCCAATGCACCTGTATGTCTGCGTTACTGTGCCCCACACCTAACCAGCCCATACACCAGTCTCACATGTACCAAAGCTGTCCCATATATGCTAAGGTACCTTGACTGGGGATAACTTATGAGAATGGATACAACCAAACTCATGGGACATTAATTGTGCAATTCAATACATCAACGCAGGTAAAGCAATCTGCATAATAACGATCATGCCTCAATTGATTATATCAATTCTATCAAAGTACATTCAGATAATGCCGGACCATGTCCATACATTGGTCTATAGGGCATAAATACTAACAAAACAAGCTCCCTTCCTATGATAAGCACTTGTTGAGATAAACAAAATATGTAATGGTCTTACATTGTGAACAAGAGTTTATGGAATGGAAAGTTCTTGTTGAATGAGATAAAAGATTGTTGCTTGATTATTGTGGCCTCTTAGGTGATGAAGTAAAGTAAAGTATATTGTTTATATTGAGAAGGTTATCATCTATTGATCCTGGATACATATTGTAAATTTTTTCAATAATATGAATTGTCATTAATTGAATTATCATCATCTAGGGGTGTGACATTTACTTTTAGGCATAAGAGATGTTGAAGGTACATCTTGTCTTAAGCCCTTTTTTTCATCCATATTTAAAATTTCAAACATTCAAGAAATTATTGCTTTATCACTTGAGAACCTTTGATGTATTTTCCTATTTCACACACTTTTTCAATTGCATGGTCAACCTCCTTTAGACCATCTTGAACAACTAAATTAAGAACATGTGTACAAACCTAATATTAAAAATATGCACCATTACTTTAAAAGGGTTTTGAAACATTAAGCTTTTGCTTTAGCAACCCTACAAAAGTATCATTTGCTGAAGTATTATCTAAAGTGATAGAAAATAACTTGTTCTCAATTCTCTACTCAACTAATAGAAAACTTATTTTCTCAGATAAAGCTATCCCACTATGTGGTGGTGGTAAATATGACAATCCAAGTAATCTCTTATTTAAAACTCATTCTTTATCAATGTAATGTGTAGTAAATGATATATAGCCATCAGTAGCTTTAGATGTTCATAAATCAGATGTTAAACAAATTCTACGATGTACTTCCTAAAGTGCGCACTTCAATTTAGCTTTTTCTCTCTTATACAATTTAAACAAATATGCTTTGATGGTGTTTCTAGTAACAGTAGTGCAATTCTCATGTAAATATAAAAATAATTCTCTAATCCAAAAAAAAACTCTACAAATGATAATGGTAAATTATGTTTGACAATAGCAATAATAAGTAACTCACGAAAGAGTATATGATCAAATACTCATTTTCTCATAGCCAATTCACAACTCAAAATCATTTGACCAATATCTCTTGTATTATTTCTAACAAAAGTTTCAATATGTCTCTTAAAATTTCTCGACTCATACTTACTATCACATAAGAATAAGAACCACATTTCTCAACATGGCTTACCATTAATTATGTTCTTTGCAAGTTCATAATATTGCCACACAATTGGAGTTTTTATTCTCTCACACTTTCCCTTGGCATTCACCATTAGTGTGTATGACCTAAAGACCAAATGTACTATGTAATATTCATTCATTGAATAAAGGCAATTGTCATTATCATGTTCATTGCTATGCTAGCGTTGAAGTATTGGATAATATGATAATGTCCTTAGAGATTGATTTGACTCAATCTCATAAATGAGTTCTTGGTTGAAGTACCTTAGTGGATAAGTTACAACCTTGGTACATGTGAGATTGGTGTGTGGGCTAGTTGAATGTGGGCATCAACATAGACACATAGGTGTATCGAGAAAGATACATTGGACTGACCCACTGTGAAACTATGACTTGGTGTCACAAGTCAAGATTCACAAGTGACAAAAGATGCTCTAGTCTTTAGACCTGAGGTCATTGACACTTACATAAGATAAGTGGCATACTTTGATACAACCTAACACTTCTAAGTAACTGGGGAGTCATAATGGCTGTCATTGGGTATGTCATAAATCATATATGAAGTACGAGTGACCAACAAAGGATTTGCCCCTTCCTTCCCACAGGGAGCTTGATAATCTATGGTCCCCTCGTGGGTGTTTGACTAAGAGTATATGACCATACCCAAGAGATTAGATTTTCTGCTCGAGTCACCCCCACATGATTGGAATAGCAAGTGTGGCACACTCACAAGGGGACTCGAGCATACCCAAGAGATTTTCTACTTGATAATCTAGCATGTATGACCATTCCCAAGAGATTATTAGAAGGCAAAAAAAATTTTATTGTTGATACCTTGCATTTTGGTAGTATTTTCTGATATTATTTTATCTCAAAACATGACATATTATGGTGCTTTTGTATAATATTCAGGCTTATTTTCTTGCTTTATTTAGAATCTTCATCTTTTCTTGGATTTTTGGAAATGTAGGTGAAATCACTCAATTTCTAGAGCTTTTTGGAGAATCTAAAGCCATAGAGTGATTTCTAGTGATGAGACAAGGCTGCATAGCAAATTTGGTGTGAAACGGAGCTTGTCCTGAGATTCATGCCTAGGCCCTAATCACAATCACATGTCGTGATTCGTAAAGTATGCCAAATCCATAGTGCTGTTCATGGCCAGGCCATGATTATAATCACGGGTTGTGATCGCCGCTACATGTTGACCTCCTACTCATTTTTTACTTGATTGATGGCTCTAAAAAATTTAGAAAAATCAAAAAAAATATGGAATAGAAAGCTAAGAGTAAGGCGAAGCGTTAGGGCATAAAGACCCTCTTTTTTGTGATGTTTTGGAGGGAGAAATCAATGGACGAATATGTTAGGACGAGAAGACTAGCGGTAAGGGCTTTTGAAGAGGATTTTGGGGTGATTTCACGACAATTTTTCACCAAACTCGGAGGAAACATTTGCATCATCTTCTCTTACCTCTCCTTAATCTTAGTTTCTAGTTTTATTTGTCGATTTGAGAGATTTGTATCAAAAATCATGGTTGTACTAGCTTAAACTCTTAATCGGAACGCGGATGAAGACTGTTGACTTGATCTACTTTATGAACTGAGTTTATTTGATGATTACGAGTTATTTTAGAGCATATTCTATCTTGTTGTGTAAATTGTATGATTTTACCTTAATCAAGTAATCTTGTGTTTTGGATGCCACGATTCTGACTGCAAGGAGAATCGTGACGTTGGATCTGCTAGATAGGACTTTTAAATTGCTAATACGAAAGTAGTTAGGATTTAATTGAGGGTAACATATTTATCATAAACTTAATGGATCTATTTAAATTGATAAGCCACAAAAGTAGGAGATTGATTTAAGTAGGTACCGGGTTGTGCTATTGAAAGGGGGCAACCTATAGTTTAGGATAAATTCCTTGTGCTACAAGATAACTCATGCATCAATTTATTTCAGTTTAGCTAGATCAGTCAATGTGGTGAATTCCAAAGTCCTAATATCTCTCAAATAGACACACTTTGTGTTTCTATCATTGCTATTTTCCTATTTCATTTATAGTTAAGTTTGATAACCTTATTCCAAAAACACTAAATTTGGATTGCTTAGCTTTTAAATATCAGAATTGTTGGTACTTGACCTAGTTCCATATGGGACTGACATCTTTTATATTATTTCGATAACACCATGCGCTTGCAGTGCATGTCAATTATATATATGAAAGCTTTGTCGCCGCTTAGGTGTTATCGGCTAATAATATATTCCTATGGCTTTGGATAGTAATGATGCTTTGCTAGAGGCCACTCATTGCTTGTGATGATCTATTCAGTTTATAACTACAAACGTCATATGGGACCTATAGGGTCACATACACAAATAGTTGGAGATCACTTTATATCTGGGAGCCTTAGATCGAATAAAGGATTAATTCGAGTGTATTTGGATAATTGAACATGTTAGATCAGAGCAAGATTGAATGGATGGATCATATGATTTGATCTGCAACAAGAATGGGGTAGGCACCCCATTCCCATGATCTGGAGAAGCTAATTGGGCTTCAGGTCTAATAAGAGATAAGCTATAGGGCCTAGGGTGCCTATAAGACTTGTATAGGAGGCTTCGAGCATGGATAAGCTCTAGATGGAGCTCATTGGACTTAGAGCCCAATGAGGGCTGGACCAAGAGGTGCATAGGCCATGGGTCCAGCAAGAGAGGCATGAGAAGAATAGATCACTTTATTGGGCCAAGAGCTCAATAAACCAAGGGGTGGACGACTACACTCTGTAAAAGAGGAAGCAAGAGCTTTCATCCCTAGCCCAAGCCCAGGCGCCTAGCCTTGGCTCCTAATGGAGGCACCTACAAGAGGTGCCACTTCCATAATGTGGGTTCCTATGTGGCTGGCCAAGCAAGACATGGTTGCCTTGACACAAGGTGATTGGGGGAAGTGATTTAGCCTTCATTGGAAAGTCTTCCCCTCTCTTCCTTATCTAGGCGCATGGATTAGTCAACTATGCTAATAGAGGAGGCATCTGGCTTTGTATAAATAAGCAGGCAAAGGTCTAGCCACAATACATAACACAACTCTTCTCTCCTCTCTCTATGTGGACGACGCCCTTCTCCTCTCTCTGTGCTCGTCACACTCCTCCTTAGCTATGAGCACCAAGGCCGGGTCTCTATTTCTAAGGTTAGCACTAAGCGCAAAGTGGGGTAATCTTCAAGGGGTCGCTATGTGGATATCAGTAGAGGGTGAACACTTAAGCGCTTATAGCCATCAATGTCAAACATGCTTCAAAGGTAAAATTATGGTAATGTCCCTTAGCTCATCTCGCATGGATCCTCTTGGTATTGGGAAAAATTATTTTATGCAATTTTTTTGCTATGTATTTTCTATCCACCTATAATTTTTTTTCCCAACATTCACATTCTCACCTCAATTGCCTCATTGAGCTCCTTTTTATCTTTTTTTTAATTAATTAGAGTATTATCCATCATTACCTAATGTCTTGAATTTATATAGTATTTTTACTAGACTTTTATATAGAATCTTTTTTATATCTATCATGTTTTTACTTATTTTAACTTAAATTCTTTTGATTGTTCGAAATCTTCATCCCATTTTGTTTTTGTTGCATTTAAAGGGAAACGATCATATTTTGATAGATTTTGAAGAATCTAAGTGCATAGATGAATTATACAAGTTAAGACAAAGCTATCCATCAAATTTCATAAAAATCAGAACTTGTTTGGAAATTACAACTTGCCTCTGATTTCCATCACGGTCGTAATTTCTAGAAGACACAAAAATAATTATGGCCTGCTTGTGATATTTATCACGGCCGTAATTTCCTTGGTACAAAATTCCAGAATCCACAGAAAGAATTACGGCCTACCCGTGATTATTTTCATGGTCATGATTTCATCGAAGATTATCCACAGAAAGAATTACAGTCTGCCTGTGATTTTTAACACGGCCATAATTCTTAAAGGTTCTCTTGACAATATTCACAGAAAGAATTATAGCTGCCCGTGATTATTTTCACGGCCATAATTCTTTCCGCCTATATCAAAATTAACTCGGTTTCTTGCTCAAATTGGCTCATTTTCAAGCCAACTTTTGGGAAAAACCTAATTGGATGATGGAGAACTATACAAAGGAGCTTAGGAAATATTATTGAAACTTTTTTAGGCAGATTTTTAGGCAAAATCAATAAAGGGGCAAAATCTAGGGCGCCTGACGGCGGAAGGCGTTTCTTCACTAGAAAACTCTATTTTTCCGACCGATTGGCGTCGACCTTCACGAGGGAGCTTTACACTTCATCCTCCTTGTTGATTTCTATTTTTATTTGCCAAATTTGTAATTAAACATGGATTTGTACAATGTTGACATGATCACCATGTCAGCATAAACTTCTTCTTCAGGACAAAGGGTGTAACCCTCTATGTTTTCATGACTAAATTATTGATTTCCATCTTTTGAAGTAATTTATTTGTGTTGGATTCAATTATTATTGAGTTTATTTACATGTTGATTACTGGCCATAATTTGCATGTCTAAGACATCGCAAGAAGTACTAAAAGATGAATTGCGACGTCGGATCTACAATATTTAGACAGGTTGATTTGATCACAAAAGTAGTTTGAATTGACATGAGGGATTTTATAGATTTGATAAGAACTCAATGTTTATTTTGAGTTAGCAACCACAAAAGTAGGGGATTAACTCAGATAAACATTGGGTTGTACCACAGAAAGGGGGCAATCTGTACATTCGGATAAATCCTCTTCAGCATAGTAAATCCCTTCTTAAGATATATTTTGTTATAAAATTCATAAAACATAGTGTGGTGAACCCAAAAGTCCTAAATTTCCATCAATTGATTACAACCTATTTGTGTTTTCACTTTCTTTAAAACAAAATTAAACCCTTTTTCGAATCATCTAGGTATTAATCCTAAGATAAGTTGGTACTTGGTCATTGGTCTCTGTGAGATAGATATTTTTATTGCTTCGGTAGACCGTGCACTTGGGGTACTACCATTAAGTTTTTGGCACCGTTGCTAGGGGCCAATTTCGCCAATATTGACTCAATCGAAGGATTTCTAGACTAGACTTTTATTTTCTGCGTTTTTGATTTATTCAATTCTATTTACTCTATTTTTGAATACATTGCCTGTCTTCCATCTTAGTTCTAACTGATGATCATTTATGCCCAGGTGTTCAGGAAGCTATTTGTGGAAGATCCCAAAATTGAAAGAACATTATGTTTCTACAGAAAGCAACTAGCAAAAGAAATTTTACATAAGTCTAAGATGGAAGGACAAAGATCATTAAAGGATTTTGCTGCCCCGAACGTGCAAGGGATTCACTCCAGCATTGCTCGCCCTAGCATTGAGGCAAATGATTTTGTAATCAAGCCATCTCTACTTTCCATGGTTCAGTAGAACTAGTTTGGAGGCTTACCGTATGAGGACTCTAATATGCATCTTTTAATATTTCATGAATATTGCGATACGTTGAAAATGAATATTGTTTCTAATGATGCTTTGCGACTCAAGACTTTTTTCCTTTCTCTGTCAGGGACAGGGCTCATGCATGGCTTCACTCTCATCCACAAGGTTCCATAATAACTTAGGAGCAATTGCCGAACGCCTTCCTAGCAAAATATTTTCCCCCAAGTAAGACTGCATAGCTTAGAAACCAAATAATGAGTTTTGTTCATAAAGATGGAGAATCGCTATATGAGGCGTGGGACTAATTTAAATAACTTCAGAGAATGTGTCCACACCACAGCCTCAACAAGTGGGTAATTATTCATGCATTCTATAATGCATTAAATTACAATACTCATATGACAGTTAATGCTGCTGCCGGTGGCACAATAATGAATAAGAGTGTGGAGGATGTGATAAATTTATTTGAGGAAATGGCTTTAAACCATTATCAGTGGACAAGTGAGAAAGGGCCATCTTCCAAGACACGAGGTAGGTATGATTTAGATGCTATTACTTTGCTGGCTGCTAAAGTTGACTCTCTTACTCACAAAATTGATTCTTTGAATTTAAATCCAACATCTATTAACTCTGTTTTGTGCGATATTTGTGGTAATGCAGGACATTATAAACAAGAATGTTAGTTGGGAATATCCACATAGGGCAAGTGCAACTCGGATCAAGTTACTACTATTGGGAACTATAATTTCAGACCTTAAAATGACCCATACTCGAGCACTTACAACCCTGGGTGACGAAACCATCCCAATCTCTCTTACAGGAACAATCAGAACCAAGCACCTCAAGGAAATAATCGATCACCCCCTAGCTTCCAACAGAGACAGTATAATCAACCTCAAGCTCCCCAGAAGTCGAACATGGAGATACTACTTGAGACTTTTATTGCTACTCAGACCAAACAAAAAGAGGATTTCAAGCAAGAATTTAGACAGGTCAGCGAGTCTGTCAAGAATCGAATATCCAAGGTGGATTCTATGAAAACTCATTAGAGGATGTTGGAGACTCAGATAGCTCAGCAGGCTAGCTCTTCAAGTAGACTGATAGGAAGACTACCGGGGAAACCAAAGGCAAACCCACGTGAGCAATGCAATGCCATTACAATGCGCAGTGGGAAACAATTAGAAGAGCCACGGGCACATGACGCAACGCCAGAACAAGAGGTGTAGAATTATGAACCCACTAAGCTGTAGGGAAACAAAGGCGAATCATCTTCATAAGAAAGGGTACCACCACCTCCCTACAAACCGCCAATTCCCTTTCCTCAAAGATTGGCGAAGGCTAAACTTGATAAGCAATTTAGAAAATTTCTGGAGGTACTAAAAAAGCTTTACATTAATATTCCTTTCACTGATGCATTGTCATAGATGGCTTCATATGCCAAGTTTTTGAAAGAGATATTGTCCAACGAGAGGAAGTTGGAAGAGCATGGAACAATCGCACTCACTGAGAAGTGATCCTGCCGCAGTGTTGAAGTCTTGGATTATGCATTACCAATGACTATTGATTCTAGGATGGAGAAGGATCCGCTCGAAGTGTGCTTGACTAAAGGTGATTGTAGTGATGAAGAAGAAGAGGTAAATTCTTACTCTGCGTTGTTAAATTCTACATCACCACTTGAGAGCAAAAAGTTGAAGGAAGAACACTTGAGTACTACAAAAGGTAAGCCCAACAAAGAGAAAAAAAAAATGAATTTAAATCTCTTCCAAGCAACCTCAGGTATGAATTTCTAGGAGAGAACTCTACTCTTCCGATTATTATTAATGCTAATCTTGATGAATCTCAAACTGCCAGGTTTTAGAGGAACTTCGGCAACATAAGAAGGTAATAGGTTACACCCTCAATGATATTAAAGGTATTAATCCTGTTGTTTGTATGCATAGGATATTTCTAGAAGAGGGGAGCAAGCCATCAATTGAATACCAGAGCAGGCACAACCATCGAATCATCAGGAAGGATTATCAAGAAGGAGACCTTGTTCTACTTTTTAACTTTAGATTAAGACTCTTTCCCGAAAAACTTAGAATAAGGTGGTCGGGGCCTTTCAAGGTTGTTAAAGTTTATCCATACAGAGATATTGAAATTTGGAGTGAAGGAACAAGGAATTTCAAGATTAATGGTCAACGCTTGAAGCATTATTATGTATTCGAGTCCATCAAGGAAGGCGTCAACCAAAAGCTTTCAGATCCTCCACCTCCAGCATGATGATGATGATCTTCAGTCGAGCTAGCAACTTTAAACTTAGTGCTTCTTAGGAGGTAACCCAAGCACTCTCACTTTAATTTTTATCATTTGCTCTTTATTTTTGTACTTATTCTCATATTTTTATGTACTTTTTACATCAATATGGTCATCATAGAAGCTTTCGCAAAAATTATGGCCAGGCTGTAATTATTATTACGGCCATAATGTTGTTTGCACTATTCATCCTTATGAAAGAGAAACTTTCACGGGTGGGGTGTGATTTCTATCACACCCGTAATTTTGGATGAATTGTTTATCTTTACGAAACATAAGTTTTTACGGTAGGGATGTAATAATTTTAGCACCCGTGACTTAAAAAAATGTTAGTTTGGATGTATTCTGATTAGCGTCATATGTGGACACTATGCTCACCTTGGATTGTGGATATTATGTGTTTTGTGGATGCATTTTATTTTTTTTCTAATGATACATGGTTTTCTATATTCTTGAATGATGTGTATTGTTCATATACCAATGCTTGTGAATAGATTTATGCTTCTGGTGTTGAATTTATTTCTTCAATATATATCTTCTCATTTTGATTTTTCATCAATTGTTCATAAGATTTTGGTAAGTATATTGTTTAAGGAATGCGATTTGAGAGTGAAACTTCCTTTTCAAATAAGGTTAGTATATGAATATAAGTTTTTTGAATTGATGATTGGATGATTAGCTTTGTATATGATCGATCTATTGTGTTATTTGTTGGGAAGAAAGAATTTAAAATCTAGAAATAAAAAAAAGGACTCCTCTGCTTGGCACTGCGAAAAATTGGTAATGGTACCGAAGACATGGGTTGAAGTCTAAAAAAAAGGAAAAAGTAGAAATAAAAGTATTTATCTATATGGGTACATGCCAAAGAAAAGTTATTTGACATTAAATCCGCTATCTTTAGTAATGAGTCACAACTCCGCTAGCTTAATGATATGAGTTTTATTACATCGGCTATGTGGTTAGTGTACTCTAAATTCGTCACCAGAAAAAAAGGTGGTAAATGATTTAGAGAATGTCAAAATAAAAAAATAAATATAGAAAAAGATTTTGGAAGTCTTATTCCTATAAACAAAAATATTGTAGTATTGAACTGAATACAAGGTGAATTCATGAGATCGAGATTCAGATTATTATGTATGTTGCAAATTTTATTTGTTTTGGACTGTGAATCTTAAGGATTAAATTCTAAGAACGGTCTACTTTTCTGGAATCTTGTGTGACATGAGTTAGAAATCTTTAAATGAATGATTATATTTTAGAAGTTTATTTTTCATAAGTAAGTTATACTTTACAGCATAGTTCTTTGGCTTATTTATTTGCTTGAGAACAAGCAAAATTTTAAGTCTAGGGAGATTTGATATCTTGGATTTATATATTATTTTGACTATACTTTTATACAGGATCTCTTTTATATCTATCAAGTTTTTACTTATTTTGATTTAAATTCTTTTATTTATTTGGAATCTTTACCCCTTTTTGTTTTTGTTGCATTTCAGAGAAAAATGACTATATTTTGATAGATTTTGTAGAATCTAAGTACGTAGATGAATTCTACAAGCTAAGACGAAGCTGCCTATCAGATTTCATGCAAATCGGAGCTTGTTTTGAAATTATGGCCTGCCTGTGATTTTCATCATGGTCGTAATTTCTAGAAGACACAGAAAGAATGATGGCTTGCTAGTGATAGTTATCACCGCCGTAATTTACTTGGTACAAAATTCCAGAATCCACATAAAAGAATTACGACCTGCACGTGATTATTTTCACAGCCATAATTTCATCGAAGATTATCCACAGAAAGAATTATAGCCTGCCCGTGATTTTTATAATGTCTGTAATACTTAAAGGTTCTCTTGACAATATTTATAGAAAGAATTACGGCATGCCTAATGACTCCAAAATTTGTAGTAAATTTTATGTCATTTCATAGATCTTTTTGTGTCATATTCATACTACTTTGCCTATTTTTATGCTTTTTTTATCAAATACTGTGGAATCCATACTCTTTTTGGTTTTTGATGATTTTCAGGTAAAAAGGCACGATTTTCAGGCATTTTCAAGCAATTCTAGATGCATGAATGAATTCCCACCATCAAGAGAAGATTACATGTCAAATTTCATGCAAATTGGAGCTTCACAGCAAATTACGGCACTACTATAATCTAAATTATGGTACCGTGGTTTCACTGCACTTACAGAAGAAACCATGGTACGGCCGTAATTTTTGAGTGCTGCCGTATTTTGGGACGATTTTGAACAGAAAGTTTCGGAAGAATTACGGCACTGCCGTAATGGATTTCACGGGCCGTATTTCAAGTCAAATTTTCACCCGAAAGATTTGACAAAAATACGGCACTGCCGTAATGGATTTCACGGTACCATAATTCCAGATGATTTTTGTATCGAGAACTTTGCTGAAATTACGGCACTGCCATAATAATTATTACGGCCGCAATTCTATTCCTGGCACATGATTCTTCCGGATGGTTTGAAGCCCAATTTTTGCACGATCGATTGCGGACGATCTAGGCCATAAATTGAAGATCCATAAGAAGCAAAAGAGGAGCTTTTTGAGAGGAAAAGACACACAATCAAAAAGCCCTAATTTTCATCCGCCACATAGAGAGAAATCAAGATTCTCACCGTCGCCCTAGGTTTTGCCGCCGGGAAACATATAGCACATCTCCGGCATGAAATTTGAAGGGAAGCTGCGCCTAGAGGAGGAGAAGATACTCCAAAAGTTTTAGAGTGAAAGGAAGCTGATCGGAGGAGAAATCAATGGATTATTGTATTCTTTTCAAGATGCTAGTGATTTAACGTAGAAATTACGGCTGTAATTTTTATTACAACCGTGTTGTGTTTAGTAATTTCTTCCTTTTGTTCGATTTTTGATCCCTCTGAACCATGGATTATTGTATTCTTTTCAAGATGCTAGCTTAAACCTTTTGGGACATGGGGGTGCAATCCCCCTTGAATTTTAATGACTAGATGATTATTATTTTCGTCATGATAATCATTGTTATGATAATTCTGCTTTTGTGATGATTTGTCTTTAATTCTCCATAGATTTATATTATCATACATGTTTTAGAGTTTTCACAATATGGACTGAAAAGTGATTTGCTTGAGAACTTGGAACCCTAAAATTGAATGCTAGGAACTTACCGTAAGAAATTAGGTCTGTTCTTATTTCTCAAATTTTAATAGTATAATTGCCATGTTTGATAATATTGATCTAGGATTGAGTTATTGTGATAAACATGATGATTACTGCGAGAAATTGAGTAATTGGTTTGTTGGAGAACCCTAAGCAGAATATATGAAAACTATTGTACTAAAATATGTAGTTAGAATTCAGATGCACGAAAGAGATCCTTGAGTTCTTCGTTAATGATTTATAGTTTTCTTATGAGATGACTGACTTAGAATTCGGATGCACGAGAGTGATCCTTGAGTTCTTTGCCGATGATTCACTTATCTTCAGCATTGAATAGATCCTGCGCGAAAGTAAGGATCGGTTCTTTGTATAATTATTTGCACGAAGTGAGATAATTCTACTATGAAGTGAATTATATCTTTATCATAATAAGATTTGACTGACAACCTCTTATATCTAGTCATTGAAATCAAGATGGATGAAACCCTAGTCCCAGTTTCTCTCTGATTATCTTTTTTGTGTGTTTTCGATCATTGCTCTACTATTATTCGGTTGCCTAGATAGCAAGAACTCAATTATTTGGTACTTGACAACGAGGTCTCTGTGGTTCGATATCTTTCTTTATTACTTCGAGTATCTGTGCACTTGCGGAATACAACAAGTTTTTGGCGCCGTTGCCGGGGACCTTGGTTTTTTATCAATATTGAAGATATTAAAAGTATTGCTAGACTAGGTTTTGTTTTCTATTTATTTTCTATTTTTTTCGTTCTTTTCCGTTCTCTTGAAATCATTTGATCTATCTACTTTGCATGCGCAGGAATCTTAGATCAGGAACTCTTGTACCTTTTGATCCTGAGATAAATAAAACTCTTAGACTATGCAGGAAGCTTAGATTTGAAGAAAGTCAACAAGAGGAAGAAGTGACCATGGCAGAACAAAGATCACTTAGGGACTATGCACCCCCTAATCCACGAGAGATTCACTCTAGTATTGCTAGACCAGTCATAGAGGCTAACAACTTTGAAATCAAGCCTGCTTTCTTATCTATGATTCAACAGAACTAGTTTGTAGGATCTCCTCTTAAAGATCCTAACCAACACCTTTCTTTGTTTCTTGAACTTTGTGATACAATTAAAATAAATGGTGTTTCTAACAATGCATTAAAACTGAGATTGTTTCCTTTTTCTCTTAGGGACCGAGCGCAATCTTGGCTTCAAGCACAACCTACCAGTACCTTCACCACATGGGAGCAATTGTCCGATGCCTTCTTAATGAAATACTTTCCACCAAGCAAGACCATCCAAATGAGAAACCAGATTTCAAGCTTTGCACAAAGGGATGGTGATTCTTTTAGCAAGGCATGGGAGCGATTCAACGATTTACAACGGAAGTGTCCTCACCATGACATTGAAAATTGGGTTTTAATTCATACTTTTTACAATGATTTGCTTTATAATACCAGACTAACAATTGATGCTGCTGCAGGAGGAGCTCTAATGAGCAAAACCATTGATGATGCTTTCAAGTTGCTAGGGGAGATGGCTTTAAATCATAACCAGTGGACTTCAGAGAGAGGAGTGTTTTATAAACCTTCCCAAGGTAAGAATGAAAGTGATGGTTGGCGCACCTTGGCAGAAAAGGTAGACTCTTTGTGCAACAGATTTGATTCTTTTAAAATGCAAACTGCTGTTGTTTCTTCATCTGTTGTTTGTGATATATGTGGTAACAATGGTCATATCTCTGAAGATTGTAAAGTCATTGCTAGTCAGGATAGTGAACATGTTAATGCATTAGGGAATTTTAATCAAAGTAGAAACAATGATCCTTATTCTAGTACTTACAACCCTGGATGGAGAAGTCACCCTAACTTATCTTGGAAAAATAATAACAATGTATGGGACAAACTGAAAATAGAGGATACTAACAAAAACCAAATCAAAGTCAAAACTCAAATCAGAATTCAAACATTGAGTCCATGCTAGAAAAATTTATAACTAATCAAAATCAGTTCATGCAAAATCAAAACAAAGAAATTGAAGATCTTAAGGGAATGGTTAGTCAATTAGCTTCTCAAGTAGGATCTTTAGCAGCCCACAACAAAATCTTGGAAAATCAAATAGCACAACAAGCTAGTAGTTCTTACATACCCCCTGGAAAGTTACCTGCTAAACCGGAGTTGAACCCTAGGGAGCACTATAATGCTATCATCACTAGAAGTGAGAGACAATTAGAGGAACCCAAAGGGAAAGTTGTGAACAATGAAAAAGAGCCTAATGATGATCATGATGATGAATTAGAGTTAGAAAAATCTTCTGTATATGAGCAAGCCCAAGCTAGTTTGCCACCTAAAAAGGGTGATGAACCAAAAGGTGATGAGCCATGTCAAAATGATGCTTCTAAACCTAATTTACCTACACCTTATTGACCACCTATACCCTTTCCTCAAAGGTTAGTGCAAACAAAATTAGACAAACAATTTGGCAAATTTCTTGAAGTGTTGAAAAAGCTTTACATTAATATTCCTTTTACTGAAGCATTATCTCAAATGTCATCATGTGCAAAATTCTTGAAAGAGATCTTGTCTAACAAAAGAAAAATGGAGGACTATGGTACTGTGGCTTTAACAGAAGATTGTAGTGCTATTATCCAGAATAAATTGCCACCAAAACTAAAGGATCCAGGTAGTTTCTCTGTACCTTGTTCTATTGGAAGCATGTCTTTTAACCGAGCCTTATGTGATCTAAGAGCCAGTGTAAGCTTAATGCCTTTATCTATTTGTAGGAAACTAGACATTGGAGAGCTTAAACCAACATCCATATCTTTACAGCTCGCTGATAGCTCGGTAAAGTATCCTATTGCCATTGTAGAGAATGTTCCAATCAAGGTAAGCAAATTTTTTATACCTGCAGATTTTGTAGTCCTTCACATGGAAGAAAATCATAAAAATCCTATCATCCTTGGTAGACCCTTTTTGGCTACAGCAGGAGCACATATAGATGTTAAGAAAGGAAAAATCACCTTTCATATCTGTGAAAATTTAATTGAGTTTGATCTTACTGATTCTTTGAACAAACTTTCATATTCTGGATCGTGTTGTAGTGTCGATATAGTAGATGATGTTGTCATTAATGTTCATAATTTATTTGATGAATCCTCTAATATTGAAGCTGACATTTTTTCTAAGGATGTGGATAGAGGAATTCAGGAGAAAAGAGATTCAAATTCTGAAAATAAGAAGAAGAAAAGGAAACTCAAGATTATTTGATAAAGGAAAGAAATTCTTGAGTAAATTTGGACATTGTTTCATGAATGAGCCTTATGTGATTCAAAGTGATGCTCAACTCAAAGAAAAATCAGAGTGGAAATTGAAGAAATCAAAATCAATTCTAAGTGGAGAAGGGTCAAGCTAAAGACCTTTAAATTAGTGCTTCTTGGGAGGCAACCCAAGCATTCTAACTTTAGTTTATTCTTTTTATTGTCACTTTTTGTTTTTAGAACGAATTTTTCTTTTCTTTTTGTAGGTAAAGCAAGTTTTGACGCAAATTACGGCACTACCGTAATGCACATTATGATACCGTAATTCCAATCTGTTTCCAACTAGAAAGTTGAGAAGCAATTACGGCACTACCGTAAGAATTTTCACATGCCGTATTTTGTAACCAAAATTCTCCCGAGAGTTTTTAACATTTTACGGCACTGCCATAATAATTCTCACAGCGCCGTATTTTGGAGCTGATTTTTTTTTTTTATTTATTTACTTACCTAAATAAATAAATAAAAATTTTACAGCACTACCGTATTCAATATAGTGGTACCATAATTTTCATCTGTTTTCAACCCGAGAGTTTTCACGTTTTTACGGTAGTACCGTAAATTTTTATACGGTACCGTATTTTCAGTCAAAATTTGACCGGAAAGATTTCATATTTTTACGGCACCACTGTATTTGTTTTACGGCCCATGTTTTTTCAATCCGTCAAAATACGGCACTGCCGTAATGGTTTTTACGACCGTAATTTTGTTTTTAGACGCGATTCCTGTGCCATTTTTTAGGGTTTTCTGGGCCATGTTTTAGGGTTTCTCACTCGTTTTCGCTCGTTCTTGCACCGACCCTCGACCTCCGACCTTCTCCGACCATCAGAGCTCGCCGGCGACTCTTCCCGCCTGATTTTCGCCGCCGATCTGGTACTCGCTCGCCCGATTTCTCTAATTTTGCGAGTTTCATGAATTTTCGCCCCTTTCTTTGTTTTTCCTCATTTCTTGGTCGATTTCAGAGATTTTTGTTTGCAAATGCTTCCTAAAGGGTAGGTGACCCTTCCTAGTTCGTTTCTAGAGATTTTGAACTGATATGTAGAGTGTATTGAGCAAGATTGAGCTTAAACGCCTGATTTCCACCCTGTTTTTCCTCCCAGTTCTCCATTGTTCTAATTTTTGGGTTTTAAGCTATGATTTAATTGACATTACTCGTAAGACATTCTGTTAGAGAGAAATTTCTGAAATTGAAAGTGATAGATTACATTGAATTGCTATTTGCTATATTGTATTGCACTCTTAGCTTGCAGCTTGTGTGGAAAATTGAAGAATGGCCCCTAAGACTAAACAAGTAGTTTCAAAGAGAAGGGGAAAAGGACCAACTACATCCTCCACAACACCAAATCCTTATGGCATCATCTTTAGGGATGAAATTCAAGAAGAAAGATACAACAAGTTGGTGGAGAGAAGGGTGGTAAATACAAAGTATGCTGATAAAAGAACCTTGGAAACACTTGGATTGTATGAGGATGTGTTTTGAATGTTTGAGCAAATCAAAACTCAAAGATTTTTTCAGATGACACCATATACCTATTTGCCACTTGGTTTGGAATTTTTGAGTAGCTTGAATGTGGACCTACGAGAGTTTTCCAATGGATCTGCTAAAGGAGAAGTTACATTCAGACTAGCTAATGTTGAGAGGAAGTTAACTTTGAGAGAAATCAGATCTATCTTTCATTTGGGTTCTAGAGGGTATACCCAAATACCAATTGGGTTTATAGAGAATGTGTTTTGGAATCAGATTACCCACGAGACCCATTTTTCTACTATTTCTGCTAGAGCTTCAAGAATTATGAATCTATGTATAAAGTATGTTTATAGAGTTCTTGCCCACACAGTTTTTGGCAGAGGAGATAGTGATGGCATAGTCCATCAAACTGAGCTTTACTTTCTATGGAGGATGCTTAATGGAGTAGTAGTGGATGTTGCCTTCTTTTTGATGAAGCACATGGATAAAGTGGCTAGAGCAAAGAAGGGCACCATCGTAATAGGGGGGCTGATTACCCCTATAGCCCTACATCTAAATGTTGAGCCCTATGGGGTAGAAGTGGCAAGGGGGAATGCAAGGCTTGATCTTAAGTCATGCATGGCTATGAAGATGATAGTTAGAGAGGGGGATGTTGATGACACCGAGATTTATAGTAAATTTCATGCCATTTTATATATCTTTTCGTGTCATATTTATGAACTTTTGTTTGTTTTTAAGCATTATTTGTTAAATATTATGGAATCTACACAATTTCTTATTTTTCATGAATTTTAGGTTAAAAGTGCCATATTTTGATGGATTTTGGAAGATCTGAGCGTACCAATGGATTCCAGACGTCGAAACGAAGCGCCCGCCAATTTTCATGCAAATTGGAGCAAGTTTGAAAAATACACCCTGGGTGTAATGGATATTACGGGTGTAATTTTCTGCCCAAAATATAGCACTGCCATAAGAAATAACACGGGCCGTAATTTAGAGCAATTTCCAACCAGAAAGTTCAGTTGAAAATATGGCACTGCCGTTTTTTAAATACGGTACTGTAATTGTAATCTGGACACACGAGTTTTTCAGGCCAATTCTTGCGCGGACCATATCGTTTGATCCAGAGCTCCAAATTGAGATCTGAAAGATGTTCTGGACTCACCTTTAAGAGGCGAAGACGTACAAAATATAAGGAAGAACTTTTATCCAGTATCGAGAGAGCAATCAACAGAGAGGCAGCTAGGGTTTGGCCTCATTCCGAGAGGTGTAGAGGGCATCTCAGGCTGTGATTTTCTTGTAGAAGCTTCGCCTGGAGGAGAGGAAGACACTACAGAAGTTTTAGAGCATTTGGAGTCCTATCGGAGGAGGAATCAACTAAACAGCAGTGACAGCGCTGTTCATCGAAGCAAATTACGGCTATAATGGATTTTACAACCGTGTTGTAACATTGTTTCTCCTTTCTTTTTATTTTCTGATCACTCTAAAACTATGATTTATTGTATCTCCTCCTTCATGCAAGCTTAATACTATTTTGGGACATGGGGTGTAATCCCCTTGATTCTTAATGATTAGATAACTCTTCTATTTTCGTCATGATAATTTTTGCTATGATAATTTTACTTTTGTGATGGATTGTTCTTAGACTCTCTATAGATCTATGTTATTAATCATGTTTTTATAGTTTTCGCTATTGACTGAAAGGTAATTGCTTGAGAACTTGGAACCCTAGAATTGCATGTTAGGATCTCTTCCTTAGGTTAGATCTAATTTGATCTGTTCTAGTAGATTAATTGCATGATAGTAATATGAATCTATGGATCGAGTCTATTTATCAAACGTGGAGATCTTGCACGAAAGTGAGGATCGGAACGTTGGAGATCCATGAGTAAAACTAGTGTTGAGGCTCGGATGCACGAAAGTGATCCTTAAGATTCCACTAGAGATTATCAACCTAGAATTCGGATGCACAAAAGTGATCTTGAGTTCTTTGATTGATGATTTACTTATCTTTAGCATTGGGACAGATCTTGCGCGAAAGCGAGGATGTTAGGGTATGCCCTTAAGGCTAATGTTTGAGGCCTTGGGCTATTTTCAATATCATGTATAAACAATATATATGTTTTTGAAGGCATTCGTTGTTATTCAGATTGTTACATAATTTGCCGCTATATGTATACTTCTGAGTAATGTCTCAATGATGTTCAGTTTAGCTGACATTCAGTATTGTCCTTGTAGGACCCCTTTCAAGAGGGGGGCGAAACCCTATTGGTGGCGCATGTATAAATTTCGCATGGAAGCTAGGGTTTCAAGAGATCTTAATATCGCATATGATCAACTTTCATACATTAGAAATAACAAGAGAAGGATCCATACCATCGCCATCTCTTGGATGGTGTCTTGGAAGGAGAGAGCAAGAGAGATCTCCTCCAAAGGTGACGCACACAATTGATGTCGCCTACTTTTCTTTGGTGCTCCTTGTGCTAGCAAGGCTCCAAGAAGTGCTTGTCGAATGGAAGGGAAGGAGACCTTCTTTGCTTGGCGATTTCTTGCTCCTTCTTTCGTCCACCTTCACTACACAAGATGAATGCTTGAGGCGACGAGAGAGCGAGATGCGAGCAAGAGTGTAACGCAACTCATGAACGTGGAGGCATTTTTCTATCTTGGAAACGCATCTTCCAAAAATAGCAAAACCATAAGTTCATGCGTTCATGCGATCATGAACAAACCGCATTTACCTCTTCTCTTTGAACCATGCACTCAACCCATGAGCCGGTTCAATTTTATTTGGCTCAATGACCAAATAAACCAAGCGACTTAGCCTAGATCACAATTGAACCCTAAGGTTCATGATCTGACCGTTGATCTCTTGATGCTTCTGATCTCACCGATCTAGCATCTATTCGCTCAATCGAAGCTTACCGATCTGAAGCCCTAATCAATCAAACATGATCAGACTAGATCTCACTTACAATCAGAGATTAAATCCCTTTAAACTGAACCCAAACAATTCAGTCCACACGATCTGACTTAAGTAAGCCATATCATCAAATTGTGCGACCCTGAGGGTTTCCTTCAATGTCGGTAACGATAACTCATGTTATCACGATCAGTGAGGGGTATCTAGCAACACATCACTGTCTCCCGATATAAAGAAAAGAGTCTTCCAAGACTACACCCAAACCACAGCACAAGTGTGAATCAACTCACAAGGCATGCATATTTCTTTTGCCACTGGATGTTCTTATTGGACAAGCGTGTCAAGCTTGTAACTCCAATATGATGAGCATGATTAGATCAGATGAACATAGTCACCTGGGTATGGCCATACACTATTCTCAATCATCTCATCCAGGGGGCCCCTTTAGAACATCACACTCCTTAAACAAGGAGACGGCAATCCTTTATCTATCACTAGTGCCCTAACCTGACTCAAGCTCATTATCCAAGATAATCTATAATCATTATGTTTCAAATGATATTGAACTACCTCAAAACAATGACAATCATCATTTAGAAAACACAAGTGATCTCAAGTCAGAGGAAATGTGCCACTTGTTACATTCAAGGATTATTCACATTGTGATAAGCAATTGAATATCCTAGTAGGGTCTGTCCAGTACATCCAATGCACCCATGAGTCTACATCTTATTCCATGCTCGAAGCATCCTATAAGATTAGAACACATATTAGTCTTAACCATATCAAGGCTGTCTCATGTTCACCAAGATATCTCGACTAAGGACTTTACTGCATGTCAGCCTAGCTGAACAGCATTGAGACATTATTCAGAAGTACACTTATTGCAGCAGACAATGTAACAAACTGAATAACAACCATGCCTTTATAAACATAAGAGTTTATTACATGATACTGCTACATTCCCAAGGCCTCAAACATTAGCCTTAAGGGCATACCCCAACAGTCCTTAGTCGAGATATCTTGGTGAACGTGAGACAGCCTTGGTATGATTGAGACTAATATGTGTTCTAATCTTATAGGATGCTTCGAGCATGGAATAAGATTTAGACACATAGGTGCATTGGATGTACTGGACTGACCCTTCTCAGGATATTCAATTGTTTGTCACAATGTGAATAATCCTTGTATGCAAGCAAGTGGCATATTTCCTCTGACTTGAGATCACTTGTGTTTCTAAGTGATGATTGGCATTATCTTGAGGTAGTTCCATATCATTTGAAAGATAATGATTAAGGATTACCTTGGATAGTGAGCATGAGTCATGTTAGGATACTTGTGATAGATATAGGATTGCCTCTCCTGGTTGGAGTGTGATGTCCTAAGGGGGCCCTATGGATGAAATGGTTGAGAATGTGTATGGCCATACCCAGACGACTATGTTCATCTGATCTAACCATTTTCATCATGTTGGAATCACAGGCTTGACACGCTTGTCCGACGAGAACATCCAGTGGCAAAGGGAAACATGTATGCCAAGTGAATGAGATTCACACTTATGCTGTGGTTTGGGAGTAGTCCTAGAAGACTCTTTCCTTCATATTGGAAGACAGTGATTTGTTGCTAGATACCTCTCTCTGGTCGTGATAACGTAAGTTATCGTTACCGACATTGAAGGAAACCCTTAGGGTCGCACAATTTGATGATATGGCTTACTTATGTCAGATCGTGTGGACTGGAATTATTCTAGTTCAGTTTAAAGTAATTTAAGCTCTGATTAAAAGTGAGATCTAGTCTAATCATGTTTGATTGATTAGGACATGTGATCGGTAAGCTTTGATCGGAGGATTGATGCTTGATCGTAAAGATCAGGGGTTCAATATGATGTGTGGTTAGATCTTGAGCCATTTGGTTCAAAGAAGATTATAACCAGGGCTGGTTTGATTTGGCGCTTGAACCAAATTGAGATTGAACCGGTTCACTTGTGAACGGATGGTTCAATTCAAACAGGAGTTTTCGATCATTTAAAGGGGAGTTATGGAGGGAGTTACATATTCGGTTCTTACCATATGTGGTGGCCGAATTTTCCCTTTTGGGGATCCACGGTTTCTCGCTTCCTCCTCTAGCTTTTCTCCTCTCTTCGCTCTCTCGTGTGGATCATCTTCACGCAAGGAAGAGAAGTTCGACCAGCCAAGGGGACACACATCATCCTTTCCAAGAGTCGATCAAGACTCCTTGGTGTCTTTGCTAGCACAAGGAACACAAGGAAGAAAGTCTTTCTCATCTTGTGTGTGATATCTTTGGAGAAGAGGCACTCGCCCCTTTCATCTTCCAAGTCGCCTCTCACATCATGGCACAGGTAATACTCTAACTTGTTCTATACAAGTTATACAAGGTTGATCATGTGCTCATGTCATGCGATTCTATGGATTCCTAGTTTTGCTATGAATTTTTCAGTGAAGTCACTTGTGACCTAGGTATCCTTTTAGTGGTATCAGAGCGAGGTTTTATGACTTGATGCATATGGTTGCCTTCTTGTGATCCATGCTTGAGTTATTGGGTAGATCTTGTTTATGTTCACATGCGACTACATGATGCACAGTTTACATACATAGCTTGCGCATGTGATGTTAGATGAATCTTTGCATACATAGTTTGCGCATATATCATAGTTGTTTTTCAAACAGAAATTATCTTCATGCGCGACTCCACTAGATCTATCTGTGCGCCTACTTCAAACACTTAGACGGGTTAACAGTTTTGAAGTCGTTAGTCAAGTATGGACCCAACAGCCTAATCAGATTATCTGACAGCCTGGATGGGCGGCTGGATAGCACCTGTGCGCAAGCTGTACAGGTGGCTATAAGCCGACTGCAGAAGGGCGTGTAGCGATGTCTGTTTGAGGCGCCTAGTGAACGATCATGATTATGACCCGGGGTCACACCCGCTTGCCGGAAATCATGTGGGACGTTCAGCTCTTAAGGCATGCATAGTTGACCATTGGGTCGACGCAAGTCAGTTATGACTGGGTGCATGCAAGGGCAGTGGGTCTGACTTGGTCTGACGAGTGGATATCTGTTAATGGACTGTTGTAAGGTAGTGGGGCACATAAGGAAATAAAATTGATGCCATGGGTTTTTCTAAAATTTTATTTCTGTTTGAATCACATGTAGTACATGTTTAACATGTTGCATTGAGTATATTGAGTGTTTATTTAATCCTATGTGGGCTGCCCTATTTTGTATGCTGTGCTGGGGCCTGCGTGCCTGGAAATTAATATTTGATGTGATCTGCGAGTCACATTTGAAATTATATGAATGTATAATTGACCTACGTGTCAAACCATGTCTAGATAGTTTAAAATGTAATTTGATCAGACATGAGCACACAGCACATTTGGCAGAAGCGCTTGCAGCAATTGGCTTCACAAGGTGGGTGGTCTAGAGGTCGACTCTAGAATGTGGGCGCATTTGGGCTGCAGATGGCATATGGGCCCGGGCTGGGCCGGATGAGGTACAAGAGTCCCATAAAGAGCTCAAGTAAAGACTTTTGTTAAACTAGGGTTTTTACTTAAGTTTTATGGGGGCGTTTACCACATAAGATAATTGTGCTTTCTATTTACTGTTTTAAGTAATATTAGCACATGCATGTTTTATTCTTCAGCTATCACTATAGAATTTGCATGATAGTAAGAAGATAAAAGACCGTTAAAATCCAACGTAAATATCAAGCTATCGATTGCCTTCTGACGCGAAACCTCACTGTTCTGACTATCGTTGGGGCCGTGTTGTACCCACTCAGTGGGCACGCCCAGCTATTTTCAGACGGTGAGCGATTACACCTACATGCTACAGAGAAGGGATTTATCGCTTCTCGTTGCTCAGCATAGCACGTGGTGGTCCAGGAAGTAGGTCAGGTCAGCTTTACCATATAGGCTACAAGTTGAGCATATGATAGCTATATGGAGGCAGCCATCTGAGGAATCAGAAACTGTGTTGTACCAACTCAGTTGGCACAGTCTTCTGGATTGCCTAGATGAAGGGGAATCGCACGGGTTGGCGATTGGCATGGATTGCCTACCAGTGATTAGTGCTTGAACTCTCTGTGCATCTTATCTCGCCTGAGCGGGACGCGGAGATCAAATATGAAATCTGGATCCCATCTCACTAAAAGAGTTTTACTCTTTCGGGCTGTTTTATTGGATTTTCAGTCAGATAAAATAGTGAGAAAAAGAATCACTCTTAAGTCCTGGAATGATTCTAACATGGATATTGACCTTGTTGTTCTTGCTATGTTGTAGATTCCTGCAGCAACGAACACCACAGGGCTCAACTTGCGATCCATATTGGAAAAGGAGAAGTTTGCTGGGCCAAACTTCTCAGACTGGTACAGACAGCTGAGGATTGTCCTCAAAGCTGAGAGGAAGTTGTACGTCCTTGAGTCGGCAATGCCGGCTCAACCCGCTGCGAACGCCGCAAGGGCGGTTCGAGATGCTTATGAGAAGCACGTCAGTGATAGTACTGATGTCGCTTGCCTTATGCTTGCGTCAATGACGCCCGAGCTCCAGCGTCAGCATGAGGATTTGTCTGCTATTGATATTATAGCAAATCTGAAAATGCTGTATGCTGCACAGGCAAGGACAGAACGCTATAACTTGACGAAACTTTTCTTTTATAGCAAACTGACTGAAGGGAGTCCAGTGGGAGCTCACGTACTCAAGATGATTGGGTACAAAGAAGCTCTAGAGAAATTGGGTCATACCATCAATCAAGTACTTGTTGTAGACATTATCTTGCAGTCTCTTCCGGCTTCTTTCGATGCGTTCATCATTAATTTTAATATGAACAAAATCGATTGTACTCCGGCAGAATTACTGAATATGCTCTGCACAACAGAGCAGACTCTTGAGAAGGGAAAGCCTTCATCCTCTGTCTTGATGGTCCCTTCTGGGAATAAGAAGAAGGGAAAGAAGGGCAAAACCCCTATCAAGAGTTACAACAAGGCTTTGAAACAAAAGGTGAAGCGGTCAAAGGACAACAGATGCTTCCATTGTGGCCAGCTGGGTCACTGGAAGAAGGACTGTAGAGCGCTCCGAGGAGAGAAGAAGGGAAGCAAGCCTTCCACTTCTGGCTCAGGTATTTTCGTGACTAAAGTCATGGTTGCTTCTTCTATTTCATGGGTGTTGGACACTGCATGTGGAGTTCACATTTGTTCAAATGTGCAGGAACTCAAGAGAAGAAGACAGGTGGGACAGCATGAGGTGGACCTACGAGTTGGAAACGGGGCATGAGTTGCTGCTGTTGCTGTAGGAGAATATCACATCTCTTTACCATCTGGATTTGTATTAGAACTTGACAATTGTTATTTCGTACCAAGCATAACAAAGAATATTATCTCTATTCCTGCTCTTGTCAGGAAAGGTTTTTCATTTGAATGCAAAACTTCACAGTGCTGTATTTCATTTGATAGTATTGTTTATGCAACTGGGTCGATTGTCAATGGGTTATACATGTTGGACATGGAATGTTCTGTACAACAAATTGATAATAAGAAAGCCAAGCATGCTGATGACAGCACCTTGTTATGGCATAGTCGTCTAGGCCATATTAACAAGAAGCGCATTAAGCGGTTGCATGACTATAGACTGCTGGGATCATTCTCCTATGAGGAGCTTGATACATGCAAAGCTTGTTTAATGGGTAAGATGACGAAGACTCCTTTTACTAATAAAGGTAAAAGGGCTTCAGGTTTACTTGACCTTATTCACAGTGATGTGTGTGGGCCATTTAGTAAACATGCCAGAGGTGGCTATTCATACTTCATTACTTTTACTGATGATTTGAGTAGGTATGGTTATGTCTACTTAATGAGACATAAGAGTGAATCTTTTGACAAGTTCAAAGAATTCAAAAATGAAGTACAGAATCAGTTAGGCCGAAATATCAAGGCACTTCGATCAGATCGAGGTGGAGAATACTTGAGTCATGAGTTTACTGACTATCTGAAGGAGTGTGGGATCATCTCACAGCTCACTCCGCCGGGGACACCGCAATGGAATGGTGTGTCCGAGAGGAGGAATCGAACCTTATTGGATATGGTTCGTTCTATGATGAGTCAAGCTACTCTACCTTACTCCTTTTGGGGATTTGCACTCGAAACAGCTGCAAAGGTGCTAAATAGAGTGTCATCCAAGGCCGTTTCAAAGACGCCATATGAGTTATGGTATGGGAAACAGCCGAGCTTGACATTTATCAAGATCTGGGGTTGCGAGGCTTATGTCAAAAAGCTCGCCTCTGGGAAACTGGAGAGCAGATCTGATAAATGCATCTTTGTCAGATACCCTAAAGAAACTAAGGGTTATTATTTCTACGATCCCAAAGAGAATAAAGTACTTGTTGCTCGAACGGCTATTTTTCTTGAGAAGGAGTTTCTTCTGCAAGAGGCCAGTGGGAAAGAAATAAAGCTGGATGAAATTCCAGAAGAGGGACAAAGTAGTCAAGCACAGTTGGATGAGTCTGAGCCAATAGATCAGGTTAATGTTCAACCTGAGGCTCAGACATCACGGGAACCGCGTAGATCGGGAAGGATTCGTCGTCAGCCTGAGCGCTATGACGGAGTCTACATCATTAATGATGAACCCCTCACTTATGCGGATGCGGTATGTGGACCGGAGTCAGCAGGATGGCTTGAAGCTATGCGAGCCGAGATGGACTCCATGTCAGATAACCAAGTCTGGGATTTGGTTGATCCACCTCCGGGAGTAATCCCTATAGGCTGTAAGTGGATCTTCAGAAAGAAGAAAGACATGGATGGTAACGTAGTTACCTATAAGGGCAGGCTAGTTGTGAAAGGTTTCAAACAAATCTACGGGATAGATTATGATGAAACTTTCTCTCCTGTAGCCATGTTCAAGTCCATTCGAATTATTCTCGCGATAGCAGCATATTATGATTATGAGATCTGGCAAATGGATGTGAAAACCGCTTTCCTTAACGGAAAATTAGAAGAGGATGTGTACATGACACAACCTGAAGGTTTCATTAACCCATTAGAACGTCATAAAATATGCAAATTAAAGAAGTCCATTTATGGACTAAAACAAGCATCGAGAAGCTGGAATATTCGTTTTGATGAATCAATTTCTGAATTTGGTTTCATCAAAAATGAAGATGACCCGTGTGTATATAAAAGGTTTAGTGGGAGCGTGATTACTTTCCTAGTCCTCTACGTCGATGATATTTTAATCATTGGAAATGATATTCCTGAACTGCATGCAGTCAAGGCATGGTTAGGAAAATGTTTCCAGATGAAAGATTTGGGAGAAGCAGCCTATATACTAGGTGTGGAGATCTATAGAGATAGATCTAATAGGCTTCTCGGGCTATGCCAGAGTACTTACATCGATAAGGTCCTGAAGAGATTCCATTTAGAAAATTCTAAAAGAGGATATCTTCCAGTCAGACATGGTCTGAATCTTTCAAAGAGCCAGTGTCCTCAAACACAGTCTGAGAAAGATGAGATGGACAATACGCCTTATGCTTCGGCTATTGGGTCCATCATGTATGCGATGTTGTGTACTCGCCCAGACGTCGCTTACGGGTTAAGCGTAACCAGTCGATTCCAAGGTAATCCAGGGAAGGCACACTGGATTGCAGTCAAGAACATTTTAAAATATCTTCGGAGAACCAAAGATATGTTCTTGATTTATGGAGGTCAGGGAGAACTCAGTATTGAGGGATATACTGATGCTTCGTTCCAATCTGACCAAGACGATTTCCGATCGCAATCAGGCTATGTTTTTAGCTTGAATGGAGGAGCAGTGGTGTGGAAGAGTTTCAAACAATCAATTGTTGGTGTATATGCCCTAGGACCTAGTTTTGGTCCACTTATGTACTACTTGACTTTGATATTTATATATATCATTCTGGCATTGTCGTTATCATTGTTTGACTACACCTGCGATTGTGTACTTACATGATAATGTCCCTGGAGACAGATTGGATCTGTGCTCGAATTATAATCCCCAGTCGATGTACCTTAGTGGATATGGGACAGCTATGGTACTTGTGAGACTGGTATGTGGGCTGGTTAGGCACGTGGTGCTAACGCAGACACATGGGTATATCATTGGGGATATACTGGATAGACCCGCTATGAGGCTATGACTTGGTGTCATGAGTTATCCTCATAAGTGACAGGAGATGCATTGATGAGACCGTTATGACCTCCCAGCTACGGCAAGGTATTGGGTTGTATCAAAGCAAGTCCCTAACCATATAGAATGATCAATGACCTCAAGTCAAGGGATCAATGCATCTCCTGTCACTTATGAGGATAACTCATGACACCAAGTCATAGCCTCATAGCGGGTCTATCCAGTATATCCCCAATGATATACCCATGTGTCTACGTTAGCACCAAGTGCCTAACCAGCCCACATACCAGTCTCACAAGTACCATAGCTGTCCCATATCCACTAAGATACATCGACTGGGGATTATAATTCGAGCACAGATCCAATCTGTCTCCAGGGACATTATCATGTAAGTACACAATCGCAGGTGTAGTCAAACAATGATAACGACAATGCCAGAATGATATATATAAATATCAAAGTCAAGTAGTACATAAGTGGACCAAAACTAGGTCCTAGGGCATATACACCAACAATCTCCCACTTGCACTAAGACCTAGAAGTTGAGGAATCTCAACCCCATATCTCTAGCGTGACCATCATGCTTCTGCTGCGCCAAAGCCTTGGTCAATGGGTCTGCCAGATTGTTTTCTGTGTCTACTCTGCTAATCTTGACATCACCTCTTTCAATGATCTCTCTGATCAGGTGAAATCTTCTGAGTATGTGTTTGGATCTTTGATGAGACCGTGGTTCCTTGGCTTGTGCAATTGCTCCATTGTTGCCACAATAGAGCTCAATGGGATCCAACTTAAAGGATTGGTATATGAAAGGTGGTTGGAGCATCTCCCTAAGGCTTGGATCTTCTTCCCGAGGCTAGCACCGGGCGTGGAAGAAGAGGACTCGAGGCATCCGTGTGTGTGAGACTGCAGAGGGCGCACACTTGGGCGCCTATCACGACATCGACCTCATCTTGCTCTGAGGTATTTTCTAACTCATCGTGTCGACCCCCTTGCATGCGATCTTCACTGGGTTTTTGGGACGGACCTGTTTCGGGGACATTCTTCCACTGTGCAATGTATGTATGTGTCTCTGAAAAATTGTAAAATGTCCCTGGGGTTTCCCAACAGTGGTATCAGAGCGACTTGCAAGACTCGAACGGTGTTTTATGCTTTTCTTTCATGCTCACATGCCATATCTCTATTTTCGAAAAATAGCATAATGCATGGCAAACGATTTTTCTAAGTAGGAAAAATTAGGGTTTCTTGTTTCTATCATCCTCTCAATCTCTTTTGGATTTTTGGACTATTTTTCTTGTCTGATTTAAAGATCAAAGGCGCACGTAGTTTTGTCAAGTAGGACGGGCATTGTGTCTTCGGACTGGCCAAGTCTCTTGATCTGACAAAATTGCCAGCCGAAAGGATCTCTGAAATCATCTTGAAAAATAAATCGCAATTAACCAAAAGATTTGTGAGAAGAAGATGAGAAAAAGAGACTGGTTTTAATGAAAAAGTAAAATTTCAGATTTTATGTTTTTCATGAGCATGTAGAATTGCATGAGTAAATACCTTGATTGTGCATAATGTTGTGATCATTAGTCAAGCCCCCTTTGCATGCCTGTGATGTTTCCTCGTGAGGCCTGCGTGCCGCTTTTCTTTTTGCTTTTAAGAAGATTAGGGTAGAGCATGCACTTGGAGCTTGGCGCATGCATGAAGTCGGCGCACCTTGCAGGGTAGCGCAACAAGCATCGAGGAAAAGGCGCAAGCTTGCTTGATGGCACAAGTTAGGCATGGCCGAACCCTTGGGTTTGAGAGCTAGCTAACTTGGCATCTTTCATTGTGGCGCATTCTCCTTGGAGGAAGACCATGGCATTGGCCGAACCTTTGAGGTCTACCCTTAAGGTTTGAGAGCTAAGCCATGAAGGAAGGACCTTTGAGCCAACCTTGAAGACCAAGATAGAGGGCGGCTAGGATAGGTCTATCTTAGGGGCTTGAGTCCTATGTCAAGAGTTGAACCTCCTTTTGGCATGGGTTGGTTTAATATCTTGAAAGGGCTTTGATCACATCATCTTTTACTGCTTTCCTTATCTGCTAAAAGCATGCCTGTGATGTTTTATCATTATGTTATCACTATAGGATTGCATGCCTGTATTGTTAGACATAAGATAAAACTGATGAGACCTTAAAAACCCTCATAAAATATCAAGTCTAGAAGCCTTCTAACGCGTAGCCCTCACTAAGCTATCGATCAGTGGAGTTGTGAACTGGTTCCCACCCTCGTGGGACACACCCACTTATCTTTAGAAAGTGTGTGGTGACAATGGTTTCCCCAGTCCAGTTTTAACCTGGGCGTGCCTTCGCAAGGAAACTCATTGGCCCTGGGCATAAACGGTTAGGAATGGACTTGACTAGAAATTCACATGTACTGGGCACATGATGAAAGTCTAGAGGCATCGTTGAGAGGTTAGGGTTTCATGATTCAGCCCTTGCTGGACATGAAATGCCCAAGACTGTCTCAACAAGGGGAGTTGCTTGGAGCAACCGGCCGGCGCGCCCACCTTAGGAAACATGAGTTACTTTGTGCATCTCATCCCACCCTCGTGGGACGCGAAGCCTCATGTGAAATAAGGATCCCATCTCACTAGGAAGTCTTAAACTTCCCGATTGACTTTGTGGGTTGTCAATTCGAATTTAAAATAGTGGGAGCAGTAATCATTTAAAACAAGTCCAGTTTAAATGATTCGAAGTAGTACTAATCTGTTTTTCTTGGGTGTTGTAGAACAATGGCTACGAACACTGGCGGATTATCACTGCGATCACTCCTTGATAAGGATAAGTTAGTTGGAACTAACTTTATGGACTGGCATCGGAACTTGAGGATAATCCTCAAGCTCGAGAAGAAGCTGTATGTCCTTGAACAGCCTCTTCCTGCGGCTCCTGCGCCTAATGCCCGAACGGCAGATAGAGATGCTTATAGAAGGCATCAGGATGACTCTTTGGAGGTTGCATGTCTTATGCTAGCCAGCATGGCACCTGAACTGCAGGTGCAATATGAGGAGCAGAATGCTTTTCAGATGATCACTCATCTGAAACAGATGTTTGAGGCTCAGGCTAGAACTGAAAGATTTGACACCGCCAAAGCAGTCTTTCGGTGTAAGTTGTCTGAGGGTGCACCAGTGAGACCCCATGTTCTCAAGCTCATTGGGAATGTGGATCATCTCAGGAGACTGGGTCATGCCATAGACAACGAGCTGGTTGTGGATCTTATTCTGCATTCCCTGCCCCCTAGCTTCAGTCCATTTATTATTAACTTCAACATGAACCGGATTGAGTGCACACGGGAGGAATTGATGAATATGCTCCAAACAGCCGAGCGTGAAATGGGTAAGACCAAACCAAATTCTGTTCTTTTGGTCCCTGCGACCAAGAAGATAAAGAAGAAGGGTAAGGCACGTGCTAAGGGCACTGCCAAAGGTCCTACCAAGGCACTGAAGAAAAAGGCAAAGAAGTCAAAGGACCAGAGGTGTTTTCACTGTGGCGAGCAGGGTCACTGGAGAAGGGACTGCAAGCAGCTTCAGAATGAGGAGAAGAAGGGCTTGGCCTTAACTTCTAGCTCAGGTATTTATGTTACAGAAGTCAATCTTTCTACTTCTATGTCATGGGTATTGGATACCGCATGTGGAGCTCATATTTGTACAAATATGCAGGGGCTCAAGAAAAGTAGATCGGTGCGACCTGGAGAGATTGACCTACGCGTTGGAAATGGGGCACAGGTTGCTGCTGTTGCTGTAGGCGTCTTGACTCTCTCCTTGCCTTCTGGACTTCTATTAGAACTGGATAATTGCTTTTGTGTACCTTCACTTACTAAGAACATTGTATCCATTCCTTGCTTAGCAAAGAAGGGATTTAAGTTTGAAATAAATAAGAACTCTTGTTCTTTTTCATTTGCAAATATGTTCTATGGGAAGGGTACTTTGTGCAATGGTCTGTATATCTTGGATATGGAAAGTTCTATCTGTAACATAAGTAATAAAAGGACCAAACTGAGTGGTTCAGTTGGTGCCTTCCTATGGCATTGTCGATTAGCCCATATAAACAAAAATCGCATCCAACAACTCCATGCAAATGGATTGTTAGATTCAAGTTCCTTGGAGGAATTTGATACCTGTGAACCTTGTTTATTAGGGAAAATGACAAAGGCACCCTTCACCAAAATTGGTGAGAGGGCAGGAGGTTTATTGGATCTCATACATACTGATGTGTGTGGGCCTTTCAATAAACAAGCCAGAGGAGGGTACAACTACTTCATTACCTTCACTGATGACTTCAGTAGGTATGGATATGTCTACCTAATGAGACATAAATCTGAGTCCTTTGAGAAATTCAAAGAGTTCAAGAATGAAGTAGAGAACCAGCTTGGAAGATCCATCAAAGCTCTTCGATCAGATCGAGGTGGAGAATACCTGAGTGGAGAGTTCTTTGACTATCTGAGAGAGTCTGGGATCATATCCCAACTCACTCCTCCTGGAACACCTCAATGGAATGGTGTGTCTGAAAGGAGAAATCGAACTTTATTGGATATGGTTCGATCTATGATGAGTCATGCAACTCTACCTCCCTCATTCTGGGGGCATGCACTAGAGACAGCTTCTCTGATACTGAATAATGTTCCATCTAAGAGTGTCTCCAAAATACCATACAAGGTATGGAGTGGGAGACGCCCTAATCTCACGTTTATCAGGATCTGGGGATGTGAGGCTTATGTCAAACATCAGGATTCTAGCAAGCTAGAACCTAGATCTGATAAGTGTGTATTTGTGGGGTATCCGAAGGAAACTAAAGGATACTACTTCTATGTCCCAACCGAGAACAAAGTTTTTGTTGCTCGGGGTGCTGTCTTTCTAGAGAAAGAATTTCTTATGAAAGAAGTTAGTGGGAGGGAGTTTGACTTGGATGAGGTCCAAATGCAACCACAAGACAAAGAGATGGAATCTGAGCCATCTGCACCAGTTGTTATACAACCTGAGGCTCAGACACAGGTCCCACGTAGGTCTGGGAGGATTCGTCGTGCACCTGAGAGGTACGGGTCGCTGCCGACCCAACACGATGGAATTTTCATCATTGAGGATGAACCCAGAACCTATGATGAGGCGGTCAGTGGACCGGACTCCGAGAGATGGCTTGACGCCATGCGATCCGAGATGGATTCCATGTCGGCTAACCAAGTCTGGGATTTGGTTGAGCTGCCTGATGGGGTAAAACCCATAGGATGTAAATGGGTCTTCAAGAAGAAGACAGACATGGATGGCAATATAGTTACCTATAAGGGTAGACTAGTGGCTAAAGGATTTAAACAAGTCCACGGGGTGGATTATGATGAAACCTTCTCGCCAGTTGCCATGATCAAGTCCATTCGGATTCTGCTTGCTATAGCTGCATATCATGACTATGAGATATGGCAGATTGATGTGAAGACAGCGTTCCTTAACGGGAAGCTGACTGAGGATGTGTACATGACACAACCTGATGGCTTCATCCATCCTGCAGAGGCTAGTAAGGTCTACAGGCTAAAGAGATCCATTTATGGATTAAAGAAAGCATCTCGAAGTTGGAATCTTCGATTTGATGAAGCTGTGAGAGATTATGGCTTTATCAAAAGCGAAGATGACGCCTGTGTATATAGAAAATTCAGTGGGAGCTTGGTGATTTTTCTGGTCTTGTATGTCGATGACATACTGCTCATCGGAAACGACATCCCTAGTCTTCAAGCTGTGAAGACATGGTTAGGGAAGTGTTTTGAGATGAAAGACTTAGGGGAGGCCGCCTATATTCTAGGCGTGAGGATTTACCGAGATAGATCCAAGAGGCTCCTGGCCCTTAGTCAGAGTACCTACATTGATAAGGTCCTGGAGAGGTTTAACTTGGAGCAATCCAAGAAAGGATACCTTCCAGTAAGACATGGCCTTACTCTCTCAAAGAGCCAGTGTCCTACAACACAAGCTGAGAGGGATGACATGAGTCGAATTCCTTATGCTTCAGCAGTGGGATCGATCATGTATGCAATGTTGTGTACTAGACCAGACGTGGCATATGCTGTAAGCATAACCAGCCGATACCAATCCAATCCAGGTCTGCAGCACTGGGTGGCTGTAAAGAACATCCTAAAGTATCTGAGGAGAACTAAGGATTTGTTCTTGGTCTATGGGGGACAGGAAGAGCTCAGTATGCAGGGCTATACTGATGCATCATTCCAGTCTGACCCTGACGACTTTAGATCGCAGGCCGGCTATGTGTTCAAGATAAATGGAGGCGCTGTATGTTGGAAGAGCTTCAAGCAATCCACCATAGCAGATTCTACAACCGAAGCTGAGTATGTGGCTGCTTCTGAGGCAGCCAAGGAAGCTGTTTGGATAAGGAAGTTCATATCTGATCTTCAGGTGGTTCCTAGTGCAGTGGATCCCATTGAGCTCTATTGTGACAACAATGGAGCAATTGCACAAGCCAAGGAACCACGGTCTCATCAAAGATCCAAACACATACTCAGAAGATTTCACCTGATCAGAGAGATCATTGAAAGAGGTGATGTCAAGATTAGCAGAGTAGACACAGAAAACAATCTGGCAGACCCATTGACCAAGGCTTTGGCGCAGCAGAAGCATGATGGTCACGCTAGAGATATGGGGTTGAGATTCCTCAACTTCTAGGTCTTAGTGCAAGTGGGAGATTGTTGGTGTATATGCCCTAGGACCTAGTTTTGGTCCACTTATGTACTACTTGACTTTGATATTTATATATATCATTCTGGCATTGTCGTTATCATTGTTTGACTACACCTGCGATTGTGTACTTACATGATAATGTCCCTGGAGACAGATTGGATCTGTGCTCGAATTATAATCCCCAGTCGATGTACCTTAGTGGATATGGGACAGCTATGGTACTTGTGAGACTGGTATGTGGGCTGGTTAGGCACGTGGTGCTAACGCAGACACATGGGTATATCATTGGGGATATACTGGATAGACACGCTATGAGGCTATGACTTGGTGTCATGAGTTATCCTCATAAGTGACAGGAGATGCATTGATCCCTTGACTTGAGGTCATTGATCATTCTATATGGTTAGGGACTTGCTTTGATACAACCCAACACCTTGCCGTAGCTGGGAGGTCATAACGGTTGTTATTGAGCATGTCACGACCCATATGAGAAGATCAATGGACAGACATAGAATTTGCCCCTTCCTTAGGGAAGTATGATATCCATGGAGCTCCTCTATGGTTCTATGACTGAGAGTGTATGGCCATACCCAGGTAAGAACCTGTTTTAGTCATAGCCATGTGATTGGGTGAAAACAAGTGGTGACACACTTGTCCAATCGGATATCAGTCCGGCAAAGAGACTGTAATGCATCTGTACCTAGTTGCGATGATGGGGATGTCGATGTCGATATCCATTCCAATGACCTGGGTAGCAGCGATGCACTGCTAGGTGCCACTCACTGCTTGTGGTGACATTTGGTCAGCACTGCCAGCGTCAGAAGAACCTACAGGGTCGCACACCTTGATACTTGAGTTCTCGTATTGATCGAGAAGCCTTATGATCAAGTTATTGGATAACTCGGATCTAATTGGGAGATTTCATCAGCGCCAATGGTCCTGATGAGATGGAAGAATGTTATTGGAGCCAAACTTTATTTATGGCAGGTTGACCCGTATTTGACCATGGTTGGTCACACTTGGATTAGGGTTGCATTGGATTGGATCCAAATGCTTAATCAACCCATAGGATGAAGTTTGGGCTAGCTCATTATCCAATGAAGCCCAATAACAAGTTCTCATGAAGAGAAGAGAGGCTAAAAGGGTATAATGGGGAGAAACCCAACCCCATTGGCGCCTAAGGGGCATAATGGGGTTAGGGTGGCAAAATTGCTTCATTAAGGAAGCAATTTGCGCCTAGCCCTTCTCCCTTGATGGTATGAATGCCTTTAAGGCATGTCTTGGGCTGATATGGTACTTGGGCAATTATGGAAAGGTTGAATGAAGTTTATGGTAAAGTCTTGGAGACTTTCCTTGCATTAAACCTCCTCATCCTAGCCCTACACTTGTCATGATCCTAGCCTTTGCCCTAATCGCTTCTTGCCCTATATATGTGACCCTAGCCGCCCTCTCTTATTATTCATCATCCTTGGAGGCGTGAACATAAGAAAGGGGCGAGAGCAAGGAGCAAGGGCGCAATCTCATCCTCTTCCATCAAGTGGCCGCAAGCTTCTCCTTCCTTACCACTTGGCGCATCTTTCTCTCTTGGTGGCGCAAGGTGGTTGGAGCATCTCCCTAAGGCTTGGATCTTCTTCCCGAGGCTAGCACCGGGCGTGGAAGAAGAGGACTCGAGGCATCCGTGTGTGTGAGACTGCAGAGGGCGCACACTTGGGCGCCTATCACGACATCGACCTCATCTTGCTCTGAGGTATTTTCTAACTCATCGTGTCGACCCCCTTGCATGCGATCTTCACTGGGTTTTTGGGACGGACCTGTTTCGGGGACATTCTTCCGCTGTGCAATGTATGTATGTGTCTCTGAAAAATTGTAAAATGTCCCCGGGGTTTCCCAACATCAATTGTTGCTGATTCCACAACAGAAGCCGAGTATGTTGCAGCTTCAGAAGCTTCAAAGGAGGCAGTATGGATTCGTAAGTTCGTTCAAGAACTTAGTGTCATTCCTTCGAGTGCAGATCCATTGGTTATCTTCTGTGACAACACTGGAGCGATTGCACAAGCGAAGGAACCACGGTCACACCAGAAGTCCAAGCACATACAGAGAAGGTTTCACCTGATCCGTGAAATCATTGATCGAGGAGACATCAAGATCTGCAAGATTCATACAGATGACAATCTAGCTGACCCGCTTACAAAGCCTCTGACGCAGCAGAAGCATGAGAAGCACTGTAATAATATGGGTTTGAGATTTCTCAACCATTAGTTTAAGTGCAAGTGGGAGATTGTTAGGGTATGCCCTTAAGGCTAATGTTTGAGGCCTTGGGCTATTTTCAATATCATGTATAAACAATATATATGTTTTTGAAGGCATTCGTTGTTATTCAGATTGTTACATAATCTGCCGCTATATGTATACTTCTGAGTAATGTCTCAATGATGTTCAGTTTAGCTGACATTCAGTATTGTCCTTAGTCGAGATATCTTGGTGAACGTGAGACAGCCTTGGTATGATTGAGACTAATATGTGTTCTAATCTTATAGGATGCTTCGAGCATGGAATAAGATTTAGACACATAGGTGCATTGGATGTACTGGACTGACCCTTCTCAGGATATTCAATTGTTTGTCACAATGTGAATAATCCTTGTATGCAAGCAAGTGGCATATTTCCTCTGACATGAGATCACTTGTGTTTCTAAGTGATGATTGGCATTATCTTGAGGTAGTTCCATATCATTTGAAAGATAATGATTAAGGATTATCTTGGATAGTGGGCATGAGTCATGTTAGGATACTTGTGATAGATATAGGATTGCCTCTCCTGGTTGGAGTGTGATGTTCTAAGGGGGCCCTATGGATGAAATGGTTGAGAATGTGTATGGCCATACCCAGACGACTATGTTCATCTGATCTAACCATTTTCATCATGTTGGAATCACAGGCTTGACACGCTTGTCCGACGAGAACATCCAGTGGCAAAGGGAAACATGTATGCCAAGTGAATGAGATTCACACTTGTGCTGTGGTTTGGGAGTAGTCCTGGAAGACTCTTTCCTTCATATTGGAAGACAGTGATGTGTTGCTAGATACCTCTCTCTGGTCGTGATAACGTAAGTTATCGTTACCGACATTGAAGGAAACCCTTAGGGTCGCACAATTTGATGATATGGCTTACTTATGTCAGATCGTGTGGACTGGAATTATTCTAGTTCAGTTTAAAGGAATTTAAGCTCTGATTAAAAGTGAGATCTAGTCTAATCATGTTTGATTGATTAGGACATGTGATCGGTAAGCTTTGATCGGAGGATTGATGCTTGATCGTAAAGATCAGGGGTTCAATATGATGTGTGGTTAGATCTTGAGCCATTTGGTTCAAAGAAGATTATAACCAGGGCTGGTTTGATTTGGCGCTTGAACCAAATTGAGATTGAACCGGTTCACTTGTGAACGGATAGTTCAATTCAAAGAGGAGTTTTCGATCATTTAAAGGGGAGTTATGGAGGGAGTTACATATTCGGTTCTTACCATATGTGGTGGCCGAATTTTCCCTTTTGGGGATCCACGGTTTCTCGCTTCCTCCTCTAGCTTTTCTCCTCTTTTCGCTCTCTCGTGTGGATCATCTTCACGCAAGGAAGAGAAGTTCGACCAGCCAAGGGGACACACATCATCCTTTCCAAGAGTCGATCAAGACTCCTTGGTGTCTTTGCTAGCACAAGGAACACAAGGAAGAAAGTCTTTCTCATCTTGTGTGTGATATCTTTGGAGAAGAGGCACACGCCCCTTTCATCTTCCAAGTCGCCTCTCACATCATGGCACAGGTAATACTCTAACTTGTTCTATACAAGTTATACAAGGTTGATCATGTGCTCATGTCATGCGATTCTATGGATTCCTAGTTTTGCTATGAATTTTTCAGTGAAGTCACTTGTGACCTAGGTATCCTTTTAGAGGATTGGTCCCTGCATGATTGTCTGCACGAAAGTGAGATAATCCCTTTATGAAGTAAATTAGGTCTTTATCGTAGCAAGATTTGATTGATGAACCTTTATTTATATCTTATCATTGAAATTAAGGTGGATGAAATCCTAGTCCCATGTTTATCTCTCTGAATATCTCCTTAGCATATTCTCTGCATAGTTTACTTTCATCATATTTGGCTTGTTTAGCTAGCGAGAAAACAATTATTTGGTAATTAACAATAAGGTCTCTGTGGATCGATATTTTTATTACTTCGATAATTCCGTGCACTTGCGGAATCCTATCAAGTTTTTGGCGCCGTTGCCGGGGACCTTAGTTTTGTTAATATCAAAATAGTTGTTAGTATTGCTAGACTAAGTTTTATTTATTTTTAGTTTTAACTTTGTTTTCTTTTTTTGCAGGTTTTGGATTTTTCACAGTTGTGACAGAGCTATGATATCTAAAAATTTGTGAATTTGCTTGTGTTTTAGATTTTCTATTTTTTATATATTCTAAAAAAAAATTTCTAATTGATTGGTGTTGGATTATCTTTCTGTTCTTGATAGATTTGAAACATGTCTTTTAATCACAACTCCTGGGCAACTGAAAGAGGTGAGGTATACATGCCACAAGGTAAATCTCTTGTAGATCAATTTCACTCTTATATGCAATCTTGTTCTTCTGATTACTGTGTTATTTGTGGATATCCTGATCATTGTTCCTCTGATTGCCCATTTTTAAAACCAAATTTATCATGGCAAGAACAAGATCGATTGTATTCTAGATGGGAAAACCGAACTTCTTTATATGATGATTGCTCTGATCATGTTTCTGAACCACAATTTGAATTTGATACTGAAAAACTTGAATTAGAAAATTCCCCCTGTGATCATATTGTTTCGAGATTGAGCCTTATGTGAATATTATTGAATCTCACTCTGATTTTGATGATTGTAGAACTGATTCATCTGCTAATTTATTTGAGGAAAAGATTGAGAAAATTGAAATTGAAGAACCTTCTTTTGATGATAATTCTGATTTTGATAATATCTTGTTTATGGTTAAATCTGATGAGCATGATGAAGGTTCAAAAATTATAGACATTGATGAGCCCCACTTTGATTTTGGTGATATTTTTGAAATTAATGATAAATCTCTTGTGGTCAACTCTGATTCTATTAATTCTTTTTCATATGATTCTGATTTTGACTCTTCTAATAATGAATTATTTGTGGGGAAGCATGAGAAAATTGATTTTGTAGAGTCTCATCTTGATTTTGTTGATAATTTTGATATTGATAGATTATTTGATGACAAACATGAGGAACTTGAAAAGGATTTGAATGAATCTCACCTTGATGTTTTGCCCAAAGCTATTGTTAAAAATTTTGATCTATTTGAAAATTTGTGCTTTATTGAGGAATCTAATGAAAGACATAGACATTATTTTAATGATCCAATACTTGAATCTTTTAATCTAGGTCCTTTTGTTATTGCCATTGAAAATATTAATTTGAAGAAATGACTTATGATTTTACTTTTTGATAAGCATAGGAAGATCATAAAGATTACTTTGAGTGGATCTGAGAATTTTAATTTCTACAAATTTGAGAAAGCCACATTGATCATGATTTGTCTTGAATTATGGATATTTGGATTAGTGGCTAAACTATTGGGAAAAAGAAAATGCAGAAAATTATATGCTTTTTATTTTGGAACCGATTCACCTGCTTCACTATGATATTGATTTTTGGTCAAGCTATGGACCTAAAATTAGCGCTTCTTGGGAGGCAACCCAAGCACTTTTATCTTAGTTTAGTTTCTTTCATTTTAATTTATTTTTAGAATTAATTTTGCTTTTATTTTTGCAGGAAAATCAAATTTTGCTCAAAATATGGCACTGCCGTAATCTAGTTTACGCCCGTAATCTACTCTGATTTCTTTTCCGAGAGTTTTTAGTATTTTACGGCCGTACCGTATTTCTTTTACGGTATCGTATTTTCTGACCGTTTTTTACTTTACGTGCCGTAATCTTGAGTGTTTTCTTTTCAAAAATTTTTTGAAAAATACAACAGTACCGTAAGGAATTTCACAGTACCGTATTTCCTGATTATTTCTTACCCGAGAGTTCTTTGCAAATTATGGCACTGCCGTAACGCATATTACGGTACCGTATTTGTAAACTGCTTCCAGTTATTAAGTAGGTGTCTTCTCGCATTGATTTTAAGAAACTGGGTTACGAAAATTTTTTATTTTTGGCACGACATGGAAGTACTGATCTTTGTCTATTATTTGGATATTTTTGCTGAATTTTAGAATCCATGGATCTTTCTGAAACACATAGCAACTTTTTGATTCTGATTAGATTCTATGTAGTTTTTCATTTTGTAATCTGAGTAGCCTTCTTTCTGCTGATACCCTAAATTCCTGAAAGATTTTGATCCTTTATTTTTCACATACCTGGAAAGATCATGTTTTATTTTACTTCATGGTTTTGTCTGCTTTCTGTTTGGATCATTAAATCTTATTCTTAGGTATGGCTACTTTTCATAAAAAAATTTAAAAAATGCTTTCTACCTGTTATAGCTTCTTCTCCAGATTTGCATCCAGCACTAGCTACCACTGCATCTGCCTCTGACATCACTGTTTCCAGCCGTCAACACTGGATTATACCACCTGCAGATTCTTATTTCTTTTGCTGCCTCTTATTCTATGATATTATTTATTTATGCAGTGGACTTTTCATTACTGACTCTGATTTTTTATGTGCAGTATTATCTTCCATAGCCCGATGATCTCACCTCCAGGACTGTATTCTCTAGCAGGCCATTAGAGATTACTCACCCTTATGTCGGCACCATCACCATCATTGCTAGCAGCTTTTCAGCTAGCATCTGTTCCACCAGTACTCTTCTAGACCCTCGATGATATCTCTGATTCTTTCTTTGAGAAAATTATTTTTAAAATTAATTTTTTTTAGACTACTTTTGATCTGAGCCTTATGTGAGCCTTATGTACCTTAAATTTTGCAGAAAATTTTCAAAAGGTACATCTTTGGACCCAGCTGCATTGCCCTGACAATGATCGAGCATGATCTATATGGTTTTGTGAGTATCACTTGCACTCTCTTATTAATGACTATTCCTTATAGTGCATCTTTGACTTTATCATATTTATACTACTCATTGGTTTTCTCTTGAAAAATGATTTTATGGATATATGGAACTCACTGTTTTGATGATGATATTATTCAAATTTATTGTTAAGATTGATGAAAGCATATGATCCACTTTCTACTATATGATGTCATGATTTATTGATAAAATATCTTCCTTGATGATGTGAGTATTTATACTAGTGATTAGAGAAAAACTCTATCATGTTAGATTTATTTCTTTAATGCATATCTATTTTTGAAATTTGACATTGGTTGATGCATGAAATTTTGGGTAGATGTGTTATTTGAGGAATAAGATCTAAAGGTGAAACTATTCTTTTGAATAAAATGAGTATATGAGTATGATTATTGAATTGATGTCAATTGATCAACCTAGTAGATGTTTAGTCTATTTTGCTATTTGTTGGGAAATAAGAATCCAAGATCCATAAAAATAGTGAAAGACTCCCCTACTTGGCACTATGTAAAATTGATAGTGGTACCGAAGACATGGGTTGAAGTCTATGCATGAAAAATAATGAGAGTGAAAAATAATAAGACTCCTCTACTTGGCACTGTGTAAAATTGACAGTGGTACCGAAGACAAGAGTTGAAGTCAAAAAAAAAAGTGTGTATCTAAGTGGGTACATGCCATCTTCACAAAAACAAACAAAATACATAGAAAAAAAAGGAAAAAAAAATCATGTGTGGAAAAAGATCTTGGAAACCTAATTCCTGTAAACAAAAGCATGATAGATTTGAACTGAAAACTGGGTGAAATCATGAGATTGAAAATTCTATTTATTATACAAGTAGCAAAGTTTTATTTGATTGAATTGTGGATCTAGAGGATTGAGTTCTAAGGATAATATGTTTATTTAAAGTTTTGTAAAACAATTGATGGAATTTTTCATTGATAATTGTATTTTAGAAATTTATTGAGCATGAAAAGGTTATTCTTTTAATCAATTTTTGATTTTTGCTTGAGGACAAGCAAAGTTTGAGCCTTATGTATTTGATGACACCGAGATTTATAGTAAATTTCATGCCATTTTATATATCTTTTCGTGTCATATTTATGAACTTTTGTTTGTTTTTAAGCATTATTTGTTAAATATTATGGAATCTACACAATTTCTTATTTTTCATGAATTTCAGGTTAAAAGTGCCATATTTTGATGTATTTTGGAAGATCTGAGCGTACCAATAGATTCCAGACGTCGAAACGAAGCCGCCCGCCAATTTTCATGCAAATCGGAGCAAGTTTGAAAAATACACCCCGGGTGTAATGGATATTACGGGTGTAATTTTTTGCCCAAAATATGGCACTGCCATAAGAAATAACACGGGCCGTAATTTAGAGCAATTTCCGACCAGAAAGTTCAGTTGAAAATACGGTACTGCCGTTTTTTAAATACGGTATTGTAATTGTAATATGGACACGCGAGTCTTTCGGGCCGATTCTTGGGCGGACCATATCGTTTGATCCAGAGCTTCAAATTGAGATCTGAAAGATGTTCTGGACTCGTCTTTAAGAAGAGAAGACGCACGAAGTGAAAGGAAGAACTTTTATCCAGTATCAAGAGAGCAATCAACAGAGAGGTGGATAGGGTTTGGACTCTGTCGAGAGGCATAGAGGGCACCTCAGGCTATGATTTTCACGTAGAAGCTTCGCCTGGAGGAGAGGAAGACACCACAGAAGTTTCAGAGTGTTTGGAGTCCGATCGGAGGAGGAATCAACTAAACAGCGATGATAGCGCTGTTCATCGAAGCAAATTACGGCTGTAAAGGATTTTACAGCCGTGTTGTAACGTTGTTTCTCCTTTCTTTTTGTTTTTTGATCACTCTAAAACTATGATTTATTGTATCTCCTCCTTCATGCAAGCTTAATACTATTTTGGGACATGGGGTGTAATCCCCTTGATTCTTAATGATTAGATAACTCTTCTATTTTCGTCATGATAATTTTTGCTACGGTAATTTTACTTTTGTGATGGATTGTTCTTAGACTCTCTATAGATCTATGTTATTAATCATGTTTTTAGAGTTTTCGCTATTGACTGAAAGGTAATTGCTTGAGAACTTGGAACCCTAGAATTGCATGTTAGGATCCCTTCCTTAGGTTAGATCTAATTTGATCTGTTCTAGTAGATTAATTGCCATGATAGTAATATGAATCTGTGGATCGAGTCTATTTATCAAACATGGAGATCTTGCACGAATGTGAGGATCGGAACATTGGAGATCCATGAGTAAAACTAGTGTTGAGGCTCGGATGCACGAAAGTGATCCTTGAGATTCCACTAGAGATTATCAACCTAGAATTCGGATGCACGAAAGTGATCTTGAGTTCTTTGATTGATGATTTACTTATCTTTAGCATTGGGACAGATCTTGAGCGAAAGCGAGGATTGGTCCCTGCATGATTGTCTGCACGAAAGTGAGATAATCCCTTTATGAAGTAAATTAGGTCTTTATCGTAGCAAGATTTGATTGACGAACCTTTATTTATATCTTATCATTGAAATTAAGGTGGATGAAACCCTAGTCTCATGTTTATCTCTCTGATTATCTCCTTAGCATATTCTCTGCATAGTTTACTTTCATCATATTTGGTTTACTTAGCTAGCGAGAAAATAATTATTTGGTAATTGGCAATAAGGTCTCTGTGGATCGTTATTTTTATTACTTCGATAATTCCGTGCACTTGCGGAATCCTATCAGATGTCTTTTGTTTGGTCCTAGGACCAAATGCCCCTACTTTACCATTACCCCACGTAGAGAAGACCATTGTGAAGGAAAGAGTGTTGGTGTATATGCCCTAAGACCTAGTTTTGGTCCATTTATGTACTACTTGACTTTGATATTTATATATCATTCTGGCATTGTCGTTATCTATGTTTGTTTACATCTGCGCATATATACTAACATGATAATGTCCCTGGAGACAGATTGGATCTGTGCTCAAATTATAGTCCCCAGTCGATGTACCTTAGTGGATATGGGACAGCTATGGTACTTGTGAGACTGGTATGTGGGCTGGTTAAGCACGTGGTGCTAACGCAGACACATGCGTATATCATTGGAGGATATACTGGATAGACCCGCTGTGAGGCTATGACTTGGTGTCATAAGTTATCCTCACAAGTGACAGGAGATGCATTGATCCCTTGAGTTGAGGTCATTATCATTCTATATGGTTAGGGACTTGCTTTGATACAACCTAACACCTCGCCGTAGTTGGGAGGTCATAACGGTTGTCATTGAGCATGTCACGATCCATATGAGAAGGTCAATGGACAGACAAAGGATTTGCCCCTTCCTTAGGGAAGTATGATATCCATGGAGCTCCTCTATGGTTCTATGACTGAGAGTGTATGGCCATACCCAGGTGAGAACCTGATTTAGTCATAGCCATGTGATTGGGTGAAAACAAGTGGTGACACACTTGTCCAATCGGATATCAGTTCGGCAAAGAGACTGTAATGCATCTGTACTTAGTTGCGATGATGGGGATGTCGATGTCGATATCCATTCCAATGACCTGGGTAGCAGCGATGCACTACTAGGTGCCACTCACTGCTTGTGGTGACCTTTGGTCAGCACTGCCAGCGTCAGAGGAACCTATAGGGTCGCACACCTTGATACTTGAGTTCTCGTATTGATCGGGAAGCCTTATGATCGAGTTATTGGATAACTCGGATCTAATTGGGAGATTTCATCAGCGCCAATGGGCCTGATGATATGGAAGAATGTTATTGGAGCCAAACTTCATTTTTGGCAGGTTGACCCGTATTTGACCATGATTGGTCACATGTTGATTAGGGTTGCATTGGATTGGATCCAAGAGCTTAATCAACCCATATAATTGAGTTTGGGCTAGCTCATTATCCAATGAGGTCCAATAACAAGTTCTCATGAAAAGATAAGAGGCTAAAAGGGTATAATGGGGAGAAGCCCAACCTCATTGGCGCCTAAGGGGTATAATGGGGTTTGGGTGGCAAACTTGCTTCATTAAGGAAGCAATTGGCGCCTAGCCCTTCTCCCTTGATGGTATGAATGCCTCTAAGGCATGTCTTGGGCTGATATGGTGAAAGGTCCCCGAAACAGGGGGAAGAAACCCTAATAGGCGCATAACAAGGATCATACATGCGGAAGCTAGGGTTTCATAGAAAATCATTATGCATGTCATATAATCAACTCTTAAGGCTTGTATAGAGAGAAAGGGATTCATACCATTGCCATTGCAAGGATGGCGACTTGGAAGCAAAGATGCGAGTGCTTCTTCTCCAAAGGCACCACACACAAGATGAGAGAAGCTTTCTTCTTGTCGCTCCTTGTGCTAGCAAGGATCTCTAAGTGTCCTAATCGCTTGAAGGGATGAGATCTCCTTTTTCCTTGGCTTGTCCGAATGCTCTCCAAGGCGTGAAGAAGACACACACGAGAGAGGGGGCGTCGAGAGGAGGCCAACATTTTGGCGTTAAGAGAAAGTCCGAAAGAGTGAAACAGTCCGAAAGAGTGAAAAATCCAGTAAAACAGTCCGAAAGAGTGAAACTCTTTTAGTGAGATGGGATCCAGATTTCATACTTGGTCTCCGCGTCCCGCTCAGGCGAGATAAGATGCACAGAGAGTACAAGCACTAATTTCTGGTAGGCAATCCCTGCCAATCGCCAACCCGTGCGATTCCCCTTCATCTGGGCAATCCAGCAGACTGTGCCAACTGAGTTGGTACAACACAGTCTCTGATCCCATAGATGGCTGCCTCCATATGGCTACCATATGCTCAATATGTAGCCTACATGGTCAAGCTGACCCGACCTACTCCCTGGACCACCACGTGCTATGCTGAGCAACGAGAAGCGATAAATCCCTTCTCTGTAACACGCAGGTGTAATCACACACCGTCTGAAGATAGATGGGCGTGCCCACTGAGTGGGTACAACACGGCCCCAACGATAGTCAGAACAGTGAGGTTTCGCGTCAGAAGGCTTACGTGCTTGATATTTAACGTTGGATTTTAACGGTCCTTTTATCTTCTTACTATCATTCAAATCCTATGGTGATAGCAGAAGAATAAATCATGCAGTTACTAAATTACTGAAACAGTAAATTAAAAGCATGATGATCTTATGTGGTAAAAGCCCATTAAGCCTAAGTAAGACCTTAATTAACTTAAGTCTTCACTTGAGCTCTTCTTGGGTCTTTTGCATTTCCTCTGGCCCAACCCGGGCCCAAGCGCCCACTGCAGCTCAGGTGCGCCCACCAGGTAAAATGCGCCTGTCCTAGAGTCGAACTCTAGACCTCCCACTGGTGAAGCCACTTGCTGCATGCGCCTCTGCCAAGTGTGCTCTGTGCTCATGTCTGATCAAAATACATTTTAATCTATCTAGACATGATTGACACGCAGGTCAATTACACTTTATAAATTAATTAAAATGTGATGCGCAGATCACAATAATAATTTACAAATAATACTCCAGGCACGCAGGCCCCAGCACAGCACACATTAAAATAGGCAGCCCACATAAGATTAAATAAACACCAAACATGGTATACAAGCAACATGTGATCCAAAAACAAGAAAATAAAATTTCGAAAAACCCCATGGAATCAATTTTATTTCCTTATGTGCCCTACTACCTTACAACGGTCCATTAACAGGGATCCACTCATCAGACCTAGTCAGACCCACTGCCCTTGCATGCACCAAGTCCTAACTGACTTGAGTCGACCTAATGGTCAACCATGCATGCGCTGGGCTGAACGACCCTCATGAGTTCTGGCAAGCGGGTGTGACCCCGGACCTAACTCATGAGCGTTCACTTGGTTGTCTCAACCAGACATCGCTACACGCCTGTCTGCAGTCGACCTATAGCCACCTCATGCTGGCGCATAGGTGCCATCTGGTCGACCCATCTAGGCTGTCAGATAGTCTGATCAGACTGTTGGGTCTAGACTCGATTGATGACTTCAACCCTAATAACCCGTCTAAGTTTTTGAAGCAGGCGCTTATAGATCTAGATGGAGCGCGCAAGAAGTTAAGTTTTGACAAAAACATCTACTTGCGCCAACAATAAACATCATACATGCGCCACAAGTAATGAACATACATCTAGTATTTTCGCATGATGATAGCCTTAGATCTTATCATAAGCGCAAACAAGGATCACAATAAGCAATCATATGAACATACAGGAACCAGGCTTTGATACCAATTGAAAGGTCCCCGAAACAGGGGGAAGAAACCCTAATAGGCGCATAACAAGGATCATACATGCGGAAGCTAGGGTTTCATAGAAAATCATTATGCATGTCATATAATCAACTCTTAAGGCTTGTATAGAGCGAAAGGGATTCATACCATTGCCATTGCAAGGATGGCGACTTGGAAGCAAAGATGCGAGTGCTTCTTCTCCAAAGGCACCGCACACAAGATGAGAGAAGCTTTCTTCTTGTCGCTCCTTGTGCTAGCAAGGATCTCTAAGTGTCCTAATCGCTTGAAGGGATGAGATCTCCTTTTTCCTTGGCTTGTCCGAATGCTCTCCAAGGCGTGAAGAAGACACACATGAGAGAGGGGGCGTCGAGAGGAGGCCAACGTTTTGGCGTTAAGAGAAAGTGGCGTTAATGACTTTCCAAAAATAGAAAGTCATGAAGCCATGCGCCCATGATCTCAAAACCGACCAAAACGCCTTCAAGCTTCGAACCAAGCGTTCACACATGTGAACCGGTTCAAGCCAATTCGATCCATTTCAATTTGGTTCAAAGACCAAATCAAATCAGCCCAAGCCATGGTCTAGATCTTACTGAACCAAATGGTTCAAGATCTAACCGTTCATCTCTTGATGCTCTTGATCTCACCGATCTAGCATCAATTCTCTCGATCGAAGCTTACCGATCTCAAGCCCTAATCAATCAAACATGATCAAACCAGATCTCACTTACAATCAGAGATTAAATCCCTTTAAACTGAATCAAAACAATTCAGTCCACACGATCTGACTCAAGTAAGCCATATCATCAAATTGTGCGACCCTAAGGGTTTCCTTTAAATGTCGGTAACGATAACTTACGTTATCACGATCAGTGAGGGGTATCTAGCAACACATCACTGTCTCTCGATATAAAGGAAAGAGTCTTCCAAGACTACACCCAAACCACAGCACAAGTGTGAACCCAACTCACTTGACATATGTGTTTCCTTTGCCACTGGATGTTCTTACTGGACAAGCGTGTCAAGCCTGTAATTCCAATATGATGAGAATGATTAGATCAGATGAAACATAGTCATCTGGGTATGGCCATACACTTTCTCAATCATCTCATACAGGGGGCCCCTATAGAACATCACACTCCAATCAAGGAGACGGCAATCCTATATCTATCACTAGTGCCCTAACATGACTCATGTTCATTATCCAAGATAGTCTATAACCATTATGTTTCAAATGATATTGAACTACCTCAAAACAATGCCAATCATCATTTAGAAACACAAGTGATCTCAAGTCAAAGGAAATATGCCACTTGTTTGCATATAAGGATTATTCACATTGTGACAAGCAATTGAATATCCTAAGTAGGGTCTGTCCAGTACATCCAATATACCCATGAGTCTACATCTTATTCCATGCTCGAAGCATCCTATAAGATTAGAACACATATTAGTCTCAATCATATCAAGGCTGTCTCATGTTCACCAAGATATCTTGACTAAGGACTTTACTGCATGTCAGCCAAGCTGAACAGCATTGAGACATTATTCAGAAGTATACATATTGCAGCAGATGATGTAACAACCTGAATAACAACCATTGCCTTTATAAACATTGAGTTTATACATGATACTGATATAATCCCAAGGCCTCAAACATTAACCTTAAGGGCATACCCCAACAATCTCCCACTTGCACTTAATCTAATGGTTGAGAAATCTCAAACCCATATTATTACAGTGCTTCTCATGCTTCTGCTGCGCCAGAGGCTTTGTAAGCGGGTCAGCCAGATTGTCATCTGTATGAACCTTGCAGACTTTGATCTCGCCACGATCAATGATCTCCCGGATCAAGTGAAACCTTCTCTGTATGTGCTTGGACTTCTGGTGCGACCGTGGTTCCTTTGCCTGTGCTATAGCTCCAGTGTTATCACAGAAGATAACCAAAGGATCTGCACTCGAAGGAACAACACCAAGTTCCTGAACGAACTTACGAATCCACACTGCCTCCTTGGATGCTTCTGAGGCTGCAACATACTCGGCTTCTGTTGTGGAATCAGCAACAATTGACTGTTTGAAACTTTTCCACACCACTGCACCTCCATTCAAGCTAAAAACATAGCCTGATTGCGATCGGAAATCATCCTGGTCAGATTGGAATGAAGCGTCAGTATATCCTTCAATACTGAGTTCTTCCTGACCTCCATATATCAAGAACATATCTTTGGTCCTCCGAAGATATTTCAAAATGTTCTTGACCGCAATCCAGTGTGCCTGCCCTGGATTACTTTGGAATCGACTGGTCACGCTTAACCCGTAAGCAACGTCTGGGCGAGTACACAACATCGCATACATAATGGACCCAATAGCCGAAGCATAAGGCGTATTGTCCATTTCATCTTTCTCAGTCTGTGTTTGTGGACACTGACTCTTTGAAAGATTCAGACCATGTCTGACTGGAAGATATCCTCTTTTAGAATTTTCTAAATGGAATCTCTCCAGGACTTTATCGATGTAAGTACTCTGGCACAGCCCGAGAAGCCTCTTAGATCTATCTCTGTAGATCTTCACACCTAATACATAGGCTGCTTCTCCTAAATCTTTCATCTGGAAACATTTTCTTAACCATGCTTTGACAGCATGTAGTTCAGGAATATCGTTTCCAATGATTAAGATATCATCGACGTAGAGGACTAGGAAAGTAATCACGCTCCCACTAAACCTCTTATATACACACGGGTCATTTTCATTCTTGATGAAACCAAATTCACAGATTGATTCATCAAAACGAATATTCCAGCTTCTTGATGCTTGTTTAAGTCCATAAATGGACTTCTTTAATTTGCATATTTTATGACGATCTGATGGATTAATGAAACCTTCAGGTTGTGTCATATACACATCCTCTTCCAGTTTTCCATTAAGGAAAGCGGTTTTCACATCCATCTGCCAGATCTCATAATCATAATATGCTGCTATCGCGAGAATAATCCGAATAGACTTGAACATAGCTACAGGAGAGAAAGTTTCATCATAATCTATCCCGTAGATTTGTTTGAAACCTTTCGCAACTAGCCTGCCTTTATAGGTAACTACATTACCATCCATGTCTATCTTCTTCTTGAAGATCCATTTACAGCCTATAGGGATTACTCCCGGAGGCGGATCAACCAAATCCCAGACTTGGTTATCTGACATGGAGTCCATCTCGGCTCGCATAGCTTCAAGCCATCTTGCTGATTCCGGTCCACTAACCGCATCCGCATAAGTGAGGGGTTCATCATCAATGATGTAGACTCCGTCATAGCGCTCAGGCTGTCGACGGATCCTTCCCGATCTTCGCGGTTCCCGTGATATCTGAGCCTCAGGTTGTTCTGTAACCTGATCTACTGGCTCAGGCTCATCCAACTGTACTTGACTACTTTGTCCTTCTTCTGGATTCTCATCCAGCTTTATTTCTCTCCCACTGGCCTCTTGTAGAAGAAATTCCTTCTCAAGAAAAATAGCCGTACGAGCAACAAATACTTTGTTCTCTTTGGGATCGTAGAAATAATAACCCTTTGTTTCTTTAGAGTAACCGACAAAGATACATTTCTCAGATCTGCTCTCTAGTTTCCCAGAGGCGAGCTTTTTGACATAAGCCTCGCAACCCTAGATCTTAATAAATGTCAAGCTCGGCTGTTTCCCATACCATAACTCATATGGAGTCTTTGAAACTGCCTTAGATGGCACTCGGTTTAGTACCTTTGCAGCTGTTTCCAGTGCAAATCCCCAAAAGGAGTAAGGTAGAGTAGCCTGACTCATCATAGAATGAACCATATCCAGTAAGGTTCTATTTCTCCTCTCGGACACACCATTCCATTGCGGTGTTCCTGGCGGAGTGAGCTGTGAGATAATCTCACACTCCTTCAGATAGTCAGTAAACTCATGACTCAAGTATTCTCCACCTCGATCTGAACGAAGTGCCTTGATATTTCGGCCTAACTGATTCTGTACTTCATTTTTGAACTCTTTGAACTTGTCAAAAGATTCACTCTTATGTCTCATTAGATAGACATAACCATACCTACTGAAATCATCAGTAAAGGTAATGAAGTATGAATAGCCACCTCTGGCATGTTTACTAAATGGCCCACACACATCACTGTGAATGAGGTCAAGTAAACTTGAAGCCCTTTGACCTTTGTTTGAAAAAGGAGACTTCGTCATTTTGCCCATTAAACAAGCTTTGCATGTATCAAGCTCCTCATAGGAGAATGATCCCAGCAGTCCATGGTCATGCAACCGCTTAATGCGCTTCTTGTTAATATGGCCTAAACGACTATGCCATAACAAGGTGCTGTCATCAGCATACTTGGCTTTCTTAATATCAATTTGTTGTATAGAACATTCCATGTCCAACATGAATAACCCATTGTTAATTGACCCAGTAGCATAAACAATATTATCAAAAGTAATATAACACTTTGAAATCTTGCATTCAAAGGAAAACCCTTTCCTGACAAGAGCAGGAATAGAGATAATATTCTTAGTTATGCTCGGCACAAAATAACAATTGTCCAGTTCTAATACAAGACCAGATGGTAAAGAGATGTGATAAACTCCTACAGCAACAGCAGCAACCCGTGCCCCGTTTCCTACTCGTAGGTCCACCTCATGCTGTCCCACCTGTCTTCTTCTCTTGAGTTCCTGTACATTTGAACAAATGTGAACTCCACATGCAGTGTCCAACACCCATGAAATAGAAGAAGAAACCATGACTTCAGTCACGAAAATACCTGAGCCAGAAGCGAAAGAGTTGCTTCCCTTCTTCTCTCCTTGGAGCGCTTTACAGTCCTTTTTCCAGTGACCCAGCTGGCCACAATGGAAACACCTGTATTCCTTTGACCGCTTTACCTTTTGTTTCAGTGCCTTGTTGTAGCTCTTGATAGGGGCTTTGCCCTTCTTCCCCTTCTTCTTGTTCCTTGAAGGAACCATTAGGACAGAGGATGAAGGCGTTCCCTTCTCACGAGACTGAGTTTGCTCAGTAGTCAAGAGCATGTTCAGTAACTCTGCAGGCGTACAGTCGATCTTATTCATATTAAAATTAATAATGAACGGATCGAAAGAGGCCGGGAGAGACTGCAGGATGATATCTACAACAAGCTCCTGATTGATGGTATGTCCCAGTTTCTCTAGAGCCTCCTTGTACCCAATCATCTTGAGTACGTGAGCTCCCACTGGACTCCCTTCAGTCAGTTTGCTCTGAAAGAAAAGTTTCGTCAAATTATAGCGTTCAGTCCTTGCCTGTGCAGCATACAGCAGCTTGAGGTTTGCTATAATTTCTATAGCTGACAAATCCTCATGCTGACGCTGCAGCTGTGGCGTCATAGACGCTAGCATAAGGCAAGCGACGTCAATGCTATCATTGACATGCTTTTCATAAGCTTCCCGAACCGCCCTTGCGGCGTTCGCTGCGGGTTGAGGCGGTATAGCCGTCTCGAGGACATACAGTTTCCTCTCAGCCTTAAGAATAATCTTAAGGTGTCCATACCAATCTGAGAAGTTTGGCCCAGCAAACTTCTCCCTTTCCAGTAAGGATCGCACATTGAACGCAGTGGTGTTCGTTGCTGCAGTAATCTACAACAATGCAAGAACAGCAAGGTCAGTATCAATGTTAGAATCAATTCAGGACTTAAGAATGATTCTTTTCTCACTATTTTATCTGACTGAAAAATCCAGTAAAACAGTCCGAAAGAGTGAAACTCTTTTAGTGAGATGGGATCCAGATTTCATACTTGGTCTCCGCGTCCCGCTCAGGCGAGATAAGATGCACAGAGAGTACAAGCACTAATTTCTGGTAGGCAATCCCTGCCAATCGCCAACCCGTGCGATTCCCCTTCATCTGGGCAATCCAGCAGACTGTGCCAACTGAGTTGGTACAACACAGTCTCTGATCCCATAGATGGCTGCCTCCATATGGCTACCATATGCTCAATATGTAGCCTACATGGTCAAGCTGACCCGACCTACTCCCTGGACCACCACGTGCTATGCTGAGCAACGAGAAGCGATAAATCCCTTCTCTGTAACACGCAGGTGTAATCACACACCGTCTGAAGATAGATGGGCGTGCCCACTGAGTGGGTACAACACGGCCCCAACGATAGTCAGAACAGTGAGGTTTCGCGTCAGAAGGCTTACGTGCTTGATATTTAACGTTGGATTTTAACGGTCCTTTTATCTTCTTACTATCATTCAAATCCTATGGTGATAGCAGAAGAATAAATCATGCAGTTACTAAATTACTGAAACAGTAAATTAAAAGCATGATGATCTTATGTGGTAAAAGCCCATTAAGCCTAAGTAAGACCTTAATTAACTTAAGTCTTCACTTGAGCTCTTCTTGGGTCTTTTGCATTTCCTCTGGCCCAACCCGGGCCCAAGCGCCCACTGCAGCTCAGGTGCGCCCACCAGGTAAAATGCGCCTGTCCTAGAGTCGAACTCTAGACCTCCCACTGGTGAAGCCACTTGCTGCATGCGCCTCTGCCAAGTGTGCTCTGTGCTCATGTCTGATCAAAATACATTTTAATCTATCTAGACATGATTGACACGCAGGTCAATTACACTTTATAAATTAATTAAAATGTGATGCGCAGATCACAATAATAATTTACAAATAATACTCCAGGCACGCAGACCCCAGCACAGCACACATTAAAATAGGCAGCCCACATAAGATTAAATAAACACCAAACATGGTATACAAGCAACATGTGATCCAAAAACAAGAAAATAAAATTTCGAAAAACCCCATGGAATCAATTTTATTTCCTTATGTGCCCTACTACCTTACAACGGTCCATTAACAGGGATCCACTCATCAGACCTAGTCAGACCCACTGCCCTTGCATGCACCAAGTCCTAACTGACTTGAGTCGACCTAATGGTCAACCATGCATGCGCTGGGCTGAACGACCCTCATGAGTTCTGGCAAGCGGGTGTGACCCCGGACCTAACTCATGAGCGTTCACTTGGTTGTCTCAACCAGACATTGCTACACGCCTGTCTGCAGTCGACCTATAGCCACCTCATGCTGGCGCATAGGTGCCATCTGGTCGACCCATCTAGGCTGTCAGATAGTCTGATCAGACTGTTGGGTCTAGACTCGATTGATGACTTCAACCCTAATAACCCGTCTAAGTTTTTGAAGCAGGCGCTTATAGATCTAGATGGAGCGCGCAAGAAGTTAAGTTTTGACAAAAACATCTACTTGCGCCAACAATAAACATCATACATGCGCCACAAGTAATGAACATACATCTAGTATTTTCGCATGATGATAGCCTTAGATCTTATCATAAGCGCAAACAAGGATCACAATAAGCAATCATATGAACATACAGGAACCAGGCTTTGATACCAATTGAAAGGTCCCCGAAACAGGGGGAAGAAACCCTAATAGGCGCATAACAAGGATCATACATGCGGAAGCTAGGGTTTCATAGAAAATCATTATGCATGTCATATAATCAACTCTTAAGGCTTGTATAGAGCGAAAGGGATTCATACCATTGCCATTGCAAGGATGGCGACTTGGAAGCAAAGATGTGAGTGCTTCTTCTCCAAAGGCACCGCACACAAGATGAGAGAAGCTTTCTTCTTGTCGCTCCTTGTGCTAGCAAGGATCTCTAAGTGTCCTAATCGCTTGAAGGGATGAGATCTCCTTTTTCCTTGGCTTGTCCGAATGCTCTCCAAGGCGTGAAGAAGACACACACGAGAGAGGGGGCGTCGAGAGGAGGCCAACGTTTTGGCGTTAAGAGAAAGTGGCGTTAATGACTTTCCAAAAATAGAAAGTCATGAAGCCATGCGCCCATGATCTCAAAACCGACCAAAATGCCTTCAAGCTTCGAACCAAGCGTTCACACATGTGAACCGGTTCAAGCCAATTCGATCCATTTCAATTTGGTTCAAAGACCAAATCAAATCAGCCCAAGCCATGGTCTAGATCTTACTGAACCAAATGGTTCAAGATCTAACCGTTCATCTCTTGATGCTCTTGATCTCACCGATCTAGCATCAATTCTCTCGATCGAAGCTTACCGATCTCAAGCCCTAATCAATCAAACATGATCAGACCAGATCTCACTTACAATCAGAGATTAAATCCCTTTAAACTGAATCAAAACAATTCAGTCCACACGATCTGACTCAAGTAAGCCATATCATCAAATTGTGCGACCCTAAGGGTTTCCTTTAAATGTCGGTAACGATAACTTACGTTATCACGATCAGTGAGGGGTATCTAGCAACACATCACTGTCTCTCGATATAAAGGAAAGAGTCTTCCAAGACTACACCCAAACCACAGCACAAGTGTGAACCCAAGTCACTTGACATATGTGTTTCCTTTGCCACTGGATGTTCTTACTGGACAAGCGTGTCAAGCCTGTAATTCCAATACGATGAGAATGATTAGATCAGATGAAACATAGTCATCTGGGTATGGCCATACACTTTCTCAATCATCTCATACAGGGGGCCCCTATAGAACATCACACTCCAATCAAGGAGACGGCAATCCTATATCTATCACTAGTGCCCTAACATGACTCATGTTCATTATCCAAGATAGTCTATAACCATTATGTTTCAAATGATATTGAACTACCTCAAAACAATGCCAATCATCATTTAGAAACACAAGTGATCTCAAGTCAAAGGAAATATGCCACTTGTTTGCATATAAGGATTATTCACATTGTGACAAGCAATTGAATATCCTAAGTAGGGTCTGTCCAGTACATCCAATATACCCATGAGTCTACATCTTATTCCATGCTCGAAGCATCCTATAAGATTAGAACACATATTAGTCTCAATCATATCAAGGCTGTCTCATGTTCACCAAGATATCTCGACTAAGGACTTTACTGCATGTCAGCCAAGCTGAACAGCATTGAGACATTATTCAGAAGTATACATATTGCAGCAGATGATGTAACAACCTGAATAACAACCATTACCTTTATAAACATTGAGTTTATACATGATACTGATATAATCCCAAGGCCTCAAACATTAACCTTAAGGGCATACCCCAACATATGGTACATGAGCAATTATGGATAGGTTGAATGGAGTTTATGGTAAAGTCTTAGAGACTTTCCTTGTCTCAAACCTCCTCATCCTAGGCCTACACTTGTCATGATCTTAGCCCTTCCCTTAACCGCCTCTTGCCCTATATATGTGACCCTAGCCGCCCCCTCTTAAGATAATCGATCCTTGGAGGCGTGAACACAAGAAGAGGGGCGAGAGCTAGGAGCAAGGGCGCAACTTCCTCTTCCTTCTTCCATAGCCGCAAGCTTCTCCCTCCTTTCCTCTTGGCGCAAGGAGCTTTGGTGCTTGGCGGCTTTGTTGGGAAACCCCGGGGATATTTTACAATTTTCAGAAATAGAGATTACAACATACATTGCACAGCGGAAGCAATATCCCTGAAACAGGCCGGTCCCAAAAATCCAGTGAAGATCGCAAGCAAGAGAGTCGACACGATGAGTTAGGAAATACCTTAGAGCAAGATGAGGTCGATGTCGTGATAGGCGCCCAAGCGTGCGCCCTCTGCAGTTTCACACACACGGATGCCTCGAGTCTTCTTCTTCCACGCCCGGTGCTAGCCTCGGGAAGAAGATCCAAGCCTTAGTTCTCTTCTTGAATGCTTGCGCCACCTCCAAGGTAGAAGCGCCAATTGATGAAGAAGAGAGGAGAAGGGAGAATGCCGCCAAGCCTTTACTTCTCTTGCGCCAAAGGAGGAAGAAAGGAAGACGCTTGCGGCTAGGGTTTGATGGAAGAAGATGGTTGCGCCAATGCCCCTTACTCTCGCCCTCTTGATGTGTTCACGCCTCCAAGGAAGAACACTTGTAAAAGGGGGCGGCTAGGGTCACATATATAGGGCAAGAGGCGGTTAGGGCAAGGGCTAGGATCATGACAAGTGTAGGGCTAGGATGAGGAGGTTTGAGACAAGGAAAGTCTCCAAGACTTTACCATAAACTCCATTCAACCTATCCATAATTGCCCAAGTACCATATCAGCCCAAGACATGCCATAGAGGCATGCATTCCATCCAAGGAAGAGAGGGGAGGCGCCCTTTACTTCCATAATGAAGCAAAGGCGCCAACATGACCCCATTATGCCCCTAGGCGCTTAATGGTTCATGTTTCTCCCCATTATACCCTTTTAGCCTCTCATCTCTTCATGAGAACTTGTTATTGGGCCTCATTGGATAAAGAGTTAGCCCAAACTTCATCACATGGGTTGATTAAGCATTTGGATCCAATCCAATGCAACCCTAATCCAAATGTGACCAACCATGGTCAAATACGGGTCAACCTGCCAAAAATGAAGTTTGGCTCCAATAACATTCTTCCATCTCATCAGGCCCATTGGCGCTGATGAAATCTCCTAATTAGATCCGAGTTATCCAATAACTCGATCATAAGGCTTCCCGATCAATACGAGAACTCGAGTATCAAGGTGTGCGACCCTGTAGGTCCCTCTGACGTTGGCAGTGCTGACCAAATGTCACCGCAAGCAGTGAGTGGCACCTAGTAGTGCATCGCTGCTACCCAAGTCATCGGAATGGATATCGACATCGACATCCCCATCATTGCAACAAGATACAGATGCATTATAGTCTCTTTGCCGAACTGATATCCGATTAGACAAGTGTGTCACCACTTGTTTTCACCCAATCACATGGTTATGACTAAATTAGGTTCTCACCTGGGTATGGCCATACACTTTCAGTCATAGAACCATAGAGGAGCTCCATGGATATCATACTTCCCTTAGGAAGGGGCAAATCCTTTGTCTGTCCATTGACCTTCTCATATGGGTCGTGACATGCTCAATGACAACCGTTATGACCTCCCAACTATGGCGAGGTGTTAGGTTGTATCAAAGCAAGTCCCTAACCATATAGAATGATCAATGACCTCAAGTCAAGGGATCAATGCATCTCCTGTCACTTGTGAGGATAACTCATGACACCAAGTCATAGCCTCACAGCGGGTCGGTCCAGTATATCCTCCAATGATATACCCATGTGTCTACGTTAGCACCACGTGCCTAACCAGCCCACATACCAGTCTCACAAGTACCAGAGCTGTCCCATATCCACTCAGGTACATCGACTGGGACAATCATTTGAGCACAGATCCAATCTGTCTCCAGGGACATTATTATGTAAGTACACAATCGCAGGTGTAGACAAACAATGATAACGACAATGCCAGAAAGATATATGAATATCAGAGTCAAGTAGTACAAAGATGGACCAAAACTAGGTCCTAGGGCATATACACCAACAATCTCCCACTTGCACTAAGACCTAGAGGTTGAGCAACCTCAACCCCATATCTCTAGTACGACCATCATGCTTCTACTGCGCCAAAGCCTTGGTCAGTGGGTCTGCTAGATTGCTCTCTGTGTCAACTCTGCTAATCTTGACATCACCTCTGTCAATGATCGCTCTGATCAGGTGAAATCTCCTGAGCATGTGTTTGGACCTTTGATGAGACCGTGGTTCCTTAGTATGTGCAGTTCCCATTGTTGTCATAGTAGAGCTCAATAGGATCCATTGCACTTGGAACCACCTGAAGTTCAGAAAAGAACTTCCAGATCCAAACGGCTTCATTGGCTGCCTCAGAAGAAACCACATACTCAGCTTCGGTTGTAGAATTAGCTATGGTGGATTGCTTGAAGCTCTTCCAGCATACAGCACCTCCAACCATCTTAAACAAATAGCTAGTCTGCGATCTGAAGTCGTCAGGATCAGACTGGAATGACTCATCAGTGAAGCCCTGCACACTGAGCTCTTCCAGTCCCCGTAGACCATATAGAATAAATCCTTAGTCCTTTTCAGGATATTCAATGATATTCTTTACAGCCACCTAGTGCTGCAGACTTGGATTGGATTGGTATCGGCTGGTTATGCTTATAGCATAAGCCACATCTGGTCTAGTACACAACATTGCATACATGATTGATCCCACTGCCGAAGCATAGGGAATTCGACTCATGTTATCCCTCTCAGCCTGTGTTGTAGGACACTGGCTCTTTGAGAGAGTAAGGCCATGTCTCACTGGAAGGTATCCTTTCTTGGATTGCTCCAAGTTGAACCTCTCCAGGACCTTATCAATGTGGGTACTCTGACTAAGGGCCAAGAGCCTCTTGGATCTATCCCAGTAGATCCTCACGCCTAGAATGTAGGTGGCCTCCCCTAAGTCCTTCATCTCGAAACACTTCCCTAACCATGTCTTCATAGCTTGAAGACTAGGGATGTCGTTTCTGATGAGCAGTATGTCATCGACATACATAACCAAAAAAGTCACCAAGCTCCCACTGAATTTTCTGTATACACAGGCGTCATCTTCACTTTTGATAAAGCCATAATCTCTCACAGCTTCATCAAACTGAAGATTCCAACTTCGAGATGCTTGCTTTAATCCATAAATGGATTTCTTTAGCCTGCAGACCTTACTAGCATCTGCAGGATGGATGAAGCCATCAGGTTGTGTCATATACACATCCTTAGTCAGCTTCCCATTAAGGAACGCTGTTTCCATGTCCATCTACCATATCTCATAGTCATGATATGCAGCTATAGCAAGCAGAATCCGAATGGATTTGATCATGGCAACTGGCGAGAAGGTTTCATCATAGTCCACCCCGTGGACTTATTTAAATCCTTTAGCCACTAGTCTACCCTTATAGGTAACTATATTGCCATCCATGTCTGTCTTCCTCTTAAAGAGCCATCTACACCCTATGGGTTTTACCCCATCAGGCAGCTCAACCAAATCCTAGATTTGGTTAGCCGACATGGAATCCATCTCGGATCGCATGGCGTCAAGCCATCTCTCGGAGTCCGGTCTACTGACCGCCTCATCATAGGTTCTGGGTTCATCCTTTATGATGAAGATCTCATCGTGTTGGGTCGGCAGCGACCCATACCTCTCAGGTGCACGATGAATCCTCCCAAACCTACGTGGGACCTGTGTCTGAGCCTCAGGTTGTACAGCAACCGGTGCAGGTGGCTCAGATTCCATCTCTTTGTCTTGTGGTTGCACTTGGTCCTCATCCAAGTCAAACTTCCTCCCACTAACTTCTTTCATGAGAAATTCTTTCTCTAGAAAGACAGCACCCCGAGCAACAAAAACTTTGTTCTCGGTGGGAACATAGAAGTAGTAACCCTTAGTCTCCTTAGGGTACCCCACAAACATACACTTATCAGATTTAGGTTCTAGCTTGCTAGAATCCTGACATTTGACATAAGCCTTACATCCCCAGATCCTGATAAAAGTGAGATTATGGCGTCTCCCACTCCATACCTCGTATGGAATCTTTGAGACACTCTTAGATGGAACATTATTCAGTATTAGAGAAGCTGTCTCAAGTGCATATCCCCAGAATGAGGGAAGTAGAGTTGCATGACTCATCATAGATCGAACCATGTCCAACAAAGTTCGATTTCTCCTTTTAGACACATCATTGCATTGAGATGTTCCAGCAGGAGTGAGTTGGGATATGATCCCACACTCTCTCAGATAGTCAAAGAACTCACCGTTCAGGTACTCTCCACCACGATCTGATCGAAGAGCCATAATGGATCTACCAAGCTGGTTCTCTACTTCATGTCTAAACTCCTTAAATTTCTCAAAGGATTCAGACTTATATCTCATCAGATAGACATAACCATATCTACTGAAGTCATCAGTAAACGCGATGAAGTAGTTGTACCCTCCTCTGGCTTGTTTATTGAAAGGCCCACACACATCAGTATGTATGAGATCTAATAAACCTCCTGCCCTCTCACCAGTCTTGGTGAAGGGCACCTTTGTCATTTTCCCTAATAAACAAGGTTCACAAGTATCAAATTCCTCCAAGGAACTTGAATCTAACAATCCAGTTGCATGGAATTGTTGGATGCAATTCTTGTTTATATGGGCTAATCGACAGTGCCGTAGGAAAGCACCAACTGAACCACTCAGTTTGATCCTTTTATTATTTATGTTACAAATAGAGCTATCCATGTCCAAGTCATGCCGACCATTTCATAAAGTACCCTTCCTCTAAAACATGTTTGCAAAAGAAAAAGAACATAAGTTCTCTTTTATTTCAAACTTAAATCCTTTCTTTGCCAAGCAAGGAGTGGATACAATGTTTTGGTAAGGGAAGGTACATAATAGCAATTGTCTAGCTTTAACTGAAGTCCTAAAGGCAGGGAGAGAAACTCCTACAGCAACAGCAGCAACTTGTGCCATGTTACCTATCCGTAGGTCAATCTCTCTAGGCCTTACCGATCTACCCTTTCTGAGCCTTCGCATATTTGTACAAATATGAGCTCCACATGCGGTATCCAATACCCATGTCATAGGAGTAGAAAGGTTAACTTCGGTAACATAAATACCTGAGCATGAAGACAAGGCCTTGCCTTTCTTCTCCTCATTCTGAAGTTGCAACATGTGCTTCAACATGTGAGGTGGCCCTCCACATGAAGAGCACCTATTATTCCTGATCATATCCATCTTTAATTTCAGTTCCTTGGTCAAGCCTTTCGGCTCAACACACTGAATATCAACGTTAGGAGGATTATGCTCAACCAATTTATCAAAGAGCTGCCTTAAAAATAATCTCAGAGGCACTCTTCGATTCATATCACCCTCTAAATTCGGGTGACATGTTGGTTAGCAACCTTCAAAGTATCAACCTGATGCTTATCATAAGCATCCCTCTCAGCCGCTGAGGCCGAGCATGGAAGTGGCTCAGGAAAAGGACACTCAAGGACATAAAGCTTCCTTTCGAGCTTGAGCACGATTCTCAAGTTCATATACCAATCCAGTAAGTTGGATCCAACCAACTTATCCCTTTCCAGGGTAGATCGCAGTGACCAAATGCCATTGTTCATAGCCATTGTTCTACAATAACCAAGAAATAGCAGATTAGTACTACTTCGAGTCATTTAAACTGGACTTGTTTTAAATGACCATGGCTCCCACTATTTTTAATCGAATTGACAACCCACAAAGTCAATCGAGAAATCCAAGATTTCCTAGTGAGATGAGATCCTTATTCCACACAGGGCTTCGCGTCCCACGAGGGTGGGATGAGATGCACAAAGTGACCCGTGTTTCCTAAGGTGGGCGCGCCGGCCGATTGCTCCAAGCAATTCCCCTTATTGAGACAGTTCAGGCATTTCATGTCCAGCGAGGGCTGGATACAGCATGAAACCCTAACATCTCAACGATGCCTCTTGAGTTTCACCATGTGCCTAGCACACATGAAAATCTAGTCAAGTCCATTCCTAACCGTTATGCTCAGGGCCAACGAGTTTCCTTGCGAAGGCACGCCCAGGTTAAAACTGGACTAGGGAAACCATTGTCACCACGCACTTTCTAAAGATAAGTGGGTGTGTCCCACGAGGGTGGGAAACAATTCACAACTCCACTGATCGATAGCTTAGTGAGGGCTACGCGTTAGAAGGCTACCAGACTTGATATTTTAATTGAGGGTTTTTGTTTAAGGTCTCATCATCTCAGTTTTATCTTATGTCTATCATTACAGGCATGCAATCCTATGGTGATAACATAACAATAAAACATTACAGGCATGCTTCTGCAGATAATAATAAAAGCAGTAAAGAATGATGTGATCATATCTTATTCAAGACATTGAACCAATCCATACCATGAAAGAGGTTCAACTCTTGTCCTAGAACTCAAGCCCCAAAAACTAGACCTAGCCTAGCTGACCTCTAGCTTGAACTTCAAGGTGGCTCCAAGGTCCTTCTCTCATGGTTTAGCTCTCAAAGCCTAGAGGTACACTTTAAAAGTTCCCCATAGGTTTGGCCAATGCCATGGTCTTCCTCCAAGGAAGGTGTGCCACCATGCAAGGGGCCAAGATGGCTAGCTCTCAAACCAAAAGAGGTTTGGCCAAGCTTTCTTGCGCCACCAAGCAACCAAGCACCAACTTGCATGCGCCACCTTGCATGCTTGCGCCATCAAGCAAGATGCGAGCATCAAGGTCCAAGAAGGATGCGCCTAGCCCTTAATCTTCATCTTAATTTTTACAAAGATAATGAAAAAGATGGCACGCAGGCCGCACAAGGATACATCACAGGCATGCAAAAGGGGCTTGACTCATGATCACAACATTATGCACAATCAAGGTATTTACTCATGCAATTCTACATGCTCATGAAAAACATAAAATCTGAAATTTTACTTTTTCATAAAACTAGTCTCTTTTTCTCATCTTCTTCTCACAAATCTTTTGGTAAATTGCGATTTATTTTTCATGATGATTTCAGAGATCCTTTCGGCTGGCAATTTTGTCAGATCAAGAGACTTGGCCAGTCCGAAGACACAATGCCCGTCCTACTTGACAAAATTGCGTGCGCCTTTGATCTTTAAATCAGACAAGAAAAATAGTCCAAAAATCCAAAAGAGATTGAGAGGATGATAGAAACAAGAAACCCTAATTTTTCTACTTTAAGAAAAATCGTTTGCCATGCATCATGCTATTTACGAAAATAGAGATATGGCATGTGAGCATGAAAGAAAAGCATAAAACATCGTTCGAGTCTTGCAAGTCGCTCTGATACCACTGTTGGGAAACCCCCAGGGATATTTTACAATTTTCAGAAATAGAGATTATAACATACATTGCACAGCGGAAGCAATATCCCCGAAACAGGCCGGTCCCAAAAAGCCAGTGAAGATCGCAAGCAAGAGAGTCGACACGATGAGTTAGGAAATACCTTAGAGCAAGATGAGGTCGATGTCGTGATAGGCGCCCAAGCGTGCGCCCTCTGCAGTTTCACACACACGGATGCCTCGAGTCCTCTTCTTCCACGCCCGGTGCTAGCCTCGGGAAGAAGATCCAAGCCTTAGTTCTCTTCTTGAATGCTTGCGCCACCTCCAAGGTAGAAGTGCCAATTGATGAAGAAGAGAGGAGAAGGGAGAATGCCGCCAAGCCTTTACTTCTCTTGCGCCAAAGGAGGAAGAAAGGAAGACGCTTGCGGCTAGGGTTTGATGGAAGAAGATGGTTGCGCCAATGCCCCTTACTCTCGCCCTCTTGATGTGTTCACGCCTCCAAGGAAGAACACTTGTAAGAGGGGGCGGCTAGGGTCACATATATAGGGCAAGAGGCGGTTAGGGCAAGGGCTAGGATCATGACAAGTGTAGGGCTAGGATGAGGAGGTTTGAGACAAGGAAAGTCTCCAAGACTTTACCATAAACTCCATTCAACCTATCCATAATTGCCCAAGTACCATATCAGCCCAAGACATGCCATAGAGGCATGCATTCCATCCAAGGAAGAGAGGGGAGGCGGCCTTTACTTCCATAATGAAGCAAAGGCGCCAACATGACCCCATTATGCCCCCAGGCGCTTAATGGTTCATGTTTCTCCCCATTATACCCTTTTAGCCTCTCATCTCTTCATGAGAACTTGTTATTGGGCCTCATTGGATAATGAGTTAGCCCAAACTTCATCACATGGGTTGATTAAGCATTTGGATCCAATCCAATGCAACCCTAATCCAAATGTGACCAACCATGGTCAAATACGGGTCAACCTGCCAAAAATGAAGTTTGGCTCCAATAACATTCTTCCATCCCATCAGGCCCATTAGCGCTGATGAAATCTCCTAATTAGATCCGAGTTATCCAATAACTCGATCATAAGGCTTCCCGATCAATACGAGAACTCGAGTATCAAGGTGTGCGACCCTGTAGGTCCCTCTGACGTTGGCAGTGCTGACCAAATGTCACTACAAGCAGTGAGTGGCACCTAGCAGTGCATCGCTGCTACCCAAGTCATCGGAATGGATATCGACATCGACATCCCCATCATTGCAATAAGGTACAGATGAATTATAGTCTCTTTGCCGAACTGATATCCGATTGGATAAGTGTGTCACCACTTGTTTTCACCCAATCACATGGTTATGACTAAATCAGGTTCTCACCTAGGTATGGCCATACACTTTCAGTCATAGAACCATAGAGGAGCTCTATGGATATCATACTTCCCTTTGGAAGGGGCAAATCCTTTGTCTGTCCATTGACCTTCTCATATGGGTCATGACATGCTCAATGACAACCGTTATGACCTCCCAACTACGGCGAGGTGTTAGGCTGTATCAAAGCAAGTCCGTAACCATATAGAATGATCAATGACCTCAAGTCAAGGGATCAATGCATCTCCTGTCACTTGTGAGGATAACTCATGACACCAAGTAATAGCCTCACAGCGGGTCGGTCCAATATATCCTCCAATGATATACCCATGTGTCTGCGTTAGCACCACGTGCCTAACCAGCCCACATACCAGTCTCACAAGTACCAGAGCTGTCCCATATCCACTCAGGTACATCGACTAGGACAATCATTTGAGCACAGATCCAATCTGTCTCCAGGGACATTATCATGTAAGTACACAATCGCAGGTGTAGACAAACAATGATAACGACAATGCCAGAAAGATATATGAATATCAGAGTCAAGTAGTACAAAGATGGACCAAAACTAGGTCCTAGGGCATATACACCAACAGGCTTGAACTTGGTTGCTTCTTCTCTTGGCGCATCCTTTCCTCTTGGTGGCGCAAGTGAAGTGGAGCTCTCCTTAAGGCTTGGATCTTCTTCCCGAGGCTAGCACCGGGCGTGGAAGAAGAGAACTCAAGAGATCCGTGTGTGTGAGACTGCAGAGGGCGCACACTTGGGTGCCTACATCGGCATCACTCCAAACCGCTCTTAAGGTATTTCCTAACTTATCGCGTCGACTCTCTTGCTTGCGATCTTCACTGGGTTTTTGGGACTGGCCTGTTTCGGGGACATTCTTCCGCTGTGCAATGTACGTATGTATGTCTGTGATTCTGAAAAATTGTAAAATGTCCCCGGGGTTTCCCAACAAAGAGCAAATTGGAAACTTTCACTGAGCACCACCGAGCCCGCTTTTACACCACCATTGAGTGCAGTTCTACCACCACCCACTTGGGGTGGAAGAGATGATCCTTTTAGTATGGAGTCGCCATCTCACCAGCCTGCAGATTCTACTCACCTAGCTACTGATTCTTCCCACAGACCTACTGGAGGATGGTCTAGTGCCTTCGACCCAGGATTCCAGGCACTCTCTACTGAGATATATCGTCATAGACATTGTATGGAGAAGATGATGGATTCCATGGGGCGAATGCAGGACACCATGCACCATATCCACCAGGATGTTGAGGAGCTGAGCACTCACATGGAAGATATGGGAAATTTTCTTTATGACCGCTTCGGGTATGAGGATAGCAAACGAGGAGGCGACCATGGTGGTTACCAGAGAGAGCAGCCCATTGATCCTATGGATGCAGCAGAGGAGGACACCGAGGAGATCCGATCTGATGATGATGAGTATAGTTTTATGAGTATCTTTTTCCCTTACTTCTTTGCATTTATTCTTCATTATCTTATTGATGTTTCATATTTTATACGGAAGGATGATTCTTCCAACCTCTTTGTGTCCGCCATTGCTACATTGCTCTGCTTTACTTGACTTTGAGATCATTCAATATGGTTGTATGATGTTGTGATGTTGATTTGACTATTCGATATGGTTGTATCATATTTTGATATTGATGATTATTTCGATTGGGTTGTATGATGATATTTTTGATATTTTAAGCACCTTGTGAAGGTGCATACTTGCATGCTTGATGGCATGATAACATTGTGATATTTTTTGATCATAATTGAGTATATTTTTGTTGATATATAGATTTGTGGCCTAGTCTATATTTTGAAAATATTATTGTTGATTGTATGATTCCATTAATGATGAATGAATTCATGCCTGTGATTAGGACTAGATCTATCATGTCGAATTTATTTCTCTAATATATACCTACTTTTGAAATTTTTCATTGATTGATGAATGAGATTTTTGGTAAATATATTATTTGAAGAATCTGATTTAAAAGTGAAACTACTTGTTAAATAAGATTAGCATATGAGTGTAATTCTTGAATTAATGTCAATTGATTAACCTAGTTGATGTTTAGTCTATTTTAATATTTGTTGAGAAGAAAGAATCCAAGATCCAAAAAGAGTGATGACTCCTCTACTCGGCACTGTGTAAAATCAACAGTGACACCAAAGATATGGGTTGAAGTCTGTAATAAAGAGAGAGAAAAAGAAAAAAAAAATGACTCCTCTACTTGGCACTATGTAAAATTGACAGTGGTACCTAAGACAAGAGTTGAAGTCCCAATAAAAAGTCTGTATCTATGTGGGTACATGCTATCTAAAAAAAAGGAATAAAAAGAAAAAGAAAGATTTTGAGTGGAAAAAGACTTTGGATATCCTATTCCTGTAAACAAAGGTATGATAGATTTGAACTGAAACTTAGGTGAATTCATGAGACTGAGATTCTAATTTTTATACAAGTTGCAAAGTTTTATTTGATTAAGTTATGGATCTTGAGGATTGAATTCAAAAGATGATATGCCTATTTAAAATCTTATGAAGCAATTGGTGAAATTTTTCATTAGTGATTGTATTTTAGAAATTTATTCTTCATGAGAAAATCTCTTCCTTTGATCAAATTTTAATTTTTGGTTGAGGACAAGCAAAGTTTGAGCCTTATGTGTTTGATGACATCAAAATTTATAGTAAATTTTGTGTCATTTCATAGATCTTTTTGTGTCATATTCATACTACTTTGCCTATTTTTATGTCTTTTTTATCCAATACTGCGGAATCTACACTCTTTTTGGTTTTTGATGATTTTCAAGTAAAAATGCATGATTTTCAGGCGTTTTCAAGAAATTCTAGATGCATGAATGAATTACCACCATCAAGAGAAGATTACATGTCAAATTTCATGCAAATTGGAGCTTCACAGCAAATTACGGCACTACCATAATCTAAATTACGGTACCATGGTTTCACTACACTTATAGAAGAAACCACGGTACGGTCGTAATTTTCGAGTGCTGCCGTATTTTGGGACGATTTTGAACAGAAAGTTTCGGAAGAATTACGGCACTACCGTAATGGATTTCACGGGCCGTATTTCAAGTTAATTTTTCACACGAAAGATTTGACAAAAATATGGCATTGCCATAATGGATTTCACGGTACCATAATTCCGGATGATTTCTGTACCGAGAACTTTGCTGAAATTACGGCACTGCCGTAATAATTATTACGACTGTAATTCTATTCCTAGCACGCGATTCTCTCTGACGGTTTGAAGCCCGATTTTTGCGTGATCGATTGCGGATGATCTAGGCCATAAATTAAAGATCCGTAAGAAGCAAAAGAGGAGCTTTTCGAGAGGAGAAGACCACAACCAAAAAGCCCGAATTTTCATCCACCACATAGAGAGAAATCGAGATTCTCACCGTCGCCCTAGGTTTTGCCACCGGGAAACATACAACACATCTCCGGCCGTGAAATTTGAAGGGAAGCTACGCCTAGAGGAGGAGAAGATACTCCAGAAATTTTAGAGTGAAAGGAAGCCGATCGAAAGAGAAATGAACGAAAGCACGCTGCTGACCACTATTCATGCGGAAATTACGGCTATAATTTTTATTACAGTCGTGCTGTGTTTAGTAATTTCTTCCTTTTGTTCGATTTTTTATCCCTCTGAACCATGGATTATTGTATTCTGTTCAAGATGCTAGCTTAAACCTTTTGGGGCATGGGGGTGTAATCCCCCTTGAATTTTAATGGCTAGATGATTATTATTTTCGTCATGATAATCTTTGTTATGATAATTCTGCTTTTGTGATGATTTGTCTTTAATTCTCCATAGATTTATATTATCATGCATGTTTTAAAGTTTTCGCAATATGGACTGAAAAGTGATTTGCTTGAGAACTTGGAACCCTAAAATTGAATGCTAGGAACTTATCGTAAGAAATTAGGTATGTTCTTATTTCTCAAATTTTAGTAGTATAATTTCCATGTTTGATAATATTGATCTAGGATTGAGTTATTATGATAAACATGATGATTACTACGAGAAATTGAGTAATTGGTCTATTGGAGAACCCTAAGTAGAACATATGAAAACTTTGTACTAAAACATGTAGTTAGAATTCGAATGCACGAAAGAGATCCTTGAGTTCTTCGTTGATGATTTATAGTTTTCTTATGAGATGATTGACTTAGAATTCGGATGCACGAAAGTGATCCTTGAGTTCTTTGCCGATGATTCACTTATCTTCAGCATTGAATAGATCCTGCACGAAAGTGAGGATCGGTTCTTTGTATAATTATCTGCACGAAAGTGAGATAATTCTATTATGAAGTGAATTATGTCATTATCATAATAAGATTTGACTGACGACCTCTTATATCTAGTCATTGAAATCAAGGTGGATGAAACCCTAGTCCCAGTTTCTCTCTGATTATCTTTTTCGTGTGTTTTCGATCATTGCTCTGCTACTATTCGGTTGCCTAGATAGCAAGAACTCAATTATTTGGTACTTGACAATGAGGTCTCTATGGTTCAATATCTCTCTTTATTACTTCGAGTATCCGTGCACTTGTGGAATACAACAATGCCTATGATTATTTTCATGGCCGTAATTCTTTCCGCCTATATCGAAATTTACTCGTTTTCTTGCTCAAATTAGCTCGTTCTTAATCCAAATTTTGGGGACACCTAATTGGATGATGAAGAACTATATAAGGCAGCTTAGAAACAATTATTGAAACTTTTTGGGCAGATTTTTAAGGCGAAATCGACAAAGGGGTGAAATCTTGGGCATCTGATGGCGGAAGACATTTCTTCACCGGTAAACTCCTTTTTTTTTGCCGATTAGTGTCGACCTTCACGAGGGAGCTTTACACTTCATACTCCTTGTTGATTTCTATTTTTATTTGCCAAATTTGTAATTAAACATGGATTTGTACAGCGTTGACATGATCACCATGTCAGCGTAAACTTCTTCTTCAGGACAAAGGGTATAACCCTCTATGTTTTCATGACTTAATTATTGATTTTCATCTTTTGAATAAATTTATTTGTGTTGGATTCAATTATTATTGAGTTTATTTACATGTTGATTACTAGCCATAAATTGCATGTCTAAGACATCGCAAGAAGTACTGAAAAGTGAATTGCGACTTTGGATCTGCAATATTTGCACAAGTTGATTCGAACAGAAAGTAGTTCAAATTAACTTGAGAAATTTTATAGATTTATCAAGAACTCAATGGGTTTATTATTAGTTAGTAACCACGAAAGCAGGGAATTAACTCAGATAAGCACCAGCTTGTACTACTGAAAGGGGGCAATCTGTACATTCAGATTAATCTCCTTCAGCATAGTAAATCCCTTCGTAAGATATATTTTGTTAGGATAGTCATAAAACATAGTGTGGTGAACCCGAAGTGTTGAATTTTCATCAATTGATTACATTCTATTTGTGTTTTCACTTTCTTTAAATCAAAATTAAACCCTTTTTCGAATCATCTAGCTAATATTCCTAAATAAGTTAGTACTTGGTCATTGGTCTCTGTGGGATCAATATTTTTATTACTTCAATAGGCCATGCACTTGCGGCACTACCATCATTATCATATAACAAATCAAAAATAAATTTACTTAAGAAGATTCATCTTTACTAAACAAAAACAAAATTAGGGTTACTTCATGCATATAAATTCAGTGGTAGCGAATGGGTTAATTGACGAGTGATGAGTAACTCACGCCTAAAAATTTTAAAGTAGTGGAAGAATAGGAGTGGACTACAAGTGGCAGAACTAGAGAGGAACACGTGCATCAGGTGGCATAATTAGGGGTGAGCATTTGGTTTTTACTGGACCGAATTTACCGAAACTGATTTTACCGAATTATATTTTATCAAAAATTTTAAATCCGAAACCAAACCGAATTTTAAAAAAACCAATCTCTTACCGAATCGAATTTACCAAAAATTTTTGGTAAATTCAATAAATTACCAATTTACCAATTAAAATTATTTTATTTATATAAATATAATAATATTTTTATTTTTATATATATATCAAATAAAATTTAATAATTTTATATTTATATTGGTAAATTTGGTAATTTACCAAACCAAATTTATCGAATTTACCGAACTTATCAATTTAATACCGAATACTAAATATTAGAAAATCTATTGCCGAGACCAAAATTGATTTTCTTTTTACTAAACCGAATTTACTGAATTAATCGGTAATCGGTAAAAACCAAATTTACCACACCATTTGCACACCCCTAGGTGATGACTCTAAATTTCATAGAGTTTTTCGTACTGATTAACTAGTCTTTTGAGTCATAATCTTGCTCTTTTACTTTATTTTTATACTCTATTTGCCAAATACTTCGGAATTTACACCTTTCTTGGTTTTTAATCAATTTCAGGTAAAAAGAGCATTATTATCATGAGTTTTCGAGCAATTTTAGATGCATGGATGAGTTCTAATCACCAAGAGGAGACTACACATCAAATTTCAAGTCAAAATAAGTTTTCTGACGAAATTATGGCAGTGCCGTAATGAATTTTACGGCCGTAATCAACAATTATGGAACTACCGTAACGATTTTCATGGCAGCTTAATTCTAGAGTTTTTTTGGCAAATTACGGCACTACCGTAAAAGTCTTCATGGTACCGTAATTTCAGGCCAATTTCTTACCGAGACTTCAGAGGAAATTACGGCACTACCGTAATTATTCTTATGGTACTATAATTTTGGACCAATTTCATACAGAAGACTTCGCAGCAATTACGGTACTACTGTAATTTCCATCACGGTACCATAATTTCAACCTAGTTGCCCGATTCTTCCGCCAGAAACTTGAATTCGCGATTTCTCGAGCTTTAGGGCATCAATTGAAGATCCGAAAAAAGGGAAGACTCAAAATAAGTAGAATAACGGTCTCGAAGCAAAAGGAAGAATTTTGGATCGAAAATCACAATGAATTTTGGAGAATCACCGTTGCCCTAGGGTTCGTCGGTTCTTAGCCTACAGACCACCTCCGGCCACAAAATTTACAAGGGAGCTTCGCCTGAAGGAGGAGAACACATGCCAGAAGTTTCAGAGCAAGAGGAGTCCGATCGAGGGAGAAATCAACGAAACAGTGGGCACTGCCACTGTTCATCGTGTTCATCGAGTATTACGGTTCATTACAGCACCTAGTTTTGTAATTTTTCTCCTCTTTTTTGATTTCTGATACTCTGAAATCATGGTTTATTATAATCTTTCTATCATGCTAGCTTAATTTTCATATGGGACATGGGGGTGTAATCCCCTTAATTTCTAATGACTAGACATTGTTAATTTTGTCAGGATAATTTTGTTATGATAATTCTACTTTTAAGATATTTACTTATAATTCTTCTTAGATTTATGTTTTCAGCATGTTTTAGAATTTTTGTGAAATAGACTGAGAAGTTGATTGCGAAATTTGGAACCCTAGAATCATTGAGTATAGAACGTTTCGTAAGAGATTAGATTAGTTCTTAATTCTGGTTTTTAGTAGATTTATTGCCATGTTGATTTTTTGATCTTTGGATTGAGTTATTGTGTTAGATTTGATTTGATATTGTAAGAGATTAAATATTTAATCGTCGGAACACCTTAAGTAGAACCTGAGAAATTATGGAATGAGAATAAATAGTTTCTCTTGAGATTTTTGACTTAGAATTCGGATGCACGAGAGTGATCCTTGAGTTCTTTGTCAATAATTTACTTATCTTCAGTATTGAATAGATCCTGCACGAGAGTGAGAATTGGTTCTTTGTATAATTATCTACGCGAGAGCGAGATAATTCCTTTATTAAGTAAATTATATCCTTATCATAATGAAATTTGACTGACAATACTTTATTTCCTTCTAGTCATTAGAATTGAGGTGGATGAACCCCTAGTCCCAGTTTTCTTCTCTGATATTTTTTCCGGACACTTTTTGATCGCTTGCTTCATCGTATTCGGATTGCCTAGCTAGTGAGAAATCAATTATTCGGTACTTGGTAAACAAGGTCTCTGTGGTTTGATATTTTTTTTTATTACTTCGAGTATCCATGCACTTGCGGACATACAGCAAGTTTTTGGCGCCGTTGCCGGGGACTTTGATTTTATTCAATATTGAAGATATTGAAAGTATTGCTAGACTAAGTTTTATTTTTCTGTTTATTTTCTGTTATTTTCTTTTCTCTTGAAATCATTTGATCTATCTACTTTGCATGTGCAGGAATCTTTGATCAAGACCACTTGTACCTTTTGATCCTGAGATAAATAAAACTCTTAGACTGTGCAGGAAATTGAGATTTGAAGAAAATCAACAAGAAGAAGAAGTAATCATAGCAGAGAGAAGATCATTACGTGACTATGCTGCCCCAAATGCCCAAGGGATTCGCTCTAGTGTTACTAGGCCAGCCATTGATACCAACAATTTTGAGATCAAACCAGCCTTCTTATCTATGATTCAACAAAACCAGTTTGGAGGAGCACCTCTTGAAGATCCTAATATTCATCTATCTCTTTTTCTTGAATTATGTGATACCATTAAAATTAATGGAGTTTCTGATGATGCACTGAAACTGAGATTGTTTCCTTTTTCCCTCAGGAACCGAGCACGTGATTGGCTTCATTCACAACCGTCAGGAACGTTCACTACTTGGGATCAGCTTTCTAATGCCTTTCTGATGAAATACTTCCCACTTAGCAAGACCATCCAACTGAGAAATCAAATTACTAATTTTGCACAAAAGGATAGAGAGTCTTTGAGTGAAGCATGGGAGCGATTTAACGAATTGCAACGGAAGTGTCCTCACCATGGCTTAGAGAAATGGGTTTTGATTCAGACTTTTTATTATAGTCTTCTTTATAATACCCGACTTACTGTTGATGCTGCTGTAGGTGGAGCCCTGATGAACAAGACCATGGAAGAAGCCTATACATTGATTGAAGAGATGGCCTTAAATCATAACCAGTGGACTACTGAGAGAGTAGTTCTTTATCGCCCTCCACATGGTAAGACTGATAGTGATAGCTGGCGCGCATTGGTTGAGAGGTAGATTCTTTATGCACTCGTTTTGATACTTTTCAAATGCAAACTGCTGTTGTTTCTTCTCTTACATGTGAAATTTGTGGTAATCATGGGCACTGTGCTGAAGAGTGTAAGATTATTGTTGATAGGGGTGAGGAACAAGTGAATATAGTAGGGGGTTACAATTAAGGGAGAACTAATGACCCTTACTCCAGTACCTACAACCCTGGTTGGAAAAAACACCCGAATTTATCTTGGAAGAGCAATAATTATCAAGGAGCACAAACTGAAAATAGGGAGTACCAACAGAGACAACAAAATCAAAATCAACCCAAAAACCCTAATCTTGAGGATATGTTTGCACAATTTATAAGAGCCCAGAAAAAACAAAATGATGATGTGAATGAGAGTTTCAAACAAATCAATTCTAGACTGGATAGTGTTTTTGCTCACAACAAAATTTTAGAGTCACAGATAGCACAACAAACTAGTAGTGGAACATTGCAATACTATCACAACTAGGAGTGGAAAATAGTTAAAGGATCCAAAGGGATCTCTAGATCATGTTGAGGTTGAGCCTAGTATTGAGATTAGCAGTGAACCAGTTTTGGAATCACAACCTGCACATGTGCAGTCCCATTCTAGTTCGCCACCTTCTAAGGGGGATGAGCCTTCATAGAATGGTGATTTGTGTCTGAGACAGAAGCTGCAACTGCTCTCTGAACTCGCGTTGCTGTTCGCGATTCTGCTGTAACAGTTGCTGCTGCACCTCCTGGTGCTGGGTCTGCTGCTGTTGCAGCATTTGAGCCTGTTGCTGGATTAGTGCGTTCTGCTGCTGCACCATACCAGTCAAAGACTCCATAGCCCGCAGGAATTCAGCAGTCTGCTCACTGCTGCCAGCACTAGCACTCGACCTTGGGCGCACCATACTGGCTCCTTAAACACACACAAACAAATACACACAAATCAAATTTACAATCAAGTCAGTTCTCAAAGTCAGTTCTCAAACAAGTTTCCTAGCTGTCTAGCAATACACAAGCAAGGTTTTCCACCCCCAAAACAGCTATTATTAGCTAGCTCATTCCTCTGATACCACTCTGTAACGCCCCCTCAGAATAAACCCCAAACACATGCAGAAACCGCGGAAGATAGGGAACGTCACACACAAAACAACAAGACAAATGCTAGGGAATAATAGCTTACATAAAACGATTCGGAAAATTTCGGCAGCATGTCCCCAGAATTACTAAGGAAATTCCTGTACATGCTCCAAAACACAAATTGAACATACCATTTCGAAAACAAGATTCACAATCCTTATCACAACATCCAACTAATAAATCACATTAATTAAATAACACTGAACAGAACAGAATTTATCGAAAACAGGCTTAAGCCCTCGGTTTAACACTCGTATCAAAACCAAATGCCAACCCGGCAACAATATCACAGTAGTCGAAAACTAGCATCCACATCCGGCTAACATGTCAATGAATAAAATCATAAAAAAAAAACTCGGCCACATCCGGCCCTCAAAATAGCACAGGCTCGCAGGCCCCAAAATATCAAGTCAGAAAATAATACATCCGCTAGGCTGTAGGCTCCTGCCCTGCATCTGGAAATATAGTGGAATGAGCTACACAGCTCAGTGAGTAGATAGTCTCGTTCGACCATCCACTAATATACAATCAAAAATAGATGCAGATATCTTTTCAAAACTTTTAACGGAAGATGACAAAGCATGATACATAATAAAACTGATAACCATAAATCACAATTATGATCATACAACAATACACCCACCATCCCGGGCAACAAGATCACAAAACAGCCTAACCGGCTAAAAGACTCAGACTCACGCAACTATTGTCCAGTGATTTCAGAATTGACCCCGAGGGTCCAACCCGGCCTTCGTCAAGGCACTGAGAGTAACATGCACGAACAATGGTGAGGCGTAGATTCAAGAGGTGGCCCCCGCCAGGTCACGACGTGGCACTTTGCTCTACGACACTCAACCACACCCCATTACCGGGAACACAAATAGAACAGAACGGAAGGTGAATGAATTCAAGAGGTGGCCCCCGTCTGACCAAGACGTGGCACTTTGTTTCAAACACCCAACTCTCAAAAGGTTTACCACTTGGACAAAAATACTCTCAACACAAACTGGAAACCTAAACCTCTAACCTGGTCACTAGACTCTAGAACAGTCCCTCCATTACCGGAAACAAATCAGAATAGGTTGGGTGGATTCTCCAACCCCAAGTCAGAATGACTGTTCACTGAGTTCTCTAGTTGACCCTTAGGTTCAGTCCACTCAAGTCTAGGACCCTTATCGAATGCATTTAACACAGACATTATTTCGAACATCACATCAATCAGGTTCAGAAAGGTCCTTAGATTTCATGCAAGTATGGTTTAACCTTTTCTAGGTTATCATTCAAGGTTATCAATCAATAATTAAAAATACATACTAATACAGAAAATTCACCAATTTCATCCACAAATAACATAAATACTGAATATCACATATTCATAGTTTTCTCCTAGTTCTTATAACAAAAGACAGAAATACCCCTAGTTCAAAGTTTAAGTCATGCAGGAAAACTTATCCAAAAATTTCGTAAAAATAGTCATTACATCCCTCATGATCCCTAGATTCGTAATTTCAAGTTTTCCCCAATTTTAACTAGAAAATTTACCCAATTACCCCTAGGTCAATCTCAGTCAACAGAAACTTTTATTTCCAAAAATTCCCAAAAAAATACGGTAGAGTCCTTATATACCTAATTTCATGAATATCAGTTTTTCCCCAATTTTTACCCATACATTTGGGCGTAATTTCATGAAGAAGGGGCGAAATTCTCATTCAAGCCCTAATCTTCATGCAATTGAAAATCTAAAGTTACATACATGTTTAATCAAGGTTTAATTGATGATTAGGAGTCTTAAAAACGAAAAGTCCTAATTGTCATGCAAGCTAGGGTTTCAAAATTTAGGGAAAAATAAAGAAAACGTGTACACATGTGAAAGCAAGAGTTCATGTTATAATTCTAATCCTTAATTTTCTCTAAAACAAGCAATACAACTAATATGCGTGAACTAGGTGAAGAGAAAATCCACTCACCTTGATTTCGGTTTCTTCCAAGTCACAAACCCCCTCACGCCTCCCCTCACACTACTCACGTCGCCGGAAAACACCCAAGGACTGCCGGAAGTCGCCTCCACCACCAATCGCCGCCGGCCACAAGAAGAGGAGAAGGGAGAAGAGATAAGCCGCCACCCTCACTCTAGGAAGAAATCGTGAACGAAAGCAAAGAGGGAAAAACGTGAGTGAACCCTCTTAATTTTCGTTTTCTACCTCCAAAGGATCCAAACCCAATATCAAACATAAGTGAAAGATCCAATAACCCTTTAGTATAAGTTATATTTTCCACTTCACCCTTATCAAGGGCTCTTACCCTTTTCTAATCGAAAGACACCACTAACCTAGTGGTACACAGCACACATTCTACGCCTTAAGTCGCAGGTTCGAATCCTCTCCGCGACCCATATTTTTACATTGTAGGAAAAATACATAAATCGATACATTATCTCAAAGAAAACTTCCACAAAACTGCTAGATAAATAAACTTTCATTTTCTTACCTGCTAATAAATGTCTGGATCTTACAATATGGGCATTTGAGATAAAGCTTCAGTAAATGGTATGTTAATGTAAAGCTTTTTCAAAACATCAAGAAATTTCCCAAATTGCTTATCTAACTTTTCCTGCACTAACCTTTGGGGAAAAGGTACTGGTGGTCTATAAGGAGGAGGTAGATTAGTTTTAGAATCATCTTCTTTACATGGCACATCCCCTTTTGGTTTACTTTCCTTTTGAGGTGTTAAACCTGGTAGGGTTTGTTTATGTTTAGAAGATTTTTCTAACTCTAATTCCTCATCATGATCATTAATAGATTCTTCTCCTTAAGTTCTCTTAATTGTCTCCCACTTCTAGTGATAATGGCATTGCAATGTTCCCCAGAGTTTAATCTAGACATTTGTTCTTCTAGAACTTTATTGTGAGCCACTAAGGATTCTAGTTGAGAAGCAAGGTGACTAACAGTTTCTTCAAAATCCTCAAATTTTTTTGTGTTTTGAATTTACAATGATTGAATTTGGCTAGCTGAAAGTTTCTCTAGCATGGGTTCACTAACCTTTTTAGTCAAGGGTTGCTAATCCTCATTCTCATTCTTACCAAGTTGATGACAATATAACATTCCTTCATCTGGAGTCCATTGGCTATGATTCAAGGACATCTCTTCAAGCAACTTGAAAGCATCGTCAAATGTTCTACTCATCAAGGCTCCCCCTGCGGCAGCATCAATAATTAGACGGGTATTATAAACTAAGCTAGAATAAAATGTCTGAATTAGAAACTCATTTTCGAGGCCATGGTTAGGACACTTCCGTTGTAGATCATTGAATCTCTCCCATGCATCACTAAGTGATTCTCCGCTCTTTTGTTGAAAGTTCGTGATTCGCTTCCTCAATTGGATAGTCTTGCTTGGTGGAAAATATTTCATCAAAAAAGCTTTTGATAATTGTTCCCACGTTGTGAAGGTGTTGGGTCCATGAGAATGCAACCAAGATCGTGCTTGATCCCCGAGAGAAAAAGGGAATAATATCAGTTTTAGTGCATCATCAGAAACTCCATGAATTTTTATGGTATTGCAATATTCAAGAAAAATATATAAGTGTAAATAAGGATCTTCGATTGATGATCCTCCGAACTGATTTTGCTGAATCATAGTCAAGAAGGCAGGATTAATCTCAAAGTTGGTGGCCTCAATTGCAGGTTTAGCAATGCTAAAGTATATCCCTTGAGGATTAGGGGTTGCATAGTCCCTTAGTGATCTTTACTCAGCCATTAGAAGTGAATTTCCTGCGCACGCTAGAGCAAACTGATCAATTGATGTAAGTAAACAGAAAAGAATAAAAAGATAAAACATAAATGAAACCTAGTCTAGCAATAATCTCAACCTCTTTAATATCGACAAAACTAAGGTCCCCGGCAACGGCGCCAAAAACTTGTTGTGATCCGCAAGTGTACGGATACTCAAAGTAATAAAGAAAGTATCGAATCCACAGGGACATACATTGTCGAATACTAAATAGCTGATTTCTTACTATCTAGGCTAATCGAAGTAATGAGAATAGAAATTGGAAGCTAAAAATGGAATTATCAGAGAGAAAAGCTGGACTAGGGTTTCGTTCACTTTAACTTTTATGAGCTAGATATGAATGAGGATTTCATCACTTTAAATTTATCATGATGAAGATGTAATTTACTAAAAAAAAAGGGTTGGTTCACTTTCGTGCAAACAACCGCACAGGGATTTATCCTCGCTTTCGCGCAAGATTCTTCCCAACGCTGAAGATAAGTAAATCATCAAACAATGAATTCAAGGATCACTTTCGTGCATCCGAATTCAATGTTGATAATCTCTAGTGGAGATTCGAGGATCACTTTCGTGCATCCGAGTCTCAACACTAGTTTTACTCATGGATCTCCACGTTTGACAAATAGACTCGATCAATAGGTTCATGTTATAATTATTGCAATTAATCTACTAGAACAGATCAAATTAGATCTAACCTAAGGAAGGGATCCTAACATGCAATTCTAGGGTTCCAAATTCTCAAGCAATTAACTTTCGGTCTCAAGCGAAAATTCTAAGAACATAATTAGTAACATGAACTTATAGAGAGTCCAAGCAACAATTAACACATGAGCAAAATCATCATGGTAATATTAAACTCAACGAAATAGTAAAAATAGTCATCTAGTCATTGGAAATCAAGTGAATTACTCCCCCATGTCCCAAAAGTAGTTTAAGCTATCATCATGAAGGAATTACAATAGATCATGGTTTCAGAGGATCGAAAATCGAAGAAAAAGAGAAGTTTAGAAAATACAGCACTGCTGTGAAGTATTTCACAGCCGTAATTTGCAAGAACCGTCGATGAATAGTGCCAGCAACTTCTTTTTCTTCGATTTCTCTTCTAATCGGTCTCCTTTCGGTCTGAAACTTCTGGCACGTTGTCTCCTCCTCCAGATGAAGCTTCAGTATGAAAATCACGGCCGGAGAACGTCTGGATTGAGCGCGGTGGCGAAACCCTAGGCGGCGGCGTGGATCGTGATTTCTCCCTCGACCGTGTACGAAATTGGGGCTTTTTGACTCTCCGTCATCCTCTCGTGAAAAACTCCCCCTCTGATTCTTACGGCATCTGATTTAGGGCTCTGGATCGCTCGCAATCATCTCCACAAGAATCGGGCGTGGAAATTGACCTGGGCGTCGTGTTCACAACCGAAATTACAGTAGTGTAATGTCTTACGGCACTGCCGTAAAATCACTCGAGTCTTCTGTTCTGATGTTGTTGGGGAATTACGGCACCGTAATCTGGTTTACGGTAGTGCCATAAAATTGGTTGAACTCTCTGTTCGCGAACGTCTGGAAATTACGGCCCATGTAGTTTCTTACGGTAGTGCCGTAAAATCGGGTGAGTGGTGAGCCCATTGGGTCTATTTCGAGTTAATAACCACGAGAGTAGGGGATTAATTCGGATAGACACTGGATTGTACTGCTGAGAAGGAGCAATCTATACATGCGAATAAATCCCTTCAACATAGTAAATCTTTCTTAGATTTCACTAATTTTAATAAGTCATAAAACATAGAGTGGTGAACCCAAAATCTTGAATTTTCATAAATTTGATTACATCTGTATTGTGTTTTGCTATTCATACACCTTAGTTTAGATTAAATCCAACCCTTTTACTAATTTGTCTAGCTAACAATCTTAAGTAGAGTCAGTACTTGGTTATTGGTCCCAGTGGGATCAATATTTTTATTACTTCAACATTGTCATGCACTTGCAGACGACATCAAGTTTTTGGCGCCGTTGCTGGGGACCAATTTTATCAATATTGACTTAATCTAAGGATTGATAGACTAGACCTTTGTTTTTCTTTTCAATTTAACCCTATTTATTCACAGTATTTCTTTGAATTTATTGCCTGTCTTCCATCTTTAGTTTAACTTGTTGATTATTTATGCACAGGTGTTCCAGAAAGCTATTTGAGGAAGATCCTGAACCAGAACGAACCTTTTGCCTACGCAGAAAGCAATTAGCGAAGGAAATATTAAAATCTAAGATGGGTGATGCGAGATCTTTGAAAGATTATGCCAACCCGAACCTGCAAGGGGTTTGCTCTAGTATTGCTTACCCCAACATTGAGGCGAACAATTTTGAAATCAAGCCATCTTTACTTTCCATGGTTCAACAAAACCAAAATGGGGGCTTGCCATCTGAGGATCCTAATATGCACCTTTCAATATTTCTTGAATACTGTGATACTTTAAAAATGAATGGTGTTTCTAATGATGCTTTGTGACTTAGATTATTTCCTTTTTCTCTCAGGGATAGGGATCGTGCATGGCTTCACTCTCATCGGCCAGGTTCTATAAAAACTTGGGAGGCGCTCTCCAATGCTTTTCTGGCAAAATACTTTCATCCAAGTAAGACTGCACAGCTAAGGAACCAGATCACGAGCTTTGTTTAGAAAGAAGGAGAATCATTGTACGAGGCATGGGATCAGTTTAAAGAGCTTCAAAGGATGTGCCCGCACCATAGGCTCAACAAGTGAGTAGTCATTTTTTGACATAGGTAAGTTAAGTAATGAGAGCGGGGTTTGACCCCAAGACCTTGTTATCAACAACAAAGATCCTTACCAGTTAAACTAACTGACACCCATATGACAGTTGACGCTGCTGCTGGAGGCGCTATCATGAATAAGAGTGTGGATGATACGATTAATTTGTTTGAGGACATGGCCTTGAATCATTGTCAATGGATAAGTGAAAAAGGGCCATCCACCAAGGCGTCAGGAAGGTATGACTTAAAGCTATCACTTCGCTTGCCACCAAGGTTGACTCTTTAACTAATAAAATCAATTCTTTAAATCTTAATTCTGCTACTGTTAATGTTGTTTCGTGTGAGATTTGTGGCAATACAGGACATTACACACAGGATTGTCAATTGGGAGTTTCTACATAGAGAGAGTGTGACTCTAATCAAGTGAATGCAATTGGGAATTACAATGGAAGACCTCAAAATGACCCATACTCAAGCACGTATAACCCTGGTTGGAGGAATCATCCCAATCTTTCTTGGAAGAGTAATCAAACTAAGCACCTTGGGGTAATAATCGACAACCCTCTGGTTTTTAACAAAGACAGTACAACTAGCCTCAAGCACCCTAGAAGTCGAACCTAGAAATTATGATAGAAGCTTTTCTTGCCACAAAAACAAAGCAGAATGATAATTTCATACATCAGTTTGATGATTTCAGGCAAGAATTTAGACATGTTAATGAATCCATCAAGAATCTGAGTTCGGAGGTGGAATCTATGAAGACTCATCATAAGATGTTGGAAACTTAGATAGCTCAACAAACTAGTTCTTAAAGCAGGCCTACGGGTAAACTACTAGGGAAGCCAAAGATAAACCCACGTGAGCATTGCAATGCCATCACCACATGCAGTGGAAAGCAATTGGAAGAGCCGCGAGCACCAGATACAAAGCAAGACCAAGAGGTGCAGAATTCTGAGTCCATACAGGAAGAAGAAAACCATGGCGAAATATCTTTGCAGGATAGGGAGCCAGAGCTAGTTTATGTACCACCACCTCCTTACAAACCGCTAATACCTTTTCCTCAGAGATTGGCAAAGGCTAAACTTGATAAGCAATTTGAAAAAATTTTAGAAGTACTTAAAAATCTTTATATTAATATACCTTTCACTAATACTTTATCATAGATGCCTTCGTATGCCAAGTTCTTGAAAGAGATTTTGTCCAACAAGAGAAAGTTGGAGGTGCATGGAACGATCGCGCTCACTGAGGAGTGCAGCGTAATAATTCAGAATAAATTGCCATCAAAGGTTAAGGATCCAGGGAGTTTTTCTATCCCTTGTTTGATTGGTGATATGTTTATTGACCGTGCTTGGTGTGATTTAGGGGCTAGTGTCAGCTTAATGCCGCACTCCATTTGTAAAAAGCTGGATATTGGAGATCTTAAGCCCACTTCTATTTCTCTACAACTAGCCAACCGCTCTGTATGGCATCCAGTAGGTATTTTAGAGGATGTGCCTATTAAGGTTGATAAGTTTTTTATACCTGCTGATTTTGTTGTCCTCGAGACGGAGGAAGATTCTAGACTTCCCATTATTTTAGGTCACCCCTTTTTGGTGACAGCTGGAGCCATGATTGATGTTAAGAATGAGAAGCTCACTTTTAAGATAGGTGAGGATTCTGTAGATTTTGATTTGACTGAGAATCTAAAAAAGCCTTCTTTTGCATGATCTTATTGCAGTGTTAAAGTATTGGAAGACACTTCACCGATAACCATTAATTCCAAGATGGGGAAAGATCCGCTCGAAGTGTGTCTTATCAAAGGTGATAACGGTGATGAAGAGGAGGAAGTAAGTTCATATTCTACATTATTAAACTTTGCATCACCACTTGAGCTAAAAAAGTTGAAAGAGGAACATTTGAGTATGCAAGAAGGTAAACCTAAAGAAGAAAAGAGGTATGATTTTAAAACTCTCCCAAGTAACCTCAGGTATGAATTTCTTGGAGAGAACTCTACTTTCCCTGTAATTATTAATGCAAATCTTGATGCCTCTCAGGCTATTAGACTTTTGAATGAACTTCGGCAACATGAGAGAGTGATTGGTTATACCCTTGATGACATAAAAGGAATTAATCCTTCTGTTTGCATGCATAAGATATTTTTAGAAGAAGTGAGTAAGCCATCAATTAAATATCAGAGGAGGCTCAACCCAAACATGAAGGAGGTAGTGAAGAAAGAGATTCTTAAACTCCTAGATGTTGGAGTCATCTATCCCATCTCTGACAGCCAGTGGGTGAGCCCAGTTAATGTCGTGCCGAAGAAAGGAGGGATTACCATGATGAAGAATAAAAGCAACACTCTTATTCCAACAAGAATGGTAATAGGGTGGCGGATGTGCATTAACTATCGGAAGTTGAATGCCATCACCCGAAAAGATCATTTTCCCCTTCCTTTTATTGATCAAATGTTAGAACGTTTAGCATGTAATTCTTATTTTTGTTATCATGATGGATATTCCGGTTTCTTTCAGATCCCCATTCATCCTGAGAATCAGGAGAAGATGACGTTCACGTGCCCATATGGCACTTTTGCTTTGAAAGGTCCTTTAGAGGTGGCGAAACCCTAGATAGGCGCATGAAAAATTTCTTCTAAAGCAGCGGAGTGGGTTTCTTAGTATCATCGCATGCAATATGATCAACTTAACAACATAAAAAGAATTCATACCGAAGCCATGTGTTGGATGGCGTCTTGGAAAGAGAGAGCAAGAGAGATCTCCTCCAAATGATGCGCACACAAGAATGAAGATGCGCTGACTTCCTTGGTGCTCCTTGTGCTAGCAAGGTTCCAAGAGGTGTCTTTGATCGAATGAAAGGGATGATGATCTCCTTGCTTGGCGAAACTTTCTCCTCTTGTCGTCTTAGCTTTTTTCACACGAGAATGCTTCTCCAAAGAAAAACAAGGAGGCGACAAAGGCGTGAAGAGGCGAGAGAGAGGCGACGTGAGATCATGGACACGTTTGAGAACATGCTATCTAAAAATAGCAAAGTCCAAACGTTCATGCGACCATGCATTACCCCAATCGCAAATGCCTCACCACCTGAACCATGCGCTCATCCAATGAGCTGGTTCAAATCGATTTGGTTCAATAACCAAATAAACCAAGCAACTAGTCCAGATCATAACAAAAACCCCTAAGGCTTAAGATCTGACCATTCATCTCTTGATGCTCCTGATCTCACTGATCTAGCATCCATTCTCTCAATCGAAGCTTACCGATCTCAAGCCCTAATCAATCAAACATGATCAGACTGGATCTCACTTACAATCAGAGATTAAATCCCTTTAAACTAAACCCAAACAATTCAGTCCACACGATCTGACTTAAGTAAGCCATATCATCAAATTGTGCGACCCTAAGGGTTTCCTTTAAATGTCGGTAACGATAACTTACGTTATCACGATCAGTGAGGGGTATCTAGCAACACATCACTGTCTCCCGATATAAAGGAAAGAGTCTTCCAAGACCACACCTAAACCACAGCACAAGTGTGAATCCAATTCACAAGGCATGCATATTTCCTTTGCCACTGGATGTTCTTATTGGACAAGCGTGTCAAGCCTGTAGCTCCAATATGATGAACATGATTAGATCAGATGAACACTGTCACCTGGGTATGGCCATACACTTTCTCAATCATCTCATCCAGGGGGCCCCTTTAGAACATCACACTCCAATTAAGGAGACGGCAATCCTATATCTATTACTAGTGCCCTAACATGACTCAAGCTCACCATCCAAGATAGTCTATAATCATTATGTTTCAAATGATATTGAACTACCTCAAAACAATGACAATCATCATTTAGAAACACAAGTGATCTCAAGTCAGAGGAAATGTGCCACTTGATGCAATCAAGGATTATTCATATTGTGACAACCAATTGAATATCCTAGTAGGGTCTGTCCAGTACATCCAATGTACCCATGAGTCTACATCTTATTCCATGCTCGAAGCATCCTATAAGATTAGAGCACATATTAGTCTCAATCATATCAAGGCTGTCTCATGTTCACCAAGATATCTCGACTAAGGACTTTACAGCATGTCAGCCCAGCTGAACAGCATTGAGACATTATTCAGAAGTATATGTATTGCAGCAGATAATATAACAAACTGAATAACAACCATGCCTTTATAAACATAAGAGTTTATTACATGATACTGATACAATCCCAAGGCCTCAAACATTAGCCTTAAGGGCATACCCCAACAATCTCCCACTTGCACTTAATCTAATGGTTGAGAAATCTCAAACCCATATTATTATAGTGCTTCTCATGCTTCTGCTGTGCCAGAGGCTTAGTAAGCGGGTCTGCCAGATTGTCATCTGTATGAACCTTGCAGACTTTGATCTCGCCACGATCAATGATCTCCCTGATCAAATGAAACCGTCTCTGTATGTGCTTGGACTTCTGGTGCGACCGTGGTTCCTTTGCTTGTGCGATTGCTCCAGTGTTATCACAGAAGATAACCAAAGGATCTGCACTCGAAGGAACAACACCAAGTTCTCTCACGAACTTACGAATCCACACTGCCTCCTTGGATGCTTCCGAGGCTGCAACATACTCGGCTTCTGTTGTGGAATCAGCAACAGTTGACTGTTTGAAACTCTTCCACACCACCGCTCCTCCATTCAAGCTAAAAACATAGCCCGATTGCGATCGGAAATCATCCTGGTCAGACTGGAACGAAGCATCAGTATATCCTTCAATACTAAGTTCTTCCTGACCACCATATATCAAGAACATATCTTTGGTCCTCCGCAGATATTTTAAAATGTTCTTGACTGCAATCCAGTGCGCCATCCCTGGATTACTTTGGAACCGACTGGTCACGCTTAACCCGTAAGCGACGTCTGGGCGAGTACATAACATCGCATACATAATGGATCCAATAGCCGAAGCATAAGGCGTATTGTCCATTTCATCTTTCTCAGTCTGTGTTTGTGGACACTGACTCTTCGAAAGATTCAGACCATGTCTGACTGGAAGATATCCTCTTTTAGAATTCTCTAAATGAAATCTCTCTAGGACTTTATCGATGTAAGTACTCTGGCACAGCCTGAGAAGCCTCTTAGATCTATCCCTGTAGATCTTCACACCTAATACATAGGCTGCTTCTCCTAAATCTTTCATCTGGAAACATTTCCTTAACCATGCTTTAACCGCATGCATTTCAGGAATATCATTTCCAATGATTAAGATATCATCGACGTAGAGGACTAGGAAAGTAATCACCCTCCCACTAAACCTCTTATATACACACGGGTCATCCTCGTTCTTGATGAAACCAAATTCAGAGATTGATTCATTAAAACGAATATTCCAGCTTCTCGATGCTTGTTTAAGTCCATAAATAGACTTCTTTAACTTGCATATTTTATGACGATCTGATGGATTAGTGAAACCTTCAGGTTGTGTCATATACACATCCTCTTCCAGATTTCCATTAAGGAAAGCTGTCTTCACATCCATTTGCCAGATCTCATAATCGTAATATGCTGCTATCGCGAAAAGAATCCGAATAGACTTAAACATAGCTACAGGTGAGAAAGTTTCATCATAATCTATCCCGTAGATTTGTTTGAAACCTTTTGCAACTAGCCTGCCTTTATAGGTAACCACGTTACCATCCATGTCAATCTTCTTCTTGAAGATCCATTTGCAGCCTATAGGGATAACTCCCGGAGGCGGATCAACCAAATCCCAGACTTGGTTATCTGACATGGAGTCCATCTCGGCTCGCATAGCTTCAAGCCATCTCGCTGAATCCGGTCCACTGACCGCATCCGCATAAGTGAGGGGTTCATCATTATCAATGATGTAGACTCCGTCATAGCGCTCAGGCTGTCGACGGATCCTTCCCGATCTTCGCGGTTCCCGTGATATCTGAGCCTCAGGTTGTTCAGTAACCTATTCTACCGGCTCAGGCTCATCCAACTGTGTTTGACTACTTTGTCCTTCCTCTGGATTCTCATCCAGCTTTATTTCTCTCCCACTGGCCTCTTGCAGAAGAAACTCCTTCTCAAGAAATATGGCCGTCTGAGCAACAAATACCTTGTTCTCTTTGGGATCGTAGAAATAATAACCCTTAGTTTCCTTAGGGTAACCGACAAAGATACATTTCTCAGATCTGCTCTCTAGTTTTCCAGAGGCGAGCTTTTTGACATAAGCCTCGCAGCCCCAGATCCTGATAAATGTCAAGCTAGGCTATTTCCCATACCATAATTCATATGGCGTCTTAGAAACTGCCTTGGATGGCACTCGGTTTAGTACCTTTGCAGCTGTCTCCAGTGCAAATCCCCAAAAGGAGTAAGGTAGAGTAGCCTGACTCATCATAGAACGAACCATATCAAGTAACGTTCTATTTCTCCTCTCGGACACACCATTCCATTGCGGTGTTCCTGGCGGAGTGAGCTGTGAGATAATCCCACACTCCTTCAGATAGTCAGTAAACGCATGACTCAAGTATTCTCCACCTCGATCAGAACGAAGTGCCTTGATATTTCGGCCTAACTGATTCTGTACTTCATTCTTGAACTCTTTGAACTTGTCAAAAGATTCACTTTTATGTCTCATAAGATAGACATACCCATATCTACTGAAATCATCAGTAAAGGTAATGAAGTAAAGATAGCCACCTCTGGCATGTTTACTAAATGGCCCACACACATCACTGTGTATAAGGTCAAGTAAACCTGAAGCCCTTTGACCTTTATGAGGAAAAGGTGACTTCGTCATTTTACCCATTAAACAAGCTTTGCATGTATCAATCCCCTCAAAGGAGAATGATCCCAGCAGTCCATGATCATGCAACCGCTTAATGCGCTTCTTGTTAATATGGCCTAAACGACTATGCCATAACAAGGTGCTGTCATCAGCATACTTGGCTTTCTTAATATCAATATTTTGTATAGAACATTCCATGTCCAACATGAATAACCCATTGTTAATTGAACCAGTAGCATAAACAATATTATCTAAAGAAAGAACACACTTTGAAATATTGCATTCAAAGGAAAATCCCTTCCTGACAAGAGCAGGAATGGAGATAATATTTTTAGTAATGCTGGGAACAAAGTAACAACTGTTTAGTTCTAATACAAGTCCAGATGGTAATGAGATGAAATAGTCTCCTACAGCAACAGCAGCAACCCGTGCCCCGTTTCCAACTCGTAGGTCCACCTCATGCTGTCCCACCTGTCTTCTTCTCTTGAGTTCCTGTACATTTGAACAAATGTGAACTCCACATGCAGTGTCCAACACCCATGAAATAGAAGAAGAGGATATCATGACTTCCGTCACATAAATACCTGAGCCAGAAGCAAAGCTTCCCCTCTTATCTCCTTGGAGCGCTTTATAGTCCTTTTTCCAGTGACCCAGCTGGCCACAGTGGAAACATCTGTATTCCTTTGACCGCTTAACTTTTTGCTTCAGAGCCTTGCTGTAGCTCTTGACAGGGGTCTTGCCCTTCTTCCCCTTCTTCTTGTTCCTAGAAGGAAACATCAAGACAGAGGTTGAAGGCTTTCCCTTCAGAGTCTCCTCAGTAGTCAAGAGCATATTGAGCAACTCTGCCGGAGTACAATCGATTTTGTTCATATTAAAGTTAATGATGAACGCATCGAAAGAAGGCGGGAGAGACTGCAGAATAATGTCTACAGCAAGCTCCTGATTGATGGTATGCCCCAGTTTCTCTAGAGCCTCCTTGTGCCCAATCATCTTGAGCACGTGAGCTCCCACTGGGCTCCCTTCAGCCAGTTTGCTCTGAAAGAACAGCTTAGTCAAATTATAGCGCTCAGTCCTCGCCTGCGCAGCATACAGCATCTTGAGGTTTGCTATAATTTGTATAGCAGACATATCCTCATGCTGACGCTGCAGCGGTGGCGTCATAGACGCTAGCATCAGGCAAGCGACATCAATGCTATCATTGACGTGCTTTTCATAAGCTTCCCGAACCGCCCTTGCGGCGTTCGGAGCGGGCTGAGGCGGTATAGCCGTCTCGAGGACATACAGTTTCCTCTCTGCCTTAAGAACAATCTTAAGGTGTCCGAACCAGTCTGAGAAGTTCGGCCTAGCAAACTTCTCCCTTTCCAGTAGGGATCGCACATTGAAGCTCATGGTGTTCGTTGCTGCAGGTATCTACAACAATGCAAGAACAGCAAGGTCAGTATCAATGTTAAGAATCAATCAGGACTTAAGAATGATTCTTTTTCTCACTATTTTATCTGGCTGAAAAATCCAGCAAAACAGCCCGAAAGACTAGAACTCTTTTAGTGAGATGGGATCCAGATTTCATACTTGGTCTCCGCGTCCCGCTCAGGCGAGATAAGATGCACAGAGAGTACAAGCACTAGTCTCTGGTAGGCTGTCCCAGCCAATCGCCAACCCGTGCGATTCCCCTTCATCTGGGCAATCCAGCAGACTGTGCCAACTGAGTTGGTACAACACAATCTCTGACCCCACAGATGGCTGCCTCCATGTGCTACCATATGCGCCACATATGTAGCCTACATGGTCAAGCTGACCCGACCTACTCCCTGGACCACCACGTGCTATGCTGAGCAACGAGAAGCGATAAATCCCTTCCCTGTAACACGCAGGTGTAATCCCGCACCGTCTGAAGATAGATGGACGTGCCCACTGAGTGGGTACAACATGGCTCCAACGATAATCAGAACAGTGAGGTTTCGCGTCAGAAGGCTTACGAGCTTGATATTTTAGCGTTGGATTTTAACGGTCTTTTATCTTCTTGACTATCATGCAATTCCTATGGTGATAGCAGAAGATAAACTCATGCAATTCTAATTATAAAAGCAATAAATAGAAAGCATGCTGATCTTATGTGGTAAAAGCCCATTAAGCCTAAGTTAGACCTTAAATTAAAATTAAGTCTTCACTTGCTTTTCTTCATGGGTCTTTTGCTGCTCATCTGGCCCAAACTAGGGCCCAAGCGCCATCTGCAGCTCAGGTGCGCCTACCAGGGAAATGCGCCTGGTCCCAGAGTCGAACCCTGGACCTCCCACCTGGTCTAGCCACTGCTGCATGCGCCTCTGCCAAGTGTGCTCTGTGCTCTTGTCTAATTAAATTACAATTTAACTATCTAGACAAGATTGACACGCAGGTCAATAACACTTTATAAATTACTGGAAATGTGATGCGCAGATCACAATAAAATAATTTACATTTAATTTCCAGGCACGCAGGCCCCAGCACAGCACACATTAAACAGGCAGCCCACATAAGATAAAATAAACACACATATGGCATCCAAACAGCATGTGATCCAATTAAGAAATTAAAGTTTTGAAAACCCCTTTGGCATCAATTTTAATATTCTTATATGCCCTACAACCTTACAATGGTCCATTAATAGGGATCCACTCATCCAATCTAATCAGATCCATTGCCCTTGCATGCACCAAGTCCTAACTGACTTGAGTCGACCCAGTGGTCAACTATGCATGCGCCAAGGGCTGAACCACCCCATGAGTTCTGGCAAGCGGGTGTGACCCCGGGCCTAACCCATGTGCGTTCATGGGTTGTCTCAACCAGACATCGCTACACGCCTGTGATGCAGTCGACCTACAGCCACCTCTTGCTTGCGCAAAGGTGCTATCTGGTCGACCCATCTAGGCTGTCAGATGATCTGATCAGACTGGTTGGATCTAACCTAGAGGATGACATCAACCCTACTAACCCATCTAAGGATTTATAGTAAGACCTTAGATCTAGTGAGGTCGCGCAAGTAATATACGTTTGATAAAACATCAACAATAAAGATGCGCCGACTTTCATACATGCTCAAACATGAAAAACATATGTAATCATTTTCGCATGTAACCAAACCTATAGATCTAAGCATGTTGCGCAAACATGGATCACAAAACATGGTATAGCAATCATAAAACATGCATCAACCAAGGCTCTGATACCAATTGAAAGGTCCTTTAGAGGTGGCGAAACCCTAGATAGGCGCATGAAAAATTTCTTCTAAAGCAGCGGAGTGGGTTTCTTAGTATCATCGCATGCAATATGATCAACTTAACAACATAAAAAGAATTCATACCGAAGCCATGTGTTGGATGGCGTCTTGGAAAGAGAGAGCAAGAGAGATCTCCTCCAAATGATGCGCACACAAGAATGAAGATGCGCTCACTTCCTTGGTGCTCCTTGTGCTAGCAAGGTTCCAAGAGGTGTCTTTGATCGAATGGAAGGGATGATGATCTCCTTGCTTGGTGAAACTTTCTCCTCTTGTCGTCTTAGCTTTTTTCACACGAGAATGCTTCTCCAAAGAAAACCAAGGAGGCGACAAAGGCGTGAAGAGGCGAGAGAGAGGAGACGTGAGATCATGGACACGTTTGAGAACATGCTATCTAAAAATAGCAAAGTCCAAACGTTCATGCGACCATGCATTACCCCAATCGCAAATGCCTCACCACCTGAACCATGCGCTCATCCAATGAGCTGGTTCAAATCGATTTGGTTCAATAACCAAATAAACCAAGCAACTAGTCCAGATCATAACAAAAACCCCTAAGGCTTAAGATCTGACCATTCATCTCTTGATGCTCCTGATCTCACCGATCTAGCATCCATTCTCTCAATCGAAGCTTACCGATCTCAAGCCCTAATCAATCAAACATGATCAGACTGGATCTCACTTACAATCAGAGATTAAATCCCTTTAAACTGAACCCAAACAATTCAGTCCACACGATCTGACTTAAGTAAGCCATATCATCAAATTGTGCGACCCTAAGGGTTTCCTTTAAATGTCGGTAACGATAACTTACGTTATCACGATCAGTGAGGGGTATCTAGCAACATATCACTGTCTCCCGATATAAAGGAAAGAGTCTTCCAAGACTACACCCAAACCACAGCACAAGTGTGAATCCAATTCACAAGGCATGCATATTTCCTTTGCCACTGGATGTTCTTATTGGACAAGCGTGTCAAGCCTGTAGCTCCAATATGATGAGCATGATTAGATCAGATGAACACTGTCACCTGGGTATGGCCATACACTTTCTCAATCATCTCATCCAGGGGGCCCCTTTAGAACATCACACTCCAATTAAGGAGACGGCAATCCTATATCTATTACTAGTGCCCTAACATGACTCAAGCTCACCATCCAAGATAGTCTATAATCATTATGTTTCAAATGATATTGAACTACCTCAAAACAATGACAATCATCATTTAGAAACACAAGTGATCTCAAGTCAGAGGAAATGTGCCACTTGATGCAATCAAGGATTATTCATATTGTGACAACCAATTGAATATCCTAGTAGGGTCTGTCCAGTACATCCAATGTACCCATGAGTCTACATCTTATTCCATGCTCGAAGCATCCTATAAGATTAGAGCACATATTAGTCTCAATCATATCAAGGCTGTCTCATGTTCACCAAGATATCTCGACTAAGGACTTTACAGCATGTCAGCCCAGCTGAACAGAAACTGAATAACAACCATGCCTTTATAAACATAAGAGTTTATTACATGATACTGATACAATCCCAAGGCCTCAAACATTAGCCTTAAGGGCATACCCCAACATGCTTATCGCCACATGCCGTTTGGACTTTGCAATACACCCGCTACTTTTCAGCATTGCATGATGGCCATTTTTTCTGATCTTATTGAGGACATTATGGATATGTTTATCGACAATTTTTCCGTATATGATTCTGATTTTGATATTTGTCTGTCTAATTTATCGTGAGTGTTACGATGTTGTGAAGAGTTTAATTTGGTTTTGAATTGGAAAAAATGTCATTTTATGGTGAATGAAGGTATTGTTTTTGGGCACTTAATTTCTACTCATGGTATTGAGGTAGATAAGGCAAAGGTGGAGGTGATTGAGAAATTGCCACCACCATCTGTTAAAGGAATTAGAAGTTTTCTTGGTCATGCTAGTTTTTATATGCGTTTTGTTAAAGATTTTTCGAAAATTGCTAGACCTCTTACTTTATTACTTGGTAAAGATGTGCCTTTTATTTTTGATGAGGATTGTATGATTTCTTTTCACAAACTCAAAAAGGCTCTTACCACTGCACCAATAATTCAACTGCTTGACTAGTCACTTCCTTTTGAGCTGATGTGTGATACTAGTGATTATGTCATAGGTGTTGTTCTTGGACAACGCAAGGAGAAGAGGTTGCACGCTATATATTATGTGAGCCGAACATTGGACGACATGCAGATCAATTATGCAACAACAGAGAGGAGTTTCTAGCTATTATTTTTGCATTCAATAAATTTAGATCTTATCTTATTGATTCTAAAATAGTTGTTTACACAAATCATGTAGTAATCAGGTATCTTATGAGTAAGAAGGATTCAAAGCCAAGGTTGATCAGATGAATCCTTCTACTGCAAGAGTTCGACTTAGAGATCAAGGATAAGAAGGCATGGAAAACAATGTTCCTGATCATTTGTCAAGCCTCATTAAGAAAGATGGAGTGCAGAAAGTTACCGAGCATGAGATTGATGACGCCTTTCCTGATGAGCATCTCTTTGCTATTGCAAGGATTGATGCTCCATGGTATGCTGATTTTGTAAATTATTTGGTGTCTAATATCTTACCTGCTGACTTGACTTATCAGGGTAGAAAAAGCTTTTTGTCAGAAGTAAGACATTATTTTTAGGAAAATCCTTTTCTATTCAAGAGATGTGTAGATGGGCTATACAGGAGATGTTTGCCAGAAGAAGAAGTCAGGGATGTACTCTTTCATTGCCATGGTTCTGCTTATGGAGGACATGCCAGCTCATCTAAGGCTACTTTTAAAGTACTTCAGTCAGGATTCTTTTTGCCGACTCTTTTTAAGGATGCTAGAAATTTTGTTCTTTCCTGTGAAGAATGCCAGCAGATAGGAAACATATCCAGACATGATGAGATGCCACTTAGTACTATTTTTGAGATTGAGATATTTGATGCATGGAGAGTTGATTACATGGGTCCCTTTCCAACCTCATGTGGGAACAAGTATATTCTTGTAGCAGTTGATTATGTGTCAAAGTGGGTGGAAGCCATAGTGGCTCCCACTAATGATTCTCGAGTAGTGATCAAACTATTTAGAAGAATAATATTTCCGAGGTTTGGAGTTCCAAGAGTAGTTATAAGTGATGGTGGATCCCATTTTATAGAACATAAATTTTCTGCATTATTAAGTAAATATGGGGGTGAAACATAAGATATCTACTCCTTATCACCCATAGACAAGTGACCAAGTAGAAGTTTCAAATAGAGAGCTGAAAAGGATTCTTGAAAAAATTGTCTCTAGATCAAGGAAAGATTAGTCCATGAAGCTTGATGATACATTATGGGCATGCAAGACTGCATTCAAAACTCCGATTAGTATGTCACCTTATCAGCTTGTTTATGGTAAATCATGTCATCTCCCGGTTGAGTTAGAACATAAAGCTTATTGGCCAATAAAAACTTTGAATTATGATTTGAAAACCGCTAGGGAGAAAAGGAGATTGCAAATTGATGAACTTGAGGAAATAAGGATGAATGCATATGCAAGTGCAAGGATTTATAAGGAAAGAATCAAGAAGTGGCATGACCGTCATATCATTAGAAAAGATTTTCGAGAAGGTGATCTTGTTTTACTTTTTAATTCTAGATTGAGGTTATTTCCTGAAAAATTGAGAACGAAGTGGTCAGGCCCTTTCAAGGTTGCAAAAGTTTATCCTCATGGCGCTATTGAGATTTGGAGTGAAAGATCAGGAAATTTCACTGTTAATGGCCAACGTTTGAAACATTACTATATGTCAGAACCTATTGAAGAAGGTGTCAACCAAAAGCTCTCAGATCCTCCACCACCAGCATGATGATGATGATCTTTGGTTGAGCTAATGACAATAAACTCAGCGCTTCTTGGGAGGCAACCCAAGCACTCTTACTCTTGTTTTTCTTATTTGATTTGATTTGTTTTCACTTATTTTAGAGTTTTTCTATGCTAACTTTTGTTTTTCTATCTTGTAGGAGAGTTATGAGTTGATTTCACGTCGAAACGGTAATTTTGGAAGTTTATGAGAAAAATATGGCACTGCCATATTTTATTTTACGAGCCATATTTTTATGCTCTAAGTGACCAGAAGCTTTCACGGTAGGGGTGTATTTTCTGTCACACTTGTATTTTTGAAGTGTCAAGGAACATAATGTTTTACGGGTGGGTTGTATTTATTTTCACACACCGTATTTTGTGTTAAAAAAATAAAACAAAATTTACAGCAATGCCGTAATTATTTTCACAGCTCGTATTTTCATTGATGTTCTACATAGAATGTTTCACGGGGGTACCATATTAATTTTCATGGCCGTATTTTTATTAGCTTTCTTTACAGAATCTTATACGGCACTACCGTATTTTCTTTCACAACCGTATTTTTGGAAGCTTTCTTTACATAACGTAAAACGGCACCGCCATATTATTTTTCACGGGCCGTATTTTCAAACTACCTATATATACACTTGGCCATATTTTCTAGGGTTTTTCCCATTTTCTTCTCTCATTCGCATCGCTTCTTCGAATCAAGCTTCTTCCGATCTTCCAAGTCGTCCGGCGACCATCTCCGACCACTTTCCGGTCATCTCCGAGCTGCATTCCAGCGGGTTGAAGTGTTGATTCGATCCTGAAGGTTGATTTCTGTTCATTTTCACTAAGCCTCATTTCCAACTATCCAGGCTTCGTCAGAGCTGCCATTCCTCTTCTACAGTGTCGATTGAGCAAGAGGATTTCTTCCCTGAAGGTTTCTAAGTCCGATTTCATCCTAAAAGGGTGGATATAAGCGCTACATTACCCCTAGGTGGTATTTAATGGTGTAATTGTAGTCCTTCAGAAATTCCATCCACCTACGTTACCTCATATTCAATTCTTTCTGCGAGAATAAATACTTGAGGCTTTTATGGTCTGTAAATATCTCGAACACCACACCGTACAAATAATGCCGCCATATCTTCAAAGCAAAGACAATGGCTGCCAACTCTAAGTCATGTACGGGGTAATTCTTCTCATACTCTTTTAATTGTCATAAAGTATACGCAATAACTCTGCCAAGTTGCATCAGTACAGCACCCAAACCTTAGATCTAGGCATCTGTGTATACCTTGAATCACCGATAGGAAGTACAGTACAGGAGCACCAACTAACCTCTATTTTAGTTCTTGGAAACTGTTCTCATAGTTGCCGTCTCAATCAAATGCAACATCTTTCCTTGTCAAATTAGTGAATGGGGTAGTAATCTTTGAGAAATCTTCGACGAATTTCCTGTAATATCCAGCTAAGCCAAGAAAACTCCTAATTCCTTAGACAGTTGTAGGCCTTTCCCATTCCACCACTGCACGAATCTTCTTAGGTTCAACTAAAATGCCATCACTGGAGATCACATATCCCAAAAATGATACCTCGTTGAGCCATAAAGCACACTTACTGTATTTAGCATACAACTATTCTCGTCACAAAGTACGCAACACTAGGTGCAAATGCTTCTTGTGTTCATTGTTGTTCCAAGAATATATCAAAATATCGTCGATGAAAACCATGACGAACTTGTCTAAATAATCAATGAACACCCTATTCATAAGATCCATAAAGAATGCCAGGGCATTCGTCAACCCAAATGGCATAACCACGAACTCATAATGACCATGCCGTGTCCGAAATGCAGTCTTTGACACATCTTCATCTCTAACCCTCAGTTGGTGATATCTAGATCGAAGATCAATTTTAGAATAGACACTTGTACCCTTAAGCTAGTCGAATAAGTCATCGATTTGAGGGAGAGGGTACTTGTTCTTAATTGTCACTACATTTAATTGGATAATCAATGCATAATCGGAAGGAACCATCTTTCTTCTTAACAAATAGCATAGGAGCACCCCACAGAGATGCACTAGGTCATATAAAACCCTTGTCGAGTAACTCCTGTAATTGTTCCTTCAGCTCTTCTAACTCCTTCTGTGCCATTCGGTATGGTGCTTTGGAAATAGGGGCTATGCTAGGTTGTAAATCAATAGCAAACTCTACCTGTCTGTGTGGTGGCAAACTAGGTAGCTCATCAGGCAAAACATTAGGGTACCGTACCTCCTAACCACTAGCACACTCTCGATTGGAACATGTCACTGTTCCCCAACGTCCACGATAGACATCAAGTAACCTTGACATCCACCCTTTAAGAGCCTTTTTGCTTGAATAGTTGTTATTATTGAAGCTACCTGTCCAGAAGTATCGATAAAAGTGCACCTGGGGCATCCAGGTGGCCTGATCATTGTACTACTAGAACAATCCACCAGTGCATTATTAATAGCCAGCCAATTCATCCCCAATATTAAATCAAAATCGGAAAAAATCCAAGACCATTAAATCTGCATAAAGAATGATCTCCCGAAAAATTAAGGGACACTACTGTACTTCAAGATGTGATCGTAACACATCACCAGGTGCGTGTATGATCATATCATATAGTGCTAAGACTAGCACAAGATCTATCTTCTTCACAAATTCATTGGAAATGAATGAATGCGAATTACCCGTGTCAATCAATAAACATGTAGGAAAGCTGTATATGGATATTATACCTTGCATCACAAAACCCGATGTCTGTCGTGCATCTTGCTGAGATAGAGTGTATACACAGGCTTCTCAAGATGCCTGTCATTATCTGCCATGTTGTATAGAAGACCTTTGGCCAGGACGTGATGGTCGTGAAGGGTTGCGCCTTGGAGCTTGCACTATCACTTGAGATCCATGTGGCTGCTTGCCTAGAAGCGGGCAGTTCGTTCGATAATGCCCCCACTGCTGGCAATGATAGCACTGAACATTGTTGAGCGGGCAAACTTAAGTAACGTGCCCAGGTTTTCCACATTGGTAGCAGTTCCTTTGAGGTGCGGTACCAATAGGTCCCGTACTACTACATGGAACTCAATGCCCAGGACTTCCTGCCCTCCTGTAGAGTCCTATGACTAGCTCACTGAGTCGGCAGGCTCTGACTGCTCGATCTCCCATGTGTACGAGAGCTTTCATGGAGAAGTCCTTTGTCTCTACGGCCACTACCGGCTATATCTTCCTCACACCTTTTTGCGCTCATAGCCATCTCCAGTACTCCCTGAAAATCTTCAGGTGGCACTGTATTTGCCATCCTTTGTATAATAGGATCTAGTCCCCGTAGAAAATGAAGAGAGCGTGCCCGTGTAGTAGGCACCATATCAAGAAACATTTTGGCTAGTCTTTGAAATTCTGCAATATATTGAGCCACTGGCCTACCCTGTTGTTGTAGCTCCAGAAAATCTTTTCGTAATCTATCTTGGAAAGTCTATGGAAAGTACTCTTCATGGAAGGCCGCCTTGAAGGTCTCCCAAATAAATCGCACTAACCCAAGTGTAGGAGCAAGAGACTCCCACCAGTCCTTCGCATCACCTGTCAAGAAAAATGTAGCTAATTTGACTTTTCTCTTCTCAGGACACTCCATCATGTCAAGAGTCTCTGCAACATCATGAATCCAATTATGAGTTTTGATGTGTTCCGTAAGTGCACAGACAAATCGAAGTAATAAAAATATCGATCCCACAAGGACCAATGATCAAGTACTGACTCTACTTTAGATTTTTAGCTAGACGAATCAAAAAAAGGTTGAATTTAATTTTAACTAAGTTGCAAAAAGAATAAAAACACAACTGGTTAGTAATGAGATTTATGAAAATTTAGGATCTCGGGTTCACCACTCTATGTTTCATGACTTTTGATAATTAAAAGTATCCTAAGAAAGATTTACTGTGCTAAAGCGGATTTATCCGTATGTACATATTGCCCCCTCTCAGTAGTACAATCTGGTGTCTATCTGAAACTAACCCTCTACTCTCGTGGTTATTAACTCAAGATAAACCCAATGAACTCTTGATAAATCTAGAGATCCCTCAAGCCGATTTAAACTACTCTCATGTTCAAATTAACTTGTCCAAAGATTGTAGATTCGATGTCGCAATTCACCTATCAGTACTTCTTGTGACGTCTCAAAACATGCAAATCATGGCCAGTAATCAATATGTAAATAAACACAACAATAATTAGATATAACACAAGTAAAATTCTTCATAAGAGAAATCAATGATTAAGTCATGAAAACATAGAGGGTTACACCCTAAATCCTGAATAAAAGGTTTACGCTAACATGTTTAACATGTTCACGTTATAGAAATCCATGTTTGTGATTACAAATTGGTAAATAAATATGAAATTGACAAAGGAAGACAAGAATTAAGGTTCCCTGATGAAGATCGATGCCAACAATTTGGGAAATCGAAGCTTTTCCGGTGAAGAATCGTCGTTTGCCGCCTATCGCCCTAATTCTTGCCTCTTCCTTGAATTAACCTTGAAAATCTACCAAAAAGTCCTAATAATCGATCCAAAGCTTCCTTATATAGCTCTCCACCCTTAGAATAGGTTTTTCCCAAATTTCGGCATGAAAAGGAATTGAATCGGGTGAAAAACCGAGTGGCTCGCGAGTTGGGCGAATAAAAATACGGTCGTAAAAATAAATACGGCCCTGCCATATTTTCTTCTGTGTCTTCTAGAATTAAAACCTGATAGAAATATGGCCGTGAAAATAAATACGGCCCTGCCAAATTTCTTTCTGTGGATTTTCTTCATCAAAATACGGCCGTAATTTCTGTCACAATATTGCTGTATTTCTTTCTATGGATTTTCTTCATCAAAGTACGGCCGTGATAAATATCATAGGCGGTGCTGTATTTTCTTCTGTTCTCTTCCAAAAATATGGCCGTGATAATAAATACGGCAGTGCCGTATTTTGCAAATAAACTCTGAATTGTACAAAATTTGATAGACAGCTTCGTCTTGACCTATAGAATTCATCTATGCACTTGGATCCTTCTAATTCTATCAAAATTTGTCGTTTTTGCCTGAAACATGCCAAAAGTAAAGAAAGGTGAAGATTCCGAATAAACAAAAGGATTTGGGTCAAAATAATTGAAAATATGATAAGAATAGGAAAAATTATATATGAAAAGTATAGCAAAAATACTATATATATACATGACATCAAGCTTCCCAGGGGTCTTGTCGTCCAGAGAACTTGCCAAATCGACCTCGTCCCAACTCCATAAAGTGAGTTAATAGAGTTGTACGAGATATAATCTCTTCTTCCTTGGCCTCGTATTGAGGAGGAGCCCTAGGTTGGCCCACAGTCCCCATTGATAAATGCCTAGGCTCATATTAAGGCTCTTCTACAGGTATATATTGAGGCTGATATTGGGGTTCATATTGATATTGATATTGCAGCTCGTATTCAGGCTGATACGTCGGCTCATATTGAGGTTGATATGTTTGCTCATATTGAGGCTAGTATGGCACCTCATATTGATATTGATATTGCGGCTCATATGCTTGTTGGTACTGTAGTTCATAATCAGGCTAATATTGAGCTTCGTATTCCGGCTGGTACTATGGTGCATATTGAGGCTTATGTGACTCTTGGCCAATAGTTGATGATTCTCCTGCTATCTGACCATGCTCAGATGATCTGTTATAGTCTGCAAGTGCACGGATACTCGAAGTAATAATTAAGATATCGAACCACAGAGACCTCGTTTGCCAAGTACCGAATAATCAATTTCTTACTAGCTAGGCAATCGAAAATGTGAAAGCAAAGTATCGGAAGCTACATGAAAATATCAGAGAGAGAAATTAGGACTAGGGTTTCATTCGCCTTAATTTCCATAACCAGATATGAATAGATGTTCGTCAATCAAATTTTATTATGATAAAGACATAATTTACTTCATAAAGAAATCATCTCGCTCTCGTGCAGACAATTTACAAAGAACTAATCCTCACTCTCATGTAGGATTTATTCAATGTTAGATATAAGTAAATCATTAACAAAGGACTTCAAGGATCACTCTCATGCATCCGAATTCTAAGTCATTCATCTCAAGTGAAAACTACATATTTTCATACTATAATTTTCACATGTTCTACTTATGGTTTTCCAACGATCCGATACTTGATCTCTCACAGTATCATTATGTTTATTTCAATAACTCAATCCTAAGTTCAGATTATCAGCATGACAATATACTTCTAAAATCGAGAAATAAGAACAGACCTAATTTCTTACGATGAGTTCCGAACGTTCAATTTTAGGGTTCCAAGTTTTCACAAATCAATTTTTAGTCCATAATGTAAAAACTCTAAATCATGCTGATAAATAAGCATCTATGGAGAATTAAGGGCAATCATCACATAAGTAGAATTATCACAGTAAAATTATCAAGATGAAAGTAAAATTAATCTAGTCATTAAGAAATTTATGGGATTACTCCCCCATGTCCCAAAAGAAGGTTTAAGCTAGCATGATCAAAGAATTACAATAAAACATCATTTAGAGTGATTAGAAATTGAAAGAGAAGAGTAAAAGGTACAAAACAGGGCTGTAATGAAAATTACAGCTCATAATTTTGCTCCTGGACGTGATGAACAATGGCGGTGCCCTTGTTTTTGTTGATTTCTCCCTCGATCGATCTTCTTTCACTCTGAAACTTCTGTAGTATGTTCTTCTCCTTCAGGTGAAGATTCCTTTCAAATTTCGTGGCCGGAAGTGGTTTGTACGCTGAGAACTGACGAACCCTAGGGCGGCAACGATTCTATAAAATTCGTCGTGAATCCATGATAAAAATTGGTCCTCTTTCTTCGAAAATCTTCTCCTTCTTATCCTGATCATTCCCCTTTTTTTGGATCTTCAATTAATGCCCTAAATCTCAAAAAATTGTGTTTTAAGTTTCCAGCAGAAGAATCGGGCAACTGGGCTGAAAATTACGGTACCGTGAAGAACGTCACGGCACTGCCGTAATTGCTTCTGAAGTTGCTGTAGGGAAACGGCCCGAAATTACGACACTGTGAAAATCATCACGGTAGTGCCATATTCTTCTCAATAGTTTCTGAAAGTTTCTGTGTGAAATTCACCCATAATTACAACACCATGAAAAACATTACGGCAATCTCGTAATTTATCTGAAATCTTCCGAAGTCTCTGTATGAATTTGGACCTAAATTACGGCACCGTAAAAAGCATTACGGTAGTGCCGTAATTTTTCAAAAAACTTTCTGTGGGAAGCGGCCGTGAAAATTATTACGGTAATGCCATCTTCGTAGATTACGGCCATAAAATTCATTACGACACTACCGTAAGTTTGCTAGAAAACTCGATTTGACTTGAAATTTGATGTGTAAACTCCTCTTGATGATTGAAATCCATATATGTATTGAAATTGCTTAAAAACCTATTAGAATAATGCCTTTTTACTTAAAATTAATCAAAAACCAAGAAAGGTGTAGATTCTGAAGTATTGGATAAATAAAGCATAAAAATAAGCAAACTAGCATGATTATGACCCCAAAAGACCATTTAATAAGTATAAAAATTAATATGAAATTTAGAGTCATCATGATCCAGAGCTGCCACCAACCCATCACCAAGGTATCTGCATGGCATCGCGGGCCCTACTTAGCACTCGGCCCATCCAAGAGCCATGTCGGTTTTGATCGCCCGAAAATCTACCATAAGGTCTCGGTTGCATCTTGAGACGAAGACAGAAAATTTTATAGGTATAATCATTAGTTGCAGAATGAGTTAGATACTCAATATTCAAATTTCCAATAACGTAACCACGTGTCCTAAGCCTGATGTTCACCTTAAGTCCCTAAGGCCAGTTTGACTCCCAAATTAAACCTATACCTCTGATACCACTAATTGTCACATCCCAATAGCCACTAGGCCCCAATCGATGGTCCACCAATGAGACCTAACAAAATTGGGCATGCTGAGCTAGCCTGGCCCAACACTGTAACACAATCCATAATTGACAGTAAAATCCAATACATGGATAACAATAGTAATATATCAAATACACCAACACAATAGTCTCTATCCATACCGACGGGATACAACAAACCGGCCACATGGCCAAAAGTCTGAATAATACACACATACGCATACCAAAAACTAGGGAGTCCTCTAACACTAACTAGTTACGCCTGATCCGTCTGCGACAGACCCACACTAGGACCTGAAATCAAAATCAACATATGTAGGGGTTGTTAGCTAGAAGGGCTAAGTAGGGATTAAGTACATGGTGCAATAATACTAATAGAAAAATGTGTCAATCATATATATAACGAAGACTATCAAGTGCACCAAATATGTACTTGTAAAGCATGATTAATATCATACATGTATAGCAACACACCAAATAAAACTGAGCTGTGGGCCGAGTCGCCCCTTATGGACACGCACTCATATCTGAGTGGTCCCTAGTGTCAGCTCGCACACTAGAGACGACAGCTCGTCAACAATCCGCTGGTACTGCTCCAGTACCCTATTATACCCATGCATAATAGCACACTGTATGCAGATAATAAATATAGTCTACGAGGTTATCCTCCGTATCACTATATAGGTCTAGCCCCAAAACACGTTCGATTGGCACTCCAGCGGCACCAGTATGGCCCGAACAACAACATAATGTGCTAGAGAGCACGCATAATACAGTGTACTGTGCTAGAGAGCACGCATGCATTGTATACAACATAAAATCCCAGTAATCTGGGATAAGCACATATTATGCAAGTAAATATAAATAAGCAGTCATAACTATGTACAATGGAATACAATCTAAAGAAAAAGATAGCAAGAGAGTAAATCAGTAGGGCGCCCCTAACTAAGCGGTAATGCCCAACCATAAGATGCCTCCTAATCAAGCGGTAGGCACCTTGATCAATGTACAAGGAAATAGATCCCTACCTGCCGGTGTAGGTCTGACTAATCTCGCACCCGAATCTGGAATATAACCCGTACGTCCGGATTTATAGTCTCTACGTTGGGACACAATGTGATACTTATCAATTTTTTATTTTTGTCCTTGTGTTTACATATGCAATTATTCTTCTGTTTTAATCTATTTCTTATTTTTCCTTTAATTACTATTACGGGTTCGTTATGATTTTTCATGCAGTTCATTCGTCAATTACGTGTAAGCTGTATTATCATATCCTTAGCATGCATAGGGCTGGCAATTCGTGTAAATGGGTCGTGTTCGTGTCGTGTCATACTTGACACGCGACACGTTTATGCTCGACACGAACACGACCCGTTTATACATACGGGTCAATATATAAAACACGAACACGACCCACTTATTTAAACGGGTTACACGACACGACACGATTAACACGTTTACTAAATAGGTCGTGTCGTATGACACAACATGACACGACACGATTAACACGGTTAATAAATAGGTCTATCATATGACACGACACGATACGACACGATTAACACGTTTAATAAATAGGTCTGTCATATGACACGATACAACACGACACGATATGACACGATTAATAAAAATAACATATTTAATCAATATTTAAATTTTAACAACCTCAATACCTCATCATCAAATCGAATTAAAACTATAAAAGTTTAACAAATCATCAACACTATTACAATTTACAAATCAAATGGAAACAGAAGTGCATGTAAACGGAGAACCAAAGGCCCAAAAGGACCATGAAACCAGTCCAAGAGCAGTGAATAATCAAATAAGCTGTTAAGTGCGGATGGTTTATTCTTCCATTAATGCTGGCTTCCAAACAATGACAGTAAAAAGTTGCTCATTGACTGGGATATTACAGAAGTGCATGTAAACATCAAGGAGTTGTACTTCCAACTTTGTATATTAAAACTCTACGGTAGCCAAGAGTTATTTGAAGCAGACAGAGATCAACAAGTGATACAATCTATTGATGCAAAGAACCATAAAAAACCAGGAGCATCTAGCAGTGCATCAATACAGGCGATTGTTGTATAACTTGGGCAGTTCTGCATCTCATCAAGTGGACAATCCTTGCCTCCCACGAGCAAAGCTATTTTGTCCATCAGCTTCTTTATTAAATGAGTGGAAGATTTGAAAAAAGTGGCTCTGCAAAGAATAGAAAAGAGAATTAAGCAGAACTCATGATATATCAAACATACATATGTTTAAGTGTTAAACAGATTTGCTTCTGTTTAATTATATTTTTTAACAAATGAGAAATAGTAAGTGTAAACATGTGAAAATTAACTCTCCCGGCATAGCAATAAGCATGAATAGAGACCTTGGTTTGTCCCAGATTGTAAGATTGTTTTTCTATAATAAATTGAGGTAACCATAATAAAGCAGCAATTACATTCAAGAAGAAAAAATAACATAAAATACAAGCTTTGTTAAACTTCAATCAAATTTGTCAAACACTAAACACTGGAAAAAAAAATTGCCTTTATTCATCAACTTCAAAACGAAAGCATTCTACTAATTCCAAATCTGAAACTTATTGTCGGACAACATGTGCGTGTAATAGAAAAAGTACCTAATGCAGCATGGCTTCTTAGCCTTCTTAGTCTCTCAGCAGCAATACAAATAAATACATTGAACAAGCTTCAGGTCATTGTAGAAACTAGAAACTAAGTACATTAAACATAGATAAAAAAAAATGCACATCATTCAATAATTCACAATAAGTTCATCACATCCTCAATAATTCAATCCTCATACAACCACAATAAGTAAATTCATCACATCATTTCAGTGCATAATACTAGAGAGGCAAAGTTTTATCACAATCTTGAAACCGTCATTGAAACCTCAAACCGTCATTGAAATCCTCAATCCTGCAAATGCTAAAGAGTATCATATAACTTCAATGCATAATACTAGAGAGGCAAAATTTTAAATTTTTAACCTTACATCAAAATATTCAAAAGAGTATCACATAACTTCTTAAGCTTTTGCCTCCTACTAGGCCCTACAAAAGATAAAAAAATATAATCAGTAGATTATATTAATTATATAAAAAGTAGAGGTGTAAAATTTAAAATATAATCATGACTTTCTCTATGAAAAGAATTAATGTAAAATTTTAATATAATAACTTACCCCCCACTACCATGACTTTCTCTTGTTGAAATATCCTCCTCATTCATTTCTAAATTCATGACATCCTCAGTGAGTTCATCCAAAGATATTTTTTCAGCAGTTTCTGTGTTTAATAAAAAAATATAGATTAAACAACATACATTAATACAATTAGGTTTGTAAGTAGCTAGAAACCAAAATAAATTTTGTAACTGAACTTACCAGCTTCTCCATACAACCAATCTCGTGTACATAAAAGTGCTTCCACAATTGATGGTTTCAATGAACTACGATATTGATCAAGCACTCTTCCACCACCACTAAAAGCAGATTCTGATGCAACCGTAGAGATAGGTATAGATAGAATGTCACGAGCCATAATAGAAATGATAGGATACCTTAGATTATTTGTCTTCCAATAGCCTAAAACATCCAACTCTAATGTTCTATCAAGTCTCGGCTCATCTAAATACTGCTCCAGTGGTGACTTGCGAGAAGAGATTCCATATTCATCACTATGAAAGGTATCAAATTCCTGTTTAAAATAAAAAATTATTAATATTAAGAATAAACAATGGGTAAATAAATCAAAAGAAATTAAAATAAACTAACCTTTAGCCATTTTGATTTACCAGTAGAAGACCCCTCGCTCAAAGGTTGTGATATTGAAGTTCTAGTAGATTGACTTGATAACTCACTAAAGTTTATTGCTTCATATTCATTATAAAGCTGAAATAACTTGTCACGAACTTCAATAAACTCATGTGAATTCAAGCCATACAACTTCTTGTAACTCCAATCAACAAAATGTATTTTATAACGAGGGTCCAAAATCAAAGCTATAGCCAAAATAATACTGAATTTAGACCAATACTTGTCAAACTTCTCAAACATTTGAAATGCCATTTTTCTCATGAATATATCATCTCCTTCCATGCTTTCTTTCAGAGTCATATAAGCCATAAAAACTGATGGAAAGTACAAATTGGCTGTTGGATATCTGACTCCAGAAAATACACAAGTGATATCATAAAAAACTTCTAAAAATCTCATAATTTTTACAATCTTATCCCATTCCTCAACTGATGGACAATGTTTATAATTTGAATCACTTAATTGTAGATGACAGAATGCGCGGCGATAATAAACACAGCTCTCTAACATATGATAAGTTGAGTTCCATCTTGTTGGAACATCTTGCTTTAACCCTTTCTTTCCATCCATATTTAGGTATGTAACAGCTTCCAAAAATTTTTTCTTTCTCACTTGAGAGCCTTTAATGTACTTAACACTTTCACGAGCTTTTTCAATTGCATTGTCAGCTTCTTTCAAACCATCTTGTACAATTAAATTAATAATATGAGCACAACAACGAACATGAAAAAACTCGCCACTACATACAAGTGCATTAGAGTCATTCAATTTATCCTTCAACAATCCCACAAAAGTGTCATTTGCAGATGCATTGTCCAAAGTAACTGTAAATAATTTTTTTTCAATTCCCCAATCAACTAGTAGAGAACTAATTTTCTGTGTCAGTGCAACACCGCTATGTGGTGGTGGCATATGAGAAAAGTTTAGCAAACGCTTTTGTAAAGTCCAATTCTTGTCAACAAAATGAGCAGTGAGTGATACATAACCATCAGTGGCAATTGAAGTCCATAAATCAGAAGTTAAAGAAATCCTACTAGCTAGCTGATCCTCAAACATATTTTTCATTCTAAGCTTTTCCCGTCTATACATTTTTAACAGATCAGCCTTTATTGTATTTCTAGTAACTGTAACACATGTATCACGCAAGTATGCAAACAATGACTTAATACCACGGTACTCAACAAATGACAGTGGTAAATCATGCATCACAATAGCACTGATAAGCATTTCACGAAATAATGTAGGATCAAAACTTGTTTTCTTTAATGCTAAGTCATTATTGAATATCATTTGACCTACATCTCGAATATCTCTTCTCACACAATTATCAATATGCCTTCTTAAATTGCCTGTTCCGTATTTACTATCACACAGAAATACTGAATTGCATTTCTTACACTTGCATCGTGCTTTCCCATCAGCTGATTTTCCAATGCTCTCAAAGTGTTGCCATACAGTTGATGTCAATTTTCTCTTTTTTTTCCCTTTTTTGTTGATATCAACATTCTCAGAGTCTATATTATCTATATCATTATCAGCATTACTATCCTCTACTGATATTATATTTTTATCCTTGCTACTAGTACTAGGTTGTATATTTATTTGTGAATCATCCATCTGCATAAAAAAATTAGATATAATTTATAAATTAGATATAAGTTATCAATCAACATAAACAACATACATTATACTCAATTTCAATTTAAAAATATTTCAAACATTGCACTAAATAAGAGAATATCTATTCTCAGCAAGCAAAGGTTGAATGCTTCATATTTAAGAATGCATCACTACAATAGATAATAATTGGATAATCAACAAGTAATTGACCTTAATTGACTCACATCCTCCATTTATTATCTTCATCTTCACGTCTTCGAAAAGATAATGTTAACCAACTAAGATTATTGAAATAGTATAGGGATCTAGTAAAGATAATAGATTAATATGAAAGTTTCACACATAAAAACATGATCAAGAGTGATGTTAGAAGTATCAATTATAAATTACATTAGGGGCGAAAGTGGAGTGGATGGGAGTAGATTTGGAGTGGATCCATATTTAATTTTCCAATAGTAGATTTGAAATCGTCAACCTGCATTTGATCAACTTCTACCAGCGGATCCAACCTGTATCAATTTGCTAATAGTATTTTGGATTGGGCAAATTAAAAGATTTCCTAATGAGTAAGAAAGTGATAAATAACTAGACTAATATAAAATTATTAAATATCAAAGTAAAGTGTCCAACAACAATCATTTCATACAGAATTTTGAAGAAGTCTAACAAGGTATTCTCTAGATCAAGCACAACAACATCAATGAAGAATTGGTTGCAGGAAATATTGTTATCATTGTTGAGGCGGAAGAGAAACTTAGCCATAAGAGATTAAGAGGGCATGTTTCAATTATTGCGAGCAGGGAATGGTACACCAGATAGCTAGATATACCTTGGAGTAATAGATTCTGCAACTCGGGGGCAGACGGTGGGTCGGCGAAGCAAGGTTCAGTAGAAATCGCCAGCAGACGGTGGATCGGCGAAGCAGGTTCGAGAGCCGAGAGGTGAGAGCTCGAGAGCCGAGAGATGACTTGTGAGTTGTGAGGACAGCGGGAGCCCGAGAGCCGAGAGGTGAGAGCTCAGACGTTTGTGAGGAGTGAGGACAGCGGGCAGTCGAGAGGCGAGAGCTTGAATCGGGGCGGCGACTGGCGAGGCGGCGACTGGCGAGGCGAGAGCGTAAGTTGTAAGCTAGGGTTTTGGGCTTTTGCCTTTTGGGGTTTAGTTATAGTATTTTTATTATTTTAGAGATTTAGATATTTATTATTTTTAAATTTAGTTATTAAGATTATTTATAGATAATTAATATTAAAATATATATTATATATGGGTTAGACGGGTCAACCCGCGACACGACACGACACGACACGAATTTTAGCGTGTCATAAACGGGTCGACACGATAATGACACGAAACACGATTATGTTAAACCCAAACCCGCGAAAACTCGTGTCGTGTCGTGTCGTGTTGGCGGGTCGTATAATTTTTTGCCAGGCCTAAGCATGCATGTGTCTAACTAGTTCATTACATTAATTCGTCAGGGAACTCTTGTTATGATAATTTTACTTATGTGACGATTGTCTTTAATTTCTTCTAGTTTCATATTGTTAACATGTATTGGAGTTTTTTTACGATATAGACCAAAGGTGACTTGCAAGAACTTGGAACCCTAGAATCATGATTTAGGAACTCATCGTAAGAAATTAGGTTTGTTCTTGTTTCTAGATTTTAGAAGTTTATTGAATTGTTGATAATTTGACCTAGTAGACAGTAATGAGTTAAACATGAAGATATTGTAAGAAATTAAATATCGGATCGTTGGAGAACCTTAAGTAGAACCTGTGAATCTAAAGTACGAAAGTATTTAGTTTTCACTTGAGATAATTGACATTGAGATTGGATGCATGAAAGTGATCTTAAATCTTCTTGTCAATGATTTACTTATCTTTAGCATTGAATTAATCTTGTGCGAAAGTGAGGAATGATCCTTTGTAAATTGTCTGCACGAAAGCGAGATGATTTCTTTATTAAGTAAATTTTATCTTTATCATAATAAGAGTGGACTGACGATGCGCTTATTTCCTTCTAGTCATAGAAATTAAGGTGGATAAAACCCTAGTCTCAGCTTTTCTTTCCGATATTTCATGCAATTTCCGATCATTTGCTTACATCGTATTCGATTTGCTTACCTAGTGAGAAAACAACTATTCGGTACTTAACACGTAGGTCTCTGTGGTTCGATATCTTTTTATTACTTCAAAGTATCTGTGCACTTGTGGACACAACACTTTTCCCCCTTTTTTGTCGTTAAGTGCATGACACGTAACAAAACCTGTCTTAACTTTGTATCAGGTTGGGTCAGATTGATGGGTCATGTTAGTTTTTGTCAGCTCGGAGACTAATGTTGTGTTGTATGGCTATGGTTATCTGAATGTATGGATGTGGGGATGTTTTTGTTATAAGTTATTGGGCTGAGATAGGCCCATTTGTCATACATCATGGGTGGGCTATGGCCAAGGCCTAGTTCCTATTGAAGCGTAATATTTTTTCTTAATTAATTTTAGTTTCAAATTGATAAATTAATATTTTTATGAGAATATATTTTATGATAAGAATGCAATAAATATTCTAAAAGATAATCAAAGGTGTACGAGGAAACATTTATATAGAATAATTCATGAGACTAGATAATACTTGGTCAAATAAGTGGCATCGACGTGGGAGGAAAATTAGGAATAGACGGGGAAACGAAAATAAAAGATTGAGGAGCTCTTATAGGTAAATTATAATTGGCTTAAAAAAAAAACTAAGATGTGTAGAAGTTTAGATCCTCCTTAAATGAAAGAATAGAAAATATAGAAAAAAAATATATTTTAAATAGAAAATATATTGAATTTAAACTCATTTGAGTGAATGAGTTTATATACAATGTATTTTTTATTTTTTTCTTTCAAGTTATTAGTAAAAAAAACACACTATTATAAATGCTATAATGGTTGATTGGGCATTTGACTAAAACAACTAAATAAAGTTAAAAAATTCTCCGTAGTCCGTACTCCAGGCCAACTAAATAAAGTTAAGGCAATCTGCCCATTTCTTCCTATTCTCTTGCGTTCGGATAGTTTCATGCGTTGCTTCAGCGGCAGATCGACTGCTGGAGGTGTCGACGCCTCGCGGCCTCCCCGCCCTCCTTCTCTAACACTTGCAGGTCACTTCACCTTCGATCACGCGATCATTCAAAAGTCAAATTTCAATCCCTTCTCATAACTTTGTTGTTTCGGATCGTTGATTAATTAATTATATTGACACAGGATCCAGCGGCGACGACGACGCCGGCCAAGGGATCACTGGCGAGGTGAGGACGATAAGAGGGAGGAGTAGGGTCCGCAGCCCGCTCTCACCGACCAGCGTCACCTCGACATCCGCCGCTGCGTCCTCCGCCGCCTCACCTGCCTCCGCTACCATCAACCTCAGCCGAGGGTACACTGACGCCATCACCACCAACTCCTACAGGGAAATATGGGCCGTGATCCAATCCCGACGCGCGAGGGAGAGAGAGGAGAACGAGGAGAGGGAAGGGGATGAGGAGAATGGCTCCGCTTCAACGCCTGGTGATGGGGCTTCTCCTTATTCATCGTCAGGCTTTATCGCGCGCATCCTCCAGCCCGGCCGGGCGTCGATTGAGGAAGCCCTTAGCGCCGCCCCGCCCACCCACCTCACTCGTCTCGTCTCGGATTACTTCGACAGCAGTGAGCACACTTCCCACTTCTGCCTCTCACTCCGTGACGCCGCTGACCGCGCCCGCTCCCTCTATGCTCCAATCACCGAGCTGATTGACCTCTTCCCCGCCACCGACGGCTGTCTGGCCCGACTGACCCTTGCCCAGTGCGACTGGGCTTTCGACAGGCTACTCGAGTTCCATCGCCACGACAACCCTTTCCCACTGCGTTCCGACGGCGGAAGCTGCAGCTTCCAGGGTATGCGGGGATGCTTCACAGATCTCAAGCAGCAGCTAGACCTCCGCCTCCTCAAGGCCCGCCGGCGGCACCGCATGATTCGCCGCGTCAAACAAGGGTCCGGCGCCTGCTTGGTTATCACCACCGTCGGCCTCGCCGTGACCGGGGTGGTTTTGGCCACGCATGCGCTGGTGATGCTCATGGCCGCGCCGGCCTTCTGCCTTGGCGGATGCCGGCCGACGAGACATCTGCTGGGAGGATCGAGACCGCGGCTAAAGGACTACATTTCGCAACTAGATGCCGCCTCGCGAGGGGCATACGTGCTTAAAAATGACCTGGAGACGATTGAGCGCTTGGTAGAGAGGTTGTACAGGACGGTGGAGGGTGACCGGGTCGTGGTGCGATTGGGGCTGGAGAGCGGGAGGGGGCAGCAACACCCCATCGAGGAGGTTGTACGCCAGCTCCGAAAGAACTATCCCAGCTTCCTTAGCCAGCTTGAGGGCCTCGAACAACACATCTGCCTATCCTTAGCTGCCGTCAACCGCGCTAGGTCCCTCCTCCTTGAACAGATCCAACAGCAGCCAACTGACTCCCTGCCATCGTCGTAACTCAAGGCCCTTAAATTTCTTTCTTCTCAAGCTTCCTCTCTTGATTTCTGGTGAGTTCATACTGACTTCTTTCCTGTTAAGGTATTAAAAGATATCGTTTTCTCTACCAAATATTTACATAATCATTCGTCCTAGCCTAAAAAACCATTGCGGGTGAAATGATACTGCATTGTTCATGAAGATTTTTTTTCCCTTCTAATGATGATATGTTCATGAAAATTGCAATGTAGTTATGTGTAATGCTTCGTATTCTTGCTTTGCCAATATTCCCTGCTGCTAAATGTTTCAACTGTTGTCCGTTTAAATTCAAGTGGGTAAAGGCAATGGTTCATCAAAAGCTGCATTGTTGCTGCTTCTACTTTATCTAGGCTTTGTAGGTTGCTTGTGATACAAACAATATATTTTTCTCAACATTTCTAGCTTTTATTACTTGGGAATCAGGTAACAGACAATTGGAAGATTACGGTTAATAATTTGGTGCGACATGAGGTCTGAATCATGCAAGTTATTCTTGCTTTTGGTAAGTACACTGCGAGAGCTTTGTTTATCAAATATTTCCAATAGTTTCTTCTCAACCCTTTCCTAATTGCTTGACCTGAAGATTTGTGAACCTTTTAGACTCCTTGAGTTACAATTCTTTCTATTTCCAGTAGACAATAGGATGTAACAAAGGCTATTTTTTGTTGTGAAGAAATGTATCACGAATAGCACACTAGGCAGATTGGGCTCATAAGTTCAACAGAATTTGTCAACCAAATAATTCTGCAAATATCAAAAAACCATATACCTTGTTGAGTCGGACAGTTTTGAGCCTACACTGGGTACCGAAATTGCTTCCTGATTTTATTTTGATGCCTACAGTGTGGTTGTACTTAGCTGCTGGAATAGCTCCTCCCTAAGTAACAACTTCTATTTTGTGTTGTTTTTCTTTTTTCTTTTTCTTTTAAAAGTGCTTCCAAATTGAATTATTGTGTTTGAAGAAAATGTAATCAACAGTTTTTGGTGGCTGATGTTTTCTCAGGTTTTTTCTTTAGGAAAAGTGTACTATAGATAAATTAAGACTTCCATTTGCTCATGTACCGTTGGGGCCAGCAACAGGATGTGCATGATTGCATCGACTATTGTATCTAATGGTCCACATTCTAGATTAGCGTACCAACCACAAGCAACACAATCATGCAATACAGTGCATTGTCCTATTTATATACACATTACATATATCATTGATATGTATGCATACATGTAAGGAATTTAATAGGAGCATACAAGATCATTGATACGATTAGATGGACACTCAATTGGATATTAGGATTTTTGTTAATCAATATTTCTTATTACACATTTACACATTCCATAATCACAATGAGGTTTTCAAAACTTAAGGTGTATCAGTTAGTTTAACTAGAGAGGACCTTAGTGGTTGATAATAAGTTCTTGAGTCAAGTCCCGCTAAGGACCTTAGTGGTTGATAATAAGTTCTTGAGTCAAGTCTCGCTTTCATCAATTACTTGCCTATCTCAAAAAGAAAAAAAAGGTTTTGAAAACTTCTAATACAAAAGATTAGAAGATCAAATAATATGGATTACTTTAAAAATCTAGTTATTGGATAGGATTAGTGGTTCAAGCCTGAACCACAAGTAGCTCAAGTTTGGTACGGTTAGATATGAATACTTCGGTTCCCTAAACATTTCAACCACTACATCAGATGCTACACTTATCCATGTTAGCACTTTTGCTTGGGCATGTTGAGCCTAGACTTGAACTTGAATAAATTCTTAATAATTTCAAATGAAAATCTAAGTCACATATTAATCTAAATATATTACATTGAAATTAGCACAAACTTTTATTTTTACTTGTTATCATGGTAACTGAAACAATACAATACATCATAATGTTGCCAATTGTAAAAAGAGCACTTAAGCTTCAGACATAAGTGAGTTACCAGGGCTACAATTTGCTCAATATGATTGAAGGAGATGATATATTGGGCAAGTCCAGTCAATTTATTGTTGCGTGAGAATCATCTAAAACCCTTTCATGTGTAAATTCTGGGGCGACAAGTGACAAAGCCTGATGATGGAACATACAACATATAACTTAGTTTACAAGTGCAATTGGGAAGCTGTGGATAAAAAAATAGTGAACTGTCATGCCAAAACAAGTCAAGTGGCGGGTCAACAATGAACACTAATAATTTTGCCATGATTAACATGTATTTTAAAAAACACGCTCCTTAACCAAATGATATAAATAAAAACTTTCACTATGTTAATTTCAGTTTATAAAATTTTTAATGACAAGTATGACATCATTACAATATTCAACAATTAATTATAAAATAGAATAACTTAAAAATAATTCTTATACTACTGTGATAATGTTTTGTATTTTAAAAATTTTAATTTAAACAACTATGCATATTAGAAACAAAAGAAAACAATATAAAAGTTACAATTGAGGCCATGTTAGCCAAAGTCCATTCAAAATGATGCTAAACCTTAGCATAATGGACCTTAAGGCCTAAAAACAATCACGTCTGCAAAAGCTTTAGACTTGAACTAAACAGAGACTAGAACTTGGGTCTAGTTTGGTCTAGCTAGCTAAAGTAGATTTCGGTTTGTCACAATTGATATCCAAAAAGAAAATAATCTATAATCTATCTAGGGTTTGTTACTTAAATATACAAAACCTACAGTAATTGAATCTTAGCCCTACGGTTAGGTACTTTACTATAAAACTCAAACCAGCCTAGGTATTTAAAAGTTACTCATAGGTACTCAATTCATTTAAACCAAGCTTTTAACTTTAATTTTCATCTAAAAAAAGTCTTATATAAAATATAGCATTATAATTTGAAAATAATTTTATATATTTCTATGATTCTTATTTTCAAGGTTAGTTAGTTAAGACATTAGAGTGTAATTATAATTTTATTCTTATGTTTAATAAAAAATAAGGTATTCACAGCTTCAAACTCTACTTAAACACAAAATTTGAACCTATAACTAAAAACTCTGAATTAAAATGATAATATCACTAAATTACTGAACTGAATTGCCAAAACTATCTCATTTTTAGTTTCTATCCATCATGGAGTTTTTGTAAGTCCATATGCATATAATTTTAGCTATTGTATTTCTTTGTTTCAAATTCCTAAAAAGATAATCAGGTACCAACTGCAAATGGGTTGTGTCAAGCTATGATTGATTCAATTTAATCTAAGCACTAACACAACATGGTTGTTGGGCTTGAATGACATTGTGCCACTGTATGAGCATGTATAGTGGTATCCAACTTCGGTATGAATCTAGTACAGGGGCCTAAGAGATTTGGCTAACTACATAATGCATAGATCTAAGCTGGCTGAATGATCAGTGTCCTTAGATATCTAATAATAAAATAAAACTAGTTTTGTTACAAATAGGGTAGTAAACAATGTGAGCAGAAAGTCCCTATTAAAGATCCATGCTAAGTTAGAAGTCAATGTTAATGGCAAAAGATGTAAATATGTAAAATATATTAGATTACTGTAATTACATAGTTTATTTTATTAGATTAGTGGATAAAACTATTTGGACATATGCAAACTTGAAACCCATTTTGTATATAACTTTTTTATATTAATGAAAGAGGATCATAAGTGTGACATAGTTTTGCATACTTTTATTAGTGCCACAACGAGCTCTCTCGATGGATTTGACAGATTTGGTGTTTTTGGTTGTGATATCTTTCGGTGTTGCCCTCGGCTACTCCGCATTATTTGGATGTTTCTTTTGCCATTAGAATTGTTTTGGCTTAGGATTTTTCCCTTCAACCTCGCGAATTCTTTCCTCCACTGGCGATTTTCTTGGCTTTGCTTCTCTGCTGCAGTGTTGGATGTGGAGAAAGTTTCATCTGCTATGGTGAGAAAGCTTTGTCTTCTTTTTTGATGAGAAAGCTTTGCACGGCTCCTCACTTCGCTTTGCATGCTTTGGTTTGCACGCTTTTCTAGTGTGATTTCTCTCAATATCACATGCCTCTGCATCACACTCCTCTTTGCTATGATTTCTCTCCACTTCAGGCAAGGGGAGAGTTAAGCGCATGCTCCTCTACTTCATCTTCTATGGCGAGAAAGTTTTTGGTGATTCCTTCTCCCTGTAATTGCTAATTCCTCCTCCCCAGCCCCAGCTTCCGGCTTCTTCGTAGCAACATTTCTGGTGATAAAGTTTTTGGTTTTCTGTTGGGTTTTGGTGAACATGGAGCGAGGACATTTGAAGGTCTCATGGACAGCTTCCTTATAGTAGACAAAATGTGTTTTTGGACATTTGGAGGTTACGGGGGCAGTGTTGGCTTTAGTGGGCTTTTTTGGTAACATCTTAACTCATTCTCAAATCAGTGGATTTTGTGAGTAGTTGGTTTTCTTCTTTGGGCTGCATTGGTTTTGCATTGATTTGATTTTGCTGCCATCTTTATTTTGCTTGGTGGAGTTGATTGCTATTATTATTTTCTACATCTTGGTTTCTAGCCGGCAAGATCTAGATTTGACCTTAAATTCAAGAATGTCAATGGAGGGCCCTTTTGGTAGACCTTTTTCCAGAAATTATGGGTATGAAATTTATAAGAAAAAATGATGTAGCTTGAGAATTCCAATTCAAGATATTTCTAAAAGAAAAAGAGCTTTGGGATCATATAGATTTATAGATGGCTTATCTACTAGTTCCGAACATAAGAAAGAATTTATTAAATGAAAAGCAAATAATGCTCGAATTATCACTTGGATTTGAGTATTAATTAAACCTCATGTGACAAATAATTGATGATCATTTACTACAGCTAAAGAAATATGGGATTATCTTAGATGTATATATCATCAAGATAATCCTGCCAAACCATTTCAGCTTTAACTTGAGATCAATAATTTCAATCAGGTAATCTCTTTATTGAGCAATATTATTCTAGATTTCTCAATCTTTGGAATGAGTACTCTAGCATCATATAGCCTGATGGACCTAAAGAAGCTTTAGTTAGTCTTAAAAAGGTTCATGAAGTCCGCATGATTAGTTTTTAATGAAATTAAGATTAGAATTTGAAATTGTTAGGGGGTATTAATAAATAAAAATCGGGTTCCTTCTTTAGACATGTGTTGGTGAATTGTTGAGGGGGGAACACAGATTGGCTAAGTCTATTTTAAGTGTATCTCAAGGAACATCAGTAGTTGTTAATGTTGCTTATATTGCATGATGAAAGAATAGAGGTAAAGGACAGATGCAGTGCTACAATTACAAGGAATTTGGATATATAGTCTCACAATTATAATAAAAAATTATGTAATTGCTAGAAACAAAATAAACACATTATTAAGGATTGTTCTACATGCCCCAAAAATAGAAAAATCAAAGCCTTTAGAGCAGTTCAAATTGGTTTTATAAATTCCACTGTTACTGGAACCATGGTTCCAAGAGTCGGTCTGAAATCGGCCGGTACAGCCGGTTTGTATCTGTCCGGTGGAGGACTGGTTGTGGAACAACCGCTGGAGCACGATTGCAGGCGGACGGCAGGCGGAAGCAGCAGGCAATCGAAGCTTCCGCTGCCTTCTACGCCTCCTACGCTGTCGTCCGCCACCACTACTACTCTACCACTACCCGTCGCCATCGGTTTGCCGGTACCGTACCGGTACTATCTGGTGAAAGTCCCCTTCAAGGGGGAGCGCAATTTCAAAGTCCCCTTCAAGGGGGAGCGGAAACAAGATGAAGCCCTAAATAAGGGGGTGGGGGCGCATGTAGATGTTTTTAGGGGATTCATCATCAAGATCGCATGTAGTCATATGATTAACTTATGTGAACGAAAAAGAGATCACAAGGTGTCATACCGATGCCATTAGAGTGGATGTCGGTTTGGAAGCAAAAGACCAAACGAGATCTTCTCCACAAGCGACGCACACAAAGTGATGTTGCTTACCCCTTGTGAATCTTGTGCTAGCAAGCCTCTTCAAGGGTCTTTGCCGTATGAGAAAAGGGGAAGAACTTCTTGCTTGGCGAGAGAGTTTTCTTCTCTTCACCTTGTCGTCAATTCACCACGACACCAAAGAGAGTTTCGCTAGAGGTGAGTGTGTAACCTTCCACACTAATGTGGAGGCGTTACATGCATTCAATCTTTGAAACCGATTTCCCAAAAAGGTAAGTATTCAAAGCCTCATGCGTTCACACCAAGTGAACCATCGAATCTCCTCTTTGAACCAAGTGTTGAACCGGTTCTTTGATTTGGTTCAATCGAATTTTGTTCAATCACCAAATCAAATCAAGCCAAGCTACGATCTAGACCTTCTATGAACCAAATGGCTCATGATCTAACCGTTCATCTTCCGATGCTCTAGATCTCACGATCCAGCATCCAATCTCTCGATCGAAGCTTACCGATCTCAAGCCCTAATCAATCAAACATGATCAGTCCAGATCTCACTTACAATCAGAGACTAAAGCCCTTTAAACTGAACCCAAATAATTCAGTCCACACGATCTGACTTAAGTAAGCCATATCACCATATTGTGCGACCCTGAGGGTTTCCTTTATATGTCGGTAACGATAACTTTCGTTATCACGATCAGTGAGGGGTATCTAGCAACACATCACTGTCTCCCGATTTAAAGGAAAGAGTCTTCCAAGACTTCACCCAAACCACAGCACAAGTGTGAACCCACTTCACAAGGCATACATGTTTCCTTTGCCACTGGATGTTCTTATTGGACAAGCATGTCAAGCTTGTAACTCCAATATGATGAGCATGATTAGATCAGATGAACATAGTCATCTGGGTATGGCCATACACTTTCTCAATCATCTCATATAGGGGGGCCCTTTAGAACATCACACTCCTTAAATAAGGAGACGGCAATCCTTTGTCTATCACTAGTGCCCTAACCTGATTCAAGCTCACCATCCAAGATAGTCTATAATCATTATGTTTCAAATGATATTGAACTACCTCAAGACAATGACAATCATCATTTAGAAACACAAGTGATCTCAAGTCAGAGGACATGTGCCACTTGCTGCTTACAAGGATCATTCACATTGTGACAAGCAATTGAATATCCTAGTAGGGTCTGTCCAGTACATCCAATGTACCCATGAGTCTACATCTTATTCCATGCTCGAAGCATCCTATAAGATTAGAACACATATTAGTCTTAACCATATTAAGGCTGTCTCAAGTTCACCAAGATATCTCGACTAAGGACATATTGACTGTCAGCCTAGCTGAACAGCTTTGAGACATTATTCAGAAGTACACTTATTACAGCAGACAAGGTAACAAACTGAATAACAACCATGCCTTTTATAAACACAAGAGTTTATTACATGATACTTATACAATCCCAAAGGCCTCAAACATTAGCCTTAAGGGCATACCCCAACAATCTCCCACTTGCACTTAATCTAATGGTTGAGAAATCTCAAACCCATATTATTACAGTGCTTCTCATGCTTCTGCTGCGCCAGAGGCTTGGTAAGCGGGTCTGCCAGATTGTCATCTGTATGAACCTTGCATATTTTGATCTCGCCACGATCAATGATCTCCCGGATCAAGTGAAACCGTCTCTGTATGTGCTTGGACTTCTGGTGCGACCGTGGTTCCTTTGCTTGTGCGATTGCTCCAGTGTTATCACAGAAGATAACCAAAGGATCTGCACTCGAAGGAACAACACCAAGTTCTCTCACGAACTTACGAATCCACACTGCCTCCTTAGATGCTTCCGAGGCTGCAACATACTCGGCTTCTGTTGTGGAATCAGCAACAGTTGACTGTTTGAAACTCTTCCACACCACTGCTCCACCATTCAAGCTAAAAACATAGCCTGATTGCGATCGGAAATCATCCTGGTCCGACTGGAACGAAGCGTCAGTATATCCCTCTATACTGAGTTCTTCCTGACCACCATATATCAAGAACATATCTTTGGTCCTCCGCAGATATTTTAAGATGTTCTTGACTGCAATCCAGTGCGCCAAACCTGGATTACTTTGGAATCGACTGGTCATGCTTAACCCGTAAGCGACGTCTGGGCGAGTACACAACATCGCATACATAATGGACCCAATAGCCGAAGCATAAGGCATATTGTCCATTTCATCTTTCTCAGTCTGTGTTTGTGGACACTGACTCTTTGAAAGATTCAGACCATGTCTGACTGGAAGATATCCACGTTTAGAATTCTCTAAATGGAATCTCTCCAGCACCTTATCGATGTAAGTACTCTGGCACAGCCCGAGAAGCCTCTTAGATCTATCCCGGTAGATCTTCACACCTAACATATAGGCTGCTTCTCCTAGATCTTTCATCTGGAAACATTTTCCTAACCATGCTTTAACAGCATGCAGTTCAGGAATATCATTTCCAATGATCAAGATATCATCGACGTAGAGGATTAGAAATGTAATCACGCTCCCACTAAACCTCTTATATACACACGGGTCATCTTCATTCTTGATGAAACCAAACTTAGAGATTGATTCATCAAAACGGATGTTCCAGCTTCTAGATGCTTGCTTAAGTCCATAAATGGACTTCTTTAATTTGCATATTTTATGACGATCTGATGGATCAGTGAAACCCTCAGGTTGTGTCATATACACATCCTCATCCAGATTTCCATTAAGGAAAGCTGTCTTCACATCCATCTGCCAGATCTCATAATCGTAATATGCAGCTATCGCGAAAAGAATCCGAATAGACTTAAACATAGCCACAGGTGAGAAAGTTTCATCATAATCTATCCCGTAGATTTGTTTGAAACCTTTCGCAACCAGCCTGCCTTTATAGGTAACCACGTTACCATCCATGTCAATCTTCTTCTTGAAGATCCATTTACAGCCTATAGGGATTACTCCCGGAGGCGGATCAACCAAATCCCAGACTTGGTTATCTGACATGGAGTCCATCTCGGCTCGCATAGCATCAAGCCATCTAGCTGACTCCGGTCCACTGACCGCATCCGCATAAGTAAGGGGTTCATCATTCTCAATGATGTAGACTCCGTCATAGCGCTCAGGCTGTCGACGGATCCTTCCCGATCTTCGCGGTTCCCGTGATATCTGAGCCTCAGGTTGTTCAATAACCTGATCTACTGGCTCAGGCTCATCCAACTGTGCTTGAACACTTTGTCCTTCTTCTGGATTCTCATCCAGTTTTATTTCTCTCCCACTGGCCTCTTGCAGAAGAAACTCCTTCTCAAGAAATATGGCTGTCCGAGCAACAAATACCTTGTTCTCCTTGGGATCGTAGAAATAATAACCCTTAGTTTCCTTAGGGTAACTGACAAAAATACATCTCTCAGATCTGCTCTCTAGTTTCCCAGAGGCGAGCTTTTTGACATAAGCCTCGCAACCCCAGATCCTGATAAATGTCAAGCTAGGCTGTTTCTCATACCATAACTCATATGGCGTCTTTGAAACTGCCTTGGATGGCACTCGGTTTAGTACCTTTGCAGCTGTTTCCAGTGCAAAACCCCAAAAGGAATATGGAAGAGTAGCCTGACTCATCATAGAACGAACCATATCAAGTAACGTTCTATTTCTCCTTTCGGACACACCATTCCATTGCGGTGTTCCTGGCGGAGTGAGCTGTGAGATAATCCCACACTCCTTTAGATAGTCAGTAAACGCATGACTCAGGTATTCACCACCTCGATCAGAACGAAGTGCCTTGATATTACGGCCTAACTGATTTTGTACTTCATTTTTGAACTCTTTGAACTTGTCAAAAGATTCACTTTTATGTCTCATTAAAAAGACATAACCATACCTACTGAAATCATCAGTAAAGGTAATGAAGTACTGATAGCCACCTCTGGCATGTTTACTGAAAGGCCCACACACATCACTGTGTATAAGGTCAAGTAAACCTGAAGCCCTTTGTCCTTTGTTAGGAAAAGGTGACTTCGTCATTTTACCCATCAAACAAGCTTTGCATGTATCAATCTCCTCACAGGAGAATGATCCCAGCAGTCCATGATCATGCAACCGCTTAATGCGTTTCTTGTTAATATGGCCTAAACGACTATGCCATAGCAAGGTGCTGTGATCAGCATACTTGGCTTTCTTGTTATCAACGTTTTGTATAGAATGTTCCATGTCCAACATGAATAACCCATTGTTAATTGAACCAGTCGCATACACAATATTATCATAAGTTAAAACACACTTTGAAATCTTGCATTCAAAGGCAAATCCTTTCCTGACAAGAGCAGGAATAGAGATAATATTCTTGGTAATACTGGGTACAAAATAACAATTGTTTAATTCTAATACAATGCCAGATGGTAAAGAAATGAAATAGTCTCCTACAGCAACAGCAGCAACCCGTGCCCCGTTTCCAACTCGTAGGTCTACCTCATGCTGTCCCACCTGCCTTCTTCTCTTGAGTTCCTGTACATTTGAACAAATGTGAACTCCACATGCAGTGTCCAACACCCATGAAATAGAAGAAGATGAAACCATGACTTCCGTCACGTATATACCTGAGCCAGAAGCGATGCTTCCCCTCTTATCTCCTTGGAGCGCTTTACAGTCCTTTTTCCAGTGACCCAGCTGGCCACAGTGGAAACACCTGTTGTCCTTCGACCGCTTCACCTTCTGTTTCAGTGCCTTACTGTAGTTCTTGACAGGGGCCTTGCCCTTCTTCCCCTTCTTCTTGTTCCTAGAAGGAACCATTAAGACAGAGGTTGAAGGCTTTCCCTTCAGAGTTTCCTCAGTGGTCAAGAGCATATTCAGCAGCTCTGCCGGCGTACAATCGATTTTGTTCATATTAAAGTTAATGATGAACGCATCGAAAGAAGGCGGAAGAGACTGCAGAATAATATCTACAGCAAGCTCCTGGTTGATGGTATGCCCCAGTTTCTCTAGAGCCTCCTTGTGCCCAATCATCTTGAGCACATGAGCTCCCACTGGGCTCCCCTCAGCCAGTTTGCTCTGAAAGAAGAGCTTCGTCAGATTATAGCGTTCTGTCCTCGCCTGTGCAGCATACAGCATCTTGAGGTTCGCTATAATCTCTATAGTCGACATATCCTCATGCTGACGCTGCAGCGGTGGCGTCATAGACGCTAGCATCAGGCAAGCGACATCAATGCTATCATTGACGTGCTTTTCATAGGCATCCCGAACCGCCCTTGCGGCGTTCGGAGCGGGCTGCGGCGGTATTGCCGTCTCGAGGACATACAGTTTCCTCTCTGCCTTAAGAACGATCTTAAGGTGTCCGAACCAGTCAGAGAAGTTCGGCCCAGCAAACTTCTCCCTTTCCAGTAGGGATCGCACATTGAAGCTCATGGTGTTCGTTGCTGCAGGAATCTACAACAATGCAAGAACAGCAAGGTCAGTATCAATGTTTAGAATCAATCCAGGACTTAAGAAAGATTCTTTTCTCACTATTTTGTCTGACTGAAAAATCCAGTAAACAGTCCGAAAGAATAACACTCTTTTAGTGAGATGGGATCCAGATTTCATACTTGGTCTCCGCGTCCCGCTCAGGCGAGATAAGATGCACAGAGAGGACAAGCACTAATTTCTGGTAGGCTGTCCCAGCCAATCGCCAACCCGTGCGATTCCCCTTCATCTGGGCAATCCAGCAGACTGTGCCAACTGAGTTGGTACAACACAGTCTCTGAACCCACAGATGGCTGCCTCCATGTGCTACCATATGCGCCACATATGTAGCCTACATGGTCAAGCTAACCCGACTTACTCCCTGGACCACCACGTGCTATGCTGAGCAACGAGAAGGGATAAATCCCTACTCTGTAACACGCAGGTGAAATCCAGCACCGTCTGAAGATAGATGGACGTGCCCACTGAGTGGGTACAACACGGCTCCAACGATAGTCAGAACGGTGAGGTTTCGCGTCAGAAGGCTTTCGAGCTTGATATGTTAGCGTTGGATTTTAACGGTCTTTTATCTTCTTCACTATCATGCAATTCCTATGGTGATAGCAGAAGATAAATAAATCATGCTGTTCTACTTATATAAGCAATAAAAGAAAGCATGCATCTTATGTGGTAAAAGCCCATGAACCCTAGTAAGACCTTAATTTTACTTAAGTCTTCACTTGAGCTCTTTTGCATCTCATCTGGTCCAACCCAGGGCCCTAGCGCCAAGAGCACCTCAGGTGCGCCACCAGCTGAATGCCCCTCTGGGATGTGTGCCTTTGCTCTTGTCTAATCAAATACATTTGATCTATCTAGACAAGTTAGACTCACAGGTCTATTATACAATAAATTAACTAAAAATGTGATTCACTGATCACAATAAAATTAATTTACAGGTGTAACCAGGCACGCAGGCCCCAGCACAGCACACAATTAACATGGGCAGCCCACATAAGACTAAATAAACAAACATATGCATCATTCAACATGTGATCCAATTAAAAGAAAATAAAAATTTTGAAAACCCCATTGGCATCCATTTTTAATTTTCTTATGTGCCCTACAACCTTACAATGGTCCATTGATAGGGATCCACTCATCCATCTAGTCAGATCCTTTGCCCTTGCATGCACCGAGTCCTAACTGACTCGAGTTGACCTAATGGTCAACCATGCATGCGCCAAGGGCTGAACCACCTTCAAGAGTTTTGGCAAGCGGGTGTGACCCCGGGCCTAACTCAGGAGTGTTCATTGGTTGTCTCAACCAGACCTCGCTACACGCCTTTGATGCAGTCAACCTATAGCCACCTTGTGCTTGCGCACAGGTGCTATCTGGTCAACCCATCTAGGCTGTCAGATGGTCTGATCAGACTTTGGATCTAACATAGAGGTGACTTCAACCCCATCAACCCATCTAAGGGTTTATAGTAGGCGCCACTTAGATCTAGTGAGGCGCGCAAGTGATAAAGTTTGTTAAAAAATACAACAACTACCAACATGCGCCACCATACTTCACACATGCGCAAAGGAGTACAAAAATTACATCATGTATTTTCATCACTACTTAACATGTAGATGCGCAAGTGCTTCCTACTAGATCTATTTATCAAACACAAACAAGGATCACAATATGCGCAAGCAATCATATGATACTACAGAATCCTGCTCTGATACCATTTGAAAGTCCCCTTCAAGGGGGAGCGCAATTTCAAAGTCCCCTTCAAGGGGGAGCGGAAACAAGATGAAGCCCTAAATAAGGGGGTGGGGGCGCATGTAGATGTTTTTAGGGGATTCATCATCAAGATCGCATGTAGTCATATGATTAACTTATGTGAACGAAAAAGAGATCACAAGGTGTCATACCGATGCCATTAGAGTGGATGTCGGTTTGGAAGCAAAAGACCAAACGAGATCTTCTCCACAAGCGACGCACACAAAGTGATGTTGCTTACCCCTTGTGAATCTTGTGCTAGCAAGCCTCTTCAAGGGTCTTTGCCGTATGAGAAAAGGGGAAGAACTTCTTGCTTGGCGAGAGAGTTTTCTTCTCTTCACCTTGTCGTCAATTCACCACGACACCAAAGAGAGTTTCGCTAGAGGTGAGTGTGTAACCTTCCACACTAATGTGGAGGCGTTACATGCATTCAATCTTTGAAACCGATTTCCCAAAAAGGTAAGTATTCAAAGCCTCATGCGTTCACACCAAGTGAACCATCGAATCTCCTCTTTGAACCAAGTGTTGAACCGGTTCTTTGATTTGGTTCAATCGAATTTTGTTCAATCACCAAATCAAATCAAGCCAAGCTACGATCTAGACCTTCTATGAACCAAATGGCTCATGATCTAACCGTTCATCTTCCGATGCTCTAGATCTCACGATCCAGCATCCAATCTCTCGATCGAAGCTTACCGATCTCAAGCCCTAATCAATCAAACATGATCAGTCCAGATCTCACTTACAATCAGAGACTAAAGCCCTTTAAACTGAACCCAAATAATTCAGTCCACACGATCTGACTTAAGTAAGCCATATCACCATATTGTGCGACCCTGAGGGTTTCCTTTATATGTCGGTAACGATAACTTTCGTTATCACGATCAGTGAGGGGTATCTAGCAACACATCACTGTCTCCCGATTTAAAGGAAAGAGTCTTCCAAGACTTCACCCAAACCACAGCACAAGTGTGAACCCACTTCACAAGGCATACATGTTTCCTTTGCCACTGGATGTTCTTATTGGACAAGCATGTCAAGCTTGTAACTCCAATATGATGAGCATGATTAGATCAGATGAACATAGTCATCTGGGTATGGCCATACACTTTCTCAATCATCTCATATAGGGGGGGCCCTTTAGAACATCACACTCCTTAAACAAGGAGACGGCAATCCTTTGTCTATCACTAGTGCCCTAACCTGATTCAAGCTCACCATCCAAGATAGTCTATAATCATTATGTTTCAAATGATATTGAACTACCTCAAGACAATGACAATCATCATTTAGAAACACAAGTGATCTCAAGTCAGAGGACATGTGCCACTTGCTGCTTACAAGGATCATTCACATTGTGACAAGCAATTGAATATCCTAGTAGGGTCTGTCCAGTACATCCAATGTACCCATGAGTCTACATCTTATTCCATGCTCGAAGCATCCTATAAGATTAGAACACATATTAGTCTTAACCATATCAAGGCTGTCTCAAGTTCACCAAGATATCTCGACTAAGGACATATTGACTGTCAGCCTAGCTGAACAGCTTTGAGACATTATTCAGAAGTACACTTATTACAGCAGACAAGGTAACAAACTGAATAACAACCATGCCTTTTATAAACACAAGAGTTTATTACATGATACTTATACAATCCCAAAGGCCTCAAACATTAGCCTTAAGGGCATACCCCAACATCTGGTGCCTCACCGGACCGGATTTTAAAACCTTGACTGAAACTACACCAATGAACTAGGTGATAGTGACTCTAGAAATGGTCCAGTACATGATTCTTGCAGCTTTCTTTGCACTTGGTCCAATAGAAATGGTCCACTATTACTAGTTAGAAAGGATTTCTATACTATAACACTGATGCTAACTTAATGTGTATTTATAAAAGTATTATTTTATTTGAGCATGAATACTATTTTCATGAATAAATTTTCTCTTCCTCTTGTGTTTTGCTTCCTAGTTTTGATGATGATTCTCTGCCCCTTGAATGCTTTACACCTAGTGTTGTATATCAACAATGCCATCTGTACCAATTGCTCAAGAGTGGGGTGGCTTTGATGCAACTACTTTGTTTCTTTGTCGACCTTCTCGTATTATCTAACCTCCTAATCAATATGGTTTCTCGGTTACCTTAGCTAATACTAATGTACCCACTTTTTATTCTTAAACATCTACATAAGCATGTTGGAAAAGCTCTACAAGAACTTCAAGCCTTTTCAAAAGAATCATACTTGAGACATTGTTTTATGTCCTAATGGTGTAATCCTATTGGATACAAGTGAGTATATTCTATTAAACTAAGATTTGATGGCTCATTGGATATATATAAAGCAAGATTGGTGGCACTTGGAAACAATTAGGAATATGAAATAAATTATGAGAACACATCACCTATAGCAAAGATGATAATGGTGCATCTTGTACTTGCTATTGTTACTTCTAAGGATGGGCTCTACGGTATATAAATGTTAAGAATGTCTTTCTGTGTGAGGATCTTAAAGAAGAAATCTATATGACTGTTATCAGGCTTATTTTCTACACCTTCATCTGATCTCTATAAGTTGAAAATGTCAATTTATGGTTTGGAATGGGCTCATCAAGCTTAGTTTGATAAGTTTCACTTCACACTGCTCAGTTTTTCATTTATTCAAAGCCAATATAATTCTTATTTATTCCTTTGTAAAACATTTCAAGGAACCGTTATACTTCTGCTATATGATGACAATATTATTATAATAGAGACAAATTTTGAATTACTTCTCAGCTCCAAGACTATCTTCAACAAAGTTTCCATATGAATGATTTGGGTCTTTTACACTATATTTTGGGTCTTGAAGTTTATTCCACCTCAACTAATCTTTTATTACATTAATATAAATATACTAAGGATCTAATTGCTTTGGCTGGTTTGCAAGATGGTCGATTAGTTGATACTCCTTTGGAGGTCAATGTCAAATATTGTCAAAAAGAGGGTAACATTTTTTTATCCTTCTTTATATTAATGGCTAGTGGGCTGTCTAAATTATTTGACTATTACTCAATTTGATATTTCCTTTGCTATCTAATAAGTTAGTCAATTTATCTAAGCACCCACTCACCTTCACATGACAGCAATTTGATGTATGCTTCACTATTTGAAAGGCATTTCCACTAGGTTTTTATTTTCTAAGCAAATTCTTCTCTTCAGTCAACTTCTTATAGTGATGCTGATTGGACCCATTGTTTTAACACAAGGCATTATGTTACTAGTTAGTGCACGTTTCTTGGTGCTTCTCTCATTTATTGGAAGAGCAAGAAGGAAGATCATATTGTTAAGTCCTCCACTGAGTGTTGAGTATTGTGCCATGTCTTCTACATCTTCTGAAAGAATTTGGCTTCGGGGATTGTCGAATGAACTTGGCTTTCATCAAATTGGCCCAACTTCACTTCATGCCTTTTAATACTAATGCAATTCAAATTTCATAAGTGAACCAAATATATTGAAGTAGATTGTCACTTAATTTGTAAAGCTTTTGTTACTCATGATATTTCATTACCACATGTCTACTGATCTTTAGATAGTTAATGCTTTTACCAAAGTTTCCGAAAAACCAACAATACTTTCTAGTAGACAAATTAGTGTTTGATGACCCTACCAGATCAATTTGAGGAGATGTTATTAGCAAAAGATGTAAATATGTAAACATATTAAATTAGTGTAAATACATAATTTATTCTATTAGCTTAGTGGATAAAACTGTTTGGATATGTGTAAACCTAAAACCCATTTTGTATATAGTTTTTTTATATTAATGAAAGATGATCATAAGTTTGACCTAGTTTTGTATTGTAAAATTCTGTCAATCAATTGGTGGTTTAGGATTATATTTTTTGAGTATGATTAGATTAAATCTTTTGTAAAATCACATAGGCCCCTTGCCTCTATGTTATCATGACTCAATGGATCTATAGTTCAATCAAGAGCCAAAAACCTCTTTTTTTATTTGTCTTACATGGAACAAGAAGATGAGAATTTTATTTTATGAAATTCTTAAGCAATGCAATACACACAAAACATCTAGACCCTTTTTATAGAGATGCAACACATGCATAATAGGGTTTTCCATTTAGCAACACTTATTATATTTATACAACATCTTATATCTCCACTATTAAGTAACTACTAAATATGGTCCATGTCTCTACATGAAACTACAATCTAAGTCCACATCTCTATGTGGAATCTATGTTTCCATGTCTCTATGTGAAATAATTAGATTTGGTTCAAGCTCAAAGCAAACCCTTTAATTTGATTACACAAAAATAAGCTTTATGTCCATGATTCAAGATCAAGATATGTTCTCACTACTATTACCACCATACTGCTTAACAACTCTTATCTTCAATTAAAACTTTGTTTTATCTTGATGTGCAACTCAATAAGTTATTAAGATGTTTTATAGTGGTAATATATATAAATAATTAATGATGTTTAGCAATGAGTTACCATCTAAGTAGTAAGATGTTATGTTTTGTTATAACCTTATTTGTGCTAATGTTATTATTATTCAAGTTAATCTCTTTGTCCTCAATATCTTGTTTGAATATAAGTCATAAAACATCTTCTACTTGGATGGTTTAACATTATATTTTTAATTCCTAAATATATTAATTTAACAAATGTAATTGATATGTTATATTCATTCATACGAGGATAGCTTATACATTTTTAGTTTCAATTGATCAAGGCAGCAAACATACCAATACTCCCATTGTACAAGAGAGACCAATTCTTTCTTGATTACTTATATTTCTCCTATGATTTATGACATACTCAATTATAGCCCTTATGGTTTAACCAGTTATACGGGACATTTGATAGTTTCAAAGTATATAAACTAGTAATGGAGGTATTCATAATGATCTTAAGTTTAATGATTGCATTGAACACTTATATAACAATCTATGTAGCATTCTTTTAATTATAGAGGACATTTGATAGTTTCAAAGTATATAAACTAGTAATGGAGGTATGCATAATGATCTCAAGTTTAATGATTGCATTCAACACTCATATAACAATCTATATAGGTTGGTCTATCTAGTATATTGTTCCCTAATATGTACCTACGTGATAACTTGATATCTTATATTATAACAACTCCTTACCAATAGTAACTATACATAATAATCTTATCGTATTGTCTCAACCCATAATAGGACATTTAAGAATAAGTATATCATTCTAAGAATATTATTATAATTACTATTATGTAGATAGCAAGCATATATAATAACAACAATGACTTTATAAAATATATAAATGCAAACATGTTAAAATATATACTAAAATTATGAGTACACCAAAAGAAGGTCTAAACAGTTATCTGCAACTCAGTTTTGTCCATATTTCAATCTCTTTATTCAACAACTATACAATTTATAGGTTAAAAATAACAAAAAGTATAGATTCATGTCAAGAATTTTAACTATAAATCATCATTCAATATTTATATGTTTCATCTGGTCTAAAAAATGGCATATCATAATTGTTTTCTTGAAAATCAGATAATGTTATACCATAAAGACTATTAGATTTGTCATTTAAATTGCTATTATATTGAAACAAATATATACAAGAAGGATGAAGAAGAAACCTACCTCAAAACCCTTAAGTCATCCATTCATCTAAGCTTCCATAGGTTTGTAAGGTGGTGGACAATGAGGGCATGGGAATAAAAAATGAATAGGCTGTGTTTAAAATGGGTAAGTTACTATTAAGGAAAAAATAGTTGGTTAAAGTAGGAAATAATCAGTTGAGTAATAAGAAATATCTAAGCTTCCTTAGGTTTGTAAGGTGGTGGACAATGAGGGCATGCGAATAAAAAATGAATAGGCTGTGGTTAAAATGGGTAAGTTACTGTTAAGGAAAAAATAGTTGGTAAAAGTAGGAAATAATCATTTGAGTAATAAGAAATATCTCTAGCCAACTAAGGAAATTACAAATATATACTATATGTTTTTAATGTATTAAAAATTGCTGTATTTTTTCATCTTGTAATTTTGATATATGATCTTAGTACATCTTACACTTTTTATTTTCCTTTTTGTGATGATAATGATTGTATTCTGTTCTCACAATCCTCAACTTACAAATGCAACAGAATCCAATATTCTGACCATGTCATATTGCTGGCGGACATTCAAGAAATGTTCTGCTTATGTGTTGGTCCAATTAACTTTTCCTGCTCCTATTCTAGTAGCTTGTTTCTTTGTTAACTATTCTTCCTCCTAGTTTTGTATGGCGGTCCAATTAACTATTTCTGTTCTTATTTGCAGTGTTCCTCTTCATCAGCTCTATTTTGGTTTAGAGAAGAGGAAATGTACAAGCTGACTTTATTTGCTATCTTGCAACCATCAAATTCAAGCTAACATAATTTCTAAGATTTTTGCTTGCTGAAGCTATAACAAGCATATGGATAGGGAGGTGATCAGCAACAGAAAAATCCGACTATTGTACTGGACTACTGGTATCATTCTTCATTTCTTTCACAAACGAAACAACTAGCAGTTTTATTTAGTAAACAATTTGTATATGTGATGGAACTGTTGCTTATGATTATATTTTGGAAAATGCAACATTTAGAAAGCTTTTGCCTCTTGCATATCTCTACGCTTTCAGCCCAAAATAATTTCAATGATTCAACAAATTCATCTATTGTCATAGACTCATAGGTGTGCATGTGTTTTCCATGATACTCTAAATTTTCCTAGGCTGCAATTTAGTTGTGGAATGACAGACTTCTTTGTAGGTCACTGGTTGTAGACGTATAAAAATTTCACCCTAAAACTGCTATAAAATGTTGAAAATACTAGAAAAAAAATCTAAAGTAGAACTGGAATTTGTCTCTTCGAGAACACATGTTTTCATTAAGATCTAGAGAAATCATGGTGACTTCAACTGCTTTAGTGCATTTGTTATTTTACTGTCTGTCTTCATAAATTTTGAAGCGCTGAGAGATAGTAGTGTGTTTTGTACTGACTAAGAATGGTGTGGGTTTTGTTAGAGTTTATTATTATTATTAGAGTTTATCTTGCTTGTGGTTATTTTTCTTTATTGGATTTTGGCTTAGTATTCAATACCCGTTAAGCTTGTATATTTATTACTTTTTCCTTTCTAAGGAAAATGAAAATAAGTGTATGGTCATACCCAAGTGAGAACCTAATTTATTACTTTCATTCATCTATTGTTATTTTCACCCAATCAACTGCTTTAGTGCATTTGTTATTTTACTGTCTGTCTTCATAAATTTTGAAGCGCTGAGAGATAGTAGTGTGTTTTGTACTGACTAAGAATGGTGTGGGTTTTGTTAGAGTTTATTATTATTATTAGAGTTTATCTTTCTTGTGGTTATTTTCCTTTATTGGGTTTTGGCTTAGTATTCAATACCCGTTAAGCTTGTATATTTATTACTTTTTCCTTTCTAATGAAGATGATTTTTGCTTTATTTTTGCTGGAATTTCAAAGAGAGAAATATCATTAAATTGACTAGGAAATGTGCAATGTAATAGAGACCGGGATAATTTGAGATTATAATAGATGGAAACTATCATTGTAACATTTGTTAGAATTGGTGGTTGGACTTGCTTGTATCACCTACTATTTAAGCCATGTCATTCATTAATATGAAGAAGTATAGCTAGTTATGTTAATATCCCATCCAGTTTACCTTTTACCACCACTCTTACCTGGTGGTTCATTTTGATCTACCTATCTATATGCTATTTTTGCTGAAACCTTCAATCATGATCCATTTATTCATAGTTCTAGCTCCAATTTAGTTTTCCAAACTGTTCAAGTATAGTAGAAGATCAATGTATTTTTCCTTAGTAGTTGTATGATCCATTTAGGTAGCACCATGTTTATTTTAAAATTTATTGGTTGCCTAACCTACTGCAAGTGTGTAAGATTGTGCCTGATAGTCTATTGTCCTAGTTGCTGAGAACTTTATGATCCGAGGTGCACAATGATTCTTTCGTGCTTGTTCTCTTTGCTGACAACATCGTTATGCATGAATTACGTTTGAAATGTATGAAAGTGAATGCAAAGCAGCTTATTTTGCAGGTACCAAATGTAGGAATCTAGTGTTCGTATTTGTTTCCGCTGTGTTTCTGGTAAGGTGCTGAATCATGTAAAATAATCCATTAGTTGTCCTGAATAACGTAGCATGTTTGGACGCCTATTCAACTAAGCAATCAACATGGTTGCAGACTTGCAATATCTGCCTAACTTCAATCTTTTGTTACAATCTTGAGACCATCTAATTAGGAAAGCTATACTGATCTCTTGATCATTATGGATTTAGCTGATCATACGTTTTCATTTTTCCTGGCATCATTAGCATTGATTTAACTTAAAACCTAAGTAAAAATCTAATGATTGTTGCGGTAACATTGCCTTCCTAGTGGGAGGTTGCTGTGTTGACCTAGTTTGTATCATATTTATTATTTGGATGTACCTGAACAGTGATGATATACCTGGATACCACATTATTATTATTTTCACTGTTATCTAACCATTATCGCTTGAGATGAATTGAGTTGTGACAATCTATTTCGAAATTGACATTGGTAAAGTGAATAAACAAGCCCAATGAATTGGGAAAACCCGACATAGGTATCTTTTAGATTGGGGTTTATAAAATTTTGCAAAGTTTTATTTTGAAGGCAAAGCAACTCTTCCCTCATGGTTCTCTAGAACAATCGCTTGAAAATGGTGAATTAGGATGAAGCACGTACTCAACTATCTTTGTAGGTTTCCTCTTCTATGAACCTTACTAAAGCCCCTTGCATGATCCTTCGTTGCTTTTTGGACTCGCATCCAACTTTGTTAAGAATGTTGGTCATCCTGGTGCTCTAACCGAGGCTAACCCTCGGTGCTTGGTGGTCTCATTCCATTAAGCAATTCATCTCTTTATGAACGATATCTGTTCTTGCATGCAATTCATGTGTCCGATAGTTTTCCAGCCTTCTAGGCTTTAGGAATAATGTTGTGTACTTTTGGAAAAAAGTTTTGCAGAATGATACCCTACTATAGTGATCGCAGGAGGATTTCCGTATCTTTTAAGTACGCATCTTAAAACGTGCGTGTTATACGTTATTTGAGATTTATACGATACGGTGTTATATAATAATACATATATGTTATATGATAAAAGTGTTATACGATAATACATATATTATACGATATTTTAATTCTACATATTATACCATAATACAAATATATTATACGATATTTATCGTATAACACTTTTACATTATCGTATAACATTAATATATTATAATATAATGTCGTATCATATAAATATGAAAATATTGTATAACATGCATGCTTTAAGATGCGTGCGTGAAAGATGCGGAAACCCTCCTGTGATCATCGCAGGAGGGAATCATTCTGCAAAAAAAATTTTGTACTTTTGTGATACAGGACATTTATGTTCTTAATATTATATTGATGGGTAAAAGACCTCGGCATTATTGATTAAAAGTTTGGCGTGGCAAGTGAGGTAAGTTACGAGTAGAAAATTTAATACTCACTATGCACAAAAATTAAATTTGGACAAAAAGTATAACTCTAAACTATGAAATAATGGGTTCATGAAGTTGCGCATGATAGGATAAAATATACGTAATTTCAAAATATAAGCGTGGACTGTGTGGATAGATAAAGACCCACTAAATGGCTTAACCTAGGTACCCAGTAGTTTTTTTTAAGCTGGGTACCCTAATCGCCGTTTAATCCAAATCCTGATCGACATGGATCTCACAGTAAACTTTCCCGTTAGCTGCCCCGTTACCGGCGCTTGCGTAACCCGGGTTAATATTTTTTACTGTTGCATATTGTTGCCTTTTCATTCCCCCCCCCCCCCCTCCACCATAAAACCCTTTCTAAACCCTAATTAACCTAAGTCGATATCTCCACCATCCTCTGTTACGAACCGGCGCTAGCTCTCCGGCGATTTCGAACCGGCGCTAGTAGATGAGCTGCGCATTTTCTTTGTTCTTCGACACAAATCTTAGTTTCAAGCTTCTTCATTGTCGCATTTCCCTAACATTATTTTCTTCTTTATAACATACTCATTGTAAAGCTTTTGTCGCCTCCGAGGAAGAGGAGAGTCTACTTTCGAGTCATCTTCAGTTAACTGGGAAATAGGTAAACCATCATTTATACACATAACAAATTTGATAGGGTTAATTTTTGCTGGGTAGAATTAAAATTAGCGCATAGAAAGTTTGGGTTGATACACATACACATGCATATTAGGGTTGATGCACTGATCTTATTCTGCGTTGATGCGCATAGAATGAATTTATTGATTTTGATATTTTCCTAGCTCATACTCATTGGTACACATATAAATTACCTAGATATAATTAAATTTTACATGTTAAAGATTAAATTAGAGTTGAGACACAAGCATTTTGAGTTGATGCACATAAACATTATGGTTGATGAACTGAGTTTACTCTGCGTTGATGTGCATAGAAATTATTCATTAAATTTGATATTTTCCTAGTTCATACTCATTGTACACATATAAATTACCTAGATATAATTAAATTTGACATGTTAAAGATTAAATTAGGGTTGAGACACAAGCATTTTGGGTTGATGCACATAAACATTAGGGTTGATGAACTGAGTTTACTCTGCGTTGATGTGCATAGAAATTATTCATTGAATTTAATATTTTCTTAGTTCATACTCATTGGTACATATATAAATTACTTAGATATAATTAAATTTTACATGTTAAAGATTAAATTAGGGTTGAGACACAAGCATTTTGGGTTGATGCACATAAACATTAGGGTTGATGAATTGAATTTATTCTGCGTTAATGTGCATAGAAATTAATCATTGAATTTGATATTTTCCTAGTTCATACTTATTGATACACATATAAATTACCTAGATACAATTAAATTTGACATGTTAGAGATTAAATTAGGGTTGAGACACAAGCAATTTGGGTTGATGCACATACACATTAGAGTTGATGAACTAAGTTTACTCTGCATTGATGTGTATAGAAATTATTCATTGAATTTGATATTTTCCTAGTTCATACTCATTTGTACACATATAAATTACCTAGATACAATTAAATTTGACATGTTAGAGATTAAATTATGGTTGAGACAAACAATTTGGGTTGATGCACATACACATTAGGGTTGATGCACTGACCTTATTCTGCGTTGATGCGCATAGAATGAACTTATTGATTTTGATATTATCCTAGTTCATACTCATTGATACATATAGAAATTACCTAGATAATATTAAATTTGACTTGATATACATGAAATTATGATTGAGACACAAATATTTTGGATTGATGCACATAAACATTAGGGTTGATGCACTGAGTTTACTCTGCATTGATGTGCATAGAAATTAATCATTGAATTTGATATTTTCCTAGTTCATACTCATTGATACACATATAAATTACCTAGATACAATTAAATTTGACATGTTAGAGATTAAATTAGGGTTGAAACACAAACAATTTGGGTTGATGCACATACACATTAGGGTTGATGCACTGATCTTATTCTGCGTTGATGCGCATAGAATGAATTTATTGATTTTGATATTTTCCTAGTTCATACTCATTGATACACATATAAATTACCTAGATACAATTAAATTTGACAGGTTAGAGATTAAATTAGGGTTGAGACACAAGCAATTTGGGTTGATGCACATACACATTAGGGTTGATGCACTGACCTTATTCTGCATTGATGCGCATAGAATGAATTCATTGATTTTCATATTTTCCTAGTTCATACTCATTGATACACATATAAATTACCTAGATACAATTAAATTTGACCTGATATACATTAAATTATGATTGAGATACAAACATTTTGGGTTGATGCACATAAACATTAGAGTTGATGCACTAACCTTATTCTGCGTTGATGCGCATAGAATTAATTCATTGATTTTCATATTTTCCTAGTTCATATTCATTGATACACATATAAATTACTTAGATATACATTAAATTATGATTGAGACACAAACATATTTTTTTGTTAATATTCATTCACAGAAAAATGGCACCTAAGCAGCATCGACCAAACTTTAATAGATGTTCAATGTCGAGATTACACACTGTGATGGGACAAATAGCAGATGACAACAATTTGTTTGAGCTGCTGGAAGCCACCCCTTTTGGCCATTTTTTACAGGGCCACCAGTACCCTTGGATATGTTGGCTTTGGAGTACCTGAGACATAAATGGGATGAGAATAGATGCGGGTTCAACATAAATGGAGTCTTTGTAGAATTTACGGTTAAGGAAGTATCAATCATTCTAGGATTACCAAATATGGGAGAATTAGTACAATTTCACTTGAGAACCCCAGATTCAAGCTTAAATAAAGATAAATTTAAGGGAAAAATAGTAAGAAGGAATATGATTGAGGATAAAATGGTATCTGTTGTAGGCCCAAATGGCGTGATATTGGATGTGGAAAAATTGAAGAAGCTTAGTATATTGTACTTATTTTGTACGTTCTTATTTTGTGGTGTTTACTACACCTTGGATCCACTCTTTCTGGAATATGTGGATGATTTGACGACGCTGAGTAGATATAATTGGGCTGAGGCTACACACAGATATTTAACACATCATCTTACTCGAAGCTTCAGGGAAAATGCTACATTATTTGCGGGGGTGTGGCATCCTTCTTTGTGTAAGTTTTGGCTTTCTTTTTATTTGTATGTAGTATTAGGAAATATATTGCTGATAATTAACATACCCACTTCTTTATTTTACAAGTTTGGTTATATGAACACTACCCCTGATGGAATGACATCAAGGTGGAGGGTGTTCAACCTCACCTATTTCGTTGGGCGAAAATGCCTACTGGAAGAAGAGCGACATTTGAAAAGAACTTAGAAAAACTAGATTATTCTCAGGTATTTAGCTGAATCATGTCTTTCTCATTAAATAATGTTAATACTATGTCTAACCATATGGTATATATGGTTTATTATCTATACAAGATAATTTTTGATATCGAAGATGCCATACAAGATGATGCTGCACAAAGCAATGTTGCACAAGATGAAGGGAGACAAGATTCAGACTGCCATAGCGAAGAAGATCACCTTGTAGATAGTGAAGAAGATGTTGCTGTTGTACATACTGAAGAAGATCATCCTCTTGTAGATATGGACATAGATGCTCCTGTACATAGTGAAGAAGATGAAAGGATACAGACTCCCATTCTGGAAGAAAGCGAGACCGTTATTTCTGTCCCAGTGATGTTTGCTAAAGATGTGAGTATTGCCCTTAAAGTAATTTATGCGAAATTAAGTACATTTTGGTCAGTACATTTTGGTCCTTAAACTAATAGATGGTTTTATTTGTAATAGATAAACACATCATTGCTAGAAGATTCAGACACAACATATGAATTAGAGGATGCAGATGAAATAGAGAGGTTGAAATCTCTATTGCAGAATGTGCAAGAAGAAAGAGATGAAATTGGTAATAGATTTCATAAATTGGAAGTTTGTGTGGCTGAGGAGAGGAGCAAACAGAAGTATACAATGTTAGAAAATGAAATGCTCAAGGCCGAAATAACGAAGTTGAAAAATGCCTTAGTTGATATTATGGCCAGAATACAGATCCTAACTGAAGAGAAGCTCTCTCTAGAGATGTCATGCCGTAACCAAGTGGCAGAATATAAGGGCGAGATGAATGAGCTTAAAGACTATTATGAAAAGAAGTTGAATGACCTTACAACTACATATGATAAGCTAACTGAAGAAACTGAGAAAGAAATGGAATGGTCAGATGATGACAGTGCAGCTGAAGGTGGAGATGATGATGCAATAGAGAAGGGAAAAAAAAAAAGAAAGGCCTCTGCATTTCTAACCTCTCCTTATACCGAGGGGGAGATAAAGAAGAAAGTTGATGTGTCACCATCTAGGCAACTGCAAGAGGTATTATTTTATAACATAACTTTATTTTACCATGGTTTTATTAAACCATGTACATAGCTTTAAATATATTAGCTTTAAATATTTTTGTGTTGATACACTGAGTATATAAACATTAGCGTTGATGCACATAGAAATTATAGCGTTGATGCACATAGAAATTACAGCGTTGATGCACTGAGTTAACTTGATACACATATGAATTAACTTGATACACATATGAATTAACTTGATACATGTATTAATTTGTTAGGTTATATATCTATATTTAACAGTTGGCTTTCCTTTGGCAGTATGTGGAGAGAAGAGATTATTGTTGATATAATTTAATAACTGATCATCAATGCCAGCAAGTAAATGGCTATCTTGAATTGTCATTGGACTTGTTCACTATTGTCGACGGCTGTGAAGTTGCAAAGATCACCATATGTGGTTTATTATTTGGTGAAATGGTTTAAGATAATGTAAGTACCAACTGTATATTGATATATTTTTCGCATAGTATACACAACTGCATATTCGTAATCTTTCTGGCACATGTACATATTCATTGTAGGTGATTGACGCATATGCACTCCTACTTCACAACCGTAGTAAGAAATATGTGAAGAAAAGAAAATATCTCATATTTGCCTATATCTCGGGGAGCTCTTATCAATTGTATGTAGCACATCAGTTTGGATTGACTTATGCATTCTTAAATAACTTCCACAGAGAGTCGCTCCCAAACATAAAAAGAATTTTTTGCCCAATTGGCAATAAAGAGCATTGGTTTCTCATGTACATAGAAAGGGATAAGAAGCTCATTACATTTTATAATTCTTTATTACAACCAACAGCAGCTGCAGATAGAAATTATGTAGATGGTTATGTAAGTAACTTAATTCACTTACCTCTTCTATTGCATTTTCCACTTAAATTAGAAAGCTACTATACTTATAAACACTGGGGTAATTTTCGTTACATTGAGAATGTATTATGACCGTTTCAAATCCACCTTAAATTAATAAGGCTTTTTGTTTAATGGGTTCTGGCTTCCAACGAGCGCAAGCGCTCGTCGTTAATTACCCCTAAAAGTAGGGAACCTTTGATTAAGAGATCTATAATACGTAACGAGATAAGAGAAACAAGTCGGACAAAATCATTTATAAATGTAACGAAAATACAAGATTTGACATTATATTTAAACGGTGAGAAAGTGGGCTTTTTCATCAATTTGAGTATCTCGTGCCCACCGGACGTTCGGCTTTGAAGTATCTTGTCGAATGATATCCGGTCTAGGCAACCCGATGTTATATTGAGGAGTTACGCCCCGATGGTAAGCATCGACGTATGCACCTCCCAAACAGTATTCCACCGTAATTGCGTGTAGACGCGTCGGATATTTGGTTTGGAGGATCACCCATTCTTGCGGTAATTTGATTCGCGAATTTATCCGGCCTTACGGCATAATGGATAACTTGGTTTGGAAATTATTCGGCCTTGCGGCGTGATGGATAATTTGACTCGGAATTTATCCGGCCTCACGGCGTAGGGGATAATTTAATTTGGAAATTTACCCGGCCTCGCGGCGTAGTGGATAATTTAATTTGGAATTTATCCGGCCTTGCGGCGTGATGGATAATTTGATTTGAGAACTTATCCGGCCTTACGGCGTGATGGATAATTTGATTTGAGATTTATCCGGCCTTTCGGCGTAGTGGATGATTTGATTTGAGAACTTATCTGGCCTTGCGGCGTGATGGATAATTTGATTTGAGAACTTATCCGGCCTTGCGGCGTGATGGATAATTTGATTTGAGATTTTATCTAGCCTTGTGGCGTTGATGGATAATCTAGCTTCGAAGTTTATCCGGCCTTGCGTCGTGACGTCGTGTCGAGAAGCCGCGCTCTGACACCGACGTGCGCATTCTCCGATGGTCCGGCCGTGGGTGAGTTTGCGACTACGCCATGCAGGACTTGATAAGTCAAATTTGTTTGACTAAATTTTGACCCCACGACTTGGCTGATGAGCCAAGCTAAATATCCGGATCAGGTTCAAATCTGAACCCGGTTGATTCCACAATTGCCGGGTTGGGTGATCCGAGCTCGGTAAAATCCCCCAAACCCACATAAAAAAAATGGCTGAAGCGATCCAGCCCCGATTTTATACCCTTCGTTCCGTTTATTTGTTTTCTTCAAGACAGCGATGATTTCGAACGTTGGAACGGCGTTTCACGTGGCGTCAGGCCACGTTTCGCGATTTTCAGCAGTTTACGGTCATTTAGATCAAAGAGTAAAGCTACTCTCTGACCCGTTTGAGCGTCCAAAGAGGGCAGTCGACATTGAGGAAGGTGATCACGGACGACTGATCGTCGGGCTCCGGCGAAGGCAGATTACTCGTAGCGTCAGTTCTCGGGGGAAAACTCTGGAGATTCGACTGCGACACCGAAGGTGTTTGAAGAGGTGACGAGATCGGAGATCGCGACGGTGCCGTCGGACTTCCGGTGAGACGGCGACGAACGAAAAAGAGTGGGCCGGCTCAGAAGCTTTCACCGAGAGTTCATGTCGCGATGATGGAGCTTCATTGTTAGCGCAGATCGAGTTAGACCCGGCGGCAGTGAAGTTTCCTCTCACCATTTAAGAAGGTAATACATCTTTCGTATAACGATTCCTTTGGTCCTTTGGCGTTTCGTTTTCTTCCTTTTTTTTTGACGAAGTTCTTCTTGAATCGGTTACTCTTTTAAGTTCGCAATCACTGGTGGGTAAGTTTCAATATGATAGTGTCTCTTTTAGGGTATCTTTCCTTCAGAGGATCTTCCCCTTTTAGGGCATCTTATTCTTCCCCTTTTTCCTCCGAAGCTGGAAGACGCCTAGTAACTCATACCGCCTTGATTTCGAACGCAACCTCTTTTGTCTTCTCCTTGTGTTCTTCCTGGCTTCCTATCTCTCACACCTTCTATTTCATCGCCTATAGGATCTTGAGGGGAGGAGGAATGTGAGCACAGCGCGTATGTGTAACTGTCGTGTCCTCGCCAGTGCGCTATGCGTTTCTGTGTTCTTCATTAATTTCTTCACGACTTGCACCTTTCGCCATATTTTCTTTCTCTTTTTCTCTTTTTCTCTTTTTTTTTTCTTTTTTTTTTGCCCTCTTATTTTCTTCCCCTTTTTTTTAGGAAACTCTCCGCATTCCACTGATTTCTCCGATATTTATATCTTTTGCCGTTTTCCTAGATTCTGGTTTCTCTGTGTTTTCTCTTCTCCATTACTCCTGCGTTTTCTCCCACTCGCCTTCTTTTTATTATTTCTCCATTACTTCTGCATCTCCTCCCACTCGCCTTTTGCACTACTTATTCTCCTTCTCCTTAGAGCACGTAGCATGCTTGAGAAATGGAAGAGAAACAGTGTGTGTGTGTTCTTTGTGATGCCAGGTCGCTTAATGCGACCATGAAGCCTACAAAACCCAATCGGAAAAGATCCCCTTTTTTTTTCTTACCTCCTTCCGCTGCAGCGTTCCCTTCCTTGTCTTGCTCTTCCGGGTGCCCTTCTTCTAGCCGAGTGCCTCCCTTTTTATAAGCCACAGCTTAATAACTTGTCTCCCTCCCCTTCCTAGTTGTCTTTTGTCTTCTTTCACTCATCCATCGACTGGCCCAAACGCCTTTTCATCTTCCTTCCTGGTCGGCCCTGTTCTTTTCCTTGTTTGCTGATTACTTCCCTTTTTATGTTTCCCTGTCCTCTGCGATCGCCCTTCTGAAATACTTCCATTGCTGCAACCACTTGGCGGGAGCTTTCTTTGTCTTTTGTCGCTAGTGGTACATGCCAGACTTTCTTTTCCTTCACTTCCTGATTTCGTTTATAGTCAAAATAGGTATGGACTCCTCATTATGGCTATGCGCATGCTTAATGTTCTAATTCATGACCAGCACATCTGCCTAGCCCAGGCCGGCCCAAGTAAGTGTCTTTTGCTTTCTGGGGTCAACCCTATCTCAATCCAGGGCTGAGTCGATCCGCAGTCCGTCCCGACCGCAGAACCCTCTCCTAGCAATTTTAGTTCTCCTCAGAGTTCCATCGCTAGGTCTCTAACTAGTCCATCATTCTTCCAAAGGTTACTGCTAAAAATCTGTTATTAAAATTCATAGAGTAGAGGAGGGTCAACGGCTAAGAGCCTACAGCTGTCCTGGGTCAACTAGGAAGTATTACGGGAATTTAGCATATCCTTGATTTATTCGTCAGAGTCAAAATCAATTTCGATTTAGACTCTCATGCATATATTTCTGCGGTAAGAACGTGTAGTTCACTAGGAATTGAACCCCCCCTTTTTTATGCAGCATCAAATATCTTTGCCATTGTTGCCTGATAATTGTTGTTTGACACTGTGGTAACAAGCGGAGTAAAGCAGACAATTGCTGGAAGCTCGAACCACATCATCAATCGTTCCTAAAACTTCTACTGCTGCACTTGCCATAACTTCGACGATTGCAGCACTGCCCACTGTTTCAACTTCAAGCCTGATATTTTCTGGAGCAATTTCTGAATAGTATCCTGTTTCTGATCCATCAAGCAACCTTGTGGTATAGTACTTAAGTTGTGGAACTTTCAATTTACTACACAATGCAGCTTCTGTTTCATCTCATATCATGTCAACTTACAAATTTAAGATGCACCATAACTATTGATTCCGTAATCTTTCCCTTGTTCCATTGATTTTCTTCTCTTTTCTTCTTTTTTTTTTATCTTGGAACAATGATGAAAACTGCTTTCAATGGTCAAATAGATAGTGATAGAGTCATGCTCACCCTTTGTCTTGTATTACTGATACCTTAGGCGGGTCTGATTTGGGCTAGTGATGTAGTAAGAATGTGTAGTTCAACCTATTAAAGATAACAGATATCTCATGCCTCACAGCAAGTCAAAAGGTTTGTTTGTTTTGGCATGTTACAGTGATGGAAGATTAGGGAGTATAATTTCAACCTATTTCAAACGGTGCACAAAACATGGACATGATACGAGAGGACAAGGTTTCCTTTTCTCAAATAACCACACGGTACTAGCAGACAACAAGGATAGCTAGTTAAATTATGAATGGAAACAGCTCATTCCAATCATGCTGAATTGACCGTCGTTTTGGCATTCTCTTCATTGAACAAACAACAAATTATAGCTGTAGAAATGACAAGCCACCATCATAGATGCACCACATAGCTCAATTTGTCAATTCTCAATTTGTAAGCTCCATGGTGCTAAGGTCCCGCACGTAATATCGAGCACTTGTCTGGTTTGCAGCTTAGGGAGTTTTTTTTTTAGAATGGCATAAGTTATATTTGTCTTTGCAGCCTCATTTCTTTCATGTTTCAAATGGACAGTTAAACATGGTTGACAGATTCTTTAGCTAATCAATAGCTCCATATGAAATTATCAGCTTCTTGCTGTTTTCTCGCTCAAAGACGGAATTAAGAGGAAGGACTCTGAATACTCCTTCGCCGTGTTCTGAGGACTGGGATTGAGCAACTGAAGTAGATTTGGTACATTCTAATGTGTAGTTCAACAGTATACACAACTGCATATTCGTAATCTTCCTGGCACATGTACATATTCATTGTAGGTGATTGACGCATATGCACTCCTACTTCACAACCGTAGTAAGAAATATGTGAAGAAAAGAAAATATCTCATATTTGCCTATATCTCGGGGAGCTCTTATCAATTGTATGTAGCACATCAGTTTGGATTGACTTATGCATTCTTAAATAACTTCCACAGAGAGTCGCTCCCAAACATAAAAAGAATTTTTTGCCCAATTGGCAATAAAGAGCATTGGTTTCTCATGTACATAGAAAGGGATAAGAAGCTCATTACATTTTATAATTCTTTATTACAACCAACAGCAGCTGCAGATAGAAATTATGTAGATGGTTATGTAAGTAACTTAATTCACTTACCTCTTCTATTGCATTTTCCACTTAAATTAGAAAGCTACTATACTTATAAACACTGGTTTTCTTAATGCAGATAGGATTACTAAATTAGCATTTCAACAGACAGACTGTAGGGTTGAAATGTGAGGCTGATTGGGATCTCACCACATACCAAAGAATATGAGATGTTAAATGCCCTAAACAATATGAGTCTAAGGATTGTGGTGTTTTTGTAATGATGTTTATGAATTGTCTATGTAGGAAGACTAATTTTGATTTCTCATAGTCAGATATGCCAAGATTAAGAGCTATTACCAGCTTGAAAATATTTAGAGCATGCTTAGAAAGTGAATATATTGACCAGTAGTAGAACGTGATTTTTGTATATGTAATAGAAAGTGACATTTTGTAAATGCGCAACTGCATATATGTATGTATCAACCATATGTGAATATGTACATTTAATATTTTGTTTTTGCACGATAACCTATTTTTGTATGTATTAGAAAGTGATATGATTTCTATGTTCATGAGTTAGCGTTGATGTGCTATACAAATAGCGTTGATGTGCACCACAAATATATTTCTATGTTCATGTGTTAGCGTTGATGTGCTGTACAAATAGCGTTGATGTACATATATAAATTACTGCACATCAATGCTATTTGTACAACACATCAACGCTAACACATGAACATAGAAATATATTTGTGGTGCACATCAACGCTAATCTGCTCGTATTTGCATTTTGGGTTTTTGAATTCGTGTACATCAATGCTAATTTGTATAGCACATCAACGCTAATTTATCTCGCACATCAACCCTATTTAACTAGCACATCAACCCTATTTTAGATAGCACATGAATTTATTAGCAACCTGTGACGCTAACACATGCACATCAACGCTAACGCATGCACATCAACCCATTTCCAGGAGTGTATATATGTATGTATGAAAGATTTTTGAATTCATGTACATCAACGCTCATTGTACAACACATCAACGCTAACACATCAACATCTGAGTATATCTAGCACATCAACGCTATTTAAACAGTACATCAACACCAATACATATGAAAACATGTACATCAAATATATTTATATAGTACATAACCGCTATATAAACAGTACATCAACACTATTTAGAATAAGCTACTATCACTCAAAAGATGGCTCGTTTTCCTGCAATGATACTTGTGGCTGAGCAACCTGTGATGCTTCGTCTGAAAACTGGAGATGAATTAAGATAAATTAGTATAGGCTACTATCACACATTTCTCCAAAAATTAAACAACATATGATAATGTGAAGTATCTTACATATGTCGAGGTATTTCCCATCATCATTTGACTATATGAAAACACTGGTGGTGGATCATTAGGATTGTGTTGTGCGTCCAACTGTACATATAAAAAAACAGAAACCGGAAGAGCAGGGTGTGTGTTTCCAGGAGTATACATTATAGAAGGTTGAGGGACCTATCAATTGTACAAATCAATATGAGTATATCAATGATATTTATGACTACTTCAAATATAATTATTACCTGTGTATTTGCATACATAGAAGTTGAATTGAATGCAGGAACTGGATTTAAATTACTCAAATGTATGCTAGAACTCCCACTTGTGGTTTTTTTGTTCTTTTTTATTCTCTCTAGAAGACCCTTCTTGCGTTTCTCCTTTGGTCCTTTTTTGGCAACAAGGGGCTTTATGGTGATAATCAGCTCCTCAAGTATTTGAGCTTCACTAATTTCATTGCTTTCAAATTGTGAGTCAACAATTGGAGGCTCGGTGCGCAATAATTCATCAACTTGTATACTTAGCTGATTAGTTGCAACTTCTATCATTTCAAGTGCTTTTCTACAATGCATGCTCTTTGTTGACATACAAAATTGCTTTTGACAGACTCGGTTATATATAGATGTCAAACCCTCTTTCCATGACCTTCCCTGATAAATGGAACTGTATGACAACCGTGACCTTGTCTAGCATACTTTGTCCACCTATGTAATATATAATGGTGTGGTATTGAATTCACATTGTTCATTGCAAGAACTTTTATACAATGACCACATAAAATTTCATTCAATTCATAGAGTTTACATGTACAGTTGATAGTCACAGAAGAAGGGTTGTACATTGCAAACTCATCTCTACCATTATTTTGAATAATTACCTTGAATGTCAAACTGCCAACATCAGAATCAGATGACATGAATGTAATACTAAAATCAGGGCTCATCTTAAACTCTTCCTCAAACTCTTTGTACATAACTATGTTGTATACCGAAGATGCTTCCCTTAAAATGTTACAGAAGGCATTTACTGGTGTGTTGTTTCTACTCCTGAAATCTTCTTTTAATTCTTTCTCACGAAAGAATGTGACTGCCTTATCATATTGTTCTACAAATTCAATTAGGGATAATTTTTTCTTGAAGAATTGTTTAAAATGACTATTTATACTCTCACTTCGTTATGATGTACTGATACTTGCACAAAATATCTGCGCACGATAGCATGCAACCCACTTTGTACGTATTTTGTAAAAATTCTGTATCTAATTATTTTCACTAAGTTGGTACTTATTTACTAGACTAGTCCATAGTACCTCAAATCTATCTATGCTATATGTCTCAAATCTTCAAGAAATCCAACACTATTGTGAATCTCATGGCTTAGATGTGTTACTGCATTATTAAAAAGATGCCATAAACACAGACGGTGTGCTGTATTTGGCATTACAATCTCAATTGCCTTTGATATTGTTGCCGATTGATCTGTAAAAATGGTCACAGGATACCAGCCAGACATTACTTTCATAAAGGTTTCAAATAGCCAAATAAATGATTTAGCTGTCTCATCATATAATAATGCAGCACCAAAAATAATTGTTTGCTTATGCTGATTCACACCAACGATTGGAGTAAATGGCATATTATACTCATTTGTTTGAAATGTGGTGTCAAAAGAAATAACATCACCAAAATAAGCATAATCTACGATTGATCTACCATCAGCCCAAAAAAAATTAGCAACCTCGCCTGAACTATGAACTTCAATGGTAGAAAAGAAAGAAGGATCTTTGGCTCGCCTCTCTGTTAGATATTCAAAATACCCTTCTTTTCCAGCCCATCTAATCTTTTCTGTCTATGTTTTTGAATATAATTTGTAGTATCATCTCTTATGAAACCAACATCCATATTACCTGCCCCAGACTGAAAATAGTTATGAATATTATGAGCCTTCATACTAGATGCAGTCATTTGGTCTATAAGAGAACGTTGGAATGGTAGGATTTTTCTATGTGATCTAAGCTGATTGACCTTATTTGGACTAGTCATTGGATAGTTATGGTTGATCTGAACTTTGGATATTGTTCAAACATTATTGATTGAAATTTTAAAATCCACCCGGGCCATACAGTTTGTTCTTATCCCAGCTTGTGGTTTCTTAGTCTCATTTGTGAGGTGAGTTTTTTTTCAAACCTTGTTTGGTACAAGCAAATGTCCGATACTTCAATGAACCATCTTTTCTATGCTCTAGGTACAATTTTTTGATACTAAATCCCAGTCTTTTCGTATGCTCATTGTAAAAATCATATGCTGCATCTTCACTATTAAAGACCATTCCAACAGTTGGAACAACAGATGAAGATTCAGTTTCCCCAACTCTTGTGGATGCACATGCATCGTCTTCCTCACAAGATTTATCATTTGACCCCATAATACAGTTATACAACTGTATGTCAATGATAAAAAATTATATGTCAAGGCAAAGTAAACTCAACGCTAATTTATATGTTCAACCCAAAATATCTCTGTCTCAAAAATAAATTAATCTCTATCAAGTAAAATTTAATTGTATCAAGTTCATTCATGTGTGCATCAATGAATAATTTCTATGTGCATCAACGCAAAGTAAACTCAGTTCATCAACCCTAATGTGTATGTGCATCAACCCAAATTGCTTGTGTCTCAACGCTAATGAGTATGAACTAAGAAAATATCAAATTCAATAAATAATTTTTATGCACATCAACGCAGAGTAAACTCAGTTCATCAACCCTAATGTTTATGTGCATCAACCCAAATTGCTTGTGTCTCAACCCTAATTTAATCTCTAACATGATTGGGATTTAATTGTATCTAGGTAATTGATATGTGTACCAATGAGTATGAACTAAGAAAATATCAAAATCAATGAATAATTTATGTGCACATTAACGCAGAGTAAACTTAATTCATCAACCCTAATATTTATGTGCATCAACCCAAATTGCTTGTGTCTCAACCCTAATTTAATCTCTAACATGACTGAGATTTAATTGTATTTAGGTAATTGATATGTGTACCAATGAGTGTGAACTAGGAAAATATCAAATTCAATGAATAATTTCTATGCACATCAACGCAGAGTAAACTCAGTTCATCAACTCTAATGTTTATGTGCATCAACCCAAATTGCTTGTGTCTCAACCCTAATTTAATCTCTAACATGTCAAATTTAATTGTATCTAGGTAATTTATATGTGTACCAATGAGTATGGACTAAGAAAATATCAAATTTAATGATTAATTTCTATGCACATCAACCCAGAGTAAACTCAGTTCATTAACCCTAATGTTTATGTGCATCAACCCAAAATGCTTGTATCTCAACCCTAATTTAATATCTAACATGTCAAATTTAATTGTATCTAGGTAATTTATATGTGTATCAATGAGTATGAACTAGGAAAATATCAAATTCAATGATTAATTTCTATGCACATCAACGCAGAGTAAACTCAGTGCATCAACCCTAATGTTTATGTGCATCAACCCATTTGGTGCATAAACACATTTAGTGTATAAAGACATTTGGTACATTTGGTCTATTTCGTCATTGAAAATGTAAACTATACATCAACGATACTTGTCTATATGCATCAATCATAAATGTATGTGTATCAATGAAAAATTTTTACCTGTTGCTTGGTAGTTAGTCGGAGATGAAGTGACCGGAGATGAAAGTCGGAAGTGCTACAGCAAACTCGCCGGAGATGGAAGCTTAAAGAGTTTCGCCGGAGAGAGACACGAATTGCTGGAGAACATAAAGCAGATGTCATGAGTCGAAAAAGAGTTTTAACTACGTGCTTTTGGGGGGAAATGAAATTGCAACAGTAAAAAAAACTTAACCTGCGTTACGCAAGCACCGGTAACGGGGCAGCTAACGGGAAAGTTTGCTGTGAGATCCGTGTCGATCCGGATTTGGATTGAACGGTGATTAGGGTACCCAGTTTAAGAAAAACTAAACGGTACCCAGGTTAGGCCATTTCTTCTTAGTTGCATATGATATGATGAAGAATGGATCTCAAATTTGAATTCAAATGAGTTGTAACTTAAATTAATTTGGCTGACTGAAGTTGGCTAACAGATTGGGTTAGAAATATATTTATGATTGGAATTCTAAGCAAATATTTGGTCTGTCTTCGATTGAATGCTGGACTCTTCATTAGCTCCTGACCAATAAATTCATTCCTTATCATTTTAGACAAATTTTCCTAAATTTGAATGTGATACAAAAATTGGTCCAATCTTGGACTGTGCTTGATCAAATACTGAGGGCTGGGTCTAATCTAGGTCCAATTGGATTGGGTTCGATCCAACCTTGAAGGAATCATATTTAACTTACTTCAAATTAGATTTGCTTAGGTTGGGTTGAGTCCTTAATTTGAACTAGATTTAATCATATTTGAACTAGACATGAGTTGGATTTAATTCAGCTTGAGCCTGTAGATTGAAAGGTCACCTTACCGATGGGATAGAAATTAAAAATAATATATGATCAATGAACGACCTAACTATTTTAGAATGATCTTAAGTAGGCGATAAATTGATTAGATTTATTGATGCACATTCCTGGTTTATGTCTAAATTATGCATATCTTGATGTAAGAAATATGATCTTTTATTGGCATAAAAGGTGGATTCATTAGAGGGTTTAAAGGTACCATAATTTAAATGTAAACTTCTAAAAATTTAATGTGAAACCATGTTTTATGATATACCGTTGCTTGACTTCTAATTAAGTAAAACAACCAGAAATTCCAGTAGGCTTAAAACAAGTAGCAAGGAAAGAACTATATCCCTAAAGGGTTTATGCATGTAAATGTAAATTGAATTGATCATAAAGTATTTCCATGAGAAAATTCTGCATTCCCTCAATTGTTAAATATGAGAATTATATAACCCTGTGGTGGGGATACACTCATACACAGATTGAATGTGCCACCGCGGAGTTTGAGTATACAAAATTGTATTATATACTTGTAATGAGGAGTGACTCAATGAATACTAGCGGGCTGAGTAAAAATAGCAAATGAATTAATATAAAAGGGGGTGTCTGGCCTTAAAAAATGACAGGCATAGAAAGGGAATACAATGTCCATACGCTGACGTTACGAAGAACACTGCAAGGAGATTTCTTTTTCTACATAAGTATACATTTCTATCCCTTTTCTTCTTCCTCAATCTATTCTCACGGAGAGGATACTCCTACAAAATTATTTTTATGAAGATATGAACTCCAGAATAAATCAAGGAGAGGATACTCTTACAAAATCACTTTTGGGGAGAGTAAATTCTGAACTAAATCCTAGAGAATGATACTCTAGTAAAAAAAATATCGAGCAAATAAAAAAAAACTGTTCATCACCTAGCCGTTACTTAATGCAACATCTTTAAATGATTTTTTCATCGAATCCAAGCAACTGATCAAGACCATTTTTAGCCACACCCTCTCCTCAAGTGTGTGCACCGACAGACGAAAGGATTTGACCATTTGACGGCTAGATTGCCAGAATCGGAAGCTTTTGTGCCAGTAACACTATTTCTGTTGAGAAAAGTTCGATCCTTCGATTCGCCGCTGATTCCTCATCGAACGGCGCTGAACTCCAGCCATGGGTCCTCCTCAACATAGAGAAGCTATACCCAGAGCCGATTGGGTGGAGGAGCAGCAAGCGGGCAGTGGCGACGAGCCCTAGTTTTCGCATGTCGCCGCCTTCGTTGAGAATGACTAGAAAAAGTTCGGATGGCTGAGATTCATCCTCTTAAGATCGACGGTTGATGACACCGACCACACCCTAAGCCTTACTTGATTGCTTGGGTCGATGCCTCGAGCCTCGAATAGAGCAGGAGCTGCCATTGTTCATTTGGTAATGTATGAATGATGTGTCTGCAAGTGCAAAGATACATCAAAGTAATAAAAAGTTATCGATTCCTTAGAGATCTATGTGTTAAGTACTATTGTATTTATACTAGCTAAGTAATTCAATAATTTAAGAGGAATTTGTACTACTTTTAGTGTTTTTATCTTATTTTGCACAGAATCTTCACTTTTCTTAGTTTTTGTGAAAATGTAGGTAAAATGGCCTAAAAATGATGGATTTTGAGGGTTTTGAAGCCAAAGCATGATTCCCGAGGAGATCATGAGCTTACACGTCCAATTTGGGGCGAAAACGGTGAAGAACGAGACATTTACGGCCTTGGCCGTAATTGCTGATTCGGCCGTAAAAGCGACGACGAACGGAGGATGAATAAACAGAAACTTTCACGGGCAAGGCCGTAATTCCATCACGGGCCGTAAAAGTTTCTGTGACCAAAAGCATTATACACCGAAATAATTACGGCCGAAGCTGTAAACTCATCACCGACCGTAAAAGTTTCCGCCCCTTCGTGTTTCTCACTCGATTCGACTCCAAACTGAACCAAAATTGAACCAAACTCTCCAGAAACCTTCCTAGATCGGTTCTATACTGATTAGACTATAAAAGGAAAGGTTTTGGAAGGGTTTCAGGGGCTTCTAGGCACGAAAACGAGAGGAGGCGGCGGCGACGGCGAGAATTGATTCTAGGGCAGAAAACGAACAAGAAAGCCGCGCAAAGGAAGAGTTAGAGGGTTGATCTTCGTCTCCACGTCGAGGGGAAGCCTTTCTACTATCTTGTCTAGTGATTTCTTGTATTTTTATTGAGTTTCATGCGATTTTCATCAATGAACATGCTGTTTGTTATGAACATGAACGTGTAAACCCTTATTTCGGGATTTGGGGAATAGCCCGTTGATGATTTATGGATTAAATACATTGTTTTAAATCTTTGACATGATCTTTTATAGATTTGATTTGATTAGAATTGTGCTTATTTCATGAATTACCCTGATCAAGTAATTTTACGTCTTAGACATTGCGAGAAGGACCGGGAGGTGAATCGCAACGTCGGATCGATTCTTTTCAAACCTGTGAATCCGATCACGGGAGTAGTTCGGATTCTCTTGAAGGATTACCATGGTTTTTCACAGAACTTAATGGGTCTATTTATGTTAATTGCCATGGGAGTAGAGAATTAATGTAAATAGATACCAGATTACGCTTCGGGAGGAGGTAATATGTACCTTAGGAAAAATCCCTTTCAAAATTATAATTTTCTGATCAAACGATTTATTTGCAAATTTTATTCATAATCATCAACGTGATGAAACCCTAGATCCTGAATTATCCGAATTGATTTTTACCCAAACGCTCGCTTTTGCTTCTTTTTGTACTTAGAAGTTGCCAAAACAAAAACCACATATTGATTCGTCTAGATATAGATCAAACGTGTAATCGGCACTTGACTGCCAGATCCTCGTTGGGAACGATAATCTTTTAATTACTTCGATAAATCCGTGCACTTGCGGATACCTATCAAGTTTTTGGCGCCGTTGCCGGGGATCAAGCTAGTCAATATTGATTTAATCGTGAGATTTATAGACTAGACATTTTTTATTATTTATTTGTTTTTATTTTTATTTTTGTTTTTGTTTTTATTTTATTTGTTTTTGTTTTCATTATTTTTATTTTTATTTATTTTTTCACATTTTTTTATATAGGTAGTTTTTTTTTATTTTTCTCTTTTTGGATTAACACGTTGTATGTGTAGGAGAACTGAAAAATCACTTATCCGCATATTTTGCATTTCCTGTTCTACATTATATATTTTTGAATTTATTGCATAAATTGAAAAGAATAATGTTTAACCAATATCAATGGTCAAATCAGGGATATGTGTGAAAGTCCCCTAACCTAAGGGGGGGAAACCCTAATGGTGGCGGCGCATAACAATATTTTCGCATGGGAAGCTAGGGTTTCAAGAGATCTTTATATGTCACATAATTAACTTTTAAATGATTGAATGGATGAAGAAGAACTCATACCATAGCCATCGGTTTGATGGTGCCTTGGAAGCAAAGGCGCAAATGAACCTTCTCCAAAGTTGACGCACACAAGAAGATCGATGCGCTCACTCCTTTGAAGCCTTTGTGCTAGCAAAGCCCTTCAAAGGGTCCTTGTCGAATGAAAGGGATGGAGATGTTGATCTTTCTTGGCCGAATCCTCCTCCTCAGTAGCTTCAAGCGCCGCCACACACAAAAGTGTCGAGAGAGAGAAGTCACGATAGGGAGCTGAGCGAGAATAGGATTATCCCTATTCGAACATGAGAGATCTCCAAGTGGAGATCATGGTTTCTAAAAATAGAAACCATAATTCGCTCACACGTTCACGCCAAGTGAACGAATCACCACGCCATCTCCCTTTGAACCATGCGCTCATATAATGAGCCGGTTCAATTTGGTTCGGTTCAAGAACCAACCAAGCCAAGCGATCCAGTCTAGATCTTAATTAAACCCTAAGGCTCTAGATCTAACCGTTCATCTCTTGATGCTCCTGATCTCACCGATCTAGCATCCAATCTCTCGATCAAAGCTTACCGATCTCAAGCCCTAATCAATCAAACATGATCAGACCAGATCTCACTTACAATCAGAGATTAAATCCCTTTAAACTGAACCCAAATAATTCAGTCCACACGATCTGACTTAAGTAAGCCATATCATCAATTTGTGCGACCCTAAGGGTTTCCTTTAAATGTCGGTAACGATAACTTACGTCATCACGATCAGTGAGGGGTATCTAGCAACACATCACTGTCTCCCGATATAAAGGAAAGAGTCTTCCAAGACTACACCCAAACCACAGCACAAGTGTGAATCCAATTCACAAGGCATGCATATTTCCTTTGCCACTGGATGTTCTTATTGGACAAGCGTGTCAAGCTTGTAGCTCCAATATGATGAGCATGATTAGATCAGATGAACATAGTCATCTGGGTATGGCCATACACTTTCTCAATCATCTCATCCAGGGGGGCCCTTTAGAACATCACACTCCACTTAAGGAGACGGCAATCCTATATCTATCACTAGTGCCCTAACCTGATTCAAGCTCACCATCCAAGATAGTCTATAATCATTATGTTTCAAATGATATTGAACTACCTCAAAACGATGACAATCATCATTTAGAAAACACAAGTGATCTCAAGTCAGAGGAAATGTGCCACTTGTCGCATTCAAGGATTATTCATATTGTGACAACCAATTGAATATCATAGTAGGGTCTGTCCAGTACATCCAATGTACTCATGAGTCTACATCTTATTCCATGCTCGAAGCATCCTATAAGATTAGAGCACATATTAGTCTCAATCATATCAAGGCTGTCTCATGTTCACCAAGATATCTCGACTAAGGACATAACTGCATGTCAGCCTAGCTGAACACCATTGAGACATTATTCAGAAGTACAATTATTGCAGCAGACAATGTAACCAACTGAATAACAACCATGCCTTTATAAACATAAGAGTTTATTACATGATACTGATACATTCCCAAGGCCTCAAACATTAGCCTTAAGGGCATACCCCAACAATCTCCCACTTGCACTTAATCTAATGGTTGAGAAATCTCAAACCCATATTATTACAGTGCTTCTCATGCTTCTGCTGCGCCAGAGGCTTAGTAAGCGGGTCTGCTAGATTGTCATCTGTATGAACCTTGCAGACTTTGATCTCGCCACGATCAATGATCTCCCGGATCAAATGAAACCGTCTCTGTATGTGCTTGGACTTCTGGTGCGACCATGGTTCCTTTGCTTGTGCGATTGCTCCAGTGTTATCACTAAAGATAACCAAAGGATCAGCACTCGAAGGAACTTACGAATCCACACTGCCTCCTTGGATGCTTCCGAGGCTGCAACATACTCGGCTTCTGTTGTGGAATCAGCAACAGTTGACTGTTTGAAACTCTTCCACACCACCGCTCCTCCATTCAAGCTAAAAATATAGCCTGATTGCGATCGGAAATCATCTTGGTCAGACTGGAACGAAGCGTCAGTATATCCTTCTATACTGAGTTCTTCCTGACCACCATATATCAAGAACATATCTTTGGTCCTCCGCAGATATTTTAAAATGTTCTTGACTGCAATCCAGTGCGCCAGACCTGGATTACCTTGGAACCGACTGGTCACGCTTAACCCGTAAGCGACGTCTGGGCGAGTACACAACATCGCATACATAATGGATCCAATAGCCGAAGCATAAGGCGTATTGTCCATTTCATCTTTCTCAGTCTGTGTTTGTGGACACTGACTCTTCGAAAGATTCAGACCATGTCTGACTGGAAGATATCCTCTTTTAGAATTCTCTAAATGGAATCTCTCCAGGACTTTATCGATGTAAGTACTCTGGCACAACCCGAGAAGCCTCTTAGATCTATCCCTGTAGATCTTCACACCTAATACATAGGCTGCTTCTCCAAGATCTTTCATCTGGAAACATTTCCTTAGCCATGCCTTTACGGCATGCATTTCAGGAATGTCGTTTCCAATGATCAAGATATCATCGACGTAGAGGACTAGGAAAGTAATCACGCTCCCACTAAACCTCTTATATACACACGGGTCATCTTCGTTCTTGATGAAACCAAATTCAGTGACTGATTCATCAAAACGAATATTCCAGCTTCTCGATGCTTGCTTAAGTCCATAAATAGACTTCTTTAACTTGCATATTTTATGACGATCTGATGGATTAGTGAAACCTTCAGGTTGTGTCATATACACATCCTCATCCAGATTTCCATTAAGGAAAGCTGTCTTCACATCCATTTGCCAGATCTCATAATCATAATATGCTGCTATCGCGAAAAGAATCCGAATAGACTTAAACATGGCTACAGGTGAGAAAGTTTCATCATAATCTATCCCGTAGATTTGTTTGAAACCTTTCGCAACTAGCCTGCCTTTATAGGTAACCACATTACCATCCATGTCAATCTTCTTCTTGAAGATCCATTTACAGCCTATAGGGATTACTCCCGGAGGCGGATCAACCAAATCCCATACTTGGTTATCTGACATGGAGTCCATCTCGGCGCGCATAGCTTCAAGCCATCTAGCTGACTCCGGTCCACTGACCGCATCCGCATAAGTGAGGGGTTCATCATTATCAATGATGTAGACTCCGTCATAGCGCTCAGGCTGTCGACGGATCCTTCCCGATCTTCGCGGTTCCCGTGATATCTGAGCCTCAGGTTGTTCAATAACCTGTTCTACTGGCTCAGGCTCATCCAAATTTGCTTGACTACTTTGTCCTTCCTCTGGATTCTCATCCAGCTTTATCTCTCTCCCAATGGCCTATTGCAGAAGAAACTCCTTCTCAAGAAATATGGCCGTCCGAGCAACAAACACCTTGTTCTCTTTGGGATCGTAGAAATAATAACCCTTAGTTTCCTTAGGGTAACCGACAAAGATACATTTCTCAGATCTGCTCTCTAGTTTCCCAGAGGCGAGCTTTTTGACATAAGCCTCGCAGCCCCAGATCCTGATAAATGTCAAGCTCGGCTGTTTCCCATACCATAACTCATATGGCGTCTTTGAAACTGCCTTGGATGGCACTCGGTTTAGTACCTTTGCAGCTGTCTCCAGTGCAAATCCCCAAAAGGAGTAAGGTAGAGTAGCCTGACTCATCATAGAACGAACCATATCAAGTAGGGTTCTGTTCCTCCTTTCGGACACACCATTCCATTGCGGTGTTCCTGGCGGAGTGAGCTGTGAGATAATCCCACACTCCTTCAGATAGTCAGTAAACGCATGACTCAAGTATTCTCCACCTCGATCAGAACGAAGTGCCTTGATATTTCGGCCTAACTGATTCTGTACTTCATTCTTGAACTCTTTGAACTTGTCAAAAGATTCACTCTTATGTCTCATCAGATAGACATAACCATACCTACTGAAATCATCAGTAAAGGTAATGAAGTACTGATAGCCACCTCTGGCATGTTTACTAAATGGCCCACACACATCACTTTGTATAAGGTCAAGTAAACCTGAAGCCCTTTGACCTTTGTGAGGAAAAGGTGACTTCGTCATTTTACCAATTAAACAAGCTTTGCATGTATCAATCCCCTCATAGGAGAATGATCCCAGCAGTCCATTATCATGCAACCGCTTAATGCGTTTCTCGTTAATATGGCCTAAACGACTATGCCATAGCAAGGTGCTGTCATCAGCATACTTGGCTTTCTTAATATCAATATTTTGTATAGAACATTCCATGTCTAACATGAATAACCCATTGTTAATTGAACCAGTAGCATAAACAATATTATCAAGAGAAAGAACACACTTTGAAATATTGCATTCAAAGGAAAATCCCTTCCTGACAAGAGCAGGAATGGAGATAATATTTTTAGTAATGCTGGGAACAAAGTAACAATTGTTCAGGTCTAATACAAGCCCAGATGGCAAAGAGATGAAATAGTCTCCTACAGCAACAGCAGCAACCCGTGCCCCGTTTCCAACTCGTAGGTCCACCTCATGCTGTCCCACCTGTCTTCTTCTCTTGAGTTCCTGTACATTTGAACAAATGTGAACTCCACATGCAGTGTCCAACACCCATGAAATAGAAGAAGAAGATATCATGACTTCAGTCACAAATATACCTGGGCCAGAAGCGATGCTTCCCTTCTTGTCTCCTTGGAGCGCTTTACAGTCCTTTTTCCAGTGACCCAGCTGGCCACAGTGGAAACATCTGTATTCCTTCGACCGCTTAACTTTTTGCTTCAGAGCCTTGCTGTAACTCTTGACAGGGGCCTTGCCCTTCTTCCCCTTCTTCTTGTTCCTAGAAGGAACCATTAAGACAGAGGTCGAAGGCTTTCCCTTCAGAGTCTCCTCAGTAGTCAAGAGCATATTTAGCAGCTCTGCCGGAGTACAATCGATTTTGTTCATATTAAAGTTAATAATGAACGCATCGAAAGAGGGCGGGAGAGACTGCAGAATAATGTCTACAGCAAGCTCCTGATTGATGGTATGCCCCAGTTTCTCTAGAGCCTCCTTGTGCCCAATCATCTTGAGCACGTGAGCTCCCGCTGGGCTCCCTTCAGCCAGTTTGCTTTGAAAGAACAGCTTAGTCAAATTATAGCGCTCAGTCCTCGCCTGTGCAGCATACAACATCTTGAGGTTTGCTATAATTTGTATAGCAGACATATCCTCATGCTGACGCTGCAGCGGTGGCGTCATAGACGCTAGCATCAGGCAAGCGACATCAATGCTATCATTGACATGCTTTTCATAGGCATCCCGAACCGCCCTTGCGGCGTTCGGAGCGGGTTGAGGCGGTATCGCCGTCTCGAGGACATACAGTTTCCTCTCTGCCTTAAGAACAATCTTAAGGTGTCCGTACCAGTCTGAGAAGTTCGGCCCAGCAAACTTCTCCCTTTCCAGTAGGGATCGCACATTGAAGCTCATGGTGTTCGTTGCTGCAGGAATCTACAACAATGCAAGAACAGCAAGGTCAGTATCAATGTAGAGAATCAATCCAGGACTTAAGAAAGATTCTTTTCTCACTATTTTATCTGGCTGAAAAATCCAGCAAAAACAGCCCGAAAGAGTAGAACTCTTTTAGTGAGATGGGATCCAGATTTCATACTTGGTCTCCGCGTCCCGCTCAGGCGAGATAAGATGCACAGAGAGTACAAGCACTAATCTCTGGTAGGCTGTCCCAGGCAATCGCCAACCCGTGCGATTCCCCTTCATCTGGGCAATCCAGCAGACTGTGCCAACTGAGTTGGTACAACACAGTCTCTGACCCCACAGATGGCTGCCTCCATGCGCTACCATATGCGCCACATATGTAGCCTACATGGTCAAGCTGACCCGACCTACTCCCTGGACCACCACGTGCTATGCTGAGCAACGAGAAGCGATAAATCCCTTCTCTGTAACACGCAGGTGTAATCCAGCACCGTCTGAAGATAGATGGACGTGCCCACTGAGTGGGTACAACACGGCTCCAACGATAGTCAGAACAGTGAGGTTTCGCGTCAGAAGGCTTACGAGCTTGATATTTTAGCGTTGGATTTTAACGGTCTTTTATCTTCTTCACTATCATGCAATTCCTATGGTGATAGCAGAAGATAAATTAATCATGCTGTTCTACTTATATAAACAATAAAAGAAAGCATGGATCTTATGTGGTAAAAGCCCATAGCCTAAGTAAGACCTTAATTAACTTAAGTCTTCACTTGCTTTTCTTCATGGGACTTCTGCTGCTCATCTGGCCCAACCCAGGGCCCAAGCGCCATCTGCAGCTCAGGTGCGCCTACCAGGGAAAATGCGCCTAGTCCCAGAGTCGAACCCTGGACTTCCAACCTGGTCTAGCCACTGCTGCATGCGCCTCTGCCAAGTGTGCTCTGTGCTCTTGTCTGATTAACTTACAAATTAATCTATCTAGACAAGATTGACACGCAGGTCAATTACACTTTATAAATTTAAATACAATGTGATACGCAGATCACAATAATTAATTTACAACTTTAATACAGGCACGCAGGCCCCAGCACAGCACACATTTAACATGGGCAGCCCACATAAGAATAAATAAACATACATATGGCATCAATCAACATGCGATCCAACCATGAAAATAAAATTTTTTGAAAAACCCCATTGGCATTAATTTTATTTTCCTTATATGCCCTTACTACCTTACAACGGTCCATTACTAGGGATCCACTCATCATTTCTAGTTAGATCCACTGCCCTTACATGCACCAAGTCCTAACTGACTTGAGTCGACCAAATGGTCAACTATGCATGCGCTAGGGCTGAACGACCACAATGAGGTCTGGCAAGCGGGTGTGACCCCGGGCCTAACTCATGTGCGTTCGTGGTTGTCTCAATCAGACATCGCTACACGCCTGTCTGCAGTCGACCTATAGCCACCTCATGCTTGCGCACAGGTGCTATCTGGTCAACCCATCTAGGCTGTCAGATGGTCTGATCAGACTGTTTGGATCTAACCTAGATGATGACTTCAACCCTAATAACCCGTCTAAGGGTTTACAGTAAGGCCTTAGATCTAATGAGAGGCGCGCATGTGAAGTAGTTTTTGAAGAAAACAACTATGCGCCAATCAACAACAAACAAATACAAGTATTTTCGCATATGAAAACTTATCATGTATTTTACGCATGTTATGAAGATCTAAGCATACATGGATCACAAAGCAATCATATGAACATATAAAACCGGCTCTGATACCAATTGAAAGTCCCGTAACCTAAGGGGGGGAAACCCTAATGGTGGCGCATAACAATATTTTCGCATGGGAAGCTAGGGTTTCAAGAGATCTTTATATGTCACATAATTAACTTTTAAATGATTGAATGGATGAAGAAGAACTCATACCATAGCCATCGGTTTGATGGTGCCTTGGAAGCAAAGGCGCAAATGAACCTTCTCCAAAGTTGACGCACACAAGAAGATCGATGCGCTCACTCCTTTGAAGCCTTTGTGCTAGCAAAGCCCTTCAAAGGGTCCTTGTCGAATGAAAGGGATGGAGATGTTGATCTTTCTTGGCCGAATCCTCCTCCTCAGTAGCTTCAAGCGCCGCCACACACAAAAGTGTCGAGAGAGAGAAGTCACGATAGGGAGCTGAGCGAGAATAGGATTATCCCTATTCGAACATGAGAGATCTCCAAGTGGAGATCATGGTTTCTAAAAATAGAAACCATAATTCGCTCACACGTTCACGCCAAGTGAACGAATCACCACGCCATCTCCCTTTGAACCATGCGCTCATATAATGAGCCGGTTCAATTTGGTTCGGTTCAAGAACCAACCAAGCCAAGTGATCCAGTCTAGATCTTAATTAAACCCTAAGGCTCCAGATCTAACCGTTCATCTCTTGATGCTCCTGATCTCACCGATCTAGCATCCAATCTCTCGATCAAAGCTTACCGATCTCAAGCCCTAATCAATCAAACATGATCAGACCAGATCTCACTTACAATCAGAGATTAAATCCCTTTAAACTGAACCCAAATAATTCAGTCCACACGATCTGACTTAAGTAAGCCATATCATCAATTTGTGCGACCCTAAGGGTTTCCTTTAAATGTCGGTAACGATAACTTACGTCATCACGATCAGTGAGGGGTATCTAGCAACACATCACTGTCTCCCGATATAAAGGAAAGAGTCTTCCAAGACTACACCCAAACCACAGCACAAGTGTGAATCCAATTCACAAGGCATGCATATTTCCTTTGCCACTGGATGTTCTTATTGGACAAGCGTGTCAAGCTTGTAGCTCCAATATGATGAGCATGATTAGATCAGATGAACATAGTCATCTGGGTATGGCCATATACTTTCTCAATCATCTCATCCAGGGGGGCCCTTTAGAACATCACACTCCACTTAAGGAGACGGCAATCCTATATCTATCACTAGTGCCCTAACCTGATTCAAGCTCACCATCCAAGATAGTCTATAATCATTATGTTTCAAATGATATTGAACTACCTCAAAACGATGACAATCATCATTTAGAAAACACAAGTGATCTCAAGTCAGAGGAAATGTGCCACTTGTCGCATTCAAGGATTATTCATATTGTGACAACCAATTGAATATCATAGTAGGGTCTGTCCAGTACATCCAATGTACTCATGAGTCTACATCTTATTCCATGCTCGAAGCATCCTATAAGATTAGAGCACATATTAGTCTCAATCATATCAAGGCTGTCTCATGTTCACCAAGATATCTCGACTAAGGACATAACTGCATGTCAGCCTAGCTGAACACCATTGAGACATTATTCAGAAGTACAATTATTGCAGCAGACAATGTAACCAACTGAATAACAACCATGCCTTTATAAACATAAGAGTTTATTACATGATACTGATACATTCCCAAGGCCTCAAACATTAGCCTTAAGGGCATACCCCAACAATGTAAATCTTAAGGAAGAATGCATGATTTTACTCTTGGATAAATATAGGAAAATTATTGATTATTCTTTGCATGATTCTAACTCTTGTTTTTGTATGCATGTACTGATTACTGCGACATGGATCCACCTGCTTAACTGGATATATTTGGTGGACACACTCTTGAGGAGAAGGAAAAGTAGAAGATTATATGCTCTCTACTTTGGTACAGATTCACCAACTCCTCTATGATATGAAGCTATGGTCAAGCTAATGACCTTAAACAAGCGCTTTTTGGGAGGCAACCCAAACTTTTGACTTTTATTATTCTTAGTTTTAGTTTTTGATTTTCTTTAAATTTTAATAAATTTTTACAGCATGTATTGATGAATTTTTATTGATAGAAAATCTTTTAATAAGTTATTTTTTGTGCAGGGATTTTTGGAAAATTTTTACATGAAGAAAAGGTATTTGACGAGATATTCACGGGCATGGTCGTGAGTCACTCATGGCCGTAAATTTAATTTTTGCAGATGGATTTAAGTCACAGAAACTTTTACGGCCGCAGCCGTGAACGGCTCATGGACCATAAAAACCCGATTTCTCGTCGATTCCTTCCACCTCAAGCGACGGACCTCTGTTCCCGATCTTCCTTCATCGTCGGCGACCCTTTCCGTTGATCATCTGACGAGATTTCAGCCAGAATTTCTTGGAAATTGCCGGACGACCACGGGAGCACAACTTTACCGTTGACGCTCAACTGTAGCCTGATTTCTTCATGACTTTTGACAAATCTTTGCTCTGCTTTAGTGCTTTTGATTCTCTATCAGATTGTCATGCTTTTGTTTCAATTTTGAAACTGGTTTTCATTGATTTACAGGGATTTCTTTTGACTCATGGACGAGTTCCTTCCTGCTGCTACTGTTCATTCGAGTTTTCAAGTGAAAATTTTGAAAATTTGTGTATTTTACAAAATCATGGCTCTAAAAAGAATGATGAGAACTGGAGCATATAGGACCGTTAGAAAATAATTGGAAGACCCTTTCCTCCATGGTATCCGAGCTACTACACCAAGATCGATTGATATTCTTTGTGAGTATTGTCATTATTTTATATATTTTTATACATTGAGTATGATGCCTCTCACTTTCTCGTGATATCTCACATGCATCTTCTCTTTTGAGCAGAAGCTGATAGTTATTTGATGTTGATTTCAACGCACATATGTTTTTTTTTTTGTTTTATTCGTCTGCGTGCGTTGTATTTTAGTACTCTATGATGTATTTCTGGATTTGTACTTGATATTGGATATTTTGAGTTAGTATTAAGATTTTAGATGTGGTACATGGTTAAACATGATGGTATTGTATATATTAGATGCCTATCATGTACCTGTAATATTCTGTGATGATTTGTGATGCTGTGATGATGATTTGGAAAATTTTTTAGAAGATTTTGATACTGGTTTTGATATTAAGATGAATAGAGTTTTTGAAATGGTAAATGCTTATTTGACAATGAAACATGACGGTATTTGATATTTGAAACTTGTATACATTGTAAAAATTGATTATCATTAATGTGATACAGTTTCTAGATTTTTCTAGGTCATGTTCTCATATTTTGATATAATTGCATAGGGAATCATAATATATTTTAAAAGGAACTCTTGAAAAATTTTTCTAAAATTCATCATGACTTGAGTTAATCTTTATGTATGTGCAACAATTTAAGTATAGGGTGTCCTTCATGATATGCTTATTCTTCAGAGCTTTATAAATATGTATTTTGAATGTTTATGATTGTTAAGGATGATCAAATTTGTTTTACCCTTGATTTTGGACTTAGGAAACATTTTGAGTGATTGATTTGATAACTTAGGGAATTTTTAAAATTTCATGTAGACTTCAATTGTTGAGTAAATTCAATTCTAGTATTGATAAAATACATATGTGAATTGTTATATGTTCAAACGACACGTGCATAGTATCTTTATACTTGAAGTTTAATTTATCTATTTTTTGCTTGATGGAAATTTTTATGAATAGAAATTTAGTGATTTATCTTTTTAAATTGAGATTTGCTCCAACTCCTCTAGTTGAGAAATCTAAAGTCATGAGTTATATTATACCACGAGTTGGTATACTTTAAATCTATTGCAATCAAGTATCAACAACGATTTAAGTACCATGCCACTGACCGGCTTTCTCTAAAAAAAAAAAGGGAAAAGACTCCTGTACTTGGCACTGTTAAATTTGACAGTGGTACCTAAGACATGAGTTGAAGTCTAATAATAAAAAAAAAGAGAGGATGAAAATGGAGAAAAAGAGAAAGCTGTAGGCCATGTGGACAACTCCGCTGACTTTCATGATTGAGACTATGAGTTAAATTATACTACTTTATAGTATACTTTAAACATGTTATGATGCTAATAGTAAATAGCATATAACAGTTTAAAGACCAAATTGCTTTAAAAATATCTTATCTTTAACATCACTGAAATTCTTGAAGTAGAAATTTTATCTGTTAAGTGAAATGGATTTATTAAGATGAAAGTATTTGATGCTTAGTGTGTGTTGAATGGATGTTATGACATAAATTGTGAATTTTATCTTTCTTGGATTGTAACCTCTTAGGAATTTATTTCTATTATGATTTTTCTTGAATTACTTGAGTTTAAAATATTGATTGCTTAATTTGTAAACTAAGGATATTAATAGGGGCAAAAACAATTGAAAAATCCTTATCTTTACATTCTTTATACATATCAAGGTATTGCTTGAGGACAAACAAAATTCTAAGTCTAGGGTTATTTGATAAGTGATTTTTACACCATGTTTTTGCCTATGTTTTAGATCATATTTTGGGCTTATTTGCATGATTTTGTGCTACTTTTAGTGTTTTTATCTTACTAAATGGAGGACGAATAAACAGAAACTTTCACGGGCAAGGCCGTAATTCCATCACGGGCCGTAAAAGTTTCTGTGACCAAAAGCATTATACACCGAAATAATTACGGCCGAAGCCGTAAACTCATCACCGACTGTAAAAGTTTCGGCCCCTTCATGTTTCTCACTCGATTCGACTCTAAACTGAACCAAAATTGAACCAAACTCTCCAGAAACCTTCCTAGACCGGTTCTATACTGATTAGACTATAAAAAGGAAAGGTTTTGGAAGAGTTTTAGGGGCTTCTAGGCACGAAAACGAGAGGAGGTGGCGGCGATGGCGAGAATTGATTCCAGGGCAGAAAACGAACAAGAAAGCCACGCAAAGGAAGAATTAGAGGGTTGATCTTCGTCTCCACGTCGAGGGGAAGCCTTTCTACTATCTTGTCTAGCGATTTTTTGTATTTTTATTGAGTTTCATGCGATTTTCATCAATGAACATGCTGTTTGTTATGAACATGAACGTGTAAATCCTTATTTCGGGATTTGGGGAATAGCCCATTGACGATTTATGGATTAAATACATAGTTTTAAATCTTTGACATGATCTTTTATAGATTTGATTTGATTAGAATTGTGCTTATTTTGTGAATTACCCTGATCAAGTAATTTTACGTCTTAGACGTTGTGAGAAGGACCGGGAGGTGAATCGCAACGTCGGATCTCTTCTTTTCAAACCTGTGAATCCGATCACGGGAGTAGTTCGGATTCGCTTGAAGGATTACCATGGTTTTGTATAGAACTTAATGGGTCTATTTATGTTAATTGCCACGGGAGTAGGGAATTAATGTAAATAGATACCGGGTTACGCTTCGGGAGGAGGTAATATGTACCTTAGGAAAAATCCCTTTCAAAATTATAATTTTCTGATCAAAAGATTTATTTGCAAATTTTATTCATAATCATCAATGTGGTGAAACCCTAGATCCTGAATTTATCCGAATTGATTTTTACCCGAACGCTCGCTTTTGTTTGAATCTAGCATACTTTTGTTTACAGGAATAGGATATCCAAAATCTTTTTTCATTCATTATTATTATTATTATTATTATTATTATTATTATTATTATTATTATTATGTGTTTTTGAAGGTATGTACCCACATAGATACATACTTTTTATTTGGACTTCAACTCTTATCTTTGGTACCACTATCAATTTTACACAGTGCCAAGTAGAGGAGTCATATTCTTTTTCTTTCTCTCTTATTTTTTTTTACAGACTTCAACTCTTATCTTAGGTACCACTGTCAATTTTGCACAATGCCAAGTAGGGGAGTCTCTCACTTTTTTTTTGTGGATTTTGGATTCTTTCTTCCTAACAAATAATAAAATAGTCTAAACATCAACTAAGTTAATCAATTGACATCAATTCAAAAATTACACTCATGTACTCATTTTATTCAAGAAAGATGCTTCACCCATATATTGCATTCATCAAACAATATATCTAGCCAAAAATCCTTATGCATTAATTAATGAAGAATTTCAACAAGTAGATATGTATTGAAGAAATAAATTTAACATAATAGGTATATCTCCATTCATAGGCATGCATGCATGAACATTCATCATGATATATAGTAAAAATCTACCCATCTCTCATCACATGGGTTCATGTCATAAAATTTTTAAACATCAAAATATGTCAAAATCAATGTAAAAGATGTGAAACATGAAACTCAAACAATCATAATCAAAAGTGTGACATGATAGACTCAAGCAACCTCATAGAATAGAAATCCCAGTGAATGATACATGTAAAGCAAATCAAAGATGCATCCATATGAAATAATCATGAATATAAGAGAGTGCAAATGATACTCACAAAACTATATATCAAGCTTTGACCGAATATACATAAGGCTCAGATCAAAAATAGTGTCGGGCAGATGCTGCAAGGTCCAAAGATGTGCTTCTGAATATCTTCCTGCACAAATTAAGATACATAAGGCTCAGTCTAAAAATAGTCTCTAAAAAAATAATAATGGTAAAAATAATTCTCTCAAGGGAGAATCAGAGATGTCATCGGAGGTCTGAAGAGGATGCCAGTGGATGCGAGAAGCAGAGGTGGAACAGATGCTAGGAGAAAAGCTGCTAGCAATGATGGTGATGGTGCTGACAGTAGAATGAGTAATCTCTAGTGGCCTGCTAGAAATCACAGTCCTAGAGGTGAGATTGTCGGCCGGTGGGTGTGAGAGATAATGCTGCATAGATAAAAAAAATCAGTCACTAATGAAGAGTCTGCTGCATAAATAAAATCAATAGAATTAGAGGCAGTAGAAGAAGTAAGAGTCTGCTGATGGTATAATCCAGTGTCGACGGCTGGAAACAGTGATGTCAGAGGCAGATGCAATGGTGGCTAGAGGTGGAAGATAGTTGCTCTTGAAGATTTCTAGATCTGGAGGCAAAAGATATGTTCTTTTATGAAAAGTAGCCCTACCCAAGAATAAGATTTAATTATCCAAAAAGAAAATGGACAAAACCAAGTTGTAGAATAAGATATGTTATTTTCAGACGTATGAAAATCAAAAGATCAAAACTTATCAGGAATTTAGGGTATCAACAGAAATAAGGCTACTCATATTACAAAACTGCAAAAACTGCACAAAAGTTAATCAAATTCTAAAAGTTGTCATGTGTCCTAGATTGATCAGAAAATATTTTCATGAAAACAATTAATCCACGAGGTAGAACAACACAGGTTCTTCATATTCCATGTGAAAAATCAGGGTTTCAAGTCATTAAAGTATCTTAAAAAGCTGCAGCAAAAGTGCTAATCAGAATAGTAAAAAAAAAAACTACTGTAGAAATTAATCAAAATCGAAAAGATGCTAGGTGTTTTAGAATGATCCATGGACTTTAAAATTCAGCAAAAATATCTAGATGATAGACAAAGATGAGTACTTCATAATGGTACCAAAGATCAAAAATTTTCTCAACCCAGTTTCTTAAAATCACAGCGAGAAAACACCTAGTCAAATAAGCAGACTGCAGATTTAGAATTACGAGCGTAAAGTTCTTTACGGTAGTGCCGTAATATACACAAAAAATTTTGGGTCAAAAATGTCCAAAAATATGGTACCGTAAAAACCAATACGGTACCGCCGTAATATGCTAAAAACTCTCGGATGAAATCAGATAAAGATTACGGCACAATAACACTAATTACAGCAGTGCCGTATTTTGCGCAAAATTTTATTTTCCCTGCAGAACAAAAAGAAAAATTAATTCTAAAAATAAACTAAAATAAAATAAACTAAGCTAAGTAAAAGTGCTTGGGTTGCCTCCCAAGAAGCGCTAATTTTTAGGTCCATAGTTTGACCAAAAATCAAATCTCATGGTGAAGCAGGTGAATCAGTTCCAAAGTAAATAGCATGTAATTTTTTCTTTTTCCACTGTCTAAAAAGTTTAGCCACTAATTCAAATATGTAAAATTTTAAATAAATCACAACCAATGTGGCTTTCTTAAATATGCAGAAATCAGAATCAAAATTTTCAACTTCACATAAAGAATATTCAATGATCTTCCTAAATTTATTAGAGAGTAAAATCATAAGTCCTTTCTTCAAATTTATATTTTCAATTTCCATAAGAGTAGGACTTTGATCAAAAGATATAAGCATTGGATCATCAAAATAATTTTTCTTTCTCACATAAGATTCCTCAATAAAACATAAATTTTCAATAAAATCAGAAGATTGAATAGTGGATATGGGCAAAACATCAGAATGAGATCCATGAGTATTTAAACCTTTATCAAACTCATCAGATTTAACCATAAATAAGTTTTCATCAAAAGAATCAATTTCATCACTATCACTAGAATCAAGAACAGATTTTTCAGAATCAATTTTTTAAAACTTTTCAACAAATAAATTATCAGATAAATCAAATTTACAGTCATCAAAATCAAAGTGAGATTCATTCATATCCACATAAGGCTCAATTTAAAAACAATCATAATCAGAGGGAATTTTCTAAATCAAGTTTTTCAGTTTCAAACTCAAATAAACAATCTTGTTGTGCTAACTAGGCTTCTAAAATTTCAGAATTAGCAGTTAAAGATTCTACTTGGGAAGCAAACTGACTAATTATTCCCTTAGGTTGTGTTTAGCAAGACAGACGGAAAGTAGGGAGGACGGAAACGTATACTTTTTGGTGTTTAACAGAACCGACGGAAATTTAGGAAAGGAAAATGGGAAGGAAATTTACTCATTTTTCCTTTCGAAGTTGATCCGTTCGATTCGGACGGATACATGTACAAACGTGACTTTGCCTCATATTCTCACCCTGACTCGAGAAGAAACCCTACTACGCTCGCGCATACATTCATCGCCGCCGCCGTTGCTGCCTCTTGATATCCGTCCGCCGCCTTCTTCGTTGCTGCCGCCCATCTTCCTTGCCACCGCCTGCGATTTCATCATCACCTGCCCTTCTTCGTTGCCTTCTTTGTTGCCGCTGCTGCTTGAGTTGCCGCCGCCACTGATCTTTGTTGTTGCCACCGTCACCAATCTTTGTTGCTCCCGCCGTCGCTGATCTTTTTTTCCGCCGCCTCTCTTCGCCTGCTCCTGACCCTTCTTCGTTGCTGCCGCCTACAGAAGATGAAGCCTTGCCCGTTCGTCCCGCGCCGTCGTCGCCCGTCGCTGGCACGTGACTCTGCGTCGCTCGCGTCCACGCTGCCGCCACTCGCAGCTGTGCCGCCGGCCGGAATCGCCTCCTGACGTCACAGCTGCATCGGCCGTCGCCTTCCACTGCACCGACGAACGCAGATGCCAGCTGATCGACGCGCCTCCGCCGCCCAATATCCTGTGAGCCCTAAATCCAATTTGGGCTGAGATTTGGGCATTTTGACCCAGTCAATAGCTAGTTGACTGGTTAAAATCTGGGTCTAACAGTAGCTCATTTTAAGAATATTTATATAGTATGAGTATAAAAAAAAATAATGGGTGACTATAACAATCCTTTTAACTTTCTTTGCCTCTTGCTAAACATAAAGAAAGAAATATTTTTGATTTTTCTTTCCTTCTTATTTTCCTTTCTTTCTTATTTTTCTATCCTTCTCAATTTCTATCCGCCCTGCTAAACACAGCGTTAATATCTTCAATTCTTTACTTCGATTTATCATGATTTGGCTTTGATTTGTCATGAATTTTTCAAACATTATCTCTAAGCTAGATTTTTCAGTTTTCTCAACGTATGGTTCAGAAACATGATTTGAGCAATCATCATAAAAAGAGTATTGATCATTTTGGTACCATGGTGTATTGGGATTTGCATGATTTCTAAATTGACATTCAGAAGCATAATGATCATTACATTTACAAATATTACATATAATAGAAGAAATAGAGTGTAATTTTAATTTATCTGCAAGAGTACACTGTGAATCATCTTCATACCTTTCTTGTGGCATATATACCTCACCTCATTTAGTTGCCCAGGAGCTGTAATTAAAAGACATCTATTCAAATTTATCAAAAACAGAAAAATAATCCAACACCAATCAATCAAATTTTTTTTTTCAGAATATATAAAAACAAAGAAAATATAAAATACAAGCAAATTCACAAGTTTTAGAAAATCTCAGTTCTGTCACAACTTCTGAAAATCCAAAACCTGCAAAAACAGAAAACAAAGTTAAATCTAAAACAAATAAAACTTAGTCTAGCAATACTAACAACTATTTTGATATTAACAAAACTAAGTTCCCCGGCAACGGCACTAAAAACTTGTTGTAGTCCGCAAGTGCATGGATACTCGAAGTAATAAAGAAAGATATCGAACCACAGAGACCCTATTGTTAAGTACCAAATAGTTATATTCTTATTAGCTGAGCAATCGATTATAATGCAAGTAAATGATAGGAAGAACACGAAATCAGAGAGAAACTGGGACTAGGCTTTCATCCTTCTCAATTCTAATGACTAGATTTAAATAAAAGGTCATTAGTCTAATTTCATCATGATAAAGATGGAATTTACTTGATAAAGGTATTGTCTTACTTTCGTGCAGACAATCATGCAGGGACCAATCCTCACTTTCGCGCAAGATCTATCCCAACACAATAGATAAGTAAATCATCAAACAAAGAATTCAGGACCACTTTCGTGCATCTAAATTGTAAGTTGATTATCACAAGTGGAATCTCAAGGATCACTTTCGTGCATCCGAGTCTCAACACAAGTTCTACTTACGGTTCTCCGACGACTCGATCCTCACTTTCATGCAAGATCAAATCAAGTCTAACACAATAACTCATCCTAGATTCAAATTATTAAACATGGCAATAAAATCACTAAAAATCAGAATTCAAATAACAAACCTATTTTCTTACGATGAGTTCCAAACTCAAAGATTTATAGGGTTCTAAATTTCACAATCAACATTTCAGTCTATTTTGCAAAATCCTAAAACATGCATGATAATATGAACTATGGAGAATTAAAGACAAGTCATCACAAAATCAGAATTATCATGATAAAACTATCTGGACGAAATAAAAGTCATCTAGTCATTAAAAATCAAGGGAAATTACTCCCCCATGTCCCAAAATATGTTTAAGCTATCATGGAAGCAAGATTACAGTAATCCATAATGTTTAAGTGTAAGAAATCAAAAAGGAAGAGGAAGATCAAATTTCGGCACGGCCATAATCGCATATGAACAGTGTCGGCGGTCGATCTTACGTTGATTTCTCCCTCGTCTGATCTCCTTTCAAGCTGAAACTTTTGGAGCACCTTCTCCACCTCTATGCGTAGCTTCCCCTTAAATTTCACAGCCGGAGATAGCCTGTACACTTCCCTGTGGAGAACCCTAAGGCGAACGCGTGGAACTCGATTTCTCTTTGCACGGTGGATGAAAATTAGGCCTTTCGCCCTTGGTGTGTTCTCCTTCTCGACGGCCCCTCTTCTCTTCTTGCATCTTTGGATTTAAAGGGCTGGATTGTCCACAATCATCAGCGCAAAAATCGAGCTTCAATTTGACCTGAAAAATCGCATTCAACGATTGTAATTACTACCGTAATGCTTGTTATGGCACTGCCGTAATCTTTGGCAAAAGCTATCGGGTGAAAATCGACTAGAATTACGGCACCGTGAAGTTGATTATGGCGGTGCTATAATTGTGTCAAAACTCTCGGGTTGAAATCGATCATCATTATGGTACAGTAATGTCCTTTACGGCAGTGCCATAATCTTCATCAAATTCTCTATCGAAACGTCTCCATATTACGCTTGCTCTCAGGGATTATGGCAGTACCGTGATTCTGCAAGTGTAGTCATATTACGGTACCGTAAATTCTATAATGGGGGTGTCGTAATTTGCTCTGAAACTCTGATTCTTCTAAAATTTTATAGGTGACTTTGTTTCAACGTCTGGAATCCATTGGTGTGCTCAAATGTTTCAAAATCCATCAAAATATAGCACTTTTTACCTGAAAATCATGAAAAACCAAAATAGAAGTAGATTTTGCAATATCTGATTAAAAAAAGGCATAAAAATAAGCAAAGTAGTATTAATATGACACAAAAAGATATATAAAATGGCATGAAATTTACTATAAATTTCGGTGTCATCAGTAGGCAGGGAGCTGGAGCAGGGAGCTGGCGGGGGAGCTGGAGCAGGTGGGGAGCAGAAACGTGAAGCTAGAGAAACTGGGAGCTGGAGGGGAGCTGGAGCAGGTGGGGAGTAGCTGGAGGAGGCTAGAGAAGGAGCAGGTGGGGAGCAACTGGAAGAGGCAAAAGCAGGAGCAGGCAGGGAGCTGTAGCAGGCGGGGAGCAACTGGAGGAGGCCAGAGCAGGAGCAGGCAGGGAGCTGGAGCAAGGAGCTGGCGGGGGAACTAGAGTAGGTAGGGAGTAAGAACGCGAGGCTGGAGGAGGCCAAAGCTGGAGTAGGCAGGGAGCTGGAGGAGGCTGGAGCTGGAGTAGGGAGTAGGAACGTGAAGCTGGAGCAGGTGGGGAGCTGGAGGAGGCTGGAGCTTACCTAGAGCTAGAAGGTGGCGGAGAGCTAGTAGAGGCGTGGATCTATCGTGCGGCGGAGCTGGGTCTAGACACACAGGCGGAGGAGGAGTTTGACGGAGCTGGATCTCATCGTAGAGGTGGAGGATGAGGTCGACGAGTCGCTGGAGAAGATGAGGCGCAGGAAGCGGGCAAGTTCTGGAAGATCTGGACGCAGGCACTACTCGTCGAGGCTGCGCTGGAGATGATTGAGGAGTAGGAGGTAGGCGAGGTGGTGGAGGTCGGCGGTCGGTGAGGCGGCGGAGGTCGGCGGAGGTTAGCGTGTTCGTGTTGGAGAAGACGAGCGTGGTGGGCGACATTTGCGTGATGAGAAGCAGTGACTGTAGGGTGCGAGAAGCATGCGATGGGGTGATTCTGCGGGGCAACTAATTTTCGCTGGTGCGCCCAGTAGACTCAGCCCTAAACACCCCTGGTAGCAACTATTCCCGCTGGCCAGTAGCCCCAAACCGGCTCTATGTGGGGGCATGGACTAGTGATTGCCCTAATTTCTACAAGTTAAGGATTGGAAGGGGCAATGGCTAGCATGCACGTGCCATCTTGTAGACTCTTGAGAGGGATGAAAATCATTGAATGATTAATGATGAGTTATGGTGGATTGTGTTGGTGTATATGCCCTAGGACCTATGGTTGGTCCGATATGTATCATATTCATTTGTGATATATATCTTGACATTGTCATTGTTGTGCATTTGGTACATCTGCATCACATATACATTTGCATAAACAATTTTATCAAGTTTTTAAGTTTTATCCCCAGTCAAGTATCATAGTGGATAAGAGACAGCTATAATGCACTAGTTGAGCACAGGTTGCTAACACAGACATATGAGTATATCAAGGGAGATATATTGGATCGACCCGCCGTGAGGATTTGACTTGGTGTCACAGGTCAAATCTCATAGTGATAGAGTTTCACTTGTCCTCGACTTGAAGGCATTGATATCTCTATATGGTAAGTGGTGTACTTTGATACAACCGAACGCTCTGCCATAATTGGGGAGTCATAATGGTTTTCTAATTTCCGACGCCAAATTAGAAAAATCCGAGGTGTAATCAGAAAATCTAAAAAAATAGAGTTGTTTTATAAATTGATGCCTTGCATTTTGACAGTAATTTCCGGTATTATTTTATCTCAAATCTAGGCTAATTTCATTGTTTTTGTACTTCGTTTAGACTTATTTGCTCATTTTCTTTGGAATATTTACTTTTTCTCATCTTTATGAAATTTTAGGTAAAATCACCTAATTCTGGAGCTTTTTGAAGATTCTAAAGTCATGGGGTGATTCCTTATGAGGAGATGAGACTACACATCAAATTTGGGGTGATTCCTTCGAAAAATATAGCCAGGTGAACACCGCAGGGTTCACTAGTGATTTGCTTGGATGTCCGAAAGTCAACAGAACACTTCATGGCCTGCCCGTGATTTCGGTATTCACCCATGATTCTCTCGGAAGAAATTTGCACCGAAACGAACAAAACACTTCACGGCTTGCCCATGATTCCGGTGTTCACCCATGATTCTTACTTTGCGAAACTACACAGAAGACTTTATAGGCAGGAGAACACGGCGGTGTTCACCCTGAAAGTAACCCTAGGTCACATGCGCATCTAGAGTGTGCAGCGGCGGAAATGCTAGGTTTCAAAATCGCTTGACTTAAACATATGATCAACCTTGAAAAGATAGCTTAGAACATTACCATTGCCATGCTTTGAGTGGCGGCTTAGAAGATGAAAGAGGCGAGTGCCCCTTCTCCAAAGGAATCACACACAAGATGAGACAGGCCTCCTTCCTTGCGCTCCTTGTGCTAGCAAGTCACCAAGGTTTCTTTTGTCGTGTGAAGAGATGTCTCTTTCTTTGCTGGGCGAACTCCCTCTCTTGGCGTGAAGACAAACCAAAGACGAGAGCAAGCGAACAAGGGGCGAGCGGCGTTCTTACGTTCGAAAACGTGGGAGGTTTTTCCAAAAAGAAAAACGCCTTCCAAAAATAGTAAGCACTTAACTCCCCATGAAGCCATCGATTGAACCAACCGAAACTTGTCTCTTAATTGAACCATGAGTTCACTAAGTGAACCGGTTCAATTCCATTTGGTTCAAGGACCAAATCGAACCAGCTCTGGTTATGATCTCTTTGAACCTCATGGTTCAAGATCTAACCACACATCTCTTGACCCTCTTGATCTCTTCGATCAAGCATCAATTCTCCCGATCGAAGCTTACCGATCATATGCCCTAATCAATCAAACATGATCAGACTAGATCTCACTTCCAATCAGAGTTTAAATTGCTTTAAACTGAACTAGAACAATTCAGTCCACACGATCTGACATAAGTAAGCCATATCATCAAATTGTGCGACCCTAAGGGTTTCCTTCATTGTCGATAACGATAACATATGTTATCACGATCAGAGAGGGGTATCTAGCAACACATCACTGTCTCCCTGTTGGGGTATGCCCTTAAGGCTAATGTTTGAGGCCTTGGGATTGTATAAGTATCATGTAATAAACTCTTGAGTTTATAAAGGCATGGTTATTATTCAGGTTGTTACCTTGTCTGCTGTAATAAGTGTACTTCTGAATAATGTCTCAAAGCTGTTCAGCTAGGCTGACATGCATATGTCCTTAGTCGAGATATCTTGGTGAACTTGAGACAGCCTTGATATGATTGAGACTAATATGTGTTCTAATCTTATAGGATGCTTCGAGCATGGAATAAGATGTAGACTCATGGGTACATTGGATGTACTGGACAGACCCTACTAGGATATTCAGTTGGTTGTCACAATGTGAATATTCCTTGTAAGCACCAAGTGGCACATGTCCTTTGACTTGAGATCACTTGTATTTCTAAATGATGAATGTCATTATTTTGAGGTATTTCAATATCATTTGAAATATAATGATTATAGACTATCTTGGATAATGATCATGAGTCAGGTTAGGACACTAGTGATAGATATAGAATTGCCGTCTCCTTGTTTAAGGAGTGTGATGTTCTAAAGGGCCCCCCTAGATGAGATGATTGAGATAGTGTATGGCCATACCCAGGTGACTATGTTCATCTGATCTAATCATGCTCATCATATTGGAGTTACAAGCTTGACAGGCTTGTCCAATAAGAACATCCAGTGGCAAAGGACACATGTATGCCTTGTGAAGAAGATTCACACTTGTGCTGTGATTTGGGAGTAGTCTTGGAAGACTCTTTCCTTTATATCGGGAGACAGTGATGTGTTGCTAGATACCCCTCACTGATCGTGATAACGTGAGTTATCGTTACCGACATTTAAAGGAAACCCTCAGGGTCGCACAATTTGATGATATGGCTTACTTGAGTCAGATCGTGTGGACTGAATTATTTGGGTTCAGTTTAAAGGGATTTAATCTCTGATTGTAAGTGAGATCTGGTCTGATCATGTTTGATTGATTAGGGCTTGAGATCGGTAAGCTTCGATCGAGAGAAATGATGCTAGATCGGTGAGATCAGGAGCATCAAGAAATGAACGGTTGGATCTTGAACCTTTAGGGTTTATTGTGATCTAGACCATATGGCTTGGGTTAATTGGTCTTGGACCAAACCGACATTGAACCGGCTCATGGATGAGCGCATGGTTCATGGGAGGTGAGTTAAGGGCTTGGTTCACTTTGGGTGAACGCTTAAGCCTTCAATACTTTCCATCTTTGGAATTCGGTTTCAAGTGGATTGTGTGTAACGCCTCCACATTAGTGTGGGAGGTTACTCACTTGTCGAATTCTCTTGTGAAGGCTTCTCCAATTCGGTGAAGAGACGACTGGACGAAAAACAAGAGAAAGTAGTCTCGCCAAGCAAGATTTTCCTTTCCCTTCCATACGAAAAGGAACCTTGAAGCCTTGCTAGCACAAGGACGACAAGGTGTAGGCCAATTTCTTCTTGTGTGTGGCACACTTTGGAGGAGAACCCTATCGTTCTCTAGCTTCCAAGCCGAGTCCAATCCTCATGGCAATGGTATGAATTCTCTCTTATCCATTCAATCGTTCAAAGTTGATCATGAGAACATGTAACATGCGATTAGTTGAAACCCTAGCATCTTCATGGATTGAATGAAATATGCGCCACCCACTCTTAGGGTTTTCGGCCCCCCTCTTGAAAGGGGTTTTATCCGCTTGCGCTCCCCCTAGAAGGGGACCCAACACTCCCGATATGAAGGAAAGAGTCTTCTAAGACTACTCCCAAACCATAGCACAAGTGTGAATCCAATTCACTCAGTATACATGTTCCCTTTGCCACTGGATGTTCTCGTTGGACAAGCTTGTCAAGCCTGTAATTCCAACACGATGAGAATGGTTAGATCAGATGAACATAGTCATCTGGGTATGGCCATACACTTTCTCAACCATCTCATCCGGAGGGGGCCTCAGTAGAACATCACACTCCAACTAGGAGAGGCAATCCTTTATCTATCACCAGTGTCCTAACATGACTCATGCCCACTATCCAAGATAATCCTTAACCATTATCTTTCAAATGATATTGAAGTACCTCAAGACAATGCCAATCATCACTTAGTAACACAAGTGATCTCAAGTCAGAGGGAATATACCACTTGCTTGCTTATAAGGACTTATTCACATTGTGACAAACAATTGAATATCCTAAGTAGGGTCAGTCCAGTACATCCAATGCACCTATGTGTATAAATCTTATTCCATGCTCGTAGCATCCTATAAGACCAGAACACATATTAGTCTCAATCATATCAAGGCTGTGAAGGTTCCCACTGGGGGGCGAAACCCTAAAGCATGCGCAAGGATAAAATGGCATAGGCAGAATCTAGGGTTTCCTTAGGATCGAATAGCATGCATTATATGATCAACTATCGAAAACTTGAATAGATAAGAAAACAAATTCTCACCATTGTCATCACTTGGATGGTGTCTTGGAATCAAAGACCAAAAGAGATCTTCTCCAAAGCGACGCACACAATTGATGTCGCCTACTCCCTTTGGCGTTCCTTGTGCTAGCAAGGTCCCAAAGCGTTCTTTGTCGAATGGAAAGGATGAAGAGCTTCTCTGCTTGGCGATTTCTTTTCCTCTTCTTTTTTGTCAACCTCTTCACCACATGAGTGTCAAGAGACCAGAGGAAAGGGGGCAAGAGGCGAGAGAGATTAGCATCGTGAGAGCCAACGTGAGAGGTGGTCACGAATGTGACATGCTATCTAAAAATAGCAAACACCATCTCCACTTGCGACCATGCATTACCCCAATCGCAATTGCCTCTTTAATTGAACCATACGCTCATTCAATGAGCTGGTTCAAATTGATTTGGTTCAATAACCAAATAAACCAAGCAACTAGTCCAGATCATAATAAACCCCTAAGGCTTAAGATCTGACCGCTCACTTCTTGATGCTTCTGATCTGAGGGATCTAGCATCCATTCTCTCGATCGAAGCTTACCGATCTCAAGCCCTAATCAATCAAACATGATCAGACCAGATCTCACTCACAATCAGAGATTAAATCCCTTTAAACTGAACCCAAACAATTCAGTCCACACGATCTGACTTAAGTAAGCCATATCATCAAATTGTGCGACCCTGAGGGTTTCCTTTAAATGTCGGTAACGATAACTTACGTTATCACGATCAGTGAGGGGTATCTAGCAACACATCACTGTCTCCCGATATAAAGGAAAGAGTCTTCCAAGACTACACCCAAATCACAGCACAAGTGTGAATCAAACTCACAAGGCATACATGATTCCTTTGCCACTGGATGTTCTTATTGGACAAGCGTGTCAAGCCTGTAACTCCAATATGATGAGCATAATTAGATCAGATGAACACAGTCACCTGGGTATGGCCATACACTTTCTCAATCATCTCATCCAGGGGGGCCCTTTTGAACATCACACTCCAATCAAGGAGATGGCAATCCTTTGTCTATCACTAGTGCCCTAACCTGACTCAATCTCATTATCCAAGATAGTCTATAATCATTATGTTTCAAATGATATTGAACTAACTCAAAACAATGACAATCATCATTTAGAAACACAAGCGATCTCAAGTCAGAGGACATGTGCCACTTGTTACAATCAAGGATTATTCACATTGTGACAAGCAATTGAATATCCTAGTAGGGTCTGTCTAGTACATCCAATGTACCCATGAGTCTACATCTTATTCCATGCTCGAAGCATCCTATAAGATTAGAACACATATTAGTCTCAATCATATCAAGGCTGTCTCATGTTCACCAAGATATATCGACTAAGGACAAAAGTACATGTCAGCCTAGCTGAACAGCTTTGAGACATTATTCAGAAGCACACTTATTGCAGCAGACAATGTAACAAACTGAATAACAACCATTGCCTTTATAAACAAAAGAGTTTATACATGATACTGATACAATCCCAAGGCCTCAAACATTAGCCTTAAGGGCATACCCCAACAATCTCCCACTTGCACTTAATCTAATGGTTGAGAAATCTCAAACCCATATTATTACAGTGCTTCTCATGCTTCTGCTGCGCCAGAAGCTTGGTAAGCGGGTCAGCCAGATTGTCATCTGTATGAACCTTGCAGACTTTGATTTCGCCACGATCAATGATCTCCCGGATCAAGTGAAACCGTCTCTGTATGTGCTTGGACTTCTGGTGCGACCGTGGTTCCTTTGCCTGTGCGATTGCTCCAGTGTTATCACAGAAGATAACCAAAGGATCTGCACTCGAAGGAACAACACCAAGTTCTCTCACGAACTTACGAATCCACACTGCCTCCTTGGATGCTTCTGAGGCTGCAACATACTCGGCTTCAGTTGTGGAATCAGCAACGATAGACTGTTTGAAACTCTTCCACACCACTGCTCCTCCATTCAAGCTAAAAACATAGCCTGATTGCGATCGGAAATCATCCTGGTCAGACTGGAACGAAGCGTCAGTATATCCTTCAATACTGAGTTCTTCCTGACCACCATATATCAAGAACATATCTTTGGTCCTCCGCAGATATTTCAAGATGTTCTTGACTGCAATCCAGTGCGCCTGACCTGGATTACTTTGGAATCGACTGGTCACGCTTAACCCATAAGCGACGTCATGGCGAGTACACAACATCGCATACATAATGGACCCAATAGCCGAAGCATAAGGCGTATTGTCCATTTCATCTTTCACAGTCTGTGTTTGTGGACACTGACTCTTCGAAAGATTCAGACCATGTCTGACTGGAAGATATCCTCTTTTAGAATTCTCTAAATGGAATCTTTCCAGGACTTTATCGATGTAAGTACTCTGGCACAGCCCGAGAAGCCTCTTAGATCTATCCCTGTAGATCTTTACACCTAATACATAGGCTGCTTCTCCTAAATCTTTCATCTGGAAACATTTCCTTAACCATGCCTTAACAGCATGCAGTTCAGGAATATCATTTCCAATGATTAAGATATCATCGACGTAGAGGACTAGGAAATAATCACGCTCCCACTAAACCTTTTATATACACACGGGTCATCTTCATTCTTGATGAAACCAAATTCACTGATTGATTCATCAAAACGAATATTCCAGCTTCTTGATGCTTGTTTAAGTCCATAAATGGACTTCTTTAACTTGCATATTTTATGACGATCTGATGGATTTGTGAAACCTTCAGGTTGTGTCATATACACATCCTCCTGCAAATTTCCATTAAGGAAAGCAGTCTTCACATCTATTTGCCAGATCTCATAATCATAATATGCAGCTATCGCGAGAAGAATCCGAATAGACTTAAACATAGCTACAGGTGAGAAAGTTTCATCATAATCTATCCCGTAGATTTGTTTGAAACCTTTCGCAACTAGCCTGCCTTTATAGGTAACCACGTTACCATCCATGTCAATCTTCTTCTTGAAGATCCATTTACAGCCTATAGGGATAACTCCCGGAGGCGGATCAACCAAATCCCAAACTTGGTTATCTGACATGGAGTCCATCTCGGCTCGCATAGCTTCAAGCCATCTAGCTGAGTCTGGTCCACTGACCGCATCCGCATAAGTAAGGGGTTCATCATTATCAATGATGTAGACTCCGTCATAGCGCTCAGGCTGTCGACGGATCCTTCCCGATCTTCGCGGTTCCCGTGATATCTGAGCCTCAGATTGTTCAGTAACCTGTTCTACCGGCTTAGGCTCATCCAACTGTGCTTGACTACTTTGTCCTTCCTCTGGATTCTCATCCAGTTTTATTTCTCTCCCACTGGCTTCTTGCAGAAGAAACTCCTTCTCAAGAAAAATGGCCGTCCGAGCAACAAATACCTTGTTCTCCTTGGGATCGTAGAAATAATAACCCTTAGTTTCCTTAGGGTAACCGACAAAGATACATTTGTCAGATCTGCTCTCTAGTTTCCCAGAGGCGAGCTTTTTGACGTAAGCCTCGCAACCCCAGATCCTGATAAATGTCAAGCTCGGCTGTTTCCCATACCATAACTCATATGGGGTCTTTGAAACTGCCTTGGATGGCACTCGGTTTAGTACCTTTGCAGCTGTTTCCAGTGCAAATCCCCAAAAGGAGTAAGGTAGAGTAGCCTGACTCATCATAGAACGAACCATATCTAGTAAGGTTCTGTTCCTCCTTTCGGATACACCATTCCATTGCGGTGTTCCTGGCGGAGTGAGCTGTGAGATAATCCCACACTCCTTCAGATAGTCAGTAAACTCTCGACTTAGGTATTCTCCACCTCGATCAGAACGAAGTGCCTTGATATTTCGGCCCAGCTGATTTTGTACTTCATTCTTGAACTCTTTGAACTTGTCAAAAGATTCACTTTTATGTCTCATTAAATAGATATACCCATATCTACTGAAATCATCAGTAAAGGTAATGAAGTATTGATAGCCACCTCTAGCATGTTTACTAAATGGCCCACACACATCACTGTGTATAAGGTCAAGTAAACCTGAAGCCCTTTGACCTTTATTAGGAAAAGGAGACTTCGTCATTTTGCCTATTAAACAAGCTTTGCATGTATCAATCTCCTCATAGGAGAATGATCCCAGCAGTCCATGATCATGCAACCGCTTAATGCGCTTCTTGTTAATATGGCCTAAACGACTATGCCATAGCAAGGTGCTGTCATCAGCATACTTGGCTTTCTTATTATCAATGTTTTGTATAGAACATTCCATGTCCAACATGAATAACCCATTGCTAATTGATCCAGTAGCATAAACAATATTATCTAAAGATAAAACACACTTTGAAATATTGCATTCAAAGGAAAACCCTTTCCTGACAAGAGCAGGAATAGAGATAATATTCTTGGTAATGCTAGGAACAAAATAACAATTGTTTAATTCTAATACAAGTCCAGATGGTAATGAGATGTAATATTCTCCTACAGCAACAGCAGCAACCCGTGCCCCGTTTCCAACTCGTAGGTCCACCTCATGCTGTCCCACCTGTCTTCTTCTCTTGAGTTCCTGTACATTTGAACAAATGTGAACTCCACATGCAGTGTCTAACACCCATGAAATAGAAGAAGAAAACATGACTTCAGTCACATAAATACCTGAGCCAGAAGCGATGCTTCCCTTCTTGTCTCCTTGGAGCGCTTTACAGTCCTTTTTCCAGTGACCCAGCTGGCCACAGTGGAAACATCTGTACTCCTTGGACCGCTTAACCTTTTGTTTCAGCGCCTTGTTGTAGTTCTTGACTGGGGCTTTGCCCTTCTTCCCCTTCTTCTTGTTCCTAGAAGGAACCATTAAGACAGAGGTTGAAGGTTTTCCCTTCAGAGTCTCCTCAGTAGTCAAGAGCATATTCAGCAATTCTGCCGGAGTACAGTCGATTTTGTTCATATTAAAGTTAATGATGAATGCATCGAAAGAGGGCGGTAGAGACTGCAGAATAATATCTACAGCAAGCTCCTGATTGATGGTATGTCCCAGTTTCTCTAGAGCCTCCTTGTGCCCAATCATCTTGAGCACGTGAGCTCCCACTGGACTCCCTTCTGCCAGTTTGCTCTGAAAGAACAGCTTGGTCAAGTTATAGCGCTCAGTCCTCGCCTGTGCAGCATACAGCATCTTGAGGTTTGCTATAATTTCTATAGCAGACATATCCTCATGCTGACGCTGCAGCGGTGGCGTCATAGACGCTAGCATCAGGCAAGCGACATCAATGCTATCGTTGACATGCTTTTCATAGGCTTCCCGAACCGCCCTTGCGGCGTTCGGAGCGGGTTGAGGCGGTATCGCCGTCTCGAGGACATACAGTTTCCTCTCTGCCTTAAGAACAATCTTAAGGTGTCCGTACCAGTCTGAGAAGTTTGGCCCAGCAAACTTCTCCCTTTCCAGTAGGGATCGCACATTGAAGTTCATGGTGTTCGTTGCTGCAGGAATCTACAACAATGCAAGAACAGCAAGTCAGTATCAATGTATAGAATCAATCCAGGACTTAAGAAAGATTCTTTTTCTCACTATTTTATCTGACTGAAAAATCCATTAAAACAGTCCGAAAGAGTAACACTCTTTTAGTGAGATGGGATCCAGATTTCATACTTGGTCTCCGCGTCCCGCTCAGGCGAGATAAGATGCACAGAGAGTACAAGCACTAATTTCTGGTAGGCAGTCCCTGCCAATCGCCAACCCGTGCGATTCCCCTTCATCTGGGCAATCCAGCAGACTGTGCCAACTGAGTTGGTACAACACAGTCTCTGATACCACAGATGGCTGCCTCCATATAGCTCACATATGCTCAGTATGTAGCCTACATGGTCAAGCTGACCTGACCTACTCCCTGGACCACCACGTGCTATGCTGAGCAACGAGAAGCGATAAATCCCTTCTCTGTAACACGCAGGTGTAATCCCGCACCGTCTGAAGATAGATGGACACTTGCTTTTCTTCATGGGGCTTTAGTTGCTCATTTGGCCCATACCAGGGCCCAAGCGCCATCTGCAGCTCAGGTGCGCCCACCAGGTACATGCGCCAGGTCCCAGAGTCGAACCCTGGACCTCCCGTCTGGTCAAGCCACTGCTGCATGCGCCTCTGCCAAGTGTGCTCTGTGCTCTTGTCTGACTAATTTACAAATTAATCTATCTAGACAAGATTGACTCGCAGGTCAATTACATTTTATAAATTAAATGCAATGTGATGCGCAGATCACAATATAAAAATAATTTACAAAATTAACCAGGCACGCAGGCCCCAGCACAGCACACATTAAACACGGGCAGCCCACATAAGATTAAATAAACAAGCAAATGGCATCAATCATCATGTGATCCAATCAAGAAATTAAATTTTTTTTGAAAAACCCCATTGGCATCAATTTTAATTTCCTTATACGCCCTACTACCTTACAACGGTCCATTACTAGGGATCCACTCATCAGTCCTAGTCAGATCCACTGCCCTTACATGCACCAAGTCCTAACTGACTTCAGTCGACCCAGTGGTCAACTATGCATGCGCCATGGGCTGAATGACCACAATGAGGTCTGGCAAGCGGGTGTGACCCCGGGCCTAACTCATGTGCGTTCATAGGTTGTTTCAATCAGACATCGCTACACGCCTGTCCGCAGTCGACCTATAGCCACCACGTGCTTGCGCACAGGTGCTATCTGGTCAACCCATCTAGGCTGTCAGATAGTCTGATCAGACTGGTTGGATCTAACCTAGAGGATGACTTCAACCCTAATAACCCGTCTAAGGGTTTAAAGTAAGGCCTTAGATCTAGTGAAGGTCGCGCAAGTGATATAGATTTTTGATAAAACCTAAGATGCGCCAACAAGCAAAACAAACAAAAACAAGTTTCGGCATGAAACAAGTTAACATGTATTTTCGCATGTTGATAACCCTAGATCTAAACATTTGAAACATGGATCACAAAACATGTAGCAATCATATAAATCATGCATTCAACCAGCCTCTGATACCAATTGAAGGTTCCCACTGGGGGGCGAAACCCTAAAGCATGCGCAAGGATAAAATGGCATAGGCGGAATCTAGGGTTTCCTTAGGATCGAATAGCATGCATTATATGATCAACTATCGAAAACTTGAATAGATAAGAAAACAAATTCTCACCATTGTCATCACTTGGATGGTGTCTTGGAATCAAAGACCAAAAGAGATCTTCTCCAAAGCGACGCACACAATTGATGTCGCCTACTCCCTTTGGCGTTCCTTGTGCTAGCAAGGTCCCAAAGCGTTCTTTGTCGAATGGAAAGGATGAAGAGCTTCTCTGCTTGGCGATTTTTTTTCCTCTTCTTTTTTGTCAACCTCTTCACCACATGAGTGTCAAGAGACCAGAGGAAAGGGGGCAAGAGGCGAGAGAGATTAGCGTCGTGAGAGCCAACGTGAGAGGTGGTCACGAATGTGACATGCTATCTAAAAATAGCAAACACCATCTCCACTTGCGACCATGCATTACCCCAATCGCAATTGCCTCTTTAATTGAACCATACGCTCATTCAATGAGCTGGTTCAAATTGATTTGGTTTAATAACCAAATAAACCAAGCAACTAGTCCAGATCATAATAAACCCCTAAGGCTTAAGATCTGACCGCTCACTTCTTGATGCTTCTAATCTGAGGGATCTAGCATCCATTCTCTCGATCGAAGCTTACCGATCTCAATCCCTAATCAATCAAACATGATCAGACCAGATCTCACTCACAATCAGAGATTAAATCCCTTTAAACTGAACCCAAACAATTCAGTCCACACGATCTGACTTAAGTAAGCCATATCATCAAATTGTGCGACCCTGAGGGTTTCCTTTAAATGTCGGTAACGATAACTTACGTTATCATGATCAGTGAGGGGTATCTAGCAACACATCACTGTCTCCCGATATAAAGGAAAGAGTCTTCCAAGACTACACCCAAATCACAGCACAAGTGTGAATCAAACTCACAAGGCATACATGATTCCTTTGCCACTGGATGTTCTTATTGGACAAGCGTGTCAAGCCTGTAACTCTAATATGATGAGCATGATTAGATCAGATGAACACAGTCACCTGGGTATGGCCATACACTTTCTCAATCATCTCATCCAGGGGGGCCCTTTTGAACATCACACTCCAATCAAGGAGATGGCAATCCTTTGTCTATCACTAGTGCCCTAACCTGACTCAAGCTCATTATCCAAGATAGTCTATAATCATTATGTTTCAAATGATATTGAACTAACTCAAAACAATGACAATCATCATTTAGAAACACAAGCGATCTCAAGTCAGAGGACATGTGCCACTTGTTACAATCAAGGATTATTCACATTGTGACAAGTAATTGAATATCCTAGTAGGGTCTGTCCAGTACATCCAATGTACCCATGACTCTACATCTTATTCCATGCTCGAAGCATCCTATAAGATTAGAACACATATTAGTCTCAATCATATCAAGGCTGTCTCATGTTCACCAAGATATATCGACTAAGGACAAAAGTACATGTCAGCCTAGCTGAACAGCTTTGAGACATTATTCAGAAGCACACTTATTGCAGCAGACAATGTAACAAACTGAATAACAACCATTGCCTTTATAAACAAAAGAGTTTATACATGATACTGATACAATCCCAAGGCCTCAAACATTAGCCTTAAGGGCATACCCCAACAGGCTGTCTCATGTTCACCAAGATATCTCGACTAAGGACAACTCTGAATGTCAGCAAAGCTGAACATCATTGAGACATTACTCAGAGGTATACATACCGCAGCAGATAATGTAACAATCTGAATAACAACAATTGCCTTTATAAATATATACTCAGTTTATTCATGATACTGATAATAACCCAAGGCCTCAAACATTAGCCTTAAGGGCATACCCTAACAATCTCCCACTTGCACTTAAACTAATGGTTGAGAAATCTCAAACCCATATTATTACAGTGCTTCTCATGCTTCTGCTGCGCCAGAGGCTTTGTAAGCGGGTCAGCTAGATTGTCATCTATATGTACCTTGCAGATCTTGATCTCTCCTCGATCTATGATCTCACGGATCAAATGAAACCTTCTCTGTATGTGCTTGGACTTCTGGTGTGACCGTGGTTCCTTTGCTTGTGCAATCACTCCAGTGTTATCACAGAAGATAACCAATGGATCTGCACTTGAAGGAACAACACCAAGTTCTTGAATGAACTTAAGAATCCATACTGCCTCCTTTGATGCTTCTGAGGCTGCAACATACTCGGCTTCTGTTGTGGAATCAGCAACAATTGATTGTTTGAAACTCTTCCACACCACTGCTCCTCCATTCAAGCTAAAAACATAGCCTGATTGCGATCGGAAATCATCTTGGTCAGATTGGAACGAAGCGTCAGTATATCCTTCAATACTGAGTTCTTCCTGACCTCCATAAATCAAGAACATATCTTTGGTTCTCCGAAGATATTTTAAAATATTCTTGACTGCAATCCAGTGTGCCTTCCCTGGATTACTTTGGAACCGACTGGTCACGCTTAACCCGTAAGCGACGTCTGGGCGAGTACATAACATCGCATACATGATGGACCCAATAGCCGAAGCATAAGGCGTATTGTCCATCTCATCTTTCTCAGATTGTGTTTGAGGACACTGGCTCTTTGAAAGATTCAGACCATGTCTGACTGGAAGATATCCTCTTTTAGAATTTTCTAAATAGAATCTCTCCAGGACCTTATCGATGTAAGTACTCTGGCACAGCCCGAGAAGCCTATTAGATCTATCTCTATAGACTCCACACCTAATACATAGGCTGCTTCTCCTAAATCTTTCATCTGGAAACATTTTCTTAACCATGCCTTAACTGCATGTAGTTCAGGAATATCGTTTCCAATGATTAAAATATCATCGACGTAGAGGACTAGGAAAGTAATCACGCTCCCACTAAACCTTTTATATACACACGGGTCATCTTCATTTTTGATGAAACCAAATTCACAAACTGATTCATCAAAACGAATATTCCAGCTTCTCGATGCTTGTTTTAGTCCATAAATGGACTTCTTTAATTTGCATATCTTATGACGTTCTGATGGATTGATGAAACCTTCAGGCTGTGTCATATACACATCCTCTTCCAGTTTTCCATTAAGGAAAGCGGTCTTCACATCCATTTGCCAGATCTCATAATCATAATATGCTGCTATCGCGAGAATAATTCGAATGGACTTGAACATGGCTACAGGAGAGAAAGTTTCGTCATAATCTATCCCGTAGATTTGTTTGAAACCTTTCGCAACTAGCCTACCCTTATAGGTAACCACGTTACCATCCATGTCTTTCTTCTTCTTAAAGATCCACTTACAGCCTATAGGGATTATTCCCGGAGGCGGATCAACCAAATCCCAGACTTGGTTGTCTGACATGGAGTCCATCTCGGCTCGCATAGCTTCAAGCCATCTTGCTGATTCCGGTCCACTGACCACATCCGCATAAGTGAGGGGTTCATCATTAATGATGTAGACTCCGTCATAGCGCTCAGGCTGACGACGGATCCTTCCCGATCTACACGGTTCCCGTGACATCTGAGCCTCAGGTTGAAGATCAACCTGATCTATTTGCTCAGGCTCATCCAACTGAGCTTGACTACTTTGTCCCACTTTTGGAATTTCATCCAGCTTTATTTCTCTCCCACTTGCCTCTTGCAGAAGAAATTCCTTCTCAAGAAAAATAGCCGTTCGAGCAACAAATACTTTGTTCTCCTTGGGATCATAGAAATAATAACCCTTAGTTTCTTTAGGGTAATCGACAAATATACATTTATTTGATCTGCTCTCCAGTTTTCCAGAGGCGAGCTTTTTGACATAAGCCTCGCAACCCCAGATTTTAATAAATATCAAGCTCGGCTGTTTCCCATACAACAATTCATATGGTGTCTTTGAAACGGCCTTGGATGGCACTCGATTTAGCACTTTTGCAGCTGTTTCCAGTGCAAATCCCCAAAAGGAGTAAGGTAGAGTAGCCTAACTCATCATTGAACGAACCATATCTAATAAGGTTCTATTTCTCCTCTCGGACACACCATTCCATTGTGGTGTTCCTGGTGGAGTGAGCTGTGAGATAATCCCACACTCCTTTAGATAGTCAGTAAACTCACGACTCAAGTATTCCCCACCTCGATCTGAACGAAGTGCCTTGATATTTTGGCCTAACTGATTTTGTACTTCATTTTTGAATTCTTTGAACTTGTCAAAAGATTCACTCTTATGTCTCATTAGATAGACATAACCATACCTACTGAAATCATCAGTAAAAGTAATGAAGTATGAATAGCCACCTCTGGCATGTTTACTAAACGGCCCACACACATCACTGTGAATAAGGTCAAGTAAACCTGAAGCCCTTTCACCTTTATTAGTAAAAGGAGTCTTCGTCATTTTACCCATTAAACAAGCTTTGCATGTATCAAACTCCTCATAGGAGAATGATCCCAGCAGTCCATGATCATGCAACCGCTTAATGCGCTTCTTGTTAATGTGGCCTAAACGACTATGCCATAATAAGGTGCTATCATCAGCATACTTGGCTTTCTTGTTATCAATTTGTTGTACAGAACATTCCATGTCCAACATGTATAACCCATTGTTAATCGACCCAGTTGCATAAACAATATTATCATATGAAATACAACACTGTGAAGTTTTGCATTCAAAAGAAAAACCTTTCCTGATAAGAGCAGGAATAGAGATAATATTCTTAGTTATGCTTGGTACAAAATAACAATTGTCAAGTTCTAATACAAAACCAGATGGTAAAGAGATGTTATATTTCCCTACAGCAACAGCAGCAACCCGTGCCCCGTTTCCAACTCGTAGGTCCACCTCATGCTGTCCCACCTGTCTTCTTCTCTTGAGTTCCTGCACATTTGAACAAATGTGAACTCCACATGCAGTGTCCAACACCCATGAAATAGAAGAAGCTACCATGACTTCAGTCACGTAAATACCTGAGCCAGAAGTGAAAGGCTTGCTTCCCTTCTTCTCTCCTTGGAGCGCTCTACAGTCCTTCTTCCAGTGACCCAGCTGGCCACAATGGAAACATCTGTTGTCCTTTGACCGCTTCACCTGTTGTTTCAAAGCCTTGTTGTAGCTCTTGATAGGGGTTTTGCCCTTCTTCCCCTTCTTCTTATTCCTTGAAGGAATCATTAAGACAGAGGATGAAGGCTTTCCCTTCTCAAGTGTCTGCTCTGTAGTACAGAGCATGTTCAGTAACTCTGCCGGAGTGCAGTCGATTTTGTTCATATTAAAATTAATGATGAACGGATCGAAAGAAGCCGGGAGAGACTGCAAAATAATATCTACAACAAGTTCTTAATTGATGGTATGTCCCAGTTTCTCTAGAGCTTCTTTGTACCCAATCATCTTGAGTACGTGAGCTCCCACTGGACTCCCTTCAGTCAGTTTACTATGAAAGAAAAGTTTTGTCAAGTTATAGCGTTCAGTCCTTGCCTGTGCAGCATACAGCATTTTGAGATTTGCTATAATATCAATAGCAGACAAATCCTCATGTTGACACTGAAGCTCGGGCGTCATTGACGCAAGCATAAGGCAAGCGACATCAGTACTATCACTGACGTGCTTCTCATAAGCATCCCGAACCGCCCTTGCGGCGTTCGCAGCGGGTTGAGCCGGTATTGCCGACTCAAGGACATACTGCTTCCTCTCAGCTTTAAGTACAATCTTAAGCTGTCTGTACCAGTCTGAGAAGTTTGGCCCAGCAAACTTCTCCTTTTCCAATATGGATCGCAAATTGAGCCCTGTGGTGTTCGTTGCTGCAGGAATCTACAACATAGCAAGAACAACAAGGTCAGTATGCATGTTAGAATCAATCCAGGACTTAAGAATGATTCTTTTCTCACTATTTTATCTGACTGAAAAATCCAATAAAACAGCCCGAAAGAGTGAAACTCTTTTAGTGAGATGGGATCCAGATTTCATACTTGATCTCCGCGTCCCGCTCAGGCGAGATAAGATACACAGAGAGTTCAAGCACTAGTCACTGGTAGGCTATCCATGCCAATCGCCATCACGTGCGATTCTCTTTCATCTAGGCAATCCAGAAGACTGTGCCAACTGAGTTGGTACAACACAGTTTCTGATTCCTCAGATGGCTGCCTCCATATAGCTGTCATATGCTCAATATGTAGCCTATATGGTCAAGCTGACCTGACCTACTTCCTGTACCACCACGTGCTATGCTGAGCAACGAGAAGCGATAAATCCCTTCTCTGTAGCATGTAGGTGTAATCACACACCGTCTGAAGATAGCTGGGCGTGCCCACTGAGTGGGTACAACACGGCCCCAACGATAGTCAGAACAGTGAGGTTTCGCGTCAGAAGGCAATCGAGCTTGATATTAACGTTGGATTTTATCGGTCTTTTATCTTCTTACTATCATGCAAATTCTACAATGATAGCAGAAGAATAAAACATGCTTGTGCTAATATTACTTAAAATAGTAAATGAAAGCACCATTATCTTATGTGGTAAACGCCCATAAAAGCCTAAGTAAAACCCTAGTTTCACAAAAGTCTTCACTTGAGCTCTTTATGGGACTCTTGTACTTCATCTGGCCCAGCTCGGGCCCAAATGCCCTCCAGGCAGTATGCGCCTGCTCTAGAGTCGAACTCTAGACCTCCCACCTGGTGAAGCCACTGACTGCAAGCGCCTCTGCCATGTGTGCTCATGTGCTCATGTCTGATCAAATTACATTTTAATCTATCTAGACATGGTTTGACACGCAGGTCAATTATACATTTTCATAAAATAAAGTGTGATTCGTAGATCACAACAAAATTTATATTTAATTCCAGGCACGCAGGCCCCAGCACAGCACACAAAATAAGGGCAGCCCACATAAGATTAAATAAACATCCATTCAACATGTTAAACATGCAAACATGTGATCCAAATAGAAATAAAATTTTTGAAAAAACCCATGGCATCAATTTTATTTCCTTATGTACCCTACTACCTTACAACGGTCCATTAACAGGTATCCACTCGTTAGACCAAGTCAGACCCACTGCCCTTGCATGCACCCAGTCATGACCGACTTGCGTTGACCACATGGTCAACTATGCATGCCTTAAGGGCTGAACGTCCCACATGATTTCTGGCAAACGGGTGTGAACCCGTGCCTTAATCATGATCGTTCACTAGGCGCCTCAATCAGACATCGCTACACGCCCTTCTGCAGTCGACCTATAGCCACCTGTATAGCTTGCGCACAGGTGCTATCCGGCCGACCCATCTAGGCTGTCAGATGGTCTGATTAGGCTATTGGGTCCAGACTTGACTAACGACTTCAACCCTATTAACCCGTCTAAGTATTTGAAGCAGGCGCTTAGATAGATCTAGTGAGGGTCGCGCATGATGATGTTTTGATTGAAAACTTCTATGACAAGCGCAAGTAAAGATCACATGCATAAGCTTGAATGAAAAATACATGTAGATCTAACATTTGGTATGATCACATAGCATGTATTTTCTCATGATAACAAAAGCATGCGCATCTAGTAGATCTACCAAAAGCATAAAATAAACATGGATCACAAGATAGCAATCATATGTATCAAGCCAAAACCAGCCTCTGATACCAATTGAAAGTAACCCTAGGTCACATGCGCATCTAGAGTGTGCAGCGGCGAAAATGCTAGGTTTCAAAATCGCTTGACTTAAACATATGATCAACCTTGAAAAGATAGGTTAGAACATTACCATTGCCATGCTTTGAGTGGCGGCTTAGAAGATGAAAGAGGCGAGTGCCCCTTCTCCAAAGGTATCACACACAAGATGAGACAGGCCTCCTTCCTTGCGCTCCTTGTGCTAGCAAGTCACCAAGGTTTCTTTTGTCGTGTGAAGAGATGTCTCTTTCTTTGCTGGGCGAACTCCCTCTCTTGGCGTGAAGACAAACCAAAGACGAGAGCAAGAGAACAAGGGGCGAGCGGCGTTCTTACGTTCGAAAACGTGGGAGGTTTTTCCAAAAAGAAAAACGCCTTCCAAAAATAGTAAGCACTTAACTCCCCATGAAGCCATCGATTGAACCAACCGAAACTTGTCTCTTAATTGAACCATGCGTTCACTAAGTGAACCGGTTCAATTCCATTTGGTTCAAGGACCAAATCGAACCAGCTCTGGTTATGATCTCTTTGAACCTCATGGTTCAAGATCTAACCACACATCTCTTGACCCTCTTTATCTCTTCGATCAAGCATCAATTCTCCCGATCGAAGCTTACCGATCATATGCCCTAATCAATCAAACATGATCAGACTAGATCTCACTTCCAATCAGAGTTTAAATTGCTTTAAACTGAACTAGAACAATTCAGTCCACACGATCTGACATAAGTAAGCCATATCATCAAATTGTGCGACCCTAAGGGTTTCCTTCATTGTCGGTAACGATAACATATGTTATCACGATCAGAGAGGGGTATCTAGCAATACATCACTGTCTCCCGATATGAAGGAAAGAGTCTTCCAAGACTACTCCCAAACCATAGCACAAGTGTGAATCCAATTCACTCAGTATACATGTTCCATTTGCCACTGGATGTTCTCGTTGGACAAGCTTGTCAAGCCTGTAATTCCAACACGATGAGAATTGTTAGATCAGATGAACATAGTCATCTGGATATGGCCATACACTTTCTCAACCATCTCATTCGGAGGGGGCCCCAGTAGAACATCACACTCCAACTAGGAGAGGCAATCCTTTATCTATCACTAGTGTCCTAACATGACTCATGCCCACTATCCAAGATAATCCTTAACCATTATCTTTCAAATGATATTGAAGTACCTCAAGACAATGCCAATCATCACTTAGTAACACAAGTGATCTCAAGTCAGAGGGAATATACCACTTGCTTGCTTATAAGGACTTATTCACATTGTGACAAACAATTGAATATCCTAAGTAGGGTCAGTCCAGTACATCCAATGCACCTATGTGTCTAAATCTTATTCCATGCTCGTAGCATCCTATAAGACCAGAACACATATTAGTCTCAATCATATCAAGGCTGTCTCATGTTCACCAAGATATCTCGACTAAGGACAACTCTGAATGTCAGCAAAGCTGAACATCATTGAGACATTACTCAGAGGTATACATACCGCAGCAGATAATGTAACAATCTGAATAACAACAATTGCCTTTATAATCATATACTCAGTTTATTCATGATACTGATAATAACCCAAGGCCTCAAACATTAGCCTTAAGGGCATACCCTAACACACCCATGATCACGATTCATAGTCCGACTTCCATTCAGTTCTCTGTCGATTTCATGCCTTAGAAAATTTGAAAAAAGGCAAGAAAATACGTTTTGGAAAGCTAAGAGGAAGGCGAATCCAAAGAATATAAAAGCCATCTTTATTATTGCTTAATCAAGGAGCAATCGGTGCACGAAGTAGATAGGGCGAATAGGAGAGGTGACACAACATTTCGAGGGCGATTTTGAGAGATTAGAGCGTCAGATCTTCATGATTTTTGGGGATCTTGTTCAGTTCATCCTCTCCTCCCTCTCCAAAACTCTTGGTTGTAATTTCCTAATTTTTTTAGAGAGATCCATGCGAGCTTTCATGACTATTATAGCATAAAATCCTTTTCGGGACTTGGTTGAATCCCACTGATGAATTCTTTCATGCAATCTTAATTTGTTCTATTATTTTGAAGTTTATACGAGCATATTTTACCATGGCACTATTATTTCATTATATTGCTTTGGCTATGTAGTATTGCGTGGTAGTCGATGCGATCCTAACCGAGAGGAGGATCGTGTTAGCGGACTCCCTAGGTAAAACTTATGAATTTTTGAGACGAGAGTGTTTAGAATTCACTCGATGGAAACATAATCATCCATCGAACTTAGTGGATCTGTCTAAAATAACCAACCGCGAGAGTAGGAGGTAGTTCTAGATAGGTACCAGGGTGTATCGGCCGAGATGGGGCATCCTGTACTTTTGGGAGGATTCTTTATGCAATATTATGAACTCCTGTAATAGATAACTTTTAAAGAAGTTAGATTTACTAGTATGGTGGATACCGAAGTTCCGATCTCTCTCTTATAGATATCTTCCACATCGTTGTGATTGATTTCTCGTTCTCGCTTCTTGCTTGCAAAGTCCTGATCTCTCTATTGAGACTTAGATTTTCTGGTACTTAACCTTACTCTCTGTGGGTTCAACAATTTTTTATATTACTTCGACATTACCGTGCACTTGCGGGACATGTCAAGTTTTTGACGCCATTGCCGAATAGCAACGGTTGATATTAGTATATTTTTGAGTGTTGGTAGACTAAACTCTATTTATTTCTGCTGCTTAACTGATATTTGTTTTCATTTAATCTGTTACTTGTCTTAAGTTTTATAACTATGTTTAACATCTTTTTATGCAAAGAAACTTGAGGGCAAGTGAATTTTTTAAAATAGATCTTGAAATAGAAAGGACTTTAAGAAGAAGAGGGAAACTCAAACAACTTTAGGGAAAAGAGAATCAAACTCAAATGGAGCATATTCCGCTAAACTTGAACAATGATCAAGCACCCCAGGGTGTGGGCAACAACAATAATCGAGCACTAAGGGATTATACTGCTCCCTTAGTTCAAGGATTATAGTCTTGCATTGCTAGACCAACTGTAGAAGCCAACAATTTCTAAATCAAACCAGCCTTGCTCTCTATGGTTCAACAACATCAATTTGGTGGTTCTCCTCTTGAGGACCCCAATATGCTTCTTGCAATTTTTTTGGAATATTGTGACGCACTAAAAATTAACGGTGTTTCTAATGGTGCTATCAGGTTGAGATTATTCCCTTTTTCTCTAATGGATAGAGCAAGAGCATGGTTGCACACACTACCTCCAGCTTCCATAAGGACATGGGGTGAACTATCACAAGCCTTCCTCTCAAAGTACTTCCCTCATTTAAAGACAATACAACTGAGGAATCAGATAACAAGCTTCATATAGAAGGACGGGGAATCATTGTATGAGGCTTGAGGCAGATTCAAAGAGTTGCAGAGGATATGTCAACATCACGGCTCACAGTAGATGCTGCAGCTGAAGGTGCTCTAATGAACAGAGGAGTTGAAGACACCATGAACCTCTTGGAAGATATTGCAATAAATCACCATCAATGGTCTTCAGAACAATGTACACCTTCTAAGCATTCAGGTAAACTCGAACTTGATACTTTAACTACTCTTGCTGCGAAGGTGGATACTTTAACTAGGAAGATTGACTCTTGGTCTGTGAATTATGTGGATGCTAATTCTTTATCTTGTGAGATATGTGGAGTTGCAAGCCATGTAGGCACAGGATGCCAGTTGGGAGATGGTCAATTGATGCAAAGTCATCTTGAACATATTAATGCGGTTGGAAACATGAATCCCATGAATAACCCATATTCTAGCACCTACAATCCAGGATGGCGCAACCACCCAAGCTTCTCATACCGAATTACCCAACCCGTGTAAGTAGGACATGTGCCACCACAAGGTCAGTCTCCACAAGGAAATTTTAGACAGCCTCCACAGGGAAACTATAGACAGCCACCTAGGTTTCAAGCCAGAAACTATAATCCACCATAGAAGTCGAATATGGATTCTCAATTTGACTCTTTCATGACAAACTAGAGTAAACAAATTGAAGGATTAACTGAGATGATAAAACTGATGATGTCAAGAATGTATTCCTCGAAACTCACAATAAGATGCTAGAGAATCAGCTAGCCCAGTAGGCTAGCTCATCCACCAGGGTTGCAGGGGAAACTCTCATCACAACCTAAAGTTAACCTAAGGGAGCATTGCAATGCAATCTCCACTTGAAGTGGCAAACAACTTGAAGATCCCAAGATGCCAACTGATGACAGAAGAGAAGATACAATACCAGACATAAGAGACACAAACCAAGAGACAACACTGGTAACACATGAGCAAATTGAGGAAGGATGCCCTATGTGGGGCCGCTAGCTTACAAACCTTCAATCCCTTTCTGCAGAGATTTGTCAAACCCAAACTAGACAAACCATTCGGTAAGTTTTTGGAAGTTTTTAAGAAACTCTATATTAACATACCTTTTGTTGATGCCCTTTCACAGATTCCCACCTATGCCAAATTTCTAAAGGACATTTTATCGAACAAGAGGAAGATGGAAAAATAGGAAACCATTGCACTTACTATGGAGTGCAGTGTGATTATACAAAACAAATTCCCCTAGAAACTCATAGATCCATGCAACTTCTCTATACCCTACCAGATTGGGGAGATGACTTTCCAGCGAGCTTTATGCGATTTGGGAGCAAGTGTCAGCCTTATGCCTCTATCTTTATGTAAAAAGCTGGACATGGGAGATTTGAAGAGTACTAATATTTCTTTATAGCTGGCGGATAGATCAGTTTGTTGTCCCGTCGGTATCTTAGAGGACGTGCCTATAAAAGTTAAAGATTATTTTGTCCCTGTAGATTTTATTGTCTCAGAAATTGATGAGGATGATAGGCTTCCTATCATTTTGGGGAGACATTTTCTTGCTACAGCTGGTGCAGTCATCAATGTCAAAAATGGAAAATTGGATTTGAACATCGGTCACAATGTTGTACACTTTAGTTTATCTGACTCTTTGAAAAAACCTTCTCCTGCAGGTACATGTTGCAGTATGGACATCATTGAGAAAACTATGCAGCACATTGAGCCTTACAGGAGGAGAGAGATAGATCCGCTTTAGTTGAGTTTGATTAGTTTTGATGATCAAGATCTTGATGAGAAAGCCAAAAAGTACACCACACTTCTAGACTCAGACCCAACCATGGAGTATACATCTATGGAGCTAGGGGCGACACCTGAGGATAATCATGAAGAACAAGGACCAAAGAAACTTGAATTCAAAAGCCTACCCAGCACATTGAGATATGAATTTTTAGGTGAAAATTCTATATACCCAGTGATAGTTAGTGCTGAATTGAGCAAAGAGCAAACTGAATTCATTTTAGAAGAACTCCGTCTTCACAAGAAGGTAATCAGCTATTCACTTGACGATATTAAGGGAATTAACCCCTCGATCTGCATGCACAGGATATTACTTGAGCAAAATAGCAAGCCTTCAATGGAATTTCAACGTCGACTTAATCCGCATATGAAAGATGTTGTGATGAAGGATGTGCTCAAACTTTTGGATGCAGAAGTTATATACCCTATATCTGATAGCTCTTGGGTGAGCCCAGTATATGTTATTCCAAAGAAGGGAGGTATCATTGTAATTAAGAATGATTCTGATGAGTTGATACCTACACGCACGGTAACAGGATAGAGAATGTGTATTGACTATAGAAAATTGAACACCGCTACAAGAAAAGATCTTTTTTCTTTTACCATTTATTAATCAAATGTTAGATAGATTGGCATATAATTCTTACTTTTGTTTCTTGGATGATTTTTCAGGCTTTTTCCAAATTCCCATCCACCCTGACAATCAAGAGAAAATGACATTTATCTGTCCCTATGGTACTTATGCATACAAGAGGATGCCCTTTGGGCTTTGCAACGCACCGGCAAAATTTCAATGGGCAATGATGGTAATTTTTGCTGATTATAATGAAGATTTCATGGACATATTCATGGATGACTTTTCTGTGTATGGTTCTTCCTTTAATCATTGCTTATCTAACCTGTCTGAGGTTTTGCAGAGATGCAAAGAGGTGAACCTGGTGTTGAATTGAGAGAAGTGCCACTTCATGGTCAGGGAAGGCATAGTTCTTGGGCATTTAGTCTCTGAGCGTGGAATTGAGGTAGACAGAGCAAAGGTTGAAGTCATTGAAAATCTAAAGCCACCGACAATAGTGAAAGGAATTCGGAGCTTTCTGGGCCACGCTAGGTTTTATAGAAGATTTATCAAAGATTTTTCGAAAATAGCTCGCCCCTTATCAAATCTTCTTGCTAAAGACTCAATTTTTTGTTTTGATCAGGATTGCAGAGAAGCCTTTGAGAAACTCAAGGATGCTCTATTGTCTGTGCCAGTGATTCAACCTCCATACTAGTCAATACCTTTTGAACTTATGTGTGATGCAAGCGACCGGGCTATGGGGGTTGTCTTGGGGCAGAGAAAAGACAAGAAGCTACATGCCATATACTATGCTTGTAGAACACTTGATGAAGCCCAAATAAACTATACCACCACAGAGAAGGAGCTACTCGCAATAGTGTTTGCTTTTGATAAATTTTGTTCTTATTTAGTTAATTCGAAAGTAATTGTTTACACTGACTATGCAGCTATCAAATACCTGGTCAACAAGAAAGATGCAAAACCAAGACTTATCAGATGGATTTTCCTTTAACAGGAATTTGATGTAGAGATTAGAGATAAGAAGTGGAGTGAAAACATAGTGGCTAACCATCTCTCAAGGCTGGAACGAGATGCTGAGAAGAGCCCTGAAGAAGAATTGGCAATCAATGATACTTTCCCCTAAGAACATCTTTATGTACTCTTAGAACAACAAGTACCATGGTATGCAGATTATGTGAACTATATTGTTTCTAACATTCTTCCCCCTGATCTTACTTTTCAGAAAAAGAAGAAGTTCCTACATGATGTAAAATTTTACTACTGGGATGAACCTTATCTATACCGGTGATGTGCTGATGGATTATACAGACGGTGCATTCCTGAGGGAGAGATAACTGATGTATTGATGCATTGTCATTCTTCACCATACGGAGGACATGCGGGGGCGGCCAAAACAACATTTAAAGTTTTGCAGTTAGGTTTATGTTGACCTTCAATTTTTCATGATGCTCGCCGTTTTCTTTTAACTTGTGACAACTGCCAACAAACTGAAAATGTCTCAAAAAGGGATGAACTTCTGCTGACCAACATTCTAGAGGTGGAGATCTTTGATGTGTGGGGGATCGATTTCATGGGACCATTCCCATCTTCATGTGGTAAACGGTACATTATAGTTGTTGTAGACTACATGTCTAAGTGGGTTGAGGCTTCCGCAGAAGCAACTAATGACTCCAAGGTCATGATGTGGCTTTTGAAGAGAATGAACTTTCCCAGATTTGGAGTACCACGTATCTTGATAAGTGATGGAGGTTCTCACTTCATCGTTCAACGATTCGGAGCACTCTTGAAGAAGTATAGTGTAAAGCACAAGCTTGCCATGCCCTATCATCCTCAGACTAGTGGTCAGGTAGAGGTTTCTAATAGATAGATCAAATAGATCATTGAGAAAACTGTATTGAGATAATGGAAAAATTGGGCACTAAAACTACCTAATGCTCTATGGGCTTACAGAACCGCATTCAAGATGCCCCTAGGTATGTCTTATTTCCAAATCATTTATGGGAAATCCTGTAACTTACCTGTTGAGCTTGAGCACAGGGAATTTTGGGCTATCAAGCAAATCAATTATGACTTTAAGAGTGCCGGTGAGAAGAGGAAGCTCCAACTTGATGAACTCAATGAGATGCGCCTCTATGCATATGATAATGCCAAGATCTATAAAGCACGTACCAAACATTGGCATGATAAAAGCATTCTGAAGAAGGAGTTCCACGAAGGTGACAAAGTGTTGTTATTCAATTCCAGGCTGAGATTATTCCCAAGAAAGCTACGCACACGATGGTCTGGTCCCTTTGTGGTACAGCGAGTCCAACCATATGGAGCCATCACTATTTGGACAAAATGCACTGGGAGTTTTACTATTAATGGATGCAGGCTCAAGCATTACTTCGAGGATGAATGGATTGAAAAAGGAGTTGTTCTTACCCTTTCGGAACTCACGGACTTAGTGACTTAAAAACTTCTTCTGGTCAAGCTATTGACCTTAAACTAGCGCTCTTAGGCGGCAACCCAAAGTTTTGTTCACTTGTTTGATGTTGAGTTGATTTCTAGTTCTTTTTGGATGTATTATTTGATTGTTAAGTTTTATTTTATTTCTTTTAATGTGTTTTGATTAAGGATTTGTGCTCATTGTGATCTCCTTTGTGATGCAGGAACTATTGGGCGAACAGGGTATTTAAATTGGAATCTTTGAGTAGAACAGAAGGCTTCACGACCAGGTGAACCCCATGGGGTTTAGCTGTGAAGTCCACTGTGGGTAGCGGAAGATCGGTTTTTCACAGGGAAAATCGCAGCCGGTTGTCAATATCAATGTTCAGGCATGATCCATTATTCACCAGGGCGTCCAGTTTGTTATACTGAACTTAACGGCCTTGTGAACCCCATGGGGTTCACCTGTGAAGGCTACTGTATTCAGGTAGAGCTACTTTCTCACATAATACTTCACAGGATTTTGGACAAGATAGAATCTTCTAGAGGACTTCATGGCTGAGTGAATCACCCGTATTTCTGACTGGACCAAAATTCTCCAGAAGACTTCACTGACAAGTGAACCCGCCAGGGTTCACTGGTGCTTTTGTTTCTACCCAAATTTTCTGAAGCCTTCACAACTGGGTGAATACACTGGTGTTTTCCAGTGCTTCCAAATAAACCCTACCACATATTTATGGGAAGTCACGGGTCGTGTTTTGCCCTAAAGTTGCACCGCCACCTCCTCTACTCCCGTTCTTCCCTATTTGGGTGAACCATCGGCTTCTTCTCGCACCTTGGAGGCATCTTCCATTCCATCTTGGATTTCCTTCAAAGTTTGTGTCTCCACCTCTGGTATTCGCACGGATTTCTGCATCTCTCGCATTCCTGGTTTCTTTTCCACCGCTGCTTGCCTCTTTTGCCACTGATGGCTGCCGCTGTTTCTGATCTGCTTCTTCCTTTTCTACAACACCATCAAGGTACCCGCACACATATCACTTGTCTTCTATGGCACCTAAACGCAAAGTTATGGTTTCTCGGCGATTCTCCTCGCACCCTGTGTCTGACTCTTCTACGGACGACGAGGAGTATACGCCTACGCCACCATCACACTCTCCTCCACAACAACATCAAGGATATTAGATCACACCTTCTTCCTCCAGGTGACCACTTTCTTCTGATCATCAGCCGCAAGCTTCCGTTCCAATGCCGAATGAGTTCAGCATCATATTCCGTAATGTGGAGCAGCAAGACTGCTATAACCTGCTCATTCAATACAGGGTCGTCAATACACGTTATCTGGATTGAGGGACACTAGGTATACTCGGCTTGCTTGATGATGTAGAATTTATTTATGCAAATATTGGCTCGGTCCAATTCATGCAGATGTTCCACCCCACATACATCGGACTCACGCTTGAGTTCTTAAGCTCCATTGATGTTTGGGTGGATACAATACTTGATCAAGATCCTGGCCGCCTCACATTCTGATTGGGAAATATCGAGCACTCCCTGACTGTAGCCCAACTATGCTGTGTTTACGATTTCCTGACCCCTGTACACGTAGAATCCCCCAAGACTACAATGAGCATGGTTTTTGTGGGGGGGGGGGGGGGGGGGGGGATCATGAACGAACACAACTTTTCTGCTCGAGTGGCAAGGGCATCCAACATCCTCAATCCTACGATTCATTATGTCTATCGGGTTCTGGCCCACACTGTCTTCGGCCATGGCAAGAGTGACAGTATGATCTGTCAATCACAAGTATTTTACTTATGGGCTATGCTGCATTCATTTCAGGTCAATTCGGGCTACTATTTGGCAAAGTAATTCAGCCGGGTAGCGCACTCACGCAAGGGGGTAATCGTTATGGGTGGTCTGATCACCCCTCTGGTCGTTTCTCTAGGGGTCATCCCCTATGGTACCACAGAAGCTAGTGGTAACAATAGGCTCGATATTGGGTTATGTGTTGCCATGAAGCTTCTTATTCGCCGGGGTGACTCTTACTGCCTCACCTTCAATGGAAGTCAGTTTTCCCTCCCGTTGCCGAACATAGAGGAAGGAGAGGAGGATGATGCCGCCAAGGTGTTTCTTCACTTGCACCAAGAGGAGGAAGGGAAGAAGACTTGCGGCTATGGAAGAGATGGATGCGCCACTTGCTCTTGCTCTCGCCCCTATTTGGTGGTTCACGCCAATAAATTATCCTTCTGGGGCTCTCGCATGTATGCTAATATATAGATGCAAGAGGGGGCGGCAATACAAGAGGTGGAGGCGCAAATCTCATGAAGCATGCGGCTAGGGTTAGGGTTTGGAGCAATTAGGGTTAGGTTTTAAGCAAACTCTCCAAGAGATTTTCATAAACCCCTTCCTATCAACCATATGTGCCAAAGACCTTCCAAAGAAGTTCATCCAGCTATATTAGCCCCAAGACTTGCCATAGAGACAAGCATAACTTCCAAGGAACAAAGGGGAGGCGCTAATTGCTTCCTTATGAAGCAAATTGTGCCAACTCCTCCCCATTATGCCCATAGGCGCCAATTGCAGGAAATTTCTCCCCATTATACCCTTAAGCCCTATTCTCTTTTCATGAAAACTTGTTATTGGGCCTCATTGGTTAATGAGCTCGCCCAAACTTCATTGTATATGTTGATTAAGCCATTGGATCCAATCCAATGCAACCCTAACTCAAATGTGACCAACCATGGTCAATTTCGGGTCAATCTGCCAAAAATGAAGTTTGGCTCCAATAACTCTCTTCCATCTCATTAGGTCCATGCTACTGATAAAATCTCCCAAATAGATCCGAGCTATCCAATAACTCGATCATAAGGATTCCTAATCAATACGAGAACTCGAGTATCAAGGTGTGCGATCCTGTAGGTTCCTCTGACGTTGGCAGTGATGACGTAAGATCATCACAAGCAGTGAGTGGCACCTAACAGTGCATCGCTGCTACACAAGTCATCAGAATGGATATCAACATCAACATCCCCATCATCGCAACTAGGTACAAATGCATTACAGTCTCTTTGCTAAACTGATATCCGATTGAACAAGTGTGTCAAGGCTTGTTTTTACCCAATCTCATGGTTATGACTAAATTAGGTTCTCACCTGGGTATGGTCATACACTTTCAGTCATAGAACAACAATAGGGGGACCCCATGGATATCAAGCTGATGACACCAAAATTCATAGTATATTTTGTGTCATTTCATGTGTCTTTTTGTGTCATAATTATGCTCTTTTGCTTGTTTTTAAGCCTTATTTGTCAAATATTGCAGAATCTACACCATTTCTTGTTTTTGATCATTTTCAGGTTAAAAGTGCTATATTTTGATGGATTTTGGAAGATTTGAGCACACCAATGGATTTCGGACGTCGAAATGAAGCTACCCATCAATTTTCACTAAATTTGGAGCTAATTTACAAAAATACGGCACCACCGTAGTTTTGGGAGCAACTCTCACGGTACCATATTTCTCAGCAGACATTCTTTGGCGAAATACGGCACTATCGTATTTTCCAGAGAATCTTTCATAGTACTATATTTTTCACCGTTTTCGACCAGAAGATTTCTGCAAGAATACGGCACTGCCGTATATTCGTGCGACATTGTCACGATGCCGTATTTTGGAGGATTTTCGTGAGTTTTTCTGGTCTGATTCTTGCGCGGGTCATACCTTTTGATCTAGAAGTCCAAATTATGATTCGAAAGATGTTCCGGACTCCTCTTTAAAAGGAGAAGACGCACGAAGTGGAAGGGGGAATGTTTATCACGAATTGAGAGAGAAATTGACAGAATGGTGCTTAGGGTTTGGCTTCACGTCGAGAGGTGTGGAGGCCACCTCGGGCCATGATTTTTACACTGAAGCCTCACCTAGAGGAGTGGAGGACGCACCAGAAGTTTCAGAGCGTTTGGAGTCTGATCGGAGGAGAAATCAACAAAACAGCGGTGATAGTGCTGTTCAAAGGCAATTACGGTGCTGTTATTTCGATTACAGCACCGTGTTTTGTAACTTCTACCCTTCTCCTTTGATTTTTGATATTTTGAAACTATGGTTGATTGTAATCTTTCCTTCATGCTAGCTTAGATCTTTTTATGGGACATGGCGTGTAATCGCCTTGGTTTGTTAATGACTAGAGAACATCATTTTTGTCAAGTTTAACTTTAGTATGATAATTTTACTTATGTGATGACTTGTCTTTAATTCTCTTTAGTTTTATAAATATCAGCATGTTTTAGAGTTTTTCGAAATAGACCGAGAGGTTGATCGTTTGAAATTCGGAACCCTAAAAATCATTGAGTTTGGAACTTATCGTAAGAGATTAGGTTTGTTCTTTGAATTCTGATTTTTAGTGATTTTATTGTCATGTTGAATTTCTAATACTTTGGATTGAGTTAATGTGTAGACTTGATTTGATCTTGCACGAGAGTGAGGATCGAGTCATCGGAAAACCATAAGTAAAACCTGTGTTGAGTTTCAGGATGCACGAGAGTGATCCTTGAGATTCCACTTGAGATGATTGACTTAGAATTTGGTTGCATGAGAGTGATCCTTGAGTTCTTTGTTCAATGATTCACTTATCTTTAGCATTGAGAATAGATCTTGAACGAGAGTGAGGATCAGTTATCTGCATGATTGTCTGCACAAGAGTGAGACAATACCTTTATGAAGTGAATTAGGTCTTTATCATAACAGAATTAAATTGACAACCTTTATTTCCTTCTAGTCATTAGAATTAAGGTGGATGAAACCCTAGTCCCATGTTTATCTCTCTGATCACCTTTTAGCATACTTTTCTGCATCTTTTTCTTGCATCATATTCGATTTGTTTAGCTAGTAAGAATACAATTATTTGGTACTTAACAATAAGGTCTCTGTGGTTCGATATTTTTATTACTTTGAAGTATCCGTGCACTTGCAGACACAACACAAGCTTCCCTTAGGAAGGGGAAAATCCTCTGTCTGTGCATTGACCTTCTCATATATGGGTCGTGACATACTCAATGACAACCGTTATGACCTCCCAACTTATAGTGAGGTGTTAGGTTGTATCAAAGCATGTCCCTAACCATATTGAAGAGTCAATGACCTCAAGTCAAGGGATCAATGCATCTCCTGTCACTTGTGAGGATAACTCATGACACCAAGTCATTGCCTCACAATGGGTCGGCTGAGTATATCTACCACTGATATACCCATATGCCTGCATTAGCACCTCATGTCTAACCAACACATATACCAGTCTCACAAGTACCAAAGTTGTCCCATATCCACTAAGGTACATTGACTGGGAATAAGAGTTTGAGCATTGATCCAATATGTCTCCAGGGACATTATCATATAAGAAGATAATCACAGATGTAAACTAAACATGATAACGACAATGCCAGAATGATATGTAAGAAATATCAATGTCAAGTAGTATAAAGATAGGCCAAAACTAGGTCTTATGGCATAAACACCAACAATCTCCCACATGAGTCTACTAGATTGTTCTCTGTGTCAACTCTGCTAATCTTGACATCACCTCGGTCAATGATCTCTCTGATCAAGTGAAATCTCCTGAGTATGTGTTTGGACCTTTGATGAGACTGTGGTTCCTTTGCCTACACAATCCCCCCATTGATGTCACAATAAAGCTCAATGGAATCCACAACAGATGGAAACACCTAAAGATCAGAAATGAACTTCCTTATTCAAATGGTTTCTTTGGCTACCTTAGAAGTAGCGACATACTAAGCCTCGGTTGTGGAATCAGCTATGGTGGATTGCTTGAAGCCTTTCCAGCAAACAGCGCCTCCATTCATCTTGAAAAGATAGCCTGCCTGCGATTTGAAGTCATCAGGGTCAGATTGGAATGACACATTAGTGTAAGCCTGAACATTGAGCTCTTCCTGTCCCCCATAGACCAAGAACAAATCCTTGGTTCTTCTTAGATACTTTAGGATGTTCTTTATAGCCACCCAGTGCTGTAGACCTGGATTGGATTGGTATTGGCTGGTTATGCTCACAGCATAAGCCACATCTGATCTAGTACATAACATTGAATACATGATCGATCCTATTGCCGAAGCATAGGGCACTCGACTCATGTCATCTCTCTCAGCCTGTGTGGTGGGACACTGGCTCTTTGAGAGAGTAGGGCCATGTCTCACTAGAAGGTACCCTTTCTTCGATTGCACCAAGTTGAACCACTCTAGGACCTTATCATTGTAAGTACTTCCAACAAAGTTCATTTTCTCCTCTCAGACATACCATTCCATTGAGATGTTCCAGGAGAAGTGAGTTGGGATAGAATCCCATACTCTATAAGATAGTCAAAGAACTCACCGCTTAGGCACTCTCCACCACGATCTGATCGAAGAGTATTAATAGATCTACCAAGCTGGTTCTCTACTTCATGTTTGAACTCCTTAAATTTCTCAAAGGATTCGGACTTATGTCTCATCAAATAAACATAACCATATCTACCGAAGTCATCAGTAAATGTGATGAAGTAGTTGTACCCTTCTCTGGCTTGTTTACTGAATGGCCCACACACATCATTGTGTATGAGATACAATAAACCTCCTGCCCTCTCACATATTTTAGTGAAAGGCGCTTTTGTCATCCTCCCCTAATAAACAAGACTCACAAGTATCAAACTCCTCCAAGGAGGTTGAATCTAACAATCTATTTGCATGGAGTTGTTGAATGCGATTCTTGTTTATATGGGCTAATCGACAATGCCAAAGGTATGCACCAACTAAACCACTCAGTTTGATTCTTTTATGATTTATGTTACAAATAGAGTTATTCATGTCCAAGACATATAATCTATTGTTTAAAGTACCCTTCCCACAAAACACATTTGCAAATGAAAAAGAACAAGAGTCCTCTTTTATTTCAAATTTAAATCCCTTCCTTGCTAAACAAGGAATGAATACAATATTTTTGGTAAGAGAAGGTACATAATAGCAATAATCTAACTCTAATTGAAGTCCAGAAGGCAAGGAGAGCCTCAAAAGTCCTACAACAACAGCAACAACCTATGCCCTATTACCAACTCATAGGTCAATTTCTCCAAGCCGCACCGATCTACTTTTCTTGAGCCCTTGCATATTTATACAAATATGAGCTCCACATGCAGTGTCCAATACCCATGCCATAGAAGTAGAAAGGTTGACTTCGGTAACATAAATACTTGAGCTAGAAGACGAAGCCTTGCTTCTCTTCTCCTTGTTCTGAAGTTGTATGTAGTCCTCTTTCAAGTGGCCTTGCTTGCCACAATGTAAGCACCTATCTTTCCTTGTCCTTTTCACATTTATTTTCAATGCTTTGGTTAAGCCCTTGGCCTTACCTTTGCATTGAAGGACTACTTTAGAGGTGTCATAACTTTTTGTTCTAGCCTGTCCCTCGAAGTGCTGCTTTAGATTATTAATAATCTTATAAGCATTCTACTCTTCATGTTGCTTTTGCAACTTAGGCGACATGCTGGCTAGCATCAGACAAGTTACCTCGGAAGCATTCTTTTGATGATAAGCAATCCTCTCAGCCGCTAAGGCTAAGTGTGAAAGAGGTTCAGGAATAGGCTACTCAAGGACATACAGCTTCCTCTCGAGCTTGAGTACTATCCTCAAGTTGAGATACCAGTCCAGTATGTTGGTCCAACCAACTTATCCTTTTCCAGGATAGTTCACAGTGACCATTTGCTATTGTTCGTAGCCATTGATCTACAACAACCAAGAAAGTAGACTAGTACTACTTCGAATCATTTTAATCTGGACTTGTATTAAATGATCATAGCTCCCACTATTTTAATCGAATTGACAACCCACAAAGTCAATCGAAAAATCTGAGAATTCCTAGTGAGATGGGATCCTTATTTCACATGAGGCTTCGCGTCCCACGAGGGTGGGATGAGATGCACAAAGTGACTCATGCTTCTTAAGGTGGGCATGCTGGCCAATTGCACTTGGCAATTCCCCTTATTGAGACAGTCTAGGCATTTAATGTCCAGCGAGGGCTGAATATAGCATCAAATCCTAGCCTCTCAATGTTGCCTCTAGAGTTCCATTGTGTGGCCACCACATATGGAAAACTAGTCAAGTCTATCTTGACCGTTATGCCCAAGGCTAACGAGTTTCCTTTCGAAGGCAGACCCAGTTTAAAACTGGACTAGGAAAACCATTGCCACCACACACCTTCCAAAGATAAGTGGGTGTGTCCCACGTGGGTGAAAAATAGTGCACAACACTACTGATCGATAGCTTGACGAGGGCTACGCATCAGAAGGCTATTTTAGACTTGATATTATTTTGAGGGTTTTTGAGGTCTCATCCTCTTAATTTTATCTTTTTGTCTAACATTACAACCACGTAATCCTATTATGATAACAAAACGATAAAATACATCCAGGCATGCTTTAACAGATATGGAAAGCAATAAATAAGCGATGTGGTCATAGCCTAATCAACACATTGAACTATCACATGTCAAAGGATGTTCAATGCTTGACCTAGGTGACAACTGTCACACCCCTAGATGGTAATCAATTATTCAAAATTGATATCATATAAAAAAAATTTGGCATGATGTATCCAGGATCAATTAGTGGTAACCTGTTCAACCATCATTTATATAGGAGGTAACAACAACTCATACAACTTAAATCACAATTCAAATTTCAAATTCCATTATAGTAAGCACAATACTTAGAGATCAAGAAACCATACATCTTAGATCATAAAAGCCATGCATCATTTATCCAAAACCATAATTTCATTCCATACATGTCATTCCATTACAAGCACTAAGCACAATATCATATATGAGTCTTTAAAACACAAAGTATCTTTGTGCTATACAAGTCATGGATCTTCTCATACTCAACATACAAACACTTCAACTACATGGATCACACAGGTGTACAAGTGCAAAACACAAAACGATAACTCATGTGTTTCAGTGAAACCTTCTACATAGCTCGTAGCCCAAGTTAACCTGTCAAGAGGTTAGAAATGCAAGAATTGAGCAAGAATGCTCAGCAAGTAATTAAGATGCCGAATAAAGTAAGTGCAAGGTTTCCACAACGCTCCAAATGGAAGTATAATGATATGGTAAGCAATAGTGATAATGGCATGGTATGCATTAGTCCCATAGATGCACATCATGAAGTAGCAACCCAAAGAAACATAGTTACATGGTAAACATAAACAAAAGTAACAAGAATTACATGGTAAGGTAAGCAAAAGATTTCAAAGCAGAATAATCCCAAAAGATAAATGACATACATAGCATAGCGTAGTGGTCACATGAATCAATCCAAAGAAACATAGAGGTACATGGCACATAGCATAGTGGGAAATCACATATAACACAATCTTCCACGTCGAGAAGCATATTTCACCCCCGTCAGGGTGAAACCCAAACATAGGCCAGCTGGAGCGATCATGGCTCCTCAAATCAGAGATAGTGGGATTCAAGAGGTGGCTCCCATGGATTCAAGAGGTGCCCCCCATTAATTCTAATGTGGCACTTTGTTCCACAACTATCAATCTCTTCCCATTTCTAGGCTCATAGTCATATCAGAGATAGTGGGATTCAAGAGGTGGCTCCCATGGATTCAAGAGGTGGCCCCCATTATTTCTAATGTGGCACTTTGTTCCACAACTATCAATCTCTTCCCATTTCTGGGCTCATAATAGCTTTCCCACTAGCATGCACATACATAAACCAAAGAAGGCATACCAAAAGGGTTTATAGTATCAAACCCTCAAAGATGTGACCCATAAGTTCAGACTTCATACCAGGGCTGACATGCTCAATTCCACATGGAAGATACATATAGAGCAGTATAGGTCACCTACCAAACCATTTAGGCAAAGTATACATAGATATGGACATGACACCCAAAATCAGAAATCTGAAGCTTGTTTACCATATGAACTTTCCATTCTTCATAAAATAGAATTTGGTGTGATATCTATGCCAAAACAAAGGTTTTTGAGTCTACTTTACAGAGCAACAAATGTGACTCAAATTGGAGCTCAATACAAAAAGTTATGAGCTATGGAGTAATAAGGGGTCAAAAATCTGGACAACTAGATTTCAGAATTTCTAGAGTCAGGTAGAAATTCCATTATAAATTCATTTATGATCCAAATCATCCAAATAAAGACTCCAATTGTAACGTATGAAGAGTACTTGATATACACATAAGAAATTGGTGTCGTTTTTATCACATAATTTAGACATATAGGACTCACTAAAGAAAGGTCCAATTAGTAAAAACAGGATTATTGGGTCAGAATGAACTGACATTACACCATCGGTAATATGTGGTAACATATGCAATAACTAACGCCAAAGCAAGCTAATTGAGTATTCTTTACAAGGAATCTGATTTCAGGTGATTTGGATCAGTGAGTCAAAAGTTATACTAATTTGAATGAAGAAAGGTCGGATTGACTGCACATAAGGATGCATCGTCATTAAACATAGAATTGATTCCTCTTCCAAAGGCCAACTTTACCAAAATTAATAGAAATTAGAACCAATTTGAAGTCATTCTTGAAGAGCAAGATCATATCACATAAATGGAAGTCAAAGCCAAGCAAGTACAAAGGAAGAATAAGAACTTGCCTTATATGCCCAAACTTCACTTTCTCTTTAAATTCTCCCCTTTTCTTCCTCTTCCCTTGCATAGGTTTTCTTTCTCCCAAGGCTAGAACGAAGCAAAAGGAAGAAAATGGAAAATTTTCCATCTTTATCTCCTCATGCATGAGGAGATGAGGTGGAGGCGTATGGCAAAGTCAAGGTTAATGAGGTGGCAAGGTGATTTCCTTTATGCCCTCATAGTTTCCTTTATTTTCCTTTATACCCTTTTGTTCTATTTTCATATTCTCCTACCATCACAAGTAGAATTCTCTTAATTCTTACTCTTCACTTAATTTCTTAAAGCTCTTCCATGATAATTATCACTTAGTAAAACACTCAATAATTTGGAACATACAATAACAAGAAAATCATCGGGTATTATAACAAGCCCCAACAAGACCCTAGCCGCCACTAAGCTTTGTCTTCAAGTGCGGTTCCAAGGTCCTTCACACCAAGGCATAGCACACAAACCCTAGAAGCTCATGCAAGATGTGCCCTAGAAGGTTCGGCCAAGACCTTGGTGGCTCCTCCATGCATGATACGCCATCATGTTTGTGCCAAGAGGGATAGCTCACAAACCCTAGGGTTGGCCAAGCCCTTACTTGCGCCACCAAGCAAGATGCGCCATCATGGTTGATGCGCCAAGATGCAAGCTCCATGAGGGATGCGCCCCTAACCTTCTCTGTGTGTTTACAAAATAAAAAGAAAAAGCGGCACGTAGGCCTCACACACAATACATCACAGGCATACAACGGGCTTGACTATGACCACAACACGATGCACAATCAAGATATCTATCTCATGCTTTTCTATATGCTCATGAAAACATAAAACTTTAGTTTTTGTTTCTTAGAAAACATATCTTTCAACCACAACGTCTCTTCACAAATCTAGGATTTTTCGTTTCTCTCAAGTGTCTACAAGTGACGCATGCATGCTCCAAGCACGCTTGCCGCCTACCCTTGTAATCCTTAACCTGCCAAGATTAGGACAATCACCATGCCCCATAATCGTGACAAGTCCCACATAGTAGGTCTATCCTACATGCGTGGGGAGAAATTAATTCTCTCACATATGGCTCTATCCCACCATGTGAAGAAAGCGAAAAAGTAAAGAAATCAAATAGATGTTAGGAATGAAAAACTTATAGTTTTTCCTACTTAGAAAAACCCATGTGCATATGCAAATTTTTCAAAAATTTCAGATGGCATGTGAGCAAACAATCAAAGCATAAAACACCGTTTGAGTCTCGCAAATTGCTCTGATACCAATGTTGGGAAACTCTAGGAATTTTCAATTTTTACAGACATGCATAGTGGTAGCAATCCCCAAAATAGGCCAGTTTTAAAAATCCAGAAGATCATGTCATGCGAAGGAATCGACACGGTGAGTAAAAGATGATACCTTAGTGCAATGCAAGGAGATGCGATGTAGACGCCCAAGTGTTCGCCCTCTGCAGTCTCGCACATAGCCGATGCTCGAGTTCTCTTCTTCCACGCCCGGTGCTAGACTCGGGAAGAAGATCCATGCCTTTGGGTGTTTTCATCAGGAACTTGTGCCACCCACAAGGAGAATGTGCCAAGAGGAGGAGGAAGAGAGAAATCGCCAAGAAGAGGGCTCTTAAATGAAGTCACCAATCCTTCCTCTCAATCCTCTCAACCCATATATAGAAATCATGGTGACTCTTAACATTCTGAATTAAATTTAGAATTAATCACAGAATTAAAATCAGAATTAAATATAGAATTAAACTCTGAATTAAAGTCTCATAATGGCCCTTAATTAAAGTCCCATTATGGCCCCTTAATGGCGTGACTCTTCAAATTCAAAATTAAATTTAGAATTAATTACAAAATTAAGTACATAATTTTTCCCATAATTAAATATAGAATTTAATTCCCATGAAATCCATTGGGCCTAGACAACTTATTCTCATGGCCCACTAGGCCTTACGGCCCATTGGGCCCCATGACCAACTAGGCGTCATGGCCCATTGGGCCACATGCCCCACTTGGGCCTCATGGTCCATTTGGCCTTGCTAGACTTCATTAAGCTTACTGATTAAGCCATCGAACTCAATCCGATGCAACCCTTAGTTAAATACAGCTAACTATGGTTAACTCGAGGTCAACATGCCAAAAATGAAGATTAGCTCCAATATGTTCGTGTCATCTCATCAGGCACAATGACACTGATGAATTCTCCCAAATAGATATGAGTTATCCAATAACTCGATCATAAGGCTACTCGATCAATACGAGAACACGAGTATCAAGTTGTGCGACCCTATAGGTTCTTCTAACGTTGGTAGTGATGAATTTAGTCATCACAAGCAGTTAGTGGCACCTAGCAGTGTTGGTGTATATGCCCTAAAGACCAATGTATGGACATGGTCAGGCATTGTTTGAATGTACTTTGATAGAACTATTACTTTTATATAGGCATGGTCGTTATTATGCAGACTTCTCTACCTGCGTTGATGTATTGAGTTGCATAAATAATGTCCCAGGAGTTTGGATTGGATCCATTCTCATAAGCTATCCCCAGACAAGGTACCTTAGCAGATATGGGACAGCTTTGGTACATGTGAGACTGGTGTATGGGCTGGTTAGGTGCGGGGCACAGTAACGCAGACATACAGGTGCATTGGATGCACTGGAGTGATCCACCATGAGGATTGACTTGTCTAGTCAACAAGTCAATCTCACATGCAAGAGGTTTTGCATTGATCCTTAGACTTGAGGTATTCATGTCTAGATTTGATGATGGGTATGCTTTAATACAGTCTTACGTCTCTCCGTAACTGGGAGACCAAAACGACTGTCATTGGGCATGTCATAAGTCACGTAGAGACATGGATGACCAATAGTAGGATTTGCCCCTTCCTTCCGAGGAAGCATGATATCCACCTTGGGGCGCCCCACCTTATTGGTGCATGACAGGAAAGTGTGGCCACACTTGTTGAGTCATGACCAATGCATTGGATAATAAACTTGAGACTAATCCAATGGCAGGATATCAGCATAGGCAAAGGGATCTATAATGCAATGGGAATCCTCGTTGCTTGTTAGGAGTTGTTGCCATAATAACTTAAGTCCTATGACATGGGTAGTAGTGATGTGTTGCTAGATACCCCTCACTACTTATGATGTTTACATCATTGCCATCGTCATATGGATCCTACGGGGTCACACGCAATAGACTCTTGACGTTGCTTTAATCAGAAGCCTTAGGATCAAGTTATTGGATAACTTGGATCCATTTGGAAGATTTCATCAGCGCCAATGGGCCTGATGAGTTGGAAGAAAGTTATTGGAGCCAAACTTCATTTTTGGCAGGTTGACCCAAAATTGACCTAGATTGGTCACATTTGGATTAGGGTTGCATTGGATTGGATCCAATGGCTTAATCAACTCATGCCATGAAGTTTGGGCTAGCTCATTATCCAATGAGGCCCAATAATTAGTTATCATGAAGAAGTATAAGCAAATAAGGGTATAATGGGGAAGAATTATACCCCATTGGCGCCAAGGGCATAATGGGGTGAAGTGGGCGCATGTTGCTTCATAAGGATGTTGGGGTATGCCCTTAAGGCTAATGTTTGAGGCCTTGAGATTGTATTAGTATCATGTAATAAACTCTTAAGTTTATAAAGGCATGGTTATTATTCAGGTTGTTACCTTGTCTGCTGTAATAAGTGTACTTCTGAATAATGTCTCAAAGCTGTTCAGCTAGGCTGACAGGCTATATGTCCTTAGTCGAGATATCTTGGTGAACATGAGACAGCCTTGATATGATTGAGACTAATATGAGTGCTAATCTTATAGGATGCTTCGAGCATGGAATAAGATGTAGACTCATGGGTACATTGGATGTACTGGACAGACCCTACTGGGATATTCCATTGCTTGTCACAATGTGAATAATCCTTGTAAGCAGCAAGTGGCACATGTCCTTTGACTTGAGATCACTTGTGTTTCTAAATGATGATTGTCATTGTCTTGAGGTAGTTCAATATCATTTGAAACATAATGATTATAGACTATCTTGGATGGTGAGCTTGAATCAGGTTAGGACACTAGTGATAGACATAGGATTGCCGTCTCCTTGTTTAAGGAGTGTGATGTTCTAAAGGGCCCCCTTATGAGATGATTGAGATAGTGTATGGCCATACCCAGATGACTATGTGCATCTGATCTAATCATGCTCATCGTATTGGAGTTACAGGCTTGACATGCTTGTCCAATAAGAACATCCAGTGGTAAAGGACATATGTATGCCTTGTGAATTGAGTCACACTTGTGCTATGGTTTGGGAGTAGTCTTGGAAGACTCTTTCCTTTATATCGGGAGACAGTGATGTGTTGCTAGATACCCCTCACTGATCGTGATAACGTAAGTTATCGTTACCGACATTTAGAGGAAACCCTCAGGGTCGCACAATTTGGTGAGATGGCTTACTTAAGTCAGATCGTATGGACTGGATTCTTTGAGTTCAGATTAAAGGGATTTAATCTCTGATTGTAAGTGAGATCTGGTCTGATCATGTTTGATTGATTAGGGCTTGAGATCGGTAAGCTTCGATCGAGAGAGGTGATGCTAGATCGGAGAGATCAGGGGCATCAGGAGATGAACGGTTGGATCATAAGCCTTGGGGTTCGATTTGGTCTAGACCAAGTGGCTTGAGCTATTTCGGTTTGGTTTGATGAACCAAAGCCGATTTGACATTTTGGATTGAACCGGTTCACAAATATGAACGCTTGGTTCAATGCCAAAATGCGTTTTGGGTTGGCTTGAACGCATGGCTTGATTGACTTCCATTTATGGAAAGTCATCAAGGGCCGGTTTTGCTTCAATGCCAAAACGCTTATGTGTTGAGCTCCTCACTTCAACGCCTTGATTCTTTTCGAGGTGTGGTTGACGAAGGTGTGGAGTAGACATCCAAGAGAAGCTCTCGGCCGAACGGATTCATCTCATCAAACCCTTTCCATTCGACAAGAGAAGGCTTGGGTGTCTTGCTAGCACAAGAGATCTCAAGGAAGTGAGCATCTTCATCTTGTGTGTGGACTTGTGGAGGAGACCCAGTTTGATCTCTTCTTCCAAGCCGAATTCCAAGCTTATGGCGTTGGTATGATTTCTCATAACTTAAGTTGATCATATAGTTTCATATGCGATTTTGAAACCCTATTTTCCGCCATGCATGCTAGATGCGCATGATTAGGGTTTCCCCCCCCCCTTTTATGTTAGGGGTTCCTTCAATTGGTATCAGAGCTAGGCTCTTGATATGATCTATATGATTGCTTTGAAGTGTTTGTGATCCATACATATTGCGCTTACTTGATGCATGCTTTGTTTACATGAAGTTTGCGCTTGTATCATGCTAACATGTAGTTTGCGCTTGTATCATGGCTTTGATGGAGTATGCGCTCCCCCTAGAAGGGGACCCCCTAAAGTTTGCGCTCCCCCTTGAAGGGGACCCCCTTAGATCTAAGGGTTATCAACATGCTAGAAGATATATCTTATGGATGTTCTAGATGTTTGCGCATGTCAAAATGTTTTCTAAAACTTACATCTTGCGCGCATGATTAGATCTAAGGTGCCACTACATTAAATCCTTAGATGGGTTGATGGGGTTGAAAGCATCTTCTAGGTTAGATCCAACTAGTCTGATCAGACCATCTGACAGCCTAGATGGGTTGACCAGATAGCACCTGTGCGCAAGCACGAGGTGGCTATAGGTCGACTGCATCCAAGGCGTGTAGCGAGGTCTGGTTGAGACAACTACTGAACACACATGAGTTAGGCCCGGGGTCACACCCGCTTGCCAAAACTCATGAGGGTGGTTCAGCCCTTGGCGCATGCATGGTTGACCATCAGGTCAACTCGGGTCAGTTAGGACTCGGTGCATGCAGGGGCAAAGGATCTAACTAGATGGATGAGTGGATCCCTATCAATGGACCATTGTAAGGTTGTAGGGCACATAAGGAAATTAAAATTGATGCCATGGGGTTTTTCAAAAATTTAATTTCTTGATTGGATCACATGATGACTTGATGCCATGATGCTTGTCTATTTAGTCTTATGTGGGTTGCCCTATTGTGTGCTGTGCTGGGGCCTGCGTGCCTGGTAAATTATAAGTTAATTTTATTGTGATCTGCGAATCACTTTTTCATTAATTTATTGTATAATTGACCTGCGAGTCAACCTTGTCTAGATAGATCAAATGTACTTTGATTAGACAAGAGTACAAATGCACACATCCCAAAGGAGCATTCAGCTGGTGGCGCACCTGAGGTGCTCTTGGCGCTAGGGCCCTAGGTTGGACCAGATGAGATGCCAAGGAGCTCAAGTGAAGACTTAAGTAAAATTAAGGTCTTACTAGGGTTCATGGGCTTTTACCACATAAGATCATGCTTTCTACTTATTGCTAATAATTAGAATTGCATGTTTAAGTTTATCTTCTACTATAGCCATAGGATATGCCTGATAGTAAGAAGATAAAAGACCGTTAAAATCCAACGCTAACATATCAAGCTCGATAAGCCTTCTGACGCGAAACCTCACCTTTCTGATTATCGTTGGAGCCGTGTTGAACCCACTCAGTGGGCACGTCCATCTATCTTCAGACGGTGCTGGATTTCACCTGCGTGTTACAGAGTAGGGATTTATCACTGCTCGTTGCTCAGCATAACACGTGGTGGTCCAGGGAGTAGGTCGGGTCAGCTTGACCATGTAGGCTACATATGTGGCGCATATGGTAGCGCATGGAGGCAGCCATCTCTGGGATCAGAGACTGTGTTGTACCAACTCAGTTGGCACAGTCTGCTGGATTGCCAAGATGAAGGGGAATCGCACGGGTTGGCGATTGGCTGGGACAGCCTACCAGAAATTAGTGCTTGTCATCTCTGTGCATCTTATCTCGCCTGAGCGGGACGCGGAGACCAAGTATGAAATTTGGATCCCATCTCACTAAAAGAGTGATACTCTTTCGGACTGTTTACTGGATTTTTCAGTTAGACAAAATAGTGAGAAAAGAATCTTTCTTAAGTCCTGGATTGATTCTAAACATTGATACTGACCTTGCTGTTCTTGCTTGTTGTAGATTCCTGCAGCAACGAACACCATGAGCTTCAATGTGCGATCCCTACTGGAAAGGGAGAAGTTTGCTGGGCCGAACTTCTCTGACTGGTTTGGACACCTTAAGATCGTTCTTAAGGCAGAGAGGAAACTGTATGTCCTCGAGACGGCGATACCGCCGCAGCCCGCTCCGAACGCCGCAAGGGCGGTTCGGGATGCCTATGAAAAGCACGTCAATGATAGCATTGATGTCGCTTGCCTGATGCTAGCGTCTATGACGCCACCGCTGCAGCGTCAGCATGAGGATATGTCGGCTATAGAAATTATAGCGAACCTCAAGATGTTGTATGCTGCACAGGCGAGGACAGAACGCTATAATCTGACGAAGCTCTTCTTTCAGAGCAAACTGGCTGAGGGGAGCCCAGTGGGAGCTCACGTGCTCAAGATGATTGGGCACAAGGAGGCTCTGGAGAAACTGGGGCATACCATCAACCAGGAGCTTGCTGTAGATATTATTCTGCAGTCTCTTCCGCCTTCTTTCGATGCGTTCATCATTAACTTTAATATGAACAAAATCGATTGTACGCCGGCAGAGCTGCTGAATATGCTCTTGACTACTGAGGAAACTCTGAAGGGTAAGCCTTCAACCTCTGTCTTGTTGGTTCCTTCAAGGAACAAGAAGAAGGGGAAGAAGGGCAAGGCCCCTGTCAAGAATTACAGCAAGGCCCTGAAACAGAAGGTGAAGCGGTCGAAGGATAACAGGTGTTTCCACTGTGGCCAGCTGGGTCACTGGAAAAAGGACTGTAAAGCGCTCCAAGGAGATAAGAGGGGAAGCATTGCTTCTGGCTCAGGTATATACGTGACGGAAGTCATGGTTTCATCTTCTTCTATATCATGGGTGTTGGACACTGCATGTGGAGTTCACATTTGTTCAAATGTGCAGGAACTCAAGAGAAGAAGGCAGGTGGGACAGCATGAGGTAGACCTACGCGTTGGAAACGGGGCACGGGTTGCTGCTGTTGCTGTAGGAGACTATTTCATCACTTTACCATCTGGCATTGTATTAGAATTGAACAATTGTTATTTTGTACCCAGTATTACCAAGAATATTATCTCTATTCCTGCTCTTGTCAGGAAAGGATTTGCCTTTGAATGCAAGATTTCAAAGTGTGTTTTAACTTATGATAATATTGTGTATGCAACTGGTTCAATTAACAATGGGTTATTCATGTTGGACATGGAATATTCTATACAAAACATTGATAATAAGAAAGCCAAGTATGCTGATGACAGCACCTTGCTATGGCATAGTCGTTTAGGCCATATAAACAAGAAGCGCATTAAGCGGTTGCATGATCATGGACTGCTGGGATCTTTCTCCTATGAGGAGATTGATACATGCAAAGCTTGTTTAATGGGTAAAATGACGAAGTCTCCTTTTCCTCACAAAGGTCAAAGGACTTCAGGTTTACTTGACCTGATACACAGTGATGTGTGTGGGCCTTTCAGTAAACATGCCAGAGGTGGCTATCAGTACTTCATTACCTTCACTGATGATTTCAGTAGGTATGGATATGTCTATTTAATGAGACATAAAAGTGAATCTTTTGACAAGTTCAAAGAGTTCAAAAATGAAGTACAAAATCAGTTAGGCCGAAATATCAAGGCACTTCGTTCTGATCGAGGTGGAGAATACCTGAGTCATACGTTTACTGACTATCTGAAGGAGTGTGGGATTATCTCACAGCTCACTCCGCCAGGAACACCGCAGTGGAATGGTGTGTCCGAGAGGAGAAATAGAACGTTACTTGATATGGTTCGTTCTATGATGAGTCAGGCTACTCTTCCATATTCCTTTTGGGGTTTTGCACTGGAAACAGCTGCAAAGGTACTAAACCGAGTGCCATCCAAGGCAGTTTCAAAGACGCCATATGAGCTATGGTATGGGAAACAGCCTAGCTTGACATTTATCAGGATCTGGGGTTGCGAGGCTTATGTCAAAAAGCTCGCCTCTGGGAAACTGGAGAGCAGATCTGAGAAATGCATCTTTGTCGGTTACCCTAAGGAAACTAAGGGTTATTATTTCTACGATCCCAAAGAGAACAAGATATTTGTTGCTCGGACGGCCATATTTCTTGAGAAGGAGTTTCTTCTGCAAGAGGCCAGTGGGAGAGAAATAAACTGGATGAGATTCCAGAGGAAGGACAAAGTAGTCAGGCAGAGTTGGATGTGCCTGAGCCAGTAGATCAGGTTACTGAACAACCTGAGGCTCAGATATCACGGGAACCGCGAAGATCGGGTAGGATCCGTCGACAGCCTGAGCGCTATGTCGGAGTCTACATCATTGATAATGATGAACCCCTAACTTATGCGGATGCGGTCAGTGGACCGGAGTCAGCTAGATGGCTTGAAGCTATGCGAGCCGAGATGGACTCCATGTCAGATAACCAAGTCTGGGATTTGGTTGATCCGCCTCCGGGAGTAATCCCTATAGGCTGTAAATGGATCTTCAAGAAGAAGATTGACATGGATGGTAACGTGGTTACCTATAAAGGCAGGCTAGTTGCGAAAGGTTTCAAACAAATCTACGGGATAGATTATGATGAAACTTTCTCACCTGTAGCCATGTTTAAGTCTATTCGGATTCTTTTCGCGATAGCTGCATATTACGATTATGAGATCTGGCAGATGGATGTGAAGACAGCTTTCCTTAATGGAAATCTGGATGAGGATGTGTATATGACACAACCAGAAGGTTTCACTAATCCATCAGATCGTCATAAAATATGCAAGTTAAAGAAGTCCATTTATGGACTTAAACAAGCATCTAGGAGCTGGAATATTCGTTTTGATGAATCAATCTCTGAGTTTGGTTTCATCAAGAACGAGGATGACCCGTGTGTATATAAGAGGTTTAGTGGGAGCGTGATTACATTCCTAATCCTCTACGTCGATGATATCTTGATCATTGGAAATGATATTCCTGAACTGCATGCTGTTAAGGCATGGTTAGGAAAATGTTTCCAGATGAAAGATTTAGGAGAAGCAGCCTATGTATTAGGTGTGAAGATCTACAGGGATAGATCTAAGAGGCTTCTCGGGCTGTGCCAGAGTACTTACATCGATAAGGTCCTGGAGAGATTCCATTTAGAGAATTCTAAACGTGGATATCTTCCAGTCAGACATGGTCTGAATCTTTCGAAGAGTCAGTGTCCACAAACACAGACTGAGAAAGATGAAATGGACAATACGCCTTATGCTTCGGCTATTGGGTCCATTATGTATGCGATGTTGTGTACTCGCCCAGACGTCGCTTACGGGTTAAGCGTGACCAGTCGATTCCAAAGTAATCCAGGTTTGGCGCACTGGATTGCAGTCAAGAACATTTTAAAATATCTGCGGAGGACCAAAGATATGTTCTTGATATATGGTGGTCAGGAAGAACTCAGTATAGAGGGATATACTGACGCTTCGTTCCAGTCGGACCAGGATGATTTCCGATCGCAATCAGGCTATGTTTTTAGCTTGAATGGTGGAGCAGTGGTGTGGAAGAGTTTCAAACAGTCAACTGTTGCTGATTCCACAACAGAAGCCGAGTATGTTGCAGCCTCGGAAGCATCCAAGGAGGCAGTGTGGATTCGTAAGTTCGTGAGAGAACTTGGTGTCGTTCCTTCGAGTGCTGATCCTTTGGTTATCTTCTGTGATAACACTGGAGCCATCGCACAAGCAAAGGAACCGCGGTCGCACCAGAAGTCCAAGCACATACAGAGACGGTTTCACTTGATCCGGGAGATCATTGATCGAGGCGAGATCAAAATATGCAAGGTTCATACAGATGACAATCTGGCAGACCCACTTACCAAGCCTCTGGCGCAGCAGAAGCATGAGAAGCACTGTAATAATATGGGTTTGAGATTTCTCAACCATTAGATTAAGTGCAAGTGGGAGATTGTTGGGGTATGCCCTTAAGGCTAATGTTTGAGGCCTTGGGATTGTATTAGTATCATGTAATAAACTCTTAAGTTTATAAAGGCATGGTTATTATTCAGGTTGTTACCTTGTCTGCTGTAATAAGTGTACTTCTGAATAATGTCTCAAAGCTGTTCAGCTAGGCTGACAGGCTATATGTCCTTAGTCGAGATATCTTGGTGAACATGAGACAGCCTTGATATGATTGAGACTAATATGAGTGCTAATCTTATAGGATGCTTCGAGCATGGAATAAGATGTAGACTCATGGGTACATTGGATGTACTGGACAGACCCTACTGGGATATTCCATTGCTTGTCACAATGTGAATAATCCTTGTAAGCAGCAAGTGGCACATGTCCTTTGACTTGAGATCACTTGTGTTTCTAAATGATGATTTTCATTGTCTTGAGGTAGTTCAATATCATTTGAAACATAATGATTATAGACTATCTTGGATGGTGAGCTTGAATCAGGTTAGGACACTAGTGATAGACATAGGATTGCCGTCTCCTTGTTTAAGGAGTGTGATGTTCTAAAGGGCCCCCTTATGAGATGATTGAGATAGTGTATGGCCATACCCAGATGACTATGTGCATCTGATCTAATCATGCTCATCGTATTGGAGTTACAGGCTTGACATGCTTGTCCAATAAGAACATCCAGTGGTAAAGGACATATGTATGCCTTGTGAATTGAGTCACACTTGTGCTATGGTTTGGGAGTAGTCTTGGAAGACTCTTTCCTTTATATCGGGAGACAGTGATGTGTTGCTAGATACCCCTCACTGATCGTGATAACGTAAGTTATCGTTACCGACATTTAGAGGAAACCCTCAGGGTCGCACAATTTGGTGAGATGGCTTACTTAAGTCAGATCGTATGGACTGGATTCTTTGAGTTCAGATTAAAGGGATTTAATCTCTAATTGTAAGTGAGATCTGGTCTGATCATGTTTGATTGATTAGGGCTTGAGATCGGTAAGCTTCGATCGAGAGAGGTGATGCTAGATCGGAGAGATCAGGGGCATCAGGAGATGAACGGTTGGATCATAAGCCTTGGGGTTCGATTTGGTCTAGACCAAGTGGCTTGAGCTATTTCGGTTTGGTTTGATGAACCAAAGCCGATTTGACATTTTGGATTGAACCGGTTAACAAATATGAACGCTTGGTTCAATGCCAAAATGCGTTTTGGGTTGGCTTGAACGCATGGCTTGATTGACTTCCATTTATGGAAAGTCATCAAGGGCCGGTTTTGCTTCAATGCCAAAACGCTTATGCGTTGAGCTCCTCACTTCAACGCCTTGATTCTTTTCGAGGTGTGGTTGACGAAGGTGTGGAGTAGACATCCAAGAGAAGCTCTCGGCCGAACGGATTCATCTCATCAAACCCTTTCCATTCGACAAGAGAAGGCTTGGGTGTCTTGCTAGCACAAGAGATCTCAAGGAAGTGAGCATCTTCATCTTGTGTGTGGACTTGTGGAGGAGACCCAGTTTGATCTCTTCTTCCAAGCCGAATTCCAAGCTTATGGCGTTGGTATGATTTCTCATAACTTAAGTTGATCATATAGTTTCATATGCGATTTTGAAACCCTATTTTCCGCCATGCATGCTAGATGCGCATGATTAGGGTTTCCCCCCCCCTTTTATGTTAGGGGTTCCTTCAAAGGAAGCATTAGGCGCCTCCCCCTTTGCTCCTTGGATGGAATACTTGCCTCTAAGGCAAGTCTTGGGGCTGATATGGCTTGAGAACTTTTATGGGAAGTTCTTGGGCGCATATGGATAGTGGGGTGAGGAATATGGTAATGTCTTGGAGACTTACCTTACCTCAAACCCTAATTTCTCCCAAGAAACCACCCTAGCCGAATTCTTCATGGATGTTGCGCCTAGCCCATCTTCCTTGGATGGAATGCGTGCCTATAAGGTATGCCTTGGGCTGATATGGCCATTGGGCAAATTAGGATAGGTTGAATGAGATTTATGGTAAAGTCTTTGAGACTTTCCTTATCTCAAGACTTCTTTATCCTAGCCGCCCACTTGGCATGATCCTAGCCATTGCTCTTGCCGCCTCTAGTCCTATTTATAGGACTCATTGTCGCCCTCTCATATGGATGAATGCTTGGAGACGTGAGCACAAATAGAGGGGCAAGAGCAAAGCAAAGGGCGACAACATCAAAGTGGTGCAACTCTTCTTCTAGTGGCCGCAAGTCTTCTCCTTCCTCTCCTCTTGGCGTGACTTGGAGAAGGACTTGGTGGCGTGAGCTCCACTTCATCTTCCTCAAAGCCGAAGCTCTACTTCTTCCTCTTCACTTGGAGTAAAGAGAATAAGAAGTTGGCGGCATCTTCCTTTCCTCTTGGCGCATGAACCTTGGAGGTGGCGCAAGAAGAGTGAAGAAGAACCCTAAGGCCTGATTCTCTTCCCGAGGCTAGCACCAAGCGTGGAAGGGAGCAACGATCAAGGAGTCGACGCGTGGATACTTGTAGAGGGCAAACACGTGGGCGCCTTCAACATGGCTTCAACGAATAAACAAGCAAAAGAGGTACATCTCTAACACATCCTTGTGTTATCTCCCTCGCATGGATCCTTGGGACTGGAATGTGTTTCGGGTGTAATGCTACTTCCGCTGCGTCCTGGGACTGCAAAATTTTAAAATTACACCCGGCGTTCCCTAACAGTGGTATCAAAGCTACTTGCGAGAAACACAAGGTGTACGTTTGCTTGTGTGAAAAATTTTTGAAAATTTTTCTTTCTATCCCTGCGCGTTTCACTTAGAAAGCGTTTTCATCCAAATCTCTCTTCTCATCTTTGTGGCCGAAACTTAGATTTTGTTTATGATTGATTTAAGACCAAAGGCGCACGTAGGTTTTTTCAAGTAGGACGGGCATTGTGTCTTCGGACTGGCCGGGTCTCTTGATCTGACAAAACTGCCAGCCGATAGGGTCTATGAAATCATCATGGAACTTGATCTGAATTTTGGCATGAAATTGGTTAAGAGAGTGCTTTGGATGATGTTGGCGCATAAGGTGCTAAAATTTGACTTTTCCGGATTTTCAAATTTTACATGCGCCACTTGATTGGGTTGATATGGTCATAGCGAGTGCCCTCCTGTGTTGTGATGTGGAAGCATGTTTCCACCTGTGATGAATGCTTGTAAAATCTTTCTACCACCTGCGTGTGGTTCTCCCCCTTTCTTGATGTAAAATTTCATCTTTCCTTAGAATAGATGTAGAATGTTTACATGAGATAGGTTAAGGTTCATCAAAGACAACAAGGAGCCTTCTTCAATTGGAGTCAGAAGTGGCGCCAGCTTTGGAAGCTTGGTGGTGGACTTGCGATTGAAGGAAGGACACATGCTTTCGGCTTCTGGCATGGGCTGATTTGCTTCAGGGACTCGCAACCCTTGTATGCACAATAACATGTCACATGGCTCGTGACAAGTTATGTGTATGAAAAGGGCTATGACCATATCGACCAAAATTGGCATGCCTGTGATGGTTTATTATTTTGTCCATAGCATGCCTGTGATGTTTTTCCTTGCTGCCATAACCATAGGAAAGATGCATGCTAGAAAAGAATAAAACGAACATGCAAAACTCTCATTAAAATATCAAGTCAATAGCCTTCTAACGCGTAGCCCTCATCAAGCTATCGATCGGTGATGTTGTGAACTGTTTCCCACCCTCGTGGGACACACTCACTTATCTTTAGGAGGTGTGTGGTGACAATGATTTCCCCAGTCCAGTTTTAACCTGTGCGTGCCTTCGCAAGGAAATTCGTTGGCCCTGGGCATAACGGTTAGGACCAGACTTGACTAGTTTTTATATGTCACTGACATGATGAATCACTAGAGGCAGCTGTTGAGAGGATAGGGTTTTGTGTTGTATCCAGCCCTCGCTGGACACAGGGCGCCTAGTCTGTCTTAACTAAGAGGAATTGTGCGCGGCACAATTGGCTGGCATGCCTACCTAAGGAAGCATGGGACTCTCTGTGCATCTCAACTCACCCTCGTGAGTCGCGGAGACCTCATGTGAAATTAGGATCCTACTCACTCATTTCTATGTTGAGTTTGAGAGTCCTCAACTTGTTTTAGAAATAGTGGGAGCATAGCATTTAATTTAAAGTCCTTGTTAAATGCTTTATCATAGTACTTATTTTACTTATTTGCTTATTGTAGAAGGCATCTCCTGATCTAAGATTGAAACTTTATAAACATAAACTGGATGGGACAAATTGGACAAAATGGTTCAAGATTTTGTCCAAGATACTGGAACAAGAACATAAGGTGCATCTTCTTGAAAGACCTCCATCCCAGCCCAGTGTGTATTTCACTAATGACTGGGAGTGGAATGTCTATCTTGAACATTGTGAAGATAACGAACAGTACACTGCTCTTGTCTTAGAGTGCATGACCCCGGAGGTCAAGGTTGAATGTGATGAGATGGGGATCTATGATCTAATCATACATCTCAAAGGTCTCTTCACACCATGCTCTATAGACAATGATCAGGAGAGTTCTGTTGGATCTTCAGAATGTGTGCCTGAATCTGAGAAAGACCATGGTTCTGTATCTTCGAAGCTAATACTTCGGAAGACTGGGAATGCATGGGTATTTCGAAGAGGATTGATGGCCAAGAAGAGCATGGCAAAGAAGAAGGGATGTAATCCATCCGCTTCAGGTATTGTGTTACCGAGGTCTTTTGTCTACTTCTTATTCATGGGTACTGAGTACCGTATGTGAGGCTCACATATGTTTTACATGTGCAGGAGCTCAAAAGAAGTAGGACGAAGAGGCTTGATGGGATTGACTCTCGGGTCAGGGACGGAGCATTGGATGCTGCTGTTGATATCATCTCACTGCCTTGAAGACTTTATATAGAACTTTGCTATTATTGTATCAGCTTATGTATTAGAACATCATTCCTTTTGGAAAGGACTTCAGTTTGAAATAATAAATGATATTTTTCTTTAATCTGAGATGTTCTATTGAAGTGATACAATTGACAATAGTTTGTGGTTCTATATGTGACACAAGATCATATCTAATGATTCAATAAAACATCCTCATATAGCATTGTCTCTTGAACCATAGAACAATGGTCACATCCAAAGGTCCATGGGCAATTGGGATCATTGTCCTTTCAGGATTATGATACATGTGAGCCTAGTTCAAAGGAACAATATGACAGATGCTGCTTTCACCCAAAGGGTGGAAAGGAGTAGTGACTTGTTGGATCTATTACACAGCGATGTAAGTGGACCCATGCAAGCAAGCACTAAGAGGAGTTATATACTTCATTGAGTGTGGGTATGCCTTACGCAACCCAAGAACTTTGGAAAATTCCAAGAAGTTCACAAATGAAGTATTGAGTCAAATTGAAGGATCTATCAAAGCACCTTGATTGGATCAAGATGATTAAGTGGAGAATTTGATGACTGTCCTAAGAAGTGTGGAGTTATCTCACAGCCTTCTTAGCTCACCACAGTGTGGTGAATTTCAAAGAAAGAAAAGGAACACATTGGATGTGGTTCCATCTTTGAGTAGTCATGCAAATATACTACTATGATGCCATGCAAATAGATGTACTGCTACACCATAAGAAAATGTCTAAGTTAGCTTTTGAGTTGAGAACTGCAAATATCCCATTTCTTCAATGGAATTGGGAATGTAATGTGCAGTGATTCAAAAAGTATGTGTTTGTGGTGCACTATAGAGTGCTAATTCTATCCCAAGGAGAACAAAATTTTTGTTGCTCAAATCTCTCTTGAGAAAGTATTTCTCTTGAAATAAGCCAGTGGGAGTAGATCTGATTTGGACAAGGTCCAGAATCAACCACAATATAATTAGACACAGATGGAGAGCAAAATCTCACATACAGGTTGAAAGTCAACCTGAGGTTCAAGTAACACAGGAATAACGTAAGTCTGGATCAATTCGATATGCTGGGCATGACGAATTTTTCATCAAGCATGAACCTAAGACTTATAAGGCAATGGAAGCGGTCGGTGGACCAGATTCCAAGAAATGGCCAAGGGCCATGAGAACCATAATGGACTCCATGTCTGCTAATCAAGTCTGGGACTTGGATAAGCTGCCAAAGGGGTAATTCCCACAGGCTGTAAAATAAATCTTCTGGGAAGATAGACATGGAAGGTAACATTGTTACCTTAAAAGACAAGCTAGTGAACAATAATTTCAGGCAAATCCACTGGGTGGATAATAATGAAATTTTCACCAATAGCTGAGCTTTAAGTCCATTAGGGATCTGCTTGTTGTAATTGCATGATCAATTATGGCATCTTGTTATGATAACTGCTTTTCTTGCAAGGACATCTGAAAAGATATCTATAAGGAAATAGCCAGAAGGTTTTCATATCAAGGCCATATAGATATGCATGATGTTATGCAAGCATGGTTGAAAAAACCTGTGTTTATAAGAAGATCAGTGGGAGCACCTTATTAATAATATTTCTTGTCTAGATGATTGATGATATTCTCCTCACGAGGAATAACATCTCAGCTCTTCACGTGGTGAAGAAAAGGTTTGATATGTATTTCGAGAAGAATGATCTAGGGAATGATGCCTACATCCTAGGCATGAGGATCTATAGAGATCCAAGAAAGTCATTGCCCTTTTAGTCAATCTATGTTCATCCAAGAGTTTCTGGAGAGGATTATATTGGATGATTCCAAATACTGATACCTTCCAGGAAGATATGGTCTAAGTCTCTCAAAGATGTTGTGTCCTATGGCACAGCTGGAGAGTATTAACATGGGTCCAAAGTCCTGATACATTGTATGTAGGATGGATCATGTTTTGAAGACCATTTCTGGCAAATGCTTGGAGCATAGCCAGCAAGTTTCAATCATATCTTAGTGTTTAACACTAGATAGCTGTGAAAGCAATCCTTATACATATACTTGGGAAGTATAAAGGATTGGAGTCTAGTCTATGATAGACAGGAAAGAATTTTGTGTACAAGGGTACACTGACACTTTGTTCCAGTCTAGTGACTATTGATCACAGCCAGGAGTTGCGCTTTGCCTTGTTATGGTGTTGTGTGCTAAAAGAGCATTATGCAAACCAAAGTGGCAAAATTCTACAAATAAGGCTGAGTACATTGCAGCTCCTTGTGGCAGCCAAGGAGGCAGCTTCATTCATTTGAACTTGATCTAGTTCATAGTGCTTGATGGTCCAGTATAGTTCTTACTGGGACCATAGCATGAGAGAAGGAACTTAATGCTCAAGTATGTACTGCAGCATATCATCTGATCTTAGAGATCATGGATAAGGATGATGATCAAATTTGTTAAAATAAACACAGATAGCAATCTGGAAAAACCCACTGATCCAGCCTCTGGCGCAGCGGAAGCTAAATGGGTCATACTAGAGACATTGGAACTGACTAAACGTCAGTTGTCCTTGGTCTTAGTGCAAGTGGGAGATTGTTGGTGTATATGCCCTAAAGACCAATGTATGGACAAGGTAAGGCATTGTTTGAATGTACTTTGATAGAACTATTACTTTTATATAGGCATGGTCGTTATTATGCAGACTTCTCTACCTGCGTTGATGTATTGAGTTGCATAAATAATGTCCCAGGAGTTTGGATTGGATCCATTCTCATAAGCTATCCCCAGACAAGGTACCTTAGCAGATATGGGACAGCTTTGGTACATGTGAGACTGGTGTATGGGCTGGTTAGGTGCGGAGCACAGTAACGCAGACATACAGGTGCATTGGATGCACTGGAGTGATCCACCATGAGGATTGACTTGTCTAGTCAACAAGTCAATCTCACATGCAAGAGGTTTTGCATTGATCCTTAGACTTGAGGTATTCATGTCTAGATTTGATGATGGGTATGCTTTAATACAGTCTTACGTCTCTCCGTAACTGGGAGACCAAAACGACTGTCATTGGGCATGTCATAAGTCACGTAGAGACATGGATGACCAATAGTAGGATTTGCCCCTTCCTTCCGAGGAAGCATGATATCCACCTTGGGGCGCCCCACCTTATTGGTGCATGACAGGAAAGTGTGGCCACACTTGTTGAGTCATGACCAATGCATTGGATAATAAACTTGAGACTAATCCAATGGCAGGATATCAGCATAGGCAAAGGGATCTATAATGCAATGGGAATCCTCGTTGCTTGTTAGGAGTTGTTGCCATAATAACTTAAGTCCTATGACATGGGTAGTAGTAATGTGTTGCTAGATACCCCTCACTACTTATGATGTTTACATCATTGCCATCGTCATATGGATCCTACGGGGTCACACGCAATAGACTCTTGACGTTGCTTTAATCAGAAGCCTTAGGATCAAGTTATTGGATAACTTGGATCCATTTGGAAGATTTCATCAGCGCCAATGGGCCTGATGAGTTGGAAGAAAGTTATTGGAGCCAAACTTCATTTTTGGCAGGTTGACCCAAAATTGACCTAGATTGGTCACATTTGGATTAGGGTTGCATTGGATTGGATCCAATGGCTTAATCAACTCATGCCATGAAGTTTGGGCTAGCTCATTATCCAATGAGGCCCAATAATTAGTTATCATGAAGAAGTATAAGCAAATAAGGGTATAATGGGGAAGAATTATACCCCATTGGCGCCAAGGGCATAATGGGGTGAAGTGGGCGCATGTTGCTTCATAAGGAAGCATTATGCGCCTCCCCCTTTGCTCCTTGGATGGAATACTTGCCTCTAAGGCAAGTCTTGGGGCTGATATGGCTTGAGAACTTTTATGGGAAGTTCTTGGGCGCATATGGATAGTGGGGTGAGGAATATGGTAATGTCTTGGAGACTTACCTTACCTCAAACCCTAATTTCTCCCAAGAAACCACCCTAGCCGAATTCTTCATGGATGTTGCGCCTAGCCCATCTTCCTTGGATGGAATGCGTGCCTATAAGGTATGCCTTGGGCTGATATGGCCATTGGGCAAATTAGGATAGGTTGAATGAGATTTATGGTAAAGTCTTTGAGACTTTCCTTATCTCAAGACTTCTTTATCCTAGCCGCCCACTTGGCATGATCCTAGCCATTGCTCTTGCCACCTCTAGTCCTATTTATAGGACTCATTGTCGCCCTCTCATATGGATGAATGCTTGGAGACGTGACCACAAATAGAGGGGCAAGAGCAAAGCAAAGGGCGACAACATCAAAGTGGTGCAACTCTTCTTCTAGTGGCCGCAAGTCTTCTCCTTCCTCTCCTCTTGGCGTGACTTGGAGAAGGACTTGGTGGCGTGAGCTCCACTTCATCTTCCTCAAAGCCGAAGCTCTACTTCTTCCTCTTCACTTGGAGTAAAGAGAATAAGAAGTTGGCAGCATCTTCCTTTCCTCTTGGCGCATGAACCTTGGAGGTGGCGCAAGAAGAGTGAAGAAGAACCCTAAGGCCTGATTCTCTTCCCGAGGCTAGCACCAAGCGTGGAAGGGAGCAACGATCAAGGAGTCGACGCGTGGATACTTGTAGAGGGCGAACACGTGGGCACCTTCAACATGGCTTCAACGAATAAACAAGCAAAAGAGGTACATCTCTAACACATCCTTGTGTTATCTCCCTCGCATGGATCCTTGGGACTGGAATGTGTTTCGGGTGTAATGCTACTTCCGCTGCGTCCTGGGACTGCAAAATTTTAAAATTACACCCGGCATTCCCTAACAAGCAGTGCATCGTTACTACCCAAGTATTCGGAATGGATATCAACATCGACATTCCCATCATCGCAACAAGATATCGATGCATTATAGTCTCTTTGACAAACTTATATTCGATTGGACAAAGTGTGTCACCACTTTGTTTTCACTCAATCTCATGCTCATGACTAAATCAGGCTTTCACCTAGGTATGGCCATACACTTCAGTCATGCAACCATAGGGAGGCCCCGTGGATATCAGGCTTCCCTCAGGAAGGGACAAATCCTATGTTTGTCCATTGATCTTCTCATATGGGTCGTGACATACCCAATGACAACCGTTATAACTTCCCAACTATGGCGAGGTGTTAAGTTGTATCAAAGCATATCCCTAACCATATAGAAGAGTCAATGACCTCAAGTCAAGGGATCAATGCATCTCCTATCACCTATGAGGTTAACTCATGACACCAAGTTAGAGCCTCACAGCAGGTCAGTTCAGTATTTCCACCACTGATATACTCATATACCTACGTTAGCACCTCATGCCTAACTAGCCCATATACTAGTCTCACATGTACTAGAGCTATTTTTTATCCACTCAGGTACTTGACTGGGGACATAAGTTTGAGCACAAATCCAATCTGTTTCCAGGGACATTATCAAGCAAGTACATAGTTGCAGATGTAAACATAGCATAATAACGACAATGCTAGAATAATATATAAAATATCAATGTCAAATAGTACAAGATAAACCAACAACGGGTCCAGGGCATAAACACCAACACTTTGTGCATCTCATCCCACCCTCGTGGGACGTGAAGCCTCATGTGAAATAAGGATCTCATCTCACTTAGAAATCACGGATTTCCCAATTGACTTTGTGGGTTGTCAATTTGATTAAAATAGTGGGAGCCATGATCATTTAATACAAGTCCAGATTAAGTGATCCAAGTAGTACTAATCTGCTTTTCTTAGTTGTTGTAGATCAAATGGCAACGAACAATAGCAGATGGTCATTGCGATCTATTCTAGAAAATGACAAGTTGGTTGGATCCAACTTACTGGATTGGTATATGAACTTGGGAATTATGCTCAAGCTCGAGAGGAAGCTATATATCCTTGAGCAACCTATTCCTGAGCCACTTCCATGCTTGGCCTCGGCTGAGAAGGATGCTTATGATAAGCAACAGGGTGATACTTTAGAGGTTGCTAATTTGATGCTAACCAATTTGTCTCCTGAATTTCGAGGGCAATATGAACAGAAGAGTGCTTCTGAGATTATTTCTAATCTAAAGCTGCTCTTCGATGAGATGATTAGGCTCAACCCTCCTAAAGTAGACATTTAATGTGTTGAGCCGAAGGGCTTAACTAAAACATTGAAGATAAAGATGGAAAGGGTCAGGAATAACAAGTGTCATTCATGTGGAGGACCACCTTACATGATGAAGGACATAGTGCGACTTCAGAACAAGAAAAAGAAGAGAGACAAGGCCTTGTCTTCTAGCTCAGGTATTTATGTTACCGAAGTCAACCTTTCTACTTCTATGTCATGGGTATTGGATACTGTATGCGGAGCTCATATTTGTACAAATATGCAGGGGCTGAAGAAAAGTATATCAGTGCGGCCTGGAGAGATTGACCTACGAGTTGGAAATGAGGCACAAGTTGCTGCTGTTGCTATAGGAATTTTGACACTCTCCTTTTCTTCTGGACTTCTGTTAGAGTTAGATAATTACTATTATGTACCTTCTCTTACCGAAAACATTGTATCCATTCGTTGCTTAGCAAGGAAAGGTTTTAAGTTTGAAATGCAGGAAAGCTCTTGTTCTTTTTCATTTGCAAATGTGTTTTATGGGAAGAGTACTTTATGCAATGGATTATATGTCTTGGACATAGATAACTCTATATGTAATATAAATCATAAAAGTATCAAACTAAGTGGTTCAGTTGGTGCATACCTTTAGCATTGTCGATTAGCCAAAATAAATAGGAATCGCATTCAACAACTCTATGCAAATGGACTGTTAGATTCAACCTCCTTAGAGGAGTTTGATACTTGTGAGCCTTGTTATAGAAAATGACAAAAGTGCCCTTCACCAAGATTGGTGAGAGGGCAGGAGGTTTATTGGATCTCATACATAGCGATGTGTGTGGTCCATTCAGTAAACAAGCCAGAGGAGCGTACAATTACTTCATCACATTTGCTAATGACTTTGGTAGATATGGTTATGTCTATTTGATGAGACATAAGTCTGAATCCTTTGAGAAATTTAAGGAGTTCAGATATGAAGTAGAGAATCAGCTTGGTAGATCCAATAAAACTCTTAGATCAGATCATGGTGGAGAGTACCTGAGTGGTGAGTTCCTTGACTATCTCAGAGAGTGTGGGATTCTATCTCAACTCACTTCTCCTAAAACACCTCAATGGAATGGTGTGTCTGAGAGGAGAAATCGAACTTTGTTATACATGGTTTGATCTATGATGAGTCATGCAAACTCTACCACCCTCATTTTGGGTCATGCACTTGAAATAGCTTCTATCATACTGAATAACATTCCATCTAAGAATGTCTCCAAGATTCCATATGAGGTATGAAGTGGGAGACACCCGGATCTTTCTTTTATCAAAATATGAGGATGTGAGGCTTATGTCAAACATCAGGATTCTAGCAAGCTAGAGCCCAGATCTAATAAATAAGAGGGCATAGGCGCATATGTATGCATGCAATTGAGCCCTAGTCACCCCTCATCTCCACACCCTCGCCGCCACTTTTAGTTGTCGCCTCCTCCTCCTCTTCTCTTTGGTGGTGGCGCTCCTTGAAGAAAGTGGGTAGCAAGGTGGAAGAAGGATTGGCGCAAGTTGTAGAGGCTTCCCCTCTCCTTGGCACAATCTTCTTTCTTCCTTGTCGTCACTTGGCCCAATTCCTTGGTGATTGGCACAAGTGGACAACTTGTGGAGGCACCTCCTTGGTGGTAGGCGAAAGCAAGCAAGCATCCCTCCTAGGTGTGGATCTCACCTCCCGAGGCTAGCACCAAGCGCAGAGGTTTGAGGAGTCCGTATGTGCATGACTGTAGAGGATGTGCCCTATGTGTGTCTTCGTCATCGACAATGCTCCAGAAAATTGCTTGACAAAGGTATTACTCTATACATCCTCCGGTGTTCACTCGTGAGATGATCCTAGCACTCTGGGATACTATTTCAGACCTTTGTTATGCTGCATTTAAATTTTAAAATAGGTCCGGGGATTCCCAACACACCTTGCACCACTTGATGGAAGAAGCACCAAGGAGAAGGAATATAATCACCTTTTTGTTTGTATCCAATTAAACCAAGTTTTTGTCGCCAACTTCAAGAAAGCTTGGTGGCTAGGGATAGGAGAGGGGAGTGCTTCACGGCTATGGTAAGAAGAGACAAGCACACAAGAGCATACAAGTTCCTAGCCCTAAACCCCTATATCTATAGAGTTTAAGCGCGGGTTCCACTACTTAAGTCACGAATAAATCTAATTGATTTATTCTATTATTTGAATAGGAATATTCATTTATGCGCTTAAGCTATGGACCCCTCTAGATTACATTTAAATCAAGTCGACAAGCTTCTGAATAAATTCGGGCCCTTTTATGTCACTTGACCCATTGACTAGACCTGGTCAACTGAGGTCGAATGTGGTCACCTGAAGATCAATTGAGGTCAACTAATGTGAAAACATATCCTGACCCTATATGATCATCTCTGACTTATCAGATGCATTTGTGATGCATCAGACTCCCAAACTGATCCAAATTAACCAAATGACTCGATCATAGGTTACCAGATCAATACGAGAACTCGAGTGTCTAGGTGTGTGGCCCTATAGATTCCTCAGACGTTCGCAGTGATAACCTTACATTATCATAAGCAATGAGTGGCACCTAGCAGCATGTCAATGCTACCCAAGTCATCGAAATGGATGTCATCATTGACAGCCCCTAAATTGCAACAAAGTACATGTTCACTATTGTCCTTTTACCAAGTTATTATCCAGATTGGACAAATGTGTTGCACTTGTTTGACCCAATTTAATGGTCATGAGTAAATCAAGTTCTCACCTGAGTAAGACCATACACTTTTAGTCATGCATCCATAAGTGGGGCCCATAGACATCAAGCTTCCAATTAAGAAAGAGGCAAATCTATATTGGCTCATTGAATATCTCATATGGCTTATGATACACCCAATGACAACGTTATGACTCCCTTACTACGATGGAACGTTCAGTTGTATCAAAGTGTACCACTTACCATATAGAGATAATAATGATCTTAAGTCAAGGACAAGTGTACGTTTATCACTGTAAGATTAACTTGTGACACCAAGTTAAATCCTCATGGCAGGTCAGTCCAGTATATCTAACTTGATATACCCATATGCCTACATTAGTAACACGTGTTCAACCAGCATATATACTGGTCTCACATGCACCATAGATGTCCCTTATCCACTATGGTACTTGACTAGGGATAGTCTTTAGAATAGATAAAATCTATCTCTAGGGACATTCTTTATTCACGTGTACATATGACACAGATGTACCACATGCACAACAACGACAATGCCAAGATATGTAAAATATCACATGTGAATGTAATACTCATATTGGACAAACAACAGGTCCTAAGGCATATACACCAACTTTGACATACAATAATTAAAGTTCAGATAATTACAAGTGCAATAAATTACTTTAATTAAATTAACATCACTCAAACTAAAGACCAGATTAAAATTTTTAATCAAAAGGTTACTCCCTCAGTTCCAAAAAAAATTTAAGCTATAAGAGACATGAATTCATAATAATAATTCATAAAAATAAGTTTTAGAGATGAGGGGTGGGAAATAAAATTGAAATAAAAAAATTTCAGTTTAACTTCACTATGTGTGATGACTGTAGTATAATTTGCCATAGCCTTGTGATTCTGAGATGAACTTCTACCCAGGCTGCTGCTATCTTCTCAGATTTTTGCCCCTTCCATTGCTGATTTCTCCTAGAGTTGATCTCCTCTCATCGTAAAATTTTTTGTGTCCTCTCCTCCCTTGGGCACAACTTCCTTATAAATTTCATGGTTGGTGGTGCGCGGGATGCCTCTTGATGACGTCCAAACCCTAGTAGCAGCCGCTTGCAGTTTCTCCTTCCAATCTCCTCATATGGGCATGATACCTTGAAATCAACCTCTTCTCCTTCTTATTTCTGGTGTTGGACAGAAACTTATTTTTGGCGTTGCCACCAAAAACTTGTTGTGTCCAAAAACCTATTGTGTCTGCAAGTGCACGGATACTCAAAGTAATAAAAAAATATCGATCCCACAGAGACCTCGTTTGTCAAGTACCGAATAATCAATTTCTTACTATCTAGGCAGTCGAAACTATGCAAGTGAATTATCGAAAGCTAACGAAAATACCAGAGGGAGAAACTGGGACAAGGGTTTCATCCACTTTGATTTCTATGACTATATATGAATAGAAATTTGTCAGTTTAATTTTATCATGATAAAGATACAATTTACTTCATAAAAGGATTATCTCACTTTCGTGCCGACAATCATACAGGGACCAATCATCGCTTTCACGCAAGATCTATCCCAAGTTGAAAATAAGTAAATCATCCGTCAAAGAACTCAAGGATCACTTTCGTGCATCTGAATTCTAAGTGGATCATCTCGAGTGGAATCTCAAAGATCACTTTCGTGCATCCGAGTCTCAACACAAGTTCTACTTATGGTTCTCCAACGTTCCGATCCTTACTTTCGCACAAGATCTTCACATTTGATAAATTGACTCAATCGTAGATTTATATTATTAAACATGGCAATTATTCTTCTAAAATCAAGAAACAAAAACTAACCTAATTTCTTACAGTAAGTTCCTATCATGCAATTATAGGGTTCTAAGTTCTCAAGCAAGTCACCTTTCGGTCCTTATTGCGAAATCTCTAAAACATGATTAATAACATAAATCTATGGAGAATCAAAGAACAATTATCGCAAAAGTATAATTATCATGCTAGAATTATACGTGACGAAGTAGTGAAAAGTTTATCTAGTCATTAAGAAATCAAAGGGAATTACTCCCCCGTGTCTCACAAAAGGTTTAAGCTAGCATAGAGAAAAGATTACAATAAACCATAGTTTCTAGTGATCATAAATCAAAAAGAAAGGGGAAGAACGAATAACCACATGGCTGTAATGAAAATTACAGCCGTAATATGCGTATGAATAGTGTTGGCGCTGGGTTCTTACTCGATTTCTCCTCCAATCGAGACCCTTTGGCTTTGAAACTTCTGGGGTATATTCTCTTGCTATAGGCGAAGCTTCCTTTCAAATTTCCCGGCTGGAGATGCGTTGTACGCTTCCCGGCAACGAAACCTAGGTCAGCAGCGTGAAAGTTGATTTCTCCTTTGTCAGTGGATGAAAATTAGGGCTTTTGGTGTCTCCTCCTTTGTCTCGTCGAAAGCTCCTTTAGTGCTTCTTACAGCTTTGAATTTTATGGCCTGGATCATCCGCAATCGATCCTGCAAGAATCGGACATAAATTTGACCATGAAAATCGCGTCTCTAGGTTGTAATTACGGCCGTATTTTTGGTTACGGCACTGTCGTAATTTCAGTCGAGTTCTCGGATCCAAACCATCTAGCAATTATGGCACCGTAATATCAGTTACAGCAGTGCCGTATTTTCAGCCAAAATTTCTGGTCGAAAAGCGCTCCAAATTACGGCCCATGAGAATCTTTACGGTAGTGCCGTAATTTCTGAAATTCTTTCTGGATGAAAAATTCCCAAATTACGGTAGTGCTCTGATATTACGGTAGCCGGTGAAAATACAATACCGTAATATAGATTACGGCCCTGCCGTAATTTGGTCTTAAGCTCCAATCTTTATGAAATTTGACATGTAATCTCCTCTTGATGGTGGGAACTCATTCATGCATCTGGAATTGCTTGAAAACGCCTAAAAATCATGCCTTTTTACCTAAAAATCATCAAAAACCAAAAAGAGTGTAGATTCCATAGTATTTGATAAAAAAAAGACAAAAATAAGCAAAAGTTCATGATTTTTGACACCAAAAGATATATGAAATGACATAAAATTTACTATAAATTTCGGTGTCATCAAACACATAAGGCTCAAACTTTGCTTGTCCTCAAGCAAAAATCAAAAATTGATCATAGGCATAGATTTTCTCATCAATAATAAATTTCTAAAATACAATCACTAATGAAAAATCCACCAATTGATTCATAAAATTTTAAATAGGCATATCATCTTTTGAATTCAATCCTCAAGATCCATAACTTAATCAAATAAAACTTTGTAACTTGTATAAAAATTAGAATTTTAGTCTCATGAATTCATCTAATTTTCAGTTCAAATCTATTATACTTTTGTTTACAGGAATAGGGTATCCAAAGTCTTTTTCCACTCAAAATTTTCTTTTCTTCTTTTTATTCTTTTTGTGTTTTTGATGGTATGTATCCACATAGATACACACTTTTTATTTGAGACTTCAACTCTTGTCTTAGGTACCACTGTCAATTTTACACAGTGCCAAGTAGAGGAGTCATTTTCTTTTTCTTTCTCTCAAATTCTTTTCTTTTAGACTTCAACCCAAATCTTCGGTACCACTGTCAATTTTACACAGTGCCAAGTAGGGGAGTCACTCACTATTTCTGGATTTTTGATTCTTTCTTTCCAACAAATAGCAAATAGACTTAACATCAACTAGACTAATCAATTGACATCAATTCAAAATTACACTCATATGCTAATTTTATTTAACAAGTAGTTTCACTTTTAAATCAAATTCTTCAAACAATATATCCACCTAAAATCTCATTCATCAATCAATGAAAAATTTCAAAAGTAGATATATATTAAAGAAATAAATTCATCATGATATACCTAGACCTAATCACAAGCATGAGTTCATTCACCATCAGTAGAATCATACAAGTCATCAACAATAAATTCCTTAAAAATATAGACCAGGCCATAAATCAATCATATCATCATAAAAATATATTCATCAGTCATGAAAGTAACACAATGTTATATCAACAAGCATGCACTTCCATAGGGTGCTCAAAATATCAAAATATCATCATACAACCATATCGAAATAACCATCAATATCAAACTGTGATAATACAACCCCATCGAATAGAAATCAATATCATCATCATACAACCATATCGAAATAGTCATCAAAGCATATAGCAGTAGTAGACACAACAAGTTTGTAGAGTTATCCCTCCTAAAAACAAATGGAATATCAGTAAGATAAGGAAAATAGAATGCAAAGAAATAAGGAAAAGGGATACTCGCAAAACTCTACTCATCATCTAATCTAATCTCCTCGGTGTCCTCCTCTGCCGCATCCAAAGGATCAACATGTGGCTCTCCCTGGTAGCCTCCATAGTCAAAACCTCTCCTAGGATCTTGGAAGTCAAAACGCTCATACAAGAAATTCCCCATCTCCTCCACATAGGTGCTCAAATCCTACACATCCTGGTGGATATGGCGCATAGTGTCCTGCATTTGCCCCATGGAATCCATCATCCTCTCCATACGATGTCCCTGACGATATATCTCAGCGGAGAGTGTCTGGAATCCGGGGTCAAAAGCACTAGACCATCCTCCAGTAGGTCTGTGGGAAAAATCAGCAGCTGTGTGTGTAGGATCAGCAGGCCGGTGAGATGGTGACTCCATACCATAAGGATCATCTCTTCCACCCCAAGTGGGTGGTGGTGGAACTGCACTCAACGGTGGTGTAAAGGTGGCCTCGGCAGTACTCAGTGAAAGCTTCCAATTCGCTCTTTCTTTTTACAGTGGTCTTCTCTACATGGGGTAATGATAGAGTAGGGGCATTTGGTCCAAGGACCAAACAAAAGACATCCCCTTCTCTAACTATCATTTTCATTGCCAAGTAAGACTCAAGATCAAGCCTTGCATTCCCCCTTGCCACTTCTATCCCATATGGTTCAACATTCAGATGTAGGGCCATAGGTGTAATTAGCCCTCCTATCACAATGGCGCCCCTCTTCGCCTCAGCCACTTTATCCATGTGTTTCATCAGAAAGAATGCAACATCCACAACTACTCCATTAAGCATCCCCCAAAGAAAGTAAAGCTCAGTCTGTCTCACCATCCCATCACTATCTCCTCTGCCAAAGACAGTGTGGGCAAGAACTCTATGTACATACTTGATACAGGGATTCGCGATCTTTGAAGCTCTAGCAGAAATAGTAGAAAAGTGAGTCTCATGGGATATCTGGTTCCAGAACACATTCTCAATGAACCCAATTAGTATTTCGGTGTGCCCTCCAGAACCCAAATGGAAGATAGATCTGACTTCTCTCAAAGTCAACTTTCTCTCAACATTAGCCAATCTGAATGTGATATCTCCTTCAGCAGGTCCATTGGAAAACTCCCTTAGATCCACATGCAAGCTACTCAAAAAATCCAAAGCTAGTGGCAAGTAGGTATAGGGCGTCATCTCAAAAAAATCTTCTGGCTCTGATCTGCTCAAACATCCAAGAAACATCCTCATAAAGCCCAAGTGCCTCTAAAGTCCTTCTATCAGCATATTTGGTATTGACAACCCTTATTTCCAGCAATTGATTGTACCTCGACTCTTGGATTTCATCCCTAAAAACAATGCCATAGGGATTTGATGGTGTAGAAGATGTGGCTAGTCCTTTTCCTCTCTTCTTTGAAACTACTTGTTTAAGCTTGGGTGCCATGAGTGAACTTAGCTGCGACTTGAATTTCAACACAATATAGCAAAGTATAACACTCTAATCATACTTCCAACATGAACATGAATACTCATTAAGCATTTTAGAAGCAAAAATCAACTAAATCTAGCCTAAAATCAAGATTTTAGATAGAGATGAAAAGGGGCGAAATGTGAACAGTGAACTTTCAGCAAATCTAGCTTTTTTGAACTCAGAATCACTCCCAAATCAAGTCGAAAATCTCTTGAACTAAACAAGGAAGGTACGCCTATCATCTAAGAAGAAAAATGCAAATAAGAATATCTGAAAACGACCAAGAATCGAAGACCAATGACGAAAGGGGCGAAATATGCGTAAAAACTCACCAAAATTGAGAAATCGGGCGAAAGAGCCAGATCGGCGGTAAAAACCGGAAAGGAAGGGTTGCCGGTGTGCTCTGAGGTCGGAGATGGTCGGAATTCGAAGGTCGGCGCTTGAATGAGTGAGAAAACTCAAAACACGGCCTAGAAAACCCTAATAAATGGCATAGGAATCACGTTTAAAAACAGAATTATGGCCGTAAAATTTATTATGGCCGTGCCGTAATCTGGCGAAATTGAAAAACACGGGTCGTAAAACGAATACGGTAGTACCGTAATTTCGCTCAAACTCTCGGGTCAAAAAATGTTCGTAATTACAGTATCGTGAAAAAGCTTACGGTACCGCCGTAATATTCAGAAAACTCTCGCGTCAAAAATCTGTAGCAAATACGGTACCACAAAAATGGTTACGGCAGTGCCGTATTTTGCTCGATATTCTCTGATGATAAAATGGTCAAAATTACGGTGCCGTTAAATTAAAAACGATAGTGCCGTAAAAATTAATTTTTTTGAAGGAAAATAAAATAATAAAAAATCAACTCAGAAATACGATACCGTGGAATTCGTTACGGCAGTGCCGTAAAAGCAATGAAACTCTCGGGAAGATTTTGTACACAAAATACGGTACGGTGAAAATACTCACGACAGTACCGTTATCTCGTCAAAACTTTCTGTCCAAAATTGACAGGAATTATGGTACCATAATGTGCATTACGGTAGTGCCATAATTTCCGCCAAAACTTGCTTACCTACAAAGATAAAGGAAAAAAATTAGTTCTAAGGGCAAACTAAGGAAAAAGTAAATAAAATAAAGCAAACTAAAGTTAGAAAGCTTGGGTTGCCTCCCAAGAAGCACTAATTTAAAGGTCTTTGTTTGACCCTTTTGCACTCAGATTTGATCTTGAAGTCCTCAATTTCCATTCTGATTTTTCTTTGATTTGAGCATCTCTTTCAATCACATAAGGCTCAGCCCTGAAACAGTGTCCAAATTTACTCAAAATCTTCTTTCCTTTATCAAACAATCTAGAGCCTCTTCTTCTTCTTCTTCTTTTCTTCTTCTTCTCAGAATTTTGATGTCCTTTCTCCTGTAATCCTCTATCAATATCCTCAGAAAAATTGTCAGTTTCAAAATTAGAGGATTCATCAAATAAATTACAAACATCATAAACAACATCATCAACTATGTCAATGCTACAACATGATCCAGAATATGAAAGTTTATTCAAAGAATCAGCAAGATCAAATTCAATTATTTTTTCAAAAATATCAAAAGTGATTTTTCCCTTTTTAACATCTATGTGTGCTCCAGCAATAGCTAAAAAGGGTCTACCAAGAATTATGAGATTTTTATGATTTTCTTCCATGTCAAGGACTACAAAATCAGCAGGTATGAAAAATTCACCTACCTTGATAGGGACATTCTCTACAATACCTATAGGATACTTTACTGAGCTATCAGTGAGCTGTAAAGATATGGATGTTAGTTTATGCTCTCCAATGTCCAGCTTCCTACAAATAGATAAGGGCATTAGGCTTACACTGGCTCCTAAATCACATAAGGCTCGGTCAAAAGCCATGCTTCCAATAGAACAAGGTATATAAAAACTACCTAGATCCTTCAGTTTTGGTGGCAATTTATTTTGAATTATAGCACTACAATCCAAAGTTAAAGCCACAGTACAAGTACCATAGTCTCCTATTTTTCTTTTGTTGGATAAGATTTCTTTCAAAAATTTTGCATACGATGGCATTTGAGATATAGCTTCAGTAAAAGGAATATTAGTGTAAAGCTTTTTCAACACTTCAAGAAATTTGCCAAATTGTTTGTCAAGTTTTGCTTGCACTAACCTTTGTGGAAAAGGTATAGGTGGCCTATAAGGTGGAGGTAAATTAGGTTTAGAATCATCTTTCTCACATGGAATATCCCCTTTTGGTTCATCACCTTTTTGAGGTGGCAAACTAGCGTGGGTTTGCTCATGCTCAGAAGATTTTTCTAACTCTAATTCATCATCATGATCATCATTAGGCTCTTTTTCATTGTTCACAACTTTCCCTTTGGGTTCCTCTAATTGTCTCCCACTTCTAGTGATAATAGCATTACAGTGCTCCCTAGGGTTCAACTCAGGTTTAGTAGGTAATTTTCTAGGGGGTATGTAAGAACTACTAGCTTGTTGTGCTATTTGATTTTCCAAGATTTTGTTGTGGGCTGCTGATGTCTCATATTTCTATACTCTTTTTGATCTATACTTACTAGTAAATCGAGACCTATTTTCATGCTTTTACATCTCTTTCCAGCTTATTTCATTGATTTTCTTCAGAAGCTTCACTACTTGTCATGTTTTGTTGAATACAGGTCCATTCACTCACTTTTATTGCTATACGAAAGTACATTTACTTATCCGAGTGAATTAGGGATCTTGACAAGGAGTTTGGCTTCAAACGAGATTAATTTCAAGAATTACGGCCGAGGCCATAATCTACATCATGACCGTAATTCTCTGATTGACTACATGATGGACCCGTTTTGATGAGAGCATAATCATATTTCAAAGATGTGCTGATAACTTCCTCGACGACAAACTTTCGGATGAAGATGACTTTCACAAAAGAGATTATGGGCACGGCCATAATTCAGCATAGTCGCAATCTTTTGATCAGCGAGATTCTACGATACAACTATGGCCACAAATCAAGCCAAGGCCACACTGCTCGCTTGCGAATTTTGAGACAAATCAGACTTCTACACCAATGATGTGATCCGAAAGGACACACTTTTAAATACAAGCAGGTAGACTCGTTTCAGGTGTCGCGGCAAAAGGTATTGGCGTACAGGGCTATTGTCACTCTCTGGCACGGCTCCAAAAACTTGTTGTCCCTAACTTGTAGTGTCTGCAAGTGCACGGATACTCAAAGTAATAAAGTAAATATCGATCCCTAGAGAGACCTATGCTGTCAAGTACCGAATAATTGATTTCTTCCTATCTAGGCCATCGAAAAAGAGAAAGGCAAGCAGAGAGCGAAAACACGCGGGAGAATAATGCTAGAGAGAAATTGGGACTAGGGTTTCATTCTCTTGGATTTCCACGACTAGATATATAAAGATGTTCATCAATCGAATTCTAACATGATAAAGACTCAATTTACTTCAAAAAGGGATTATCTCACTTTCTTGCAGATAACTATGCAGAGATAAATCTTCACTTTCGCGCAAGATTCATCCCAAGCTGAAGATAAGTAAATCATCAATCAAAGAACTCAAAGATCACTTTTGTGCATCCGAGTTCTAAGTTGATTGCCTCGAGTGGAATCTCGAGGATCACTTTCGTGCATCCGAGACTCAACACACGTTTTACCTATGGTTCTCCAACATTCCAATCCTCACTTTCGTGCAAGATCTCCATGTTTGACACAATAACTCAATCCTAAGTTCATTAATATCATCATGGCAATTTAACTTACTAAAATTAAGAAATAATAACTTAACCTAGTTTCCTACGGTGAGTTCCTATTAATCAATTTTAGGGTTCCAAGTTCTCAAGCAAATCACCTTTCGGTCCTTATTGCGAAAACTCTAAATCATGACGACAAAAAACAAACTAAGGAGAATCTTAGAGCAATAATCGCATAGGTAAAATTATCAAAGTAGAATAATCATGATGAAAGTAAAAGATTATCTAATCATTAAGAAAATCAAAGGGAATTACTCCCCCATGTCCCAAAATAAGTTTAAGCTAGCATGGTGAAGGAATTACAAAATACCATAATTTTAAAAGATCAAAAATCAACAAGAAAGGAGTTTAGAAAAATACAGCACGGCTGTGAAATATTTCACAGCCGTAATTTGCAATGAAAGTGGTGAATAGTGGCGGCGTTTCTTCTTCCTTTGATTTCTCCTCAAATTGATCTCCTTTCGTTCAGAAACTTCTGGCACATTGTCTCCTTCTCCCGGCGAAGCTTCAGTATGAAAATCACAGTCGGAGGTGCTCTGGATTGGTTGCGGCGGTGGAACCCTAAGCGGCGGAATGTACCGTGATTTCTCCCTCGATAGTGGATGCAATTTGGGGCTTTTGGTGTCTACATGATCCTCTCGTCGTTAGCTCCCTTTTTTCTTCTTACGGCATCCAATTTACAGTTATGGATCGCCCGCAATAATCTCCACAAAAATCGGGCATCGAAATCGACCTGGGAGTCACATTCAAAAATAGAAATACGGTAGTGTACTAGTTCACGGCACTACCGTAAAATCACTTGAGTGTTCTGTTGTGAAAGTGTTGGGAAATACAGCACCGTAATATGGTTCACGGCACTGCCGTAAAATCGGCTAAACTCTCTGGACGGAAACGTCTAGAAAATACGGCTTGTGAAATAGTTTACTGCAGTGCCGTAATTTTAGCAATAGTCTCTGTTTCGAAAGTGCTCCAAAATACGGCCGTGTAAAATCTTACGGTAGTGCCGTATTTTTTGCACAATCTTTTGATCTAAAGTTTTCCCAAATTACGGCAGGTTCTCCGATATTACGGTATCGTATGGAAATACGGTACCGTAATATAGATTACGGCCCTGCCGTATTTTGGTTTGTTGCTCCGTTTTGTGTGAAATTTGTCATGTGAACTCCTCTTGATGATGGTAGCTCTTCTATGTATTTGATTTTGCTTGAAAACATCTTAAAATAGTGCATTTTTACCTGAAAATCATCAAAAACTAAAATAGAAGTAGATTTTGCAATATTTAATAAATTCGGCATACAAACAAGCAAAAGATCTTCAATTTAGCATGAAAAAATATATAAAATTATACAAAATATACTATATATTTTGGTGTCATCAAATACATAAGGCTCAAACTTTGCTTGTCCTCAAGCAAAAATGAAAAGTTGATTAAAAGATAAACCTTTTTATGCTCAATAAATTTATAAAACACAATCTATCGATGAAAGATTCTATCAATTGATTTACAAAACTTTAAATAAACATATCATTCTTAGAACTCAATCCTCTAGATCTACAACTCAATCAAATAAAACTTTGCAACTATATAATAAATAGAATTTTCAATCTCAAGACTTCACCCAATTTCAGTTCGAATCTGTTATGCTTTTGTTTACAGGAATTAAGTTTCCAAGATCTTTTTCCATACATAATTTTTTCCTTGTATTTTGTTATTTTTGCATAGATGACATGTACCCGCATAGGCACATACTTTTTATTTTTGACTTCAACTCTTTTCTTCGGTACCACTGTCAATTTTACACAGTGCCAAGTAGAGGAGTCTTATTATTATTTTCTCTCATTATCTTTTTGTCATAGACTTCATCCCATGTCTTAGGTACCACTATCAATTTTACATAGTGCCAAGTAGGGGAGTCTCTCACTATTTTTATGGATCTTGGATTCTCATTTCCCAACAAATAGCAAAATAGACTAAACGTCTACTAGGTTGATTAATCGATCTCAATTCACAAATCATACTCATATACTCATTTATTCAAAAGAGAAGTTTCACCTTTAAATTTTATTCTTCAAATAATACATCTACCCAAAATCTTATGCATCAACCAATGTCATATTTCAATAGACAAATATGTATTCGAGAAATAAATTTAACATGATAGGGTTATATCTCCAATCATGAATTTGAGTTCATTCATCATCATCACGTGGTACAACCATCATCCTTCCCTTCATCATATGAAACAACAATGAGATATAGAAAATACAACATAGCAAAGTAGTAAAGGAAGATAATACTCACAAAACATCAAGTCCTCATCGTCTGGTCGTTTTGATTTCTTTTGCACTTTCAAGGGTAGAATGGACAGCATTAAAGTAGCCTCTCTCTCCTATCTACCACCTTTTTTTAAAAAAAAATATAGTACCGTAAAATATATTACGGTACTACCGTAAAAATGACAGAACTCTCGGGTTGATTTCGACAACAAAATATGGCACCGTAGAATACCTTACAGCCGTACCGTAATTTCGGGGCAACTTTCTAGTCGAAAGTGGACTGGAAATACGGTACCGTAAAATACTTTACGGTGGTGCCGTAATTTGTACCAAATCACGTTTTACCTACAAAATTAAAAGAAAATTTAGTCCTAAACAGAAAGTAAAATAAAAGAAAACAAATGGAGGTTAGAAAGCTTGGGTTGCCTCCCAAGAAGCGCTAATTTAAAGGTCATTAGCTTGACCGTTCTGTGCTCAGATTTGATCTTGGCTCATCTAGGTCAAAGCTCTCTCTTTCTTCAATCAGTTCTTCTTGATGGTAATGTTTCAATCTTTGGCTATTAACTTTAAATTCTCCTGTATCTTCACTCCATATATCCACAGCTCCGTAGGGGTAAGTTTTCTTTACCTAAAAAGGTCCAGACCAACGGGACTTGAGTTTACCAGGAAAAAGTCTTAATCTAGAATTGAATAAAAGAACAAAGTCACCTAGTTGGAAATCTTTTCTAAAAATATGCTGATCATGCTATCTCTTAGTCCTCTCCATGTAAATTCTTGCATTTTCATAGGCTGAGAGTCTAATTTCATCCAACTCGTTCAATTGTAACCTCTGTTTTTCACTTGTGTTCTTTAAGTCAAAGTTTAATGCCTTGATTGCCCTGAATGCTTTATGTTCGAGTTCTACTGGTAGATGGCAAGATTTACCATAGATTAATTGAAAAGGGGTCATACCAATTGGTGTTTTGAAAGCTGTCCGGTATGCCCATAGTGCATTATCAAGTTTGAATGCCTAATCTTTCCTTGTGCGCAAAACTGTCTTTTCCAAAATCCCTTTTATTTCTCTATTTGATATCTCAACTTGCCCACTTGTTTGAGGATGATAAGGTGTAGCTACTCTATGATTTATTCCATACTTTCTGAGTAAAGCTGAGAACTTGTGTTCTATGAAGTGTGAGCCACCATCACTAATTACAACTCGTGGTGTTCCAAATCTTGGAAAGATAATTTTTTTGAACAGTTTGACAACAACTCTGGAATTATTGGTTGGTGATGTAATAGCTTCAACCCATTTTGAAACATAATCCACTCCTACAAGAATATATTTGTTACCTCCAGAAGACGGGAAGGGTCCCATGAAGTCAATTCCCCAAACATCAAAAATTTCAACCTCAAGAATATTAGACAATGGCATTTCATGTCTTCTATTAATGTTGCCTGTCCTTTGACACCTATCACAAGATAAAATGAAGTTTCTAGTATCTTTGAAAATTGTGGGCCAATAAAATCCTGATCGCAACACTTTAAAGGCAGTTTTCTCAGTACTGGCATGCCCACCATAAGAAGATCCATGGCATTTAAACAATATATTAGTAACCTCCTCCTCAGGTACACATCTCCTAAAAATACCATATGCACATCTTCGAAATACATAAGGCTCATCCCAAAAATAGTGTTTCACCTCAGCCAAGAATCTCTTCCTTCTTTGGTAACTCAAATTAGGGGGAAAAACATTGGCTACAAGGTAATTCACAATGTCAGCATACCAAGGGGCTCTGATTTGTTCGATGGTCAGTTGTTGTTCTTCAGGGAAGGAGTCATTAATTACATCATTTTCATCGGTGTTTACCATAATCCTTGAGAGATGATCTGCAACAAAATTCTCTAATCCTTTTTTATCTTTAATTTCCAAATCAAATTCTTGTAAAAGCAGAATCCATCTGAGCAGACGGGGCTTAGTATCTTTCTTCTACATTAAGTATCTTACAGCTGCATGATCAGTGTACACTACCACCTTTGAGTTAATTAAATATGACCTAAATTTATCAAAAGCAAATACTATGGCCAATAATTTCTTTTCAATGGTAGTGTAATTCTTCTGTGTCTCATCCAAATTTCTGCTGGCATAGTGAATAACATGAGGTTTCTTATCTTTTCTCTGTCCCAAGACTGCTCCTACTACATAATCACTGGCATCACACATGAGCTCAAAGGGCAGGTTCCAATCCAGGGGCTGAATAATGGGTGCTGAAACCAAAGCTTTCTTCAATTCCTGAAAAGTAGATAAACAATTCTCATCAAAAGAAAATTTGACATCTTTACAACGTAAATGAGTAAGAGGTCTAGCAAGTTTAGAGAAGTCCTTGATGAATCGCCGGTAGAACCCTGCATGCCCTAGGAAACTTCGGACTTCTTTCACTGTGGTAGGTGGCTCCAATTTGTCTATCACTTCAACTTTAGCTTTGTCCACTTCAATTCCTCTTTTTGAGATTAAGTGTCCCAAAACTATCCCTTGCTTGACCATGAAATGACATTTTTCCCAATTAAGAACAAGGTTAGTTTCTTCACAAGGTTAGCCAAACATATATCAAAAGAGGAACCATATACTGAGAAATCATCCATGAATACATCCATAAAATCTTCAATAAAATCAGAAAAAATAGCCATCATGCATCTCTGGAATGTAGCAGGAGCATTACATAAACCAAAAGGCATCCTCCTATATGCAAAAGTTCCATAGGGGCAAGTGAAAGTGGTTTTCTCTTGATCATTAGGGTTTATAGGGATTTTAAAAAAACCAGAATATCCATCTAAAAAGCAAAAGTGAGAGTGGTTTGCTAGTCTTTCAACCATTTGATCAATAAAAGGTAGAGGAAAGTGGTCTTTCATAGTAGCAGCATTCAGTTTTCTATAATCTATACACATGCGCCAACTAGTAACAGTTCTAACAGGAATTAGTTCATTATCTTTGTTTTTCATGACAGTTACCCCTCATTTCTTAGGAACACAATGTACAGGACTTACCCATTTACTATCGGAGATAGGATAGATAATACCTGAATCCAGTAATTTTAGAACTTCCTTTTTTACCACTTCTTTCATGGAGGGGTTCAGTCTTCTTTGGAAATCTGCATGTGGCTTGTGCTCTTCTTCCATCAAGATCTTGTGCATACAAAAATAAGGATTAATTCCTTTCAAGTCATCAATAGAATACCCAATTACCTTTCTGTGAATCCTTAATTCTCTGAGAAGCAACTATGTTTCCCTTTTTCCAAGCTGTGCATCAACTATAATAGGATAAGTAGAATTAGGACCAAGAAACTCATAACGAAGGTTATCAGGTAAAGCTTTAAGCTCTATTTTTGGAGTTTTTTCTTTTTCATCACAAGTTTTGCATTCTAGAAATTCATCAATTTCAGGCTTGGTTTCTTCCTTAAGAACAGAATCAGAATCATAATCAGAAGGTTCAACAAATAAATCATTAAGATCATAAATAACGTCATCTCTATCATGTATATTACAACAATATTCAGAATTTGAAGGATTTTTCATGGCTTCATGCAAGTCATACTCAATCTTTTCACCCCCAATGTTAAGTGAAAGCTTACCATTTTTTACATCGATGAGTGCACCTGCTGTGGCCAAAAATGGTCTACCAAGTATGATGGGGATTTTTGCATCTTCCACCATCTCAAGGACTACAAAATCTGCTGGGATGAAATACTCACCTACTTCAACTGGCACATCTTCAAGAGTCCCCATAGGATATTTAACTGAACGATCGGCGACCTGTAAAGATATTGAAGTCGGTTTAAGATCTCCTATGTCCAACCTCCTGCAAACAGATAATGGTATTAGACTCACACTAGCTCCCAAATCACATAAGGCTCGTTCAAAAGCCATACTACTAATAAAACAAGGGATAGAGAAACTACCTGGATCCTTCAACTTAGGTGGCAACTTGTTTTGAATAATAGCACTACATTCCTCAGTTAAAGCCACAATACCATAGTCTTCTATTTTCCTCTTATTAGACAGAATTTCTTTTAAAAATTTAGCATATATGGGCATTTGCAATAAAGCTTCAGTAAATGGAATGTTAATGTAAAGCTTTTTCAAAATATCTAAAAATTTCCCAAATTGTTTGTCTAGTTTTTCTTGTACTAACTTTTGAGGAAAAGGTATAGGTGGCTTATATGGTGTAGATGAATTAGGTTTAGAAATATCTTTCTGACTGAGCATATTACCTCTTGGTTCATCACCCTTATGAGGTGATAAACTGTTTTGGGATTGCTCATGTTCATAAAATTCTTCTAACCCTACTTCTTAGTCATGTTCATTATTAAGCCTTTTTCTATTGTTCTCAATACTCTCTTTTGGCTCCTCCAATTTCTTACCACTTCTAGTGACAACAACATTGCAGTGTTCATTAGGTATTTGATTTTCTATGAAGTTCTTGTGGGCAGTTAAAGATTCTACTTGAAAGGCCAGTTGACTAACCATTCCTTTGAGATTTTCAATTTCTTTGTTTTGATTAGCCATAAACTTGTTAAGCAAAGATTCTACACAAAAAGAATTTACCTCTTCCGTTGGAGTTTGCAATTCCTCACTTTCATTCTTACCATGATGATGACCATGTAACATTCTTTCTTCAGGATTCCATTGGTTATGATTCAAGGACATTTCTTCAAATAGAGCAAAAGCATCATCCACGGTCTTACTCATAATAGCTCCCCCTGCAAAGGTATCGACAATTAGGCGGGTATCATAAAGTAAACCATAATAAAATGTATGAATTAAAGTCCAATTTTCAAAGCTATGGTGCAGGCACTTCCGTAGTAAATCATTGAACCGCTCCCAAGCCTTGTTAAATGATTCTCCATTTTTTTGTGCAAAGTTCATGATTTGATTTCTCAATTGGATGATTTTACTTGGTGGAAAGTACTTCGTCAAGAAAGCATTTGACAGTTGTTCCCATGTAGTAAATGCACCAGTAGGTCTAGAATGTAGCCAAAATTGTGCTCGGTCCCTGAGAGAAAAAGGAAATAATCTTAGTTTTAACGCATCATCAGAAACAACATAAATCTTAATGGTATCACAATATTCAAGAAAAAGATGTAAGTGTTGATAGGGATCTTCAATTGGATCTCCTCTAAATTGATTCTGCTAGATCATGGTCAAGAGGGCAGGATTAATCTCAAAATTATCTGCTTCAATGTTGGGTTTGATAATGCTAGAGTGTATTTCTGGTGACCTAGGGACAACATAGTCCCTAAGTAATCTCTGTCCTGCCATTGGAATTAAATTTCCTGTATAGTCTAAGGCAGACAGATTAAGTAACTCAAGCAAACACAGAAGAGCAAAAAGATAAAATATCAAATAAGCCTAGTCTAGCAATATTCTCAATATCTTCAATATTGACAAAACTAAGGTCTCCCCGGCAATGGCGCCAAAAACTTCATGTGATCCGAAAGGACACACTTTTAAATACAAGCAGGTAGACTCGTTTTCGTGGTCGCAGCCAAAAGTATTGGCGTATAGGGCTATTGTCACTCCCTGGCATGGCTCCAAAAACTTGTTGTCCCTAACTTGTAGTGTCGGCAAGTGCACGGATACTCGAAGTAATAAAGTAAATATCGATCCCCAGAGAGACCTATGCTGTCAAGTACCAAATAATTGATTTCTTCCTATCTAGGCAATCGAAAAAGAGAAAGGCAAGCAGAGAGCGAAAACAAGCGGGAGAATAATGTCAGAGAGAAATTGGGACTAGGATTTCATTCTCTTGGATTTCCACGACTAGATATATAAAGATGTTCATCAATCTAATTCTAACATGATAAATGTTGGGGTATGCCCTTAAGGCTAATGTTTGAGGCCTTGGGATTGTATCAGTATCATGTATAAACTTTTATGTTTATAAAAGCTAAAGGCATAGTTGTTATTCAGGTTGTTACATTGTCTGCTGCAATAAGTGTACTTCTGAATAATGTCTCAAAGCTGTTCAGCTGGGCTGACATGCTATAAAGTCCTTAGTCGATATATCTTGGTGAACATGAGACAGCCTTGATATGGTTAAGACTAATATGTGTTTTAATCTTATAGGATGCTTCGAGCATGGAATAAGATGTAGACTCATGGGTACATTGGATGTACTGGACAGACCCTACTAGGATATTCAATTGGTTGTCACAATGTGAATAATCCTTGAATGCGACAAGTGGCACATTTCCTCTGACTTGAGATCGCTTGTGTTTCTAAATGATGATTGTCATTGTTTTGAGGTAGTTCAATATCATTTGAAACATAATGGTTATAGACTATCTTGGATGGTGAGCTTGAGTCATGTTAGGGCATTAGTGATAGACAAAGGATTGCCGTCTCTTTAATTAGAGTGTGATGTTCTAAAGGGGCCCCCTGGATGAGATGATTGAGAAAGTGTATGGCCATACCCAGGTGACTATGTTCATCTGATCTAATCATGCTCATCATATTGGAGTTACAAGCTTGACATGCTTGTCCAATAAGAACATCCAGTGGCAAAGGAAATATGCATGCCTTGTGAGTTGATTCACACTTGTGCTATGGTTTGGGTGTAGTCTTGGAAGACTCTTTCCTTTATATCGGGAGACAGTGATGTGTTGCTAGATACCCCTCGCTGATCGTGATGACGTAAGTTATCGTTACCCGACATTTAAAGGAAACCCTTAGGGTCGCACAATTTGATGATATGGCTTACTTAAGTCAGATCGTGTGGACTGAATTGTTTGAGTTCAGTTTAAAGGGATTTAATCTCTGATTGTAAGTGAGATCTGGTCTGATCATGTTTGATTGATTAGGGCTTGAGATCGGTAAGCTTCGATTGAGAGAATAGATGCTAGATCGGTGAGATCAGGAGCATTAAGAGATGCACAGTCAGATCTTGAACCTTTAGGTTTAATATGATCTGGACTGAAGACTTGGCTTGATTGGTTTCTTGAGCCGAACCAAATTGAACCGGCTCATATATGAGCGCATGGTTCAAAGGGAGAAGAGGTGGCGACTTGTTCACTTGGCGTGAACGTTTGAGCGAGTGGTGGTTTCTATTTTTAGAAACCATGATCTCCACTTGGAGATCTCTCACGTTCGAATAGAATTGATTCTATTCTCGCCTCTCCACCCATTATTCCTCTCGACACTTTCGTGTGTGGCGACGCTTGGAGCTTTGAGGAGGATTCGGCCAAGAAAGGAAAATCGTCTCCATCCCTTCCATACGTTCAAGACTTCTTGGAACCTTGCTAGCACAAGGAGCACCAAGAAAGTAGGCACACTCTCATCTTGTGTGCGCATTCTCTGGAGGAGACCCCTGTCGATCTCTGCTTTCTAGACGCCATCCAAACGAAATGGCTATGGTATGAATCTAAACCTTATGAAGTTAATCATATGTCATTACGTAAGGTCTCTTGAAACCCTAGTTTCCGCTTGCAAAATTATTTGCGCCACCTGTCAGGGTTTCACCCCCTTAGTTTTAGGGGACTCACAATAAAGACTCAATTTACTTCAAAAAGGAATTATCTCACTTTCGTGCAGATAACCATGCAGAGATAAATCTTCACTTTTGTGCAAGATTCATCCCAAGCTGAAGATAAGTAAATCATCAATCAAAGAACTCAAAGATCACTTTTGCGCATCCGAGTTCTAAGTTGATTGCCTCAAGTGGAATCTCGAGGATCACTTTCATGCATCCGAGACTCAATCCTCACTATGGTTCTCCAACGTTCCAATCCTCACTTTCGTGCAAGATCTCCACGTTTGACACAATAACTCAATCCTAAGTTTATTAATATCATCATGGCGATTTAACTTACTAAAATAAAGAAATAAAAACTTAACCTAGTTTCCTACGGTGAGTTCCTATTAATCAATTTTAGGGTTCCAAGTTCTCAAGCAAATCACCTTTTGGTCCTTATTGCGAAAACTCTAAATCATTATGACAAAAAGCAAACTAAGGAGAATCTTAGAGCAATAATCGCATAGGTAAAATTATCAAAGTAGAATAATCATGATGAAAGTAAAAGATTATCTAGTCATTAAGAAAATCAAAGGTAATTACTCCCCCATGTCCCAAAATAAGTTTAAGCTAGCATGGTGAAGGAATTACAAAATACCATAATTTCAGAAGATCAAAAATCAACAAGAAAGGAGTTTTAGGAAAATACAGCACGACTGTGAAATATTTCACAGCCGTAATTTGTAATGAAAGTGGTGAATAGTGGCGGCGCTTCTTCTTCCTTTGATTTCTCCTCAAATTGATCTCCTTTCATTCTGAAACTTCTGGCACGTTGTCTCCTTCTCCAAGCGAAGCTTCAGTATGAAAATCACAGCCAGAGGTGCTCTGGATTGGTCACGGCGGCAGAACCCTAAGCGGCGGCGTGTACCGTGATTTCTCCCTCGACAGTTGATGCAAATTAGAATTCTGGATCACCCGCAATAATCTTCGCAAAAATCAGGCGTCGAAATCGACCTGGGAGTTGCGTTCAAAAACAGAAATACGGCAGTGTAATAGTTCACGGCACTGCCGTAAAATCGCTCGAGTGTTCTGTTCTGAAAGTGTTGGGAAATACTGTAAGGGGTCCCCTTCAAGGGGGAGCGCAAGGGGTTGAAACCCTAAAGGGGCGCATATCAAGATTCTCATAGCGGAAGCTAGGGTTTCCTTGGGATCATTTGAAGAAACATATGATCAACTTGTCGAAAAATTGCAAGTATGAATGAAAGATCATACCATAGCCATTGTGTGGGTGGCGACTTGGAATCAAGAGAACAAAATTGATCTCCTCCAAACGGTGCGCACACAAGATGAAGTCGGCTACTCTTTGAGATCCTTGTGCTAGCAAGGTTCTTCAAAGGTGCTTGTCGTATGGAAGGGATGATATGTCTCTTTCTTGGCCGAGAGCTACTTGTCAAGTCCTCTCCCTTGTCGTTCAAGAACACCACTTCGCCACACACCAAGAGTGAATGGAGAAGATGGGCGATTAACGTTACAAGGTGGAAGCGTTTTCCATTTTGGAAAACCGACTTCCCAATATGGCAAGTCCTCAATGCATGCGTTCACACGTTGTGAACCATCGAAAATTTCTCCCATTGAACCAAGCGTTCACCTAGTGAACCGGTTCCAATTATTGGGTTAAATTGTCTTTGGTTCAAAAACCAAATTAGGCCAAGCGTTGGTCTAGATCTTCTATGAACCAAATGGCTCAAGATCTAACCGCACATCTCGAGATGCTCTTGATCTCACCGATCTAGCATCCAATCTCTCGATCGAAGCTTACCGATCTCAAGCCCTAACCAATCAAACATGATCAGACCAGATCTCACTTACAATCAGAGTTTAAATCCCTTTAAACTGAACCCAAACAATTCAGTCCACACGATCTGACTTAAGTAAGCCATATCATCAAATTGTGCGACCCTGAGGGTTTCCTTTAAATGTCGGTAACGATAACTTACGTTATCACGATCAGTGAGGGGTATCTAGCAACACATCACTGTCTCCCGATATAAAGGAAAGAGTCTTCCAAGACTACACCCAAACCACAGCACAAGTGTGAATCCACTTCACTAGGCACAAATGTTTCCTTTGCCACTGGATGTTCTTATTGGACAAGCGTGTTAAGCCTGTAGCTCCAATATGATGAGCATGATTAGATCAGATGAACATAGTCACCTGGGTATGGCCATACACTTTCTCAATCATCTCATTCGGGGGGGCCCCTTTAGAACATCACACTCCTTAAACAAGGAGACGGCAATCCTATATCTATCACTAGTGTCCTAACCTGACTTATGATCATTATCCAAGATAGTCTATAATCATTATGTTTCAAATGATATTGAACTACCTCAAAACAATGACAATCATCATTTAGAAACACAAGTGATCTCAAGTCAGAGGACATGTGCCACTTGATGCAAACAAGGATTATTCACATTGTGACAAGCAATTGAATATCCTAGTAGGGTCTGTCCAGTACATCCAATGTACCCATGAGTCTACATCTTATTCCATGCTCGAAGCATCCTATAAGATTAGAACACATATTAGTCTCAATCATATCAAGGCTGTCTCATGTTCACCAAGATATCTCGACTAAGGACATTACAGCATGTCAGCCTAGCTGAACAGCATTGAGACATTATTCAGAAGCACACTTATTGGAGCAGACAATGTAACATACTGAATAACAACCATTGCCTTTATAAACATAAGAGTTTATACATGATACTGAAAGAATCCCAAGGCCTCAAACATTAGCCTTAAGGGCATACCCCAACAATCTCCCACTTGCACTTAATCTAATGGTTGAGGAATCTCAAACCCATATTATTACAGTGCTTCTCATGCTTCTGCTGCGCCAGAGGCTTGGTAAGCGGGTCAGCCAGATTGTCATCTGTATGAACCTTGTAGATTTTGATCTCGCCACGATCAATGATCTCCCGGATCAAGTGAAACCGTCTCTGTATGTGCTTGGACTTCTGGTGCGACCGTGGTTCCTTTGCTTGTGCGATTGCTCCAGTGTTATCACAGAAGATAACCAAAGGATCTGCACTCGAAGGAACGACACCAAGTTCCTGAATGAACTTACGAATCCATACTGCCTCCTTGGATGCTTCCGAGGCTGCAACATACTCGGCTTCTGTTGTGGAATCAGCAACAGTAGACTGTTTGAAACTTTTCCACACCACTGCTCCACCATTCAAGCTAAAAACATAGCCTGATTGCGATCGGAAATCATCCTGGTCCGACTGGAATGAAGCGTCAGTATATCCTTCTATACTGAGTTCTCCCTGACCACCATATATCAAGAACATATCTTTGGTCCTCCGCAGATATTTTAAAATGTTCTTGACCGCAATCCAGTGTGCCTGACCTGGATTACTTTGGAATCGACTGGTCACGCTTAACCCGTAAGCGACGTCTGGGCGAGTACACAACATCGCATACATAATGGACCCAATAGCCGAAGCATAAGGCATATTGTCCATTTCATCTTTCTCAGTCTGTGTTTGTGGACACTGACTCTTTGAAAGATTCAGACCATGTCTGACTGGAAGATATCCTCTTTTAGAATTCTCTAAATGGAATCTCTCCAGGACTTTATCGATGTAAGTACTCTGGCACAGCCCGAGAAGCCTCTTAGATCTATCCCTGTAGATCTTCACACCTAATACATAGGCTGCTTCTCCTAGATCTTTCATCTGGAAACATTTTCTTAACCATGCTTTAACAGCATGCAGTTCAGGAATATCGTTTCCAATGACTAAGATATCATTGACGTAGAGGACTAGGAAAGTAATCACGCTCCCACTAAACCTCTTATATACACACGGGTCATCTTCATTCTTGATGAAACCAAATTCACAGATTGATTCATCAAAACGAATATTCCAGCTTCTAGATGCTTGTTTAAGTCCATAAATGGACTTCTTTAACTTGCATAATTTATGACGATCTGATGGATTAGTGAAACCTTCAGGTTATGTCATATACACATCCTCATCCAGTTTTCCATTAAGGAAAGCGGTCTTCACATCCATCTGCCAGATCGCATAATCATAATATGCTGCTATCGCGAAAAGAATCCGAATAGACTTGAACATGGCTACAGGAGAGAAAGTTTCATCATAATCTATCCCGTAGATTTGTTTGAAACCTTTCGCAACTAGCCTGCCTTTATAGGTAATCACGTTACCATCCATGTCAATCTTCTTCTTGAAGATCCATTTACAGCCTATAGGGATTACTCCCGGAGGCGGATCAACCAAATCCCAGACCTGGTTATCTGACATGGAGTCCATCTCGGCTCGCATAGCTTCAAGCCACTTAGCTGACTCCGGTCCACTGACCGCATCCGCATAAGTAAGGGGTCCATCATGATCAATGATGTAGACTCCGTCATAGCGCTCAGGCTGTCGACGGATCCTTCCCGATCTTTGCGGTTCCCGTGATATCTGAGCCTCAGGTTGTTCAATAACCTGCTCAACTGGCTCAGGCTCATCCAACTGTGCTTGACTACTTTGTCCTTCCTCTGGATTCTCATCCAGCTTTATTTCTCTCCCACTGGCTTCTTGCAGAAGAAACTCCTTCTCAAGAAAAATAGCCGTCCGAGCAACAAATACCTTGTTCTCTTTGGGATCGTAGAAATAATAACCCTTAGTTTCCTTAGGGTAATTGACAAAGATACATTTATCAGATCTGCTCTCCAGTTTCCCAGAGGCGAGCTTTTTGACATAAGCCTCGCAACCCCAGATCTTAATAAATGTCAAGCTCGGCTGTTTCCCATACCATAACTCATATGGAGTCTTTGAAACTGCCTTGGATGGCACTCGGTTTAGTACCTTTGCAGCTGTTTCCAGTGCAAATCCCCAAAAGGAGTAAGGTAGAGTAGCCTGACTCATCATAGAACGAACCATATCCAGTAAGGTTCTGTTCCTCCTCTCGGACACACCATTCCATTGCGGTGTTCCTGGCGGAGTGAGCTGTGAGATAATCCCACACTCCTTTAGATAGTCAATAAACTCTCGACTTAAGTATTCTCCACCTCGATCTGAGCGAAGTGCCTTGATATTTCGGCCTAGTTGATTCTGTACTTCATTCTTGAACTCTTTGAACTTGTCAAAAGATTCACTTTTATGTCTCATCAGATAGACATACCCATATCTACTGAAATCATCAGTAAAGGTAATGAAGTACGCATAGCCACCTCTGGCATGTTTACTAAATGGCCCACACACATCACTGTGTATAAGGTCAAGTAAACCTGAAGCCCTTTGACCTTTGTGAGAAAAAGGAACCTTCGTCATTTTACCCATTAAACAAGCTTTGCATGTATCAATCTCCTCATAGGAGAATGATCCCAGCAGTCCATGATCATGCAACCGCTTAATGCGTTTCTTGTTAATATGGTGTAACATCCCGTTATCTTAACCCCAAACAAATGGCACAATTCATGAAGAATACAGGATGTTTCATATAAGATCGATTCATATGCTAGGTAAAACCGAGTTCAAGAAAACACGATCTGAAAATTTCCACAAACCCATACATAAATATCCACAAAACACAAATCTCATAAATTACATAAGGGTACCTGCCACCACGCAATCCTTGCACTAGACATATGCAAGGCAACAGTTATATCAAATCCGATGACATAAATACAATTCGATTCGAAATTCAAAGCAAAGCCACAAAGTCGATTTTTATAAACTTATACCAAACACCGAAACCAGGCTGGAGCCCGCGGTGACACAAAAATTCAAACTCATTAACAGCCACAATCTGGCATCATAGGTTCACATAGATTCACATAGTTCACATCATTCATATAGTTCATATAACTCATATAGTTCGGCAGCATATGTTCACATAATTCATATATTAAGGCCACAACCGGCATCATAAGTTCGTTAAGCATAAATCACAATATCCATATAATGCTAACTGCGCCCCTGCTCTACACCTGAAAATAATGAGGGGTGAGCTACACAGCCCAGTGAGTGGATAGTCTAAATCGACCATCCAGAACATACATTCAAAAATATAGGCAGATTATTTTAAAAATCTTTAACAGGAACATTATGTCAACATATAACAAAATAAAGAAACAGAAGTCATATAGACAGTCAGATGTACACACTAGCATATAACAAACTCAGGTTCTAGAGTTTTACTCTAAACCAATTAAACACATATATTCTAAACCAACTAAACACACCATACTTAATTAACCTAGTTGTCCAGCATAATCAGTAGTGACCAATATGGTCTAACCCGGCTTGGCCAAAGCACTGGGAGCTGCAAAATCTCGTGCAACACATAAACATGGATAGTGAGTAGAATCAAGAGGTGGCCCCCGCCAGGTCACGACGTGGCACTTTGCTCTATCACCCCATAACACATCGATGGATTGTGTGTAGATTCAAGAGGTGGCCCCCGTCAGGTCATGACGTGGCACTTTGCTCTACGACACCCCATATCACAAAATGAGAGTGATGACATCAAGAGGTGGCCCCTGTCTGATCAAGACATGGCACTTTGCGTCTTATATCACCCCATAACATAAAAGAGTAATGACATCAAGAGGTGGCCCCTGTCCGACCAAGACATGGCACTTTGCGTCAAAACCCGTTCTCCCAAAAGGTTCCTACTGGACAACAGACATATCTTATTTCATATTTCACAAAGGTGGACTCCTAAGTGTCAACTAGACTCTAGGATAGTCATCACAAAATCATAACGGGCAGGCTGAACATCAACCCCCATCACAATAATCATAATAGGCAGGCTGAACATCAACCTCCTCACATGTCAAATACAGGGCTGAAATTCAAACCCTTAACATATCACATAAGGACTATCCAATGAGTACCCCGGTTACACTTAGCCATAGTCCTAACCAACACATAACACATAATATTCAAAATTCACATAATCCATCACATAACACATATTGTTCAAGATTCACATAACCCATAAATCACATAATAAACACATAATATTTCATATTCGAATATCACATAATATAGTGTAGTCCTTAGATTTCATGCTGATTTGTTTAGTCAAATCTGACTAAGTTATCACCCAAGTTTCTCAAACAAATAAATAACATTGCATTTAACTAGCATTCATAAAAATTACATAAAACTAAAACATATATCCATATAATTTTACAAATTACCCCATGTAACTACAAACATCAAAATTCGGTTTTCACAAACAATTCGGTTTCCATTTATATTATCACAAATTCGGTTTTCATACATATTATCTATTTAATTTACTCCTTGATTAACATGAACTTCATACTACAAAATCACTGATTTAATATTACCAAAATCATATAAAAATTCAATGATTTAATGCTACCAAAATTCCCTATAAAATACCTTAAATTTCATGCTACAAGTTTCGGTTTTCATGAGATACCTACCTATACAAAATTTCGGTTAAACAATCATCAAGATTATGTTTTGTTTTGGTTTTCATAACTAACATCAAAGTTTCGGTTTTAAACATGGAAATTTAGGTTTTCATAACAAGGTGAAATCTTGAGTTTTCGGTTTTAGCATGCAAAGATTCCAACCAAATAATGGTATCATCTAACAAGATTAAGTGGACAAAACTCAATTAAGACACCCCACTCACCTTGAACCGTGAACACCAAGGTGAAAAACCTCTACAAAATCGCCTAAAGTCTTTAAGTCGCCCAAGGAATCTCCAAGAACTTGCCAAGGAAATTTCTTCACTTCAAAGAAAATCGCCAAGGGAAGAAGATGAAGAAAAATCACCTCAAAATTCCAAGAACACCAAAGTCGCCTCCTTCTTCCTAGCCGTCGCCCAAAGTTTTCTCAAGACTCCAAAAATCGCCAATAATCTCACCCTAACCGAATTACTAACTAAAAATTTTGATTTTAAATTTTTAACCCATTAACCCATTAATTCAAATAGGTTTTAACCCCTTTAACTAGCTAATTCAAATTTTAAATCTAATTTAAGTGTAACCCAATAACCCTTAGTTTAAGTGAACATCCAATAAGAGTTTAAATTAACATCCAATTAATTACTTCACTTAAACGCAAATCCAATAAGGATTTAATTAATATCCAATAAGGTCTAATTAATTTATCCTAAATTAACAACCAATATAAATCACACTTTAATAATCATTAAACCAGTTAATTAACGTCCAACAAGCTAGTTAATTAATTAAAATTAACAACCATTAAGCTCTAATTAATTAACTATAAATTAACAATCAACACACAAGAGTAATAACACAGTCAATAATTTTATTTAAATCAAAAATAATGCTTACCAGGACTCAAGATCCTTGGATCTTACATATGGCCTAAACGACTATGCCATAGCAAGGTGCTATCATCAGCATACTTGGCTTTCTTATTATCAATATTTTGTATAGAACATTCCATGTCCAACATGAATAACCCATTGTTAATTGATCCAAAAGCATAAACAATATTATCATAAGAAATTACACACTTTGAAATATTGCATTCAAAGGAAAATCCTTTCCTGACAAGAGCAGGAATAGAGATAATATTTTTCGTAATACTCGGAACAAAATAACAATTGTCCAGTTCTAATACAAGTCCAGATAGTAATGAGATGTAATAAACTCCTACAGCAACAGCAGCAACCCGTGCCCCGTTTCCAACTCGTAGGTCCACCTCATGCTGTCCCACCTGTCTTCTTCTCTTGAGTTCCTGTACATTTGAACAAATGTGAACTCCACATGCAGTGTCCAACACCCATGAAATAGAAGAAGAAGATATCATGACCTCAGTCACAAATATACCTGAGCCAGAAGCGATGCTTCCCTTCTTGTCTCCTTGGAGCGCTTTACAGTCCTTTTTCTAGTGACCCAGCTGGCCACAGTGGAAACATCTGTTGTCCTTCGACCGCTTCACCTTTTGTTTCAGAGCCTTGCTGTAGTTCTTGACAGGGGCTTTGCCCTTCTTCCCCTTCTTCTTGTTCCTGGAAGGGAACATCAAGACAGAGGTTGAAGGCTTTCCCTTCAGAGTCTCCTCCGTAGTCAAGAGCATATTCAGCAACTCTGCCGGAGTACAATCGATCTTGTTCATATTAAAATTAATAATGAACGCATCGAAGGAGGCCGGGAGAGACTGCAGAATAATGTCTACAGCAAGCTCCTGGTTGATGGTATGCCCCAGTTTCTCTAGAGCTTCCTTGTGCCCAATCATCTTGAGCACATGAGCTCCCACTGGACTCCCTTCAGCCAGTTTGCTCTGAAAGAAAAGCTTGGTCAGATTATAGCGTTCAGTCCTCACCTGTGCAGCATACAGCATCTTGAGGTTTGCTATAATTTCTATAGCAGACATATCCTCATGCTGACGCTGCAGCGGTGGCGTCATAGACGCTAGCATCAGGCAAGCGACATCAATGCTATCATTGACATGCTTTTCATAGGCATCGCGAACCGCCCTTGCGGCGTTCGCATCGGGTTGAGGCGGTACAGCCGTCTCGAGGACATACAGTTTCCTCTCAGCCTTAAGAACGATCTTAAGGTGTCCGTACCAGTCCGAGAAGTTTGGCCCAGCAAACTTCTCCCTTTCCAGTAGGGATCGCACATTGAAGCTCATGGTGTTCGTTGCTGCAGGAATCTACAACAATGCAAGAACAGCAAGGTCAGTATCAATGTCCAGAATCAATCCAGGACTTAAGAATGATTCTTTTCTCACTATTTTATCTGGCTGAAAAATCCAGCAAAACAGCCCGAAAGAGTAACACTCTTTTAGTGAGATGGGATCCAGATTTCATACTTGGTCTCCGCGTCCCGCTCAGGCGAGATAAGATGCACAGAGAGTACAAGCACTAATTTCTGGTAGGCAGTCCCTACCAATCGCCAACCCGTGCGATTCCCCTTCATCTGGGCAATCCAGCAGACTGTGCCAACTGAGTTGGTACAACACAGTCTCTGATCCCACAGATGGCTGCCTCCATATAGCTACCATATGCGCCACATATGTAGCCTACATGGTCAAGCTGACCCGACCTACTCCCTGGACCACCACGTGCTATGCTGAGCAACGAGAAGCGATAAATCCCTTCTCTGTAACACGCAGGTGAAATCACACACCGTCTGAAGATAGATGGACGTGCCCACTGAGTGGGTACAACACGGCTCCAACGATAGTCAGAACAGTGAGGTTTCGCGTCAGAAGGCTATCGAGCTTGATATATTAGCGTTGGATTTTAACGGTCTTTTATCTTCTTCTCTATCATGCAAACCCTATGGTGATAGCAGAAGATAAATAAAACATGCAATTCTAATTATAAACGATAAGTAGAAAGCATGCTGATCTTATGTGGTAAAAGCCCATTAACCCTAAGTAAGACCTTAAGTTAACTTAAGTCTTCACTTTAGTTCTTCTTGGGTCTTTTGCTTCTCATCTGGCCCAGACCAGGGCCTAAGCGCCTTCTGCAGCTCAGGTGCACCCACTAGGCAGATGCGCCTGTCATAGGGTCAAACCCTAGACCTCCCACCTGGTCAAGCCTCTGCTGCATGCGCCTCTGCCAACTGTGCTCTGTGCTCATGTCTGATTAAACTTACAATTTAATCTATCTAGACATGATTGACTCGCAGGTCAATTACACATTATAAATTAAATAAAAGTGACGCGCAGATCACAATATAAATTAATTTACAATTTTAATCCAGGCTCGCAGGCCCCAGCACAGCAGACATTAAAAGGGCAACCCACATAAGATGAAATAAACATATATCATGGCATCCACTCAACATGTGAACCATTTAACAAGAAAATAAAATTTTTGAAAACCCATTGGCATCAATTTTAATTTTCTTATGTGCCCTACAACCTTACAACGGTCCATTGATAGGGATCCACTCATCCATCTATTCAGATCCACTGCCCTTGCATGCACCAAGTCCTAACTGACTTGAGTTGACCTAATGGTCAACCATGCATGCGCAAAGGGCTGAACAACCCTCATGAGTTTCGGCAAGCGGGTGTGACCCCGGGCCTAACTCATGTGTGTTCAGTAGTCGTCTCAACCAGACCTCGCTACACGCCCTTGATGCAGTCGACCTATAGCCACCTCGTGCTTGCGCACAGGTGCTATCTGGTCAACCCATCTAGGCTGTCAGATGGTCTTATCAGACTATTTGGATCTAACCTAGAGGATGCTTTCAACCCCATGAACCCGTCTAAGGGTTTATAGTAGGTGCACCTTAGATCTAATGAGGATGCGCGCATGATCTGATAAGTTTTAAGAAAAACAACATCCAAGCGCCACCATACAATATACATGCGCAAACATAAACATACTTGCATGTAGTTTCGCATGATAATTTAGATCTACATAAACATGGATCACAAAGACATGAAGCAATCATATGAATCAAGCAATAACCGCATGCTCTGATACCAATTGTAAGGGGTCCCCTTCAAGGGGGAGCGCAAGGGGTTGAAACCCTAAAGGGGCGCATATCAAGATTCTCATAGCGGAAGCTAGGGTTTCCTTGGGATCATTTGAAGAAACATATGATCAACTTGTCGAAAAATTGCAAGTATGAATGAAAGATCATACCATAGCCATTCTGTGGGTGGCGACTTGGAATCAAGAGAACAAAATTGATCTCCTCCAAACGGTGCGCACACAAGATGAAGTCGGCTACTCTTTGAGATCCTTGTGCTAGCAAGGTTCTTCAAAGGTGCTTGTCGTATGGAAGGGATGATATGTCTCTTTCTTGGCCGAGAGCTACTTGTCAAGTCCTCTCCCTTGTCGTTCAAGAACACCACTTCGCCACACACCAAGAGTGAATGGAGAAGATGGGCGATTAACGTTACAAGGTGGAAGCGTTTTCCATTTTGGAAAACCGACTTCCCAATATGGCAAGTCCTCAATGCATGCGTTCACATGTTGTGAACCATCGAAAATTTCTCCCATTGAACCAAGCGTTCACCTAGTGAACCGGTTCCAATTATTGGGTTAAATTGTCTTTGGTTCAAAAACCAAATTAGGCCAAGCGTTGGTCTAGATCTTCTATGAACCAAATGGCTCAAGATCTAACCGCACATCTCGAGATGCTCTTGATCTCACCGATCTAGCATCCAATCTCTCGATCGAAGCTTACCGATCTCAAGCCCTAACCAATCAAACATGATCAGACCAGATCTCACTTACAATCAGAGTTTAAATCCCTTTAAACTGAACCCAAACAATTCAGTCCACACGATCTGACTTAAGTAAGCCATATCATCAAATTGTGCGACCCTGAGGGTTTCCTTTAAATGTCGGTAACGATAACTTACGTTATCACGATCAGTGAGGGGTATCTAGCAACACATCACTGTCTCCCGATATAAAGGAAAGAGTCTTCCAAGACTACACCCAAACCACAGCACAAGTGTGAATCCACTTCACTAGGCACAAATGTTTCCTTTGCCACTGGATGTTCTTATTGGACAAGCGTGTCAAGCCTGTAGCTCCAATATGATGAGCATGATTAGATCAGATGAACATAGTCACCTGGGTATGGCCATACACTTTCTCAATCATCTCATTCGGGGGGGCCCCTTTAGAACATCACACTCCTTAAACAAGGAGACGGCAATCCTATATCTATCACTAGTGTCCTAACCTGACTTATGATCATTATCCAAGATAGTCTATAATCATTATGTTTCAAATGATATTGAACTACCTCAAAACAATGACAATCATCATTTAGAAACACAAGTGATCTCAAGTCAGAGGACATGTGCCACTTGATGCAAACAAGGATTATTCACATTGTGACAAGCAATTGAATATCCTAGTAGGGTCTGTCCAGTACATCCAATGTACCCATGAGTCTACATCTTATTCCATGCTCGAAGCATCCTATAAGATTAGAACACATATTAGTCTCAATCATATCAAGGCTGTCTCATGTTCACCAAGATATCTCGACTAAGGACATTACAGCATGTCAGCCTAGCTGAACAGCATTGAGACATTATTCAGAAGCACACTTATTGGAGCAGACAATGTAACATACTGAATAACAACCATTGCCTTTATAAACATAAGAGTTTATACATGATACTGAAAGAATCCCAAGGCCTCAAACATTAGCCTTAAGGGCATACCCCAACAAATACAGCACCGTAATCAGGTTCACGGCACTGCCGTAAAATCGACTGAACTCTCCGGTCGGAAACGTCTGGAAAATACGGCCTGTGAAATAGTTTACGACAGTGCCGTAATTTCAGCAATGGTCTCTGTTCTGAAAGTGCTCCAAAATACGGCCGTGTAAAATCTTACGGTAGTGCCGTATTTTTCGCACAAGCTTCTGATCTGAAGTTTTCCCAAATTACGGCAGGTGCCCCGATATTACGGTATCGTATGGAAATACAGTACCGTAATATAGATTACGGCCTTGCCGTATTTTGGTTTGTTGCTCCGTTTTGCATGAAATTTGTCATGTGAACTCCTCTTGATGATGGTAGCTCTTCCATGTATTTGATTTTGCTTGAAAACATTTTAAAATAGTGCCTTTTTACCTGAAAATCATCAAAAACTAAAATAGAAGTAGATTTTGTAGTATTTGATAAATTCGGCATAAAAACAAGAAAAAGATCTTCAACTTAGCATGAAAAGATATATAAAATGATACAAAATATACTATATATTTTGGTGTCATCATCCAATGTTATGGGCATGGCCAAAATCTGCCCCATGATTGTAATCTCGCAGTCGCTGCAAGAATTCATCCGGCGCAAGAGTTTAGCCGCCGCCGTATCAGCCGTCAAGGATTAAATGGGCATTAATCATCTGGAGGTTACGAGAATTAATTAGGATACAGTTAATGCATTTCCGTTACAGTCATAAATGCGGAATTTATTTGGATCATTTATTAGCTATCATGGAAATTAAGTTGAGAATTTGGAGAGCCATGCAATTAATGGATGAGAATTTAATGCGGAATTTGAAGAGACGCGTAATTAAGATTCATTAATGGATGAGAATTTAATGCGGAATTTGAAGAGACGCCTTGAGTGTTGGGGTATGCCCTTAAGGCTAATGTTTGAGGCCTTGGGATTTTATCAGTATCATGTATAAACTTCATGTTTATAAAGGCAATGGTTGTTATTCATGTTGTTACATTATCTGCTATCATATGTATACTTCTGAATAATGTCTCAATGCTCTTCAGCTTGGCTGACATGCAGTTAAGTCCTTAGTCGAGATATCTTGGTGAACATGAGATAGCCTTGATATGATTGAGACTAATATGTGTTCTAATCTTATAGGATGCTTCGAGCATGGAATAAGATGTAGACTCATGGGTACATTGGATGTACTGGACAGACCCTACTAGGATATTCAATTGCTTGTCACAATGTGAATAATCCTTGTATGCAACAAGTGGCATATTTCCTCTGACTTGAGATCACTTGTGTTTCTAAATGATGATTGTCATTGTTTTGAGGTAGTTCAATATCATTTGAAACATAATGGTTATAGACTATCTTGGATAATGATCATGAGTCAGGTTAGGACACTAGTGATAGATAAAGGATTGCCGTCTCCTAGTTTGGAGTGTGATGTTCTATAGGGGCCCCCTGGATGAGATGATTGAGAAAGTGTATGGCCATACCCAGGTGACTATGTTCATCTGATCTAATCATTCTCATCATATTGGAGCTACAGGCTTGACTCGCTTGTCCAATAAGAACATCCAGTGGCAAAGGAAACATGTATGCCTAGTGAGTTGATTCACACTTGTGCTGTGGTTTGGGTGTAGTCTTGGAAGACTCTTTCCTTTGTATTGGGAGACAGTGATGTGTTGCTAGATACCCCTCACTGATCGTGATAACGTAAGTTATCGTTACCGACATTTAAAGGAAACTCTTAGGGTCGCACAATTTGATGATATGGCTTACTTAAGTCAGATCGTGTGGACTGAATTGTCTTGGTTTAGTTTAAAGGGATTTAATCTCTGATTGTAAGTGAGATCTGGTCTGATCATGTTTGATTGATTAGAGCTTGAGATCGGTAAGCTTCGATCGAGAATATAGATGCTAGATCGGTGAGATCAAGAGCATCAAGAGATGAAAGGTTAGATCTTGAACCATTTAGTTCAATGAGATCTAGACCATGGCTTGGGCTGATTTGATTTGGTCTTTGAACCAAATGCAATTGAACCGTGGCTTGGTTCAAAGAGGAGAAAAGGTGCGATCGGTTCACTTGGAGTGAACGCATGGATGATCGCATGAACGCTTGGAGTTAAGGGCTTTCTATATTTGGAAAGTCGGTTTTCCCATTTGTGAAAATGCCTCCACGTTTGAGTGGAACGTCTCGATTCGGTTTTGAGACATCCTCTTGCCTCATCTCTCTCGACGACACACTCTCGTGTGAAGAAGGTTAACGCCTTGGAGAAAGTTAAGCCAAGCAAGACTTCATCTTTCATTCCCTTCCATTCGACAAGGAAACCTTGGACCCTTGCTAGCACAAGGAACGCTAAGGGAGTAGGCGATCTTCATCTTGTGTGTGAACTCTTTGAAGGAGATCAACGTTGTTCTCTTCTTCCAACACGCCATTCGAATCAATGGCTATGGTATGAATCCAAACTTTATCAAGTTGATCATATGTTCTTGCGAAAGTTTTGAAACCCTTGCTTCCGCTATGAAAGTTTTATATGCGCCTCCTATTAGGGTTTCCCCCCCCCCCCTTGATTTAGGGGACTTACAATTGGTATCAGAGGAGGTTATCGTTTGAATCATATGATTGCTTGATGTTATTGTGTGATCCATGTTTGCGCTTATGCTTAGATAGGTTTATTACATGCGAAAATACATGTATGATGTATGTTACTCTTTGGCGCATGTATTGGCGCATGTTGTTGTTTTGTCAAAAAAAAAAAAAAAACTTAACTTGCGCGCCCATCATTAGATCTAAGTGCCTACTATAAACCCTTAGATGGGTTGATAGGGTTGAAGTCATCAGCCGAGTTTAGATCCAAACAGTCTGATCAGACCATCTGACAGCCTAGATGGGTCGACCAGATGGCACCTGTGCGCAAGCACGAGGTGGCTATAGGTCGACTGCATCAAGAGCGTGTAGCGAGGTCTGGTTGAGACAACCAGTGAACGCGCATGAGTTAGGCCCGGGGTCACACCCGCTTGCCAGAACTCATGAGGGTCGTTCAGCCCAAGGCATGCATGGTTGACCATTAGGTCAACTCAAGTCAGTTAGGACTTGGTGCATGCAAGGGCAGTGGATCTGACTAGACATGATGAGTGGATCCCTATTAATGGACCGTTGTAAGGTAGTAGGGCACATAAGAAAATTAAAATTGATGCCAATGGGTTTTTCAAAAATTTTATTTTCTTATTATTGGATCACATGTTGATTGGATGCCATGATGCTTGTTTATTTAATCTTATGTGGGCTGCCTAATTTAATGTGTGCTGTGCTGGGGCCTGCGAGCCTGGAATTAAATTGTAAATTAATTTTATTGTGATCTGCGCATCACATGTTATTTAATTTATAAAGTGTAATTGACCTGCGAGTCAATCTTGTCTAGATAGATTAAATTGTAATTTAATCAGACAAGAGCACAGAGCACACATGGCAGAGGTGCATGCAGCTTGAGGCTTAACCAGGTGGGAGGTCCAGGGTTCGACTCTAGGACAGGCGCATTTACCTGGTGGGCGCACCTAAGCTGCAGTGGGCGCTCGGGCCCTAGGTTGGGCCAGATGAGAAGGCAAAAGACCCATGAAGAGCTCAAGTGAAGACTTAAGTTAAATTAAGGTCTTACTTAGGTTTAATGGGCTTTTACCACATAAGATCAGCATGCTTTCTGCTTATTGTTTATATAATTAGAACTGCATGATTTTATCTTCTGCTATCGCCATAGGTTATGCATGATAGTTAAGAAGATAAAAGACCGTTAAAATCCAACGCTAAAATATCAAGCACGTAAGCTTTCTGACGCGAAACCTCACTGTTCTGACTATCGTTGGGGCCGTGTTGTACCCACTCAGTGGGCACGCCCATCTATCTTCAGACGGTGTGTGATTACACCTGCGTGTTACAGAGAAGGGATTTATCGCTTCTCGTTGCTCAGCATAGCACGTGGTGGTCCAGGGAGTAGGTCAGGTCAGCTTGACCATGTAGGCTACATACTGAGCATATGTGAGCTATATGGAGGCAGCCATCTGTGGGATCAGAGACTGTGTTGTACCAACTCAGTTGGCATAGTCTGCTGGATTGCCCAGATGAAGGGGAATCGCACGGGTTGGCGATTGGCAGGCATTGCCTACAAGAAATTAGTGCTTGTACTCTCTGTGCATCTTATCTCGCCTGAGCGGGACGCGGAGACCAAGTATGAAATCTGGATCCCATCTCACTAAAAGAGCGTTACTCTTTCGGACTGTTTAATGGATTTTTCAGTCAGATAAAATAGTGAGAAAAGAATCTTTCTTAAGTCCTGGATTGATTCTAAACATTGATACTGACCTTGCTGTTCTTGCATTGTTGTAGATTACTGCAGCAACGAACACCACGAATTTCAATGTGCGATCCCTATTGGAAAGGGAGAAGTTTGCTGGGCCAAACTTCTCAGACTGGTACGGACACCTTAAGATTGTTCTTAAGGCAGAGAGGAAACTGTATGTCCTCGAGACGGCTATACTGCCTCAACCCGCTGCGAACGCCGCAAGGGCGGTTCGGGAAGCCTATGAAAAGCATGTCAATGATAGCATTGATGTCGCTTGCCTGATGCTTGCGTCTATGACGCCAGAGCTGCAACGTCAGCATGAGGATCTATCTGCTATACAGATTATAGCAAACCTCAAAATGCTGTATGCTGCACAGGCTAGGACTGAACGCTACAATTTGACTAAGCTTTTCTTTCAGAGCAAACTGGCTGAAGGGAGTCCAGTGGGAGCTCACGTACTCAAGATGATTGGGTACAAAGAGGCTCTAGAGAAACTGGGACATACCATCAATCAGGAGCTTGCTATAGACATCATTCTTCAGTCTCTCCCGGCCTCTTTCGATCCGTTCATTATTAATTTTAATATGAACAAGATCGACTGTACCCCGGCAGAGTTACTGAACATGCTCTTGACTACAGAGTTGACTCTAAAGGGAAAGCCTTCAACCTCTGTCTTGATGGTTCCTTCCAGGAACAAGAAGAAGGGGAAGAAGGGCAAAGCCCCTGTCAAGAGTTACAACAACGCTCTGAAACAAAAGGTTAAGCGGTCGAAGGAATACAGATGTTTCCATTGTGGCCAGCTAGGTCACTAGAAAAAGGACTGTAAAGCGCTCCAAGGAGACAAGAAGGGAAGCATCGCTTCTGGCTCAGGTATTTTTGTGACTGAGGTCATGTTTTCTTCTTCTACTATTTCATGGGTGTTGGACACTGCATGTGGAGTTCACATTTGTTCAAATGTACAGGAACTCAAGAGAAGAAGACAGGTGGGACAGCATGAGGTGGACCTACGAGTTGGAAACGGAGCACGGGTTGCTGCTGTTGCTGTAGGAGAATATCACATCTCATTACCATCTGGACTTGTATTAGAATTGAACAATTGTTATTTTGTACCTAGCATAACAAAAAATATTATCTCTATTCCTGCTCTTGTCAGGAAAGGGTTTTCCTTTGAATGCAATATTTCAAAGTGTGTTATTTCTTATGATAATATTGTTTATGCTACTGGATCAATTAACAATGGGTTATTCATGTTGGACATGGAATATTATATACAAAATATTGATAATAAGAAAGCCAAGTATGCTGATGACAGCACCTTGCTATGGCATAGTCGTTTAGGCCATATTAACGAGAAACGCATTAAGCGGTTGCATGATCATGGACTGCTGGGATCATTCTCCTATGAGGAGCTTGATACATGCAAAGCTTGTTTAATGGGTAAAATGACGAAGGCTCCTTTTCTTAACAAAGGTCAAAGGGCTTCAGGTTTACTTGACCTCATTCACAGTGATGTGTGTGGGCCATTTAGTAAACATGCCAGAGGTGGCTATTCATACTTCATTACCTTTACTGATGATTTCAGTAGATACGGGTATGTCTATCTAATGAGACATAAGAGTGAATCTTTTGACAAGTTCAAAGAGTTCAAAAATGATGGAGGTGGGATCACTCACAAGTAAGGGTGCATTCAAACAACGCTTTAAGAAAATAAATCTTTTTGTATTTTTAGGTAAAAACCGAATTTACTCTAACGAAGTTGGAAAATAGTTTTTTTGTATTTTATAAGTAGAAGAAAACGACACTAAACTATTTAGACTACCAAAAGAAATAGCAATTAAACTACAAATTGAAAGACTAGTAGGAATACTCACAGCGCGATCCTTGAGCATAGAAGGATCGTATCGTCCCGATCTTCAACGGTCCTACTCTGATGGAAGGTATTGCATCATTACAAACAAACACAGACAATCGAGATCCACACAGACCACGGATTCATATTACAAAACAAATCTAAGGGGGAGGTTAAGCCTCACAAGTTCCCTTAACACTTAGACTAAAGAGAAAGGGGGAGGGGAAGAAAGCCTTGCGCTTAGGAAGAGACCTCCAAATCCTTGCGCCACCTTGAATAAGAATTCAGATTAGTGTAGAGCCAAGTTCTTAAGATCTAAAGAAAGGAGAGGGAAGGAACTTAGCCGAAAGTCTCCAAGATGCAAGCCTCCTTGTTGGCCGAGAGTGATGATGCCTCCAAGAATCTCCTAGTGCCTTGCCGAGACCAAGGTTGAGGGATCTTCTTTAGGACTCGCCAAAGGTGTGTAAAAGATCTTCAAGAGGTTAGGTTGCGTTGAGGACTTGAGAAGAAGGGGGGGAGAAGGGAAAGGGCTCGGCCCTTTAGAGGAGAGGGGAGGTAGAAAACTTCTTTAGGCGACACAAGCACCAATGCTAACACAAGGATTTTTTTCACTAGGCAACTAATAGACAAAGAGAGGGGAGGTTACAATTTATAGGCTCAACAAGCCATGGGCAAGGGTGACAATTCACCCTAGGCGCAAATCACAACATTATGGAGGAAATTAATGCTCAATTAATACAATTCCATCCTCAATTTTGAATTTCAAATTCTTTCTTTCTTGTAGCCGAATTCTCTTGGTCTCCTTCCTTCTTTGCTTGGATGAGATGGCGCTTCTTGCATTGGGCTCATTTGAATTCGAAAACCTTCCTTCAAGATGCATGGGCGGCTAAGAGGCTTCCAAAGGTGATTCCACAAATTGGGGATCTAGATGGTGATCCCTTGATTTGTGGATCTAGATTGATTCTTGATGGCTAGGCGCATTGATGGCTCTTCACTTGGCAATTTGTGGGCTGGTTTATATCATTCAAATTCTTCATCATGTTGTGTGGCGCCTTGGTTGATTTGGAAGGTGGGGTTGCATTCAATGTAAGCCCCTTCAACTTGAAGTCTCTAGTTGAAGTGCCTCCTTCCATATTTGGAGCTCTACTTGAGTGACTTGGCTTGAGCTTCCTAGCTTCCCTTGAGCTGGGCTATAACCTGCCCAATTATTGACACAAAAGCCAGTAGACTATTCTAGGAAGTAATGCATGACCAAATAAGGAAACTACACAATGCACTAGGGCTTTTATTCAAGGCAAATAAGGAAACTACAAATAAGGAAAGAAAGGTGACCTAGGATGAAAAGCCATATCTGAGGGGCTTCCTCCTAGTCCTTCCAGACCTTCTTGGGGCAGGGCTAGCCCCTCCATCATTTCTCCCCGGGTGGGAAGAATTCTCCTCTAGAGAATTATCCTTGTACCCTTGGAGTAATTCCGGAGCGGCCTGTGCCAACTCTTCTTCGGGAAGCCAAGCCTCCTCACCTGACATAAATTTAACACGGTAAAACACTTGTACCTTGTCTGGGGTGAGTCGGGTCTGATCTTCAAGTATGCTCTATAACTCAGGCCTGTCAGTCAACTCCTCGATGTGCACCGGCTCCTCATAGTGCGTGAGATCCTCCACGTTGACAGTGGTGGGGATCCCCAAGTCCGGCGGTAGATCCAAGATGTAAGCGTTATCGTTGATCTTTTCTATGATGGTGTATGGTCCGAGTCCCTTGGCGTCCAACTTGCGGCCAGATCCATGGATGCGCTCCTCCCTGACCAGCAATATAACCTGTTCACCTACAGAGAATTTCCTTTCTCGGCGTTTCTTGTTAGCACTCTTGCGATAGGAATTTACAGCATCAAGCATTTGACAATGTATTTCATGATGTAAATGGGACATGTGAGTAGCAAAATCTTTAGCAGACATAGAAATATGAGAGTGCCTAGGTAAAGGAAATAAATCAACAGGTTTTCTGGGTTGGTACCCTAAGTTGGCCTGAAAAGGGGACAATCCTGTAGTTTTGTTGACAACACTATTATAGGAGAACTCGGCAATGGGCAACAGCTTATCCCATGTGCCTGGGTGCTCTCCTACCAAACTCCTCAAAATGCTCCCCAGTGATCGATTGACCACTTCGGTCTGCCCATCCGTCTGAGGATGATAGGCCGTGGAGAATTTGAGTTTGGTTCCCAACATAGCCCACAGGGTTTTCCAGAAATGTCCAACAAACCTAGAATCCCTATCAGAAACTATAGTCAGAGGGGTACCTCTATGTTTAACAACCTCTTTAAAAAACAACCTAGCTACATGTGATGCATCTGTGGTTTTGTAGCAAGGTATAAAGTGTGCCATCTTGGTAAACCTATCCACTACGACAAAAATAGAGTCATGTCTGGAGGGAGTCCTTGGTAAACCTAAGATGAAGTCCATGCTAAGATCTTGCCAAGGTGCTTGAGGGATGGGTAGGGGTGTGTACAGACCATAGTTTTGTTTCTGAGTTTTTCTGGTCTGGCAGGTCCTACAATGTTTGACAATCTTAGCTACATCCCTATTGAGGTTCGGCCAGAAGAACCGTTCCTCCACTAAGGCTTGAGTCTTGTCCCGGCCATGGTGCCCGGCAGACCCTCCTCCGTGGATCTCCCAAACAAGGAAGTCTCGGATTGAGGTCTTGGGAATGCACAACTTTGGCCCAAGAAATAGAAACTCATCCCTTAGGGTATAGAGGGGATGACTCAAAGGATCTATGCTAAGCTCAGAATAAATGCTTGAAAAATCAGGGCATTCTAGGTATTCATGCTTCATACGATCAAATCCAACTACTTCAACAGATAAAGTTTGAATAAGTAAAACTACTCTACTCAAAGCATCAGCAACTTTATTTTCAGTTCCAGATTTATGTTTCAAAACAAAAGTATACTGTTGAAGGTACTCTACCCATTTAGCATGCCTAGCATTTAATTTCTTTTGAGCATTTAGAAAAGATAAAGCTTGGTGATCACTATTTAGAATGAATTCGTTATGTATCAGATAGTGTCTCCAGTGCCTTAGAGATTGAACTACGGCATAGAATTCCTTATCATAGGTAGTATATCTTTGTTTAGCCTCATTTAACTTCTCACTAAAGTAGGCTATGGGGTGACCTTCCTGACTAAGGGTACCTCCTATTCCTACTCCTGAGGCATCACAGTCCACTATGAAAACTTTAGAGAAGTCAGGTAATTTTAGGACAGGGGCAGTGGTCATTCTAGACTTAAGCTCCACAAAAGCTCTACCAGCAGACTTAGGCCAACTAAACTCACCTTGCTTCATACAGTTAGTTATAGGGGCTACTATGGTGCTAAAGTTTCTAATGAATCTCCTATAAAAGGCAGCTAGACCATGGAAGCTCCTAATCTCAGTCAAAGTCTTGGGTTCAGGCCAGTCTAAGATGGCTTGGATTTTGCTAGGGTCAGCTTGAAGTCCTTGGTCTGAAACTATGAAGCCTAAAAAGACAACCCTAGGGGAAAGGAAAGAACACTTTTTCAGGTTTAGGTATAGCTTTTCTTCCTGAAGTAAGTCTAGGATTTTTCTAAGGTGTTCCATGTGTTCTTCTCGGGTCTTGCTATAGATTAAGATATCATCAAAGTAAACTACTAAGAATCTTCCTATGTAAGGCTTCAAGACTTGGTTCATCAACCTCATAAATGTTGAGGGGGCATTAGAGAGACCAAAGGGCATGACTAGCCACTCATATAAACCATCCTTAGTCTTAAAAGCTGTCTTCCACTCATCCCCAAGTCTGATCCTAACTTGGTGGTATCCACTTCTAAGGTCTAGCTTGCTAAACCACTTAGAACCTACCAGCATGTCAAGCATGTCATCTAATCTTGGGATGGGAAATCTATACTTGATGGTTATTCTATTCATGGCCCTACAGTCTATACACATGCGCCAGCTTCCATCCTTCTTTGGGGTAAGAAGGGCGGGTACTGCACACGGGCTAAGGCTTTCCCTAATGAAACCCTTGTCTAACAGTTCATCTACTTGTCTTTTGAGCTCTTGATGCTCAGTAGGGTTCATCCTATAGTGGGGTAAGTGTGGGAGAGTAGAACCCGGGACAAGGTCTATGGCATGTTGGATTTCTCTAAGGGGTGGTAATCCATTGGGAAGTTCTTCCCTGGTGAGCTCAGAGTACCCTGAGAGTAGGGTCTCAACTTCTTTGGGTATGGGTGACTCCTCATCTGGGTTGGTTTCTTTAATGACTAAGGAGTACACTTGCTTGGACTCTAAGCAGTCTTGAGTAAAGGCATGGGACCTTATGAGTTGGATGGTCGGTTTAGGCTCCTTAGGTTCCTCTATCCTACCCTTGTTGGTGGCAGCCTTAAGTTCCTTAGGCATGGAAGGCTTCAGTTTGATCTTTTGCCCGTCATGGCTAAAGACATAGGTGTTAGTCCGACCGTAGTGGATAACATCCATATCGTATAACCACGGGCGACCGAGTAAGACTTGGGCGACATCCATGGTTATGACGTCACACCAAATCTTGCCTTGGTAGATGGCAAACTGAAGGGGCACTAAGCACCTATGGGTGACTGGGACACTAGATTGATTGACCCAGGATATGCTATAGGGATTGGGGTGCGGTTCTGCCTTAAGGTTGAATTTTACTAAGGCTGTGTGAGAGACCGCGTTCAGACTACTTCCCCCATCTATCACTACTTTGCACATGTTGCCATTGCATTTCGTGTAGGTGTGGAAAATACTGGTCCTACGCCAGTCCTCGGTTGGGGTAGGTTTGATTAGGGTGCACCTAACCACTCCTAATGTGTCGTGGGTTTGTTCTTCACCACTATCATAAGCTAGTTCTTCCCAAACCGTACAACCAGAGTCAGTGTTATGGATTTCCTCATGGTTTTCCTCATAGGTTTCTTCACGTTTTTCCTCACCTAAGTACAGGACTCTCTTGGGGCAGTCTTTCATATAGTGTCCTGTTGGGGTATGCCCTTAAGGCTAATGTTTGAGGCCTTGGGATTCCATGAGTATCATGTATATAAACTCTTTTGTTTATAAAGGCAATGGTTGTTATTCAGGTTGTTACATTGTCTGCTGCAATATGTGTACTTCTGAATAATGTCTCAAAGCTGTTCAGCTAGGCTGACATGCTGTTAAGTCCTTAGTCGAGATATCTTGGTGAACATGAGACAGCCTTGATATGATTGAGACTAATGTGTGTTCTAATCTTATAGGATGCTTCGAGCATGGAATAAGATGTAGACTCATGGGTACATTAGATGTACTGGACAGACCCTATTAGGATATTCAATTGCTTGTCACAATGTGAATAATCCTTTTGCTACAAGTGGCACATGTCCTCTGACTTGAGATCCCTTGTGTGTTTCTAAATGATGATTGTCATTGTTTTGAGATAGTTCAATATCATTTGAAACATAATGATTATAGACTATCTTGGATGGTGAGCTTGAGTCAGGTTAGGGCACTAGTGATAGATAAAGGATTGCCATCTCCTTAATTGGAGTGTGATGTTATAAAGGGCCCCCCCCCCTGAATGAGATGATTGAAAATGTGTATGGCCATACCCAGGTGACTATGTTCATCTGATCTAATCATGCTCATCATATTGGAGTTACAGGCTTGACACGCTTGTCCAATAAGAACATCCAGTGGCAAAGGACACATGCATGCCTAGTGAAGTGGATTCACACTTGTGCTATGTTTTGGGTGTAGTCTTGGAAGACTCTTTTCTTTATATCGGGAGACAGTGATGTGTTGCTAGATACCTCTCACTGATCGTGATAACGTAAGTTATCGTTACCGACATTTAAAGGAAACCCTCAGGGTCGCACAATTTGATGATATGGCTTACTTAAGTCAGATCGTGTGGACTGAATTGTTTTGATTCAGTTTAAAGGAGTTTAAACTCTGATTGCAAGTGAGATCTGGCCTGATCATGTTTGATTGATTAGGGCTTGAGATCGGTAAGCTTCGATCGAGAGTAGTGATGCTAGATCGGTGAGATCAAAGGCATCAAGAGATGTACGGTTAGATCTCGAACCTTCATGGTTCAGATGAGATTTAGACCATGGCTTGGCTTGGTTCAATTTGGTCTTTGAACCGAATTCAATTAGACCGAATTCTATTCAACCGGTTCACATATGTGTGAACGCATGGTTAAATCGAATTGGCGTTTTGGGTTGGTTCATAAGACTTGAACGCTTGTAGTGATGACTTACCATTTTTGGAAGTGGAGGTTTCGGAAATGGTTTCTCAACGCTTCACTTTGGATGAGAACGTTGGTCTCTCTCTCAACTCAACGCCTCTTTTCTCGGTGTGGAGATTTTTGACGAGAACAAGGAGGAGCTCATCCACGCCAAGATCATCTCCTTTTTCCTTCATTCGATCAAGGACATCTTGGAGATCCTTGCTAGCACAAGGAGCAACAAGAAGCAAGTCAATTCTCATCTTGTGTGCGCATCTTGTGGAGGAGACCCTCTTCGATCTCTTCTTCCAAGGGACCATCCGAAAGATGGCTATGGTATGATCTACTCTTGATCTATTCAATCTATGATAGTTGATCATATGACATGCAAAAGATCATCAAACCCTTGCTACCGCTCGCAAAATTTTATTTGCGCCATGCTTAGGGTTCTCGCCCCCCTCTCGAAAGGGGTTTCTTCATGTCCTACTTGGTTGCAAGCATGGCAAGTGACTCTAGGTTCTTGGACAGTCCTAGGTCTAGAGGGTGTTGGTGTTGGGGCTTTGGGTTGAGAGCTAGAGGGACTTGAGGAGGGCGCCTTAGGATAAGTTCTAGGGGAACTTAACTCTCTCCTAAAGGCTCTCTTTATGTTTTCCTCTACCTCTAAGGCTCTTTGGTAGGCGACTTCCCTAGACTCTATTTGGAAATAGGTCATTCCCCTTTTGATCTCGGGTCTAAGTCCATTCTTGTACCTACTAAGGGAGACATGGGGTTCCTCATGGATGCCACTCCTCAAAAGGAGTTCATCAAACCTAGTGGTGTATTCGGTGACATTTAGGCTACCTTGGACTAGGCTCATGACTTCATCAATAGTCTTAAGTTGGAAATAGGGAGGGACATATTTTTCCCTAAGTTTGTCTCGCATGTCTTCCCATCTCTCAATAGGAGGGCGCCTAAACAACTCTATGTTCTTCTCTATGCTTGTCCAGTATAACCTAGTAGTACCTTCTAGGAGACATCGTGTGAACCTAACCTTGGATTGACTTGGCATCATGCTCCAGTCAAAATACCGTTCAAGTTTGTCTACCCAATCTAGGAACTCTCTCGGGTCAAGGGAACCACTAAAGGTTGGGGGTGAAAGTTTGATGTTGCGTTGCACTTCATCCTCCCTAGGTCTGTGGTAGGGTTGAGCACGTGGCTCATTCCACTCAGGTTCTTGGTCCTCCCTAGGTCTTTGATAAGGTCGAGCATGTGGCTCTTCCCATTCAGGTTCTTGGACTCTCCTATTATGGTTCCTATTGTTTTGGGGATGTTCACCTAGGATGGGTTCACTTGAGGGCCGACTAGGGGGTCTATCATCCCTAAGATTTTCAGGATTTGGGAGCCTAGCTCTAATATCCCTAAGTTCCTCTTGGAAGGACGCTATCATGTTAAAGAGTCTAGCCATGTCATTAGGTTCAGCTTGTCTAGTAATATCATTGGATTCAGGGTGGTTATTATAATTTGCTCCTGATCTAGTAGTCATGGTGGTAGAAGTTTTGAAAAGAGTAGTTTTGAAAAATAAGGCTACTAAAGGTAGTATGATAAGTATAGTAGCAGATTATGAAGAACCACTTCTTTAAAACACCTAGGTCCAAGAAAAGTCTTAGAAGTTGAAAAATAGTTTTGAGGCTAAAATTCTATTCTAAGATAGGGCTTTGATACCAAACTGATGGAGGTGGGATCACTCACAAGTAAGGGTGCATTCAAACAACGCTTTAAGAAAATAAATCTTTTTGTATTTTTAGGTAAAAACCGAATTTACTCTAACGAAGTTGGAAAATAGTTTTTTTGTATTTTATAAGTAGAAGAAAACGACACTAAACTATTTAGACTACCAAAAGAAATAGCAATTAAACTACAAATTGAAAGACTAGTAGGAATACTCACAGCGCGATCCTTGAGCATAGAAGGATCGTATCGTCCCGATCTTCAACGGTCCTACTCTGATGGAAGGTATTACATCATTACAAACAAACACAGACAATCGAGATCCGCACAGACCACGGATTCATATTACAAAACAAATCTAAGGGGGAGGTTAAGCCTCACAAGTTCCCTTAACACTTAGACTAAAGAGAAAGGGGGAGGGGAAGAAAGCCTTGCGCTTAGGAAGAGACCTCCAAATCCTTGCGCCACCTTGAATAAGAATTCAGATTAGTGTAGAGCCAAGTTCTTAAGATCTAAAGAAAGGAGAGGGAAGGAACTTAGCCGAAAGTCTCCAAGATGCAAGCCTCCTTGTTGGCCGAGAGTGATGATGCCTCCAAGAATCTCCTAGTGCCTTGCCGAGACCAAGGTTGAGGGATCTTCTTTAGGACTCGCCAAAGGTGTGTAAAAGATCTTCAAGAGGTTAGGTTGCGTTGAGGACTTGAGAAGAAGGGGGGAGAAGGGAAAGGGCTCGGCCCTTTAGAGGAGAGGGGAGGTAGAAAACTTCTTTAGGCGACACAAGCACCAATGCTAACACAAGGATTTTTTTCACTAGGCAACTAATAGACAAAGAGAGGGGAGGTTACAATTTATAGGCTCAACAAGCCATGGGCAAGGGTGACAATTCACCCTAGGCGCAAATCACAACATTATGGAGGAAATTAATGCTCAATTAATACAATTCCATCCTCAATTTTGAATTTCAAATTCTTTCTTTCTTGTAGCCGAATTCTCTTGGGCTCCTTCCTTCTTTGCTTGGATGAGATGGCGCTTCTTGCATTGGGCTCATTTGAATTCAAAAACCTTCCTTCAAGATGCATGGGCGGCTAAGAGGCTTCCAAAGGTGATTCCACAAATTGGGGATCTAGATGGTGATCCCTTGATTTGTGGATCTAGATTGATTCTTGATGGCTAGGCGCATTGATGGCTCTTCACTTGGCAATTTGTGGGCTGGTTTATATCATTCGAATTCTTCATCATGTTGGGTGGCGCCTTGGTTGATTTGGAAGGTGGGGTTGCATTCAATGTAAGCCCCTTCAACTTGAAGTCTCTAGTTGAAGTGCCTCCTTCCATATTTGGAGCTCTACTTGAGTGACTTGGCTTGAGCTTCCTAGCTTCCCTTGAGCTGGGCTATAACCTGCCCAATTATTGACACAAAAGCCAGTAGACTATTATAGGAAGTAATGCATGACCAAATAAGGAAACTACACAATGCACTAGGGCTTTTATTCAAGGCAAATAAGGAAACTACAAATAAGGAAAGAAATGTGACCTAGGATGAAAAGCCATATCTGAGGGGCTTCCTCCTAGTCCTTCTAGACCTTCTTGGGGCAGGGCTAGCCCCTCCATCAAAAAATGAAGTGCAAAATCAGCTAGGCCGAAATATCAAGGCACTTCGCTCAGATCGAGGTGGAGAATACCTAAGTCGAGAGTTTACTGACTATCTGAAGCAGTGTGGGATTGTCTCACAGCTTACTCCGCCAGGAACACCGCAATGGAATGGTGTGTCCGAGAGGAGGAACAGAACCTTATTGGATATGGTTCGTTCAATGATGAGTCAGGTTACTCTACCTTACTCCTTTTGGGGATTTGCACTGGAAACAGCTGCAAAGGTACTAAACCGAGTGCCATCCAAGGCAGTTTCAAAGACTCCATATAAGTTATGGTATGGGAAACAGCCGAGCTTGACATTTATTAAGATCTGGGGTTGCGAGGCTTATGTCAAAAAGCTCGCCTCTGGGAAACTAGAGAGCAGATCTGAGAAATGCATCTTTGTCGGTTACCCTAAGGAAACTAAGGGTTATTATTTCTACGATCCCAAAGAGAACAAGGTATTTGTTGCTCGGACGGCCATTTTTCTTGAGAAGGAATTTCTTCTGCAAGAGGCCAGTGGGAGAGAAATAAAGCTGGATGAGAATCCAGAGGAAGGACAAAGTAGTCAAGCACAGTTGGATGAGCATGAGCCAGTAGAACAGGTTATTGAACAACCTGAGGCTCAGATATCACGGGAACCGCGAAGATCGGGAAGGATCCGTCGACAGCCTGAGCGCTATGACGGAGTCTACATCATTGATCATGATGAACCCCTCACTTATGCGGATGCGGTCAGTGGACCGGAATCAGTGAGATGGCTTGAAGCTATGCGAGCCGAGATGGACTCCATGTCAGATAACCAAGTTTGGGATTTGGTTGATCCGCCTCCGGGGATAATCCCTATAGGCTGTAAATGGATCTTCAAGAAGAAGATTGACATGGATGGTAACGTGGTTACCTATAAAGGCAGGCTAGTTGCGAAAGGTTTCAAACAAATCTACGGGATAGATTATGATGAAACTTTCTCTCCTGTAGCCATGTTCAAGTCTATTCGGATCATTCTCGCAATAGCAGCATATTATGATTATGAGATCTGGCAGATGGATGTGAAGACCGCTTTCCTTAATGGAAATCTGGATCAGGATGTGTATATGACACAACCTGAAGGTTTCACTAATCCATCAGATCGTCATAAAATATGCAAGTTAAAGAAGTCCATTTATGGACTTAAGCAAGCATCAAGAAGCTGGAACATTCGTTTTGATGAATCAATCTATGAATTTGGTTTCATCAAGAATGAAGATGACCCGTGTGTATATAAGAGGTTTAGTGGGAGCGTAATTACATTCCTACTCCTCTACGTCGATGATATCTTAATCATTGGAAACGATATTCCTGAACTACATGCGGTTAAGGCATGGTTAAGAAAATGTTTCCATATGAAAGATCTAGGAGAAGCAGCCTATGTATTAGGTGTGAAGATCTACAGAGATAGTGTTAGGGAATGCCGGGTGTAATTTTAAAATTTTGCAGTCCCAGGACGCAGCGGAAGTAGCATTACACCCGAAACACATTCCGGTCCCAAGGATCCATGCGAGGGAGATAACACAAGGATGTGTTAGAGATGTACCTCTTTTGCTTATTTATTCGTCGAAGCCATGTTGAAGGCGCCCACGTGTTCGCCCTCTACAAGTATCCACGTGTCGACTCCTTGATCGTTGCTCCCTTCCACGCTTGGTGCTAGCCTCGGGAAGAGAATCAGGCCTTAGGGTTCTTCTTCACTCTTCTTGCGCCACCTCCAAGGTTCATGCGCTAAGAGGAAAGGAAGATGCCGCCAACTTCTTATTCTCTTTACTCCAAGTGAAGAGGAAGAAGTAGAGCTTCGGCTTTGAGGAAGATGAAGTGGAGCTCACGCCACCAAGTCCTTCTCCAAGTCACGCCAAGAGGAGAGGAAGGAGAAGACTTGCGGCCACTAGAAGAAGAGTTGCACCACTTTGATGTTGTCGCCCTTTGCTTTGCTCTTGCCCCTCTATTTGTGCTCACATCTCCAAGCATTCATCCTCATGAGAGGGCGATAATGAGTCCTATAAATAGGACTAGAGGCGGCAAGAGCAATGGCTAGGATCATGCCAAGTGGGCGGCTAGGATAAAGAAGTCTTGAGATAAGGAAAGTCTCAAAGACTTTACCATAAATCTCATTCAACCTATCCTAATTTGCCCAATGGCCATATCAGCCCAAGGCATACCTTATAGGCATGCATTCCATCCAAGGAAGATGGGCTAGGCGCAACATCCATGAAGAATTCGGCTAGGGTAAGAATTTTGGGAGAAACTAGGGTTTTAGGTAAGGTAAGTCTCCAAGACATTACCATATACCTTACCCTACTATCCATATGCGCCCAAGCTCTTTCCAAAAGAGCCATCAAGCCATATCAGCCCCAAGACTTACCTTAGAGGCAAGTATTCCTTCCAAGGAAGAAGGTCTAGGCGCCCTTTACTTCCATAATGAAGCAAAGGCGCCTCCCTCACCCATTATGCCCCTAGGCGCCAATGGGGTTGAGATTTCTCCCCATTATACCCTTTTAAGCTAATTCCTCTTCATGACAACTAATTATTGGGCCTCATTGGATAATGAGCTAGCCCAAACTTCATGGCATGGGTTGATTAAGCCATTGGATCCAATCCAATGCAACCCTAATCCAAATGTGACCAATCTAGGTCAATTTTGGGTCAACCTGCCAAAAATGAAGTTTGGCTCCAATAACTTTCTTCCAGCTCATCAGGCCCATTGGCGCTGATGAAATCTTCCAAATGGATCCAAGTTATCCAATAACTTGATCCTAAGGCTTCTGATTAAAGCAACGTCAAGAGTCTATTGCGTGTGACCCCGTAGGATCCATATGACGATGGCAATGATGTAAACATCATAAGTAGTGAGGGGTATCTAGCAACACATCACTACTACCCATGTCATAGGACTTAAGTCATTATGGCAACAACTCCTAACAAGCAACGAGGATTCCTATTGCATTACAGATCCCTTTGCCTAAGCTGATATCCTGCCATTGGATTAGTCTCAAGTTTATTATCCAATGCATTGGTCATGACTCAACAAGTGTGGCCACACTCTCCTGTCATGCACCAATAAGGTGGGGCGCCCCGAGGTGGGTATCATGCTTCCTCGGAAGGAAGGGGCAAATCCTACTATTGGTCATCCATGTCTCTACGTGACTTATGACATGCCCAATGACAGTCGTTTTGATCTCCCAATTACGGAGAGACGTAAGACTGTATTAAAGCATACCCTTCATCAAGTCTAGACATAAATACCTCAAGTCTAAGGATCAATGCAAACCTCTTGCATGTGAGATTGACTTGTTGACTAGACAAGTCAATCCTCACAGTGGATCACTCCAGTGCATCCAATGCACCTGTATGTCTGCGTTACTGTGCCCCGCACCTAACCAGCCCATACACCAGTCTCACATGTACCAAAGCTGTCCCATATCTGCTAAGGTACCTTGTCTGGGGATAGCTTATGAGAATGGATCCAATCCAAACTCCTGGGACATTATTTATGCAACTCAATACATCAACGCAGGTAGAGAAGTCTGCATAATAACGACCATGCCTATATAAAAAGTAATAGTTCTATCAAAGTACATTCAAACAATGCCTGACCATGTCCATACATTGGTCTTTAGGGCATATACACCAACAATCTCCCACTTGCACTAAGACCAAGGACAACTGACGTTTAGTCAGTTCCAATGTCTCTAGTATGACCCATTTAGCTTCCGCTGCGCCAGAGGCTGGATCAGTGGGTTTTTCCAGATTGCGATCTGTGTTTATTTTAACAAATTTGATCATCATCCTTATCCATGATCTCTAAGATCAGATGATATGCTGCAGTACATACTTGAGCATTAAGTTCTTTCTCTCATGCTATGGTCCCAGTAAGAACTATACTGGACCATCAAGCACTATGAACTAGATCAAGTTCAAATGAATGAAGCTACCTCCTTGGCTGCCACAAGGAGCTGCAATGTACTCAGCCTTATTTGTAGAATTTTGCCACTTTGGTTTGCATAATGCTCTTTTAGCACACAACACCATAACAAGGCAAAGCGCAACTCCTGGCTGTGATCAATAGTCACTAGATTGGAACGAAGTGTCAGTGTACCCTTGTACACAAAATTCTTTCCTGTCTATCATAGACTAGACTCCAATCCTTTATACTTCCCAAGTATATGTATAAGGATTGCTTTCACAGCTATCTTGTGTTAAACACTAAGATATGATTGAAACTTGCTGGCTATGCTCCAAGCATTTGCCAGAAATGGTCTTCAAAACATGATCCATCCTACATACAATGTATCAGGACTTTGGACCCATGTTAATACTCTCCAGCTGTGCCATAGGACACAACATCTTTGAGAGACTTAGACCATATCTTCCTGGAAGGTATCAGTATTTGGAATCATCCAATATAATCCTCTCCAGAAACTCTTGGATGAACATAGATTGACTAAAGGGCAATGACTTTCTTGGATCTCTATAGATCCTCATGCCTAGGATGTAGGCATCATTCCCTAGATCATTCTTCTCGAAATACATATCAAACCTTTTCTTCACCACGTGAAGAGCTGAGATGTTATTCCTCGTGAGGAGAATATCATCAATCATCTAGACAAGAAATATTATTAATAAGGTGCTCCCACTGATCTTCTTGTAAACACAGGCTTTTTCAACCATGCTTGCATCATGCATATCTATATGGCCTTGATATGAAAACCTTCTGGCTATTTCCTTATAGATATCTTTTCAGATGTCCTTGCAAGAAAAGCAGTTATCATAACAAGATGCCATAATTGATCATGCAATTACAACAAGCAGATCCCTAATGGACTTAAAGCTCAGCTATTGGTGAAAATTTCATTATTATCCACCCAGTGGATTTGCCTGAAATTATTGTTCACTAGCTTGTCTTTTAAGGTAACAATGTTACCTTCCATGTCTATCTTCCCAGAAGATTTATTTTACAGCCTGTGGGAATTACCCCTTTGGCAGCTTATCCAAGTCCCAGACTTGATTAGCAGACATGGAGTCCATTATGGTTCTCATGGCCCTTGGCCATTTCTTGGAATCTGGTCCACCGACCGCTTCCATTGCCTTATAAGTCTTAGGTGAAGGTCCCCTACAAGGGGCGAAACCCTAAAACATGCGCTAAACAAAACTTGCATGGGCGGAATCTAGGGTTTCCTAAGATCGGATAGCATGTATTATGATCAACTTTAACAACAGAAAAGGAATTCATACCGAAGCCATATGAAGGATGTCGCCTTGGAAGCAAGAGAACAAAAGAGGTCTCCTCCAAATCGTCACACACAAGATGATGTCGCTTTCTCTTTTGGTGCTCCTTGTGCTAGCAAGGTTCCAAGAGGTCTTGATCGAATGGGAGGGAAGATGATCTCCTTGCTTGGCGAAACTTTCTCCTCTTGTCGTCTTAGTTTTTTCACACGAGAATGCTTCTCCAAAGAAAACCAAGGAGGCGACAAAGGCGTGAAGAGGCGAGAGAGAGGCGACGTGAGATCATGGACACGTTTGAGAACATGCTATCTAAAAATAGCAAAGTCCAAACGTTCATGCGACCATGCATTACCCCAATCGCAAATGCCTCACCACCTGAACCATGCGCTCATCCAATGAGCTGGTTCAAATTGATTTGGTTCAACAACCAAATAAACCAAGCAACTAGTCCAGATCATAACAAAAACCCCTAAGGCTTAAGATCTGACCGTTCATCTCTTGATGCTCCTGATCTCACCGATCTAGCATCCATTCTCTCAATCGAAGCTTACCGATCTCAAGCCCTAATCAATCAAACATGATCAGACTGGATCTCACTTACAATCAGAGATTAAATCCCTTTAAACTGAACTCAAACAATTCAGTCCACACGATCTGACTTAAGTAAGCCATATCATCAAATTGTGCGACCCAAAGGGTTTCCTCTAAATGTCAGTAATGACAACTTACGTTATCACGATCAGTGAGGGGTATCTAGCAACACATCACTGTCTCCCGATATAAAGGAAAGAGTCTTCCAAGACTACACCCAAACTACAGCACAAGTGTGAATCCAATTCACAAGGCATGCATATTTCCTTTGCCACTGGATGTTCTTATTGGACAAGCGTGTCAAGCTTGTAGCTCCAATATGATGAGCATGATTAGATCAGATGAACACTGTCATCTGGGTATGGCCAGACACTTTCTCAATCATCTCATACAGGGGGCCCCTTTAGAACATCACACTCCAATTATAGAGACGGCAATCCTTTGTCTATCACTAATGCCCTAACCTGACTCAAGCTCACCATCCAAGATAGTCTATAACCATTATGTTTCAAATGATATTGAACTACCTCAAAACAATGACAATCATCATTTAGAAACACAAGTGATCTCAAGTCAGAGGAAATGTGCCACTTGTTACATTCAAGGATTATTCACATTGTGACAAGCAATTGAATATCCTAGTAGGGTCTGTCCAGTACATCCAATGTACCCATGAGTCTATATCTTATTCCATGCTCGAAGCATCCTATAAGATTAGAACACATATTAGTCTCAATCATATCAAGGTTGTCTCATGTTCACCAAGATATCTCGACTAAGGACATTACAGCATGTCAGCCTAGCTGAACAGCTTTGAGACATTATTCAGAAGTACAATTATTGCAGTAGACAATGTAACCAACTGAATAACAACCATTGCCTTTATAAACATAAGAGTTTATACATGATACTGATACAATCCCAAGGCCTCAAACATTAGCCTTAAGGGCATACCCCAACAATCTCCCACTTGCACTTAATCTAATGGTTGAGAAATCTCAAACCCATATTATTACAGTGCTTCTCATGCTTCTGCTGCGCCAGAGGCTTGGTAAGCGGGTCAGCCAGATTGTCATCTGTATGAACCTTGCATACTTTGATCTCGCCACGATCAATGATCTCCCTGATCAAATGAAACCGTCTCTGTATGTGCTTGGACTTCTGGTGCGACCGTGGTTCCTTTGCTTGTGCGATTGCTCCAGTGTTATCACAAAAGATAACCAAAGGATCTGCACTCGAAGGAACAACACCAAGTTCTCTCACGAACTTACGAATCCATACTGCCTCCTTGGATGCTTCCGAGGCTGCAACATACTCGGCTTCTGTTGTGGAATCAGCAACAGTTGACTGTTTGAAACTCTTCCACACCACCACTCCTCCATTCAAGCTAAAAACATAGCCTGATTGCGATCGGAAATCATCCTGGTCAGACTGGAACGAAGCGTCAGTATATCCTTCTATACTGAGTTCTTCCTGACCACCATACACCAAGAACATATCTTTGGTCCTCCGCAGATATTTTAAAATGTTCTTGACCGCAACCCAGTGCGCCATACCTGGATTACTTTGGAACCGACTGGTCACGCTTAACCCGTAAGCGACGTCTGGGCGAGTACACAACATCGCCTACATAATGGACCCAATAGCCGAAGCATAAGGCGTATTGTCCATTTCATCTTTCTCAGTCTGTGTTTGTGGACACTGACTCTTCGAAAGATTCAGACCATGTCTGACTGGAAGATATCCTCTTTTAGAATTCTCTAAATGAAATCTTTCCAGGACTTTATCGATGTAAGTACTCTAGCACAGCCCGAGAAGCCTCTTAGATCTATCCCTGTAGATCTTCACACCTAATACATAGGCTGCTTCTCCTAAATCTTTCATCTGGAAACATTTCCTTAACCATGCCTTAACCGCATGCATTTCAGGAATGTCATTTCCAATGATCAAGATGTCATCGACGTAGAGGACTAGGAAAGTAATCACGCTCCCACTAAACCTCTTATATACACACGGGTCATCTTCGTTCTTGATGAAACCAAATTCACTGACTGATTCATCAAAACGAATATTCCAGCTTCTCGATGCTTGTTTAAGTCCGTAAATAGACTTCTTTAATTTGCATATCTTATGACGATCTGATGGATTAGTGAAACCTTCAGGTTGTGTCATATACACATCCTCTTCCAAATTTCCATTAAGGAAAGCTGTCTTCACATCCATTTGCCAGATCTCATAATCGTAATATGCTGCTATCGCGAAAAGAATCCGAATAGACTTAAACATGGCTACAGGTGAGAAAGTTTCATCATAATCTATCCCGTAGATTTGTTTGAAACCTTTCGCAACTAGCCTGCCTTTATAGGTAACCACGTTACCATCCATGTCAATCTTCTTCTTGAAGATCCATTTACAGCCTATAGGGATAACTCCCGGAGGCGGATCAACCATATCCCAGACTTGGTTATCTGACATGGAGTCCATCTCGGCGCGCATAGCTTCAAGCCATCTCGCTGAATCTAGTCCACTGACCGCATCCGCATAAGTGAGGGGTTCATCATTATCAATGATGTAGACTCCGTCATAGCGCTCAGGCTATCGACGGATCCTTCCCGATCTTCGCGGTTCCCGTGATGTCTGAGCCTCAGGTTGTTCAATAACCTGATCCACCGGCTCAGCCTCATCCAACTGTGCTTGAGCACTTTGTCCTTCCTCTGGATTCTCATCTAGCTTTATTTCTCTCCCACTGGCCTCTTGCAGAAGAAACTCCTTCTCAAGAAATATGGCCGTTCGAGCAACAAATACCTTGTTCTCTTTGGGATCGTAGAAATAATAACCCTTAGTTTCCTTAGGGTAACCGACAAAGATACATTTTTCAGATCTGCTCTCTAGTTTCCTAGAGGCGAGCTTTTTGACATAAGCCTCGCAGCCCCAGATCCTGATAAATGTCAAGCTCGGCTGTTTCCCATACCATAACTCATATGGAGTATTTGAAACTGCCATGGATGGCACTCGGTTTAGTACCTTTGCAGCTGTCTCCAGTGCAAATCCCCAAAAGGAATATGGAAGAGTAGCCTGACTCATCATAGAACGAACCATATCAAGTAACGTTCTATTTCTCCTCTCGGACACACCATTCCATTGCGGTGTTCCTAGCGGAGTGAGCTGTGAGATAATCCCACACTCCTTTAGATAGTCTATAAACTCTCGACTTAGGTATTCTCCACCTCGATCAGAACGAAGTGCCTTGATATTTCGGCCTAGCTGATTCTGTACTTCATTCTTGAAGTCTTTGAACTTGTCAAAAGATTCACTTTTATGTCTCATCAGATAGACATAGCCATACCTACTGAAATCATCAGTAAAGGTAATGAAGTAAAGATAGCCACCTCTGGCATGTTTACTAAATGGCCCACACACATCACTGTGTATAAGGTCAAGTAAACCTGAAGCCCTTTGACCTTTATGAGGAAAAGGTGACTTCGTCATTTTACCCATTAAACAAGCTTTGCATGTATCAATCCCCTCAAAGGAGAATGATCCCAGCAGTCCATTATCATGCAACTGCTTAATGCGTTTCTCGTTAATATGGCCTAAACGACTATGCCATAACAAGGTGCTGTCATCAGCATACTTGGCTTTCTTAATATCAATATTTTGTATAGAACATTCCATGTCCAACATGAATAACCCATTGTTAATTGAACCAGTAGCATAAACAATATTATCTAAAGAAAGAACACACTTTGAAATATTGCATTCAAAGGAAAATCCCTTCCTGACAAGAGCAGGAATGGAGATAATATTTTTAGTAATGCTGGGAACAAAGTAACAACTGTTTAGTTCTAATACAAGTCCAGATGGTAATGAGATGAAATAGTCTCCTACAGCAACAGCAGCAACCCGTGCCCCGTTTCCAACTCGTAGGTCCACCTCATGCTGTCCCACCTGTCTTCTTCTCTTGAGTTCCTGTACATTTGAACAAATGTGAACTCCACATGCAGTGTCCAACACCCATGAAATAGAAGAAGAGGATATCATGACTTCCGTCACATAAATACCTGAGCCAGAAGCAAAGCTTCCCCTCTTATCTCCTTGGAGCGCTTTACAGTCCTTTTTCCAGTGACCCAGCTGGCCACAGTGGAAACATCTGTATTCCTTTGACCGCTTAACTTTTTGCTTCAGAGCCTTGCTGTAACTCTTGACAGGGGCCTTGCCCTTCTTCCCCTTCTTCTTGTTCCTAGAAGGAACCATTAAGACAGAGGTCGAAGGCTTTCCCTTCAGAGTCTCCTCAGTAGTCAAGAGCATATTCAGCAGCTCTGCCGGAGTACAGTCGATTTTGTTCATATTAAAGTTAATGATGAACGCATCGAAAGAGGGTGGGAGAGACTGCAGAATAATGTCTACAGCAAGCTCCTGATTGATGGGATCCCCCAGTTTCTCTAGAGCCTCCTTGTGCCCAATCATCTTGAGCACGTGAGCTCCCACTGGGCTCCCTTCAGCCAGTTTGCTCTGGAAGAACAGCTTTGTCAGATTATAGCGTTCTGTCCTCGCCTGTGCAGCATACAGCATCTTGAGGTTCGCTATAATCTCTATAGCCGACATATCCTCATGCTGACGCTGCAGCGGTGGCGTCATAGACGCTAGCATCAGGCAAGCGACATCAATGCTATCATTGACGTGCTTTTCATAAGCTTCCCGAACCGCCCTTGCGGCGTTCGGAGCGGGCTGAGGCGGTATAGCCGTCTCGAGGACATACAGTTTCCTCTCTGCCTTAAGAACAATCTTAAGGTGTCCGTACCAGTCTGAGAAGTTCGGCCCAGCAAACTTCTCCCTTTCCAGTAGGGATCGCACATTGAAGCTCATGGTGTTCGTTGCTGCAGGTATCTACAACAATGCAAGAACAGCAAGGTCAGTATCAATGTTAAGAATCAATCAGGACTTAAGAATGATTCTTTTTCTCACTATTTTATCTGTCTGAAAAATCCAGCAAAACAGCCCGAAAGAGTAGAACTCTTTTAGTGAGATGGGATCCAGATTTCATACTTGGTCTCTGCGTCCCGCTCAGGCGAGATAAGATGCACAGAGAGTACAAGAACTAATCTCTGGTAGGCAGTCCCTGCCAATCGCCAACCCGTTCGATTCCCCTTCATCTGGGCAATCCAGCAGACTGTGCCAACTGAGTTGGTACAACACAGTCTCTGATCCCACAGATGGCTGCCTCCATGTGCTACCATATGCGCCACATATGTAGCCTACACGGTCAAGCTAACCCGACCTACTCCCTGGACCACCACGTGCTATGCTGAGCAACGAGAAGCGATAAATCCCTTCTCTGTAACACGCAGGTGTAATCCTGCACCGTCTGAAGATAGATGGACGTGCCCACTGAGTGGGTACAACACGGCTCCAACGATAGTCAGAACAGTGAGGTTTCGCGTCAGAAGGCTTACGAGCTTGATATTTTAGCGTTGGATTTTAACTGTCTTTTATCTTCTTAACTATCATGCAATTCCTATGGTGATAGCAGAAGATAAACTCATGCAATTCTAATTATAAAAGCAATAAATAGAAAGCATGCTGATCTTATGTGGTAAAAGCCCATTGAGCCTAAGTTAGACCTTAAATAAACTTAAGTCTTCACTTGCTTTTCTTGATGGTTCTTTTGCTGCTCATTTGGCCCAAACCAGGGCCCAAGCGCCATCTGCAGCTCAGGTGCGCCTACCAGGGAAAATGCGCCTGTCCCAGAGTCGAACCCTGGACCTCCCGTCTGGTCAAGCCACTGCTGCATGCGCCTCTGCCAAGTGTGCTCTGTGCTCTTGTCTGACTAATTTACAAATTAATCTATCTAGACAAGATTGACTCGCAGGTCAATTACATTTTATAAATTAATTAAACTGTGATTCGCAGATCACAAAAATAAGAATTAATTTACAATAAAATTCCAGGCACGCAGGCCCCAGCACAGCACACATTAAACATGGGCAGCCCACATAAGATTAAATAAACATACATATGGCATCATACATCATTTGATCCAATCATGAAAAATAAAATTTTTGAAAAACCCCATTGAGATCAATTTTATTTTTCCTTATGTGCCCTACTACCTTACAACGGTCCATTACTAGGGATCCACTCATCCGACCTAGTCAGATCCATTGCCCTTACATGCACCAAGTCCTAACTGACTTGAGTCGACCAAAAGGTCAACAATGCATGCGACAAGGGCTGAACGACCACAATGAGGTCTGGCAAGCGGGTGTGACCCCGGGCCTAACTCATGTGCGTTCATAGGTTGTCTCAATCAGACATCGCTACACGCCTGTCTGCAGTCGACCTATAGCCATCTCTTGCTTGCGCACAGATGCTATCTGGTCGACCCATCAAGGCTGTCAGATGGTCTGATCAGACTGTTTGGATCTAACTCAGGGGATGACTTCAACCCTAATAACCCGTCTAAGGGTTTAAAGCAGGGCCTTAGATCTAGTGTAAGTCGCGCATGTGATATAGTTTTTTTTTTTTAAGAAAAACAAGAATGCGCCAACATACATGCGCCATAGACTAACACATTCAAGTTTCGCATGGGCAACAACTTAAAATGAAATTTTCGCATGTCAACTAGATCTAAGCATACTTGTGCATATGGATCATAAAAGGCTTTAAGCAATCATAAAAACATGCATCAACCAGCTCTGATACCAATTGAAGGTCCCCTACAAGGGGCGAAACCCTAAAACATGCGCTAAACAAAACTTGCATGGGCGGAATCTAGGGTTTCCTAAGATCGGATAGCATGTATTATGATCAACTTTAACAACAGAAAAGGAATTCATACCGAAGCCATATGAAGGATGTCGCCTTGGAAGCAAGAGAACAAAAGAGGTCTCCTCCAAATCGTCACACACAAGATGATGTCGCTTTCTCTTTTGGTGCTCCTTGTGCTAGCAAGGTTCCAAGAGGTCTTGATCGAATGGGAGGGAAGATGATCTCCTTGCTTGGCGAAACTTTCTCCTCTTGTCGTCTTAGTTTTTTCACACGAGAATGCTTCTCCAAAGAAAACCAAGGAGGCGACAAAGGCGTGAAGAGGCGAGAGAGAGGCGACGTGAGATCATGGACACATTTGAGAACATGCTATCTAAAAATAGCAAAGTCCAAACGTTCATGCGACCATGCATTACCCCAATCGCAAATGCCTCACCACCTGAACCATGCGCTCATCCAATGAGCTGGTTCAAATCGATTTGGTTCAACAACCAAATAAACCAAGCAACTAGTCCAGATCATAACAAAAACCCCTAAGGCTTAAGATCTGACCGTTCATCTCTTGATGCTCCTGATCTCACCGATCTAGCATCCATTCTCTCAATCGAAGCTTACCGATCTCAAGCCCTAATCAATCAAACATGATCAGACTGGATATCACTTACAATCAGAGATTAAATCCCTTTAAACTGAACTCAAACAATTCAGTCCACACGATCTGACTTAAGTAAGCCATATCATCAAATTGTGCGACCCTAAGGGTTTCCTCTAAATGTCGGTAACGACAACTTACGTTATCACGATCAGTGAGGGGTATCTAGCAACACATCACTGTCTCCCGATATAAAGGAAAGAGTCTTCCAAGACTACACCCAAACTACAGCACAAGTGTGAATCCAATTCACAAGGCATGCATATTTCCTTTGCCACTGGATGTTCTTATTGGACAAGCGTGTCAAGCTTGTAGCTCCAATATGATGAGCATGATTAGATCAGATGAACACTGTCATCTGGGTATGGCCATACACTTTCTCAATCATCTCATCCAGGGGGCCCCTTTAGAACATCACACTCCAATTATAGAGATGGCAATCCTTTGTCTATCACTAATGCCCTAACCTGACTCAAGCTCACCATCCAAGATAGTCTATAACCATTATGTTTCAAATGATATTGAACTACCTCAAAACAATGACAATCATCATTTAGAAACACAAGTGATCTCAAGTCAGAGGAAATGTGCCACTTGTTACATTCAAGGATTATTCACATTGTGACAAGCAATTGAATATCCTAGTAGGGTCTGTCCAGTACATCCAATGTACCCATGAGTCTACATCTTATTCCATGCTCGAAGCATCCTATAAGATTAGAACACATATTAGTCTCAATCATATCAAGGTTGTCTCATGTTCACCAAGATATCTCGACTAAGGACATTACAGCATGTCAGCCTAGCTGAACAGCTTTGAGACATTATTCAGAAGTACAATTATTGCAGCTGTAACGCCCCTCGATACTTAACCCCGAATTTCACGCGGAAATCACACGAGGAACGTCACGAGAGAAAAACAAAAGAAAGCCAAGATCATACTACGAACAAAGCTAGGGAATAAAAGACCTGAAAACTTATACAAAAATCCGGCAGCATGTATACGTACATACCAGGTTCGGGGAAAGTTCCCATACATGTACATGCTGTACTGATTCATAACAACAAGTAATTTCAACTTATAAATACTGAACATAAGCGAATCAGATCACAACTCCGTACTATACATATACGGAGGCAAAATCGCATACCACAGAACAGACTAAACATAAAATCTTATCAAAACGCTGAAAATGCCACAAACGAAATCTTGTAACAAAATGGGCCTAAGCCCTCACATGTAACCAAAATACATCGTTCATCATCCAAAGCAAAATACAACTGATACAGGCACGCAGGCCCCAGATAACAAAATCAAGACACAAGTATTCAAATACCAAAATTGTTTACAAGATCCATATCACAAAACCCAAAGCTTCATCAAGCCACTCGGTATAATCTCAAAGGTGCATAACGCCGTATCAATCACCGTCCCTCACCTGTAGATTTTAGAGGGGGTGAGCTAACAGCTCCGCAAGTGAGAACCTTATGGAACCCCTCCATTAATACATTCAAAAATAGCATACAAGGTTTTTCAAAACATTTACCAAATGCGATTATCAAATATCAAATCAAATACAGATAAGAATACAAACTTACAAAATAATCCACATGGCGAAATCTAATCATAATACAACCAAACCAAAATATAGACTTACATATCATATGGCAAAACAGAACACATACGTATCATATGGCAAAACAGAACACATACGTATCATATGGCAAAACAGAACACATACGTGGATGCACATCCCATCCTAACATATCCAAATCCAGAACAGAACGAAATGACCACAAAGGTCCGACCCTTCCCTCGTCAGGGCTCAGAGAATGCATGCATGCCAAACAGTAGGGGAGAAATCAGGAGGTGGCCCCCGTCTAGCTAAGACGTGGCACGCTGATCTCCACCTACCCACTCAGACAATGTGGTAAATCAAGAGGTGGCCCCCGCCAAGTCACGGCGTGGCACTTTGTTTCCCCACATTGGTCTCACAGCAGTCAGAGAGTTCAAGAGGTGGCCCTCGCTTACCAGTAGCGTGGCACTTTGTCTCTCTTATGCTAAACTAATCACATCTGTGAAGGAAGATCAAGCGGTGGCCCCCGCCTGACTAGGGCGTGGCACTTTGCCCCACTTCACAATATCTCCAGGGTCACACATAATGGATATGATTTACACCGCACACATATAGCAAAAGACTAATACCCGAATATCTAACTTATCGAATTCACCACTCACAATTAATTAAACAGCATAGACAGGGTAGTCCTTAAGTTTCATGCAATTAGGTTAGGAAGATACCATGCTAAGTTCTCAACCAATGTTCCCACGCAGGTATAATGTGTTAATCCTAGATTTCATGCAATTAGATTGTAACATCTACATTCTAGGTTATCAAACAGAACTTCCACCCAAGCAGATTAATTACAAGCATTGCACACATTTATCATCACTTAATTTCAAGAGAACGATTACACATATAACTATGCATAGAAAATTCCTAAAATTAAGCAAAAATCATATTTAAGTACCATATGAACTCAATTACATGAATAACATCTTTGCCCCAAAAGTTAACTGAACATTGACCAAAATACCCCTAGGGCAAATTTCGGCCAGCATGAATTAAGGCTCCAAAAATAGTATAAAATTCATGATAAATTCCCTTATACTTCTAATTTCATGAATCCTAAGTTTTCCCCAAAAGTTAGCATGAAATTTCATCAATTTAGGGCATGGGCGCATGTCATACTCTAGGGTTTTTCATGACTACATTATACAATCAAATTGAAGATCCAAATCATGATAATTCATCCTCCTAAGACATCTAGTCAAGTAAAGAACGAAAAGCCCTATGATTAGAGCCCCTAAATCTGATTTTCGAAACTTCAAATGGTGTTCATGGTTTCATGGTAAGGGAACATTCAAACCTACTCGTTTTTCCCATCATTAAGCAAGGAAACATGTCAAGGAAAGATCATAAACTTGGAATAGAGGTAACATAAGGTTTCCACTCGCCTTGGGAATGACTTGCAAGCCAACCGTGAGCAAGAGAGCCGCCGGAAACCTCCACACGCCGCCGCCGTCCACCACACCGGAAGGCCAAGCGCCGCCGCCGCCGGAAAGCTCACCGGAAGAGGAGCTGGGCGAAGGGGGAAGGCGCTGCCAAAGTCGTCCACGAGAGGGAGAAGGAGAATGTAAGGGGCGGCTAGGGTTAGACCAAATTTTGAAAGTAACTTAAGTGGAGCCAAATCACTTAAGTGAAATCTGAATTGTAATTGCATACTCACATAATACGTAGGCGCCCACATACATAACACAAAGACTGGGCTGGAACTCTGGTAGCCAGGACAACATGCACAGGAGAGGTCTCAGGTTCAAGACTCCTCCACAGCAACTTATTTTTGCCCTATAGGAGAATAACTTTCCCCTTAGCCAAAAATCCCACCATCAAGGTTAATAAATGCCTGATTATAGGTAATTAAAATGAGTCACATACCGAGGTTTAATACATCAAAATCCTCGGGTTTTACATCCTCTCCTCCTTAAAAAGGCTTTAGTCCTCTAAAGCAAATCGGGAGCAGATTCAAACAAATGTGGGTAATCCTTTCTCATATCGGTTTCCAACTCCCAAGTAGCTTCTTCCACGGACTGATTTCCCCAAATAACTTTCACTAGAGGTATCACCTTGTTTCGAAGGACTCTCTCTTTTCTATCCACAATCTTAAGTGGCCTTTCCACATAAGTCAGATTTTCATCAATTTGCAAAGGTGTTGAATCCAAGATATGTGACGGGTCATGACAATACTTCCTAAGCACGGATACGTGAAACACACTGTGCAGATGCTCCAAGGATGGCGGTAAGGCTAATCGGTAAGCAACCGGTCCAACCCTCTCGATGATATCAAACGGACCCACATATCTAGGGCTTAATTTCCCTTTCTTTCCAAATCGCATCACACCTTTTGTAGGAGAAACCTTAACAAATACATGTTCTCCCACCATGAATTCCAGAGGTCTCCTTCTCACATCAGCATAGCTTTTCTGCCTATCCTGTGCAGCCTTTAGTTTTTCTTGAATAATCTTTACCTTATCTGTGGCTTCCTGCACAGCATCAGACTGGAGCAAGGTTCTATCACCTACCTCCTCCCAACTCAAGGGAGTTCTGCATCTTCTTCCGTACAATGCCTCGTACGGGGCCATCTGGATACTAGAGTGGTAACTATTGTTGTAGGTAAACTCAATCAGGGCTAAGTCTCTGTCCCACTCACCATGCCAATCAATGATGTAAGATCTCAGCAAGTCCTCCAATGTCTGTATGGTCCTCTCAGTCTGCCCATCAGACTGCGGGTGATATGCAGTGCTAAAACTGAGCTTGGTGCCCAAATCTTCCTGAAGCTTCTTCCAAAACCGAGATAAGAACCTGGAATCGCGGTCAGATACAATATCCACCGGAACACCATGCAATCTCACAATCTCGTCAATGTACAACCTGGCAAGCCTCTCCAAAGGATAAGTCATCTTGATAGGCAAAAAGTGGGCGGACTTAGTAAGTCTGTCCACTATAACCCAAATAGCATCATGCCCATTTCTGGTTCGGGGTAATCCACAGACAAAGTCCATGCTGATATTTTCCCACTTCCACAGAGGAATCTGAAGTGGTTGGAGGGATCCACCCGGTCTCTGATGCTCGGCTTTAACCGTCTGGCATGTCAAACATCTAGCCACATACTGCGCCACATCATTTTTCATCCCTTGCCACCAGAAACTTTTCTTCAGGTCCTGATACATTCTGGTACTACCAGGGTGAATAGAATACTTAGAACTGTGGCCTTCAGCTAAAATCTCCTGTCTCAACTTAGGGTCCTCAGGGACACAAACCCTTCCATGGAACCTAAGCAAACCATCTGTGGATAGGCTGAAATCCTCAATCAATCCCATCTCCAGTTTTTCTTTCCATTTCAAAATTTCAGGATCATCCAACTGTGCTTTGCTCAACTTTTGCAAAATATCAGACTCAACTCTAAGTGCAGCAACAAAACACTTATTACCACGAGGTGTCACATCCAATCGAAGTCTACTAAACTCCTCAAGCAAGCGCCACTCCTGCACAAGAAGTGCAGCCATAGAGGTCACAGGCCGCCTGCTCAATGCGTCCGCAACCACATTTGCCTTACCCTCCTGATAGTGAATAGTAAAATCATAATCTTTGATCAGTTCCATCCACCGCCGCTGCCGCATGTTGAGTTCTTTCTGGGTAAATATGTATTTGAGGCTCTGATGGTCGGTGTACAAATCAAAAGTCTGACCCAGCAGATAATGACGCCAAATCTTCAATGCAAACACCACTGCAGCCAACTCCAAGTCATGGGTAGGGTAGTTGGACTCGTATTCTTTTAACTGCCTGGAAGCATAGGCAACCACCTTACCATGCTGCATGAGTACACAGCCCAAACCTTTGCCAGAGGCGTCCGTGTACACAGTGAAACCTTCACCGCCACTAGGTATAGTGAGAATCGGTGCACTAGTCAAACGCTTCTTCAGCTCGAGGAAACTTTCCTCGCACTTGACATCCCAGATGAAATCAGCATTCTTCCTGGTCAACTTTGTTAAAGGGCCCGCCAGCTTGGAAAACCCTTCAACAAATCTGCGGTAGTAACCTGCTAAGCCCAAGAAACTTCGAATCTCAAATGTGTTTGTTGGTCTTCCCCAGCTAATAATAGCCTCTACCTTAGCTGGATCCACAGACACACCCTGTCCAGATATCACATGTCCCAAAAAGTTAATCTTCTCCAACCAGAACTCGCATTTACTAGCCTTGGCATACAACCTTTTACTTCTCAGAACTTCCATCACCCTGCGTAAGTCCTGTGCGTGATCTTGAGCACTCCGCGAGTAAACCAAAATGTCATCGATAAACACAACCACGCATTTATCCAGGAGATGGTGAAACACCCTATTCATAAGATCCATAAAGACAGCAGGGGCATTCGTTAGTCCAAAAGGCATAACTAAAAATTCATAATGCCCATACCTTGTCCTGAATGCTGTCTTAACTACATCCTCCTCTCTGACCTTCAGCTGATAATACCCAGACCTTAAGTCAATCTTGGAGAAGACAGTAGCGCCCTGTAACTGATCGAAGAGATCATCAATACGGGGTAGAGGGTACTTGTTCTTAATTGTTACCTGGTTCAGCTGACGGTAATCGATGCACATTCTCAGTGATCCGTCCTTCTTCTTTACAAACAACACAGGCGCTCCCCAAGGAGACGCGCTAGGCCTGATGTACCCTTTTTCTAGCAATTCTTCCAGCTGTTTCTTCAACTCAGCCAATTCAGAGGTGGCCATGCGGTACGGGGCTTTAGAGATTGGGGCAGTGCCAGGTATCAAGTCGATACTGAATTCCACTTCCCGGTCAGGCGGTAAACCAGATAACTCATCAGAAAATACATCTGGGAATTCATTCACCACAGGTGTATAAGCCAAATCAGATACAGGTTCATCCTGAACCTTTACATGTGCCAAGTAGCCTTTACAGCCGCTAGCCAATAACCCTTGAGCATGCAGGAAAGAGATCACATGTAACCCCTGATCTGCAATCAAACCTTTGATATGCAATTGATGACCATCACTCAAATTCAGAGTCACCAACTTTTCAAAACAATCTAGGGTGGCATGGTAAGAGGACAACCAGTCCATCCCCAATATCACATCATAGTCAAGCATGTCAAGCAATATCAAATCAACAAACAAGTCATATTCCTCTATCCTAAGCATGCAATCAGGATAAAGCACATCTGTTACCAGGGAATCACCCATAGGGGTGCAGACAGATATAGCACAATCAAGAGTCTCAGGTGCCACAGGCAAATAACGAACAAAATGAACTGATACGAAAGAGAGATTGGCACCAGGATCAAATAAAACACGTGCTAACTGATCGAAAACAAAAAGAGTACCTTCCACGACTGACTTGGAAGCCCTGGCGTCCTTCTCAGCAATAGCATATACTCGAGTCTGCACTGTGGGCTTATCGGTACCCTGAGATGAAGACTTCAGCTGTGGGCAGTCTTTGATACGGTGTCCGGCCTTACCACACCTGAAACAAGCCCCTGACTTCTTATAGCAGTCTTTGATCTCGTGACCACTGCTTCCACAATGATAGCACTTTCTGCCTTCCACGGTATCACCTCGGGCAGATTTAAAATTCTTCTGGTAGGGAGGATGCCTACCTTTCTTATCCTTGTGCTTATAAGTTTGTTTTCTTTCATGACTCTGGGGAACTGGAGCAGTAGTCTCCACAACAGGGGTTGGGGCAATCACCACTGCCTGCTCAGAAATTGACCTCTCCACTGTGAGAGCCCTCTCTAAAACCTCAGCATAGGTCTCTAGATGTAATGCCACAATCCGATCTCTGATATCTTTTCTCAAACCCCTCTGAAACTTCCTGGCCCTTAGTTCCTCAGTGCTGACCAAATGGGGAGCATACTTGGACAACTGGGTGAACATGATATCATATTGAGCCACAGAAAGGTCACCCTGCACCAGGTGGATAAACTCCACCTCCTTCTCTTCATTCATGCTAGGTGGAAAGTACTTGTCATTAAATTTCCTCATGAAGTAAACCCAGTCTACATTATCCCCTTTTTCAGTTGCTAGCCTCTCAACTCCTTTCCACCATATCTCAGCATTCCCCTTCAGCATATATACTGACAGGCACAGTTTATCTTCTTCGCTACATCGCATCACCGCAAAAATCTTATCTAAGTCAGCAAGCCAGTCCTCAGCTGCTCTAGACCCTGGGCTCCCATAAAAAGCTGGAGGGTTCATACGCTGAAATTCCTTCACCAGTTGTGCATACCTCTTATGCCCATTCTCCTGAGAACTCCCCACATTCTCCTTCTCAGCCGACTGTGGCTGGGAATGAGACTGGGACTGCATCTGCTGCTGCATCTGCTGGTGAAATTCTTGTTGCTGATCGCGGTTCTGCTGCAGGAGTTGCTGCTGAAACTCATGATGCTGCTCACGCTGTTCCCTCATCATCTGTTGCTGTTCTTGCATAGCCTGAGCCTGCTGCTGGATGAGGGCACCCTGTTGTTGAATCATACTACTCATAGACTCTAAAGCCCTCATAAAGCCAGCCATCTGATCATCAGCATTACCCCTGGGTCGAACCATTCTCACCTTCCTGCACCTTGCAAGACAAGATAAACAATAATTTCCTTATCTTACTAGCAACCAATTCCTTACTGGGTTTATTTCTATGCAATACACAAACAATGTTTTACCACCCAGATCTGATTCTATGCAATACACAAACAATGTTTTAACACCCAGATCTAATACTCGCTAGAAACTCCTCTGATACCATATGTAACGCCCCTCGATACTTAACCCCGAATTTCACGCGGAAATCACACGAGGAACGTCACGAGAGAAAAACAAAAGAAAGCCAAGATCATACTACGAACAAAGCTAGGGAATAAAAGACCTGAAAACTTATACAAAAATTCGGCAGCATGTATACGTACATACCAGGTTCGGGGAAAGTTCCCATACATGTACATGCTGTACTGATTCATAACAACAAGTAATTTCAACTTATAAATACTAAACATAAGCGAATCAGATCACAACTCCGTACTATACATATACGGAGGCAAAATCGCATACCACAGAACAGACTAAACATAAAATCTTATCAAAACGCTGAAAATGCCACAAACGAAATCTTGTAACAAAATGGGCCTAAGCCCTCACATGTAACCAAAATACATCGTTCATCATCCAAAGCAAAATACAACTGATACAGGCACGCAGGCCCCAGATAACAAAATCAAGACACAAGTATTCAAATACCAAAATTGTTTACAAGATCCATATCACAAAACCCAAAGCTTCATCAAGCCACTCGGTATAATCTCAAAGGTGCATAACGCCGTATCAATCACCGTCCCTCACCTGTAGATTTTAGAGGGGGTGAGCTAACAGCTCCGCAAGTGAGAACCTTATGGAACCCCTCCATTAATACATTCAAAAATAGCATACAAGGTTTTTCAAAACATTTACCAAATGCGATTATCAAATATCAAATCAAATACAGATAAGAATACAAACTTACAAAATAATCCACATGGCGAAATCTAATCATAATACAACCAAACCAAAATATAGACTTACATATCATATGGCAAAACAGAACACATACGTATCATATGGCAAAACAGAACACATACGTATCATATGGCAAAACAGAACACATACGTGGATGCACATCCCATCCTAACATATCCAAATCCAGAACAGAACGAAATGACCACAAAGGTCCGACCCTTCCCTCGTCAGGGCTCAGAGAATGCATGCATGCCAAACAGTAGGGGAGAAATCAGGAGGTGGCCCCCGTCTAGCTAAGACGTGGCACGCTGATCTCCACCTACCCACTCAGACAATGTGGTAAATCAAGAGGTGGCCCCCGCCAAGTCACGGCGTGGCACTTTATTTCCCCACATTGGTCTCACAGCAGTCAGAGAGTTCAAGAGGTGGCCCTCGCTTACCAGTAGCGTGGCACTTTGTCTCTCTTATGCTAAACTAATCACATCTGTGAAGGAAGATCAAGCGGTGGCCCCCGCCTGACTAGGGCGTGGCACTTTGCCCCACTTCACAATATCTCCAGGGTCACACATAATGGATATGATTTACACCGCACACATATAGCAAAAGACTAATACCCGGATATCTAACTTATCGAATTCACCACTCACAATTAATTAAACAGCATAGACAGGGTAGTCCTTAAGTTTCATGCAATTAGGTTAGGAAGATACCATGCTAAGTTCTCAACCAATGTTCCCACGCAGGTATAATGTGTTAATCCTAGATTTCATGCAATTAGATTGTAACATCTACATTCTAGGTTATCAAACAGAACTTCCACCCAAGCAGATTAATTACAAGCATTGCACACATTTATCATCACTTAATTTCAAGAGAACGATTACACATATAACTATGCATAGAAAATTCCTAAAATTAAGCAAAAATCATATTTAAGTACCATATGAACTCAATTACATGAATAACATCTTTGCCCCAAAAGTTAACTGAACATTGACCAAAATACCCCTAGGGCAAATTTCGGCCAGCATGAATTAAGGCTCCAAAAATAGTATAAAATTCATGATAAATTCCCTTATACTTCTAATTTCATGAATCCTAAGTTTTCCCCAAAAGTTAGCATGAAATTTCATCAATTTAGGGCATGGGCGCATGTCATACTCTAGGGTTTTTCATGACTACATTATACAATCAAATTGAAGATCCAAATCATGATAATTCATCCTCCTAAGACATCTAGTCAAGTAAAGAACGAAAAGCCCTATGATTAGAGCCCCTAAATCTGATTTTCGAAACTTCAAATGGTGTTCATGGTTTCATGGTAAGGGAACATTCAAACCTACTCGTTTTTCCCATCATTAAGCAAGGAAACATGTCAAGGAAAGATCATAAACTTGGAATAGAGGTAACATAAGGTTTCCACTCGCCTTGGGAATGACTTGCAAGCCAACCGTGAGCAAGAGAGCCGCCGGAAACCTCCACACGCCGCCGCCGTCCACCACACCGGAAGGCCAAGCGCCGCCGCCGCCGGAAAGCTCACCGGAAGAGGAGCTGGGCGAAGGGGGAAGGCGCTGCCAAAGTCGTCCACGAGAGGGAGAAGGAGAATGTAAGGGGCGGCTAGGGTTAGACCAAATTTCGAAAGTAACTTAAGTGGAGCCAAATCACTTAAGTGAAATCTGAATTGTAATTGCATACTCACATAATACGTAGGCGCCCACATACATAACACAAAGACTGGGCTGGAACTCTGGTAGCCAGGACAACATGCACAGGAGAGGTCTCAGGTTCAAGACTCCTCCACAGCAACTTATTTTTGCCCTATAGGAGAATAACTTTCCCCTTAGCCAAAAATCCCACCATCAAGGTTAATAAATGCCTGATTATAGGTAATTAAAATGAGTCACATACCGAGGTTTAATACATCAAAATCCTCGGGTTTTACAGCAGCAGACAATGTAACCAACTGAATAACAACCATTGCCTTTATAAACATAAGAGTTTATACATGATACTGATACAATCCCAAGGCCTCAAACATTAGCCTTAAGGGCATACCCCAACATTAAGTTCATGCTTGATGAAAAATTCGTCATGCCCAGCATATCGAATTGATCCAGACTTACGTTATTCCTGTGTTACTTGAACCTCAGGTTGACTTTCAACCTGTATGTGAGATTTTGCTCTCCATCTGTGTCTAATTATATTGTGGTTGATTCTGGACCTTGTCCAAATCAGATCTACTCCCACTGGCTTATTTCAAGAGAAATACTTTCTCAAGAGAGACAGCAGTTTGAGCAACAAAAATTTTGTTCTCCTTGGGATAGAATTAGCACTCTATAGTGCACCACAAACACATACTTTTTGAATCACTGCACATTACATTCCCAATTCCATTGAAGAAATGGGATATTTGCAGTTCTCAACTCAAAAGCTAACTTAGACATTTTCTTATGGAGTAGCAGTACATCTATTTGCATGGCATCATAGTAGTATATTTGCATGACTACTCAAAGATGGAACCACATCCAATGTGTTCCTTTTCTTTCTTTGAAATTCACCACATAGTGGTGAGCTAAGAAGGCTGTGAGATAACTCCACACTTCTTAGGACAGTCATCAAATTCTCCACTTAATCATCTTGATCCAATCAAGGTGCTTTGATAGATCCTTCAATTTGACTCAATACTTCATTTGTGAACTTCTTGGAATTTTCCAAAGTTCTTGGGTTGCGTAAGGCATACCCACACTCAATGAAGTATATAACTCCTCTTAGTGTTTGCTTGCATGGGTCCACTTACATCGCTGTGTAATAGATCCAACAAGTCACTACTCCTTTCCACCCTTTTGGTGAAAGCAGCATCTGTCATATTGTTCCTTTGAACTAGGCTCACATGTATCATAATCCTGAAAGGACAATGATCCCAATAGTCCATGGACTTTCGGATGTGACCATTGTTCTATCGTTCAAGAGACAATGCTATAAGAGGAAGTTTATTGAATCATTAGATCTGATCTTGTGTCACATATAGAACCACAAACTATTGTCAATTGTATCACTTCAATAGAACATCTCAGATTAAAGAAAAATATTATTTATTATTTCAAACTGAAGTCCTTTCCAAAAGGAATGATGTTCTAATACATAAGCTGATACAATAATAGCAAAGTTCTATATAAAGTCTTCAAGGCAGTGAGATGATATCAACAGCAGCATCCAATGCTCCGTCCCTGACCCGAGAGTCGATCCCATCAAGCCTCTTCGTCCTACTTCTTTTGAGCTCCTGCATATGAAAAACATATGTAAGCTCACATGCGGTACCCAGTACCCATAAGAAGTAGACATAAAGACCTCGGTAACACAATACCTGAAGCGGATGTATTACATCCCTTCTTCTTTGCCATGCTCTTCTTGGCCATCAATCCTCTTCGAAATACCCATGCATTCCCAGTCTTCCGAAGTATTAGCTTCGAAGATACAGAACCATGGTCTTTCTCGGATTCAGGCACACATTCTGAAGATCCAACAGAACTCTCCTGATCATTGTCTATAGAGCATGGTGTGAAGAGACCTTTGAGATGTATGATTAGATCATAGATCCCCATCTCATCACATTCAACCTTGACCTCCGGGGTCATGCACTCTAAGACAAGAGCAGTGTACTGTTCGTTATCTTCACAATGTTCAAGATAGACATTCCACTCCCAGTCATTAGTGAAATACACACTGGGCTGGGATGGAGGTCTTTCAAGAAGATGCACCTTATGTTCTTGTTCCAGTATCTTGGACAAAATCTTGAACCATTTTGTCCAATTTGTCCCATCCAGTTTATGTTTATAAAGTTTCAATCTTAGATCAGGAGATGCCTTCTACAATAAGCAAATAAGTAAAATAAGTACTATGATAAAGCATTTAACAAGGACTTTAAATTAAATGCTATGCTCCCACTATTTCCAAAACAAGTTGAGGACTCTCAAACTCAACATAGAAATGAGTGAGTAGGATCCTAATTTCACATGAGGTCTCCGCGACTCACGAGGGTGAGTTGAGATGCACAGAGAGTCCCATGCTTCCTTAGGTAGGCATGCCAGCCAATTGTGCCGCGCACAATTCCTCTTAGTTAAGACAGACTAGGCGCCCTGTGTCCAGCGAGGGCTGGATACAACACAGAACCCTATCCTCTCAACAGCTGCCTCTAGTGATTCATCGTGTCAGTGACATATGAAAAACTAGTCAAGTCTGGTCCTAACCGTTATGCCCAGGGCCAACGAATTTCCTTGCGAAGGCACACCCAGGTTAAAACTGGACTGGGGAAATCATTGTCACCACACACCTCCTAAAGATAAGTGAGTGTGTCCCACGAGGGTGGGAAACAGTTCACAACATCACCGATCGATAGTTTGATGAGGGCTACGCGTTAGAAGGCTATTGACTTGATATTTTAATGAGAGTTTTGCATGTTCGTTTTATTCTTTTCTCGCATGCATCTTTCCTATGGTTATGGCAGCAAGGAAAAACATCACAGGCATGCTATGGACAAAATAATAAACCATCACAGGCATGCTATTTTGGTCGATATGGTCATAGCCCTTTTCATACATGTAACTTGTCACGAGCCATGTGACATGTTATCATGCATCCAAGGGTTGCGAGTCCCTTATGCAGATCAGCCCATGCCAAAAGCCGAAAGCGTGTGTCCTTCCTTCAGCCGCAAGTCCATCACCATGCTTCCAAAGCTGGCGCCACTTCTGACTTCGATTGAAGAAGACTCCTCGTTGTCAAGATGAAGCCTTAACCTATCTTATAATTCTACATCTATTCTAAACAAGATGAAAAATTCTTTTACAACAAGATAGGGAGAGAACCACACGCAGGTGGAAAAAGATTTTTACAAGCATTCATCATAAGTGGAAACATGCTTCCACATCATAACACAGGAGGGCACTCGCTATGACCATATCAACCCAATCAAGTGGCGCATGTAAAATTTGAAAATCCGGAAAAGTCAAATTTTAGCACCTTATGCGCCAACATCATCCAAAGCACTCTCTTAACCAATTTCATGCCAAAATTTAGATCAAGTTCCATGATGATTTCATAGACCCTATCGGCTGGCAGTTTTGTCAGATCAAGAGACCCGGCCTGTCCGAAGACACAATGCCCGTCTTACTTGACAAAACCTACGTGCGCCTTTGGTCTTAAATCAATCATAAACAAAATCTATGTTTCGGCCACAAAGATGAGAAGAGAGATTTGGATGAAAACGCTTTCTAAGTGAAACGCGCAGGGATAGAAAGAAAAATTTTCAAAAAAATTTTTCACACAAGCAAACGTACACCTTGTGTTTCTCGCAAGTACCTCTGATACCACTGTTAGGGAATGCCGGGTGTAATTTTAAAATTTTGCAGTCCCAGGACGCAGCGGAAGTAGTATTACACCCGAAACACATTCCGGTCCCAAGGATCCATGCGAGGGAGATAACACAAGGATGTGTTAGAGATGTACCTCTTTTGCTTATTTATTCGTCGAAGCCATGTTGAAGGCGCCCACGTGTTCGCCCTCTACAAGTATCCACGTGTCGACTCCTTGATCGTTGCTCCCTTCCACGCTTGGTGCTAGCCTCGGGAAGAGAATCAGGCCTTAGGGTTCTTCTTCACTCTTCTTGCGCCACCTCCAAGGTTCATGCGCTAAGAGGAAAGGAAGATGCCGCCAACTTCTTATTCTCTTTACTCCAAGTGAAGAGGAAGAAGTAGAGCTTCGGCTTTGAGGAAGATGAAGTGGAGCTCACGCCACCAAGTCCTTCTCCAAGTCACGCCAAGAGGAGAGGAAGGAGAAGACTTGCGGCCACTAGAAGAAGAGTTGCACCACTTTGATGTTGTCGCCCTTTGCTTTGCTCTTGCCCCTCTATTTGTGCTCACATCTCCAAGCATTCATCCTCATGAGAGGGCGACAATGAGTCCTATAAATAGGACTAGAGGCGGCAAGAGCAATGGCTAGGATCATGCCAAGTGGGCGGCTAGGATAAAGAAGTCTTGAGATAAGGAAAGTCTCAAAAACTTTACCATAAATCTCATTCAACCTATCCTAATTTGCCCAATGGCCATATCAGCCCAAGGCATACCTTATAGGCATGCATTCCATCCAAGGAAGATGGGCTAGGCGCAACATCCATGAAGAATTCGGCTAGGGTAAGAATTTTGGGAGAAACTAGGGTTTTAGGTAAGGTAAGTCTCCAAGACATTACCATATACCTTACCCTACTATCCATATGCGCCCAAGCTCTTTCCAAAAGAGCCATCAAGCCATATCAGCCCCAAGACTTACCTTAGAGGCAAGTATTCCTTCCAAGGAAGAAGGTCTAGGCGCCCTTTACTTCCATAATGAAGCAAAGGCGCCTCCCTCACCCCATTATGCCCCTAGGCGCCAATGGGGTTGAGATTTCTCCCCATTATACCCTTTTAAGCTAATTCCTCTTCATGACAACTAATTATTGGGCCTCATTGGATAATGAGCTAGCCCAAACTTCATGGCATGGGTTGATTAAGCCATTGGATCCAATCCAATGCAACCCTAATCCAAATGTGACCAATCTAGGTCAATTTTGGGTCAACCTGCCAAAAATGAAGTTTGGCTCCAATAACTTTCTTCCAACTCATCAGGCCCATTGGCGCTGATGAAATCTTCCAAATGGATCCAAGTTATCCAATAACTTGATCCTAAGGCTTCTGATTAAAGCAACGTCAAGAGTCTATTGCGTGTGACCCCGTAGGATCCATATGACGATGGCAATGATGTAAACATCATAAGTAGTGAGGGGTATCTAGCAACACATCACTACTACCCATGTCATAGGACTTAAGTCATTATGGCAACAACTCCTAACAATCAACGAGGATTCCTATTGCATTACAGATCCCTTTGCCTAAGCTGATATCCTGCCATTGGATTAGTCTCAAGTTTATTATCCAATGCATTGGTCATGACTCAACAAGTGTGGCCACACTCTCCTGTCATGCACCAATAAGGTGGGGCGCCCCGAGGTGGATATCATGCTTTCTCGGAAGGAAGGGGCAAATCCTACTATTGGTCATCCATGTCTCTACGTGACTTATGACATGCCCAATGACAGTCGTTTTGATCTCCCAATTACGGAGAGACGTAAGACTGTATTAAAGCATACCCTTCATCAAGTCTAGACATGAATACCTCAAGTCTAAGGATCAATGCAAACCTCTTGCATGTGAGATTGACTTGTTGACTAGACAAGTCAATCCTCACAGTGGATCACTCCAGTGCATCCAATGCACCTGTATGTCTGCGTTACTGTGCCCCGCACCTAACCAGCCCATACACCAGTCTCACATGTACCAAAGCTGTCCCATATCTGCTAAGTTACCTTGTCTGGGGATAGCTTATGAGAATGGATCCAATCCAAACTACTGGGACATTATTTATGCAACTCAATACATCAACGCAGGTAGAGAAGTCTGCATAATAACGACCATGCCTATATAAAAAGTAATAGTTCTATCAAAGTACATTCAAACAATGCCTGACCATGTCCATACATTGGTCTTTAGGGCATATACACCAACAGATAGATCTAAGAGGCTTCTCGGGCTGTGCCAGAGTACTTACATCGATAAAGTCCTGGAGAGATTCCATTTAGAGAATTCTAAAAGAGGAGATCTTCCAGTCAGACATGGTCTGAATCTTTCGAAGAGTCAGTGTCCGCAAACACAGACTGAGAAAGATGAAATGGACAAAACGCCTTATGCTTCGGCTATTGGGTCCATTATGTATGCGATGTTGTGTACTCGCCCAGACGTCGCTTACGGGTTAAGCGTGACCAGTCGATTCCAAAGTAATCCAGGTCAGGCACACTGGATTGCAGTCAAGAACATTTTAAAATATCTGCGGAGGACCAAAGATATGTTCTTGGTGTATGGTGGTCAGGAAGAACTCAGTATTGAAGGATATACTGACGCTTCATTCCAATCTGACCAGGATGATTTCCGATCGCAATCAGGCTATGTTTTTAGCTTGAATGGAGGTGTGGTGGTGTGGAAAAGTTTCAAACAATCTATTGTTGCTGATTCTACAACAGAAGCTGAGTATGTTGCAGCCTCAGAAGCATCTAAGGAGGCAGTGTGGATTCGTAAGTTCATTCAGGAACTTGGTGTTGTTCCTTCGAGTGCAGATCCTTTGGTTATCTTCTGTGATAACACTGGAGCAATCGCACAAGCAAAGGAACCACGGTCGCACCAGAAGTCCAAGCACATACAGAGACGGTTTCACTTGATCCGGGAGATCATTGATCGAGGCGAGATCAAAATCTGCAAGGTTCATACAGATGACAATCTGGCTGACCCGCTTACAAAGCCTCTGGCGCAGCAGAAGCATGAGAAGCACTGTAATAATATGGGTTTGAGATACCTCAACCATTAGATTAAGTGCAAGTGGGAGATTGTTGGGGTATGCCCTTAAGGCTAATGTTTGAGGCCTTGGAATTTTATCAGTATCATGTATAAACTTCATGTTTATAAAGGCAATGGTTGTTATTCATGTTGTTACATTATCTGCTGTCATATGTATACTTCTGAATAATGTCTCAATGCTGTTCAGCTTGGCTGACATGCAGTTAAGTCCTTAGTCGAGATATCTTGGTGAACATGAGACAGCCTTGATATGATTGAGACTAATATGTGTTCTAATCTTATAGGATGCTTCGAGCATGGAATAAGATGTAGACTCATGGGTACATTGGATGTACTGGACAGACCCTACTAGGATATTCAATTGCTTGTCACAATGTGAATAATCCTTGTATGCAACAAGTGGCATATTTCCTCTGACTTGAGATCACTTGTGTTTCTAAATGATGATTGTCATTGTTTTGAGGTAGTTCAATATCATTTGAAACATAATGGTTATAGACTATCTTGGATAATGATCATGAGTCAGGTTAGGACACTAGTGATAGATAAAGGATTGCCGTCTCCTAGTTTGGAGTGTGATGTTCTATAGGGGCCCCCTGGATGAGATGATTGAGAAAGTGTATGGCCATACCCAGGTGACTATGTTCATCTGATCTAATCATTCTCATCATATTAGAGCTACAGGCTTGACTCGCTTGTCCAATAAGAACATCCAGTGGCAAAGGAAACATGTATGCCTAGTGAGTTGATTCACACTTGTGCTGTGGTTTGGGTGTAGTCTTGGAAGACTCTTTCCTTTGTATTGGGAGACAGTGATGTGTTGCTAGATACCCCTCACTGATCGTGATAATGTAAGTTATCGTTACCGACATTTAAAGGAAACTCTTAGGGTCACACAATTTGATGATATGGCTTACTTAAGTCAGATCATGTGGACTGAATTGTCTTGGTTCAGTTTAAAGGGATTTAATCTCTGATTGTAAGTGAGATCTGGTCTGATCATGTTTGATTGATTAGAGCTTGAGATCGGTAAGCTTCGATCGAGAATATAGATGCTAGATCGGTGAGATCAAGAGCATCAAGAGATGAAAGGTTAGATCTTGAACCATTTGGTTCAATGAGATCTAGACCATGGCTTGGGCTGATTTGATTTGGTCTTTGAACCGAATGCAATTGAACCGTGGCTTGGTTCAAAGAGGAGAAAAGGTGCGATCGGTTCACTTGGAGTGAACGCATGGATGATCGCATGAACGCTTGGAGTTAAGGGCTTTCTATATTTGGAAAGTCGGTTTTCCCATTTGTGAAAACGCCTCCACGTTTGAGTGGAACGTCTCGATTCGGTTTTGAGACATCCTCTTGCCTCTTCTCTCTCGACGACACACTCTCGTGTGAAGAAGGTTAACGCCTTGGAGAAAGTTAAGCCAAGTGAGACTTCATCTTTCATTCCCTTCCATTCGATAAGGAAACCTTGGACCCTTGCTAGCACAAGGAACGCTAAGGGAGTAGGCGATCTTCATCTTGTGTGTGAACTCTTTGAAGGAGATCAACGTTGTTCTCTTCTTCCAACACGCCATTCGAATCAATGGCTATGGTATGAATCCAAACTTTATCAAGTTGATCATATGTTCTTGCGAAAGTTTTGAAACCCTTGCTTCCGCTATGAAAGTTTTATATGCGCCTCCTATTAGGGTTTCCCCCCCCCCTTGATTTAGGGGACTTACATTGAGGTCTATATAAGAGAGCTGGGTTCTCTTCAAAAGGGGAGAGGAGTCTTGGTAAGAAGTCGAAGCTTTGGTCGAAAGCAGGGAAGAAAGAAAGAGATCCTTGTGCGCCCACTCTAGAAGACCCAAAGAAGAAGAATCGCTGCCCTTCCTCAAAGAGTTTGCCATCTTCTACCTGCTATATTCACTTTGGTTTCTTCTTTCCCTAGAGATTTGTATTCAAACGACGCTATGATAGTGTAATCTCTTTATCGGAATTAAGGGTGTAGTCTCGTTGTTTGTATCTTTTGTTTGAACTTGTCGTTTCATAGCAAGTATAAATTTTATCTTGTGTTTATCCGTTCTATGCAGTTTTATTGCTAGAGTTACCTTGATCACGTAATTTCTTCTCTCAAGCGCCGCAAGAAGGACCGAAAGGTGAATTACGACGCTAGATCTGCTAGTTCGGATATACTCTGAGCTGTCAAGAAATGGGGCGGGATTTGTATTAGGAATTTTATAGTATCTCTGATCCCAATGGGTCAATCTAGGCAAGGTGAGCCACGAAAGTAGGACGTCGGTCTAGTTTGACACCAGATTACGCCATCGAAAGAGGGTAATCTATACCTCTAGATACTTCCTTGAGCGCTTTTTAAATTGCTTGCTATAATCTTAACTTGTTTGAATATAAGATCCATCACTGAGACGAACCTGAAGTTCCGATATATTTAGCCCTGTTTTTACACCAAAAACTTTCCCTTGCTTGACTTGGTTCGCTTACTTCGTTCTTTGCAATTTCGAATCACTCAATTGATTGTCTAGCTATCGATTCACAATTACTTGGTACTTGATCACTGTCCCTGTGGGATCGACATCTAAAGTACTGCCACGACATCTAAAGTACTGTCACACTTGCGGTTAGTTGTGCGTTGGTAAAGCACACATCAGCTGCTAAAGATCCTACTTGAGATGCAAGTTGACTAATCATTCCCTTAAGATCTTTAATTTCTTTGCTTTGATTTTGCATGAACTTTTCTAGCATGGACTCAATATTTGAATTCTGATTTGAGTTTTGATTTTGATTTGGCTTTTGTTGGTATCCTCTATTTTTAGTTTGTCCCCCTACATTGTTGTTGTTTTTCCAAGACAGGTTGGGGTGATTTCTCCATCCAGGGTTGTAGGTACCAAAATAGGAATAATTGTTTCTACTTTGATTATAGTTCCCTAATGCATTAACATGTTCACTATCTGGACTAGCAATGACTTTACAATCTTCAGAGACATGACCATTGTTACCACATATATCACAAACAAGAGATGAAGAAACAACAGCAGTTTGCATCTTAAATGAATAAAATCTATTGCACAAAGAGTCTACCTTCTCTACCAAGGTGCGCCAGCCATCACTTTCATTCTTACCTTTGGAAGGTTTATAAAGCACTCCTCTCTCTGAAGTCCACTGGTTATCATTCAAAGCCATCTCTCCAAGCAATTTGAAAGCATCATCAATGGTTTTGCTCATCAGAGCTCCTCCTGCAGCGGCATCAATAGTTAGTCTGGTATTATAAAGCAAACCATTGTAAAAAGTATGAATTAAAACCCAATTTTCAATGCCATGGTGAGGACACTTCTGTTGTAAATCATTGAATTGCTCCGATGCCTCACTAAAAGATTCACCATCCCTCTATGCAAAGCTTGAAATCTGATTTCTTATTTGGATGGTCTTGCTTGGTGGGAAATATTTCATCAAGAAGGCATTTGACAGTTGCTCCCATGTGGTGAAAGTACCGGTAGGTTGTGCTTGAAGCCAAGATTGTGCTCGGTCTCTAAGAGAAAAAGGAAACAATCTTAACTTTAGTGCATTGTTAGAAACTCCATTAATCTTAATTGCATCACAAAGTTCAAGAAATAAAGAAAGGTGTTGGTTAGGATATTCAAGAGGAGATCCTCCAAATTTGTTCTGTTGAATCATGGATAAGAAAGCAGACTTGATTTCATAATTGTTAGCCTCTATCACTGGTCTAGCAATGCTAGAATGAATCTCTTGTGGATTAGGGGATGTATATTCCCTAAGTGATCTTTGTTTTGTCATGGTCACTTCTTCCTCTTCTTGTTGTTGACTTTCCTCAAATCTCAACTTCCTGCATAGTCTAAGAGTTTTATTTATCTCAGGATCAAAAGGTACAAGAGGTCCTGATCTAAGATTCTTGTGGATGCAAAGTAGATAGATCAAATGATTTCAAGAGAAAAGAAAATAAACAGAAAAATAGAGCAAAAAATAGAAAATAAAACCTAGTCTAGCAATACTCTCAATATATTCAATATTGACAAAAACCAATGTCCCCGGCAACGGCGCCAAAAACTTTTGGAATCCCAACGAGTAGCTAGACAGAAAATTATTTCTGGCGTTGCTGCCAAGAACTTGTTGTGTCCAAAAACCTGTTGTGTCCGCAAGTGCATGGATACTCGAAGTAATAAAAAAATATCGATCCCATAGAGACCTTATTTCTAAAGTACCGAATAATCGATTTCTTACTATTTAGGCAGTCGAAACTATGCAAGTGAATTATCAAAAGCTAACAAAAATACTAGAGAGAGAAACTAGGACTAGGGTTGCATCCACTTTGATTTCTATGATTACATATGAATAGAAATTCGTCAGTTTAATTTTATCATGATAAAAATACAATTTACTTCATAAAAGGATTATCTCACTTCCGTGCAAACAATCATGCAGGGACCGATCCTCGCTTTCGCGCAAGATCTATACCAAGCTGAAAATAAGTAAATCATCCATCAAAAAACTCAAGGATCACTTTCGTGCATCCGAATTCTAAATGGATCATTTTGAGTGGAATCTCAAGGATCACTTTTGTGCATCCGACTCTCAACACAAGTTCTACTTATGGTTCTCCAACATTCCAATCCTAATTTCGCACAAGATCTTCACGTTTGATAAATTGACTCAATTTATATTATTAAACATGGCAATTATTCTTCTAAAATCAAGAAACAAGAACTAACCTAATTTCTTACAATAAGTTCCTATCATGCAATTCTAGGGTTCCAAGTTCTCAAGCAAGTCACCTTTCGGTCATTATTCCAAAAACTCTAAAACATGATTAACAACATAAATCTATGGAGAATCAAAGAACAATTTTCGCAAAAGTAGAATTATCATGCTAGAATTATACGTGACGAAGTAGTGAAAAGTTTATCTAGTCATTAAGAAATCAAAGGGAATTACTCCCCCATGTCCGACAAAAGGTTTAAGCTAGCATGGAGAAAAGATTACAATAAACCATAGTTTCTAGCGATCAGAAATCAAAAAGAATGGGGAAGAACGAATAACCACACGGCCGTAATGAAAATTACAGCCATAATATGCGTATGAACAGTGCCAGCGCTGGGTTTTTTATCGATTTCTCCTCCGATCGAGACCCTTTCACGTTGAAACTTCTGGGGTATGTTCTCTTTCTCCAGGCGAAGCTTCTCTTCGAATTTCACGGCCGGAGATGCGCTGTATGCTTCCCGACAATGAAACTTAGGTTGGCGGCGTGAAACTCGATTTCTCCTTTGTTAGTGGATGAAAATTAGGGCTTTTGGTGTCTCCTCCTTCGTCTCGTCGACAGATCCTTTTTTGCTTCTTACAGCTTTGAATTTTATGGCCTAGATCGTCCGCAATCAATCCCGCAAAAATCGGACGCAAATTTGACCGTGAAAATCGCGTCTCTAGGTTGTAATTACGGGCGTATTTTTGGTTAAGGTACTGCCGTAATTTCAGTTAAGTTCTCCGATCGAAACCATCTGGCAATTACGGAACCGTAATATCGGTTACGGCAATGCCGTATTTTTAGCCAAAATTTCTAGTCGAAAAGCGCTCAAAATTACGGCCCGTGATAATTTTTATGGTAGTGCCGTAATTTCTGAAATTCTTTCTAGATGAAAAATTCCCAAATTACGGCAGTTCTCTGATATTACGGTAGTCGGTGAAAATACGGTGCTGTAATATAGATTACGGCCCTACTATAATTTGGTCTGAAGCTCCAATCTTCATGAAATTTAACGTGTAATCTCCTCTTGATGGTGGGAACTCATTCATGCATATAGAATTGCTTGAAAATGCCTAAAAATCGTGCCTTTTTACCTGAAAATCATCAAAAACCAAAAAGAGTGTAGATTTTGCAGTATTTGATAAAGACGGCATAAAAATAAGCAAAGGTTCATGATTTTTGACACAAAAAGATATATGAAATGACACAAAATTTACTATAAATTTTGGTGTCATCACTTGTAGTTTCTCCTTCCAAACTCCTCATGTGGGCATGATACCTTGAAATCAACCTCTTCTCCTTCTTATAATTCTTCCCTTGTCTCTAATTTAGTCAATTGGATCAAGAAAATCATGATTTAAACTTTGAAAAATCGAATTGGGGAAAAGAGTGGAAGACTCAGCTATTTCTTGTTTCTATTTATTTTTGTAATCACAGAGGTTTTGCAGCTATAGTGTAAATGATCATAGCCCTCTGATCTTAGGCATGTTTCCTGAGTTTGACTTTTTTTTTTTATCCATTTAAGCCCTAGAACCTCTTCAACTTTACATTTTGATCCAGTTGGCTTGGATATACATTAAATTATGTATTTTTAACCTAAAGAATTGGAGAAAAACCAAATGAGTAGTTTGAAATAAAAATCAAGTAAAAGTGTATAAAAATGACTCCAAAAGAACATGAAGAAACCCCTTTCAAGAGGGGGGCGAAACCCTAAGTAGGCGCATATCATGAATTGCGGAAGGAAGCATAGGGTTTGTTGGGATCTTTTGCATGCCATATGATCAACATCATAACTTGTATAGATAAGAAGTAATTCATACCATAGCCATGAGTGGATGGCGACTTGGAAGTAAAGATCGAAGGGGATCTTCTCCAAAGAAGACACACACCAAAGTGATGAAGACTTCCTTCTTGCGCACCTCTTGTGCTAGCAAAAGTGCCAAGTTGTCCTTGTGTGGAGAAGATGAGATCTTTGCTAGGGCGATGAAGCTCTCCCACTTGCTTGCGTGAACTCCAATCTACACGAGAGTGGATCGGCCACACAAAATCAGAATCGAAATGCGTTTTGGCGTTTACAAGTTAAGTGGCGTTACATGACTTCCAATTATGGAAAGTCATGAAGCCATGCGCCTAAATCCATGCAAACCGCCCAAAAACGCTTTCATCATGAACCATGCGTTCACACATGTGTGAACCGGTTCAATCCAATGGTTCAATGCGTTTGGTACAAAGACCAAACCAAACCAGCCCAAGCCATGGTCTAGATCTCTCTGAACCAAATGGTTCAAGATCTAACCGTTCATCTCTTGATGCCTTTGATCTCACCGATCTAGCATCACTACTCTCGATCGAAGCTTACCGATCTCAAGCCCTAATCAATCAAACATGACCAGACCCGATCTCACTTACAATCAGAGTTCAAACTCCTTTAAACTGAATCAAAACAATTCAGTCCACACGATCTGACTCAAGAAAGCCATATCACCAAATTGTGTGACCCTGAGGGTTTCCTTTAAATGTCGGTAACGATAACTTACGTTATCACGACCAGTGAGGGGTATCTAGCAACACATCACTGTCTCCCGATATAAAGGAAAGAGTCTTCCAAGACTACACCCAAACCACAGCACAAGTGTGAATCCAACTCACAAGGCATGCATATTTCCTTTGCCACTGGATGTTCTTATTGGACAAGCGTGTCAAACTTGTAGCTCCAATATGATGAGCATGATTAGATCAGATGAACATAGTCACCTGGGTATGGCCATACACTTTCTCAATCATCTCATCTAGGGGGCCCCTATAGAACATCACACTCCTTCAACAAGGAGACGGCAATCCTATATCTATCACTAGTGCCCTAACCTGAATCATAATCATTATCCAAGATAGTCTATAACCATTATATTTCAAATGATATTGAACTACCTCAAAACAATGACAATCATCATTTAGAAACACAAGTGATCTCAAGTCAAAGGACATGTGCCACTTGTTGCAAACAAGGATTATTCACATTGTGACAAGCAATTGAATATCCTAGTAGGGTCTGTCCAGTACATCCAATGCACCCATGAGTCTACATCTTATTCCATGCTCGAAGCATCCTATAAGATTAGAACACATATTAGTCTCAATCATATCAAGGCTGTCTCATGTTCACCAAGATATCTCGACTAAGGACATTACAGCATGTCAGCCTAGCTGAACAGCATTGAGACATTATTCAGAAGCACACTTATTGCAGCAGACAATGTAACATACTGAATAACAACCATTGCCTTTATAAACATAAGAGTTTATACATGATACTGATACAATCCCAAGGCCTCAAACATTAGCCTTTAAGGGCATACCCCAACAATCTCCCACTTGCACTTAATCTAATGGTTGAGAAATCTCAAACCCATATTATTACAGTGCTTCTCATGCTTCTGCTGCGCCAGAGGCTTGGTAAGCGGGTCAGCCAGATTGTCATCTGTATGAACCTTGCAGATTTTGATCTCGCCACGATCAATGATCTCCCGGATCAAGTGAAACCGTCTCTGTATGTGCTTGGACTTCTGGTGCGACCGTGGTTCCTTTGCTTGTGCTATTGCTCCAGTGTTATCACAGAAGATAACCAAAGGATCTGCACTCGAAGGAACGACACCAAGTTCCTGAATGAACTTACGAATCCACACTGCCTCCTTGGATGCTTCCGAGGCTGCAACATACTCGGCTTCTGTTGTGGAATCAGCAACAATAGACTGTTTGAAACTTTTCCACACCACTGCTCCACCATTCAAGCTAAAAACATAGCCTGATTGCGATCGGAAATCATCCTGGTCCGCCTGGAACGAAGCGTCAGTATATCCTTCAATACTGAGTTCTTCCTGACCACCATATATCAAGAACATATCTTTGGTCCTCCGCAGATATTTTAAAATGTTCTTGACTGCAATCCAGTGTGCCTGACCTGGATTACTTTGGAATCGACTGGTCACGCTTAACCCGTAAGCGACGTCTGGGCGAGTACACAACATCGCATACATAATGGATACAATAGCCGAAGCATAAGGCGTATTGTCCATTTCATCTTTCTCAGTCTGTGTTTGTGGACACTGACTCTTTGAAAGATTCAGACCATGTCTGACTGGAAGATACCCCCTTTTAGAATTCTCTAAATGGAATCTCTCTAGGACTTTATCGATGTAAGTACTCTGGCACAGCCCGAGAAGCCTCTTAGATCTATCCCTGTAGATCTTCACACCTAATACATAGGCTGCTTCTCCTAGATCTTTCATCTGAAAACATTTTCCGAACCATGCTTTAACAGCATGCAGTTCAGGAATATCGTTTCCAATGATTAAGATATCATCGACGTAGAGGACTAGGAAAGTAATCACGCTCCCACTAAACCTCTTATATACACACGGGTCATCTTCGTTCTTGATGAAACTAAACTCAGAGATTGATTTATCAAAACGAATATTCCAGCTTCTAGATGCTTGTTTAAGTCCATAAATGGACTTCTTTAATTTGCATATTTTATGACGATCTGATGGATTAGTGAAACCTTCAGGTTGTGTCATATACACATCCTCATCCAGTTTTCCATTAAGGAAAGCCGTCTTCACATCCATCTGCCAGATCTCATAATCGTAATATGCAGCTATCGCGAAGAGAATCCGAATAGACTTAAACATGGCTACAGGAGAGAAAGTTTCATCATAATCTATCCCGTAGATTTGTTTGAAACCTTTCGCTACTAGCCTGCCTTTATAGGTAACCACGTTACCATCCATGTCAATCTTCTTCTTGAAGATCCATTTACAGCCTATAGGGATTACTCCCGGAGGCGGATCAACCAAATCCCAGACTTGGTTATCTGACATGGAGTCCATCTCGGCTCGCATAGCTTCAAGCCATCTAGCTGACTCCGGTCCACTGACCGCATCCGCATAAGTAAGGGGTTCATCATTATCAATGATGTAGACTCCGTCATAGCGCTCAGGCTGTCGACGGATCCTTCCCTATCTTCGCGGTTCCCGTGATATCTGAGCCTCAGGTTGTTCAGTAACCTGATCTACTGGCTCAGGCTCATCCAACTGTGCTTGACTACTTTGTCCTTCCTCTGGATTCTCAACCAGCTTTATTTCTCTCCCACTGGCCTCTTGCAGAAGAAACTCCTTCTCAAGAAAAATGGCCGTCCGAGCAACAAATACCTTGTTCTCTTTGGGATCGTAGAAATAATAACCCTTAGTTTCCTTAGGGTAACCGACAAAGATGCATTTCTCAGATCTGCTCTCCAGTTTCCCAGAGGCGAGCTTTTTGACATAAGCCTCGCAACCCCAGATCTTAATAAATGTCAAGCTAGGCTGTTTCCCATACCATAACTCATATGGAGTCTTTGAAACGGCCTTGGATGGCACTCGGTTTAGTACCTTTGCAGCTGTTTCCAGTGCAAATCCCCAAAAGGAGTAAGGTAGAGTAGCCTGACTCATCATAGAACGAACCATATCAAGTAACGTTCTGTTTCTCCTCTCGGACACACCATTCCATTGCGGTGTTCCTGGTGGAGTGAGCTGTGAGATAATCCCACACTCCTTCAGATAGTCAGTAAATTCTCGACTTAGGTATTCTCCACCTCGATCAGAACGAAGTGCCTTGATATTTCGGCCTAGCTGATTCTGTACTTCATTCTTGAACTCTTTGAACTTGTCAAAAGATTCACTCTTATGCCTAATCAGATAGACATACCCGTATCTACTGAAATCATCAGTAAAGGTAATGATGTACGAATAGCCACCTCTGGCATGTTTACTAAACGGCCCACACACATCACTGTGTATAAGGTCAAGTAAACCTGAAGCCCTTTGACCTTTGTTAGGAAAAGGAGACTTCGTCATTTTACCCATTAAACAAGTTTTGCATGTATCAATCTCCTCATAGGAGAATGATCCCAGCAGTCCATGATCATGCAACCGCTTAATGCGTTTCTTGTTAATATGGCCTAAACGACTATGCCATAGCAAGGTGCTGTCATCAGCATACTTGGCTTTCTTATTATCAATGTTTTGTATAGAATATTCCATGTCCAACATGAATAACCCATTGTTAATTGAACCAGTAGCATAAACAATATTATCAAGAGTAAGATAACACTTTGAAATCTTGCATTCAAAGGAAAACCCTTTCCTGACAAGAGCAGGAATAGAGATAATATTTTTGGTAATACTGGGTACAAAGTAACAATTGTTTAATTCTAATACAATGCCAGATGGTAATGAGATGTAATAATCCCCTACAGCAACAGCAGCAACCCGTGCCCCGTTTCCAACGCGTAGGTCCACCTCATGCTGTCCCACCTGTCTTCTTCTCTTGAGTTCCTGTACATTTGAACAAATGTGAACTCCACATGCAGTGTCCAACACCCATGAAATAGAAGAAGAGGATATCATGACTTCAGTCACAAATATACCTGAGCCAGAAGCGATGCTTCCCTTCTTGTCTCCTTGGAGCGCTTTACAGTCCTTTTTCTAGTGACCCAGCTGGCCACAGTGGAAACATCTGTTGTCCTTTGACCGCTTCACCTTTTGTTTCAGAGCCTTACTGTAGTTCTTGACAGGGGCTTTGCCCTTCTTCCCCTTCTTCTTGTTCCTGGAAGGAACCATTAAGACAGAAGTTGAAGGCTTTCCCTTCAGAGTCTCCTCCGTAGTCAAGAGCATATTAAGCAACTCTGCCGGAGTACAGTCGATCTTGTTCATATTAAAATTAATAATGAACGCATCGAAGGAGGCCGGGAGAGACTGCAGAATAATGTCTACAGCAAGCTCCTGATTGATGGTATGCCCCAGTTTCTCCAGAGCCTCCTTGTGCCCAATCATCTTGAGCACATGAGCTCCCACTGGACACCCTTCAGCCAGTTTGCTCTGAAAGAAAAGCTTCGTCAGATTATAGCGTTCAGTCCTCGCCTGTGCAGCATACAGCATCTTGAGGTTTGCTATAATTTCTATAGCAGACATATCCTCATGATGACGCTGCAGCGGTGGCGTCATAGACGCTAGCATCAGGCAAGCAACATCAATGCTATCATTGACATGCTTTTCATAGGCATCGCGAACCGCCCTTGCGGCGTTCGCAGCGGGTTGAGGCGGTATAGCCGTCTCGAGGACATACAGTTTCCTCTCAGCCTTAAGAACAATCTTAAGGTGTCCGTACCAGTCTGAGAAGTTTGGCCTAGCAAACTTCTCCCTTTCCAGTAGGGATCGCACATTGAAGCTCATGGTGTTCGTTGCTGCAGGAATCTACAACAATGCAAGAACAGCAAGGTCAGTATCAATGTTTAGAATCAATCCAGGACTTAAGAAAGATTCTTTTCTCACTATTTTATCTGACTATAAAATCCATTAAAACAGTCCGAAAGAGTAACACTCTTTTAGTGAGATGGGATCCAGATTTCATACTTGGTCTCCGCGTCCCGCTCAGGCGAGATAAAATGCACAGAGAGTACAAGCACTAATTTCTGGTAGGCAGTCCCTGCCAATCGCCAACCCGTGCGATTCCCCTTCATCTGGGCAATCCAGCAGACTGTGCCAACTGAGTTGGTACAACACAGTCTCTGACCCCACAGATGGCTGCCTCCATGTAGCTACCATATGCCCCATATGTAGCCTACATGGTCAAGCTGACCTGACCTACTCCCTGGACCACCACGTGCTATGCTGAGCAACGAGAAGCGATAAATCCCTTCTCTGTAACACGCAGGTGAAATCACACACCGTCTGAAGATAGATGGACGTGCCCACTGAGTGGGTACAACACGGCTCCAACGATAGTCAGAACAGCGAGGTTTCGCGTCAGAAGGCTTACGAGCTTGATATTTTAGCGTTGGATTTTAACGGTCCTTTATCTTCTTAACTATCATGCAAATCCTATGGTGATAGCAGAAGATAAATAAATCATGCATTTCTAATTATTTAGAAAATAAAAGAAAGCATGGATCTTATGTGGTAAAAGCCCATAGAGCCTAAGTAAGACCTTAAATCAACTTAAGTCTTCACTTGCTCTTCTTGGGTCTTTTGCATCTCATCTGGTCCAACCCAGGGCCCTAGCGCTCAATGCAGCTCAGGTGCGCCCACCAACTGAATGCTCCTCTGCGATGTGTGCTTTTGTGCTCTTGTCTAATTAAAATACATTTTAATCTATCTAGACAAGCTTGACTCGCAGGTCAATTATACAATAAATTAATTAAAAATGTGATTCGCAGATCACAAAAATAATAATTTACCAGGCTCGCAGGCCCCAGCACAGCACACATTAAAAGGGCAACCCACATAAGATTAAATAAACAAGCATCATGGCATCATTCAATCAACATGTGATCCATTACAAAGAAAATAAAATTTTGAAAACCCATTGGCATCAATTTAATTTTCTTATGTGCCCTACAACCTTACAACGGTCCATTGATAGGGATCCACTCATCAATCTAGTCAGATCCACTGCCCTTGCATGCACCAAGTCCTAACTGACTCGAGTTGTCCTAATGGTCAACCATGCATGCGCCAAGGGCTGAACAACCCTCATGAGTTCTGGCAAGCGGGTGTGACCCCGGGCCTAACTGTTGGGGTATGCCCTTAGCCTAATGTTTGAGGCCTTGGGATTGTATCAGTATCATGTAATAAACTCTTCTGTTTATAAAGGCATGGTTATTATTCAGTTTGCTACATTGTCTGCTGCAATATATGTTCTTCTTGGATAATGTCTCAAAGCTGTTCAGCTAGGCTGACATGCTATAAGTCCTTAGTCGATATATCTTGGTGAACATGAGACAGCCTTGATATGATTGAGACTAATATGTGTTCTGATCTTATAGGATGCTTCGAGCATGGAATAAGATGTAGACTCATGGGTACATTGGATGTACTGGACAGACCCTACTAGGATATTCAATTGTTTGTCGCAATGTGAATAATCCTTGTATATGACAAGTGGCACATTTCCTCTGACTTGAGATCACTTGTGTTTTCTAAATGATGATTGTCATTGTTTTGAGATAGTTCGATATCATTTGAAACATAATGATTATAGACTATCTTGGATGGTGAGCTTGAGTCATGTTAGGGCACTAGTGATAGACATAGGATTGCCGTCTCCTTGTTTAAGGAGTGTGATGTTCTAAAGGGGCCCCCTGGATGAGATGATTGAGAAAGTGTATGGCCATACCCAGGTGACTATGTTCATCTGATCTAATCATGCTCATCATATTGGAGTTACAAGCTTGACACGCTTGTCCAATAAGAACATCCAGTGGCAAAGGAAATATGTATGCTTCGTGAGTTGGATTCACACTTGTGCAGTGTTTTGGGTGTAGTCTTGGAAGACTCTTTTCTTTATATCGGGAGACAGTGATGTGTTGCTAGATACCCCTCACTGATCGTGATGACGTAAGTTATCGTTATCGACAATTAAAGGAAACCCTCAGGGTCGCACAATTGATGATATGGCTTACTTAAGTCAGATCGTGTGGACTGAATTAGTTGGGTTCAGTTTAAAGGGATTTAATCTCTGATTATGAGTGAGATCCGGTCTGATCATGTTTGATTGATTAGGGCTTGAGATCGGTAAGCTTTGATCGAGAGAATGGATGCTTGATCAGTGAGATCAGGAGCATCAAGAGATCAACGGTTAGATCTGGAACCTTAGGGTTTTAATTTGATCTAGGCCATGTCGCTTGGTTTATTTGGCTATTGAACCAAATTCAAGATGAACCGGCTCATGGATGAGCGCATGGTTCAAGGGTGAAGTGAGTTGGCGATTGGGGTAAACCCATGATCTCAAGTGGAGAAGTGGCATGCTATTTTTAGATAGCACTTCTCTTGCGTGACCACCTCTCACGTTCACGCCCCCCCCTTTCTCTCTTGTGTTCGTCGCCTTGCCTCTTGCTCTTGACGAGAGAACTTGGTGTTGTGAAGAGGTTGACGAAAAGAAGAAAAGAAATCGCCAAGCAAAACATCTCTTCCCTTTTACCATTCGACAAGGACACCTTTGGGCCTTGCTAGCACAAGGAGCGCCAAAGAGGAGTAGGCGACATCAACTGTGTGCGTCACCTCTGGAGAAGATCCAGTTCGATCTTTGCTTCCAAGGCGCCATCTAGAAATGGCTATGGTATGATTCTATCTCTTCCGTGCAATCGGATTTTATATGGTTGATCATATCTCATGAAACTAATCCTTTGAAACCCTTTCCGCTGCTTAAAATTCTAATATGCGCCATGCTGGGTTTCGCCCCCCTCTTGAAAGGGGTTCTTTCAATTGGTATCAGAGCCAATGTTTCATGCTTGCTTATGATTGCCATGTTATGTCATTTGATCCATGTTTGCGCAAGGAAAAAGATCTAGAGGTCACATGCGAATACTTATGCTATAGATGTTATTTTCACCATGGCGCATGTTGTTATTGGCGCATGTTTTTGTATGTTTTCTTAAAACCTATATCACATGTGCGAATCACCTTAGATCTAAAGCGCCTACTGTAAACCCTTAGATGGGTTATTAGGGTTGAAATCTCAGTCTAGTCAAGATCCAACCAGTCTGATCAGACTATCTGACAGCCTTGATGGGTCGACCAGATAGCACCTTGGCGCAAGCTTGAGGTGGCTATAGGTCGACTGCAGACAGGCGTGTAGCGATGTCTGATTGAGACAACCTATGAACGCACATGAGTTAGGCCCGGGGTCACACCCGCTTGCCCTCAGTGTGGTCGTTCAGCCCTTGGCGCATGCATAGTTGGCCTATTGGTCGACTCAAGTCAGTTAGGACTTGGTGCATGAAAGGGCAGTGGATCTGACCAGGTCTGATGAGTGGATCCCTAGTAATGGACCATTGTAAGGTAGTAGGGCAAATAAGGAAAATTAAAAATGATCCCAAGGGGTTTTTAAAATTTAATTTTTCATGATTGGATCACATGATGATTGATGCATCTGTATGTTTATTTATTCTTATGTGGGCTGCCCAAGTTAACTGTGTGCTGTGCTGGGGCCTGCGTGCCTGGAAATTATTGTTGTAAATTAATTTTTATTTATGTGATCTGCGAATCACAGTTTAATTAATTTATAATGTGAAATTGACCTGCGTGTCAATCTTGTCTAGATAGTTAAATCTGTAATTTAATTAGACAAGAGCACAGAGCACACTTGGTAGAGGCGCATGCAGCAGTGGCTTGACCAGGTGGGAGGTCTAGGGTTCGACCCTAGGACCTGGCGCATTTTCCCTGGTGAGCGCACCAGATCTGCAGATGGCGCTTGGGCCCTGGTTTGGGCCAGATGAGCAGCAAAAGCCCCATGAAGCAAAAGCAAGTCAAGACTTAAGTTAAATTAAGGTCTTACTTTAGGGCTATGGGCTTTTACCACATAAGATTCATGCTTTCTTTTATTTTATTATTTAAATATTAGAATTGCATGATTACTTTATCTTCTGCTATCACCATAGGAATTGCATGATAGTGAAGAAGATAAAAGACCGTTAAAATCCAACGCTAAAATATCAAGCTCGTAAGCCTTCTGACGCGAAACCTCACTGTTCTGATTATCGTTGGAGCCGTGTTGTACCCACTCAGTGGGCACGTCCATCTATCTTCAGACGGTGTGGGATTACACCTGCGTGTTATAGGGTAGGGATTTATCCCTTCTCGTTGCTCAGCATAGCACGTGGTGGTCCAGGAAGTAGGTCGGGTCAGCTTGACCATGTAGGCTACATATGTGGCGCATATGGTAGCGCATGGAGGCAGCCATCTGTGGAATCAGAGACTGTGTTGTACCAACTCAGTTGGCACAGTCTGTTGGATTGCCCAGATGAAGGGGAATCGCACGGGTTGGCGATCGGCAGGGACTGCCTACCGGAGATTAGTGCTTGTACTCTCTGTGCATCTTATCTCGCCTGAGCGGGACGCGGAGACCAAGTATGAAATCCGGATCCCATCTCACTAGAAGAGTTCTACTCTTTCGGACTGTTTAATGGATTTTTCAGTCAGATAAAATAGTGAGAAAAAGAATCTTTCTTAAGTCCTGATTGATTCTTAACATTGATACTGACCTTGCTGTTCTTGCATTGTTGTAGATACCTACAGCAACGAACACCATGAACTTCAATGTGCGATCCCTACTGGAAAGGGAGAAGTTTGCTGGGCCGAACTTCTCTGACTGGTTTGGACACCTTAAGATTGTTCTTAAGGCAGAGAGGAAACTGTATGTCCTCGAGACGGCGATACCGCCTCAGCCCGCTCCGAACGCCGCAAGGGCGGTTCGGGAAGCCTATCAAAAGCACGTCAATGATAGCATTGATGTCGCTTGCCTGATGTTAGCGTCTATGACGCCACCGCTGCAGCGTCAGCATGAGGATATGTCTGCTATAGACATGATAGCGAACCTCAAGATGCTGTATGCTGCACAGGCAAGGACTGAGCGCTACAATTTGACAAAGCTCTTCTTTCAGAGCAAACTGGCTGAAGGGAGCCCAGTAGGAGCTCACGTGCTCAAGATGATTGGGCACAAGGAGGCTCTAGAGAAACTGGGGCATACCATCAACCAGGAGCTTGCTGTGGATATTATTCTGCAGTCTCTCCCGCCTTCATTCGACGCGTTCATTATTAATTTTAATATGAACAAAATCGATTGTACTCCGGCAGAGCTGCTGAATATGCTCCTCACTACTGAGGAGACTCTGAAGGGAAAGCCTTCGACCTCTGTCTTAATGGTTCCTTCCAGGAACAAGAAGAAGGGGAAGAAGGGCAAGACCCCTGTCAAGAGCTACAGCAAGGCTCTAAAGCATAAGGTGAAGCGGTCCAAGGAATACAGGTGTTTCCACTGTGGCCAGCTGGGTCATTGGAAAAAGGACTGTAAAGCGCTCCAAGGAGATAAGAGGGGAAGCATCGCTTCTGGCTCAGGTATATTCGTGACTGAGGTCATGTTTTCTTTTTCTATATCATGGGTGTTGGACACTGCATGTGGAGTTCACATTTGTTCAAATGTACAGGAACTCAAGAGAAGAAGACAGGTGGGACAGCATGAGGTGGACCTACGAGTTGGAAACGGGGCACGGGTTGCTGCTGTTGCTGTAGGAGACTATTTCATTTCTTTACCATCTGGACTTGTATTGGAACTAGACAATTGTTATTTTGTTCCCAGTATTACTACAAATATTATCTCCATTCCTGCTCTTGTCAGGAAGGGTTTTTCCTTTGAATGCAATATTTCAAAGTGTCTTTTATCTTATGATAATATTGTTTATGCAACTGGTTCAATTAGCAATGGATTATTCATGTTGGACATGGAGCGTTCCATACAAAATGTTGATATTAAGAAAGCCAAGTATGCTGATGACAGCACCTTGCTATGGCATAGTCGTTTAGGCCATATTAACGAGAAACGCATTAAGCGGTTGCATGATCATGGACTGCTGGGATCATTCTCCTATAAGGAGATTGATACATGCAAAGCTTGTTTGATGGGTAAAATGACGAAGTCACCTTTTTCTCACAAAGGTCAAAGGGCTTCAGGTTTACTTGACCTTATACACAGTGATGTGTGTGGGCCATTTAGTAAACATGCCAGAGGTGGCTATCAGTACTTCATTACCTTTACTGATGATTTCAGTAGATATGGGTATGTCTATTTAATGAGACATAAAAGTGAATCTTTTGACAAGTTCAAAGAGTTCAAGAATGAAGTACAAAATCAGCTAGGCCGTAATATCAAGGCACTTCGCTCAGATCGAGGTGGAGAATACTTGAGTCATACGTTTACTGACTATCTGAAGGAGTGTGGGATTATCTCACAGCTCACTCCGCCAGGAACACCGCAATGGAATGGTGTGTCCGAGAGGAGAAATAGAACGTTACTTGATATGGTTCGTTCTATGATGAGTCAGGCTACTCTTCCTTACTCCTTTTGGGGTTTTGCACTGGAAACAGCTGCAAAGGTACTAAACCGAGTGCCATCCAAGGCAGTTTCAAAAACTCCATATGAGTTATGGTATGGGAAACAGCCGAGCTTGACATTTATCAGGATCTGGGGCTGCGAGGCTTATGTCAAAAAGCTCGCCTCTGGGAAACTAGAGAGCAGATCTGACAAATGTAACTTTGTCGGTTACCCTAAGGAGACTAAGGGTTATTATTTCTACGATCCCAAAGAGAACAAGGTATTTGTTGCTCGGACGGCCATATTTCTTGAGAAGGAGTTTCTTCTGCAAGAGGCCAGTGGGAGAGAAATAAAGCTGGATGAGAATCCAGAGGAAGGACAAAGTAGTCAAGCACAGTTGGATGAGCCTGAGCCGGTAGATCAGGTTATTGAACAGCCTGAGGCTCAGATATCACGGGAACCGCGAAGATCGGGAAGGATTCGTCGACAACCTGAGCGTTATGACGGAGTCTACATCATTGATCATGATGAACCCCTCACTTATGCAGATGCGGTCAGTGGACCGGAGTCAGCAAGATGGCTTGAAGCTATGCGCGCCGAGATGGACTCCATGTCAGATAACCAAGTTTGGGATTTGGTTGATCCGCCTCCGGGAGTTATCCCTATAGGCTGCAAATGGATCTTCAAGAAGAAGATTGACATGGATGGTAACGTGGTTACCTATAAAGGCAGGCTAGTTGCGAAAGGTTTCAAACAAATCTACGGGATAGATTATGATGAAACTTTCTCACCTGTAGCTATGTTTAAGTCTATTCGGATTCTTTTCGCGATAGCTGCATATTACGATTATGAGATCTGGCAGATGGATGTGAAAACAGCTTTCCTTAATGGAAATCTGGATGAGGATGTGTATATGACACAACCTGAGGGTTTCACTAATCCATCAGATCGTCATAAAATATGCAAGTTAAAGAAGTCCATTTATGGACTTAAGCAAGCATCAAGAAGCTGGAATATTCGTTTTGATGAATCAGTCACTGAATTTGGTTTCATCAAGAACGAGGATGACCCGTGTGTGTATAAGAGGTTTAGTGGGAGCGTAATTACTTTCCTAGTCCTCTACGTCGATGACATCTTGATCATTGGAAATGACATTCCTGAAATGCATGCTGTTAAAGCATGGTTAAAGAAATGTTTCCAGATGAAAGATCTAGGAGAAGCAGCCTATGTATTAGGTGTGAAGATCTACAGGGATAGATCTAAGAGGCTTCTCGGGCTGTGCCAGAGTACTTACATCGAAAAAGTCCTGGAGAGATTTCATTTAGAGAATTCTAAACGAGGATATCTTCCAGTCAGACATGGTCTGAGTCTTTCGAAGAGTCAGTGTCCACAAACACAGACTGAGAAAGATGAAATGGACAATACGCCTTATGCTTCGGCTATTGGATCCATTATGTATGCGATGTTGTGTACTCGCCCAGACGTCGCTTACGGGTTAAGCGTGACCAGTCGTTTCCAAAGTAATCCAGGCTTGGCGCACTGGATTGCAGTCAAGAACATCTTAAAATATCTGCGGAGGACCAAAGATATGTTCTTGATATATGGTGGTCAGGAAGAACTCAGTATTGAAGGGTATACTGACGCTTCGTTCCAGTCTGACCAGGATGATTTCCGATCGCAATCAGGCTATGTTTTTAGCTTGAATGGAGGAGCAGTGGTGTGGAAAAGTTTCAAACAGTCAACTGTTGCTGATTCCACAACAGAAGCCGAGTATGTTGCAGCCTCGGAAGCATCCAAGGAGGCAGTGTGGATTTGTAAGTTTGTGAGTGAACTTGGTGTTGTTCCTTCGAGTGCAGATCCTTTGGTTATCTTCTGTGATAACACTGGAGCAATCGCACAAGCAAAGGAACCACGGTCGCACTAGAAGTCCAAGCACATACAGAGACGGTTTCATTTGATCAGGGAGATCATAGATCGTGGCGAGATCAAAGTCTGCAAGGTTCATACAGATGACAATCTGGCAGACCCGCTTACCAAGCCTCTGGCGCAGCAGAAGCATGAGAAGCACTGTAATAATATGGGTTTGAGATTTCTCAACCATTAGATTAAGTGCAAGTGGGAGATTGTTGGGGTATGCCCTTAGCCTAATGTTTGAGGCCTTGGGATTGTATCAGTATCATGTAATAAACTCTTCTGTTTATAAAGGCATGGTTATTATTCAGTTTGCTACATTGTCTGCTGCAATATATGTTCTTCTTGGATAATGTCTCAAAGCTGTTCAGCTAGGCTGACATGCTATAAGTCCTTAGTCGATATATCTTGGTGAACATGAGACAGCCTTGATATGATTGAGACTAATATGTGTTCTGATCTTATAGGATGCTTCGAGCATGGAATAAGATGTAGACTCATGGGTACATTGGATGTACTGGACAGACCCTACTAGGATATTCAATTGTTTGTCGCAATGTGAATAATCCTTGTATATGACAAGTGGCACATTTCCTCTGACTTGAGATCACTTGTGTTTTCTAAATGATGATTGTCATTGTTTTGAGATAGTTCGATATCATTTGAAACATAATGATTATAGACTATCTTGGATGGTGAGCTTGAGTCATGTTAGGGCACTAGTGATAGACATAGGATTGCCGTCTCCTTGTTTAAGGAGTGTGATGTTCTAAAGGGGCCCCCTGGATGAGATGATTGAGAAAGTGTATGGCCATACCCAGGTGACTATGTTCATCTGATCTAATCATGCTCATCATATTGGAGTTACAAGCTTGACACGCTTGTCCAATAAGAACATCCAGTGGCAAAGGAAATATGTATGCTTCGTGAGTTGGATTCACACTTGTGCAGTGTTTTGGGTGTAGTCTTGGAAGACTCTTTTCTTTATATCGGGAGACAGTGATGTGTTGCTAGATACCCCTCACTGATCGTGATGACGTAAGTTATCGTTACCGACAATTAAAGGAAACCCTCAGGGTCGCACAATTGATGATATGGCTTACTTAAGTCAGATCGTGTGGACTGAATTAGTTGGGTTCAGTTTAAAGGGATTTAATCTCTGATTATGAGTGAGATCTGGTCTGATCATGTTTGATTGATTAGGGCTTGAGATCGGTAAGCTTTGATCGAGAGAATGGATGCTTGATCAGTGAGATCAGGAGCATCAAGAGATCAACGGTTAGATCTGGAACCTTAGGGTTTTAATTTGATCTAGGCCATGTCGCTTGGTTTATTTGGCTATTGAACCAAATTCAAGATGAACCGGCTCATGGATGAGCGCATGGTTCAAGGGTGAAGTGAGTTGGCGATTGGGGTAAACCCATGATCGCAAGTGGAGAAGTGGCATGCTATTTTTAGATAGCACTTCTCTTGCGTGACCACCTCTCACGTTCACGCCCCCCCCTTTCTCTCTTGTGTTCGTCGCCTTGCCTCTTGCTCTTGACGAGAGAACTTGGTGTTGTGAAGAGGTTGACGAAAAGAAGAAAAGAAATCGCCAAGCAAAACATCTCTTCCCTTTTACCATTCGACAAGGACACCTTTGGGCCTTGCTAGCACAAGGAGCGCCAAAGAGGAGTAGGCGACATCAACTGTGTGCGTCACCTCTGGAGAAGATCCAGTTCGATCTTTGCTTCCAAGGCGCCATCTAGAAATGGCTATGGTATGATTCTATCTCTTCCGTGCAATCGGATTTTATATGGTTGATCATATCTCATGAAACTAATCCTTTGAAACCCTTTCCGCTGCTTAAAATTCTAATATGCGCCATGCTGGGTTTCGCCCCCCTCTTGAAAGGGGTTCTTTCACTAACTCATGTGTGTTCACTAGTCGTCTCAACCAGACCTCGCTACACGCCTTTGATGCAGTCAACCTATAGCCACCTCGTGCTTGCGCACAGGTGCTATCTGGTCAACCCATCTAGGCTGTCAGATGGTCTGATCAGACTAATTTGATCTATACTAGATGATGCATTCAACCCCATCAACCCGTCTAAGGGTTTACAATAGGCGCATCTTAGATCTAATCATAGGCGCGCAAGTTAAGTTTTGATAAACAACATGAACCAAGCGCCAACAACAAGTCATGCGAAAGCATAAACAAACAACATGCGCCACCACAAGGTATACATCTTATTTTCGCATGAAGAAACTATTAGATCTAAACACTTGCGCAAGCATGGATCACAAGAGCAAACATAGCAATCATATTAGCATGCATAAAGCCTGCTCTGATACCAATTGAAGAAACCCCTTTCAAGAGGGGGGCGAAACCCTAAGTAGGCGCATATCATTAATTGCGGAAGGAAGCATAGGGTTTGTTGGGATCTTTTGCATGCCATATGATCAACATCATAACTTGTATAGATAAGAAGTAATTCATACCATAGCCATGAGTGGATGGCGACTTGGAAGTAAAGATTGAAGGGGATCTTCTCCAAAGAAGACACACACCAAAGTGATGAAGACTTCCTTCTTGCGCACCTCTTGTGCTAGCAAAAGTGCCAAGTTGTCCTTGTGTGGAGAAGATGAGATCTTTGCTAGGGCGATGAAGCTCTCCCACTTGCTTGCGTGAACTCCAATCTACACGAGAGTGGATCGGCCACACAAAATCAGAACCGAAATGCGTTTTGGCATTTACAAGTTAAGTGGCGTTACATGACTTCCAATTATGGAAAGTCATGAAGCCATGCGCCTAAATCCATGCAAACCGCCCAAAAACGCTTTCATCATGAACCATGCGTTCACACATGTGTGAACCGGTTCAATCCAACGGTTCAATGCGTTTGGTACAAAGACCAAACCAAACCAGCCCAAGCCATGGTCTAGATCTCTCTGAACCAAATGGTTCAAGATCTAACCGTTCATCTCTTGATGCCTTTGATCTCACCGATCTAGCATCACTACTCTCGATCGAAGCTTACCGATCTCAAGCCCTAATCAATCAAACATGACCAGACCCGATCTCACTTATAATCAGAGTTCAAACTCCTTTAAACTGAATCAAAACAATTCAGTCCACACGATCTGACTCAAGAAAGCCATATCACCAAATTGTGTGACCCTGAGGGTTTCCTTTAAATGTCGGTAACGATAACTTACGTTATCACGACCAGTGAGGGGTATCTAGCAACACATCACTGTCTCCCGATATAAAGGAAAGAGTCTTCCAAGACTACACCCAAACCACAACACAAGTGTGAATCCAACTCACAAGGCATGCATATTTCCTTTGCCACTGGATGTTCTTATTGGACAAGCGTGTCAAACTTGTAGCTCCAATATGATGAGCATGATTAGATCTGATGAACATAGTCACCTGGGTATGGCCATACACTTTCTCAATCATCTCATCTAGGGGCCCCCTATAGAACATCACACTCCTTCAACAAGGAGACGGCAATCCTATATCTATCACTAGTGCCCTAACCTGAATCATAATCATTATCCAAGATAGTCTATAACCATTATATTTCAAATGATATTGAACTACCTCAAAACAATGACAATCATCATTTAGAAACACAAGTGATCTCAAGTCAAAGGACATGTGCCACTTGTTGCAAACAAGGATTATTCACATTGTGACAAGCAATTGAATATCCTAGTAGGGTCTGTCCAGTACATCCAATGCACCCATGAGTCTACATCTTATTCCATGCTCGAAGCATCCTATAAGATTAGAACACATATTAGTCTCAATCATATCAAGGCTATCTCATGTTCACCAAGATATCTCGACTAAGGACATTACAGCATGTCAGCCTAGCTGAACAGCATTGAGACATTATTCAGAAGCACACTTATTGCAGCAGACAATGTAACATACTGAATAACAACCATTGCCTTTATAAACATAAGAGTTTATACATGATACTGATACAATCCCAAGGCCTCAAACATTAGCCTTTAAGGGCATACCCCAACAGAACATATAAACATATAAAATTTACTATGACTTTTTAAGTCATCAACAAACGCCAGACCTACTTTAAGTTGGAGACCACCCTACTCACAATGAACTTGTGACCATTGAAAGGAGGTCGGTCGAAGGAGATGAAAGGAATTTATGTTGCTATTCTTCCCTACCATTGGCTCCGAGCTCCAACAATAAACTTCTCATTTGGGTTGTTGCACCTTGTTTCCATCACCTTCAAGCAAGCTACTCCTCACTTCTTCCTCATGCAAGCTCCAATTAGGAGCTCTTTTTATTATGAGGTCTCCCTATATAGATTTTCATGGTGAGTAAGAGATGTTGGGAAACCCCGAGGATTTTAAAATTTTATAAACATACATAGTGGAAGCAATCCCCGAAATAGGCCAGTCACAAAAACCCAAAAGATCATGTCATGCGAGGAAATCGACACGGTGAGTAAGAGATGATACCCAAGTTCTCTTCTTCCACACCCGGTTCTAGCCTCGGGAAGAAGATTCACGCCTTTGGGAGTTCTCCTCAAGAACTTGTGCCATGCACAAGGAGAATGCGCCAAGAGGAGAAGGAAGGAGAGAGCTCTTCCAAAAATCACTTAGGCGCATCTCCTCTTAATCCCTTTTATAGAAATCATGGTGACTCCTCACATTCTTAATTAAATTCAGAATTAATCTCTAAATTAAATTTAGAATTAAATATAGAACTAAATCCTAAATTAAAGTCTCATTATGGCCCTTAGGCATTGGTTACCAGAGTGAATGGAAACATAGGAGGAAAAGATTTAAAGAGGGAGGGGAAAAAAGGAGGGGAGGGATATTGGCTCACGTGCTTTGCACGTGTCCAATAGAAAGGGCTTTCTACGAGCATGCGGCATTTGCGTCCGGCTGCTTTCGGTCAGCTGCGAGCAGCGAGCAGCTGTGTGTGCGGCGGCTACGTCCAGCCGGCTGTGAATGGCGGGCAGCGACGTGAGGCGAGGTAGCAGTGGCGAGGCAAGCGGCTGCTATAGCGGGTGAGGCGAGCAGCAATTGCAACATCGGGAGAGGGCGAGGCAAGCAACAACGACGGCAAGCGAGGCGAGCAATGACGGCAAGTCAACTAGGCAAGCGGCAGCGGCAGCGGGCAAGGCAAGCAGCAGACTCGGCATCGGGAGAGGGCAAGGCGAGCAGCGGACGCAGCAGCAGCGATGGCGAGCGAGGTGAGAGGTGACGGCGAGTACAGCCGGCGACGGTGCGAGCTGGCGTCGAAGAGTAGAGTAGCTTAGCTGTGGGCGAGGCAAGCTACGACATCAGGAGCGAGCGGCACGAACGGAAGGACAATTCTCCCAATTCGTGCAGATTCGAATTCGAGGGAAAAAGAGTACTGTTTCCTTCCCTCGTCGGATCTGTCCGCCTTGGTATACGAGGGAAAAGGTATGTTTCCATCCTTTCCTTCGTTGTTTCCCTTCTAGTAAATCGGCTAATTAATGGCGTGACTCTTCAAATTCAGAATTAAATTCAGATTTAAATTTAGAATTAAATACAGAATTAAATGCATAATTAAATACAGAATTTAATTCCCTTGATAACTATTGGGCACAGGCGACTTATCCTCATGGCCCATTAGGCCTCCTAGTCCATTGGGCCTCATGGCCCATTGGTCCTCATGGCCCATTGGTCTTCATGGCCTGTTGGGCCTCATGGCCCCATTAGTCCATGCTAGACTTCATTAAGCAAGCTAATTAAGCCATCGGACTCAATCTGATGCCACCCTAGTTAAATATTGCGAACCGTGGTTAACCTGGGGTCAACTTGCCAAAAATAAAGTTTAATTCTAATAAGTCTCTTCTTTATCATCAGGCACAATGACGCTGATGAATTTTCCCAAATAGATCTGAGTTATCCAATAACTCGATCATTAGGCTACTCAATCAATACAAAAACTTGAGTATCAAGTTGTGCGACCCTGTAGGTTCCTCTTACGTTTGCAGTGTTGAACTTAGGTTATCACAAGCAGTGAGTGATACCTAGCAGTACATTGCTGCTACCCAAGTCTTCGAAATGGATATTAACATCGACACCCCCATCATCGCAATAAGATACTGATGCATTACAGTCTCTTTGCCAGACTGATATCCGATTAGACAAAGTGTATCACCACTTTGTTTTCACCGAATCTCATGGTCATGACTAAATTAGGCTTTCACCTGGGTATGACCATACACCTTCAGTCATGCAACCATGGGGGGGGGGGGCCAATGGATATCAAGCTTCCCTTAGGAAGGGGCAAATCCTATGCCTGTTCATTGATCTTCTCATATGGGTCATGTGATACACATGCTTTAATATCACTATTATCATTTTGTGATAGAATTAAAGTTGCCTTGAAAAGTAAAGCAAGTGGTGCCATAATGCATAAAGCCTAAACCTACTAAGTTATTTTGTTTGTATGGACTCTTGAAGTTAAATTTGTTGGTGTATATGCCCTAGGACCTAGTTATGGTCCATTATTGTACTATTTGCCTTTGATATTTATATATATCATTTTGGCATTGTCATTATCAATGTTTGTCTACATCTGTGATTATGTACTTACATGATGTCCCTGGAGACAGATTAGATCTGTGCTCAAATAATCGTCCCCAGTCGATGTACCAGAGTGGATATGGGACAACTCTGGTACTTGTGAGACTAGTATATGGGCTGGTTAGGCACGAGGTGCTAACGCAGACATATGGTTATATCAGTGGTGCATATACTGGACTGACCCGCTATAAAGCAATGACTTGGTGTCACGAGTTATCCTCACAAGTGATAGGAGATGCATCGATCCCTTGACTTGAGGTCATTGGCCATTCTATATGGTTAGGGACATGCTTTGATACAACCTAACACCTCGCCGTAGTTGGGGGGTAATAATAGTTGTCATTGAGCATGTCACGACCCATAGGAGAAGGTCAATAGACAGACATAGGATTTGCCCCTTCCTAAGGGAAGCATGATATTCATGCAGCTCCTCTATGGTTCTATGACTGAAAGTGTATGGCCATACCCAGGTGAGACCTGATTTAGTCATAACCATGTGATTGGAAAAAAACAAGTGGTGACACACATGTCTAATCGTATATCAGTTCGGCAAAGAGACTGTAATGCATTTGTACCTGATTGCGATGATGGAGATGTCGATGTCGATATCCATTCCGATGACTTGGGTAGCAGCGATGCACTGCTAGGTGCCACTCACTGCTTGTGGTGACCTTAGGTCAGCACTGCCAACATCAGAGGAACCTATAGGGTCGCACACCTTGATACTTGAGTTCTCGTATTGATCGAGAAGCCTTATGATCGAGTTATTGGATGACTCGGATCTATTTGGGAGATTTCATCAGCGCCGATAGGCCTGATGAGATGGAAGAATGTTATTGGAGCCAAACTTCATTTTTGGCAGGTTGACCCGAATTTGACCATGATTAGGTCACATTTGGATTTGGGTTGCATTGGATTGGATCCAATTGCTTAATCAACCCATCCAATGAGGTTTGGGCTTGCTCATTACCCAATGCGGCCCAATAACAACCCCATTGGCACCTAAGGGGTATAATGGAGTTAGGATGGCCAAAGTTGCTTCATTATGCGCCTAGCCCTAACCCTAGCCGCCCCTTGCTATATATAAGAGGCCCTAGACGCCCCCTCTCTTGCATTCTACTCCTTGGAGGCGTGAGAACACATAGAGAGGTGAGTGAAAGAGGCGCATCTTCCATCAAACCCTAGCCGCAAGTGTTCTTCTTCCTCTCCTTCTTCTCTTGGCGCAAGAAGGGCTTGAGAGAGTAGCGGCTTTCCTCTTCCCATCCTTCTTCATCTTTGGCGCATACTCTTGGAGGGTGGCGCAACTTGAAGAAGGTGATACAAGGCTTGGATCTTCTTCCCGAGGCTAGCACTGGGTGTGGAAGAAGAGGACTCGAGGCATCTGTGTGTGTGAGATTGTAGAGGGCGCACGCTTGGGCGCCTACCTCGACATCGGCCACATCTTGCTGTAAAGTATATTCTATCTCATCGTGTCAACTCCCTCGCATGCGATCTTCACTGGGTTTTTGGGACTGACTCGTTTCGGGGATATTGCTTCTGCTGTGCAATGTATTTGTGTAATTTCTATGTCTGAAAATTGTAAAATATCCTCGGGGTTTCCCAGCTGTGGTATCAGAGCGACTTGCGAGACTCGAACGATGTATTTTCATGCTTTTCCATGCTCACATGCCATATCTCATAATTTTCGCAAATTACTTGATCACATGGCAAACGATTTTTCTAAAGTAGGAAAAATTAGGGTTTCTTGTTTCTATCCGATTTTCAATCTCGTTTGGATTTTTTGGGTTATTTTTCTTGTATGATTTAAGGATCAAAGGCGCACGTGGTTTTGTTAAGTAGGACGGGCATTGTGTCTTCGGACTGGCCGGGTCTCTTGATCTGACAAAATTACTAGGCGAGAGGATCATTGAAATCATCATGAAAATTAATTGCGAATAACCAAGAGATTTGTGAAAAGAAGATGAGGAAAAGAGACTAATTTTATGAAAAATTAAAATTTCAGATTTTAAGTTTTTCATGAGCATGTAGAACTGCATGTGTAGATACCTTGCTTGTGCATAATGTTGTGATCATGAGTCAAGCCCCTTTTGCATGCCTGTGATGTACTCTTGTGAGGCCTGCGTGCCGCTTTTCTTTTATTTTAAATAAGAAGAAGATTAGGGTGACGCACATCACTTGAAGCATTGGCGCTTGGAGCACTCTTGCTTGACGGCGCATGCATAGAAGCGCAAGATGGCATGGTCAAACCCTAGGGTTTGAGGGCTAGCTATCTTGGCTCCTTGCATGGTGGCACATCATCTATGGAGAAAGACTCATGGCATTGGCCGAACCCATGAGGGACACCTCTAGGGTTTGAGAGGTAAACAGTGGTGAGAAGGACCTTGGAGCAAACCTTGAAGCTCAAGTTAGAGGTCGGCTAGGTTAGGTCTAGTCTTTGGGGCTTGAATCCTAGGTCAAGATTTGATCCTCCTTTTGGCATGGGTTGGTTCAATGTCTTGAATAGGCTATGATCACATCATTCTTTTACTGTTTTCATACATACCTGCTAAAGCATGCCTGAGTTGTTTTTATCGTTATGTTATCTCTATAGGATTGCATGCCTGTAATGATAGACATAAGATAAAACTGATGAGACCTCAAAAACCCTCACAAACAAATATCAAGTCTAGCAGCCTTCAAACGCGTAGCCCTCACTAAGCTATCGATCAGTGGTGTTGTGACCTATTTCCCACCCTCGTAGGATGCACCCACTTATCTTTAGAAAGTGCATGGTGGAAATGGTTTCCCCAGTCCAGTTTTAGCCTAGACGCGCCTTCGCAAGGAAACTCATTGGCCCTGGGCATAACGGTTAGGAATGGACTTGACTAGAATTCCCTATGTGTTGGGCACATGATGAAACTCTAGAGGCATTATTGAGAGGTTAGGGTTTCATGCTGTATCCAGCCCTCGCTGTGTTGGTGTATATGCCCTAGGACCTAGTTTTGGTCAACTTATGTACTACTTGACACTGATATTTATATATCATTCTGTCATTGTCGTTATCATTGTTTGACTACACCTGCGATTGTGTACTTACATGATAATGTCCCTGGAGACAGATTGGATCTGTGCTCGAATTATAATCCCCAGTCAATGTACCTTAGTGGATATGGGACAACTATGGTACTTGTGAGACTGGTATGTGGGCTGGTTAGGCACGTGGTGCTAACGCAGACACATGAGTATATCATTGGGGATATACTGGATAGACCCGCTATGAGGCTATGACTTGGTGTCATGAGTTATCCTCATAAGTGACAGGAGATGCATTGATCCCTTGACTTGAGGTCATTGATCATTCTATATGGTTAGGGACTTGCTTTGATACAACCTAACACCTTGCCGTAGCTGGGAGGTCATAACGGTTGTTATTGAGCATGTCACGACCCATATGAGAAGATCAATGGACAGACATAGGATTTGCCCCTTCCCTAAGGAAGTATGATATCCATGGAGCTCCTTTATGGTTCTATGACTGAGAGTGTATGGCCATACCCAGGTAAGAACCTGTTTTAGTCATAGCCATGTGATTGGATGAAAACAAGTGGTGACACACTTGTCCAATCGGATATCAGTACGGCAAAGAGACTGTAATGCATCTGTACCTAGTTGCGATGATGGGGATGTCGATGTCGATATCCATTCCAACGACCTGGGTAGCAGCGATGCACTGCTAGGTGCCACTCACTGCTTGTGATGACCTTTGGTCAGCACTGCTAGCGTCAGAGGAACCTACAAGGTCGCACACCTTGATACTTGAGTTCTCGTATTGATCGGGAAGCCTTATGATCGAGTTATTGGATAACTCGGATCTAATTGGGAGATTTCATCAGCGCCAATGGGCCTGATGAGATGGAAGAATGTTATTGGAGCCAAACTTCATTTTTGGCAGGTTGACCCGTATTTGACCATGGTTGGTCACATTTGGATTAGGGTTGCATTGGATTGGATCCAAGTGCTTAATCAACCTATGCAATGATGTTTGGGCTAGCTCATTATCCAATGAGGCCCAATAACAAGTTCTCATGAAGAGATGAGAGGTTAAAAGGGTATAATGGGGAGAAACATGAACCATTAGGTGCCTAGGGGCATAATGGGGTCATGTTGGTGCCTTTGCTTCATTATGGAAGTAAAGGGCGCCTCCCCCTCTCTTCCTAGGATGGAATGCATGCCTCTATGGCATTGCTTGAGGTGCAAGGCAAGGCCTTGGCGCACAAGGAAAGGCATGGGAACAAAAGGTAAGGTTGAATGAGAATTATGGAAATGTCTTGGAGACTTTCCTTATCTCAAACCTCCTCATCCTAGCCCTACACTTGTCATGATCCTAGCCATTACCCTAACCGCCTCTTGCCCTATAAATATGACCCTAGTCACCCCCTCTTGTGTGCAATTAATTCCTTGAAGGCGTGAACACAAGGAGAGGGGCGAGTGCTTGGAGCAAGGGCGCATCTTCCTTCTTCCATAACCGCAAGCCACTTCTTCCTTTCCTCTTGGCGCAAGGAACATTAGTGCTTGGCGTTTTTGGATAGTCTTCCTTCTTCTCTTGGCGCATCATCTCTCTTGGTGGCGCAAGTGAAGTAGAGTATCTCCCTAAGGCTTGGATCTTCTTCCCGAGGCTAGCACCGGGCGTGGAAGAAGAGAACTCAAGAGATCCGTGTGTGCGAGACTGCAGAGGGCGAACACTTGGGCGCCTTCATCGACATCGCTCTACATTGCTCTTAAGGTATTTCCTAACTCATCGTGTCGACTCCCTTGCATGAGATCTTCACTGGGTTTTTGGGACCGGCCTGTTTCGGGGACATTCTTCCGCTGCGAAAAATGTATGTCCATAGCTCTGATAAAATTGTAAAATGTCCCCGGGGTTTCCCAACACGCTGGACATGAAATGCCTAGACTGTCTCAATAAGGGGAATTGCTTGGTGCAATCAGCCGGCGTGCCCACCTTAGGAAGCATGGGTTACTTTGTGCATCTCATCCCACCCTCATGGGACGCGAAGCCTCATGTGGAATAAGGATCCCATCTCACTAGGAAGTCTTAAACTTCCTGATTGACTTTGTGGGTTGTCAATTCGATTAAAATAGTGGGAGCCATAATCATTTAAAACAAGTCCAGTTTAAATGATTTGAAGTAGTACTAATCTGCTGTTTCTTGGTTGTTGTAGAACAATGGCAATGAACAATAGCGGTTGGTCACAGCGATCTATCCTTGAGAAGGACAAGTTGGTTGGATCCAACGATGGATTGGTATATGAACTTGAGAATTGTGCTCAAGCTCGAGAGGAAGCTCTATGTCCTTGAGCAGCCTATTCCTGACCCACTTCCGTGCTCGGCCCTAGCAGCTGAGAAGGATGCTTATGATAAGCATCAGGCTGACACTTTGGAGGTTGCACAATTGATGCTAACCAACGTGTCGCCCGAGATTCAAGGGCAATATGAATTGAAGAGTGCTTCTGAGATTATTACTAATCTAAACAGCTCTTTAATGAATTGGTTAGGCTCAATCCTCCTAAAGTTGACATTCAGTGTGTTGAGCCGAAAGGCTTGACCAAGGAACTGAAATTAAAGATGGAATGGACCAGGAACAATAAGTGCTATTCATGTGGAGGGCCACCTCACATGTTGAAGGACATGGTGCGACTTCGGAGTGAGAAGAAGAGAGGCAAGGCTTCGTCTTCAAGCTCAGGTATTTATGTTACAGAAGTCAACCTTTCTACTTATATGTCATGGGTATTGGATACCGCATATGGAGCTCATATTTGTACAAATATGTAGGGGCTCAAGAAAAGTAGATCGGTGCGGCCTAGAGAGATTGACCTACAAGTTGGAAACGGGGCACATGTTGCTACTATTACTGTAGGAGTTTTGACTCTCTCCTTGCCTTCTGGACTTCTGTTAGAGCTAGATAGTTGCTATTATGTACCTTTGCTTACTAAGAACATTGTATCCATTCCTTGCTTAGCAAAGAAGGGATTTAAATTTGAAATAAATAAGAACTCTTATTCTTTTTCATTTGCAAATGTGTTCTATGGGAAGGGTACTTTTTGCAATGGTTTATATGTCTAGGACTTGGATAGCTCTATTTGTAACATAAATAATAAAAGGACCAAACTGAGTAGTTCAGTTGATGCTTTCCTATGGCATTGTCGATTAGCCCATATAAACAAGAATCGCATTCAACAACTCCATGCAAATGGGTTGTTAGGTTCAAGTTCCTTTGAGGAATTTGATACACGTGAGCCTTGTTTGTTAGGGAAAATGATAAAGGCGCCTTTCACCAAGACTGGTGAAAGGGCAGGAGGTTTGTTGGATCTCATACATAGCGATGTGTGTGGGCCATTCAATAAGCAAGCTAGAGGAGACCACAACTACATCACATTTACTGATGATTTCAGTAGATATGGTTATGTCTACCCAATGAGACATATGTCTGAATCGTTTGAGAAATTCAAAGAGTTCAGACATGAAGTAGAGAACCAACTTGGTAGATCCATTAAGGCTCTTCGATCAGATCGTGGTGGAGAGTACTTGAGTGGTGAGTTTCTTAACTATCTGAGAGAGTGTGGGATTTTATCCCAACTCACTCCTCCTGGAACACCCCAATGGAATGGTGTGCCTGAAAGGAGAAATTGAACTTTGTTGGACATGGTTCGATGTATGATGAGTCATGCAACTCTACCTCCCTCATTCTGGGGACATGCGCTTAATACAGCTTCTCTAATACTGAATAACGTTCCATCTAAAAGTGTCTCCAAAATACCATATGAGGTATGGAGTGGGAGACGCCCTAATTTATCTTTTATCAAGATCTGGGGATGTGAGGCTTATGTCAAGCATCAGGATTCTAGCACCGGTTGATGGGCAACCTAAGGCTCAGACATAGGCCCCACGTAGGTAATATGGGTCGCTGCCGACCCAACACGATGGGATATTCATCATTGAGGATGAACCCAAGACCTATGATGAGGCGGTCAGTGGACCGGACTCCGAGAGATGGCTTGACGCCTTGAGATCCGAAATGGATTCCATGTCAGCTAACCAAGTCTGGGATTTGGTTGAGTTACCTGATGGGGTAAAACCCATAGGGTGTAAATGGGTCTTCAAGAAGAAGACAGACATGGATGGCAACATGGTTACCTATAAAGGTAGACTAGTGGCTAAGGAATTCAAATAAGTCCACGAGGTGGACTATGATGAAACCTTTTCGCTAGTTGCTATGTTCAAATCCATTAGGATTCTGCTTGCTATAGCTGCATATCATGATTATGAGATATGACAGATGGATATAAAGACAGCTTTCCTTAATGGGAAACTAACCAAGGATGTGCATATGACACAACCTGATGGCTTCATCCATCTTGCAGAGGCCAATAAGGTCTGCAAGCTAAAGAGATCCATCTATGGATTAAAGCAAGCATCTCGAAGTTGGAATCTTCGATTTGATGAAGCTGTGAGAGATTATAACTTTATCAAAAACGAAGATGATGCCTGTGTATACAGAAAATTCAGTGGGAGATTGGTGACTTTTCTGGTCTTGTATGTCGATGACATACTACTCATCGGGAACGACATCCCTAGTCTTCAAGCTGTGGAGACATGGTTAGGGAAGTGTTTTGAGATGAAGGACTTAGGGGAGGCCGCCTATATCCTAGGCGTGAGGATCTACAGGGATAGATCCAAGAGGCTCCTAGCCCTTAGTCAAAGTACTTACATTGATAAGGTCCTGGAGAGGTTTAGCTTGGAGCAATCCAAGAAAGGGTACCTTCCAGTGAGACATGGCCTTACTCTCTCAAAGAGCCAGTGTCCCACCACACAGGCGGAGAGGGATGACATGAGTCGAGTGCCTTATGCTTCGGCAGTTGGATCGATCATGTATGCAATGTTGTGTACTAGACTAGATGTGGTTTATACTGTGAGCATAACCAGCCGATACCAATCCAATCCTGGTTTACAGCACTGGGTGGCTGTAAAGAACATCCTGAAGTATCTGAGAAGAACTAAGGATTTGTTCCTAGTCTATGGGGGACAGGAAGAGCTCAATATGCAGGGCTACACTGATGCGTCTTTCCAGTCTGACCCTGATGACTTTAGATCGTAGGCTGGCTATGTGTTTAAAATGAATGGAGGCGTTGTTTGCTGGAAGAGCTTCAAGCAATCCACTATTGCCGATTCTACAACCGAAGCTGAGTATGTGGCTGCTTCTAAGGCAGCTAAAGAAACTTTTTGGATAAGGAAGTTCATTTCTGAACTTCAGGTGGTTCCCAGTGTAGTGGATCCCATTGAAATCTACTGTGATAACAATGGAGCAATTGCACATGCCAAAGAACCATGGTCTCATCAAAGATCCAAACATATACTCAGAAGATTTCACCTGATTAGAGAGATCATAGACAGAGGTGATGTCAAGATTAGTAGAGTTGACATAGAGAACAATCTGGCAGACCCGTTGACCAAGGCTTTGGCTTAGCAGAAGCATGACTGTCACGCTAGAGATATGGGGTTGAGATTCCTCAACCTCTAGGTCTTAGTGCAAGTGGGAGATTGTTGGTGTATATGCCCTAGGACCTAGTTATGGTCCATTATTGTACTACTTGACTTTGATATTTATATATATCATTCTGGCATTGTCATTATCAATGTTTGTCTACATATGCGATTATGTACTTACATGATAATGTCCCTGGAGATAGATTGGATTTGTGCTCAAATGATCGTCCCCAGTGAATGTACCAGAGTGGATATGGGACAACTCTGGTACTTATGAGACTGGTATATTGGCTGGTTAGGCACGAGGTGCGAATGTAGACATATGGGTATATCAGTGGTGGATATACTAGACCGACCTGCTGTGAGGCAATGACTTGGTGTCATGAGTTATCCTCACAAGTGATAGGAGATGCATTGATCCCTTGACTTGAGGTCATTGGCCATTCTATATGGTTAGGGACATGCTTTGATACAACCTAACACCTCGCCGTAGTTGGGGGGTAATAACGGTTCTCATTGAGCATGTCACGACACATAGGAGAAGGTCAATAGACAGACATAGGATTTGCCCTTTCCTATGGGAAGCATGATATCCATGCAGCTCCTCTATGGTTCTATGACTGAAAGTGTATGGCCATACCCAGGTGAGACTTGATTTAGTCATAACCATGAGATTGGATAAAAACAAGTGGTGACACACTTGTCCAATCGGATATCAGTTCGGCAAAGAGACTGTAATGCATCTGTACCTGATTGCGATGATGGAGATGTCGATGTCGATATCCATTCCGATGACTTAGGTAGCAGCGATGCACTACTAGGTGCCACTTGCTGCTTGTGGTGACCTTAGGTCAGCACTGCCAACGTTAGAGGAACCTACAGGGTCGCACACCTTGATACTCGAGTTCTCGTATTGATCTAGAAGCCTTATGATCGAGTTATTGGATGACTCGGATCTATTTGGGAGATTTCATCAGCGCCGATAGGCTTGATGAGATGGAAGAATGATATTGGAGCCAAACTTTATTTTTGGCAGGTTGACCCGAATTTGACCATGATTAGGTCACATTTGGATTTGGGTTGCATTGGATTGGATCCAATTGCTTAATCAACCCATCCAATGAGGTTTGGGCTTGCTCATTACCCAATGAGGCCCAATAACAACCCCATTGGCGCCTAAGGGGTATAATGGAGTTAGGATGGCCAAAGTTGCTTCATTATGCCCCTATCCCTAACCCTAGCCGCCCCTTGCTATATATAAGAGGCCCTAGACGCCCCCTCTCTTGCATTCTACTCCTTGGAGGCGCGAGAACACATAGAGAGGCGAGAGCAAGGGAAAGAGGCGCATCTTCCATCAAACCCTAGCCACAAGTGTTCTTCTTCCTCTCCTTCTTCTCTTGGCGCAAGAAGGGCTTGAGAGAGTGGCGGCTTTCCTCTTCCCATTCTTCTTCATCCTTAGTGCATACTCTTGGAGGGTGGCGCAACTTGAAGAAGGTGATACAAGGCTAGGATCTTCTTCCCGAGGCTAGCACCGGGCGTGGAAGAAGAGGACTCAAGGCATCTGTGTGTGTGAGACTACAGAGGGCGCACGCTTGGGCACCTACCTCGACATCGACCTCATCTTGCTATAAGGTATATTCTATCTCATCGTGTCGACTCCCTCGCATGCGATCTTCACTGGGTTTTTGGGACTAGCTCGTTTCGGGGATATTGCTTCCTCTATGTAATGTATTTGTGTAATTTCTATCTCTGAAAATTGTAAAATATTCCATAGGTTTCCCAACAAAATTGTAGCTAAGTGTGATATTCAAGGTTCCTTTTACAGTGGTATAACTCAAGATTCATACTATGACTCATTGGGAATATTGTGAAAAGAATTGGGAAAAATGGTAAATTTATCATATGATAAGCTACATGGGAATTTGGTATTAAATGATGAAGTAACTAAGTTATGCGTTCATAGTTGATGGGAGAAGAGTTAAACCAGCCTATGATTTCACGAGGGGGCTATTAATAAGGTGATGCCACCTAATGGCTTGCATGAGAAGACAATCACTAAGTGTTGAAAATGGAAGAGGATTTGTGATGTTAGGTGGAGTGTAAGAGGTGAATAAATATACTTGTGTTATTAGGAGCAAATGGAACTAAAAACACAAAAGGGCATAAGGGAAAATATAACTAAAAACAAAGGGGCAAAAGGGAAAACACCTTGCCACATTATGGTACTTGAGTTTACCACTTGCTTCCACCTTATCGTTTCTTGCATGAGAAGCTAAAGATGGAACAAAATTGAGATTTGCTCCCTTTTGGTCGTGCCTAACCTGAGAAAAACGAACCCTAAGGAAAGGGAAGGAGAAAGGAAAGAAATGGGGAGAAAAGAAGTGGACAGTAATCTTCTAAGGCAAGTTCTTAATCTTCCTTTGTAGTTCATTGCCTTTGACTTCAATTGTATGCGAAATGATCTTGTACTTCATGTATGCCTTCAATTTGGTTCTGATTTCTATGATTTTTGGTAAATTAGACCCTTGGAAGAATGATCAATGCTATGTTAAACAACTATGAATCCATATGTAAAGTAAATCTGACCTTTCTTCATTCAAATGATCATAACTTTTGACTCTATGATCCAAATCGTATAAAATCAGATTCATTGTAAAGAAGACTTAATTATCTTAATTTTGGGTCGGCTAATGAGTATTTTCGAAGAGTTTATCGACCTTGTTTCCTCAGCCCAATCTGACCCAGTAAATCTGCTTTTGCTCTTTGGACCTTTATCTAGTGTGTGTGCTATATGTCCAGATTTTGTGATAGTAGTGCTATCTAATTTTCATTTTTATATCAAGTAGACTGATTAGCCTACACCTGGAGCCTTTATTTGCATGATTTGGATATGAAATGAAATTATACTCGATTTTTGAAGTTAACCCTTTAAATCTAGAAATATCATTGTCCTGATTCTGACCTCTTGCTATTTCAAAGCTCATAACTTCATGTATTGAGCTCCATTTTAAGTCAAATTTGTTTTCCTGAAAACTAGACTCGAGAGCCTTTATTTTGACAGCAATATCATACCAAATGGTTTCTTATGAAGAACGTAATGTTTATGGTAATCAAGCTCCAACTTTCTAATTTTGAATTACATGACCATTGCTATTTGTATCTTCCTTATATGGTCTTCTTTGTGGAGCTTATTGATACTTATTTCTCTTCCATTTGGAAATGAGTATATCAGCAACATGTATCTCATCTATGAAATTTAAGGTTCACATCTTTGAGGGATTGATACCTATATCAATAAACCCATTTTGGTAGGTTTCCATTTGTTAATATATGAATGCTAGTGAGAATAACATATGTTTGACTATGAAGCCCAGAACTGGGAAGAGATTGATAGTTGTGGAATAAAGTCCCATTATCTTTGATTTGAGGAGCCATGACAGCTCCAGCCGGCATTTGTTTGAAGCCCAAAAATGGGAAGAGATTGATAGTTGTGGAGCAAAGTGCCACATGGAACAAAGTGCCACATTAGAAATAATGGGGGGCCACCTCTTGAATCCATGGGAGCCACCTCTTGAATCCCACTATCTCTGATATGAGGAGCCATGATAGCTCTAAATGAAATATATGTTTGGGTTTCACCCTAACGAGGGTGGAATATTGACGGAGTCATAGACGCCTATGGGGAATGCCACATCCCCCGGGAAGATGGTTGGGGAGACTCCCCAGGAATTGACGAAGACACCCCCCAAATTTCAGCTACAGAAGCCCTTTGCTGCCCTGAACACGGCCAGGCCGTGATGGCAAACCTTGGGGACATTTTACAATTTTCAGAGCCATGGATACATTTTACGCAGCGGAAGAATGTCCCCGAAACAGGCTAGTCCCAAAAACCCAGTGAAGATCTCTTGCGAGGGGGTCGACACGATGTGATAGTAAGTACCTTTAAGCAATTAGAAGCCGATGTCGATGAAGGCGCCCAAGTGTTCGCCCTCTGCAGTCTCGCACACACGGATTCCTCAAGTTTTCTTCTTCCTCGCCCGGTGCTAGCCTCAGGAAGAAGATCCATGCCTTAGGAGAGTCCTCCAAGCAACTTGCGCCACCACCAAGATGTGATGCGCCAAGGAGATGGAAGGAGAAGAGAACGCCGCAAGCCTTCTTGTTCCTTTGCGCCAAGGAAAGGAAGAGGAGAAGCATGCTTGCGCCCTTGATGGAAGAAGAAGAGCTCTAAGCTCTCCAAGCCGTCGCCCTCTAATGCTTCACGCCTCCAAGGAATTAGCATCATGAAGAGAGGGGGCGGCAAGGGCTTATTTATAGGAGCAAGAGGCGGTTAGGGGAGAATCGCAAGTGTTGACAATTAGGGCATGATTCTAGGAGATTATCCAATCAAATATATTGATTAAATCTCCACTCCCATATGCGCCTAAGACTTGCCAAAGCAAGCATCAGCCATATGCGCCCATATCATGCCATATGAGGCATTAATCCCATCCATGCTCCTAGACCTAGTCAAGGCAATATGATGGATTGCCTAATGTGGCTTGGGCGTAAGTCCTAATCCAATTAGGACTCTAATTATGTTAATAATCAGCCCACAATTGTCAAACACAATCCAATCAATTATCTTGTGTGATTTAATCAAATCCAATTTGATTTAATCACCTAGGAGATACCAAACAAGGCATAGGCGCAAATTCTAGTCCAACTAGAATCCCATATGCGCCTATCCCATTAATTCATCCCCATTATACCCTTCAAGCCTCTTAGCCCTTCAATACAACTTATTAGCAAGCCCAACTAAGCAATGGGCCAAGCCCAAAGTCCATTATGCATGTTAACCAAGCTATTGGATCCAATCCAATTTAACCCATGGTTAAATGAGGCTAACCATGGTTAATTTGATCGATATGCCAAAAACGGAAGTTGGCCCCAATAAGTTTCTTCCATCTCATCAGGCCCATTGGCGCTGATGAAATCTCCCAAATAGATCAGAGTTATCCAATAACTCGATCTAAAGGCTACCCGATCAATATGAAAACTCGAGTATCAAGGTGTGCGACCCCGTAGGTTCCTCTAACGCTGGCAGTGCTGACCAAAGGTCATCACAAGCAGTGAGTGGCACCTAGCAGTGCATCGCTGCTACCCAGGTTATTAGAATGGATATCAACATCGACATCCCCATCATCGCAACTAGGTACAGATGCATTACAGTCTCTTTGCCGTACTGATATCCGATTGGACAAGTGTGTCACCACTTGTTTTCATCCAATCACATGGCTATGACTAAAACAGGTTCTCACCTGGGTATGGCCATACACTCTCAGTCATAGAACCATAAGGGAGCTCCATGGATATCATACTTCCCTAAGGAAGGGGCAAATCCTATGTCTGTCCATTGACCTTCTCATATGGGTCGTGACATGCTCAATGACAACCGTTATGACCTCCCAACTACGGCAAGGTGTTAGGTTGCATCAAAGCAAGTCCCTAACCATATAGAATGGTCAATGACCTCAAGTCAAGGGATCAATGCATCTCCTGTCACTTGTGAGGATAACTCATGACACCAAGTCATAGCCTCACAGCGGGTCTATCCAGTATATCCTCCAATGATACACCCATGTGTCTGCATTAGCACCACGTGCCTAACCAGCCCACATACCAGTCTCTCAAGTACCAGAGTTGTCCCATATCCACTCAGGTACATCGACTGGGGACTATTGTTCGAGCACAGATCCAATCTGTCTCCAGGGACATTATCATGTAAGTACACAATTGTAGGTGTAGACAAACAATGATAACGACAATGCCAGAAAGATATATATTAATATCAGAGTCAAGTAGTACAAAGATGGACCAAAACTAGGTCCTAGGGCATATACACCAGCAATCTCCCACTTGCACTAAGACCTAGAGGTTGAGCAACCTCAACCCCATATCTCTAGTACGACCATCATGCTTCTGCTGCGCCAAAGCCTTGGTCAGTGGGTCTGCTAGATTGCTCTCTGTGTTAACTTTGCTAATCTTAACATCACCTCGATCAATGATCTCTTTGATCAGGCGAAATCTCTTGAGTATGTGTTTGGACCTTTGATGAGACCGTGGTTCCTTAGTATGTGCAGTTCCCATTGTTGTCATAGTAGAGCTCAATGGGATCCATTGCACTTGGAACCACCTGAAGTTCAGAAAAGAACTTCCTGATCCAAACGGCTTCATTGGCTGCCTCAAAAGCAACCACATACTCAGCTTCGGTTGTAGAATTAGCTATGGTGGATTGCTTGAAGCTCTTCCAGCATACAGCACCTCCAACCATCTTAAACTAATAGCTGGTCTGCGATCTGAAGTCGTCAGGATCAGACTAGAACGACTCATCAGTGAAGCCCTACACACTGAGTTCTTCCTGTCCCCGTAGACTTTATAGAATAAATCCTTAGTCCCTTTCAAGATACTCAAGGATATTCTTTACAGCCACCCAGTGCTGCAAACTAGGATTGGATTGGTATCGGCTGGTTATGCTCACAGCATAAGCCACAACTGGTCTAGTACACAACATTGCATACATGATCGATCCCACCGCCGAAGCATAGGGCACTCGACTCATGTCATCTCTCTCAGGCTCTGTGTTGGTACACTGGTTCTTTGAGAGAGTAAGGCCATGTCTCACTGGAAGGTATCCCTTCTTGGATTGCTCCAAGTTGAACCTCTCCAGGACCTTATCAATGTGGGTACTCTGACTAAGGGCCAAGAGCCTCTTGGATCTATCCCGGTAGATCCTCACGCCTAGAATATAGGCGGCCTCCCCTAAGTCCTTCATCTCGAAACACTTCCCTAACCATGTCTTCACAGCTTGAAGACTAGGGATGTCGTTTCGGATGAGCAGTATGTCATCGACATACATGACCAGAAAAGTCACCAAGCTCCCACTGAATTTTCTGTATACACAGTCGTCATCTTCGCTTTTGATAAAGCTATAATCTCTCACAGCTTCATCAAACTGAAGATTCTAACTTCGAGATGCTTGCTTTAATCCGTAAATGGATTTCTTTAGCCTGCAGACTTTACTAGTATCTGCAGGATGGATGAAGTCATTAGGTTGTGTCATATACACATCCTTAGTTAGCTTCCCGCTAAGGAACGCTGTCTTCACATCCATCTGCCATATCTCATAGTCATGATATGCAGCTATAGCAAGCAGAATCCGAATGGATTTGATCATGGCAACTGGCGAGAAGGTTTCATCATAGTCCACCCCGTGGACTTGTTTAAATCCTTTAGCCACTAGTCTACCCTTATAGGTAACTATTTTGCCATCCATGTCTGTCTTCCTCTTGAAGACCCATTTACACCCTATGGGTTTTACCCCATCAGGCAGCTCAACCAAATCCCAGACTTGGTTAGCCGACATGGAATCCATCTCGGATCGCATGGCCTCAAGCCATCTCTCGGAGTCCGGTCCACTGACCGCCTCATCATAAGTCCTGGGTTCATCCTCCATGATGAAGATCCCGCCGTGTTGGGTCGGCAGCGACCCGTACCTCTCAAGTGCACGACGAATCCTCCCAGACCTACGTGGGGCCTGTGTCTGAGCCTCAGGTTGCCTAGCAACCGGTGTAGGTGGCTCAGGTTCCCATCTCTATGTCTTGTGGTCTTCCTCCCACTAACTTCTTTCATGAGAAATTCTTTCTCTATAAAGACCGCACCCCGAGCAACAAAAACTTTGTTCTCGGTGGGAATATAGAAGTAGTAACCCTTAGTCTCCTTAGGGTACCCCACAAACATACACTTATCAGATCTAGGTTTTAGCTTGCTAGAATCCTGACGTTTGACATAAGCCTCACATCCCTAGATCCTGATAAAAGTGAGATTAGGGCATCTCCCATTCCATACCTCGTATGGAATCTTTGAGACACTCTTAGATGGAACATTATTCAGTTTTAGAGAAGCTTTTTTAAGTGCATGTCCCCAGAATGAGGGAGGTAGAGTTGCATGACTCATCATAGACCGAACTATGTCCAACAAGGTTCGATTTCTCCTTTCAGATACACCATTCTACCAAGGTGCTCTAGGAGGAGTGAGTTGGGATAGGATCCCACACTTACTCAGATAGTCAAAGAATTCACTGCTCAGGTGCTCTCCATCACGATCTGATCGAAGATCCTTAAAGGATCTACCAAGCTGGTTCTCTACTTCATCTCTGAACTCCTTAAATTTCTCAAAGGATTCAGACTCATGTCTCATCATGTAGACATAACTATATCTACTGAAGTCATCAGTAAATGTGATGAAGTAGTTATACCCTCCTTTGGCTTGTTTATTGAATAGCCCACACACATCACTATGTATGAGATCCAACAAACCTCCTGCCCTCTCACCAGTCTTGGTGAAGGGCGTCTTTGTCATTTTCCCTAATAAACAAGTCTCACATGTATCAAGTTCCTCCAAGGAACTCGAATCTAGCAACCCATTTGCATGGAGTTGTCGAATGCGATTCTTGTTTATATGGGCTAATTGACAATGCCGTAGGAAAGCACCAACTGAACCACTCAGTTTGGTCCTTTTATTATTTATGTTACAAATAGAGCTAACCATGTCCAAGACTTGCGGACCATTGCACAAAGTACCCTTCCCATAAAACATGTTTGCAAAAGAAAAAGAACATAAGTTCTCTTTTATTTCAAACCTAAATCCTTTCTTTGCCAAGCAAGGAGTGGATACAATGTTTTGGTAAGGGAAGGTACATAATAGCAATTGTCTAGCTTTAACTGAAGTCCAGAAGGCAGGGAGAAAAACTCCTACAGCAACAGCAGCATCTTGTGCCCTGTTACCTATCCGTAGGTCAATCTCTCTAGGCCTTACCGATCTATCCTTTCAGAGCCATCGCATATTTGTACAAATATGAGCTTCACATGCGGTATCCAATACCCATGTCATAGGAGTAGAAAGGTTGACTTCGGTAACATAAATACCTGAGCATGAAGACAAGGCCTTGCCTTTCTTCTCCTCATTCTGAAGTTGCAACATGTCCTTCAACATGTGAGGTGGCCCTCCACATGAATAGCACCTATTATTCCTGATCATATCCATCTTTAATTTTAGTTCCTTGGTCAAGCCTTTCGGCTCAACACACTGAATATCAACTTTAGCAGGATTGAGCTCAACCAATTCATCAAAGAGCTGCCTTAGATTAAAATAATTTCAGAGGCACTCTTCGATTCATATCACCCTTTAAATTCAAGTGACATGTTGGTTAGCAACTTCCAAAGTATCAACCTGATGCTTATCATAAGCATCCCTCTCAGCCGCTGAGGCCGAGCATGGAAGTGGCTCAGGAATAAGACGCTCAAGAACATAAAGCTTCCTCTCGAGCTTGAGCACGATTCTCAAGTTCATATACCAATCCAGTAAGTTGGATCCAACCAACTTATCCAGGGTAGATCGCAGTGACCTACTGCTATTGTTCATAGCCATTGTTCTACAACAACCAAGAAACAGCAGATTAGTACTGAAAGTTCCATTAAAGGGGGCGAAACCCTAATAGGCGCATATATAAAATTTTCTCAAGGCGGAATCTAGGGTTTCCTAGGATCGCATGTATGAACATATAATCAACTTAACATTTTGTATAGATCTAGTGAGAGATCATACCAATGCCATTGCTTTGGATGGCGACTTGGAAGAAGAGGGCGAGCGGCTCTCCTCCAAAGGTGACGCACACAAGGTGAAGATGACTACTCCTTGGCGTTCCTTGTGCTAGCAAAGCTCCAAGGTCTCCTAATCGCGTGAAGGAGATTGAGATGATCTCTAGGCTTTGTCAAGTCCTCTCCTTGGCGTAAAACCCACTACTCAAGAGAGAAGTCGAGAGGAAGAGGCGAGAGGCGAAAAGAGATGCACCCACGAACGAATGTGGAGGCGTGCACGCTATTTTGGAAAACATAACTTCCAAAAATAGCAAGCCACTAACATCATGCGTTCATGCGTTCACTCCAAGTGAACGATCGCATTTTTTCTTCTCCCCTTGAACCAAGCGCTCATTTGATGAACCTGGTTCAATTGAATTTGGTTCAAGGACCAAATCAAACCAAGCCTTGGTCTAGATCAAATTAAACCATAAGGCTCAAGATCTAACCATTCATCTCTTGATGCTCTTGATCTCATCGATCTAGCATCAATTCTCTCGATCGAAGCTTACCAATCTCAAGCCCTAATCAATCAAACATGATCAGACCAGATCTCACTTACAATCAGAGTTCAAATCCCTTTAAACTGAACCAAAACAATTCAGTCCACACGATCTGACTAAAGTAAGCCATATCATCAAATTGTGCGACCCTAAGGGTTTCCTTTAAATGTCTGTAACGATAACTTACGTTATCACGATCAGTGAGGGGTATCTAGCAACACATCACTGTCTCCCGATATAAAGGAAAGAGTCTTCCAAGACTACACCCAAACCACAGCACAAGTGTGAACCCAAGTCACTTGACATATGTGTTTCCTTTGCCACTGGACGTTCTTATTGGACAAGCGTGTCAAGCCTGTAATTCCAATATGATGAGAATGATTAGATCAGATGAACATAGTCATCTGGGTATGGCCATACACTTTCTCAATCATCTCATCCAGGGGGTCCCTTCAGAACATCACACTCCAAACAAGGAGACGGCAATCCTATATCTATCACTAGTGCCCTAACATGACTCATGCTCATTATCCAAGATAGTCTATAACCATTATGTTTCAAATGATATTGAACTACCTCAAAACAATGCCAATCATCATTTAGAAACACAAGTGATCTCAAGTCAGAGGAAATATGCCACTTGTTTGCATACAAGGATTATTCACATTGTGACAAGCAATTGAATATCCTAAGTAGGGTCTGTCCAGTACATCCAATGTACCCATGAATCTACATCTTATTCCATGCTCGAAGCATCCTATAAGATTAGAACACATATTAGTCTCAATCATATCAAGGCTGTCTCATGTTCACCAAGATATCTCGACTAAGGACAAAACTGCATGTCAGCCAAGCTGAACAGCATTGAGACATTATTCAGAAGCATACATATTGCAGCAGATAATGTAACAACCTGAATAACAACCATTGCCTTTATAAACATAAAGTTTATACATGATACTGATACAATCCCAAGGCCTCAAACATTAGCCTTAAGGGCATACCCCAACAATCTCCCACTTGCACTTAATCTAATGGTTGAGAAATCTCAAACCCATATTATTACAGTGCTTCTCATGCTTCTGCTGCGCCAGAGGCTTTGTAAGCGGGTTAGCTAGATTGTCATCTGTATGAACCTTACAGATCTTGATCTCTCCTCGATCAATGATCTCCCGGATCAAGTGAAACCTTCTCTGTATGTGCTTGGACTTCTGGTGTGACCGTGGTTCCTTTGCCTGTGCTATTGCTCCAGTGTTATCACAGAAGATAACCAAAGGATCTGCACTCGAAGGAACAACACCAAGTTCCTGAACGAACTTACGAATCCACACTGCCTCCTTAGATGCTTCTGAGGCTGCAACATACTCGGCTTCTGTTGTGGAATCAGCAACAATTGATTGTTTGAAACTCTTCCACACCACTGCTCCTCCATTCAAGCTAAATACATAGCCTGATTGCGATCGGAAATCATCCTGGTCAGATTGGAACGAAGCGTCAGTATATCCTTCAATACTGAGTTCTTCCTGACCTCCATATATCAAGAACATATCTTTGGTCCTCCGAAGATATTTCAAAATGTTCTTGACCGCAATCCAGTGTGCCTTCCCTGAATTACTTTGGAATCGACTGGTCACGCTTAACCCGTAAGCGACGTCTGGGCGAGTACACAACATCGCATACATAATGGACCCAATAGCCGAAGCATAAGGCGTATTGTCCATTTCATCTTTCTCAGTCTGTGTTTGTGGACACTGACTCTTTGAAAGATTCAGACCATGTCTGACTGGAAGATATCCTCTTTTAGAATTTTCTAAATGGAATCTCTCTAGGACTTTATCGATGTAAGTACTCTGGCACAGCCCGAGAAGCCTCTTAGATCTATCTCTGTAGATCTTCACACCTAATACATAGGCTGCTTCTCCTAAATCTTTCATCTGGAAACATTTTCGTAACCATGCCTTGACCGCATGTAGTTCAGGAATATCGTTTCCAATGATTAAGATATCATCGACGTAGAGGACTAGGAAAGTAATCATGCTCCCACTAAACCTCTTATATACACACGGGTCATCTTCATTCTTGATGAAACCAAATTCACAGATTGATTCATCAAAACGAATATTCCAGCTTCTTGATGCTTGTTTAAGTCCATAAATGGACTTCTTTAATTTGCATATTTTATGACGATCTGATGGAGTAGTGAAACCTTCAGGTTGTGTCATATACACATCCTCTTCTAGTTTTCCATTAAGGAAAGCGGCCTTCACATCCATTTGCCAGATCTCATAATCATAATATGCCGCTATCGCAAGAATAATCCGAATAGACTTAAACATGGCTACAGGAGAGAAAGTTTCATCATAATCTATCCCGTAGATTTGTTTGAAACCTTTCGCAACTAGCCTACCTTTATAGGTAACCACGTTACCATCCATGTCTATCTTCTTCTTGAAGATCCACTTACAGCCTATAGGGATTACTCCCGGAGGCGGATCAACCAAATCCCAGACTTGGTTATCTGACATGGAGTCCATCTCGGCTCGCATAGCTTCAAGCCATTTCGCTGATTCTGGTCCACTGACCGCATCCGCATAAGTAAGGGGTTCATCATCAATGATGTAGACTCCGTCATAGCGCTCAGGCTGTCGATGGATCCTTCCCGATCTACGGGGTTCCCGTGATATCTGAGCCTCAGGTTGAACATCAACCTGTTCTATTGGCTCAGGCTCATCCAACTGAGTTTGACTACTTTGTCCTTCCTCTGGATTATCATCCAGCCTTATTTCTCTCCCTCTGGCCTCTTGCAGAAGAAATTCTTTCTCAAGAAAAATAGCCGTCCGAGCAACAAATACTTTGTTCTCCATGGGATCGTAGAAATAATAACCCTTAGTTTCTTTAGGGTAACCGACAAAGATACATTTCTCAGATCTGCTCTCTAGTTTCCCAGAGGCGAGCTTTTTGACATAAGCTTCGCAACCCCAGATCTTAATAAATGTCAAGCTCGGCTGTTTCCCATACCATAACTCATACAGAGTCTTTGAAACGGCCTTGGATGGCACTCGGTTTAGTACCTTTGCAGCTGTTTCCAGTGCAAATCCCCAAAAGGAGTAAGGTAGAGTAGCCTTACTCATCATAGAACGAACCATATCCAGTAAGGTTCTATTTCTCCTCTCGGACACACCATTCCATTGCGGTGTTCTTGGCGGAGTGAGCTGTGAGATAATCCCACACTCCTTCAGATAGTCAGTAAACTCATGACTCAAGTATTCTCCACCTCGATCTGAACGAAGTGCCTTGATATTTCGGCCTAGCTGATTCTGTACTTCATTTTTGAACTCTTTGAACTTGTCAAAAGATTCACTTTTATGTCTCATTAGATAGACATAACCATACCTACTGAAATCATCAGTAAAGGTAATGAAGTATGAATAGCCACCTCTGGCATGTTTACTAAATGGCCCACACACATCACTGTGAATGAGGTCAAGTAAACCTGAAGCCCTTTGACCTTTATTGGAAAAAGGAGTCTTCGTCATTTTGCCCATTAAACAAGCTTTGCATGTATCAAGCTCCTCATAGGAGAATGATCCCAGCAGTCCATGGTCATGCAACCGCTTAATGCGCTTCTTGTTAATGTGGCCTAAACGACTATGCCATAACAAGGTGCTGTCATCAGCATACTTGGCTTTCTTAATATCAATCTGTTGTATTGAACATTCCATGTCCAACATGAATAACCCATTGTTAATTGACCCAGTAGCATAAACAATATTATCAAAAGAAATATAACACTTTGAAATCTTGCATTCAAAGGAAAACCCTTTCCTGACAAGAGCAGGAATAGAGATAATATTCTTAGTTATGCTCGGTACAAAATAACAATTGTCCAGTTCTAATACAAGACCAGATGGTAAAGAGATGTGATAAACTCCTACAGCAACAGCAACAACCCGTGCCCCGTTTCCTACTCGTAGGTCCACCTCATGCTGTCCCACCTGTCTTCTTCTCTTGAGTTCCTGTACATTTGAACAAATGTGAACTCCACATGCAGTGTCCAACACCCATGAAATAGAAGAAGAAACCATGACTTCTGTCACGAAAATACCTGAGCCAGAAGCGAAAGGCTTGCTTCCCTTCTTGTCTCCTTGGAGCGCTTTACAGTCCTTTTTCCAGTGACCCAGCTGGCCACAATGGAAACATCTGTATTCCTTCGACCGCTTTATCTTTTGTTTCAGAGCCTTGTTGTAGCTCTTGATAGGGGCTTTGCCCTTCTTCCCCTTCTTCTTGTTCCTAGAAGGAATCATCAAGACAGAGGATGAAGGCTTTCCCTTCTCACGAGACTGAGTCTGCTCTGTAGTCAAGAGCATGTTCAGTAACTCTGCCGGTGTACAGTCGATTTTGTTCATATTAAAATTAATAATGAATGAATCGAAAGAGGCCGGGAGAGACTGCAGGATGATGTCTACAACAAGCTCCTGATTGATGGTGTGTCCCAGTTTCTCAAGAGCCTCCTTGTACCCAATCATCTTGAGTACGTGAGCTCCCACTGGACTCCCTTCAGTCAGTTTGCTCTGAAAGAAAAGTTTAGTCAAGTTATAGCGTTCAGTCCTTGCCTGTGCAGCATACAGCATCTTGAGATTTGCTATAATTTCAATAGCAGATAAATCTTCATGCTGACGCTGAAGCTCTGGCGTCATAGACGCAAGCATAAGGCAAGCGACATCAATGCTATCATTGACATGCTTCTCATAAGCTTCCCGAACCGCCCTTGCGGCGTTCGCAGCGGGTTGAGGCGGTATAGCCGTCTCGAGGACATACAGCTTCCTCTCAGCCTTAAGAACAATCTTAAGGTGTCCGTACCAGTCTGAGAAGTTTGGCCCAGCAAACTTCTCCCTTTCCAGTAGGGATCGCACATTGAAATTTGTGGTGTTCGTTGCTGCAGGAATCTACAACAATGCAAGAACAGCAAGGTCAGTATCAATGTTAGAATCAATTCAGGACTTAAGAATGATTCTTTTCTCACTATTTTATCTGGTTGAAAAATCCATCAAAACAGCCCGAAAGAGTAAAACTCTTTTAGTGAGATGGGATCCAGATTTCATACTTGGTCTCCGCGTCCCGCTCAGGCGAGATAAGATGCACAGAGAGTACAAGCACTAATCTCTGGTAGGCAATCCCTGCCAATCGCCAACCCGTGCGATTCCCCTTCATCTGGGCAATCCAGCAGACTATGCCAACTGAGTTGGTACAACACAGTCTCTGATCCCACAGATGGCTGCCTCCATATAGCTACCATATGCTCAATATGTAGCCTACATGGTCAAGCTGACCCGACCTACTCCCTGGACCACCACGTGCTATGCTGAGCAACGAGAAGCGATAAATCCCTTCTCTGTAACACGCAGGTGTAATCACACACCGTCTGAAGATAGATGGGCGTGCCCACTGAGTGGGTACAACACGGCCCCAACGATAGTCAGAACAGTGAGGTTTCGCGTCAGAAGGCTTACGTGCTTGATATTTAACGTTGGATTTTAACGGTCCTTTATCTTCTTACTATCATACAATTCCTATGGTGATAGCAGAAGAATAAATCATGCAGTTACTAAATTACTTAAACAGTAAATTGAAAGCATGATTATCTTATGTGGTAAAAGCCCATTGAGCCTAAGTAAGACCCTAACATAACTTAAGTCTTCACTTGAGCTCTTCATGGGTCTTTAGCATTTCATCTGGCCCAACCCGGGCCCAAGCGCCCTTGGCAGCTGAGATGCGCCCACCAGGTAGCATGCGCCTGTCCTAGAGTCGAACCCTAGACCTCCCACTGGTGAAGCCACTTGCTGCATGCGCCTCTGCCATGTGTGCTCTGTGCTCATGTCTGATTAAATTACATTTTAATCTATCTAGACATGATTGACACGCAGGTCAATTACACTTTATAAATTAATTAAAAATGTGATGCGCAGATCACAATAAATAATTTACAATATCAATCCAGGCACGCAGGCCCCAGCACAGCACACATTAAATTTGGGCAGCCCACATAAGATGAAATAAACACTCATCATGTTATACAAACATCAAGTAATCCAATCAAGAAAATAAAATTTTCGAAAAACCCATTGGCTTCATTTTATTTCCTAATGTGCCCTACTACCTTACAATGGTCCATTAATAGGGATCCACTCATCAGACCTAGTCAGACCCACTGCCCTTGCATGCACCAAGTCATAACCGACTTGAGTCGACCTCATGGTCAACAATGCATGCGTTAAGGGCTGAACGTCCCTCATGAGTTCTGGCAAGCGGGTGTGACCCCGGGCCTTAATCATGAGCGTTCACTGGTTGTCTCAATCAGACATCGCTACACGCCTTTCTGCAGTCGACCTATAGCCACCTCATGCTTGCGCATAGGTGCCATCTGGTCGACCCATCTAGGCTGTCAGATGGTCTGATCAGACTGTTGGGTCTAGACTGGACGATGACTTCAACCCTAATAACCCGTCTAAGATTCTAAAGCAGGCGCTTAGATCTAATGAGGGGCGCGCAAGTAATGTTTTGAGAAAAAAAACCACAACAAGCGCCAACATAGATACATGCGCCAACATACATCTATTTTCGAAAATAAGCATGTAGTTTCGCATGAAGAAAACCATTAGATCTACTCTTAAGCGCAAACAAGGATAACTATAAGCAATCATATGAATCATACAAGGAACTATGCTCTGATACCAATTGAAAGTTCCATTAAAGGGGGCAAAACCCTAATAGGCGCATATATAAAATTTTCTCAAGGCGGAATCTAGGGTTTCCTAGGATCGCATGTATGAACATATAATCAACTTAACATTTTGTATAGATCTAGTGAGAGATCATACCAATGCCATTGCTTTGGATGGCGACTTGGAAGAAGAGGGCGAGCGGCTCTCCTCCAAAGGTGACGCACACAAGGTGAAGATGACTACTCCTTGGCGTTCCTTGTGCTAGCAAAGCTCCAAGGTCTCCTAATCGCGTGAAGGAGATTGAGATGATCTCTAGGCTTTGTCAAGTCCTCTCCTTGGCGTAAAACCCACTACTCGAGAGAGAAGTCGAGAGGAAGAGGCGAGAGGCGAAAAGAGATGCACCCACGAACGAATGTGGAGGCGTGCACGCTATTTTGGAAAACATAACTTCCAAAAATAGCAAGCCACTAACATCATGCGTTCATGCGTTCACTCCAAGTGAACGATCGCATTTTTTCTTCTCCCCTTGAACCAAGCGCTCATTTGATGAACCTGGTTCAATTGAATTTGGTTCAAGGACCAAATCAAACCAAGCCTTGGTCTAGATCAAATTAAACCATAAGGCTCAAGATCTAACCATTCATCTCTTGATGCTCTTGATCTCATCGATCTAGCATCAATTCTCTCGATCGAAGCTTACCAATCTCAAGCCCTAATCAATCAAACATGATCAGACCAGATCTCACTTACAATCAGAGTTCAAATCCCTTTAAACTGAACCAAAACAATTCAGTCCACACGATCTGACTTAAGTAAGCCATATCATCAAATTGTGCGACCCTAAGGGTTTCCTTTAAATGTCGGTAACGATAACTTACGTTATCACGATCAGTGAGGGGTATCTAGCAACACATCACTGTCTCCCGATATAAAGGAAAGAGTCTTCCAAGACTACACCCAAACCACAGCACAAGTGTGAACCCAAGTCACTTGACATATGTGTTTCCTTTGCCACTGGACGTTCTTATTGGACAAGCGTGTCAAGCCTGTAATTCCAATATGATGAGAATGATTAGATCAGATGAACATAGTCATCTGGGTATGGCCATACACTTTCTCAATCATCTCATCCAGGGGGCCCCTTCAGAACATCACACTCCAAACAAGGAGACGGCAATCCTATATCTATCACTAGTGCCCTAACATGACTCATGCTCATTATCCAAGATAGTCTATAACCATTATGTTTCAAATGATATTGAACTACCTCAAAACAATGCCAATCATCATTTAGAAACACAAGTGATCTCAAGTCAGAGGAAATATGCCACTTGTTTGCATACAAGGATTATTCACATTGTGACAAGCAATTGAATATCCTAAGTAGGGTCTGTCCAGTACATCCAATGTACCCATGAGTCTACATCTTATTCCATGCTCGAAGCATCCTATAAGATTAGAACACATATTAGTCTCAATCATATCAAGGCTGTCTCATGTTCACCAAGATATCTCGACTAAGGACAAAACTGCATGTCAGCCAAGCTGAACAGCATTGAGACATTATTCAGAAGCATACATATTGCAGCAGATAATGTAACAACCTGAATAACAACCATTGCCTTTATAAACATAAAGTTTATACATGATACTGATACAATCCCAAGGCCTCAAACATTAGCCTTAAGGGCATACCCCAACAAGTACTACTTCGAGTCATTTAAACTGGACTTGCCTTTTAAATGACCATGGCTCCCACTATTTTTAATCGAATTGACAACCCACAAAGTCAATCGAGAAATCCAAGATTTCCCAGTGAGATGAGATCCTCATTCCACACAGGGCTTCGCGTCCCACGAGGGTGGGATGAGATGCACAAAGTGAACCATGTTTCCTAAGGTGGGCGCGCCGGCCGATTGCTCCAAGCAATTCCCCTTATTGAGACAGTTCAGGCATTTCATGTCCAGCGAGGGCTGGATACAACTTGAAACCCTTACCTCTCAACGATGCCTCTAGACTTTCACCATGTGCCCAGCACATGTGAACTTCTAGTCAAGTCCATCCCTAACCGTTATGCCCAGGGCCAACGAGTTTCCTTGCGAAGGCACGCCCAGGTTAAAACTGGACTAGGGAAACCATTGCCACCACGCACTTTCTAAAGATAAGTGGGTGTATCCCACGAGGGTGGGAAACAGTTCACAACTCCACTGATCGATAGCTTAGTGAGGGCTACGCGTTAGAAGGCTACTAGACTTGATATTTTAATTGAGGGTTTTTGTTTAAGGTCTCATCATCTCAGTTTTATCTTATGTCTATCATTACAGGCATGCAATCCTATGGTGATAACATAATGATAAAACATCACAGGCATGCTTTAGCTTTTGTAAAGAAAGCAATAAAAGGATGATGTGATCATCGCCCATTCAAGACATTGAACCAATCCATGCCAAAAAGGGGTTCAACTCTTGACCTAGGATTCAAGCCCCAAAATTAGACCTAGCCTAGCCGACCTCTAGCTCTATCTTCAAGGTTGGCTCCAAGGTCATTCTCCCATGGTTTAGCTCTCAAACCCTAGGGGTATACCCACAAGGTTCGGCCAATGCCATGGTCTTCCTCCAAGGAAGGTGCGCCATTTAGCAAGCCACAAGAGGGATAGCACACAAGCACAAGGCTCGGCCAAACCCTAACTTGCGCCCCCATGCAAGGATGTGCCACCTTTGAAGCTTGTTGCGCCATCATGCAAGGATGCGCAACCAAGCAAGCATGCACCTTGCTCCAAGTAGATGCGCCATCCTAATCTTCTTCTTAGTTAAAAGCAAAAAGAAAAGCGGCACGCAGGCCTCACAAGGATACATCACAGGCATGTTAAGGGGCTTGATATATGACCACAACATCATGCATAATCAAGTACTTACTCATGCAATTCTATATGCTCATGAAAAACATAAAATCTGAAATTTTACTTTTTCATAAAACATGTCTCTCTTCCTTCCCTTCATATCACAAATCTTTGATTCTAAGTTTCTCTCAGGAGTCTACAAGAAGCATACCGGTTGCCCTCCTTGCAATCCCTAACTTGCTAGGATAAGGGCAATCACCCAGTCCATGCCCTATTCCAACAAGTCTCTCAAGATAGGTCTATCCTATTATGAGAGGAGAAATTTTCTCTTCCACGTATGGGTCTATCCCATCACATGAAGAGAGCAAAGAACCACAAGAAGTTAATTAGAAGTAAGAAATAAGAGACCTACAATTTTTCTACTTAAAGAAAAATCATGCGCCAACATCTATGCAATATGCGAAAATGTAGATATGGCATGTGAGCATGAAAGCATGAAAGAACATCGTTCGAGGCTCGCAAGTAGCTCTGATACCACTGTTTGGAAACCCCGGGGACATTTTACAATTTTCAGAGCCATGGATACATTTTACGCAGCGGAAGAATGTCCCCGAAACAGGCTAGTCCCAAAAACCCAGTGAAGATCTCTTGCGAGGGGGTCGACACGATGTGATAGTAAGTACCTTTAAGCAATTAGAAGCCGATGTCGATGAAGGCGCCCAAGTGTTCGCCCTCTGCAGTCTCGCACACACGGATTCCTCAAGTTTTCTTCTTCCTCGCCCGGTGCTAGCCTCGGGAAGAAGATCCATGCCTTAGGAGAGTCCTCCAAGCAACTTGCGCCACAACCAAGATGTGATGCGCCAAGGAGATGGAAGGAGAAGAGAACGCCGCAAGCCTTCTTGTTCCTTTGCACCAAGGAAAGGAAGAGGAGAAGCATGCTTGCGCCCTTGATGGAAGAAGAAGAGCTCTAAGCTCTCCAAGTCGTCGCCCTCTAATGCTTCACGCCTCCAAGGAATTAGCATCATGAAGAGAGGGGGCGGCAAGGGCTTATTTATAGGAGCAAGAGGCGGTTAGGGGAGAATCGCAAGTGTTGATAATTAGGGCATGATTCTAGGAGATTATCCAATCAAATATATTGATTAAATCTCCACTCCCATATGCGCCTAAGACTTGCCAAAGCAAGTATCAGCCATATGCGCCCATATCATGCCATATGAGGCATTAATCCCATCCATGCGCCTAGACCTAGTCAAGGCAATATGATGGATTGCCTAATGTGGCTTGGGCGTAAGTCCTAATCCAATTAGGACTCTAATTATGTTAATAATGAAGGACCCCTTTCAAGAGGGGGGGGCGAAACCCTAAACATGCGCATATGGAAGCCTTTTGCATGGGCGGAAATAGGGCTTCAAGAATCGCATGCATCATGTATGATCAACTTGAAATTGCATATATCTTAAATCGAATCATACCATAGCCATGAGGAAGATGGCGACTTGGAAGTAGAGAACAAAAATTGATCTCCTCCAAAAGGCGCGCACACAAGAAGAAGTTGGCTTTCTGCTTGTCGTCCTTTGTGCTAGCAAAGGGCTTCAAGAGTCCTAATCGCTTGAAGGAGAATCCTTGGATCTCTTCTTGGCTTGCCGAATACCTCCTCTTCACTCTCGGCGATGAGACACACTCAAGAGCTCTACTTCGCCCAAGAGAGAAGCATTGAAGCAAAGGCGTTTTCTTGGCTTGTGGCGTTGAGGCGTTGAGGCTTCCAAATATGGTAAGCCTTCACGCTCGCGCGTTCACGCTTAGTGAACTAATCAAAACGCCTAATTACTTGAACCATGCGTTCACACTCTTGAACCGGTTCAATTGACTTTGGTTCAACGACCAAATCAAACCAAGACCAAACCAAGACATGCCATGGTCTAAATCTAATATGAACCAAGAAGGTTCAAGATCTAACCATTCATATCCAGATGCACTTGATCTCACTGATCTAGCATCAATACTCTCGATCGAAGCTTACCGATCTAAAGCTCTAATCAATCAAACATGATCAGACCAGATCTCACTTACAATCAGAGTCTAAACTCCTTTTAACTGAACCAAAACAATTCAGTCCACACGATCTGACATAAGAAAGCCATATCATCAAATTGTGCGACCCTGAGGGTTTCCTTTAAATGTCGGTAACGATAACTTACGTTATCACGATCAGTGAGGGGTATCTAGCAACACATCACTGTCTCCCGATATAAAGGAAAGAGTCTTCCAAGACTACACCCAAACCATAGCACAAGTGTGAATCAACTTCACAAGGCATGCATGTATCCTTTGCCACTGGATGTTCTTATTGGACAAGCAGGTCAAGCTTGTAACTCCAATATGATGAGCATGATTAGATCAGATGAACATAGTCACCTGGGTATGGCCATACACTTTCTCAATCATCTCATCTAGGGGGCCCCTATAGAACATCACACTCCTTCAACAAGGAGACGGCAATCCTATATCTATCACTAGTGTCCCAACCTGACTCATGATCATTATCCAAGATAGTCTATAACCATTATGTTTCAAATGATATCGAACTACCTCAAAACAATGACAATCATCATTTAGAAAACAAGTGATCTCAAGTCAGAGGACATGTGCCACTTGATGCAAAACAAGGATTATTCACATTGTGACAAGCAATTGAATATCCTAGTAGGGTCTGTCCAGTACATCCAATGTACCCATGAGTCTATATCTTATTCCATGCTCGAAGCATCCTATAAGATTAGAACACATATTAGTCTCAATCATATCAAGGATGTCTCATGTTCACCAAGATATCTCGACTAAGGACAATACAACATGTCAGCCTAGCTGAACAGCATTGAGACATTATTCAGAAGTACACTTATTGCAGCAGACAATGTAACAAACTGAATAACAACCATTGCCTTTATAAACATAAGAGTTTATATACATGATACTGATAGAATCCCAAGGCCTCAAACATTAGCCTTAAGGGCATACCCCAACAATCTCCCACTTGCACTTAATCTAATGGTTGAGAAATCTCAAACCCATATTATTACAGTGCTTCTCATGCTTCTGCTGCGCCAGAGGCTTGGTAAGCGGGTCAGCCAGATTGTCATCTGTATGAACCTTGCAGATTTTGATCTCGCCACGATCAATGATCTCCCGGATCAAGTGAAACCGTCTCTGTATGTGCTTGGACTTCTGGTGCGACCGTGGTTCCTTTGCTTGTGCTATAGCTCCAGTGTTATCACAAAAGATAACCAAAGGATCTGCACTCGAAGGAACAACACCAAGTTCTCTCACGAACTTTCGAATCCACACTGCCACCTTGGATGCTTCCGAGGCTGCAACATACTCGGCTTCTGTTGTGGAATTAGCAACAGTTGACTGTTTGAAACTCTTCCACACCACCGCTCCTCCATTCAAGCTAAAAACATAGCCTGATTGTGATCGGAAATCATCCTGGTCCGACTGGAACGAAGCATCAGTATATCCTTCTATACTGAGTTCTTCCTGACCACCATATATCAAGAACATATCTTTGGTCCTCCGCAGATATTTTAAAATGTTCTTGACTGCAATCCAGTGTGCCTGACCTGGATTACTTTGGAATCGACTGGTCACGCTTAACCCGTAAGCGACGTCTGGGCGAGTACACAACATCGCATACATAATGGACCCAATAGCCGAAGCATAAGGCATATTGTCCATTTCATCTTTCTCAGTCTGTGTTTGTGGACACTGACTCTTTGAAAGATTCAGACCATGTCTGACTGGAAGATATCCTCTTTTAGAATTCTCTAAATGAAATCTCTCCAGGACTTTATCGATGTAAGTACTCTGGCACAGCCCGAGAAGCCTCTTAGATCTATCCCTGTAGATCTTCACACCTAATACATAGGCTGCTTCTCCTAGATCTTTCATCTGGAAACATTTTCCTAACCATGCCTTAACAGCATGCAGTTCAGGAATATCGTTTCCAATGATTAAGATATCATCGACGTAGAGGACTAGGAAAGTAATCACGCTCCCACTAAACCTCTTATATACACACGGGTCATCTTCGTTCTTGATGAAACCAAACTCAGAGATTGATTCATCAAAACGAATATTCCAGCTTCTAGATGCTTGTTTAAGTCCATAAATGGACTTCTTTAACTTGCATATTTTATGACGATCTGATGGATTAGTGAAACCTTCAGGTTGTGTCATATACACATCCTCATCCAGTTTTCCATTAAGGAAAGCGGTCTTCACATCCATCTGCCAGATCTCATAATCGTAATATGCTGCTATCGCGAAAAGAATCCGAATAGACTTGAACATGGCTACAGGAGAGAAAGTTTCATCATAATCTATCCCGTAGATTTGTTTGAAACCTTTCGCAACTAGCCTGCCTTTATAGGTAACCACGTTACCATTCATGTCAATCTTCTTCTTGAAGATCCATTTGCAGCCTATAGGGATTACTCCCGGAGGCGGATCAACCAAATCCCAGACTTGGTTATCTGACATGGAGTCCATCTCGGCTCGCATAGCTTCAAGCCATCTCGCTGACTCCGGTCCACTGACCGCATCCGCATAAGTGAGGGGTTCATCATTTTCAATGATGTAGACTCCGTCATAGCGCTCAGGCTGTCGACAGATCCTTCCCGATCTTCGCGGTTCCCGTGATATCTGAGCCTCAGGTTGTTCAATAACCTGATCCACTGGCTCAGGCTCATCCAACTGTGCTTGATTACTATGTCCTTCGTCTGGATTCTCATCCAGCTTTATTTCTCTCCCACTGGCCTCTTGCAGAAGAAACTCCTTCTCAAGAAATATGGCCGTCCGAGCAACAAATACTTTGTTCTCTTTGGGATCGTAGAAATAATAACCCTTATTTTCCTTAGGGTAACCGACAAAGATGCATTTCTCAGATCTGCTCTCTAGTTTCCCAGAGGCGAGCTTTTTGACATAAGCCTCGCAACCCCAGATCTTAATAAATGTCAAGCTAGGCTGTTTCCCATACCATAACTCATATGGAGTCTTTGAAACTGCCTTGGATGGCACTCGGTTTAGTACCTTTGCAGCTGTCTCCAGCGCAAATCCCCAAAAGGAATATGGAAGAGTAGCCTGACTCATCATAGAACGAACCATATCAAGTAACGTTCTATTTCTCCTCTCGGACACACTATTCCATTGCGGTGTTCCTGGCGGAGTGAGCTGTGAGATAATCCCACACTCCTTTAGATAGTCAGTAAACGCAAGACTCAAGTATTCTCCACCTCGATCAGAACGAAGTGTCTTGATATTTCGGCCTAGCTGATTCTGTACTTCATTCTTGAACTCTTTGAACTTGTCAAAAGATTCACTCTTATGTCTCATAAGATAGACATAACCATATCTACTGAAATCATCAGTAAAGGTAATGAAGTACGAATAGCCACCTCTGGCATGTTTACTAAACGGCCCACACACATCAGTGTGTATAAGGTCAAGTAAACCTGAAGCCCTTTGGCCTTTATTAGGAAAAGGAGCCTTCGTCATTTTACCCATTAAACAAGCTTTGCATGTATCAATCTCCTCATAGGAGAAAGATCCCAGCAGTCCATGATCATGCAACCGCTTAATGCGTTTCTTGTTAATATGGCCTAAACGACTATGCCATAGCAAGGTGCTGTCATCAGCATACTTGGCTTTCTTATTATCAATATTTTGTATAGAACATTCCATGTCCAACATGAATAACCCATTGTTAATTGAACCAGTAGCATAAACAATATTATCATAAGAAATTACACACTTTGAAATATTGCATTCAAAGGAAAATCCTTTCCTGACAAGAGCAGGAATCGAGATAATATTTTTAGTAATACTTGGAACGAAATAACAATTATCCAGTTCTAGTACAAATCCAGATGGTAATGAGATGAAATAAGTTCCTACAGCAACAGCAGCAACCCGTGCCCCGTTTCCAACTCGTAGGTCCACCTCATGCTGTCCCACCTGTCTTCTTCTCTTGAGTTCCTGTACATTTGAACAAATGTGAACTCCACATGCAGTGTCCAACACCCATGAAATAGAAGAAGAAGAGATCATGACCTCAGTCACAAATATACCTGAGCCAGAAGCGATGCTTCCCTTCTTGTCTCCTTGGAGCGCTTTACAGTCCTTTTTCCAGTGACCCAGCTGGCCACAGTGGAAACACCTGTTGTCCTTCGACCGCTTCACCTTTTGTTTCAGAGCCTTACTGTAGTTCTTGACAGGGGCTTTGCCCTTCTTCCCCTTCTTCTTGTTCCTAGAAGGAACCATTAAGACAGAGGTTGAAGGCTTTCCCTTCAGAGTCTCCTCAGTAGTCAAGAGCATATTCAGCAGCTCTGCCGGAGTACAATCGATTTTGTTCATATTAAAGTTAATAATGAACGCATCGAAAGAGGGCGGGAGAGACTGCAGAATAATGTCTACAGCAAGCTCCTGATTGATGGTGTGCCCCAGTTTCTCCAGAGCCTCCTTGTGCCCAATCATCTTGAGCACGTGAGCTCCCACTGGGCTCCCTTCAGCCAGTTTGCTCTGAAAGAAAAGCTTTGTCAGATTATAGCGTTCTGTCCTCGCCTGTGCAGCATACAGCATCTTGAGGTTTGCTATAATCTCTATAGCCGACATATCCTCATGCTGACGCTGCAGCGGTGGCGTCATAGATGCTAGCATCAGGCAAGCGACATCAATGCTATCATTGACATGCTTTTCATAGGCTTCACGAACCGCCCTTGCGGCGTTCGCAGCGGGTTGAGGCGGTATAGCCGTCTCAAGGACATACAGTTTCCTCTCTGCCTTAAGAACGATCTTAAGGTGTCCGTACCAGTCTAAGAAGTTTGGCCCAGCAAACTTCTCCCTTTCCAGTAGGGATCGCACATTGAAGCTCATGGTGTTCGTTGCTGCAGGAATCTACAACAATGCAAGAACAGCAAGGTCAGTATCAATGTTAAGAATCAATCCAGGACTTAAGAAAGATTCTTTTTCTCACTATTTTATCTGACTGAAAAATCCATTAAAACAGTCCGAAAGAGTAACACTCTTTTAGTGAGATGGGATCCAGATTTCATACTTGGTCTCCGCGTCTCGCTCAGGCGAGATAAGATGCACAGAGAGTACAAGCACTAATCTCTGGTAGGCATTCCCTGCCAATCGCCAACCCGTGCGATTCCCCTTCATCCGGGCAATCCAGCAGACTGTGCCAACTGAGTTGGTACAACACAGTCTCTGACCCCACAGATGGCTGCCTCCATATAGCTACCATATGCCCCATATGTAGCCTACATGGTCAAGCTGACCTGACCTACTCCCTGGACCACCACGTGCTATGCTGAGCAACGAGAAGCGATAAATCCCTTCTCTGTAACACGCAGGTGAAATCACACACCGTCTGAAGATAGATGGGCGTGCCCACTGAGTGGGTACAACACGGCCCCAACGATAGTCAGAACAGTGAGGTTTCGCGCCAGAAGGCATTACGTGCTTGATATTTTAGCGTTGGATTTTAACGGTCTTTTATCTTCTTACTATCAGGCAAATCCTATGGCTATAGCAGAAGATAAATAAATCATGCATTTCTAATTATTTAGAAAATAAAAGAAAGCATGGATCTTATGTGGTAAAAGCCCATAGAGCCTAAGTAAGACCTTAAATCAACTTAAGTCTTCACTTGCTCTTCTTGGGTCTTTTGCATCTCATCTGGTCCAACCCAGGGCCCTAGCACTCATGGCAGCTCAGGTGCGCCCACCAGGTGAATGCGCCTCTGCGATGTGTACTTTTGTGCTCTTGTCTAATTAAAATACATTTTAATCTATCTAGACAAGCTTGACTCGCAGGTCAATTATACAGTAAATTAATTAAAAATGTGATTCGCAGATCACAAAAATAATAGTTTACAATTTACCAGGCTCGCAGGCCCCAGCACAGCACACATTAAAAGGGCAACCCACATAAGATTAAATAAACAAGCATCATGGCATCATTCAATCAACATGTGATCCATTGCAAAGAAAATAAAATTTTGAAAACCCATTGGCATCAATTTTAATTTTCTTATGTGCCCTACAACCTTACAACGGTCCATTGATAGGGATCCACTCATCAATCTAGTTAGATCCATGCCCTTGCATGCACCAAGTCGTAACTGACTCGAGTTGACCTAATGGTCAACCATGCATGCGCCAAGGGCTGAACAACCAACATGAGTTCTGGCAAGCGGGTGTGACCCCGGGCCTAACTCATGTGTGTTCACTGGTTGTCTCAACCAGACCTCGCTACACGCCTGTGATGCAATCGACCTATAGCCACCTCGTGCATACGCACAGGTGCCATCTGGTCGATCCATCTAGGCTGTCAGATGGTCTGATTAGACTAATTGGATCTATACTAGATGATGCTTTCAACCCCATCAACCCGTCTAAGGGTTTATAGTAAGCGCCTCTTAGATCTAGTAAACGCGCAAGTCATCAAGTTTTGTGAAAACTTCAAGAACAACATGCGCAACTATCATACTAGCGCCAACATAAATAAATCTCATACATGCGCAACATGAACATACTATCAACTAGTATAATCGCATGAAGAGAAATCTTAGATCTAAGCATCAAGCATACATGGATCACACAAAGCAATCATATTAGCATGCATAAATCCTGCTCTGATACCAATTTGATGGACCCCTTTCAAGAGGGGGGGGGGGGCGAAACCCTAAACATGCGCATATGGAAGCCTTTTGCATGGGCGGAAATAGGGCTTCAAGAATCGCATGCATCATGTATGATCAACTTGAAATTGCATATATCTTAAATCGAATCATACCATAGCCATGAGGAAGATGGCGACTTGGAAGTAGAGAACAAAAATTGATCTCCTCCAAAAGGCGCGCACACAAGAAGAAGTTGGCTTTCTCCTTGTCGTCCTTTGTGCTAGCAAAGGGCTTCAAGAGTCCTAATCGCTTGAAGGAGAATCCTTGGATCTCTTCTTGGCTTGCCGAATACCTCCTCTTCACTCTCGGCGATGAGACACACTCAAGAGCTCTACTTCGCCCAAGAGAGAAGCATTGAAGCAAAGGCGTTTTCTTGGCTTGTGGCGTTGAGGCGTTGAGGCTTCCAAATATGGTAAGCCTTCACGCTCGCGCGTTCACGCTTAGTGAACTAATCAAAACGCCTAATTACTTGAACCATGCGTTCACACTCTTGAACCGGTTCAATTGACTTTGGTTCAACGACCAAATCAAACCAAGACCAAACCAAGACATGCCATGGTCTAAATCTAATATGAACCAAGAAGGTTCAAGATCTAACCATTCATATCCAGATGCACTTGATCTCACCGATCTAGCATCAATACTCTCGATCGAAGCTTACCGATCTAAAGCTCTAATCAATCAAACATGATCAGACCAGATCTCACTTACAATCAGAGTCTAAACTCCTTTTAACTGAACCAAAACAATTCAGTCCACACGATCTGACATAAGAAAGCCATATCATCAAATTGTGCGACCCTGAGGGTTTCCTTTAAATGTCGGTAACGATAACTTACGTTATCACGATCAGTGAGGGGTATCTAGCAACACATCACTGTCTCCCGATATAAAGGAAAGAGTCTTCCAAGACTACACCCAAACCATAGCACAAGTGTGAATCAACTTCACAAGGCATGCATGTATCCTTTGCCACTGGATGTTCTTATTGGACAAGCAGGTCAAGCTTGTAACTCCAATATGATGAGCATGATTAGATCAGATGAACATAGTCACCTGGGTATGGCCATACACTTTCTCAATCATCTCATCTAGGGGGCCCCTATAGAACATCACACTCCTTCAACAAGGAGACGGCAATCCAATATCTATCACTAGTGTCCCAACCTGACTCATGATCATTATCCAAGATAGTCTATAACCATTATGTTTCAAATGATATCGAACTACCTCAAAACAATGACAATCATCATTTAGAAACACAAGTGATCTCAAGTCAGAGGACATGTGCCACTTGATGCAAAACAAGGATTATTCACATTGTGACAAGCAATTGAATATCCTAGTAGGATCTGTCCAGTACATCCAATGTACCCATGAGTCTACATCTTATTCCATGCTCGAAGCATCCTATAAGATTAGAACACATATTAGTCTCAATCATATCAAGGCTGTCTCATGTTCACCAAGATATCTCGACTAAGGACAATACAACATGTCAGCCTAGCTGAATAGCATTGAGACATTTTTCAGAAGTACACTTATTGCAGCAGACAATGTAACAAACTGAATAACAACCATTGCCTTTATAAACATAAGAGTTTATATACATGATACTGATAGAATCCCAAGGCCTCAAACATTAGCCTTAAGGGCATACCCCAACAAATAATCAGCCCACAATTGTCAAACACAATCCAATCAATTATCTTGTGTGATTTAATCAAATCCAATTTGATTTAATCACCTAGGAGATACCAAACAAGGCATAGGCGCAAATTCTAGTCCAACTAGAATCCCATATGCACCTATCCCATTAATTCATCCCCATTATACCCTTCAAGCCTCTTAGCCCTTCAATACAACTTATTAGCAAGCCCAACTAAGCAATGGGCCAAGCCCAAAGTCCATTATGCATGTTAACCAAGCTATTGGATCCAATCCAATTTAACCCATGGTTAAATGAGGCACCATGGTTAATTTGATCGATATGCCAAAAACGGAAGTTGGCCCCAATAAGTTTCTTCCATCTCATCAAGCCCATTGGCGCTGATGAAATCTCCCAAATAGATCAGAGTTATCCAATAACTCGATCTAAAGGCTACCCGATCAATATGAAAACTCGAGTATCAAGGTGTGCGACCCTGTAGGTTCCTCTAACGCTGGCAATGCTGACCAAAGGTCATCACAAGCAGTGAGTGGCACCTAGCAGTGCATCGCTGCTACCCAGGTTATTGGAATGGATATCGACATCGACATCCCCATCATCGCAACTAGGTACAGATGCATTACAGTCTCTTTGCCGTACTGATATCCGATTGGACAAGTGTGTCACCACTTGTTTTCATCCAATCACATGGCTATGACTAAAACAGGTTCTCACCTGGGTATGGCCATACACTCTCAGTCATAGAACCATAAGGGAGCTCCATGGATATCATACTTCCCTAAGGAAGGGGCAAATCCTATGTCTGTCTATTGACCTTCTCATATGGGTCGTGACATGCTCAATGACAACCGTTATGACCTCCCAACTACGGCAAGGTGTTAGGTTGCATCAAAGCAAGTCCCTAACCATATAGAATGGTCAATGACCTCAAGTCAAGGGATCAATGCATCTCCTGTCACTTGTGAGGATAACTCATGACACCAAGTCATAGCCTCACAGCGGGTCTATCCAGTATTGTTGGGGTATGCCCTTAAGGCTAATGTTTGAGGCCTTGGGATTATATCAGTATCATGTATAAACTCTATATTTATAAAGGCAATGGTTGTTATTCAGGTTGTTACATCATCTGCTGCAATATGTATACTTCTGAATAATGTCTCAATGCTGTTCAGCTTGGCTGACATGCAGTTTTGTCCTTAGTCGAGATATCTTGGTGAACATGAGACAGCCTTGATATGATTAAGACTAATATGTGTTCTAATCTTATAGGATGCTTCGAGCATGGAATAAGATGTAGACTCATGGGTACATTGGATGTACTGGACAGACCCTACTTAGGATATTCGATTGCTTGTCACAATGTGAATAATCCTTATATGCAAACAAGTGGCATATTTCCTCTGACTTGAGATCACTTGTGTTTCTAAATGATGATTGGCATTGTTTTGAGGTAGTTCGATATCATTTGAAACATAATGGTTATAGATTATCTTGGATAATGAGCATGAGTCATGTTAGGGCACTAGTGATAGATATAGGATTGCCGTCTCCTTTATTGGAGTGTGATGTTCTATAGGGGCCCCCTGGATGAGATGATTGAGAAAGTGTATGGCCATACCCAGATGACTATGTTCATCTGATCTAATCATTCTCATCATATTGGAATTACAGGCTTGACACGCTTGTCCAATAAGAACGTCCAGTGGCAAAGGAAACACATATGCCTAGTGAGTTGGGTTCACACTTGTGCTGTGGTTTGGGTGTAGTCTTGGAAGACTCTTTCCTTTATATCGAGAGACAGTGATGTGTTGCTAGATACCCCTCACTGATCGTGATAACGTAAGTTATCGTTACCGACATTTAAAGGAAACCCTTAGGGTCGCACAATTTGATGATATGGCTTACTTAAGTCAGATCGTGTGGACTGAATTGTTCAGGTTCAGTTTAAAGGGATTTAATCTCTGATTGTAAGTGAGATCTGGTCTGATCATGTTTGATTGATTAGGGCTTGAGATCGGTAAGCTTCGATCGAGAGAATTGATGCTAGATCGGTGAGATCAAGAGCATCAAGAGATGAACAGTTGGATCTTGAACCTTTAGGGTTTATTGTGATCTGAACCAGATGCTTGGCTTAATTGGTCTTTGAACCAAACCGAAATTGAACCAGCTCATCATGTGAGCGCATGGTTCAAGGGGAGAGCAAAATGCGTTCGGGTAAACCCATGGTCGTATGAACGTTGGTGGTTTGCTATTTTTAGAAGCCATGAGGCCATGCCTCACGTTCACGCCAAGAGAAGTTTTATTCTCGCCTCTCGCCCCTCTCTCTAGAGGTTCACTCGTTGTGTGTCGCCTTGACGCTTTGGAGAGGATTCGGCCAAGAAGAAAAAAAAACATCTCCTTCCCTTTCATTCGATCAGGAGACCTTGGAACCTTGCTAGCACAAGGAGCACTAAGGGAGTAGGCGCATTGATCACCTTGTGTGCGCACCATTTGGAGGAGAAGCGTTTGACTCTCTACTTCCTAGACGCCATCCAAGAAATGGCATCGGTAAGGATCGATTCTCATGTATACGAAAATAAAGTTGATCATACTGCATGCATCGATCTAGAAACTGTAACATCCCGTTATCTTAACCCCAAACAAGCAACACAAATCATGAAAGAAACAGGATGTTTCATATAAGATCGATTCATATGCTAGGTAAAACCGAGTTCAAGAAAACACGATCTGAAAATTTCCACAAACCTATACATAAATATCCACAAAACACAAATCTCATAAATCACATAAGGGTACCTGCCACCACGCAATCCTTGCACTAGACATGTGCAAGGCAACAGTTATATCAAATCCGATGGCATAAATACAATTCGATTCGAAATTCAAAGCAAAGCCACAAAGTCGATTTTATAAACTCATACCAAACACCGAAACCAGGCTGAGGCCCGCGGTGACACAAAAATCAAACTCATTTAACTGCCACAATCTGGCAACACAAATTTCACATAGTTCACGTGGTTCACACAAATTCACATAGTTCACATCATTCATATAGTTCGTATAACTCATATAGTTCGGCCACAACCGGCCTCATATTTAAGCACAAAAGTTCTTAAATATAATCACAGCAAACTAGCATAATGTCCACGCCAATGCTAACTCAAGAAATGCGCCCCTGCTCTATGCCTGAAAATAGTGAGGGGTGAGCTACACAGCCCAGTGAGTGGATAGTCTAAATCGACCATCCATAACATACATTCAAAAATATAGGCAGATTATTTTAAAAATCTTTAACAGAACATTATGTCAATATACAACAAGATTAAATACAGAAGTCATATAAACAGCCAGATGTACACACCAACATATAACAAACTCAGGTTCTAAACAAACTCAGGTTCTAGAGTTATACTCTAAACCAACTAAACACACCAATACTTAGTTAACCTAGTTGTCCAGCATATTCAGTAGTGACCAATATGGTCTAACCCGGCTTTGGCCTAAGCACTAGGAGCGGCAAAATCTCGTGCAACACATAAACATGGACAGTGAGTAGAATCAAGAGGTGGCCCCCGCCAGGTCACGACGTGGCACTTTGCTCTAAAACACCCCATAAACACATCGATGGCTTATGTGTAGATTCAATAGGTGGCCCCCGCCGGTTCACGACGTGGCACTTTGCTCTACGACACCCCATATCACAAAAAGAGAGTGATGACATCAAGAGGTGGCCCCTGTCCGACCAAGACATGGCACTTTGCGTCAAAACCCGTTCTCCCAAAAGGTTCCTACTGGACAACAAACACATCTTATATCATATTTCATAAAGGTGGACTCCTAAGTGTCAACTAGACTCTAGGATAGTCATCACAAAAATCATATCGGGCAGGCTGAACATCAACCCCCATCACAATAATCATAATAGGCAGGCTGAACATCAACCTCCTCACATATCAAATACAGGGCTGAAATTCAAACCCTTAACATATCACATAAGGACTATCCTATGAGTACACGGTTACACTTAGCCATAGTCCTAACCAACACATAACACATAATATTCAAAATTCACATAATCCATCACATAACACATATTGTTCAAAATTCACATAACCCATACTATTCGAAAATCACATAACATAACACATAATATTTCATATTCGAATATCACATAATATAGTGTAGTCCTTAGATTTCATGCTGATTAGTTTAGTCAAACCTTGCTATGTTATCACCCAAATTTCTCAAACAATTAAATAACAGGCTACACACCTAAATTAAATAACATGCTACACACCTAAATAAACAGTCATGGATTGTAATTAACACACATCCAAAAATCATTACAACACATATAACCCACGGTTTTACAACATGTCATCTATTTAAAATTTAAACTCTAGTTAACAAGAATGTCATGCTCAAAATTCACTAATTTAAAACTACCTAAATTCCATAACATCAACATAAAATTATAACATGTAATTGTCTTTATAATCCTCATGTAAACATGTTAATTTCGGTTTTTCATAAATAATACCAAATTTCGGTTGTCATGAATAATTTATCATAAATAATATCAAGATTTCGGATTATCATGAAAATTATCAAGAATTCGGTTTACATGAAAGAACATCTCAATTTTGGTTTTCATCCCCTAAATTCGGTTTTAACATGGTAGAAATTCCAAGAACTCAAATGTATCATGTCACAAACACAACTAAATTCATAGGTCAAACAAGACATTCCACTCACCTCTTAAACTGAGAATACTAAGGTTAAAATCTTCCCAAAAAAACTCGCCTAAAGCCTTGATGTCGCCCAAAGGATCTCCAAGAACTCACCAAGGAAGTTTCACCTCAAGGAAATTCGCCAAGGGGAAGAAGATGGAGAAAATCGCCAAGAACTCTTCAAGAATACCAAGATTGCCTTCTTCCTTGCCCTAGCCGCCCCAAGATTTCCTCAAGCCAAAAATCGTCAATTCTTCCTTCCCTAACCGAAATACCCACTAAAAATTCGGTTTTTAATTTTTAACCCATTAACCAATTAATTCAAATAGGGTTTAATCCATTTAACTAATAAATTTGAATTTCAAACCCAATTAGCGCCAACCCAAAAAAAACTCATAATTAACAATTAATTTAACCATCCACTAACCATTCACTTAACGAAATCCATTAAGGATTTAATTAACATCCAATAAGGATTTAATTAACCAATAAGGTCTAATTAATTAACTTACAATTTACAACCCATAAATCCTAATTAATTTATCATGAACAACCAATAATAATTTATCATAAATTAACAGCCAATAATCAAATAAATAATCTCTAATTAATTAACTATTAACAACCAATACATAGAAAAATATCACAGTCAATAATTTTAGACAAAATCAAAATAATGCTTACCAAGACTTAAGATCCTTGGATCTTACATCCCTCCCTCCTTATAAAGCTTTAGTCCTCTAAAGCTCAGCAACCATATCATCAAAAAGATAAGCATAAAACTTCCTCATATCCGCTTCAGTCTCCCATGTCGCCTCCTCAACTGACTGATTTCCCCAGATAACCTTTACCAAAGGTATAGTCTTGTTCCTCAGAACTTTATCCTTTCTATCCACAATCCGAAGAGGTCTTTCCTCAAATGTCAAGTCACTCTGAATCTGAAGAGGTTCCAACTCCAACACATGAGATGGATCAGGATGATATTTCCTCAAAGCAGAGACATGGAATACATTATGCACATGATCCAAAGCAGGAGGTAAAGCTAACCGGTAAGCCACTGGACCAATTCTCTCAATAATGTCAAAAGGGCCTACAAACCTAGGGCTCAGCTTGCCCTTTTTGCCAAACCTCATAACACCCTTAGTAGGTGATACCTTTAAGAAAACATGATCCCCTACCATAAACTCCAGGGAATGACGACGGTCATCAGCATAACTCTTCTGTCTGTCCCGAGCAATCTTCAATTTATCCTGAATCTCTCTGACCTTATCAGTAGTCTCCTGTACTGCATCAGATCTCAAAATCATTCTGTCAGCAGTTTCCTCCCAACACAAGGGAGTCCTACACCTTCTTCCATACAAAGCCTCATATGGAGCCATCTGAATACTGGAGTGGAAGCTATTATTATAAGTGAACTCTATCAAAGATAGATCCCGATTCCACTCAGAACTCCAATCAACCACATAAGCTCTCAACAAGTCTTCTAGAGTCTGTATAGTACGCTCCGTCTGGCCATCAGACTGAGGATGGTATGCTGTACTAAAACTCAACTTAGTACCCAAACCCTCCTGTAAGCTCTTCCAAAATCTGGACAAAAATCGAGAGTCCCTATCAGACACAATATCAACAGGCACTCCATGCAGTCTGACTATCTCATCAATATACAATCTAGCCAGCCTCTCTAAAGGATATGTCATCTTGATCGGAAGAAAATGGGCTGATTTAGTGAGTCTATCAACGATCACCCAAATAGCATCATGACCCAATCTGGTTCTAGGCAAACCACACACAAAATCCATACTGATGCATTCCCACTTCCACTCAGGAATAGGAAGGGGCTGCAACAAACCACCAGGCTTCTGGTGTTCAGCCTTTACAGTCTGACAAGTTAAACACCTAGAGACAAAATCGATTACCTCTTTCTTCATACCCGGCCACCAAAAATTTTTCTTGAGGTCCTGATACATTTTAGTCACGCCAGGATGTAGAGAATATTTGGAATTATGGCTGTCCTCCAATATTTCTTTCCTCAAGCTCGGTTCCTCAGGGACACATACCCTTCCACGAAACCGAAGAATACCATCATCAGACAGGCTAAAATTCTGAACTGCGCCATCAACCAGACTATCCCTGATCTGAACTAATTTCGGATCCACAGACTGCTGATCTCTGATCTTCTGCAACAAAGCAGACTGTACTCTGAGAAAAGCCACATATCCAGACTGAACTCTAGGAGTAACACTGATCCTGAGATCGCTGAACTCCTGCAGTAACTGCCACTCACTGACCCGTAAAGCAGCTACTGAAGTAACTGGATGTCTGCTCAATGCATCCGCCACTACATTGGCCTTTCCAGCCTGATACTGAATAGAGAAGTCATAGTCCTTGATCAACTCCATCCATCTTCTCTGTCTCATGTTCAACTCCTTCTGAGTGAAGATATACTTGAGACTCTGGTGATCAGTGAACAGATCAAACTCCTGACCCAACAAATAGTGACGCCATATCTTTAAAGCAAAGACTACGGCCGCCAACTCTAAGTCATGAGTAGGGTAGTTCAATTCATACTCCTTCAGCTGTCTCGAAGCATAGGCTACTACAGAACCCATCTGCATCAAGACACAACCCAACCCTTTGCCTGAAGCATCCGTATAAACAGTAAACCTTTCCCCATCACTAGGAATAATGAGGATTGGTGTACTAGTCAACCTTCTCTTCAGCTCCTGAAAGCTTTCTTCACACTTGTCATCCCAAATAAACTTGGCCTCCTTTCTGGTCAATTTAGTTAAAGGACCCGCCAGCTTGGAGAATCCCTCAACAAATCTCCGGTAGTAACCTGCTAAACCCAAGAAACTTCTGATCTCAGTAGCACTAGTCGGTTTTCCCCAATCAAGGATGGCTTGCACTTTAACTGGATCCACAGACACCCCCTGACCAGAAATCACATGCCCATGGAAACTGATCTTTTCTAGCCAGAACTCACACTTACTAGCCTTGGCATATAACCGGTTCTTCCTCAGAACCTCCAGCACTCTGCGCAAGTCACCGACATGATCTGAAGTAGTCCGTGAGTATACCAAAATATCGTCTATAAAGACTACCACACAAGAGTCAAGCAATTCATGGAATACCCTGTTCATCAAATCCATGAAGACAGCAGGTGCATTCGTCAGTCCAAAAGGCATAACTAAAAATTCGAAATGCCCATACCTGGTCCTGAAAGCAGTCTTAAATATATCCTCATCCTTGACTCTAAGCTGATAATACCCTAATCTCAGATCAATCTTAGAGAACACTGTCGCTCCCTGTAATTGATCAAATAGATCATCAATTCTGGGAAGAGGATACTTATTCTTGATAGTCACTTGGTTCAATTGCCTGTAGTCTATACACATCCTCAGGGTTCCATCTTTCTTCTTTACAAACAGCACTGGCGCTCCCCAGGGAGAAGCACTAGGCCGAATGTACCCTTTCTCTAGCAATTCCTCCAGTTGTTTCTTAAGCTCAGCCAGCTCTGAGGTAGCCATGCGATAAGGAGCTCTGGAGATAGGTGCCGTACCTGGCGTCAACTCAATGCCAAACTCCACTTCTCTAATTGGTGGCAAGCCTGAAAATTCTTCAGAGAACACATCAGGAAATTCTTTCACCACCGCCATCTGAGTCAAATCAGAAGTAGAATCATCCTGCACCTTAACATGCGCAAGATAACCCTTGCATCCACTAGCAAGTAACTTCCTGGCCTGCAGGAAAGATATCACATGTGGTCCTTGGTCTGACACTAGACCTCTCACAAAAATCCGATTCCCATCTAGCAGATTTAAAGTGATTACTTTCTCAAAGCAATCCACAGTGGCATGATGTGAAGACAACCAATCCATACCTAGGATGACATCATAATCTTGCATGTCTAAGAGGATTAGATCTACCAGAAACTCATAACCCTCTACATGCACTACACAATTAGCACAAACAGTATCTGTAGATAATGATGTTCCTAAGGGAGTACTTACAGACACAACATAGTCTAGCATCTTAGGTAACACAGGTAAACATGCAGCAAATCTAACAGACACAAAAGACAGATTTGCACCAGGATCAAATAAGATACGAGCTAACTGATCAAATACAAATAAGGTACCTTCCACGACGGATCGGGAAGCTCGTGTGTCCTTCTCAGCCACAGCATAGACTCGTGTCTGGACTGTAGGCTTCTCTGCGCCTCTATTCTGCATCTCAGGCTCTTTGCAGTCTTTGACCATGTGCCCTGGTTTCTTACACCTGAAGCATACACCATTCTTCTTATGACAGTCCTTCACTAGATGTCCCTTGAGCCCACAATAATTACAAGTCCGGTCCTCTGTGATACTGTTTCTTACATCCCTGGCATCCCTGAACTGCTGCGGTGTATCCCTGGACTGCTGCGGTGCCTTGTAAGAGTAAGGCTTATACCTGCTCTTCTTGTAATCCTTATGCTTGGGGTACTTCTTACCCTTGCCGCCACTACCATACTGAGGAACCGCCGCCTCAGCTGCAGGAACCACTGTCACGGCAATATGAGAACTCCTCTCAGCTATGTATCTCTCAATGGTGCGTGCTCGCCCAACAGTCTCAACATAGGTCTCCAAGTGCTAAGCACCAACCTGCTCCCGAATGTCCCATCTGAGACCTCTGAGAAACTTAGTAGCTCTCCTCTTTTCAGTGTTTATCAGGTGAGGGGCATACTTTCCCAACTTAGTGAACCGCAACTCATACTGGTCCACAGTCATATCACCTTGCTCCAGGTGAATAAATTCCACCTCTCGGTCCTCCACCAAGCTATCAGGGAAGTACTTCTCGTTAAATCGAGACAAGAAGTAAGGCCAATCTACAGTCTCATGTCTTTCTTCGGCAAGTCTCACCACGCCCTTCCACCACTCATCTGCGTCAGCACGCATCATATAGGTGGTCAGACATAACTTGTCTTCGTCCGAGCAACGCATAACTTGGAAAATCTTTTCCAAGCACAACTGCCAGTTCTCGGCAGTACTGGATTCTGAGCCCCCATAAAAAGAGCTGGGACCCAGTTTCTGGAATTCACTCACAAGTGAAGCATAGCGCCTGTGAGCGCCCTCCTGAGAGTCATCCCCCACCGCACGAGTAGTAGTCTGGGGTCTCTCTTGAGTCAACTACTGCAAGAGCTGTTGTTGTGCCTCTTGATGCTGAGTCTGTTGCTGCTGCAGCATCTGAGCTTGCCTCTCTATCATGGCACCTTGTTGCTGTACCATGCCAGTTAGAGCCTCAATAGTTCTCGTGAGATTCGGGGTCTGCTCGCCCTCATCACTAGCATTTCCTCTGGTTCGCACCATCTTAAATGCCTACACACACATATCATAGTCAGGAAAACAATCATAAACCTAACAGGTGTCTAGCAATACACAAACATGTTTTCCCCCAAACTAAGTTTTAGCTAGCCAACTCCTCTGATACCATTCTGTAACATCCCGTTATCTTAACCCCAAACAAGCAACACAAATCATGAAAGAAACAGGATGTTTCATATAAGATCGATTCATATGCTAGGTAAAACCGAGTTCAAGAAAACACGATCTGAAAATTTCCACAAACCCATACATAAATATCCACAAAACACAAATCTCATAAATCACATAAGGGTACCTGCCACCACGCAATCCTTGCACTAGACATATGCAAGGCAACAGTTATATCAAATCCGATGGCATAAATACAATTCGATTCGAAATTCAAAGCAAAGCCACAAAGTCGATTTTATAAACTCATACCAAACACCGAAACTAGGCTGAGGCCCGCGGTGACACAAAAATCAAACTCATTTAACTGCCACAATCTGGCAACACAAATTTCACATAGTTCACGTGGTTCACACAAATTCACATAGTTCACATCATTCATATAGTTCGTATAACTCATATAGTTCGGCCACAACCGGCCTCATATTTAAGCACAAAAGTTCTTAAATATAATCACAGCAAACTAGCATAATGTCCACGCCAATGCTAACTCAAGAAATGCGCCCCTGCTCTATCCCTGAAAATAGTGAGGGGTGAGCTACACAGCCCAGTGAGTGGATAGTCTAAATCGACCATCCATAACATACATTCAAAAATATAGGCAGATTATTTTAAAAATCTTTAACAGAACATTATGTCAATATACAACAAGATTAAATACAGAAGTCATATAAACAGCCAGATGTACACACCAACATATAACAAACTCAGGTTCTAAACAAACTCAGGTTCTAGAGTTATACTCTAAACCAACTAAACACACCAATACTTAGTTAACCTAGTTGTCCAGCATATTCAGTAGTGACCAATATGGTCTAACCCGGCTTTGGCCTAAGCACTGGGAGCTGCAAAATCTCGTGCAACACATAAACATGGACAGTGAGTAGAATCAAGAGGTGGCCCCCGCCAGGTCACGATGTGGCACTTTGCTCTAAAACACCCCATAAACACATCGATGGATTGTGTGTAGATTCAAGAGGTGGCCCCCGCCAGGTGACGACGTGGCACTTTGCTCTACGACACCCCATATCACAAAAAGAGAGTGATGACATCAAGAGGTGGCCCCTGTCCGACCAAGACATGGCACTTTGCGTCAAAACCCGTTCTCCCAAAAGGTTCCTACTGGACAACAAACACATCTTATATCATATTTCATAAAGGTGGACTCCTAAGTGTCAACTAGACTCTAGGATAGTCATCACAAAAATCATATCGGGCAGGCTGAACATCAACCCCCATCACAATAATCATAATAGGCAGGCTGAACATCGCCCAAAGGATCTCCAAGAACTCACCAAGGAAGTTTCACCTCAAGGAAATTCGCCAAGGGGAAGAAGATGGAGAAAATCGCCAAGAACTCTTCAAGAATACCAAGATCGCCTTCTTCCTTGCCCTAGCCGCCCCAAGATTTCCTCAAGCCAAAAATCGTCAATTCTTCCTTCCCTAACCGAAATACCCACTAAAAATTCAGTTTTTAATTTTTAACCCATTAACCAATTAATTCAAATAGGGTTTAATCCATTTAACTAATAAATTTGAATTTCAAACCCAATTAGCGCCAACCCAAAAAAAACTCATAATTAACAATTAATTTAACCATCCACTAACCATTCACTTAACGAAATCCATTAAGGATTTAATTAACATCCAATAAGGATTTAATTAACCAATAAGGTCTAATTAATTAACTTACAATTTACAACCCATAAATCCTAATTAACTTATCATGAACAACCAATAATAATTTATCATAAATTAACAGCCAATAATCAAATAAATAATCTCTAATTAATTAACTATTAACAACCAATACATAGAAAAATATCACAGTCAATAATTTTAGACAAAATCAAAATAATGCTTACCAAGACTTAAGATCCTTGGATCTTACAGAAACCTTTTCCGCTGTGTTAAAACCTCTGCATGCGCCTATTAGGGTTTCGCCCCCTCGTAATAGGGGACTTTCAATTGGTATCAGAGGAAGTTATTAGCATGTTTTTATGATTGCTTGAGGTTTTTGTGATCCATGTTTGCGCTTGTATCCTTAGATCTAAACTACATGCGAAAATTACATGTTAAGTTGTTCATGCGAAAACTTGATGAGCATGTTTTCTATTTGGTGCATGTATGTTGGCGCTTATTAGTTTTTTTTTCAAAACTATATTACTTGCGCAACTCACCTTAGATCTAAGAGGCGCCTACTTTAAAAACTTAGACGGGTTATTAGGGTTGAAGTCACAGTCGAGTCTAGATCCAATCAGTCTGATCAGACTATCTGACAGCCTAGATGGGTTGACCAGATGGCACCTCTGCGCAAGCACGAGGTGGCTATAGGTCGACTGCGGACAGGCGTGTAGCGATGTCTGATTGAGACAACCATTGAACGCGCATGAGTTAGGCCCGAGGTCACGACCGCTTGCCAGAACTCATGCAGGTCGTTCAGCCCAAGGCATGCATTGTTGATCACTGGGTCGACTCAAGTCAGTTAGGACTTGGTGCATGCCAGGGCAGAGGATCTGACTAGGTCTGATGAGTGGATCCCTATTAATGGACCGTTGTAAGGTAGTAGGGCACATAAGGAAAATAAAATTGATGCCAATGGGTTTTCGAAAATTTTATTTTCTTATTGTTGGATCACATGTTGATTGTATACCATGATGATTGTTTATTTAATCTTATGTGGGCTGCCCGTTTTAATGTGTGCTGTGCTGGGGCCTGTGTGCCTGGTTAATAAATGTAAATTATTTATTGTGATCTGCGCATCACATTTTATTTAATTTATAAAGTGTAATTGACCTGCGTGTCAATCTTGTCTAGATAGATTAAATTGTATTTTAATCAGACGAGAGCACAGAGCACACTTGGCAGAGGCGCTTGCAGCAGTGGCTTGACCAGGTGGGAGGTCCAGGGTTCGACTCTGGGACAAGCGCAATTACCTGGTGGGCGCACCTAAGCTGCAGTGGGCGCTTGGGCCCGGCGTTGGGCCAGATGAGATGCAAAAGACCCATGAAGAGCTCAAGTGAAGACTTAAGTTAAATTAAGGTCTTACCTAGGCTTAATGGGCTTTTACCACATAAGATCATCATGCTTTGATTTATTGTTAAGAATTGCATGATTTAATCTTCTGCTATCACCATAGGATTTGCATGATAGTTGAGAAGATAAAAAGACCGTTAAAATCCAACGCTAAATATCAAGCTTGTAAGCCTTCTGACGTGAAACCTCACTGTTCTGACTATCGTTGGGGCCGTGTTGTACCCACTCAGTGGGCACGCCCATCTATCTTCAGACGGTGTGCGATTACACCTGCGTGCTACAGAGAAGGGATTTATCGCTTCTCGTTGCTCAGCATAGCACGTGGTGGTCCAGGGAGTAGGTCGGGTCAGCTTGACCATGTAGGCTACATATTGAGCATATGGTAGCCATATGGAGGCAGCCATCTGTGGGATCAGAGACTGTGTTGTACCAACTCAGTTGGCACAGTCTGCTGGATTGCCCAGATGAAGGGGAATCGCACGGGTTGGCGATTGGCAGGGATTGCCTACCAGAGATTAGTGCTTGTACTCTCTGTGCATCTTATCTCGCCTGAGCGGGACGCGGAGACCAAGTATGAAATCTGGATCCCATCTCACTAAAAGAGTTTTACTCTTTCGGGCTGTTTTGCTGGATTTTTCAGCCAGATAAAATAGTGAGAAAAGAATCTTCCTTAAGTCCTGGATTGATTCTAACATTGATACTGACCTTGCTGTTCTTGCATTGTTGTAGATTACTGCAGCAACGAACACCACAAATTTCAATGTGCGATCCCTACTGGAAAGGGAGAAGTTTGCTGGGCCGAACTTCTCAGACTGGTACGGACACCTTAAGATTGTTCTTAAGGCTGAGAGGAAGCTGTATGTCCTCGAGACGGCTATACCGCCTCAACCCGCTCCGAACGCCGCAAGGGCGGTTCGGGAAGCTTATGAAAAGCATGTCAATGATAGCATTGATGTCGCTTGCCTGATGCTTGCGTCTATGACACCAGAGCTGCAGCGTCAGCATGAGGATCTATCGGCTATAGATATTATAGCGAACCTCAAGCTGCTGTATGCTGCACAGGCGAGGACTGAACGCTATAATTTGACAAAACTTTTCTTTCAGAGCAAACTGGCTGAAGGGAGTCCAGTGGGAGCTCACGTACACAAGATGATTGGGTACAAGGAGGCTCTAGAGAAACTGGGACACACCATCAATCAGGAGCTTGTTGTAGACATTATTCTGCAGTCTCTCCTGGCCTCTTTCGATCCATTCATTATTAATTTTAATATGAACAAGATCGACTGTACGCCGGCAGAGTTGCTGAACATGCTCTTGACTACAGAGCAGACTCAGTCTCGTGAGAAGGGAACGCCTTCATCCTCTGTCCTAATCGTTCCTTCTAGGAACAAGAAGAAGGGGAAGAAGGGCAAAGCCCTTATCAAGAGCTACAACAAGGCTCTAAAGCAAAAGATAAAGCGGTCGAAGGAATACAGATGTTTCCATTGTGGCCAGTTGGGTCACTGGAAAAAGGACTATAAAGCGCTCCAAGGAGATAAGAAGGGAAGTAAGCCTTTCGTTTCTAGCTCAGGTATTTACGTGACTGAAGTCATGGTATCTTCTTCTTCTATTTCATGGGTGTTGGACACTGCATGTGGAGTTCACATTTGTTCAAATGTACAGGAACTCAAGAGAAGAAGACAGGTGGGACAGCATGAGGTGGACCTTGTTGGGGTATGCCCTTAAGGCTAATGTTTGAGGCCTTGGGATTCCATGAGTATCATGTATATAAACTCTTTTGTTTATAAAGGCAATGGTTGTTATTCAGGTTGTTACATTGTCTGCTGCAATATGTGTACTTCTGAATAATGTCTCAAAGCTGTTCAGCTAGGCTGACATGCTGTTAAGTCCTTAGTCGAGATATCTTGGTGAACATGAGACAGCCTTGATATGATTGAGACTAATGTGTGTTCTAATCTTATAGGATGCTTCGAGCATGGAATAAGATGTAGACTCATGGGTACATTAGATGTACTGGACAGACCCTATTAGGATATTCAATTGCTTGTCACAATGTGAATAATCCTTTTGCTACAAGTGGCACATGTCCTCTGACTTGAGATCCCTAGTGTGTTTCTAAATGATGATTGTCATTGTTTTGAGGTAGTTCGATATCATTTGAAATATAATGATTATAGACTATCTTGGATAATGATCTTGAGTCAGGTTAGGGCACTAGTGATAGATAAAGGATTGCCATCTCCTTAATTGGAGTGTGATGTTATAAAGGGGCCCCCCTGAATGAGATGATTGAGAATGTGTATGGCCATACCCAGGTGACTATGTTCATCTGATCTAATCATGCTCATCATATTGGAGTTACAGGCTTGACACGCTTGTCCAATAAGAACATCCAGTGGCAAAGGACACATGCATGCCTAGTGAAGTGGATTCACACTTGTGCTATATTTTGGGTGTAGTCTTGGAAGACTCTTTTCTTTATATCGGGAGACAGTGATGTGTAGCTAGATACCTCTCACTGATCGTGATAACATAAGTTATCGTTACCGACATTTAAAGGAAACCCTCAGGGTCGCACAATTTGATGATATGGCTTACTTAAGTCAGATCGTGTGGACTGAATTGTTTTGATTCAGTTTAAAGGAGTTTAAACTCTGATTGCAAGTGAGATCTGGCCTGATCATGTTTGATTGATTAGGGCTTGAGATCTGTAAGCTTCGATCGAGAGTAGTGATGCTAGATCGGTGAGATCAAAGGCATCAAGAGATGTACGGTAAGATCTCGAACCTTCATGGTTCAGATGAGATTTAGACCATGGCTTGGCTTGGTTCAATTTGGTCTTTGAACCGAATTCAATTAGACCGAATTCTATTCAACCGGTTCACATATGTGTGAACGCATGGTTAAATCGAATTGGCGTTTTGGGTTGGTTCATAAGACTTGAACGCTTGTAGTGATGACTTACCATTTTTGGAAGTGGAGGTTTCGGAAATGGTTTCTCAACGCTTCACTTTGGGTGAGAACGTTGGTCTCTCTCTCAACTAAACGCCTCTTTTCTCGGTGTGGAGATTTTTGACGAGAACAAGGAGGAGCTCATCCACGCCAAGATCATCTCCTTTTTCCTTCATTTGATCAAGGACATCTTGGAGATCCTTGCTAGCACAAGGAGCAACAAGAAGCAAGTCAATTCTTATCTTGTGTGCGCATCTTGTGGAGGAGACCCTCTTCGATCTCTTCTTCCAAGGGACCATCCGAAAGATGGCTATGGTATGATCTACTCTTGATCTATTCAATCTATGATAGTTGATCATATGACATGCAAAAGATCATCAAACCCTTGCTACCGCTCGCAAAATTTTATTTGCACCATGCTTAGGGTTCTCGCCCCCCTCTCGAAAGGGGTTTCTTCAATTGGTATCAGAGGATGCGGTTCTATACATGTTCATATGATTGCTTAAGGTGATTCATGTATGCTTAGATCTTAACTTCATGCGAAAACTTGATGATGTTGTCTTTCTTATTGGCGCATGTATGATGATGTGCGCATCTATCATGTTGAATGTTGTTGATGTTTTCTCAAAACAAACTAAATGACTTGCGCGCTCACCATTAGATCTAAGTGGCGCCTACTGTAAACCCTTAGATGGGTTGATGGGGTTGAAGTCACCCTCTAGGTTAGATCCAATAGTCTGATCAGACCATCTGACAGCCTAGATGGATCGACCAGATGGCACCTGTGCGCAAGCACTAGGTGGCTATAGGTCGATTGCATCACAGGCGTGTAGCGAGGTCTGGTTAAGACAACCAGTGAACACACATGAGTTAGGCCCGGGGTCACACCCGCTTGCCAGAACTCATGAGTATTGTTCAGCCCTTGGCGCATGCATGGTTGACCATTAGGTCAACTCGAGTCAGTTAGGACTTGGTGCATGCAAGGGCAGTGGATCTAACTAGATTGATGAGTGGATCCCTATCAATGGACCGTTGTAAGGTTGTAGGGCATATAAGAAAATTAAAATTGATGCCAATGGGTTTTCAAAATTTGATTTTCTTTGTAATGGATCACATGTTGATTGAATGATGCCATGATGCTTGTTTATTTAATCTTATGTGGGTTGCCCTTAATGTGTGCTGTGCTGGGGCCTGCGAGCCTGGTAAATTATTATTTTTGTGATCTGCGAATCACATTTTTAATTAATTTATTGTATAATTGACCTGCGTGTCAAGCTTGTCTAGATAGATTAAAATGTATTTTAATTAGACAAGTGCACAGAGCACACATGGCATTGGCGCATGCAGCAGTGGCTTGACCAGGTGGGAGGTCTAGGGTTCGACCCTATGACAGGCGCAACTACCTGGTGGGCGCACCTGAGCTGCAGAGTGCGCTTGGGCCCTGGTCTGGGCCAGATGAGATGCAAAAGACCCAAGAAGAGCAAGTGAAGACTTAAGTTGATTTAAGGTCTTACTTAGGCTCTATGGGCTTTTACCACATAAGATCCATGCTTTCTTTTATTTGCTAAATAAGTAGAATTGCATGAGTTATTTATCTTCTGCTATAGCCGTAGGATTTGCCTGATAGTAAGAAGATAAAAGACCGTTAAAATCCAACGCTAAATATCAAGCTCGTAAGCCTTCTGACACGAAACCTCACTGTTCTGATTATCGTTGGAGCCGTGTTGTACCCACTCAGTGGGCACGTCCATCTATCTTCAGACGGTGTGTGATTTCACCTGCGTGTTACAGAGAAGGGATTTATCGCTTCTCGTTGCTCAGCATAGCACGTGGTGGTCCAGGGAGTAGGTCAGGTCAGCTTGACCATGTAGGCTGCATATGGGGCATATGGTAGCACATGGAGGCAGCCATCTGCGGGGTCAGAGACTGTGTTGTACCAACTCAGTTGGCACAGTCTGCTGGATTGCCCAGATGAAGGGGAATCGCACGGGTTGGCGATTGGCTGGGACAGCCTACCAGAGATTAGTGCTTGTACTCTCTGTGCATCTTATCTCGCCTGAGCGGGACGCGGAGAGCAAGTATGAAATCTGGATCCCATCTCACTAAAAGAGTATTACTCTTTCGGACTGTTTTACTGGATTTTTCAGTCAGATAAAATAGTGAGAAAAAGAATCATTCTTAAGTCCTGAATTGATTCTTTACATTGATACTGACCTTGCTGTTCTTGCATTGTTGTAGATACCTGCAGCAACGAACACCATGAGCTTCAATGTGCGATCCCTACTGGAAAGGGAGAAGTTTGCTGGGCCGAACTTCTCAGACTGGTTCGGACACCTTAAGATCGTTCTTAAGGCAGAGAGGAAACTGTATGTCCTCGAGACGGCTATACCGCCTCAACCCGCTGCGAACGCCGCAAGGGCGGTTCGTGATGCCTATGAAAAGCACGTCAATGATAGCATTGATGTCGCTTGCCTGATGCTAGCGTCTATGACGCCACCGCTGCAGCGTCAGCATGAGGATATGTCGGCTATAGAGATTATAGCGAACCTCAAAATGCTGTATGCTGCACAGGCGAGGACAGAACGCTATAATCTGACAAAGCTTTTCTTTCAGAGCAAACTGGCTGACGGGAGCCCAGTGGGAGCTCACGTGCTCAAGATGATTGGGCACAAGGAGGCTCTGGAGAAACTGGGACATACCATCAACCAGGAGCTTGCTGTAGACATTATTCTGCAGTCTCTCCCGCCTTCTTTCGATGCGTTCATTATTAACTTTAATATGAACAAAATCGATTGTACTCCGGCAGAGCTGCTCAATATGCTCTTGACTACTGAGGAAACTCTGAAGGGAAAGCCTTCAACCTCTGTCTTAATGGTTCCTTCTAGGAACAAGAAGAAGGGGAAGAAGGGCAAAGCCCCTGTCAAGAGTTACAGCAAGGCTCTGAAGCAAAAAGTTAAGCGGTCGAAGGAATACAGAAGTTTCCACTGTGGCCAGCTGGGTCACTGGAAAAAGGACTGTAAAGCGCTCCAAGGAGACAAGAAGGGAAGCATCGCTTCTGGCTCAGGTATGTTTGTGACTGAGGTCATGATATCCTCTTCTTCTATTTCATGGGTGTTGGACACTGCATGTGGAGTTCACATTTGTTCAAATGTACAGGAACTCAAGAGAAGAAGACAGGTGGGACAGCATGAGGTGGACCTACGCGTTGGAAACGGGGCACGGGTTGCTGCTGTTGCTGTAGGGGATTATTACATCTCATTACCATCTGGCATTGTATTAGAATTAAACAATTGTTACTTTGTACCTAGTATTACCAAAAATATTATCTCTATTCCTGCTCTTGTCAGGAAAGGGTTTTCCTTTGAATGCAAGATTTCAAAGTGTTATCTTACTCTTGATAATATTGTTTATGCTACTGGTTCAATTAACAATGGGTTATTCATGTTGGACATGGAATATTCTATACAGAACATTGATAATAAGAAAGCCAAGTATGCTGATGACAGCACCTTGCTATGGCATAGTCGTTTAGGCCATATTAACGAGAAACGCATTAAGCGGTTGCATGATCATGGACTGCTGGGATCATTCTCCTGTGAAGAGATTGATACATGCAAGGCTTGTTTAATGGGTAAAATGACGAAGTCACCTTTTCCTAACAAAGGTCAAAGGGCTTCAGGTTTACTTGACCTTATACACAGTGATGTGTGTGGGCCCTTTAGTAAACATGCCAGAGGTGGCTATCAGTACTTCATTACCTTTACTGATGATTTCAGTAGATATGGGTATGTCTATCTTATGAGACATAAGAGTGAATCTTTTGACAAGTTCAAAGAGTTCAAGAATGAAGTACAGAATCAGCTAGGCCGAAATATCAAGGCACTTCGTTCTGATCGAGGTGGAGAATACCTAAGTCATGCGTTTACTGACTATCTGAAGGAGTGTGGGATTATCTCACAGCTCACTCCGCCAGGAACACCGCAATGGAATGGTGTGTCCGAGAGGAGAAATAGAACGTTACTTGATATGGTTCGTTCTATGATGAGTCAGGCTACTCTACCTTACTCCTTTTGGGGACTTGCACTGGAAACAGCTGCAAAGGTACTAAACCGAGTGCCATCCAAGGCAGTTTCTAAGACTCCATATGAGTTATGGTATGGGAAACAACCGAGCTTGACATTTATCAGGATCTGGGGCTGCGAGGCTTATGTTAAAAAGCTCGCCTCTGGGAAACTGGAGAGCAGATCTGAGAAATGCATCTTTGTCGGTTACCCTAAGGAAACTAAGGGTTATTATTTCTACGATCCCAAAGAGAACAAGGTATTTGTTGCTCGGACGGCCATTTTTCTTGAGAAGGAGTTTCTTCTGCAAGAGGCCAGTGGGAGAGAAATAAAGTTGGATGAGAATCCAGAGGATGGACAAAGTGCTCAAGCACAGTTGGATGAGCCTGAGCCGGTAGATCAGGTTACTGAACAACCTGAGGCTCAGATATCACGGGAACCGCGTAGATCGGGAAGGATCCGTCGACAGCCTGAGCGCTATGACGGAGTCTACATCATTGATAATGATGAACCCCTCACTTATGCGGATGCGGTCAGTGGACCGGAGTCAGCGAGATGGCTTGAAGCTATGCGCGCCGAGATGGACTCCATGTCAGATAACCAAGTTTGGGATTTGGTTGATCCGCCTCCGGGAGTAATCCCTATAGGCTGTAAATGGATCTTCAAGAAGAAGATTGACATGGATGGTAACGTGGTTACCTATAAAGGCAGGCTAGTTGCGAAAGGTTTCAAACAAATCTACGGGATAGATTATGATGAAACTTTCTCTCCTGTAGCCATGTTCAAGTCTATTCGGATTCTTTTCGCGATAGCAGCATATTACGATTATGAGATCTGGCAGATGGATGTGAAAACTGCTTTCCTTAATGGAAAACTGGATGAGGATGTGTACATGACACAACCTGAAGGTTTCACTAATCCAGCAGATCGTCATAAAATATGCAAGTTAAAGAAGTCCATTTATGGACTTAAACAAGCATCTAGAAGCTGGAATATTCGTTTTGATGAATCAATCTCTGAGTTTGGCTTCATCAAGAACGAAGATGACCCGTGTGTATATAAGAGGTTTAGTGGGAGCGTGATTACTTTTCTAGTCCTCTACGTCGATGATATCTTAATCATTGGAAACGATATTCCTGAACTGCATGCTGTTAAAGCATGGTTAGGAAAATGTTTTCAGATGAAAGATTTAGGAGAAGCAGCCTATGTATTAGGTGTGAAGATCTACAGGGATAGATCTAAGAGGCTTCTCGGGCTGTGCCAGAGTGCTTACATCGATAAAGTCCTGGAGAGATTCCATTTAGAGAATTCTAAAAGAGGGTATCTTCCAGTCAGACATGGTCTGAATCTTTCGAAGAGTCAGTGTCCACAAACACAGACTGAGAAAGATGAAATGGACAATACGCCTTATGCTTCGGCTATTGGATCCATTATGTATGCGATGTTGTGTACTCGCCCAGACGTCGCTTACGGGTTAAGCGTGACCAGTCGATTCCAAAGTAATCCAGGTCTGGCACACTGGATTGCGGTCAAGAACATTTTAAAATATCTGCGGAGGACCAAAGATATGTTCTTGATATATGGTGGTCAGGAAGAACTCAGTATAGAAGGATATACTGACGCTTCGTTCCAGTCGGACCAGGATGATTTCCGATCGCAATCAGGCTATGTCTTTAGCTTGAATGGAGGAGCGGTGGTGTGGAAAAGTTTCAAACAGTCAACTGTTGCTGATTCCACAACAGAAGCCGAGTATGTTGCAGCCTCGGAAGCATCCAAGGAGGCAGTGTGGATTCGTAAGTTCATTAAGGAACTTGGTGTCGTTCCTTCGAGTGCAGATCGTTTGGTTATCTTCTGTGATAACACTGGAGCAATCGCACAAGCAAAGGAACCACGGTCGCACCATAAGTCCAAGCACATACAGAGACGGTTTCACTTGATCCGGGAGATCATTGATCGTGGCGAGATCAAAATCTGCAAGGTTCATACAGACGACAATCTGGCTGACCCGCTTACCAAGCCTCTGGCGCAGCAGAAGCATGAGAAGCACTGTAATAATATGGGTTTGAGATTTCTCAACCATTAGATTAAGTGCAAGTGGGAGATTGTTGGGGTATGCCCTTAAGGCTAATGTTTGAAGCCTTGGGATTCCATGAGTATCATGTATATAAACTCTTTTGTTTATAAAGGCAATGGTTGTTATTCAGGTTGTTACATTGTCTGCTGCAATATGTGTACTTCTGAATAATGTCTCAAAGCTGTTCAGCTAGGCTGACATGCTGTTAAGTCCTTAGTCGAGATATCTTGGTGAACATGAGACAGCCTTGATATGATTGAGACTAATGTGTGTTCTAATCTTATAGGATGCTTCGAGCATGGAATAAGATGTAGACTCATGGGTACATTAGATGTACTGGACAGACCCTATTAGGATATTCAATTGCTTGTCACAATGTGAATAATCCTTTTGCTACAAGTGGCACATGTCCTCTGACTTGAGATCCCTTGTGTGTTTCTAAATGATGATTGTCATTGTTTTGAGGTAGTTCGATATCATTTGAAATATAATGATTATAGACTATCTTGGATAATGATCTTGAGTCAGGTTAGGGCACTAGTGATAGATAAAGGATTGCCATCTCCTTAATTGGAGTGTGATGTTATAAAGGGGCCCCCCCTGAATGAGATGATTGAGAATGTGTATGGCCATACCCAGGTGACTATGTTCATCTGATCTAATCATGCTCATCATATTGGAGTTACAGGCTTGACACGCTTGTCCAATAAGAACATCCAGTGGCAAAGGACACATGCATGCCTAGTGAAGTGGATTCACACTTGTGCTATGTTTTGGGTGTAGTCTTGGAAGACTCTTTTCTTTATATCGGGAGACAGTGATGTGTTGCTAGATACCTCTCACTGATCGTGATAACGTAAGTTATCATTACCGACATTTAAAGGAAACCCTCAGGGTCGCACAATTTGATGATATGGCTTACTTAAGTCAGATCGTGTGGACTGAATTGTTTTGATTCAGTTTAAAGGAGTTTAAACTCTGATTGCAAGTGAGATCTGGCCTGATCATGTTTGATTGATTAGGGCTTGAGATTGGTAAGCTTCGATCGAGAGTAGTGATGCTAGATCGGTGAGATCAAAGGCATCAAGAGATGTACGGTTAGATCTCGAACCTTCATGGTTCAGATGAGATTTAGACCATGGCTTGGCTTGGTTCAATTTGGTCTTTGAACCGAATTCAATTAGACCGAATTCTATTCAACCGGTTCACATATGTGTGAACGCATGGTTAAATCGAATTGGCGTTTTGGGTTGGTTCATAAGACTTGAACGCTTGTAGTGATGACTTACCATTTTTGGAAGTGGAGGTTTCGGAAATGGTTTCTCAACGCTTCACTTTGGATGAGAACGTTGGTCTCTCTCTCAACTAAACGCCTCTTTTCTCGGTGTGGAGATTTTTAACGAGAACAAGGAGGAGCTCATCCACGCCAAGATCATCTCCTTTTTCCTTCATTCGATCAAGGACATCTTGGAGATCCTTGCTAGCACAAGGAGCAACAAGAAGCAAGTCAATTCTCATCTTGTGTGCGCATCTTGTGGAGGAGACCCTCTTCGATCTCTTCTTCCAAGGGACCATCCGAAAGATGGCTATGGTATGATCTACTCTTGATCTATTCAATCTATGATAGTTGATCATATGACATGCAAAAGATCATCAAACCCTTGCTACCGCTCGCAAAATTTTATTTGCGCCATGCTTAGGGTTCTCGCCCCCCTCTCGAAAGGGGTTTCTTCAGACCTACGAGTTGGAAACGGGGCACGGGTTGCTGCTGTTGCTGTAGGAGAATATCACATCTCTTTACCATCTGGTCTTGTATTAGAACTGGAAAATTGTTATTTTGTACCAAGCATAACTAAGAATATTATCTCTATTCCTGCTCTTGTCAGGAAAGGGTTTTCCTTTGAATGCAAATTTTTAAAGTGTTATATTTCTCTTGATAATATTATTTATGCTACTGGCTCAATTAACAATGGGTTATTCATGTTGGACATGGAATGTTCTGTACAACAAATTGATAATAAGAAAGCCAAGTATGCTGATGACAGCACCTTGCTATGGCATAGTCGTTTAGGCCATATTAACAAGAAACGCATTAAGCGGTTGCATGACCATGGACTGCTGGGATCATTCTCCTATGAGGAGCTTGATACATGCCAAGCTTGTTTAATGGGTAAAATAACGAAGTCTCCTTTTTCTAATAAAGGTCAAAGGGCTTCAGGTTCACTAGACCTCATTCACAGCGATGTGTGTGGGCCATTTAGTAAACATGCCAGAGGTGGCTATTCATACTTCATTACCTTTACTAATGATTTCAGTAGGTATGGTTATGTCTATTTAATGAGACATAAGAGTGAATCTTTTGACAAGTTCAAAGAGTTCAAAAATGAAGTACAAAATCAGCTAGGCCGAAATATCAAGGCACTTCGTTCAGATCGAGGTGGTGAATACTTGAGTCGAGAGTTTACTGACTATCTGAAGGAGTGTGGGATTATCTCACAGCTCACTCCGCCAAGAACACCGCAATGGAATGGTGTGTCCGAGAGGAGAAATAGAACCTTACTTGATATGGTTCGTTCAATGATGAGTCAGGCTACTCTACCTTACTCCTTTTGGGGATTTGCACTGGAAACAGCTGCAAAGGTACTAAACCGAGTGCCATCCAAGGCCGTTTCTAAGACTCCATATGAGTTATGGTATGGGAAACAGCCGAGCTTGACATTTATTAAAATCTGGGGTTGCGAGGCTTATGTCAAAAAGCTCGCCTCTGGGAAACTGGAGAGCAGATCTGATAAATGTATCTTTGTCGGTTACCCCAAAGAAACTAAGGGTTATTATTTCTACAATCCTGAGGAGAACAAGGTATTTGTTGCTCGGACGGCTATTTTTCTTGAGAAGGAATTTCTTCTGCAAGAGGCCAGTGGGAGAGAAATAAAGCTGGATGAGAATCCAGATGCAGGACAAAGTAGTCAAGCACAGTTGGATGAGCCTGAGCCAGGAGATCAGGTTATTGAACAACCTGAGGCTCAGATATCACGGGAACCGCGAAGATCGGGAAGGATCCGTCGACAGCCTGAGCGCTATGACGGAGTCTACATCATTGATGATGAACCCCTCACTTATGCGGATGTGGTCAGTGGACCGGACTCAGCGAGATGGCTTGAAGCTATGCGCGCCGAGATGGACTCCATGTCTGATAACCAAGTCTGGGATTTGGTTGATCCGCCTCCGGGAGTAATCCCTATAGGCTGTAAGTGGATCTTCAAGAAGAAGATTGACATGGATGGTAACGTGGTTACCTATAAAGGCAGGCTAGTTGCGAAAGGTTTCAAACAAATCTACGGGATAGATTATGATGAAACTTTCTCTCCTGTAGCCATGTTCAAGTCTATTCGGATTATTCTCGCGATAGCTGCATATTATGATTATGAGATCTGGCAAATGGATGTGAAGACCGCTTTCCTTAATGGAACTCTAGAACAGGATGTGTACATGACACAACCTGAAGGTTTCACTAATCCATCAGATCGTCATAAAATATGCAAATTAAAGAAGTCCATTTATGGACTTAAACAAGCATCACGAAGCAGGAATATTCGTTTTGATGAATCAATCTGTAAGTTTGGTTTCATCAAGAATGAAGATGACCCGTGTGTATATAAGAGGTTTAGTGGGAGCGTGATTACTTTCCTAGTCCTCTACGTCGATGATATCTTAATCATTGGAAACAATATTCCTGAACTACATGCTGTCAAAGCATGGTTAAGAAAATGTTTCCAGATGAAAGATTTAGGAGAAGCAGCCTATGTATTAGGTGTGAAGATCTACAGAGATAGATCTAAGAGGCTTCTCGGGCTGTGCCAGAATACTTACATCGATAAAGTCCTGGAAAAATTTCATTTAGAGAATTCTAAAAGAGGATATCTTCCAGTCAGACATGGTCTGAATCTTTCAAAGAGTCAGTGTCCACAAACACAGACTGAGAAAGATGAAATGGACAATACGCCTTATTCTTCGGCTATTGGGTCCATTATGTATGCGATGTTGTGTACTCGCCCAGACGTCGCTTACGGGTTAAGCGTAACCAGTCGATTCCAAAGTAATCCAGGTAAGGCACACTGGATTGCAGTCAAGAACATTTTGAAATATCTTCGGAGAACCAAAGATATGTTCTTGATTTATGGAGGTCAGGAAGAACTCAGTATTGAAGGATATACTGACGCTTCGTTCCAATCTGACCAGGATGATTTCCGATCGCAATCAGGCTATGTTTTTAGCTTGAATGGAGGAGCAGTGGTGTGGAAAAGTTTCAAACAGTCAATTGTTGCTGATTCCACAACAGAAGCCGAGTATGTTGCAGCCTCGGAAGAATCCAAGGAGGCAGTCTGGATTCGTAAGTTCGTTCAGGAACTTGGTGTTGTTCCTTCGAGTGCAGATCCATTGGTTATCTTCTGTGATAACACTGGAGCTATAGCTCAAGCAAAGGAACCACGGTCACACCAGAAGTCCAAGCACATACAGAGAAGGTTTCACTTGATCCGGGAGATCATTAATCGTGGCGAGATCAAAATCTGCAAGGTTCATATAGATGACAATCTAGCTGACCCGCTTACTAAGCCTCTGGCGCAGCAGAAGCATGAGAAGCACTGTAATAATATGGGTTTGAGATTTCTCAACCATTAGATTAAGTGCAAGTGGGAGATTGTTGGGGTATGCCCTTAAGGCTAATGTTTGAGGCCTTGGGATTATATCAGTATCATGTATAAACTCTATATTTATAAAGGCAATGGTTGTTATTCAGGTTGTTACATCATCTGCTGCAATATGTATACTTCTGAATAATGTCTCAATGCTGTTCAGCTTGGCTGACATGCAGTTTTGTCCTTAGTCGAGATATCTTGGTGAACATGAGACAGCCTTGATATGATTAAGACTAATATGTGTTCTAATCTTATAGGATGCTTCGAGCATGGAATAAGATGTAGACTCATGGGTACATTGGATGTACTGGACAGACCCTACTTAGGATATTCGATTGCTTGTCACAATGTGAATAATCCTTATATGCAAACAAGTGGCATATTTCCTCTGACTTGAGATCACTTGTGTTTCTAAATGATGATTGGCATTGTTTTGAGGTAGTTCGATATCATTTGAAACATAATGGTTATAGATTATCTTGGATAATGAGCATGAGTCATGTTAGGGCACTAGTGATAGATATAGGATTGCCGTCTCCTTTATTGGAGTGTGATGTTCTATAGGGGCCCCCTGGATGAGATGATTGAGAAAGTGTATGGCCATACCCAGATGACTATGTTCATCTGATCTAATCATTCTCATCATATTGGAATTACAGGCTTGACACGCTTGTCCAATAAGAACGTCCAGTGGCAAAGGAAACACATATGCCTAGTGAGTTGGGTTCACACTTGTGCTGTGGTTTGGGTGTAGTCTTGGAAGACTCTTTCCTTTATATCGGGAGACAGTGATGTGTTGCTAGATACCCCTCACTGATCGTGATAACGTAAGTTATCGTTACCGACATTTAAAGGAAACCCTTAGGGTCGCACAATTTGATGATATGGCTTACTTAAGTCAGATCGTGTGGACTGAATTGTTCTGGTTCAGTTTAAAGGGATTTAATCTCTGATTGTAAGTGAGATCTGGTCTGATCATGTTTGATTGATTAGGGCTTGAGATCGGTAAGCTTCGATTGAGAGAATTGATGCTAGATCGGTGAGATCAAGAGCATCAAGAGATGAACGGTTGGATCTTGAACCTTTAGGGTTTATTGTGATCTGAACCAGATGCTTGGCTTAATTGGTCTTTGAACCAAACCGAAATTGAACCAGCTCATCATGTGAGCGCATGGTTCAAGGGGAGAGCAAAATGCGTTCGGGTAAACCCATGGTCGCATGAACGTTGGTGGTTTGCTATTTTTAGAAGCCATGAGGCCACGCCTCACGTTCACGCCAAGAGAAGTTTTATTCTCGCCTCTCGCCCCTCTCTCTAGAGGTTCACTCATTGTGTGTCGCCTTGACGCTTTGGAGAGGATTCGGACAAGAAGAAAAAAAAAACATCTCCTTCCCTTTCATTCGATCAGGAGACCTTGGAACCTTGCTAGCACAAGGAGCACTAAGGGAGTAGGCGCATTGATCACCTTGTGTGCGCACCATTTGGAGGAGAAGCATTTGACTCTCTACTTCCTAGACGCCATCCAAGAAATGGCATCGGTAAGGATCGATTCTCATGTATACGAAAATAAAGTTGATCATACTGCATGCATCGATCTAGAAACCTTTTCCGCTGTGTTAAAACCTCTGCATGCGCCTATTAGGGTTTCGCCCCCTCGTAATAGGGGACTTTCAAGTATATCCTCCAATGATACACCCATGTGTCTGCGTTAGCACCACGTGCCTAACCAGCCCACATACCAGTCTCTCAAGTACCAGAGTTGTCCCATATCTGTTGGGGTATGCCCTTAAGGCTAATGTTTGAGGCCTTGGGATTGTATAAGTATCATGTAATAAACTCTTGTGTTTATAAAAGGCATGGTTATTATTCAGGTTGTTATCTTGTCTGCTGTAATGAGAGTACTTCTGAATAATGTCTCAAAGCTGTTCAGCTAGGCTGACAGGCTATAAGTCCTTAGTCGAGATATCTTGGTGAACATGAGACAGCCTTGATATGGTTAAGACTAATATGTGTTCTAATCTTATAGGATGCTTCGAGCATGGAATAAGATGTAGACTCATGGGTACATTGGATGTACTGGACAGACCCTACTAGGATATTCAGTTGGTTGTCACAATGTGAATATTCCTTGTATGCATCAAGTGGCACATGTCCTTTGACTTGAGATCACTTGTGTTTCTAAATGATGAATGTCATTATTTTGAGGTAGTTCAATATCATTTGAAAGATAATGATTATAGACTATCTTGGATAATGATCATGAGTCAGGTTAGGACACTAGTGATAGATATAGGATTGCCGTCTCCTTGTTCAAGGAGTGTGATGTTCTAAAGGGCCCCCCTATATGAGATGATTGAGATAGTGTATGGCCATACCCAGATGACTATGATCATCTGATCTAATCATGCTCATCGTATTGGAGTTACAGGCTTGACATGCTTGTCCAATAAGAACATCCAGTGGCAAAGGAAACATGCATGCCTCGTGAGTTTGATTCACACTTGAGCTGTGTTTTGGGTGTAGTCTTGGAAGACTCTTTCCTTTATATCGGGAGACAGTGATGTGTTGCTAGATACCCCTCACTGATCGTGATAACGTAAGTTATCGTTACCGACATTTAAAGGAAACCCTTAGGGTCGCACAATGTGATGATATGGCTTACTTAAGTCAGATCGTGTGGACTGAATTCTTTGGGTTCAGTTTAAAGGGAAATAAACTCTGATTGTAAGTGAGATCTGGTCTGATCATGTTTGATTGATTAGGGCTTGAGATCGGTAAGCTTCGATCGAGAGAGTTGATGCTAGATCGGTGAGATCAAGAGCATCAGGAGATGGACGGTTGGATCTGGAACCTTAGGGTTTGATATGGTCTAGACCAAGTGGCTTGGCTCAATTTGCGTTTTGAACCAACTCTAATTGAACCGGTTCACTATGTGATCGCTTGGTTCAATGAGAGGTTCAATGCAAGGAAGTTTCGAACGTTCACTTGGAGTGAACGCTTAAGCCATTGAGACTTACCTATTTTGGAAGGCGGTTTTCGACAATGAAAGAAAAACGCTTCCATGTGGTAACGTGGAAGGCTGGTCTCAACGCCTTGCATCTTTCGCTTGAGGGTGATCGACGAGAAGGTGGTTTTGGACAAGGAGCTCTCGGCCAAAGGATCATCTCATCCCTTGCATACGACAACCCTTGAAGGACCTTGCTAGCACAAGGATCTCCAAGGAGCAAGCACATCATCTTGTGTGCGTCAACTAGGGAGAAGATCCCTTTCGATTTTTCTCTTCCAAGTCGCCATCTTCTTCATGGCTTTGGTAAAGATCTAAACTCCATCTCGTTGATCATATTATCTTGCTAAGATCCATGAAAACCCTAGCTTCCGCTTGAAAGTTTTGATGCGCCACCCTAAAGGGTTTTTCGCCCCCCTCTTGAAAGGGGTTTCATATGCATGCGCTCTCCCTTGAAGGGGACCCTTCAATTGGTATCAGAGCGATGTTGAAGCTTGGTAATATGATTGCGTGAGATAATTTTTGTGATCCTTGGTTGCGCATCTACATGTATGTTGATCTTGTTTGACATATGTTAACTCTTCATGCGTGTATACTAGATGATAGTATGTTTCTATTTGCGCATGTATGTAGGTTGCGGTTATAGCATGTTGTTGTTGTTTTTCACAAAACCCTACATGACATGCGCGCCCAACTAGATCTAAGATGCACCTATAATAAACCCTTAGATGGGTTGATAGGGTTGAAAGCTTCATCTAGAATGGATCAAACTAGTCTGATCAGACCATCTGACAGCCTAGATGGGTTGACCACATAGCACCTGTGCGCAAGCATGAGGTGGCTATAGGTTGACTGCATCAAAGGTGTGTAGCGAGGTCTGGTTGAGACAACCAATGAACACTCTTGAGTTAGGCCCGGGGTCACACCCGCTTGCCAAAACTCTTGAAGGTGGTTCAGCCCTTGGCGCATGCATGGTTGACCATTAGGTCAACTCGGGTCAGTTAGGACTCGGTGCATGCAAGGGCACAGGATCTAACTAGATGGATGAGTGGATCCCTATCAATGGACATTGTAAGGTTGTAGGGCACATAAGGAAATTAATATTGATGCCTATGGGGTTTTTCAAAAAAATTTAATTTCTTGATTGGATCACATGATGATTGATGCCATGATGCTTGTCTATTTATTCTTATGTGGACTGCCCATGTTAAATGTGTGCTGTGCTGGGGCCTGCGTGCCTGGAATCAAACTTGTAAATTATTTTGTGATCTGCGAATCACATTTGTACTTAATTTATAATGTATAATTGACCTGCGAGTCAAACTTGTCTAGATAGATCAAATTGTATTTGATTAGACAAGAGCACAAAGGCACACATCAGAGGAGCATTCACCTGGTGGCGCACCTGAGGTGCTCTTGGCGCTAGGGCCCTGGGTTGGACCAGATGAGATGCAAATGAGCTCAAGTGAAGACTTAAGTAAAATTAAGGTCTTACTAGGGTTCATGGGCTTTTACCACATAAGATCATGCTTTCTATTTATTGCTTAAATAATTAGAATTGCATGTGTTTATCTTCTGCTATCACCATAGGCCTTGTATGATAGTTAAGAAGATAAAAGACCGTTAAAATCCAACGCTAATATATCAAGCACGTAATGCCTTCTGGCGCGAAACCTCACTGTTCTGACTATCGTTGGAGCCGTGTTGAACCCACTCAGTGGGCACGTCCATCTATCTTCAGACAGTGCGGGATTACACCTGCGTGTTACAGAGTAAGAATTTATCCCTTCTCGTTGCTCAGCATAGCACGTGGTGGTCCAGGGAGTAGGTCAGGTCAGCTTGACCATGTAGACTACATATGTGGCGCATATGGTAGTGCATGGAGGCAGCCATCTGTGGGGTCAGAGACTGTGTTGTACCAACTCAGTTGGCACAGTCTGCTGGATTGCCCAGATGAAGGGGAATCGCACGGGTTGGCGATTGGCTGGGACAGCCTACCAGAAACTAATGCTTGTCATCTCTGTGCATCTTATCTCGCCTGAGCGGGACGCGGAGACCAAGTATGAAATCTGGATCCCATCTCACTAAAAGAGTGTTACTCTTTCGGACTGTTTTCTGGATTTTTCAGTCAGACAAAATAGTGAGAAAAAGAATCTTTCTTAAAGTCCTGGATTGATTCTGAACATTGATACTGACCTTGCTGTTCTTGCATTGTTGTAGATTCCTGCAGCAACGAACACCATGAGCTTCAATGTGCGATCCCTACTGGAAAGGGAGAAGTTTGCTGGGCCGAACTTCTCTGACTGGTTCGGACACCTTAAGATCGTTCTTAAGGCAGAGAGGAAACTGTATGTCCTCGAGACGGCGATACCGCCGCAGCCCGCTGCGAACGCCGCAAGGGCGGTTCGTGATGCCTATGAAAAGCACGTCAATGATAGCATTGATGTCGCTTGCCTGATGCTAGCGTCTATGACGCCACCGCTGCAGCGTCAGCATGAGGATATGTCGGCTATAGAGATTATAGCGAACCTCAAGATGCTGTATGCTGCACAGGCGAGGACAGAACGCTATAATCTGACGAAGCTCTTCTTTCAGAGCAAACTGGCTGAGGGGAGCCCAGTGGGAGCTCACGTGCTCAAGATGATTGGGCACAAGGAGGCTCTGGAGAAACTGGGGCATACCGTCAACCAGGAGCTTGCTGTAGATATTATTCTGCAGTCTCTTCCGCCTTCTTTCGATGCGTTCATCATTAACTTTAATATGAACAAAATCGATTGTACGCCGGCAGAGCTGCTGAATATGCTCTTGACTACTGAGGAAACTCTGAAGGGCAAGCCTTCAACCTCTGTCTTAATGGTTCCTTTTAGGAACAAGAAGAAGGGGAAGAAGGGTAAGGCCCCTGTCAAGAACTACAGTAAGGCTCTGAAACAGAAGGTCAAGCGGTCCAAGGACAACAGGTGTTTCCACTGTGGCCAGCTGGGTCACTGGAAAAAGGACTGTAAAGCGCTCCAAGGAGATAAGAGGGGAAGCATCGCTTCTGGCTCAGGTATATACGTGACGGAAGTCATGGTTTCATCTTCTTCTATTTCATGGGTGTTGGACACTGCATGTGGAGTTCACATTTGTTCAAATGTACAGGAACTCAAGAGAAGAAGGCAGGTGGGACAGCATGAGGTAGACCTACGCGTTGGAAACGGGGCACGGGTTGCTGCTGTTGCTGTAGGAGACTATTTCATTTCTTTACCATCTGGCATTGTATTGGAATTAAACAATTGTTATTTTGTACCGAGTATCACCAAGAATATTATCTCTATTCCTGCTCTTGTCAGGAAAGGATTTGCCTTTGAATGCAATATTTCAAAGTGTGTTTTATCTGTAGATAATATTGTGTATGCAACTGGTTCAATTAACAATGGGTTATACATGTTGGACATGGAAAATTCTATACAAAACATTGATAATAAGAAAGCCAAGTATGCTGATGACAGCACCTTGCTATGGCATAGTCGTTTAGGCCATATAAACGAGAAACGCATTAAGCGGTTGCATGATCATGGACTGCTGGGATCTTTCTCCTATGAGGAGTTTGATACATGCAAAGCTTGTTTGATGGGTAAAATGACGAAGTCTCCTTTTCCTAACAAAGGTCAAAGGGCTTCAGGTTTACTTGACCTCATACACAGTGATGTGTGTGGGCCATTTAGTAAACATGCCAGAGGTGGCTATCAGTACTTCATTACCTTTACTGATGATTTCAGTAGGTATGGGTATGTCTATCTAATGAGACATAAAAGTGAATCTTTTGACAAGTTCAAAGAGTTCAAAAATGAAGTACAAAATCAGTTAGGCCGAAATATCAAGGCACTTCGTTCTGATCGAGGTGGAGAATACCTAAGTCGAGAATTTACTGACTATCTGAAAGAGTGTGGGATTATCTCACAGCTCACTCCGCCAGGAACACCGCAATGGAATGGTGTGTCCGAGAGGAGAAATAGAACGTTACTTGACATGGTTCGTTCTATGATGAGTCAGGCTACTCTTCCATACTCCTTTTGGGGTTTTGCACTGGAAACAGCTGCAAAGGTACTAAACCGAGTGCCATCCAAGGCAGTTTCAAAGACGCCATATGAGTTATGGTATGGGAAACAGCCTAGCTTGACATTTATCAGGATCTGGGGTTGCGAGGCTTATGTCAAAAAGCTCGCCTCTGGGAAACTGGAGAGCAGATCTGAGAAATGCATCTTTGTCGGTTACCCTAAGGAAACTAAGGGTTATTATTTCTACGATCCCAAAGAGAACAAGGTTTTTGTTGCTCGGACGGCCATATTTCTTGAGAAGGAATTTCTTCTGCAAGAGGCCAGTGGGAGAGAAATAAAGCTGGATGAGAATCCAGAGGAAGGACAAAGTAGTCAAGTGCAGTTGGATGAGCCAGAGCCAGTGGATCAGGTTATTGAACAACCTGAGGCTCAGATAACACGGGAACCGCGAAGATCGGGAAGGATCCGTCGACAGCCTGAGCGCTATGACGGAGTCTACATCATTGATAATGATGAACCCCTCACTTATGCGGATGCGGTCAGTGGACCGGAGTCAGCTAGATGGCTTGATGCTATGCGAGCCGAGATAGACTCCATGTCAGATAACCAAGTCTGGGATTTGGTTGATCCGCCTCCGGGAGTAATCCCTATTGGCTGTAAATGGATCTTCAAGAAGAAGATTGACATGGATGGTAACGTGGTTACCTATAAAGGCAGGCTAGTTGCGAAAGGTTTCAAACAAATCTACGGGATAGATTATGATGAAACTTTCTCACCTGTAGCCATGTTTAAGTCTATTCGGATTCTTTTCGCGATAGCTGCGTATTATGATTATGAGATCTGGCAGATGGATGTGAAAACAGCTTTCCTTAATGGAAATCTGGATGAGGATGTGTATATGACACAACCTGAGGGTTTCACTAATCCAGCAGATCGTCATAAAATATGCAAGTTAAAGAAATCCATTTATGGATTGAAACAAGCATCTAGAAGCTGGAATATTCGTTTCGATGAATCAATCTCTGAGTTTGGTTTCATCAAGAACGAAGATGACCCGTGTGTATATAAGAGGTTTAGTGGGAGCGTAATTACATTCCTAATCCTCTACGTCGATGATATCTTAATCATTGGAAACGATATTCTTGAACTGCATGCGGTTAAAGCATGGTTAGGAAAATGTTTCCAGATGAAAGATCTAGGAGAAGCAGCCTATGTGTTAGGTGTGAAGATCTACCGGGATAGATCTAAGAGGCTTCTCGGGCTGTGCCAAAGTACTTACATCGATAAAGACCTGGAGAGATTCCATTTAGAGAAGTCTAAACGTGGATATCTTCCAGTCAGACATGGTCTGAATCTTTCGAAGAGTCAGTGTCCACAAACACAGACTGAGAAAGATGAAATGGACAATACGCCTTATGCTTCGGCTATTGGGTCCATTATGTATGCGATGTTGTGTACTCGCCCAGACGTCGCTTACGGGTTAAGCGTGACCAGTCGATTCCAAAGTAATCCAGGTTTGGCACACTGGATTGCGGTCAAGAACATTATAAAATATCTGCGGAGGACCAAAGATATGTTCTTGATATATGGTGGTCAGGAAGAACTCAGTATAGAGGGATATACTGACGCTTCGTTCCAGTCAGACCAGGATGATTTCCGATCGCAATCAGGCTATGTCTTTAGCTTGAATGGTGGAGCAGTGGTGTGGAAGAGTTTCAAACAGTCAACTGTTGCTGATTCCACAACAGAAGCCGAGTATGTTGCAGCCTCGGAAGCATCCAAGGAGGCAGTGTGGATTCGTAAGTTCGTGAGAGAACTTGGTGTTGTTCCTTCGAGTGCATATCCTTTGGTTATCTTCTGTGATAACACTGGAGCAATCGCACAAGCAAAGGAACCACGGTCGCACCAGAAGTCCAAGCACATACAGAGACGGTTTCACTTGATCCGGGAGATCATTGATCGAGGCGAGATCAAAATATGCAAGGTTCATACAGATGACAATCTGGCAGACCCGCTTACCAAGCCTCTGGCGCAGCAGAAGCATGAGAAGCACTGTAATAATATGGGTTTGAGATTTCTCAACCATTAGATTAAGTGCAAGTGGGAGATTGTTGGGGTATGCCCTTAAGGCTAATGTTTGAGGCCTTGGGATTGTATAAGTATCATGTAATAAACTCTTGTGTTTATAAAAGGCATGGTTATTATTCAGGTTGTTATCTTGTCTGCTGTAATGAGAGTACTTCTGAATAATGTCTCAAAGCTGTTCAGCTAGGCTGACAGGCTATAAGTCCTTAGTCGAGATATCTTGGTGAACATGAGACAGCCTTGATATGGTTAAGACTAATATGTGTTCTAATCTTATAGGATGCTTCGAGCATGGAATAAGATGTAGACTCATGGGTACATTGGATGTACTGGACAGACCCTACTAGGATATTCAGTTGGTTGTCACAATGTGAATATTCCTTGTATGCATCAAGTGGCACATGTCCTTTGACTTGAGATCACTTGTGTTTCTAAATGATGAATGTCATTATTTTGAGGTAGTTCAATATCATTTGAAAGATAATGATTATAGACTATCTTGGATAATGATCATGAGTCAGGTTAGGACACTAGTGATAGATATAGGATTGCCGTCTCCTTGTTAAAGGAGTGTGATGTTCTAAAGGGCCCCCCTATATGAGATGATTGAGATAGTGTATGGCCATACCCAGATGACTATGATCATCTGATCTAATCATGCTCATCGTATTGGAGTTACAGGCTTGACATGCTTGTCCAATAAGAACATCCAGTGGCAAAGGAAACATGCATGCCTCGTGAGTTTGATTCACACTTGAGCTGTGTTTTGGGTGTAGTCTTGGAAGACTCTTTCCTTTATATCGGGAGACAGTGATGTGTTGCTAGATACCCCTCACTGATCGTGATAACGTAAGTTATCGTTACCGACATTTAAAGGAAACCCTTAGGGTCGCACAATGTGATGATATGGCTTACTTAAGTCAGATCGTGTGGACTGAATTCTTTGGGTTCAGTTTAAAGGGAAATAAACTCTGATTGTAAGTGAGATCTGGTCTGATCATGTTTGATTGATTAGGGCTTGAGATCGGTAAGCTTCGATCGAGAGAGTTGATGCTAGATCGGTGAGATCAAGAGCATCAGGAGATGGACGGTTGGATCTGGAACCTTAGGGTTTGATATGGTCTAGACCAAGTGGCTTGGCTCAATTTGCGTTTTGAACCAACTCTAATTGAACCAGTTCACTATGTGATCGCTTGGTTCAATGAGAGGTTCAATGCAAGGAAGTTTCGAACGTTCACTTGGAGTGAACGCTTAAGCCATTGAGACTTACCTATTTTGGAAGGCGGTTTTCGACAATGAAAGAAAAACGCTTCCATGTGGTAACGTGGAAGGCTGGTCTCAACGCCTTGCATCTTTCGCTTGAGGGTGATCGACGAGAAGGTGGTTTTGGACAAGGAGCTCTCGGCCAAAGGATCATCTCATCCCTTGCATACGACAACCCTTGAAGGACCTTGCTAGCACAAGGATCTCCAAGGAGCAAGCACATCATCTTGTGTGCGTCAACTAGGGAGAAGATCCCTTTCGATTTTTCTCTTCCAAGTCGCCATCTTCTTCATGGCTTTGGTAAAGATCTAAACTCCATCTCGTTGATCATATTATCTTGCTAAGATCCATGAAAACCCTAGCTTCCGCTTGAAAGTTTTGATGCGCCACCCTAAAGGGTTTTTCGCCCCCCTCTTGAAAGGGGTTTCATATGCATGCGCTCCCCCTTGAAGGGGACCCTTCAATATCCACTCAGGTACATCGACTGGGGACTATTGTTCGAGCACAGATCCAATCTGTCTCCAGGGACATTATCATGTAAGTACACAATCGCCGGTGTAGACAAACAATGATAACGACAATGCCAGAAAGATATATATTAATATCAGAGTCAAGTAGTACAAAGATGGACCAAAACTAGGTCCTAGGGCATATACACCAACACTCCCCCTCTTGATCTATAAAAGAGGGCTGAAGGGCTATGTGTTTATTAGTTTTCGTTGTAGTTTGCGCCTTCTCTTGCAAGGCCTTACATCCAGCAAAACTCCGAGGAGCTCGCCTAGAGTTCCCTCGCCTCCTCTTTGTACGCTTCTTTTCAACTTTCAATCAAAACACCTGACGAACCCCGCTTGGGCGCCGGGTCCTTTGCATGTTCATCTTGCTGCGTTGTGCCTTGGACAAGTCAGCTTGGTTGGTTGCCATAGCATTGTGAAGGGCGTGCGTGTGTGCTTGCAAAACAAACATTGGCTCCGCGATCGAGGTGAGTATTTTCTGTTAGAATTTCGATCTATGGTTTCCTATCGCTCCAAGTGTTGCTCAAGCTACATCTTGCGCTGTTTCCATCGGTTTTCTCCGCGGGTTTCCATCGAATTGCGCACGCTTTCTATTCCCTCGTCTCAAGACCCTCTCCCGGATTTCTGCATCATAAGTCTCCCCCACCGTAGAGTCCTGCTCTAAGGACCCATCCTATACATCCGCTGTGTCAAATTTGGTATCAAAGCAGGTTGAAGCTAACTGTTGTCTAGCTTCGCCGGACTCCCGCTGCATTTCATTCGGTTTTTTCGGGTTTCATTTCAGCATTCATTCGCATTTCCTGCATCATGACTACTAGATCAGGAGCCCCGTATCAACAACCCCCTGCCCCAGTGCCCGCTATGACCGAAGAAAGTACTCCGCCTAGGGTAGAGTCGGTTGAGTCGCTGTCCACGCATTTAGAAGCGATGGAAGCCATGTTTTAGCGCCTCATGGCATCGGTCCATCATCTGACGGACCAAGTCATGGAACTCCGAGCTAAGCCCGTCGAAGGCCAGCCCTCTGCTAGTATTCCACCTCCGTTGGCCCCACTGCATATGCGCACCAACGAGTCACCCCGCTTTGACCCCTTTGCCAATGAGTCCGTGTGGGCCGAGGACGCTCCTCACCCACGTCGCCTTATTTTGCATAGTCGTGAGGACGACGAGGTCCGCCGGCTCACGCGCGTTGACCCCTCGATTTTCAACGGTAGCCTTGACCCTCATGTCTTCCTCGATTGGGCCGCTGCCATCGATAACTATTTTGAATGGAGTGCCATGTCTGAACACCTTAAAGTCAGTTACGTCCGTCTTTTGCTAACCGGCCCCGCTCGGTTGTATTGGACGGATGTAGAGCGCCAATTAGTAGTCCAAATCTTCCCCCCATTACGCGATGGGAGGAAATGTGCTACCAGCTTAAGGAGAAGTATGTGCCCCCACCTATAGACAGCGCCTCCTCGATTCGTACTCTGTTATGTCCCAAGGGTCCGATACCGTCGATGCATACCACACTCGTTTTGACGAGCTTGGTATCCACTGCAACCTTAAGGAGGATCCCACCTTCACCCTGTCTCGGTTCCGCAACAGTCTCCGCAAGGAGATTCGGCGCGCGTTACCCTCCTACGGTCTTGACACGATTATCTTTGTCCTCCACCATGCCCGTGAGGTCGAGCAGGACCTCCGCTCGCGCACCCATCGTGCTGAACCTCACCTGGCTCGCCGGCCTACTTATGCGTCTCCGGCACCTGCCCCTCCCCCTCGTCTCGAGGCACCGCCACGTCCTAGCCCTGCTGGTCCCCGTCGTTTTCCCCGGGATGCGCCCCGCGAGGCACCCCCTCCTCGCTTGGCTTGGGAGGACAAGGGTAAGGCACCCCTTGCCGCCGTTCCCCCAGGCCCTTGCTGCCACTACAACCAAACCGGCCACTTCAACAAGGACTGTCCCCGCCGCTCTTTGCACATCGCCCCCGAGCGACTAGACTCACGATCCCCTATTCCTTGCGGCCCACCTGCGGCCCAAGAAGTCGGCCCATAGTGTTACACCGATGACGAGTCTAGTCCATGCCATACCATGGCGGTTGTTCGTTGCACCCTTGTCCATACCCCCCCTCCGTCCGAGGACTGGAAGCGCACGAGCATCTTCTACACTTATATTAAGTGTAATGGACACTCATGCAAGATAGTGCTCGACGGAGGTAGCAGCCTTTACGTTGTCTCCCGGACAGCCGTCACCCACTTCGGTCTCACCCTTGAGCCGCACCCTCGACCCTATTCGATCGCTTGGGTCAGTACATCCAGCCTACCTATCACCCACCGATGTCAGGTCCCCATCTATTTTGGTGACTACTCGGAGAGGGTGTGGTGCGACGTCGCTTCCATGGATGTCGCCCACGTTCTCTTGGGACGACCTTGGCTCTATGACCGTGACATGATCCACTATACCCGTTCCAACACTTATGGCTCCGCCTAAGGAGTTGCGAGCCTCCACGTCCAAGGGTGTCGTCACACCCTTGCCTCCAGCTCCGCCTGCACCTAAGGCAGTCGCCTTGGTTCACCCCGCCTCCCTCGTCCATGAGGCCTCGGAGACCAATGTGGTCTATGCCCTCATGGTCCGCGAGGTCTCTCCCATACCTCCGCCTCCTCCGGCCCCTATGCCGGCCGAGGTCGCTGCCTGTTAGATGAGTTCGCCGACATCTCCCCGGTGGACCTCCCCATAGGTCTGCCCCCAGATCGTGACATCCAGCATGTCATTGACCTCGTCCTCGGTGCATCTTTGCCCAACCTGCCCCATCACTGTCTTAACCTGACTGAGCATACGGAGCTCAAATGCCAAGTGGATGACCTTCTTGCTAAAGGTTTCATCCAAGAGAGCCTCAGCCCTTGCGCCGTGCCGGCCCTTCTCACCCCTAAGAAGGACGGGTCGTGGCGGATGTGTATTGATTGCCGCGCAATCAACCGCATCACGATTAAGTACCGGTTTCCCATCCCGCGCCTCGACGACATGCTTGACCTTATCTCGGGCGCTTGCTAGTTTAGCAAGTTGGACTTGTAGAGTGGCTATCATCAAGTCCGCATCCGTGAAGGTGACGAGTGGAAGACGACCTTTAAGACAAAGGACGGCCTCTACGAGTGGTTGGTTATGCCCTTCGGGCTTACCAATGCACCTTCTACGTTTATGCGTCTCATGAGCCAGGTCCTTCGCCCCTACATGGGCAAGTTCCTTGTCGTCTACTTTGACGACATTCTCATCTATAGCCACACCCGCGCCAACCACTTAGAGCACCTGCGCCTGACTTTTGACCTCCTGCGTAAGGAACGCCTGTTCCTTAATGCGAAGAAGTGTTCCTTCCTCGACTCTCAGGTTCCGTTCTTAGGTTTCATCATTTCGGACCAGGGTCTCATGGTTGACCCCACGAAAATCGAGGCCATCGGCCGATGGCGGGAACCCGAGTCCGTCACCGAGGTCCGCAGCTTCCTTGGACTCGCTGCCTTCTACCACCGTTTCATAAAGGGATTCAGCACCATCGCGTCCCCTATGATGGCTTGCACCAAGAATGACACCTTCTGTTGGACACCCGCGGTGAGCCGCGCGTTCTCGGCCCTTAAGGATATCATGACCTCTGTGCCCGTCCTTCGCCTCCCTGACTTTTCTAAAGTCTTTGAGGTTGCCTGTGACGCCTCCGGGACAGGCATTGGAGGTACCCTTAGCCAGGAGGGCCACCCGGTTGCCTTCTTCAACGAGAAGCTGAATGATGCGCGGCAACGGTACTCTACCTACGATAAGGAGTTTTACGCCATTGTGCAACCTCTTCGGCAGTGGCGTCATTGCCTCCTCCACAAGGAGTTCGTCCTTTTCAGTGATCACCAGGCCCATTCTTTCCTCAACTCCCAGAAGAAGCTCGTCCCTCACCACGCTAAGTGGGTTGAGTTTCTTCAGCAGTATACCTTCGTGATCACCCGCAAGGCTGGGAAAGAGAACGTAGTAGCCAATGCCCTTAGTCGGGTCTGCTCGCTCCTGTGTGTCCTATCCGCATCTATTCCGGTCCTTCCCCACAGCCGCGATGAGTATGCAGACTGCCTTGACTTCGGTCCGGTACTCGCTCGCCTCCTCGCTGCCGACCCCCCAGACCTCCCGTATCGTCTCCACGATGATTATCTTGTGTACGGTAACCATTTGTGCGTCCCCCGGTCCTCCCTCCGCGAGCATCTGCTGCTCGAGCTACATGCTGGTGGTGCCACTGGGCACCATGGCCACGACAAGACCCTCGACTTGGCCGAAGACCGCTTCTTCTGGCACACTCTTCGTAAGGACGTAGATAGGGTCGTCCGGCATTGCGGCACCTGCCAACGTGCCAAACCCCGCCCCGCCAACACTGGCTTGTACACCCCCCTGCCGGTCCCCAGGAGTCCATGGCTCGACATTAGCATGGACTTCGTCCTTGGTCTGCCCCGTACCACTTCGCGCCACGACTCCATCTTCGTTGTCGTGGACCGCTTATCTAAGATGGCGCATTTTGTTCCTTGTTCCAGGACTGCCGATGCTTCCCACATCGCCCATTTGTTCGTTAGGGAGATCGTCCACCTACACGGCTTGCCCCTCACCATTGTCACCGACTGCGACACCCGATTCATCGGTCACTTTTGGAAATCATTGTGGGCTCTCCTTGGGACCACTCTCAAGTTTTCGTCGGCTTACCATCCACAGACGGACGGTCAAACCGAGGTGGTGAATTGGAGTTTGGGTAACCTTCTGCGGGGCTTAGCTGGCGACTTCCCACGCCATTGGGCTGAACACCTTCCTATCGCAGAATTCGTGTATAACAGCGCATCGCACCGCTCCACTAGGCTGAGTCCTTTCCAAGACTTCCTCAGGCACCAACCTAAGAAACCCATAGACATGCATAACGTCGCTCCCCCACCATCTATCCATGAGTCTGCATACACCTTTGCTTCTCATCTTGCGGGTTTACACAATGAAATTCGTCGTCGGATTTTGAGCAACACTCGGTACGCAGCTGAGGCCAACGTGCATCGTAGGCCACATCACTTTGAGATTGGTGAGCTCGTTATGGTGCGTCTCCACCCTGAGCGTTTGAAATCGCGAGCCAATTAGAAGTTGCATGCACGCTGCGCCGGGCCCTACATGATCCTACGGCGACTTGGCTCCAATGCCTACGTCCTTGACCTTCCTGCGGATTCCCACACCAGTCCTATCTTCAACGTCACCGACCTCCTGCCCTATCATGCGCCCCTCCACATTGGCGCCCCTTCCTCCGACGACTCTCCACTCTATTCTCCGGAGGAGAATTCTTCACCCCCCCCCCCCCCCCCCCCCCGGGATACTTGACGGATTCATAGACGCCTATGGGGAACGCCACATCCCCCGGGAAGATGCTTGGGGAGACTCCCCAGGAATTGACGAAGACGCCCCCCAAATTTCAACTACAGAAGCCCTCTGCCGCCCTAAACACGGCCAGGCCGTGATGACAAACACGGCCGCGACACGGTCGAAGACAGACGTGAACGCCAGCACGGTCTGCGACACGGCCGTGGCACCCGCCGTGTCGGGCTCGGCGGATTTCAGCCCCAATGAACACGGCCATGATGGAGAACACGGCCAGGCCGAGATGAAGAATACGACCCGTAATACCGGTTACGGCTCACCCGTAAAATCAACGCAACATTCTACGAATTTCGGCCCCAGCGTACAAGGCCGTGACGCGGAACACAGCCAGGCCGTGACGAGCTCGCATTTCCCCAACACGGCCATGCCACCAGCCGTGTTCACCTCAGCGCAGAAATCAGATGCCGAACACGGCCGTGATGATGGTCATGGCCAGGCCGTGTTCAGCCCCAGAAAGCCAAAGACGGTGATTTTCCACCCCGTTCGACGTTCTCAGCAGTCCTCGCACCCTCCGGACTGTTTTGTGGGAGTGATGAGCCCTTCGACAGCCACGACATGCCCCATCTGCTCCGGCCACATGGCTTCTCCTGCCTCCATGACACCCCTTCACCTGCTACCCCCGCTACCCATCACTCGGGGGCCACTTCGAGATCCGATCGCCGACTGTGATTAGCCCACTGACCGCTACAACAACCGGGTCCTCAACTCAGCGCACGACACCGCCAACAACGTTCAGAATCAGCCCACCATCAGCAAGTTCTGCTGCTTCGTGGCGGCTTGCTCGGAGATGGTGTAGCGCCACATGGGTTCGGACAGCGACCACGTGGATGACTCTTTCACTCGACTCCTCACACCCCTCGCCTGAAGGAATCGCCCCAGGGAATAGTTGCTAGTTTGCTTTACTTTTCAGTAGTTAGGGGGCATCTTGACCCTACTTTAGTTTGTTTTGGGTGGTTGGCTTCTCCACCTACCTCACATGTTTAGCTTGTGACCCTCTCCCCCTCTTGATCTATAAAAGAGGGCTGAAGGGCTATGTGTTTCTTAGTTTTCGTTGTAGTTTGCGCCTTCTCTTGCAAGGCCTTAGGTCCAGCAAAACTCTGAGGAGCTCGCCTAGAGTTCCCTCACCTCTCTTTGTACGCTTCTTTTCAGCTTTCAATCAAAACACCCGACGAACCCCGCTTGGGCGCCGGGTCCTTTGCATGTTCATCTTGCTGCGTTGTGCCTTGGACAAGTCAGCTTGGTTGGTTGCCATAGCATTGTGAAGGGCGTGCGCGTGTGCTTGCAAAACAAACATTGGCTCCGCGATCGAGGTGAGTATTTTCCGTTAGAGTTTCGATTCGTGGTTTCCTGTCGCTCCGAGTGTTGCTCAAGCTACATCTTGCGCTGTTTCCATCGGTTTTCTCCGCGGGTTTCCATCAAATTGCGCACGCTTTATATTCCCTTGTATCAAGACCCTCTCCCGGATTTCCGCATCATAAGTCTCCCCCACCGTAGAGTACTGCTCTAAGGACCCATCTTATACATCCGCTGCGTCAAATATGCTTCCAGACGTGGAACATTTATGTTATTTGTGATTTCCCACTATGCTCCCTATGTTGTGTATGATATGTATCTTTGGGTTGATTCTTCCTTGTGTTCTTTATGCTTACCATGTGACTCTATGTTACTTTGGGTTGATTTATCTTTGTGATCTTTGGATTGCTACCTTGTGTTATGCTTACCATGGTATTATGCTTATCATCTCACTATTGCTTACCATGGTATTATGCTTATCATGTCACTATTGCTTACCATGTCACTATTATGTTTCCATGTGATATTACTTGTGCAACCATGTGGAAATCTATTATGAATACTTCTCCTTTTTGGCATCTTAATTACTTGCTGAGCATTCTTGCTCAATCCTTGCATTCTAACCTCTTTATAGGTTAGCTTTGGGCTACAAGTTTATGGTGACGGTTTAAGGAAGATAATGAGTTGTGGTTTTATGTTTTGAACATGTAAACATATGACTAATGTATGAAGATGTTAGTATGTTTGTATGATAAGTGTGAAAAGATCCATGACTTGTGTGTGAGATTATATGGTTGTGAAATATTGAGCATGTAAAGTTAAATGACTCATATATGATATTCATTTTGATGTTTGTAATATAAGCGTGGTTTTGGAATAAATATTATGGTTTTGGAATAAGATGTATGGTTTTATGATAAGGATTTTGATTAATAGAATGAGAAATTTTGAATGGTTATTTGAATTGTTGTTACCTCCTAGATGATGGAAAATAAATTTTATAAGCTATGTTGATTAGGATATCATGTTTTGATCCTGGATACCTATTGCCAATTTTTTTTTATATTATGAAAGTACCATCCTCTAGGGGTGTGACAGGTCGTGACATACCCAATGACAACCGTTATAATCTCCCAACTACGGCGAGGTGTTAGGCTGTATCAAAGCATGTCTCTAACCATATAGAAGAGTCAATGACCTCCAGTCAAAGGATTAATGTATCTCCTGTAACTTATGAGGTTAACTGTTGTAGTCCGCAAGTGCACGGATATTTGAAGTAATAAAGAAAGATATCGAACCACAGAGACCTCATTTGTCAAGTATCGAATAATCGATTTCTTACTATCTAGGCAATCGAAACTATGCAAGTGAACTAAAGAAGGGTAACGAAAATACCAGAGAGAGAATCTGGGACTAGGGTTTCATTCATTTTAATTTCCATGACTAGATATGAAAAGATCTTCGTCGAGTCTAATTTTATCATGATAAAGATGCGATTTACTTCATAAAAAGATAGTCTCACTTTTGTGCAGACAAACATACAGGGGACCAATCCTCGCTTTCGTGCAGGATCTATCCCATGTTGAAAATAAGTAAATCATCAATCAAAGAACTCAAGGATCACTTTCGTGCATCCGAATTTTAAGTTGATTATCTCAAGTGGAGTCACAAGGCTCACTTTCGTGCTTCCGAGTCTCAACACAGGTTCTACTTAAGGTTCTCCAACGTTCCAATCCTCACTTTTGTGCATGATCTTCACGTTTAACAAAATAATTCAATCCTAGATTCAAATTATCAAACATGACAATTATTCTTCTAAAATCAAGAAATAAGAAGTAACCTAATTTCTTACGGTGAGTTCCTAATATTCAATTTTAGGGTTCCAAGTTTTCAAGCAAATCACTTTTCAGTCCATAGTGCGAAAACTCTAAAAACATGCATGATAATAAGAAAACTATGGAGAATTATAGAGAATTGTCACATAAGTAGAATTATCATGCTAAAATTATACTCGATGAAGTAATGGAAAATTTATCTAGTCATTAAGAAATCAAAGGGAATTACTCCCCCATGTCCCATAAAAGGTTTAAGCTAGCGTGGTAGAAAGATTACAATATTCCATAGAGTCAAAGTGTAAGAAATCAAAGAAAGAGGGGAAAAACAAATAACCACACGGCTGTAATGGAAATTACAGTCATAATTTCCGTGCGTGAACAGTGCCAGCGGCGTGCTTTTTGTGGACTTCTCTTCCTATCGATCTCCTTCCACTCTGAAACTTCTGGGGTATATTCTCCTCTTCCCTGCGAAGCTACCCCTCAAATTTCATGGCCGGAGATTGTTGGGGTATGCCCTTAAGGCTAATGTTTGAGGCCTTGGGAATGTATCAGTATCATGTAATAAACTCTTATGTTTATAAAGGCATGGTTGTTATTCAGTTGGTTACATTGTCTGCTGCAATAATTGTACTTCTGAATAATGTCTCAATGGTGTTCAGCTAGGCTGACATGCAGTTAAGTCCTTAGTCGAGATATCTTGGTGAACATGAGACAGCCTTGATATGATTGAGACTAATATGTGCTCTAATCTTATAGGATGCTTCGAGCATGGAATAAGATGTAGACTCATGAGTACATTGGATGTACTGGACAGACCCTACTAGGATATTCAATTGCTTGTCACAATATGAATAATCCTTGAATGCGACAAGTGGCACATTTCCTCTGACTTGAGATCACTTGTGTTTTCTAAATGATGATTGTCATCGTTTTGAGGTAGTTCAATATCATTTGAAACATAATGATTATAGACTATCTTGGATGGTGAGCTTGAATCAGGTTAGGGCACTAGTGATAGATATAGGATTGCCGTCTCCTTAAGTGGAGTGTGATGTTCTAAAGGGCCCCCCTGGATGAGATGATTGAGAAAGTGTATGGCCATACCCAGATGACTATGTTCATCTGATCTAATCATGCTCATCATATTGGAGCTACAAGCTTGACACGCTTGTCCAATAAGAACATCCAGTGGCAAAGGAAATATGCATGCCTTGTGAATTGGATTCACACTTGTGCTGTGGTTTGGGTGTAGTCTTGGAAGACTCTTTCCTTTATATCGGGAGACAGTGATGTGTTGCTAGATACCCCTCACTGATCGTGATGACGTAAGTTATCGTTACCGACATTTAAAGGAAACCCTTAGGGTCGCACAAATTGATGATATGGCTTACTTAAGTCAGATCGTGTGGACTGAATTATTTGGGTTCAGTTTAAAGGGATTTAATCTCTGATTGTAAGTGAGATCTGGTCTGATCATGTTTGATTGATTAGGGCTTGAGATCGGTAAGCTTTGATCGAGAGATTGGATGCTAGATCGGTGAGATCAGGAGCATCAAGAGATGAACGGTTAGATCTGGAGCCTTAGGGTTTAATTAAGATCTAGACTGGATCGCTTGGCTTGGTTGGTTCTTGAACCGAACCAAATTGAACCGGCTCATTATATGAGCGCATGGTTCAAACGGAGATGGCGTGGTGATTCGTTCACTTGGCGTGAACGTGTGAGCGAATTGTGGTTTCTATTTTTAGAAACCATGATCTCCACTTGGAGATCTCTCATGTTCGAATAGGGATAATCCTATTCTCGCTTGGCTCCCTATCGTGACTTCTCGCTCTCGACACTTTTGTGTGTGGCGGCGCTTGAAGCTACTGAGGAGGAGGATTCGGCCAAGAAAGATCAACATCTCCATCCCTTTCATTCGACAAGGACCCTTTGAAGGGCTTTGCTAGCACAAAGGCTTCAAAGGAGTGAGCGCATCGATCTTCTTGTGTGCGTCAACTTTGGAGAAGGTTCATTTGCGCCTTTGCTTCCAAGGCACCATCAAACCGATGGCTATGGTATGAGTTCTTCTTCATCCATTCAATCATTTAAAAGTTAATTATGTGACATATAAAGATCTCTTGAAACCCTAGCTTCCCATGCGAAAATATTGTTATGCGCCACCATTAGGGTTTCCCCCCCCCCCCCCTTAGGTTAGGGGACTATCAGAGATGCGTTGTACGCTTCCCAGCAGTGAAACCTAGGGCGGCGGCATATAACTCGATTTCTCCCTCTAGAGTGGATGAAAATTAGGGCTTCTTGTCTGTGTGTGTCCGCCTTGTTGAAAGCTACCGCTTTTCCTCTTATGAATCTTTGAATTATGGCCTAGATCATCCACAATCGACCGCGCAAAAATCGGGCTTCAAAAAGTCCGTGAAAATCGCGTGTTCAGAATGGAATTACGGCCGTGGTTTCTATTACGGTACTGCCGTATTTTCTTTAAGTTTTTTTGTATAGGATTTGACCAGAATTACAGTACTATAAAATTACTTATGGCAGTACCGTATTTTCTCTAAATCTCTCAGGTCGGAAAATACACCAAAATACGGCACCGTGGAAATGATTACGGCCCTGCCGTAAAATCTAGAAATCTCTCGGGTGAAAAATAGACTGAAATTACGGCCCGTGAAATTCCTTACGGTAGTGCCGAAATTTTTGAAAAACTTTCTGGATGAAAAAAAATCCCAAATTACGGCAGTGCTTTGATATTTCGGTAGCTGTGAAAATATAGTACCGTAATATAGATTACGGTCCTGCCGTATTTTGGTATGAAGCTCCAATCTTCATGAAATTTGACATGCAATCTTCTCTTGATGGTGGGAGTTCATTCATGCATCTGGAATTGCTTGAAAACGCCTGAAAATTGTGCCTTTTTACCTGAAAATTATCAAAAACTAAAAAGAGTGTAGATCCCGCAGTATTTGATAAAAAAAGGCATAAAAATAAGCAAAGAGTGTAAATATGACACAAAAACATCTATCAAATGGCACAAAATTTACTATAAATTTCAGTGTCATCATTAACTCATGACACCAAGTTAGAGTCTCACAGCAGGTCAGTACAGTATATCCACCACTGATATACTCATATGCCTACATTAGTACCTCATGTCTAACCAACCTATATACCAGTCTCACATGTACAATAGTTGTCCTTTATCCAGTTAGGTACTTGACTGGGGACATAAGGTTGAGCATAGATACAATTTGTCTTTAGGGACATTATCATGTAAGTACATAGTCGCAAATATAAATATAGCATAATAATGACAATGCCAGAATGATATATAAAATATCAATGTCAAGTACTACAAGATAGACCAACAATGGGTCCATGGGCATAAAAATCAAAGGCAGCCGCTTGCAATTTCTCCTTCAAAACTCCTCGTGTGTGCATGATACCTTGAAATCAACCTCTTCTCCTTCTTATAATTCTTCCCTTTGATTTAGTTAATTGGATCAAGAAAATCATGATTTAAAATTTTAAACATCGAATTGGGGAAAAGAGTGGAAGACTCAACTATTTCTTGTTTCAATTTATTTTTGTAATAACAGAGCTATTGCGGCTATAGTGTAATCATAGCCCTCTGATCTCTGGCATGTTTCCTGAGTTTGACTTTTTTCTGATCCATTTAAGCCCTAGAACCTCTTCAACTTTACATTTTGATCCAATTGGCTTGGATATACATTAAATTATGCATTTTTAACCTAAAAAATTGGAAAAAAAAAAACCAAATGGCTAATTTGACATAAAAATCAAGTAAAAGTGCATAAAAATGACTCCAAAAAAATATATAAATATATAAAATTTATTATGACTTTTTGCATCATCAACAAACGCTGGACCTACTTTAAGTTGTAGACCACCCTACTCACAACGAACTCGTGACCATCGAATGGAGGTGGGTCGGAGGAGATCGAAGGAATTTATGCGGCTATTCTTCCCTACCGTTGGTTCCAAGCTCCAATAGTAACTTCTCATTTGGGTTGTTGCACCTTGTTTCCTTCACCTTCAAGCAAGATGCTCCTCACTTCCTCTTCATGCAAGATGCAATCAGGCGCTCTTTTTCTTATGAGGTCTCCCTATATAGATTTTCATGGTGATTATAAAATGTACTTTTACTTCTTCTTCCATGATTTCCTATCACCAAAGCTTGACGGCTATTTGCTTTTAGAGGCTTCCATCTAGTTTCTTCATATAATAAACTTAATGTAACAAGCCTCATAAAAAGTTTATCATCAGGTGTTGCATTACTATAAGAGATGCAAATAATGTCTCAATAACGTTATAGTAGAAAATTTAATAAGAGCTTGCAATTTATCATTATTACCATCATCAACCAATTGAAAGTGTTAGTTGATTTAATTGGTAAGGGCCTAAATTGATGATTTAATTGTGTCCGCAAGTGTACAGATACTCGAAGTAATATTTAAGATATCGAACCACAGGGACTTTGCTATTAAGTACTGACTAATTGAGTTTTCACTAGCTAAGCAAATCGAGGATGGTGTAAATAGCAATCGAACTATAATCGAAGTAAATCAGAATGAGAGAATCGGGACTAGGGGTTAATTCATCTTAATATTCATGACTAAATATGATTAAAGATTCATCAATTTATCTTTGTTGCGGTTAAGATATAATTCACTTGATAAACAAACAAACTCACTCTCGTGTAGTTAGTTTACAAAGAATGATCCTCACTCTCGTGCAAGATCAATTCAATGCTAAATATAAGTGTATTTTGGCTAAAGAGATAAAGAATCACTCTCGTGCATTCTATCTCAATACCAAGATCTCAAGCAAAACTAAGCACTCTCGCACCTTAGTTTCACAGGTTTTACTCAAGGTTTTTGAACAATTTAACATCTATCTCTAGCATGTTATTATGTCTGAAACAACAATAAATTCTAGGTCATAACATTAACAAGAAATAAGCTTCTAAAATCTATGGGTAAGAACACAACCAATCTCTTGCGATGAGCTCTTACAATAAATTCTAGGGTTTTAGAGTTTTATGCTATGGACTGAGAAGATGATATCATAAAACTTGGAACCCTAGAATTTATTGTAAGAGCTCGTCGCAAAGATGGCATGTATCCACATAGACATATACTTTTTATTTTTGACTTCAACCCATGTCTTAGGTACCACTATCAATTTTGCATAGTGCCAAGTAGAGGAGTCTTATTCTTTTTTATCTCTCATTATTTTTCATGCATAGACTTCAACCCATGTCTTAGGTACCACTATCAATTTTACATAGTGCCAAGTAGGGGAGTCTCTCACTATTTTTATGGATCTTGGATTCTTATTTCCCAACAAATAGCAAAATAGACTAAACATCTACTGGTTTGATCAATTGATATCAGTTGACAAATCATACTCATATGCTCATTTTATTTAAAGGAGTAGTTTCACCTTTAGATCTTATTTCTCAAATAATACATCTACCCAAAATTTCATGCATCAACCAATGTTAAATTTCAAAGATAGATATGCATTGAAGAAATAAATCTAACATGATAGGATTTTTCTCTAATCAAGAGTATGAACACATTCATCATTAATCAATCAAGTCATCAACAATATAAATCAAGAATTTACTCATCATCATCATCAAATATCATCCATCATATTAGCAAGAAAAATATCATCATCACATAGTACAACCATATCGAAAAGTAGACATCATCAAAATATCAGTATGTATCATACAACCCCATCGAAGGAAAATAGAAATCAGTGTAATCATCATCATTGTACAACCACATCGAAATAGAAAGATAGACATGTCAAACAAAAATAGCAGTGTCGGTCGTGGAGCATCATCCTTCCCTTCATCATATGAAACAAAAATAAGATATAGAAAAATATAGGATAGCAAAGAAACAAAGGTTGATAATACTCACAAAGCATCTACTCATCGCCATCCGATCGTGTGTCCTTAGAGTCCCTTGCAGCAGTCTCCATGGGATCATAGTATGGCATCCCTACTTGATCACCTTCATATCCATAGTTTCTGTGATCTGCATAACCAAAATGGTCATAAAGGAAGTTGCCCATGTCTTCCAGTGATTACATAATCTCTCCATATCCCTGTGGATGTATCCCAGAGTCTCTTGCATCCCATCTAGGCGGTGTTCTTGGTTGTACATCTGTGCTGTGAGTGCCTGAAAACCTGGGTCGTGATGGCTAGCAAAACCACCCCTCGTCCCATGTGAGGAAGTACCAGCGGGCAGCGAAGAATCACGAGGAGGTGACTCCATCCCATAGGGATCACCCCTTCCACCCCAGGTGGGTGGCGGTGGAACTATATCTAGTGGTGGAGTAAAAGCTGCCTCAGCCGCACTAGGAGATAACTTCCAATTGGCTCTTTCTCTAACCGTGGTCTTCTCGATGTGAGGTAAGGGTAAAGGAGGGATATTTGGTCCAAGGACCAAACAAAAAATGTCACCTTCTCTAATAATCATCTTCATTGCTATGCAAGACTCAATGTCTAGTCTTGCATTCCCTTTTGCCAACTCAGTTCCATAGGGCTCTATCCCAAAATATCTAGCTATAGGAGTGACCAAGCCTCCTATCACCATGGATCCTCTGCTCGCTCTGGCAACCTTGTCCATGTGTTTTAGCATGAAGAAAGCCACATCAACAACACATCCATTGAGCATCCCCCCAAAGAAAACAGAGTTCATGTTGACGGACCATGCCGTTGCTATCTCCTCTTCCAAACACAGTGTGTGCTATAACCCTGTGGGCATACTTAATACAAGGGTTCTTGATCTTGCTAGCTCTAGCATAAATGGCATAGAAATGACTCTCATCTGTAATTTGGTTCCAGAAAATGCTTTCCATGAATCCAAAAGGCATCTCAGTATATCCTCCAGTGCTCAACTCAAATATATCTCTTACTTCTTGCAATGTAAGCTTCCTCTCCTCATTAGCTAATCTGAAAGTGATTTCCCCTTCTGCAGGTCCATTCGAAAATTCCCTTAAGTCAATTATTAAGCTGCTCAAGAACTCTAGGACAAGTGGTAGATAAGTGTGCGGAGTCATCTGGAAGAACCGCTTAGCCTTGATCCTCTCAAACATCCAAAGCACATCCTCATAAAGCCCCAAGGCTTCCAATGTTCTTCGATCAGCATATTTAGTGTTGATGATTTTTCTTTCTAAAATTTTGTTGTATCTGGATTCTTGCATTTCATTTCTGAAGATTATCCCATGGGGGTTCTGTGGTTGAGATGATTCAGCAGGGGCTTTCCCCTTCCTTCTTGAACAAATTGACTTTATTCTTGGTGCCATGAGTATGAACTCAAACTGCAATTTTCAATTTAATGCAAATATAGCAAATATATGACATTATATCATACTCTCAACATCATCAGAAATGTTAATCAAGTTCATTGGAAACGAAAATCAACTTAGAACTCAAGCTTAAACTCAAGAAAACAGAGTAAACATCAATGAACAGTAACCTCGAGTAAGCTCAGCATACTTCAGTTCAAATCGGTGACCGAAATTGGTTTAAATTCTCCCAAACAGCAAAGGATCAATAGCCTTTCCTCTAACGAGTAAATGAAAACAATAATCACTCAAAATGGTTGAGAAACGCGTGAGAACGAGTGAAAGGGGTGAAACTTGATAAAAACTCATCAAATCAGTAAAAACGGTGAAATGAGTACCTAATCGACAACGAAAGCTGAACGGGAAAGGTCACCGGGGTCCCTAGGTGGTCGGAGATGATCGGAAATCCAAGAACGGCTCAGAAACGAGTGAGAACGAATGTAAAAACCCTAAATACGGCACAGAGTTCGCGTGTCAGAAAATGAAATACGGCAGTGTAATGTCTTACGGCATTGCCATAAAATTATGATTGCTCTCGGGTTAAAACTGGATCAGAAATACGATATCGTAAAGCAGTTTACGGTACTGCCGTAAAATCTCGGCAGTGTTCTGTTCAAAAATGACTCAGAAATACGATACCGTGTAATCCGTTATGGTACTACCGTAAAAAATCAAGGAGCGAATTTTTTTTTTTTTTGAGAAATACGGTACTGTAGACTAACTTATGACGGTGCCATAAAAACGAGGAGATTCTCTGGTTGATTTGTGTAACAAAATACGGAACCGTATAAGTGTTTATGGTAGTGCCGTAATTTCGTCACAACTCTCTGGTGGAAAGTGAAACGAAAATACGGTACCGTAACAGACTTTACGGTAGTACCGTATTTTGCATCAAAACACGATTTTTCGACAAAAAATAAAAGAAAAATTAATCTTAAGCAAAAATTGAAACAAAAAGAGGTTAGAAAGCTTGGGTTGCCTCCCAAGAAGCGCTAATTTTTATGGTCTTTAGCTTGACCCTTTCACTCTTGGATCTGCTTGTATTTCATCAAGTAGATAATTCTCCCCTTCTTCAATCTAATTTCCATATAGTAGTGTTTCAATCTCTGTCCATTAACTTTGAATACTCCTTTCTCTTCACTCCATATATCGACGGCTCCGTGCGGATAAGTCTTCTTCACCTAAAAAGGCCCAGACCATCGAGACTTAAGTTTACCAGGAAAAAGTCTCAATCTAGAATTAAACAAGAGAACGAAGTCACCTGGTTGAAATTCTTTTCTGAGTACGTGTTGATCATGCCATCTCTTGGTTCTCTCCTTGTAGATTTTTGCATTTTCATAAGCAGAGAGTCTAATTTCATCAAGTTCACTCAATTGCAGTTTCCTCTTTTCACTTGCACTCTTCAAGTCAAAATTTAATGCTTTGATTAACCAGAATGCTTTATGCTCGAGTTCTACAGGAAGGTGACATGATTTGCCATAAACCAATTGAAATGGTGACATACCTATTGGTGTTTTGAAAGCAGTCCGGTATGCCCAAAGTGCATCATCAAGCTTGAGTGACCAGTCCTTCCTTGTTCTTGACACTGTCTTTACCAATATCCCTTTAATTTCTCTATTAGATATTTCCACTTGTCCACTTGTTTGGGGATGGTAGGGTGTTGCAACTCTATGATTTACCCCATATTTTCTAAGTAAGGCTAAAAATTTGTGTTCAATAAAGTGGGATCCTCCATCACTAATCACAACTCGTGGTACTCCAAAGCGTGGGAAGATAACTCTTTTAAACAGTTTCACCACAACCCTAGAATCATTAGTGGGAGAAGCAATGGCTTCTACCCACTTGGAAACATAATCTACTGCCACGAGTATATAATTATTCCCTCCAGATGATGGAAAAGGTCCCATGAAATCAATACCCCAAACATCAAAAAATTTAACTTCAAGCATGGTAGACAATGGCATCTCATTCCTTCTATTTATGTTCCCCATCCTTTGACAATTATCACAAAACATTATAAAATTCCTTGCATCCTTAAATAATGTGGGCCAATAAAATCCAGATTGTAATACCTTAAAAACTGTCTTCTCAGTACTAGCATGCCCTCCATATGATGATCCATGACACTGCGATAATATGTCTTTCATTTCTTCTTCGGGGATACATCTCCTAAATATTCCATTTTCACATCTTTTGAACACATAAGGCTCATCCCAAAAATAGTGTTTAACATCTGCTAAAAATCTTTTCTTGCCTTGGTAACTCAAATCAATAGGAAATATATTAGCAACAAGATAATTCACAATATCTGCATACCAAGGAGCCTTAATTTGTTCAACTCTCATCAGTTGTTCCTCAGGAAAGGAATCATTAATATCACCTTTTTCATCTTCTACAGTCATCCTTGAAAGGTGGTCTGCAACTAAATTCTCAGTTCCTTTCTTATCTTTGATTTCTAGATCAAATTCTTGCAGAAGCAAAATCTATCTCAACAACTGTGGCTTACTATCCTTCTTCTTCATCAAATATTTAACTGCAGCATGATCTGTATACACTACAACTTTTGAATTTATCAAGTAAGATCTGAATTTGTCAAATGCAAAAACTATAGCCAATAATTCCTTCTCAGTAGTAGTGTAGTTCCTCTGTTTTTCATCTAAAGCTTTACTGGCATAAGAGATCACATAAGGCTTCTTTTCCTTCCTTTGCCCTAGAACTGCTCCCACTGCAAAATTACTGGCATCACACATAAGCTCGAAGGGTGACTCCCAGTCAGGTGGTTGCATGATTGGTGCTGATGTCAAGGCCTTCTTTAGTTCCTGAAAAGCAGACAGACATTTCTCATCAAAGCAGAATTTGGCATCTTTACAAAGTAAATCAGTCAGAGGTTTAGCAAGTTTTGAGAAGTCCCTGATGAACCTCCTGTAAAACCCTACATGTCCCAAAAAGATCCTGATCTCCTTGACAGTGGTGGGTGGTGCCAACTTCTCAATCACTTCTATCTTGGCCTTGTCCACTTCAATCCCTCTCTCTGAAACAAGATGACCCAAAACTATCCCCTGTCTAACCATAAAGTGACACTTTTCCCAATTCAAGACAAGGTTAGTCTCTTCGCATCTCTGTAAAACTCTAGAGAGATTAGCCAAGTAGTCATCAAAAGAGAAACCGTAGACAGAGAAATCATCCATAAAAACATCCATGAAATCTTCAATAAACTCAGAAAAAATCGCCATCATACACCTATGAAAAGTAGCAGGTGCATTGCATAAACCAAAGGGCATTCTTCTATATGCAAAAGTACTATATGGACATGTAAAGGTGGTCTTATCCTGATCATCAGGATGAATAGGAATCTAAAAAAATCCGGAATATCCATCAAGAAAACAAAAGTAAGAATGTTTAGCAAGTCTCTCAACCATTTGGTCAATGAAAGGCAAGGGAAAATGATCTTTCCTAGTGGCAGTATTTAATTTTCTATAATCAATACACATACACCAACTAGTGACTGTTCTAATAGGTATCAACTAATTATCCTTATTTTTCATTACAGTGACACCTCCCTTTTTAGGAACACAGTGTATAGGACTTACCCACTTACTATCTGAGATAGGGTAGATATTACCTTCATCAAGCAATTTTAGTACTTCCTTCTTCACCACTTCCTTCATAGACGGGTTGAGTCTCCTCTGAAAATCTACATGCGGCTTCTACTCATCCTCCATGTGAATCCTGTGCATACAAAAAGTAGGATTAATCCCCTTCAAATCATCAATGGTGTACCCAATTACCTTTCTATGAACTCTTAGCTCCTTCAAGAGTAGATCAGTTTCCCTGACATCTAATTTAGCATCCACAATCACAGGGTAGGTGGAGTTAGGACCAAGAAATTCATATCTGAGGTTATCAGGTAAAACTTTCAACTCAACTTTAGGGATTTTTTCACTTTCATCATCAAATGTAGCACAATCTAAAATATCATGAGGTTCATCGTCAAAATCATTCTCAAAACCAGAATTATCAATTCTTCACAAGAATTTTCCAAGGAATCAGAAAAAGAGTCAGAACAAGAATCAGAAAAAGAAACATCAACTGACGAATCATCAAACAGATAAGTAACATCATAAACTTTGTCATCGATAGCATGAATAGTGCAACAAGAGCTAGAATATACAGGTTTTTTCAATGAATTGTTTAAATCAAACTCAATCTTATCGTTGCCAATTCTCAAAGTAAGTTTACCGTTCCTTACATCAATAAGGGCTCCAGCGGTGGCTAAGAACGGTCTACCCAAAATAATTGGAATCTTGGCATCCTCTTCCATTTCAAGTACCACAAAGTCAGCCGGTATGAAGTACTTACCAACTTGTATAGGAACATCCTCTAGAATACCCACTGGATATTTTACTGATCGATTGGCGAGCTACAAAGAAATTGTAGTTGGCTTGGGAGCTCCCATATCCAGTTTCCTGCACACAGACAAAGGCATCAGACTCACACTAGCTCCCAAGTCACATAAGGCTCGATCGAAAGCAACATTCCCAATTGAACAAGGAATAGAGAAACTACCTGGATCCTTTAATTTCGGTGGCAACTTGTTTTGAATAAGAGCACTGCATTCTCCAGTTAGTGCCACAGTACCGTAGTCCTCAATTTTTCTTTTGTTAGATAAAATTTCTTTTAAAAATTTTGCATAAGTAGGCATTTGGGATAATGCATCTGTAAAAGGAATATTAATGTATAACTTTTTCAACACTTCCAAAAATTTCCCAAACTGCTTATCTAGCTTAGCTTGCACAATCCTCTGGGGAAAAGGGATAGGTGTCCTATATAGCTGTGGTGAACTAGGTCTAGGTTCCTCAACTTCACAAGGTAAGTCACTTCTCTGTGAAGACTCCTTCTCCTTAGAAGGAGAAGAATCAGGAAGGGATTGCCTTTGTGTGGGCTGTGGTTCCAAAACTGGTTCCTCACTAGGTATGACATCAGGCTCAACCTCTTCATCATCTAATGGTCCCCTTGGATCTTCCAATTGTCTTCCACTCCTGGTTATGATGGCATTACAATGTTCCCTAGGGTTAGGTTCAAGTCTTGCAGGTAACTTCCCTGGGGGTCCATAAGGTGTACTAGCTTGTTGTGCTAACTGAGTTTCTAACATCTTATTATGAGCAACAACACCATCCAACCTAGAATTTATCTGCTCAAGGGTTTCTAAAATTTCATCATTGTTGCTCAGCTGCTTACCCATGAATTTCTCAAACATCTCTTCTAAATTAGATTTTTGGGGTTGGCTCTGGTTTGACTGTCTCTGATTAAACATCTCTGGTTCTCAAACATACTCTTCCAAGACAGGTTAGGATGGTTCCGCCAGCCAGGATTGTAGGTATTGGAGTAAGGGTCATTGGATCTACCTTGGTTATAACCCCCCACTGCATTAACTTGCTCACTCTCCTGGTCAACAATAACCTTGCACTCCTCAGCATAGTGCCCATTATTCCCACAAACTTCACAAACAATAGAAGATACAGCGGCGGTTTGCATTTAGAAAGAATCAAAACGGTTGCATAATGAGTCTACCTTTTCTGCAAGAGAACGCCAACCATCACCATCGTTCTTACCCTGGGAAGGCCGATAAAGCACTCCTCTCTCAGAAACCCACTGGTTGTGATTTAGCGCCATCTCCTCAATCCAGGCATATGCAGCATCAACAGTTTTGTTCATCAGTGCTCCCCCTGCAGTATCATCAACAGTTAAGCGTGTGTTGTAAAGCAAACCATTATAGAAAGTTTGAATTAAAACCCAGTCTTCCACTTCATGGTGGGGGCACTTCCGTTGAAGCTCATTGAAGCGTTCCCATGCTTCACTCATTGATTCACCATCTCTCTGAGCAAAGCCTGTGATTTGGTTCCTCAACTAGATCATCTTACTAGGAGGAAAATACTTCTGCAAGAAGGCGTTGGACAACTGCTCCCAAGTAGTGAACGTCCCAGTCGGATGTGCATGAAGCCAAGCCTTTGCTCTGTCCCTGAGAGAAAAAGGAAACAGTCTTAGTCTAAGGGCATGGTCAGATACACCATTAATCTTTATGGCGTCACAAAATTCAAAGAAAAGGGATAAGTGTTGGTATGAATCTTCCAAAGGAGATCCTCCAAACTGATTCTGTTGGATCATTGATAAGAACGCTGGTTTGATCTCAAAGTTGTTTGCATCTATAGCAGGCCTAGTAATGCTGGAATGAATTCCCTGTGTATTTGGGGCTGCATATTCTCTAAGCGTTCTCCTCTCTGCCATGATGGATTCTTCCTCCTCTCTTACTTCAGCAAATCTCAATTTCCTGCGCAGTCTAAGTGTTTTATTAATTTCAGGATCCAAGGGAACTAATGGTCCTGACCTAAGATTTCTGCGCATAAACAGGTAGAAAGTCAGAAAAGTTCAAAAATTGTAGAGCTTAAAAGAAAATCAGAATCTATCACAAAAAGTAATTAAAAAAACAAAAACTTAGTCGAGCGATAATAACAATTATATCAATATCAACAAAACCGAAGTCCCCGGCAACGGCGCCAAAAACTTGTTGTGTCCGCAAGTGTACGGATACTCGAAGTAATATTTAAGATATCGAACCACAGGGACTTCGCTATTAAGTACTGACTAATTGAGTTTTCACTAGCTAAGCAAATCCAGGATGGTGTAAATAGCAATCGAACTGTAATCGAAGTAAATCAGAATGAGAGAATCGGGACTAGGGGTTCATTCGTCTTAATATTCATGACTAAATATGATTAAAGATTCATCAATTTATCTTTGTTGCGGTTAAGATATAATTCACTTGATAAACAAACTAACTCACTCTCATGCAATTAGTTTACAAAGAATGATCGTCACTCTCGTGCAAGATCAATTCAATGCTAAATATAAGTGAATTTTGGCTAAAGAGATAAAGAATCACTCTCGTGCATTCTACCTCAATACCAAGATCTCAAGCAAAACTAAGCACTCTCACACCTTAGTTTCACAGGTTTTACTCAAGGTTTTCGAACAATTTAACATCTATCTCTAGCATGTTATTATGTCTAAAACAACAATAAATTCTAGGTCATAACATTAACAAGAAATAAGCTTCTAAAATCTATGGGTAAGAACACAACCAATCTCTTATGATGAGCTCTTACAATAAATTCTAGGGTTCCAAGTTTTATGATATCACCTTCTCAGTCCATAGCATAAATGTTATAACCTGAAAATTTTATTTTATATAATTAGATTTATTTAAATTTTAAATTTTGAATTTTGAAATCCTGATTGGTTAAGCCCTAAAAACTCTCCCTAAATCCTAATTTATTTTTCCCTAAATTCTCTCTAAACTCCCTATAAATAGACCTAAACCCTCCTCTTAATTCTAATCATTAATCCCTAATTACCTATCTCTTTAATCTTTCCCTTAATCTCCTCGTGCACCGAAAACTGCCTCCTCTGTTTTTCTCTACGAACGTGTTGCCGTGTTCACGTCTTCTCTGTCAGCTTCGAGCGTGCGTCCGGCGGCATTAGGAAGGAGCGCCGGTGGCCATCCTATCTCCCCTTGGTGCGGCGTCCTTCTTCCGGCAGGTTTGGCTGAGCGAGGCGTGAGGTTAGCCCAGCGGCGGACGACGAATTCTTCAGCGAGCGATGGATTTTCTATGCCATATGCCGCCTCCACTCCTTCCTCTGTCAGCGGCGGCGAGTCGTCCTTCTCTCGGCGGTGACTCCTATTCCAGTGGCAGCTTCGGTTTTCTTCCTCCTTCCGGTGGATTTCTTCTCCAGGCGGCACTGTTTCCTCCCTAGCGGCGGCGGCTATTTCCTTTCTCCGCTACGGCGACTTCTCCTCTCTCTCTCGCAAGCGGTGACGGTTCCGGCTGTGAGCGCCGGAAATTTCTTCTCTGGCAAGAGCCGGTGTCTTCTTCCCGATCGAACGCAGCGCACGAACGAATTCGTTCGTTCGCTTCCGTCCGCGTCGAGTGTTCGGAGAAGGTAAGTTTAGTTTATTTATTTTAATTTATTAATTTATTAAATCTATTCCTAGAAAATAAATTAGAAAACCTTGTTTCTATTTGGGGGGAAATTTCATGATAATTATTGTGGGATAAAATTGATTTAAATAGAAATTTAGAAGTTAAGGGTATAATTATGAGTTGATGTATATGATAGATAATTTGGGATAAAGTTGATTTAAATAAGAACCTAGGGGTTGAGGGCTTAGTTATAAGTTGATGCATGTAATGGATAATAATGAATGATTTATTTAAATTGTTCAGTGAAGAAGAGAAGATAACTGTGATTTCAGAGGGTATTCAGAATAACAACGTATGAGGTAGGAATCCTACCCTACTCCTTTGTTACAGTGTCAAGAATTATAGGATTTGCTGCTTAATCCTTTGGTTTGATATATGATGCATATGATAGAATTGATTGACACTGATATCTAATTGCTTCGTCTGCTTGGTTTGTTTCTGAAATTCCTGTTGACCTCAATTATCTTGTTTATTTGGTCATATTCTGTTTCTGTATGAATGGTTAACAAACCTGTTTTGAGATATCTGATATATTGGCTTATGATCATGGTTGAACAATTGTGTATCTATGATATTGACACTTGAGTATGTGAAACCATTGTAAATCTGTGATGATCAAGTCGTGATATATATTGACCTCTGACCAGGATGATTTATTCTCCAGTGGCCTGTTTATCTGAGTTATAGTTCCGACGTGTATCAGACTATCTGAGATGCTGGTATAGCACTGCCAGTTGTCTTGAGGACAATACTACGGATGTCAGTGTTGGACGCAACACTCCGGGCTGTTTAAGACAGTCGTTCCATTGCATGAGCAACAGTGGAAACACTCTGAAAATGAGTGCGGCTCTTAAGTGAGATATGTTGGCCAGCTTGATGATTTGCACGACATTCGTATATTATTTGTATATCATTGTTTTTGTCTTTGGATATCATGTTATTTGACTTCTTCACCATATTTGTTGTTTCCTACTTAGCAATTCTGCTAACTCCCTTGTTTCTTTTCTAGGTACAGAGTTAACTTCTGGGAGGGCTAGAGTAGATAGCAGATACTAGCCCGAGTTGAGATAGTTATCTTTTGTATTTTTATTCAGTTGATAATTTGGATAGTTGTATTCAGATATTGTGTTATAAAACTGTTGGTGTTAAGATTGGATTAATTATTTAAATAAAGGATATGTGATTATTGTAGTTCTCTGGTTCCTATAAATATTGTTACTCCCTGGGGAACCCTATGCTAGAAATAGCTGGCTTCCCGCTGGGGAGTGACAATAAAACTCTAAAACATGTTAATGCATGATGGTAAAAACGATTGAAGGTATAAATCACTTGAGTAAAATAACCATAGGAAAGATATATTGATGTGAGAAAAGTTATCTAGTCATTGAAATATCAAGAGAATAACACCCACGTGTCCCAAGAGGAGTTTAAGCTAGCATGGAGAAGAAGTTACAATATTCCATGGTTTTAGAGAGTCAAAAATCAAAGGAAGAGAAGAGTTTAGAAAATACAGCACGACTGTGAAATATTTCACAGCCGTATTTTGCAAGTTGAAATGATGAATAGTGTCGGCGCCTCTTCTTTCTTTGATTTCTCTTCCAATTGACCTCCTTTCATTCTAAAACTTCTGGTACGTTGTCTCCTCCTCCAGGCGAAGCTTCAGTATGAATTTCGCTGTCTGAGATGGTCTGGATTCGTCGGGATGGCGTAACCCTAGGCGGCAGTATGAACTGTGATTTTTCTCTCTCGAGTGGATGAAAATTAGGGCTTTTTGTGTCGTCCTCTTCCTCTCGTTGGTTGCTTCCTTTCTGCTTCTTACAGCATCGAATTTAAGGGTCTGGATCTCTCGCAATCGTCTCCACAAAAATCGAGCGTCGAAATGACCTGGGAGTCGCGTTCAAAAACAGAAATACGGCAGTGTAATAGTTCACTGCCCTGCCGTAAAATCGATCGACCGTTCTGTTCTGAAAGTGCTAGGAAATATGGCACCGTAATATGGTTCACGGCATTACCGTAAAATCGGCTGAACTCTCTGGTCGGGAACGTCTGCAAAATACGGCCCGTGAAATAGTTCACGGCACTGCCGTAAAATCGGCTGAACTCTCTAGTCGGGAACGTCTCCAAAATACGGCCGTGTAATTCTTCATGATGGTGCCGTAAAATCCAAAAAGTTCTCTGTTTGGAAAATCACCAAAATACGGTCGTGCTCTCGATAATACGGTATCCGTGAAAAATATGATACCGTATTATAAATACGGCCATGCCGTATTTTGGTCCTCATCCTCGATTTGCATGAAATTTCTTGTGTGACCTCTTCTTGATGTTGAGAATTCTTCTATGTATTTGATTTTGCTTGAAAACACCCTAAAATGATGCCTTTTTGCCTGAAAATCATGAAAAACCAAAATAGAAGTAGACTTTGCAATACTTGATGGATTCAGCATAAAAACAAGTAAAAGATCCTCAATTCAAGATCCGTAAAATGGGGAATACTCTAGAGAACAAGGGGCAGATGAGCAAACCAAAAGCCCAAATTTTGATCAGCATTTTAGGGAGAAATCATCATCTTCACCGCCGCCCTAGGGTTTGCCACCGCAAAGTATACAGAGCATCTCCAGCCATGAAATTTGAGAGAAAGCTATCCCTGGAAGAGGAGAACATACACCAGAAGTTGCAAAGCGAAAGGGGACCATTCGACGGAGAAATCAACGAAAGAGGCGATGCCAGCACTGTTCACACGAGAATCATGGGTTGTAATTTCCATTACAGTCCTGTGTTTAGTAAAATTTCCCTTTTTCTCGATTTCTGATCGTTCTAAACTATGGCTATTTGTAATTTCTTCATCATGCTAGCTTAAACACTTTTTCTGACATGGGGTGAAATCCACTTAATTTCATAATGACTAGATAATATTTATTTCGTTAGGATATTTTTATTATGATAATTCTACTTAAGTGATGATTGTCTTTAATCTTTTCTAGTTTCATATTGTCAACATGAATTGGAGTTTTTGTGATATGGACTGAAAAGTGACTTGAAAGACTTGAAACCCTAACATTGAGATTTAGGAACTCATCGTAAGAAATTATGTTTGTTCTTATTTCTAGATTTTAAAAGTTTATTGACTTGTTGATAATTCTGATCTAGGGAGAATTAATGAGTTAATCATGAAGATATCGTAAGAAATTAGGTATCGGATCATTGGAAACCCTTAAGTAGAACCTGTGAATCTAAAGTATGAAAGTATTTAGTTTTCACTTGAGATGATTGATATAAAGATTGGATGCATGAAAGTTATCTTAAATCTTCTTGTCAATGATTTACTTATCTTTAGCAATGAATAAGTCTTGTGCGAAAGTGAGAATTGGTTCTTTCTGAATTGTCTGTGCGAAAGCGAGATGATTTCTTTGTAAAGTAAATTATATCTTTATCATAATAAGAATAAACTGACGATCATTTAATTATATCTAATCATTGAAATTAAGGTGGATGAAACCCTAGTCCCAGTTTTTCTCTCTGACTTTCTATGTACTTCTGATCGTTCGCATACATCATATTCAATTGTCTAGCTAGTGAAAAATCAACTATTTGGTACTTGACAGACGAGGTCGCTGTGGTTCAATATCTTTTTTATTACTTCGAGTATCCATGCACTTGCGGTCACAACATTAATCTAAAGGATAAGTGATGAGACCAAAATATATAGTATATTTTGTATCATTTTAGATACCTTTTCATGCTAAATTGAGGATCTTTTACTTGTTTTTATGCTGAATCCATCAAGTATTGCACAGGAGCTGTTATTGACATGTTGCATGAAAAACTTACTTTGAATTTGAATGATAGCAAGTTGATCCTTGATTTTTCATCCGAAGCTAAACGAATTAATTTTGCAAATTCCGATAAATCTTCAGGGGTGAAGGAGAACAACTTTGATAAAGATAGTGATTTTGAAATCGATAGACGTCTCTCAGAAAATTGGGAAAAGCATAAAAGGGGGAATCAAAAAAAGCTGAGACATGGACATTACCTAGAACTATAAAGTTAAATCTGTACAATGAACCGGAAAGGTGTCAGGAGCAACAACTGCCAATTATCAACTGCGCCTTGTACCCACCAGAAGAGTCATGAACACTATCTTGGTCAAGCTAAAGACCATAAACAAGCGCTTCCTGGGAGGCAACCCAGCAGCTCTGAATTTTCATTAATTTCAGCATACCTTTCTATTTTAGTTTTGAATTTTTCTTTATAAACCCTAGGAGCGTTTTCTCAATTTTTATTTTTGTTTTAAGCTTTATCCATATCATTTGATGAACTATTACATCTGAAAATTCTTCTGAATTCGATGTTTTATGTGCAGGAATTTTTTGGAGATTTTTACGGATTTTTCTAATGAAAAGCTAAGGTAAAACGCGACATTTACGGGTCGAGCCGTAATTATCGCGTAGCCCTGAATGCAAAGATGACTAAGTTAACGGGACGCTGTACGCTAAGGCGAGTTTACGGCCCAAGCCATGACATGTTTACGGGCCGTAAGTTCTTACGGTTTAAACCTCACGGGCGGTTTAGGGTTTACGTTCATGCTCGTAATTCACCGATTTTTGACGATTCTTCTCACGAGCTGCGACAAAAACTTTCCACCAGTGTTCCTCCACTTCCAGAGAGTTCTTTCCGACGACCTTTCGCCGGATTTCCATCGGATTTCGTGAAGAACAGACGCTCGTCCACCGAGTCGCTAAAACCCGTCTTCCAGCCGATGCAAGCCCGATTTGCGCACAGATTCGTGAGTTTTCTTTACTCTGACTTATGATTCATCAGTAGAACTTGGATCACGGCCAAATACCATGGTTACTGTAGTACCACGATTTTCGAGTTAGGTTTACATATTTTGGATTGATCTGCTTGATACTATGGCACCGAAGAGATCTGTGAGGTCTAGGCCCTATGGGGCAGTGATGAAGAGCAGATATCCTAAGCCGGAACCATGTTACATGTATAGGATGGTGTCCGGAGTGTTACCAGACACTTTTGAGAGGATAGTTTATCTTGACTCAGAGCCTGAGACCCATGCACAGGCATTAGAGGCTCCGAGTGCATCCTCTGTAGAAACCCCTTTCGAGAGGGGGGCGAGAACCCTAAACATGCATAACCGAAACCTTTGCATGGCGGAAATTAGGGATTCAAGAATCGCATGTATGATATATAATCAACTAGATGAAAGGTTGCTAAAATCAACAAAGGATCATACCGATGCCATAGTTTAGATGATGCCTTGGAAGCAAAGACTCGATTGCTTCTTCTCCAAAGGAATCGCACACAAGAGGAAGAAGGCCTACACTTCGATCGCTCCTTGTGCTAGCAAGGCACCAAAGTGTCTTTGATCGCTTGTAGGGGTGATGAAAGACTTGCTCGGCTTTCTCCACTAGACTTCGGCGTGAGTTCTCTTCTCTACACCCGAGAGTCCGCGAGAGGAAGAAGCGAGACAACCATCCACACGAAGTGGAGACGTTCAGCCAAAACGTGGAGACGTTTTTACACTTGAAAAACCGACTTTCCAATTATAGAAAGTCTTTAACTCCAAAACGTTTTGCGTTGAACTATTCGAAACTCACTTATTCACATTGAACCAAGCGCTCAATCATGAGCCGGTTCAAGGTCTTTGGTTCAATGACCAAACCGAATTAGCCCAAGCATTAAGTCAAGATCGAATTAAACCCTAAGGTCCTAGATCTGACCATTCATCTTCTGATGCTCCTGATCTGATCGATCTAGCATCAACACTCTCGATCGAAGCTTACCGATCTCAAGCCCTAATCAATCAAACATGATCAGACTAGATCTCACTTACAATCAGAGTTTAAATCCCTTTAAACTGAACCGAAACAATTCAGTCCACACGATCTGACTTAAGTAAGCCATATCATCAAATTGTGCGACCCTGAGGGTTTCCTTTAAATGTCGGTAACGATAACTCACGTTATCACGATCAGTGAGGGGTATCTAGCAACACATCACTGTCTCCCGATATAAAGAAAAGAGTCTTCCAAGACTACACCCAAACCACAGCTCAAGAGTGAATCCATTTCACTAGGCATGCATGTGTCCTTTGCCACTGGATGTTCTCATTGGACAAGCGTGTCAAGCCTGTAACTCCAATATGATGAGCATGATTAGATCAGATGAACACAATCACCTGGGTATGGCCATACACTTTCTCAATCATCTCATCCAGGGGGGGGCCCCATTAGAACATCACACTCCTTAAACAAGGAGACGGCAATCCTTTATCTATCACTAGTGCCCTAACCTGACTCAAGCTCACCATCCAAGATAGTCTATAATCATTATGTTTCAAATGATATTAAACCACCTCAAAACAATGACAATCATCATTTAGAAACACAAGTGATCTCAAGTCAAAGGACATGTGCCACTTGATGCAAACAAGGATTATTCACATTGTGACAAGCAATTGAATATCCTAGTAGGGTCTGTCCAGTACATCCAATGTACCCATGAGTCTACATCTTATTCCATGCTCGAAGCATCCTATAAGATTAGAACACATATTAGTCTTAACCATATCAAGGCTGTCTCATGTTCACCAAGATATTTCGACTAAGGACATTACAGCATGTCAGCCTAGCTGAACAGCTTTGAGACATTATTCAGAAGTACACTTATTACAGCAGACAAGGTAACAAACTGAATAACAACCATTGCCTTTATAAACATAAAAGTTTATCACATGATACTGATACAATCCCAAGGCCTCAAACATTAGCCTTAAGGGCATACCCCAACAATCTCCCACTTGCACTTAATCTAATGGTTGAGAAATCTCAAACCCATATTATTACAGTGCTTCTCATGCTTCTGCTGCGCCAGAGGCTTGGTAAGCGGGTCAGCCAGATTGTCATCTGTATGTACCTTGCAGATTTTGATCTCGCCACGATCAATGATCTCCCGGATCAAGTGAAACCGTCTCTGTATGTGCTTGGACTTCTGGTGCGACCGTGGTTCCTTTGCTTGTGCAATTGCTCCAGTGTTATCACAGAAGATAACCAAAGGATCTGCACTCGAAGGAACAACACCAAGTTCCTTCACGAACTTACGAATCCACACTGCCTCCTTAGATGCTTCCGAGGCTGCAACATACTCGGCTTCTGTTGTGGAATCAGCAACAGTAGACTGTTTGAAACTTTTCCACACCACTGCTCCACCATTCAAGCTAAAAACATAGCCTGATTGCGATCGGAAATCATCCTGGTCAGACTGGAATGAAGCGTCAGTATATCCTTCAATACTGAGTTCTTCCTGACCACCATACATCAAGAACATATCTTTGGTCCTCCGCAGATATTTCAAAATGTTCTTGACTGCAATCCAGTGTGCCTGACCTGGATTACTTTGGAATCGACTGGTCACGCTTAACCCGTAAGCGACGTCTGGGCGAGTACACAACATCGCATACATAATGGACCCAATAGCCGAAGCATAAGGCGTATTGTCCATTTCATCTTTCTCAGTCTGTGTTTGTGGACACTGACTCTTCGAAAGATTCAGACCATGTCTGACTGGAAGATATCCTCTTTTAGAATTCTCTAAATGAAATCTCTCCAGGACTTTATCGATGTAAGTACTCTGGCACAGCCCGAGAAGCCTCTTAGATCTATCCCTGTAGATCTTCACACCTAATACATAGGCTGCTTCTCCTAGATCTTTCATCTGGAAACATTTTCCTAACCATGCTTTAACAGCATGCAGTTCAGGAATATCGTTTCCAATGATTAAGATATCATCGACGTAGAGGACTAGGAAAGTAATCACGCTCCCACTAAACCTCTTATATACACACGGGTCATCTTCATTCTTGATGAAACCAAACTCAGAGATTGATTCATCAAAACGAATATTCCAGCTTCTAGATGCTTGTTTCAGTCCATAAATGGACTTCTTTAACTTGCATATTTTATGACGATCTGATGGATTAGTGAAACCTTCAGGTTGTGTCATATACACATCCTCATCCAGATTTCCATTAAGGAAAGCCGTCTTCACATCCATCTGCCAGATCTCATAATCGTAATATGCAGCTATCGCGAAAAGAATCCGAATAGACTTAAACATGGCTACAGGTGAGAAAGTTTCATCATAATCTATCCCGTAGATTTGTTTGAAACCTTTCGCAACTAGCCTGCCTTTATAGGTAACTACGTTACCATCCATGTCAATCTTCTTCTTGAAGATCCATTTACAGCCTATAGGGATTACTCCCGGAGGCGGATCAACCAAATCCCAGACTTGGTTATCTGACATGGAGTCCATCTCGGCTCGCATAGCTTCAAGCCATCTAGCTGACTCCGGTCCACTGACCGCATCCGCATAAGTGAGGGGTTCATCATTATCAATGATGTAGACTCTGTCATAGCGCTCAGGCTGTTGACGGATCCTTCCCGATCTACGCGGTTACCGTGATATCTGAGCCTCAGGTTGTTCAATAACCTGTTCTACCGGCTCAGGCTCATCCAACTCTGCTTGAGCACTTTGTCCTTCTTCTGGATTCTCATCCAGTTTTATTTCTCTCCCACTGGCCTCTTGCAGAAGAAATTCCTTCTCAAGAAAAATAGCCGTCCGAGCAACAAATACCTTGTTCTCTTTGGGATCGTAGAAATAATAACCCTTAGTTTCCTTAGGGTAACCGACAAAGATACATTTGTCAGATCTGCTCTCTAGTTTCCCAGAGGCGAGCTTTTTGACATAAGCCTCGCAGCCCCAGATCCTGATAAATGTCAAGCTCGGCTGTTTCCCATACCATAACTCATATGGCGTCTTAGAAACTGCCTTGGATGGCACTCGGTTTAGTACCTTTGCAGCTGTCTCCAGTGCAAAACCCCAAAAGGAATATGGAAGAGTAGCCTGACTCATCATAGAACGAACCATATCAAGTAACGTTCTATTTCTCCTCTCGGACACACCATTCCACTGCGGTGTTCCTGGCGGAGTGAGCTGTGAGATAATCCCACACTCCTTCAGATAGTCAGTAAACGCATGACTTAGGTATTCTCCACCTCGATCAGAACGAAGTGCCTTGATATTTTGGCCTAGCTGATTCTGTACTTCATTTTTGAACTCTTTGAACTTGTCAAAAGATTCACTTTTATCTCTCATTAAATAGACATATCCATATCTACTGAAATCATCAGTAAAGGTAATGAAGTACTGATAGCCACCTCTGGCATGTTTACTAAATGGCCCACACACATCGCTGTGTATTAGGTAAAGTAAACCTGAAGCCCTTTGACCTTTGTGAGGAAAAGGTGACTTCGTCATTTTACCCATCAAACAAGCTTTGCATATATCAATCTCCTCATAGGAGAATGATCCCAGCAGTCCATGATCATGCAACCGCTTAATGCGCTTCTTGTTAATATGGCCTAAACGACTATGCCATAACAAGGTGCTATCATCAGCATACTTGGCTTTCTTATTATCAATGTTTTGTATAGAATTTTCCATGTCCAACATGAATAACCCATTGTTAATTGAACCAGTAGCATAAACAATATTATCAAGAGAAAGTACACACTTTGAAATATTGCATTCAAAGGCAAATCCTTTCCTGACAAGAGCAGGAATAGAGATAATATTTTTAGTAATACTGGGAACAAAGTAACAACTGTTTAGTTCTAATACAATGCCAGATGGTAATGAGATGAAATAGTCTCCTACAGCAACAGCAGCAACCCGTGCCCCGTTTCCAACGCATAGGTCCACCTCATGCTGTCCCACCTGTCTTCTTCTCTTGAGTTCCTGCACATTTGAACAAATGTGAACTCCACATGCAGTGTCCAACACCCATGATATAGAAGAAGATGAAACCATGACTTCCGTCACGTAAATACCTGAGCCAGAAGCAATGCTTCCCCTCTTATCTCCTTGGAGCGCTTTACAGTCCTTTTTCCAGTGACCTAACTGGCCACAGTGGAAACATCTGTATTCCTTAGACCGCTTCACCTTTTGTTTCAGAGCCTTACTGTAGTTCTTGACAGGGGCTTTGCCCTTCTTCCCCTTCTTCTTGTTCCTGGAAGGAACCATTAAGACAGAGGTCGAAGGCTTTCCCTTTAGAGTTTCCTCAGTAGTCAAGAGCATATTCAGCAGCTCTGCCGGAGTACAATCGATTTTGTTCATATTAAAATTAATAATGAACGCATCGAAAGAGGGCGGAAGAGACTGCAGAATAATGTCTACAGCAAGCTCCTGATTGATGGTATGCCCCAGTTTCTCTAGAGCCTCCTTGTGCCCAATCATCTTGAGCACGTGAGCTCCCACTGGGCTCCCTTCAGCCAGTTTGCTCTGAAAGAAAAGCTTTGTCAGATTATAGCGTTCTGTCCTCGCCTGTGCAGCATACAGCATCTTGAGGTTCGCTATAATTTCTATAGCCGACATATCCTCATGCTGACGCTGCAGCGGTGGCGTCATAGACGCTAGCATCAGGCAAGCGACATCAATGCTATCATTGACGTGCTTTTCATAGGCTTCACGAACCGCCCTTGCGGCGTTCGCAGCGGGTTGAGGCGGCACAGCCGTCTCGAGGACATACAGTTTCCTCTCTGCCTTAAGAACGATCTTAAGGTGTCCGAACCAGTCTGAGAAGTTTGGCCCAGCAAACTTCTCCCTTTCCAGTAGGGATCGCACATTGAAGCTCATGGTGTTCGTTGCTGCAGGAATCTACAACAATGCAAGAACAGCAAGGTCAGTATCAATGTTTAGAATCAATCCAGGACTTAAGAAATGATTCTTTTCTCACTATTTTGTCTGACTGAAAAATCCATTAAACAGTCCGAAAGAGTAACACTCTTTTAGTGAGATGGGATCCAGATTTCATACTTGGTCTCCGCGTCCCGCTCAGGCGAGATAAGATGCACAGAGAGTACAAGCACTAATTTCTGGTAGGCAGTCCCTGCCAATCGCCAACCCGTGCGATTCCCCTTCATCTGGGCAATCCAGCAGACTGTGCCAACTGAGTTGGTACAACACAATCTCTGACCCCACAGATGGCTGCCTCCATGTGCTACCATATGCGCCACATATGTAGCCTACATGGTCAAGCTGACCCGACCTACTCCCTGGACCACCACGTGCTATGCTGAGCAACGAGAAGCGATAAATCCCTTCTCTGTAACACGCAGGTGAAATCCCGCACCGTCTGAAGATAGATGGACGTGCCCACTGAGTGGGTACAACACGGCTCCAACGATAATCAGAACAGTGAGGTTTCGCGTCAGAAGGCTTACGAGCTTGATATTGAGGCGTTGGATTTTAATGGTCTTTTATCTTCTTACTATCAGGCAAATCCTATGGCTATAGCAGAAGATAAACTCATGCAATTCTAATTATAAAAGCAATAAATAGAAAGCATGCTGATCTTATGTGGTAAAAGCCCATGAACCCTAAGTAAGACCTTAAGTTATCTTAAGTCTTCACTTGCTTCTTGGGTCTTTTGCATCTCATCTGGTCCAACCCAGGGCCCTAGCGCTCAATGCAGCTCAGGTGCGCCCACCAGCTGAATGCGCCTCTGCAATGTGTGCTTTTGAGCTCTTGTCTAATCAAAATACATTTTGATCTATCTAGACAAGCTTGACTCGCAGGTCAATTATACAATAAATTAATTAAAAATGTGATTCGCAGATCACAATACAAATTAATTTACAAGTTTAATTCCAGGCTCGCAGGCCCCAGCACAGCACACATTAAATTGGGCATCCCACATAAGATTAAATAAACAAACATATGGCATCAATCAATCATCATGTGATCCATTACAAAGAAAATAAAATTTTGAAAACCCCATAGGCATCAATTTTTAATTTCCTTATGTGCCCTACAACCTTACAACGGTCCATTGATAGGGATCCACTCAACAATCTAGTTAGATCCATGCCCTTGCATGCACCAAGTCCTAACTGACTCGAGTTGACCTAATGGTCAACCATGCATGCGCCAAAGGCTGAACAACCAACATGAGTTCTGGCAAGCGGGTGTGACCCCGGGCCTAACTCATGTGTGTTCACTGGTTGTCTCAACCAGACCTCGCTACACGCCTGTGATGCAATCGACCTATAGCCACCTTGTGCTTGCGCACAGGTGCCATCTGGTCGATCCATCTAGGCTGTCAGATGGTCTGATCAGACTATTGGATCTAACCTAGAGGGTGACTTCAACCCCATCAACCCGTCTAAGGGTTTATAGTAAGCGCATATAGATCTAATTGTTTGCGCGCAAGTAAACAAGTTTTTAATGAAATACCATTCAACAAACTAAACATGCGCCAACAAGATCATGCAAAAACATGAACAAAACACATGCGCCAACACCTAAAACCTAGCATGTAGATTCGCATGTGAAAAAGATCTATACTAGAGCGCAAACAAGGATCACAAAGCAATCATATAACCATACATACAACCTCGCTCTGATACCAATTGTAGAAACCCCTTTCGAGAGGGGGGGCGAGAACCCTAAACATGCATAACCGAAACCTTTGCATGGCGGAAATTAGGGATTCAAGAATCGCATGTATGATATATAATCAACTAGATGAAAGGTTGCTAAAATCAACAAAGGATCATACCGATGCCATAGTTTAGATGATGCCTTGGAAGCAAAGACTCGATTGCTTCTTCTCCAAAGGAATCGCACACAAGAGGAAGAAGGCCTACACTTCGATCGCTCCTTGTGCTAGCAAGGCACCAAAGTGTCTTTGATCGCTTGTAGGGGTGATGAAAGACTTGCTCGGCTTTCTCCACTAGACTTCGGCGTGAGTTCTCTTCTCTACACCCGAGAGTCCGCGAGAGGAAGAAGCGAGACAACCATCCACACGAAGTGGAGACGTTCAGCCAAAACGTGGAGACGTTTTTACACTTGAAAAACCGACTTTCCAATTATAGAAAGTCTTTAACTCCAAAACGTTTTGCGTTGAACTATTCGAAACTCACTTATTCACATTGAACCAAGCGCTCAATCATGAGCCGGTTCAAGGTCTTTGGTTCAATGACCAAACCGAATTAGCCCAAGCATTAAGTCAAGATCGAATTAAACCCTAAGGTCCTAGATCTGACCATTCATCTTCTGATGCTCCTGATCTGATCGATCTAGCATCAACACTCTCGATCGAAGCTTACCGATCTCAAGCCCTAATCAATCAAACATGATCAGACTAGATCTCACTTACAATCAGAGTTTAAATCCCTTTAAACTGAACCGAAACAATTCAGTCCACACGATCTGACTTAAGTAAGCCATATCATCAAATTGTGCGACCCTGAGGGTTTCCTTTAAATGTCGGTAACGATAACTCACGTTATCACGATCAGTGAGGGGTATCTAGCAACACATCACTGTCTCCCGATATAAAGAAAAGAGTCTTCCAAGACTACACCCAAACCACAGCTCAAGAGTGAATCCATTTCACTAGGCATGCATGTGTCCTTTGCCACTGGATGTTCTCATTGGACAAGCGTGTCAAGCCTGTAACTCCAATATGATGAGCATGATTAGATCAGATGAACACAATCACCTGGGTATGGCCATACACTTTCTCAATCATCTCATCCAGGGGGGGGGCCATTAGAACATCACACTCCTTAAACAAGGAGACGGCAATCCTTTATCTATCACTAGTGCCCTAACCTGACTCAAGCTCACCATCCAAGATAGTCTATAATCATTATGTTTCAAATGATATTAAACCACCTCAAAACAATGACAATCATCATTTAGAAACACAAGTGATCTCAAGTCAAAGGACATGTGCCACTTGATGCAAACAAGGATTATTCACATTGTGACAAGCAATTGAATATCCTAGTAGGGTCTGTCCAGTACATCCAATGTACCCATGAGTCTACATCTTATTCCATGCTCGAAGAATCCTATAAGATTAGAACACATATTAGTCTTAACCATATCAAGGCTGTCTCATGTTCACCAAGATATTTCGACTAAGGACATTACAGCATGTCAGCCTAGCTGAACAGCTTTGAGACATTATTCAGAAGTACACTTATTACAGCAGACAAGGTAACAAACTGAATAACAACCATTGCCTTTATAAACATAAAAGTTTATCACATGATACTGATACAATCCCAAGGCCTCAAACATTAGCCTTAAGGGCATACCCCAACATCCTCAGTATCCAGCACATCACATATGGCAGAGCCACAGCCTATTAGTTCTCCAGAGTTGGAGATTATTTCAGAGAGGCCTGCCGACAGGCCAGAGAGCCGCAATCAGAGGATCGCTAGACGGTACGCTAGGAAGCGTACCGGTCGAGGTACTAGTACTTGGGGGAGGAGGACCACTCGCCCTCTATCACCTGTCGTGGAGACTGTAGAGATTCCAGTAGCACCCCCAGCTTATGTTCGCACTATAACTATACCAGAGATTGAGAGTGTGGAGGAGGCACAGACAGATGCTGTACCGATGGATGTGGAGGGTCCTACCATATCAGCACCTTCCACAATTTACTAGAGTTTGTGGCACCTACTGGCGCTCAGGGTATGGAGGTAGACACTCCACATGATATAGCGCGCACACCCGAGATAGTATCACCCTCCTCAGCCTAGGGAGATTTGCCTATCCCTGAGGCTAGTACACCAATATTGTCAGATCCAGAGGAGGGATCACCTGAGATATTCGTAGACTTACCAGAGATATCAGTGGAGATACCCGAGCTTCGTTCTTCTTCGCCGTCAGTTGCACAGGAGTCTTCTACTACTACTGAGATAGTTCCACCATCAGTTTCTGAGATCCCACATATGACTAAGCCAGCAGAGCCAGCACCCATTCCAGTAGCACCAGTACCCTCACCCGTGATTCATCTACCTTCACTAGAGGCCATTATCCCAGAGAGGAGACGGGCGCGATCACCACCTCCAGTGCTTACTCCCTACCCGCGTCAGATTCTTCATAGGAGTAGGGAGATCGAGAGGAGATATCGTGCCCTATCCACTAGGGGGGTGATCAGCACACGATATTGGGACGACCAGACACTGCAGTCCCTAGGATTGTTCGACGACATCCAGTGGATGTTTGTGAACATAGGGTGGCAGGATTTTTACCAGCAGAGGCACCCTACATACACCCAGCTCACTTTGGAGTTTTTCAGCACCATCCAGATTTCATTAAAGAACCACGATGACGGAGATCCTGGGAGGATGTCATTCCGGTTGGGGAAACGGGAGCATATGCTTACATTGGACCAGCTGGGTCACATATTTGGATTCCCCTCAGATGTGACTAGACACCGTCCTCGTGAGTTTTCAAAGGGAACCTTTTGGAGAGAGATCAATGGCGAGCATGGATTTGACCCTAGGACCGCCAGAGCATCGCGTCTGACTAGCCCGGTTTTTAGATATATACACAGGGTGCTTGCACATACCATTTTTGGGCGGGCAGAGAGCGATGGTATGGTCAGATCTACGGAGTTATTATTTCTATGGGCCATGCTTAGAGGATTCAGAGTCAGCACTTCATTCTACCTGATGAAGTAGATCCAGAAAGCCGCCAGAGCTCGGAGAGGAGTCCTCGTGATGGGAGGATTAGTTACTTCGATTGCCCTTGCCCTCAGTGTCGATCCTTCGGGGTTGAACGAGGCAAAGGGTAATCCCAGACGGGATATAGATGCATGTGTTGCCATTAGGATGATTACGAGGCTAGGGAGCTCGTACCATCTTATGTTCAGCACACAAATATTGCCATGAGGCTGCCGAACATGAACAGTATTCGTGTTCAGCAGAATTGGATCGTGGATCCCACGCTTGGGGGAGGTCCTAAAGAGGCAGCTTCACCGCCATCACAGCCTAGATCTTCAGAGCATTTACCTCCAGTCGTGCCATCAGCCGCTGATCAGCCTTCTACATCTGCCAGACCATCCATGACAACACGATCAGATCCATCGGTGAAGCAGATGCGAGCTGAGCAGAGGAGGATGCGCGACGACATATCGCGCCTGGAGCAGGGACAGTCGAGGGCGCTAGACTCATTACGCGCGATAGAGGAGTTATTACGGCGTCGTCTCCCATCATCATCGTCGATGAGACATACCAGGGATGAGGAGGAGGACTCTGAGCATACGGAGACAGATTGATAGACTTTGTGAGTATCAAGTTTCAATTCTTTATGCATATTTTTGGTATCGCATGAGTAGTCTCACAGTTGTCTAATTTATGAGCAGGCTTAGTAGATTTGATGCCGATGAAACCTCACACCATCTTTTCAATTTTTATTTGTGTGCGTGCGTTGTATCGGGATATTACGCAATTCATTTTGGTTATTTATAGATGTTGCTCGATACTTAGCTCGATATTGTATACACTAGATGGTATTGAGTCCTAGGATGCTGAACATGACTTAGAGATGATATTTTTTGGACATGTTTGGTATTTATCATGTATATGTGATGCCATGTGATAGTTTTGGGTGTCTGATTGATGATTTTCTGCATGTTGGAATATTTATGATGCACATTTTGATATTGGGTTTAAGATAGTGATCGAAAGTGGTAAACTGGGTTTTGACTTGCCAAATTAGACGGTATTTGATATCTGGAAGTTGATTGCCGTGTAAAATTTGAATATCTTCGAGATCATAATTTTTCTGGATTTTTCTGAGCTGTAATTCTCAATTTTGATATAACTGTACAGGGTTTCGCTAACAAATACAAAGGGAACTCTTGCAAAATTTTTTCTGAAATTCTTTATTAGTTGAATATTTATATATATACAACAATTTAAGTCCAGGGTGATCCTCATGATATGCTTACTCTTCAAGGCTTTATTAGATATGAATTTTGAATGTTTATGATTGTTAAGGATAATCAAATTTATTTTACCCTTGATTTTAGACTTAGGAAACATTTTGAGTGATTGATTTGATGAATTAAGGAATTTTTGAGATTTCATACAGACTTAAATTGTTGAGTAAATTCAATTCTGGTATTGATAAAATGCATATGTGAATTGTTATATGTTCAAACGACGCGTGCATAGTATCTTGTTACTTGATGTTAAATTTATCTATTTCTGATTGATGAGAAATTTGGTGATTTATCTTTTTAAATTGAGATTTGCTCCAACTCCTCTAGTTGAGAAATCTAAAGTCATGAGTTATATTATGCCACGAGTTGGTATACTTTAAATCTGTTGCGATCAAGTATCAACAACGATTTAAGTACCATGCCACTGATCGGCTTTCTCCAGAAAAAGAAAAAAAAAGGGAAAAGACTCCTCTAAGACATGAGTTGAAGTCTAATAATAATAATAATAAAAATAGAGAAAAAGAGAAAGTTGTAGGTTATGTGGGCAACTCCGTTGACTTTAAAATTGAAACTATGAGTTAAATTATACTGCTCTGCAGTATACTTTGAACAATGTTATGATGCTAATAGGAAAAGGCATATAACCGTTCAAAGACCAAATGCTTTAAAAATCTCTTATCTTTAACATCACTGAGATTCTTGAAGTAGAAACTGTATCTGTTGAGTAAGATAGATTTATTAAATTGAAAGTATCTGATATTTAGTGTGTGGAGAATGAATATTATGACATGAATTATGATTTTTATCTTTTTTGGATTGTAACCTCTTGAGAGTTTATTTCTATTATGATTTTTCTTTAACTACTTGAGTTTGAAATATTGATTACTTAATCTGTGGACTAAAGATATTATTAAGGGAAAAAACAGATGAGTGTTCCTTACCTTTACATTATTCATACATATTCTGGTATTGCTTGAGGACAAGCAAAATTCTAAGTCTAGGGTATTTTGATGTGTTGTATTTATATAGTATTTTTGCCTATGTTTTACATCATATTTTGGACTTATTTGCACGATTTTGTGTTACTTCTAGTGTTTTTATCTTACTTTGCACAGAATCTTCACTTTTTTTGGTTTTATTGAAAATATAGGTAAAAAGGCATAAAAATGAAGGAATTTGAGAGTTTTAAGGTCAAAGCACGATTCCCGAGGAGATCACGGGCCCACACGTCAAATTTGGAGCAAAAACAATAAAGAACGAGACATTTACGGCCTTGGCCGTAATTGTGGATTCGGCCGTAAACATGACGACGAGCGGGAGGTGAAAATTGGCTAAGTATAAAAGTCCACAGAAACTTTCACGGGTGAAGCCGTAATTCCATCACAGGCCGTAAAAGTTTCTGTAACCAAAAGCATTATACACCGAAAGAATTATGGCCGAAGCCGTAAACACATCACGGGCCGTAAAAGTTTTCGCCTGACGAGTTTTTCGCTCGATTCTCACTCGTTTTGAACTGGATTTGAGCCAAACTTTGCAGAACCGTTCCTTGATGGGCTCTAAACCGGTCTAGCTATAAAAGATGGGATTTTGATCAGTTTAAGAGAGCTCCGATGGACAAAAGCGAACGGCGGCGGAGACAAGGGCGAAAACCTGGTTTCAAACATTTTTTCGGCGAGATTTCCCCTGAAGGTGACGATAGATCAGCCAATCCTCATCCTTGGATCAAGGAGAAGGCGGTTTTGTAGTCTTTTTAGTGATTTCTTGCAATCTTTTATGCGTTTACTAGTTCATCACAACACCATGTATTTCCATACTAACATGAGTGAGTAGAAATCTTTGTCGGGATGATTGGGCGTAGCCCTTTGACTTTTATGAGTTAATCCATGCTTTTACTATTTTCATTAGAATTTATCTGCATGATTTAGTTGAAATTTTTCCTATCTCATAATTTACCCTGGCCAAGTATTTTTACATCTTAGACGTTGCGAGAAGGACCGGGAGGTGAATCGCAACGTTCGATCTATTTCAACTAGACCTACAAATCCAATCACGGGAGTAGTTTGGATTTGTCTGAAGGGTTAAACAAACGCTTCATAGAGCTTAAGGGGTTCAGTTGGGTTAACTATCACAGGAGTAGTTAGTTAATCTAGTTGAATACCGTACTACGCTTCGGGAGGAGGTAGTATGCACATTAGGAAGAGTTCCTTTCATGTTAGATAATTTCTGTGAATTAGTTATTCTTTTTAACAACTCATAATTGTCAATGTGGCGAACCCATGAATTCCCGACTCGTTAGAAACTGAACCCTTTAAAAAAGCTGTTTTCGAGTTTGCATGTCTGTAAAAGTTTAGAAGAACTATTGATTTTGTCTGCCTGAATTCAAACAAGTCGAGAAGTCAGTACTTAGCTTCGCAGTCCTCGTGTGATCGATAACTTTTATTACTTCGATAAATCCGTGCACTTGCGGATACTTATCAGTTCTCTACTTCATTCTTGAACTCCTTGAATTTCTCAAATGACTCAGATTTATGTCTCATTAGGTAGACATAACCATACCTACTGAAGTCATCAGTAAAGGTAATGAAGTAGTTGTGTCCTCCTCTGGTTTGTTTATTGAATGGCCCACACACATCAGTATGTATGAGATCCAACAAACCTTGTGCCCTCTCACCAGTTTTGGTGAAGGGTGCCTTTATCATTTTCCCTAATAAACAAGGCTCACATGTATCAAATTCCTGCAAGGAACTTGAGTCAAACAATCCATTTGCATGGAGTTATTGAATGTGGTTCTTGTTTATATGGGTTAATCGACAATGCCATAGGAAGGCACCAACTGAACCACTCAGTTTGGTCCTTTTACTATTTATGTTGCAAATAGAACTATTCATGTCCAAGACATATAAGCCATTGCATAATGTGCCCTTCCCATAAAACATATTTGCAAATGAAAAAGAACAGGAGTTCTCCTTTATTTCAAATATAAAACCTTTCCTTGCCAAGCAAGGAATGGATATAATGTTTTTGGTTAACGAAGGTACATAATAGCAATTCTCTAGTTCTAATTGAAGTCCTGAAGGGAGGGAGAGAGTCAAAACTCCTATAGCAACAGCAGCAACTTGTGCTCCGTTTCCAACTCGTAGGTCAATCTCTCCAGCCCTTACCGATCTACTTCTTTTAAGCCCCTGCATATTTGTACAAATATGAGCTCCATATGCGGTATCCAATACCCACGAAATAGAAGTAGAAAGGTTCACTTCGGTAATATAAATACCTGAGCTTGAAGACGAGGCCTTGCCTCTCTTCTTCACATTCTGAAGTCGCACCATGTCCTTCAACATGTGAGGTGGCCCTGCACACGAATAGCATTTGTTATTCCTTACTCTTTCCATCTTTAATTTCAGTTCTTTGGTCAAACCTTTCGACTCACCACACTGAATATCTACTTTTGGAGGGTTGAGCTCAACCAATTCATCAAAGAGCTGCCTTAGATTAGAAATAATCTCATAGGCACTCTTAGATTCATATTGCCCTCTAAATTCAGGCGACATGTTGGTTAGCATTAAATTAGAAACCTCTAAAGTATCAGTCTGATGCTTATCATAAGCATCGCTCTCAGCCGCTGAGGCCGAGAATGGAAATGGCTCAGGAATTGGCTGCTCAAGGACATAGAGCTTCCTCTCAAGCTTGAGCACGATTCTCAAGTTCATATACCAATCCAGTAAGTTGGATCCAACCAACTTATCCCTTTCCAGGATAGATCGCAGTGACCATCTACCATTGTTGACAGCTATTGTTCTACAACAACCAAGAAACAGTAGATTAGTACTACTTCAAGTCATTTAAACTGGACTTGTTTTAAATGACTATGGCTCCCACTATTTTAATCAAATTGACAACCCACAAAGTCAATCGGGAAATTTAAGATTTTCTAGTGAGATGGGATCCTTACTCCACATAGGGCTTTGCGCCCCACGAGGGTGGGATGAGATGCACAAAGTAACCCATGCTTCCTAAGGTGGGCACGCCGGCTGATTGCTCTAAGCAATTCCCCTTATTGAGACAGTATAGGCATTTCATGTCTAGCGAGGGCTGGATACAGCATGAAATCCCAACCTCTCAATGATGCCTCTAGAGTTTCATCATGTGCCTAGCACATATGAAATTCTAGTCAAGTCCATTCCTAATCGTTATGCCCAGGGCCAACAGTTTCGTTGCGAAGGCGCGCCCGGTTAAAACGGACTGGGGAATGTTGGGGTATGCCCTTAAGGCTAATGTTTGAGGCCTTTGGGATTGTAAAAGTATCATGTAATAAACTCTTATGTTTATAAAAGGCATGGTTATTATTCAGGTTGTTACCTTGTCTGCTGTAATAAGTGTACTTCTGAATAATGTCTCAAAGCTGTTCAGCTAGGCTGACAGGCTATAAGTCCTTAGTCGAGATATCTTGGTGAACATGAGACAGCCTTGATATGATTGAGACTGATATGAGTGCTAATCTTATAGGATGCTTCGAGCATGGAATAAGATGTAGACTCATGGGTACATTGGATGTACTGGACAGACCCTACTGGGATATTCCATTGCTTGTCACAATGTGAATGATCCTTGTAAGCACTAAGTGGCACATGTCCTTTGACTTGAGATCACTTGTGTTTCTAAATGATGATTGTCATTGTTTTGAGGTAGTTCAATATCATTTGAAACATAATGATTATAGACTATCTTGGATGGTGAGCTTGAGTCAGGTTAGGGCACTTGTGATAGATAAAGGATTGCCGTCTCCTTGTTTAAGGAGTGTGATGTTCTAGAGGGCCCCCCTATATGAGATGATTGAGGAAGTGTATGGCCATACCCAGATGACTATGTTCATCTGATCTAATCATGCTCATCGTATTGGAGTTACAGGCTTGACATGCTTGTCCAATAAGAACATCCAGTGGCAAAGGAATCATGTATGCCAAGTGAGTTGATTCACACTTATGCTATGGTTTGGGTGGAGTCTTGGAAGACTCTTTCCTTTATATCGGGAGACAGTGATGTGTTGCTAGATACCCCTCACTGATCGTGATAACGTAAGTTATCGTTACCGACGTTTAAAGGAAACCCTCAGGGTCACACAATTTGGTGATATGGCTTTCTTTGAGTCAGATCGTGTGGACTGAATTATTTGGGTTCAGTTTAAAGGGATATAGACTCTGATTGTAAGTGAGATCTAGCTTGATCATGTTTGATTGATTAGGGCTTGAGATCGGTAAGCTTCGATCGAGAGTATTGATGCTAGATCGGTGAGATCAAGAGCATCATAAGATGAACGGTTGGATTGGAAACCTTAGGGTTTGGTTGATCTAGACCGATTGCTTTGGTTTGGACCAATTTGGATTGAACCGGTTTACATGGGTGAACCCATGGTTCGATCCATAAGCGTTTTGGGCGGTTTGCTTGAAGAGGAGAACGCATGGCTTAATGGAGTTTCCAAATTTGGAAAGTCATTGAGCGCATGGCTCCTTGAAACGCCAAAACGGCTTGAGCTCATTCATCCCTTGTCTCCTTGCGTTTTGCTCTTGCTCGGCGAGACTTGAGAGAAGCTTGGGGTGGCCGACAAGAGCAGAACCGGCAAAAGCATCATCTTCATCCCTACCACTCGAGAAGGACAACTTGGCATTTTGCTAGCACAAAGTTGCGCAAGTTGGAAGCCTTCATCACTTGGTGTGTGTATTCTTTGGAGGAGATCTCGCTTGCTCTCTCTCATTCCAAGCCGCCATCCAATCCATGGCATTGGTAAGATCAAAACTTGATCTTAAGTTGAATTAAGTTAACATATAGTTCATATGCGATCTACTTGAAGCCCTCTTTCCGCTATGCATGCTAGATGCGCATGTTTAGGGTTTCTTCCCCCCTTAGATTAGGGGTTCCATCAATTGGTATCAGAGCTAGGCTCTCCATATGATCTATATGATTGCTTTACGATTTTGTGATCCATGTTGGTTGCGCTTACTTTGGTTACATGATGGTTGCGCTTACTTTGGTTACATGATGGTTGCGCTTGTATCATGGTTGCATGAAGGTTGCGCTTGTATCATATATTGACATGTAGTTTGCGCTCCCCCTTGAAGGGGACCCCCTAAAGTATGCGCTCCCCTTTGAAGGGGACCCCCTAAAGTATGCGCTCCCCCTTGAAGGGGACCCCCTAAAGTATGCGCTCCCCCTTGAAGGGGACCCCCTTAGATCTAAGGGTTATCAAGCATGTTGTTTGTTTATTTGCGCACGTTCTAAAAGTTTTCTAAAACTTACATCTTGCGCGCTTGATTAGATCTAAGGTGCCACTACATTAAACCCTTAGATGGGTTGATGGGGTTGAAGTCACCACTAGGTTAGATCCAAGTCTGATCAGACCATCTGACAGCCTAGATGGGTCGACCAGATAGCACCTGTGCGCAAGCACGAGGTGGCTATAGGTTGACTGCATCTAGGGCGTGTAGCGAGGTCTGGTTGAGACACTACTGAACACACTTGAGTTAGGCCCGGGGTCACACCCGCTTGCCAAAACTCATGAGGGTAGTTCAGCCCTTGGCGCATGCATGGTTGACCATTAGGTCAACTCGGGTCAGTTAGGACTCGGTGCATGCAAGGGCAATGGATCTAACTAGATGGTTGAGTGGATCCCTATCAATGGACCATTGTAAGGTTGTAGGGCTCATAAGGAAATTAAAATTGATGCCATGGGGTTTTCAAAACTTTTAATTTCAAGATGATTGGATCACATGTTGATTGAACCATATGCTTGTTTATTTAGTCTTATGTGGGTTGCCCAATTGTGTGCTGTGCTGGGGCCTGCGTGCCTGGACTTAAAAATTGTAAATTAATTTGTGATCTGCGTATCACATTGTACTTAATTTATAATATGTTGTTGACCTGCGAGTCAACCTTGTCTAGATAGATCAAATGTACTTTGATTAGACAAGAACAAAGGCACACATCCAAGAGGGGCATTCACCTGGTGGTGCACCTGAGGTGCTCTTGGCGCTAGGGCACTGGGTTGGACCAGATGAGATGCAATGAAGCTCAAGTGAAGACTTAAGTAACATTAAGGTCTTACTAGGGTTCATGGGCTTTTACCACATAAGATCATGCTTTCTACTTATTGCTAATAATTAGAATTGCATGTTTATGTTTATCTTCTGCTATAGCCATAGGCATGCCTGATAGTAAGAAGATAAAAGATCGTTAAAATCCAACGCTAATATATCAAGCTCGTAAGCCTTCTGACGCGAAACCTCACCTTTCTGATTATCGTTGGAGCCGTGTTGAACCCACTCAGTGGGCACGTCCATCTATCTTCAGACGGTGCTGGATTTCACCTGCGTGTTACAGAGTTGGGATTTATCCCCTCTCGTTGCTCAGCATAGCACGTGGTGGTCCAGGGAGTAGGTCGGGTCAGCTTGACCATGTAGGCTACATATGTGGCGCATATGGTAGCACATGGAGGCAGCCATCTCTGGGATCAGAGACTGTGTTGTACCAACTCAGTTGGCACAGTCTGCTGGATTGCCAAGATGAAGGGGAATCGCACGGGTTGGCGATTGGCTGGGACAGCCTACCAGAAATTAGTGCTTGTCATCTCTGTATATCTTATCTCGCCTGAGCGGGACGCGGAGACCAAGTATGAAATCTGGATCCCATCTCACTAAAAGAGTGTTACTCTTTCGGACTGTTTACTGGATTTTTCAGTCAGACAAAATAGTGAGAAAAGAATCTTTCTTAAGTCCTGGATTGATTCTGAAACATTGATACTGACCTTGCTGTTCTTGCTTGTTGTAGATTCCTGCAGCAACGAACACCATGAGCTTCAATGTGCGATCCCTACTGGAAAGGGAGAAGTTTGCTGGGCCGAACTTCTCTGACTGGTTCGGACACCTTAAGATTGTTCTTAAGGCAGAGAGGAAACTGTATGTCCTCGAGACGGCGATACCGCCGCAGCCCGCTCCGAACGCCGCAAGGGCGGTTCGGGATGCCTACGAAAAGCACGTCAATGATAGCATTGATGTCGCTTGCCTGATGCTAGCGTCTATGACGCCACCGCTGCAGCGTCAGCATGAGGATATGTCGGCTATAGAAATTATAGCGAACCTCAAGATGCTGTATGCTGCACAGGCGAGGACTGAGCGCTATAATCTGACGAAGCTCTTCTTTCAGAGCAAACTGGCTGAGGGGAGCCCAGTGGGAGCTCACGTGCTCAAGATGATTGGGCACAAGGAGGCTCTGGAGAAACTGGGGCATACCATCAACCAGGAGCTTGCTGTGGATATTATTCTGCAGTCTCTCCCGCCTTCTTTCGATGCGTTCATTATTAATTTTAATATGAACAAGATCGATTGTACGCCGGCAGAGCTGTTGAATATGCTCTTGACTACTGAGGAAACTCTGAAGGGTAAGCCTTCAACCTCTGTCTTGATGGTTCCTTCAAGGAACAAGAAGAAGGGGAAGAAGGGCAAGGCCCCTGTCAAGAATTACAGCAAGGCTCTGAAACAGAAGGTGAAGCGGTCGAAGGACAACAGGTGTTTCCACTGTGGCCAGCTGGGTCACTGGAAAAAGGACTGTAAAGCGCTCCAAGGAGATAAGAGGGGAAGCATCGCTTCTGGCTCAGGTATATATGTGACTGAGGTCATGTTATCTTCTTCTACTATTTCATGGGTGTTAGACACTGCATGTGGAGTTCACATTTGTTCAAATGTACAGGAACTCAAGAGAAGAAGGCAGGTGGGACAGCATGAGGTAGACCTACGAGTTGGAAACGGGGCACGGGTTGCTGCTGTTGCTGTAGGAGACTATTTCATTACTTTACCATCTGGCATTGTATTAGAATTAAACAATTGTTATTTTGTACCCAGTATTACCAAGAATATTATCTCTATTCCTGCTCTTGTCAGGAAAGGATTTGCCTTTGAATGCAAGATTTCAAAGTGTGTTTTATCTCATGATAATATTGTGTATGCAACTGGTTCAATTAACAATGGGTTATACATGTTGGACATGGAAAATTCTATACAAAACATTGATAATAAGAAAGCCAAGTATGCTGATGACAGCACCTTGCTATGGCATAGTCGTTTAGGCCATATAAACGAGAAGCGCATTAAGCGGTTGCATGAACATGGACTGCTGGGATCATTCTCCTATGAGGAGATTGATACATGCAAAGCTTGTTTGATGGGTAAAATGACGAAGTCTCCTTTTCTTAACAAAGGTCAAAGGACTTCAGGTTTACTTGACCTTATACACAGTGATGTGTGTGGGCCTTTTAGTAAACATGCCAGAGGTGGCTATCAGTACTTCATTACCTTTACTGATGATTTCAGTAGGTATGGATATGTCTATTTAATGAGACATAAAAGTGAATCTTTTGACAAGTTCAAAGAGTTCAAAAATGAAGTACAAAATCAGTTAGGCCGAAATATCAAGGCACTTCGTTCTGATCGAGGTGGTGAATACCTGAGTCATGCGTTTACTGACTATCTGAAGGAGTGTGGGATTATCTCACAGCTCACTCCGCCAGGAACACCGCAGTGGAATGGTGTGTCCGAGAGGAGAAATAGAACGTTACTTGATATGGTTCGTTCTATGATGAGTCAGGCTACTCTTCCATATTCCTTTTGGGGTTTTGCACTGGAAACAGCTGCAAAGGTACTAAACCGAGTGCCATCCAAGGCAGTTTTAAAGACGCCATATGAGTTATGGTATGGGAAACAGCCTAGCTTGACATTTATCAGGATCTGGGGTTGCGAGGCTTATGTCAAAAAGCTCGCCTCTGGGAAACTAGAGAGCAGATCTGAGAAATGTATCTTTGTCGGTTACCCTAAGGAAACTAAGGGTTATTATTTCTACGATCCCAAAGAGAACAAGGTTTTTGTTGCTCGGACGGCCATATTTCTTGAGAAGGAGTTTCTTCTGCAAGAGGCCAGTGGGAGAGAAATAAAGCTGGATGAGAATCCAGAGGAAGGACAAAGTAGTCAAGCACAGTTGGATGAGCCTGAGCCGGTAGATCAGGTTATTGAGCAACCTGAGGCTCAAATATCACGGGAACCACGAAGATCGGGTAGGATCCGTCGACAGCCTGAGCGCTATGACGGAGTCTACATCATTGATAATGATGAACCCCTCACTTATGCGGATGCGGTCAGTGGACCGGAGTCAGCTAGATGGCTTGAAGCTATGCGAGCCGAAATGGACTCCATGTCAGATAACCAGGTCTGGGATTTGGTTGATCCGCCTCCGGGAGTAATCCCTATAGGCTGTAAATGGATCTTCAAGAAGAAGATTGACATGGATGGTAACGTAGTTACCTATAAAGGCAGGCTAGTAGCGAAAGGTTTCAAACAAATCTACGGGATAGATTATGATGAAACTTTCTCTCCTGTAGCCATGTTTAAGTCTATTCGGATTCTTTTCGCGATAGCAGCATATTACGACTATGAGATCTGGCAGATGGATGTGAAAACAGCTTTCCTTAATGGAAATCTGGATGAGGATGTGTATATGACACAACCTGAGGGTTTCACTAATCCATCAGATCGTCATAAAATATGCAAGTTAAAGAAGTCCATTTATGGACTTAAACAAGCATCAAGAAGCTGGAACATTCGTTTTGATGAATCAATCTCTGAGTTTGGTTTCATCAAGAACGAGGATGACCCGTGTGTATATAAGAGGTTTAGTGGGAGCGTGATTACATTCCTAATCCTCTACGTCGATGATATCTTGATTATTGAAAATGATATTCCTGAACTGCATGCTGTTAAAGCATGGTTAGGAAAATGTTTCCAGATGAAAGATTTAGGAGAAGCAGCCTATGTACTAGGTGTGAAGATCTACAGGGATAGGTCTAAGAGGCTTCTCGGGCTGTGCCAGAGTACTTACATCGATAAGGTCCTGGAGAGATTCCATTTAGAGAATTCTAAACGTGGATATCTTCCAGTCAGACATGGTCTGAATCTTTCGAAGAGTCAGTGTCCACAAACACAGACTGAGAAAGATGAAATGGACAATACGCCTTATGCTTCGGCTATTGGATCCATTATGTATGCGATGTTGTGTACTCGCCCAGACGTCGCTTACGGGTTAAGCGTAACCAGTCGATTCCAAAGTAATCCAGGTTTGGCGCACTGGATTGCGGTCAAGAACATTTTAAAATATCTGCGGAGGACCAAAGATATGTTCTTGATATATGGTGGTCAGGAAGAACTCAGTATAGAGGGATATACTGACGCTTCGTTCCAGTCGGACCAGGATGATTTCCGATCGCAATCAGGCTATGTTTTTAGCTTGAATGGTGGAGCAGTGGTGTGGAAAAGCTTCAAACAGTCAACTGTTGCTGATTCCACAACAGAAGCCGAGTATGTTGCAGCCTCGGAAGCATCCAAGGAGGCAGTTTGGATTCGTAAGTTCGTGAGAGAACTTGGTGTCGTTCCTTCGAGTGCTGATCCTTTGGTTATCTTCTGTGATAACACTGGAGCAATTGCACAAGCAAAGGAACCACGGTCGCACCAGAAGTCCTTAGTCGAGATATCTTGGTGAACATGAGACAGCCTTGATATGATTGAGACTGATATGAGTGCTAATCTTATAGGATGCTTCGAGCATGGAATAAGATGTAGACTCATGGGTACATTGGATGTACTGGACAGACCCTACTGGGATATTCCATTGCTTGTCACAATGTGAATGATCCTTGTAAGCACTAAGTGGCACATGTCCTTTGACTTGAGATCACTTGTGTTTCTAAATGATGATTGTCATTGTTTTGAGGTAGTTCAATATCATTTGAAACATAATGATTATAGACTATCTTGGATGGTGAGCTTGAGTCAGGTTAGGGCACTTGTGATAGATAAAGGATTGCCGTCTCCTTGTTTAAGGAGTGTGATGTTCTAGAGGGCCCCCCTATATGAGATGATTGAGGAAGTGTATGGCCATACCCAGATGACTATGTTCATCTGATCTAATCATGCTCATCGTATTGGAGTTACAGGCTTGACATGCTTGTCCAATAAGAACATCCAGTGGCAAAGGAATCATGTATGCCAAGTGAGTTGATTCACACTTATGCTATGGTTTGGGTGGAGTCTTGGAAGACTCTTTCCTTTATATCGGGAGACAGTGATGTGTTGCTAGATACCCCTCACTGATCGTGATAACGTAAGTTATCGTTACCGACGTTTAAAGGAAACCCTCAGGGTCACACAATTTGGTGATATGGCTTTCTTTGAGTCAGATCGTGTGGACTGAATTATTTGGGTTCAGTTTAAAGGGATATAGACTCTGATTGTAAGTGAGATCTAGCTTGATCATGTTTGATTGATTAGGGCTTGAGATCGGTAAGCTTCGATCGAGAGTATTGATGCTAGATCGGTGAGATCAAGAGCATCATAAGATGAACGGTTGGATTGGAAACCTTAGGGTTTGGTTGATCTAGACCGATTGCTTTGGTTTGGACCAATTTGGATTGAACCGGTTTACATGGGTGAACCCATGGTTCGATCCATAAGCGTTTTGGGCGGTTTGCTTGAAGAGGAGAACGCATGGCTTAATGGAGTTTCCAAATTTGGAAAGTCATTGAGCGCATGGCTCCTTGAAACGCCAAAAACGGCTTGAGCTCATTCATCCCTTGTCTCCTTGCGTTTTGCTCTTGCTCGGCGAGACTTGAGAGAAGCTTGGGGTGGACGACAAGAGCAGAACCGGCAAAAGCATCATCTTCATCCCTACCACTCGAGAAGGACAACTTGGCATTTTGCTAGCACAAAGTTGCGCAAGTTGGAAGCCTTCATCACTTGGTGTGTGTATTCTTTGGAGGAGATCTCGCTTGCTCTCTCTCATTCCAAGCCGCCATCCAATCCATGGCATTGGTAAGATCAAAACTTGATCTTAAGTTGAATTAAGTTAACATATAGTTCATATGCGATCTACTTGAAGCCCTCTTTCCGCTATGCATGCTAGATGCGCATGTTTAGGGTTTCTTCCCCCCTTAGATTAGGGGTTCCATCAGGGAAACCATTGCCACCACACACCTTCTAAAGATAAGTGGGTGTGTCCCACGAGGGTGGGAAACAGTTCACAACACCACTGATCGATAGCTTTATGAGGGCTACGCATTAGAAGGCTACTAGACTTGATATTTTAGTGAGGGTTTTTGAGGTCTCATCAACTCAATTTTATCTTTATGTCTAACATTACAGGCATGTGATCCTATAGTGATAACATAACGATAAAACATTGTAGGCATGCTTTAGCAGATAATGAAAGCAGTAAAGGGATGATGTAATCATAGCCTATTCAAGACATTGAACCGACCCATGCCAAGAGGGGGTTCAACTCTTGACCTAGGATTCAAGCCCCCATAACAAGACCTAACCTAGCCGACCTCTAGCTTGATCTTCAAGGGTGGCTCCAAGGTCCTTCTCACCATGGTTTAGCTCGCAAACCCTAGAGGTGTCTTTAGGGAAAACCCCAGATGCACACTCATGGGTTCGGCCAATGTCATGGTCATCCTCCAATGAAGATGCGCCATCATGCAAGGGGCCAAGATAGCTAGCTCCCAAACCCAAAGGGTTCGGCCATGCTAACTTGCGCCACTTAGCATGCATGCGCCATCAAGGTAGATGCATGCGCCAAAGCTCCAAGTGATATGCGCCACCCTAATCTTCTTCTTAATTTATTAAAGCAAAAAGAAAAGCGGCACGCAGGCTTCACAAGGATATATCACAGGCATGCAAGGGGCTTGACTCATGATCACAACATCATTCACATTCAAGGCACTTACTCATGCAATTCTACATGCTCATGAAAAAACCTAAAATCTTCAATTTTAGTTTCTAATAAAACAAGTCTCTTTTCCTCATCCTTTTATCACAAATCTTTTAGTTATTTGCGATTAATTTTTCAAGGTGATTTTATGGATCCTTTCGGCTGGCAATTTTGTCAGATCAAGAGACTCGGCCAGTCCGAAGACACAATGCCCGTCCTACTTGACAAAATCACGTGCGCCTTTGATCTTAAATCAACCAAGAAAAATAATCCAAAAATCCAAAAGAAATTGACAAAGAGGATAGGAGAAAGAAACTTTAATTTTTCTACCTTAAGAAAAATCATATGATCATGGCATATGCAATTTACGAAAATTACATCATGGCATGTGAGCATCGAAAAACATGAAAAACATCGTTCAAGGCTCACAAGTCGCTCTGATACCACTGCTGGGAAACCCCGGGGACATTTTACAAATTTTGGCATTAAAACAATACATAATACATGCGTAGCGGAATCAATGTCCCGAAACAGGCCAGTCCCAAAAACCCAGTGCGGATCGTCAAGCGAGGGGATCGACACGATGTGATAGAAAGTACTTGAAGCGAGCACGGTTATGCCGATGTCGAGATAGGCGCCCACGTGTTCGCCCTCTGCAGTCTCACACACACGGACTCCTCAAGCTCTCTTCTTCCTCGCTTGGTGCTAGCCTCGGGAAGAAGATCCACGCCTTTTATTCACTTCCTTCAACCTTGTGCCACCTCCAAGGTATATGCTTCAAGGGTTGTGAAGAGGAGATTGAGAAGCCGCCAACTCCAAGCCTTCTCATGCCAAGAAGAGAAGAGGAGATACACACTTGCGGCTAGGGTTTGGAGGAAGAGAAGATTGCGCCTCTTGAACCCTTGCTCTCGCCCCTTCTACTTGCACACGCCTCCAAGGAGTGGCACTCACGAAAATCATCATCCAAGAGGGGTGACAAGGGGTCCTATTAATAGGGCAACAGGCGGTTCATGAAGGGCTAGGATCAAGACAAGTGGGCGGCTAGGATGAGAAGGTTTGAAGCAAGGAAAGTCTTTAAGACATTTCCATAATTCTCATTCAACCCTTCCTTATTCGCCCAAGCCTTCCCTTTGCGCCAAGGCCTTGCCTTGCACCCCAACTAATGCCATATAGGCTTTCATACCATAAGGGATAAGGAGGGAGGCGCATATTGCTTCTAAATGAAGCAAACTTTGCCAATTCTCCCCATTATGCCCATAGGCGCCTAGGGGAGAAGACTTGTCCCCATTATACCCTTTTAGCCCTTCTTCTCTTCATGATAACTTATCAGTGAGCCCAACTTAGCAATGGGCCTAGCCCAAAATCCATTACCCATGTTAACCAAGCTATTGGATCCAATCCAACTTAACCCAAGGTTAAATGAGGCTAACCATGGTTAATTCGGCCAATATGCCAAAAATAGAAGTTGGTTCCAATAAGTTTCTTCCATCTCATCAGGCCCATTAGCGCTGATGAAATCTCCAAAATAGATCTTAGTTATCCAATAACTCGATCTTAAGGCTTCCCGATCAATACGAGAACTCGAGTGTCTTGGTGTGTGACCCTGTAGGTTCCTTTGACGTTGGCAGTGTAGACCTAAGATCTCACAAGCAGTGAGTGGCACCTAGCAGTGCATTGCTGCTACCCAAGTCATCAAAATGGATATCGACATCGACATCCCCATCATCGCAACAGGTGCAGATACATTACAGTCCCTTTGCTAAGCTGATATCCGATTGGAAAAGTTTGTCATCACTTGTTTTCATCCAATCACATGGCTATGACTAAATCAGGTCTTTACCTGGGTATGGCCATATACTTTCAGTCATAGACCATAGAGGAGCTCCATGGATATCATACTTCCACAAGGAAGGGGCAAATCCTTTATCTGTCAATTGGTCTTCTCATATGGGTCATGACATACTCAATGGCAACTCTTATAACCTCCCAGCTACGGCGAGGCGTTAGGTTGTATCAAAGTATATCCCTAACCATATAGAAGAGTCAATGACCTCAAGTCTAAGGATCAATGTATCTCCTATCACTTGTGAGGGTAACTTATGACACCAAGTCATAGCCTCACAGCGGGTCGGTCCAGTATATCCACCACTGAAATACTCATATGTCTGCATTAGCACCCCGTGCCTAACCAGCCCATATACCAGTCTTATAAGTACCATAGCTGTCCCTTATCCACTAAGGTATATCAACTGGGGACAATCTTTTGAGCACAAATCCAATCTGTCTCCAAGGACATTATCATATAAGTACATTATCGCAGATGTAAACAAACATAGTTAATGACAATGCCAGAATGATATATATAAATATCTCAGTGAAGTAGTACAATGTTTGACCAAATATAGTTCTCAGGGCATATACACCAACATAATATTGATTACGGTACTGCCATAATTTGGTCTGAAGCTCCGATTTGTATGAAATTTGACATGTAATCTTCTCTTGATGATGGGAATTTCTATATGCACTTGAATTGGTTGAAAACACCTTAAAGTGATGCCTTTTTACCTGAAAATGATCAAAATCTAGAAAAAGTGTAGATTCTGCAATATTTGATAAATAAGGCATCAAAATAAGCAAAAGAGCATGAATATGACACAAAAAGACCTATCAAATGACACAAAATATACCATGAGCTTTTGTGTCATCAAATACATAAGGCTCAAACTTTGCTTGTCCTCAAGCAAAATAAAAAACTGATAAAAAAAAACTTTTTTATGAATAATGAATTTCTAAAATATAATCACTAATGAAAAATCTCACCAAATACTACATAGAATTTCAAATAAACATATCATTTTTTTAATTCAATAATCAAAATCTACAACTTAATCAAATAAAATTTCACAACTTGTATAATGAAAAGAATTTCAATCTCAAGATTTCACCCAATTTTAGTTCAAATCCACCATACTTTTGTTTATAGGAATAGGATTTCCAAGATCTTTTTCCACTTAGAATTTTTTTTAATTCCTCCCTTTTTTTGTATCATTTACATTCTCTAATTCGTTTACCACCTTTTTTATGGTGACGAATTTAGAGTGCAGATCACATAACCATTGCAATAGAACTCATATCTCTTAAGTAGAAAGAATCTTACGCGAGATAGCGAAGTTAATGTGAAATGATTTCTCTCAATGGCATGTACCCACATAGATATATACTTTTTTTTGCTTGGACTTCAACTTTTAACTTTGGTACCACTGCAAATCAATACGGTGCCAAGCCGAGGAGTCATTCTCTAAATTTTTATTTTGACTTCAACCCAAGTCATTGGTACCACTGCCAATTTTGCGCAGTGCCAAGTAAGGGAGTCACCTCTCTTAATATTGGATCATGGAATCTTTCTTCCCAACAAATAGCAAATAGATTGAACATCAACTAAGTGAATCAATCAATATCAATTCAAAAATCATACTCATATGCTTATTTTATTTAAAGAAGTAGCTTCACTTTTAGATCATATTCATCAAACAATATATCTACCCAAAATCTCATACATCAATTAATGAAAAATTCCAATAGACAGATATATATTAAAGAAATAAATTCATCACAATAGGTCTATCCCTAATCACAGACATTGACAAATTTATCATCAAGAAAATCATACTGTCAACAAAAATTTCAGAAATAGACCACACTACAACATTATAGCAAAAAACCATAACAAGAGAAAATTTGCATATATCTATTCAGAAACAAATTTATACAAATAATCATGCATTAGTACGCACCCACACTAGGTGCTCAATATCAACAAAATATCAAATATCATACAACCCAATCAAACTCAATATCACAATAAAAATTCATAATCATAGTGATACAACCAAATCGAATTTTAAAATTCAGAGAGTCATGACAAGCAGTATATAGCAGCGGACACAAGAAGTTTGACCAATCCAAGTCATCCTTCCCAATAAAATCATGAAACATCAATAGCAATATAAGATAAACAAGGAATAGGTAGGGAAAAAGATACTCACAAAGCTGATCATCATTAGATCCAATCTCTTCAGTGTCCTCAGGGGCTGCATCCATAGGATCATTGTGCTATCCCTCCTGGTCTCCACCATAATCTCCTCCATAATCTCCACCTTCTCCTACTGTCCTCGAAACCAAACCTTTTTTTTTAATATGCCGGACTTACGGCACCGTAAAAATGGTTACGACATTGCCGTATTTGGCACAAAAATCTCAAAACTCTTGGGTCAAAAATATACTGGAATTATGGTACCGTAAATTTTATTACGGTAGTACCGTAAAAGATGTAGAACTCTCGGGAAAGATTTGGATCAAAATTACGGCTAGTGAAAATACTTACGGTACCGCCGTAAATACCATAAAACTTTTTGTACAAAAATTAACCCAAATTACGGCATATAAAATTACTTACGGTACTGCCGTAAAAGACTCAAAAGTTTCTCGATGAAAACGGACCAAGATTATGACCCGTAATTTCCATTACGGCAGTGCCGTATTTTGCAAAAGGTTTATTTTTCCTTGCAAAAAGAGAAGAAAAATTAACACTAAAAATAAACTAAAATAAAAGAAAGTAAACTAAGTAAGAGTGCTTGGGTTGCCTCCCAAGAAGCGCTAATTTAAAAGTCATTAGCTTGACCGTTCTGCACACAGATTTGATCGTGGTTCCTTTAGTCGCCATTCTGATTTCTCTTTGTTCTATTCACAACTTTTGAATACATAAGGCTCATTCAAGAAATAGTGCCCAATTTTGCCTAAGAACTTTCTTCTTTTGTTAAGTAGCTTCAATCGTTCTTTTCTTTTTTATCTCTTCTTTCTTTTCTTTTCTAAAATTGAATAAGCTTTCTCCTGAAGTTTTTTATTCACATACTCAAGAGAAGTATCACTTTCAAAATTAGAAAGTTCATCAAATAACTTATGCAAATCATTAATGACAAAATCAACTACATCAATAGTACAACATGATCCTGAATATGATGGTTTTTTCAATGAATCTGCCAACTCAAACTCAATTATATTTTCACCAACATTTAGTGTTATTTTTCCTTTCTTAACATCAATAACTGCCCTGCTGTGGTTAAAAATGGTCTACCAAGGATAATTGGATTTTTAGAACTTTCCTCCATTTCTAATACTACAAAATCTACTGGAACAAAATACTTACCTACTTTGATTGGAACATTTTCTAAAATTCCAATAGGATACTTAACCAATGAATTAGCGAGCTACAAAGATATTGAAGTTGGTTTAAGCTCTCCCATGTACAATTTCCTGCAAATAGATAAAGGCATGAGGCTTACACTAGCACCTAAATCACATAAGGCTTGGTCAAAAGTCATACTCCCAATTGAACAAGGAATAGAGAAACTACTTGGATCTTTTAATTTTGGTGGCAACTTGTTTTGGATGATAGCACTACACTCCTCAGTTAATGCCATAGTGTCATAGTCCTCTATCTTTCTTTTATTTGACAAAATTTCTTTTAAAAACTTAGCATATGTGGGCATTTGAGATAAAACTTCAGTAAATGGAATGTTAATATAAAGCTTTTTCAAGACATCAAGAAACTTCCCAAATTGCTTATCTAATTTTGCTTGAACTAATCTTTGGGGAAAAGGTATAGGTGGCCTATAAGGTGGAGGTGAACTAGGTCTAGGAATATCTGGCTGACATGGCTCATCACCTTTAGGTTCATCACCTTGGTGAGGTGGCAAACTCGCATAGGACTGCTCATGTATAGGAGGTTTTTCCAAGACTGGTTCATTGTTATGTTCAATCTCGGGCTCTTCTTTATTATCCTCAAATCTCCCTTTAGGTTCATCTAATTGCCTCCCACTCTTAGTAATTATAGCATTACAATGTTCCCTACGGTTTGGTTTAGGTTTAGCAAGTAATTTCTCGGGGGGGGGGGGGGGTCTATAAGAAGTGCTAGCCTATTGTGCTATTTGGTTTTCTAAGATTTTATTGTGAGCTACTAAAGATCCTACTTCAGAAGTAAGTTGACTAACCATTCCTTTAAGATCTTCAATCTCCTTATTTTGATTTGTTATGAATTGATTTTGACTAGCCATAAATTTTTCAAACATGGACTCTACACTAGAATTTTGGGGCTGGTTTGGATTTTGATTTTGTCTCTATTGATATCCTCTATTCTCAACTTGTCCCCCTATATTATTATTACTTTTCCAAGATAAATTGGGGTGGTTCCTCCATCCAGGGTTATAAGTATTAGAATAGGGATCATTATTTCTACTTTGATTGTAATTCCCTACTGAATTAACTTGCTCAACACCCAGATCAGCAATTACTTTACACTCCTTAGAATAGTGTACATGATTACCACAAATATCACAGATAATAGAAGATGAAACTACAGCAGTTTGCACTTGAAAAGAATCAAATCTATTGCTAAAAAAATCTACCTTTTCAGCCAAGGCACGCGAGTTATCATTTTCATTCTTACCATGAGGAGGCCGATATAATACTCCTCTCTCTGTAGTCCATTGATTGTGGTTCAGAGCCATTTATTCAAACAAAGTGAAAGCATCTTCAATAGTTTTGCTCATGAGGGCTCTTCCTGCAGCAGCATCAATAGTCAGACGGGTATTATAAAGTAAACCATTATAAAAAGTATGTATTAAAACCCATTTTTCAAGGCCATGGTGAGGACACTTCCATTGTAACTCGTTGAAACGCTCTCATGCCTCGCTAAAAGACTCACTACCCCATTGTGCAAAGCTTGTAATCTAGTTTCTCAATTGGATTGTTTTGCTGGGTGGAAAGTACTTCATTAAGAAAGCATTAGACAGTTGATTACATGTAGTGAAGGTACCGGTAGGTTGAGATTGCAACCAAGAACGTGCTCGGTCCCTGATGACACCGAAATTTATCGTAATTTCTATGCCATTTTGTCGATGTTTTTGTGTCATATTCATAAACTTTGCTTATTTTTATGCCTTTTTTATCAATATTTGCGGAATCTACACTCTTTTCTATTTTTGATGATTTTCAGGTAAAAAGGCATGTTTTTCAGTCAATTTCAAGCAATCCAAGTGCATAATTGAATTCACAACATCAAAAGAAGATCACACGTCAAATTTCAGAAAATTTGGAGCTTCAGAGCAAATTACGGCACCCTCAACAAGCTCTTTATGGTACCGTAATTTGGAGTTTTTCCGGGCAGAGAATTTCTTATGGTTACGGCACTACCGTAAACATCTTTACGGTGCCGTATTTTGGAACGTATTTGATCAGAGAATCGATGGACTTTACAGCACTACCGTAATGAGCTTTACGGTGCCGTAACTGGGGGGTGTTTTTGGACAGAGATTTTGAGGAGTTTACGGCACTACCGTAATAAGCTTTACGGTACCGTAATTTAGGTCGATTTTCCACCCGAAAGATTTTTGACAATATGGCACTGCCATGAAGAACACGGTACCGTAATTCCAGAAGAATTCAACCCGTGAACTCACTGTCCAGATTACGGCACTACCGTAAATTGTATTACGGCCGTAATTACGAAGCTGCTCGCGACTTTCCCGGTCAACTCCGTAGCCCGATTTTTGCGAAGACGATTGCGATCGCTCCAGGCCTTTATGTTTGATGCTGTAAGAAGCAAAAAGGAAGCCATCGACGAGACGAGGAGGAAGACACCAAAAGCCCTAATTTTCATCCACCATAGAGAGAGAAATAATTTTTCCTCCTTCTTCTTCTTTTCGATTTTCTTCGAACATGGATTATTGTAATCTTCTTTCTATGCTAGCTTAAACTTATTTTGGGACATGGGGGAGTAATTCACTTGATCTTTAATGACTAGATGACTATTTTTTTCATTATTTCGTTGCGTTTAATCTTGACATGATAATTTTACTTATGCGATGATCGTTCTTAGACTTTCCATAGATCTATATTATTATTCATGTTTTAGAATTTTCTCCATTGACTGAAAAGTAATTGCTTGAGAATTTGGAATCCTAGAATTGCATGTCAGGACCCTTTTTAGGTTAGTTCTTATTTGTTTGATTCTAGTAATCTAATTGCCATGATAATAATATAAATTTATGATTGAGTCTAAGTTTTCAAACGTGGAGATCTTGTGCGAAAGCAAAGATCGGAATGTTGGAGAACCATGACTAAAACTAATGTCGAGACTCGGATGCATGAAAGTGATCCTTGAGATTCCACTAGAGATTTTCGACCTAGAACTCGGATGCACGAAAGTGATCCTTGAGTTTTTAGTTTGATGATTTATTTGTCTTCAGCATTGGGATGACTCTTGCGCGAAAGCGAAGATTTATCCTTGCATGGTTGTCTGCATGAAAGTGAGACAATCATTTTATTAAAGTAAATTGTATCTTTATCATGTTGAAATTAAACTGACGAAATCTTTACTCATGTTTGGTCATAAAAATTAAAGTGAACGAAACCCTAGTCCCAACTTCTCTCTCTGATAATTCTGTTTGAGTGCTTTAGTCCTCGATTGCTAGTCTTAACACTTTCGATTGCCTAGATAGTGAAAAATCAATTATTCGATACTCAACAATATAGGTCTCTATGGATCGATATTTTTCTTTATTACTTCGAGTATCCGTGCACTTGCGGATATTACAAGTTTAGGGACAACAAGTTCTAGAGTCATGTTAGGGAGTGACAATTGCCCTATGTGCCAATACTTAGGTTTTGGCCGTGACACCTGAAGCAAGTCTACCTACTTGTAAGTGTTTCCTTTCAGATCACAACAGTCTAGAAAAAGGAAACAATCTAAGTTTTAATGCATCACTAGAAACACTATTAATTTTAATAGTATCACATAATCCAAGAAATAAAGCAAGATGCTGATTAGGATCTTCAAGTGGAAATCCTCCAAACTGATTTTGTTGGATCATAGATAAGAAAGCATGCTTAATTTTGAAGTTATTAGCCTCTATAGCTGGTCTGGCAATGCTAGAGTATATCTCTTGTGGATTAGGGCTGCATAGTCCCTAAGTGATCTTCTGTCTGCCATGACTTCTACTTCTTCCTATCTTCCTTCAAATCTAAGTTTTCTGCACAGTTTAAGAGTTTTGTTAATCTCAGGATCTAAGGGAACTAGAGGTCCTGATCTAAGGTTCCTGGCCATGCACAAGTAGATAGATCAAATAAACTCAAAATATGCAGAAAAGTATAGAAAACAGAATTAATCTTAGCTTCAGAAAATTTCTAAATAAAATAACAAAATAGAAAATAAAACAAAGCCTAGTCTAGCAATACTTTCAAATTCTTCAATATTAACAAAAACCAAAGTCCCCGGCAACGGCCCCAAAAACTTGTTGTGTCTGTAAGTGCACAGATACTTGAAGTAATACAAAAGATATCAAACCACAGAGACCTCATTTGTCAAGTACCGAATAGTTAATTTTTCACTAGCTAGGCAATCGAATATGATGTAAGCGAACGATCGGAACGTACACGAAAAGTTAGAGAGAAAAACTGGGACTAGGGTTTCATCTACCTTAATTTCAATGACTAGATATAATCAAATGATCGTCAGCTTATTCTTTTTATGATAAAGATATAATTTACTTTATAAAGAAATCATCTCGCTTTCGCACAGACAATTTACAAAGAACCAATCCTCACTTTCCACAAGATTTATTCAATGCTAAAGATAAGTAAATCATTGACAAGAAGATTTAAGATCATTTTCATGCATCCAATCATTATGTCAATCATCTCAAGTGAAAACTAAATACTTTCATACTTTAGATTCATAGGTTCTACTTAAGGGTTTCTAACGATCCGATACCTAATTTTTTAAGATATCTTCATGTTTAACTCATTAATTCTCCCTAGATCAGAATTATCAACAAGTCAATAAACTTATAAAATCTATAAATAAGAACAAACCTAATTTCTTACGATGAGTTCATAATCTCAATTTTAGGGTTCCTAGTTTTGCAAGTTACTTTTCAGTCCATATCACAAAAACTCTAATTCATATTGACAATATGAAACTAGAAAGGATTAAGGACAATCAAGTAGAATTATCATAATAAAAATATCATGACGAAATAAAGATTATCTAGTCATTATGAAATTAATGGGATTTCACTCCATGTCCCAAAAAGTGTTTAAGCTAGCATGATGAAGAAATTACAAATAGCCATTGTTTAGAACGATCAGAAATCGAGAAGAAGGGAAATTTTACTAAACACAAGGTTGTAATGGAAATTACAGCCCATGATTCTCGTGTGAACAGTGCCGGCGTCGCCTCTTTCGTTGATTTCTTCTTCGATCGGTTCCCTTTCGCTCTGAAACTTCTGGTGTATATTCTCCTCTTCCAAGCATAGCTTTCTCTCAAATTTAATGGCCGGACATGCTCTATACACTTCATGGCGGTGAACCATAGTGCGGCGGTGAACCCTAGGGCGGCGGTGAAGATGGCGATTTTTCCCAAAAATGCTGATCAAACTTTGGGCTTTTCATTCGCTCATCTTCTGTTGTTCTCTAGAGTATTCTCCTTTTTACGGATCTTGAATTGGTGGTCTAAATCATCTACAATCATCCGTGCAAAAATCGGGCTCCAATAAGACTAGGAAAATCAGCTGTCTGGAATACAATTACAGCCGTAATTTCTATTACGGCAATGCCGTAATGTGTTATGGTCAATATTCTGGAATAATTATGTGCAGTAAAAACAACCACGGCAGTGCCGTGATCCCGCAAAACCTACTGGAAAGAAATCATCCAAAATTACGGCTCGTAATATTCGTTACAGTAGTGCTGTAACATCTGCAAATCTTTCTGGACAGAAATCGACCGAAATTATGGCCGGTAATATTAATTATGGTAGTGCCGTAGTTTATTCTGTAGGTTCAGTAAAACCACGGTACCGTAATATTGATTACGGTCATGTAATCTTCTCTTATTGATGAGAATTTATCTATGCAGTTGAATTGCTTGAAATGCCTTAAAATGATGCATTTTTACCTAAAAATAATGAAAAATCAAAAAAAGTGTAGATTCCACAATATTTGATAAATAAGGCCTGAAAATAAGTAAAAGAGTATGAATATAACATAAAAAGACCTATCAAATGACACAAAATATATTATGAATTTTCGTGTCATCAATTAAAAAGTTTTGATAAAAATAAATGCTTGCTACCTTTAATTTCTCTTTTATATAAGTCTTATATTTTTTTTCTAAACTTATATGCCTCTTTCTGATTCTGATGTGATAGAATAATTATCTTTCACCCATTGTCAAATAAATTGGTTCAACTTGATGTAATCAACATCTAATTTTTTTGGTTTGATTTTATTTTTAATAATATTAAATAAATCTTTGTAATATATATAGTATTTCATCTTGGCCTTTTAAATAAGCTATTTTTCTCTATTGAAAATAACTATCCTATTGTGAATATGCATGATTAACACAAGTAAATGAGCAAACCTAGCTTTGATGCGAGGGTTAGACATTTTGCACAATATCTAAACTTCACTAATTGAGAATAGAATATGTAAATTATATTACACCATTAACAACAATAACTAAGCAAGACAAATACCGATATTTTACACTAAAAACCCCTCAATGAGGATAAAGAATCGCATAAGTAAGCTACAAAATTTTCTACCATGAATCAACAATAATCTTGAAAGCACGAACAAAATTATATTAAAAGGTGAAGAGATGAATTTAAAATCCTATTGTTAGATATCTAGAATTATACTCCAAGGATTAGTTTTGCAAAATTTTGTACTGCTTAGACAACAACTCTAAATGACTATGAAAACCAAAGCCACATTTTACCAAAAAAAAAATATCTCGAATTTTCTTTTTATTATGAATTGGTGCAAGACCCATTTTGTTTTACAAGAGTTTTCTTTTGACAAAATAAATTAATTATTTCTTTATAGCATACCAACCAATTAGATTATGGCTGCTTGCCGACCACCGATGGACTGATTTCATTTCAGGTGGTACTAGATTAGGACCAAAAGTGGACGCATCCAAGAATTGACTTGGATCCATAGCTAGTGTACTTGAGAGGCCGCAAACTTTTGCTTCGTCAAAGGCCCAGTTTGAGGTGGCTGAAACTTCTGGCTGTTGGCTGGTCTAAGTAAAACTGATCTGAGTAGAGCTAATCTGAAAAGCTAAGGCTGTTTGGATGTAATAGCTGGTCTAATAAGCAACTGTGAGCTGCTGTGCTGTGCTGTTCAGTTCTATTAAGAATTTTTTTTTAATTTATTCTTAAAATTTAAAATTACTTTACACAATAATAAATAATTTTTAGACTATAATATAAATAAATTTAATTTAAAGTAGACAAATTCAAAAAAAAATTTGCAAGAGTTTTCCTATATTTTAAGTGCGAAACCCTGCATACATAAGAAATGTGCTTCAATCTTAGTAGTAAAGATAAATGACTGGCTAAGTAACAAGGAGATCAGCGACTGCCATTTTATAAGAAATGGTTTTCTATGCTCTTCTTTTCTTCTTATCGTGCGACTGCAGCGACGAAGCAGCAAATCCCCAAAACTCCCGGAAATTGAGCCGTCCTCCACAAGCGCGACTTATCTCCTTGATCCATGAAGATGCCAAGAATCAGGAGGAGTTGAAATCCATGAAGATCCACAAAGATGTTGGTGAAGCTGCGACTGGAGCTAGAGCTGCTTCGGCGACGAAAAGCGGCGAGGAGATTAGTGAAGAGTCAAGGAGCGTCGACGTCGGCGAGGAGTCGAGAGGTGTTAGATCAGTCTAAATAGAAGGGGCGAGGAGATCAACGAAGAATCAAAGGATGGTTAGCCCCAAAACTAAACAAAAACTTAGGGGAAATACTGGAAGGGCATACGATGGGCGGCGGCGACGGCTGGAGGCTGCGACAGGCGACACCGGCGACGAAGGCTGGTGACGACGTGAGAAATCGGCAGGAGTGAACGCAAATCAGAGGGCAGACGATCGTGCGATGTAATTTCAGGAGATGTACTGTTCATAGGAATCCATTGCCATAAACGAAAAGCAGCATTAAGGGCGCTTCTGAGAAACAGTGCAGCTTGTTATTTGCGCACTGAGAAGCTGTGCACTAAACATGTCAACTTTTCATTTTTTTGCTGCTCGCGAACGCAAACGCTCGCAGGCAGCCGCTCCCAAACGGGGCCAAAACCAGTGAGCAGATGCTCGGAAGCTCTGGATTGAGAGATGCTCAGAAGTCATGAGTGAGCAGTAACAGGACGTGTGCTCGAGGATCCAGTCAAGCAGAGTCCGCCATGTTCTATTGACAGAAGAAACACATACGAGAAAGATCCTATTTCGATTTTCCTTTCTCCCCCAAGCTGAGATTCCTTCCACCACCAACAATTTTGCCCATGTACTACTCGAACCTAGACAAGCTTTAGTGTACCACTAATACAATTGATAAAATGTTATTTTAATTATATATTGAAATCAATTCTTATTTCGATTATATAAGCTTAAGTTTAATAATAATACGAATTATATTATTAAGATATATTAAGTATTATAATGATAAATAATTATAATATTCATATTTAGTAATAAAATTAAATTGCAATAGAAATTATAATATATGTATATTTATGAAACTATATTATGATATAATTATAATATAACAATTATTTATATTATAAGATTTATAAGTACATGTATTTATTTCTTTCTAAAAAAATTAAATCAATAAAGGGTTAAGTATAAGTCCACTAGCCAGTAAATGTTAGGCTCGTTATCATAATAGTATAGTTGGCTTGTTTATAAGTGATTTCAGTGCTAATTGATAAATTTGGGTTGAAGTTAAATTCGGTCATGGGTAATGTTAACATAATATTTTTATAACCCGCTAACCTAAATTATTTTAGCACAAATTACAACCAATGATTTATTTGCATCGCTATATTTTTGTACTTTTTTATATCATATAATACATTAGGTTATATATATTATAAGTATGTTATGTAATATATCATATAACATGGTTCACATGTGTTCGCCGTTCATCTTAAAAAATATTCACATGCAATCAATGCGATGATTAAATATAATATATCTATGAAAAAATAATATATATTTTAGAGTGCATTTTTTTTTGGAAGCTAGTCATCCTATAAATTTGAAGAAATTATCTTTTGACATGTACACGACATATATCAGTGATTGGATTAAAACAAATATTAGGGTGCATATTATTATTCCATTTGGCGTCAGAGTTTTTTTCCTTTGTGATGTAACAGTGTTGTGGGCTCCCTAAAAATTTATTAGCCCATATTATCCCATTCTCCAGTCAAGTTGACGTTAATTGCAACTTGAGATATTTGATTTCTTACAACTAAAACAGTCATTTTGAAGTGAGCTTTTCCCGAGGTCAACGACACGTTGCTTGGACTTTTTCTATTAAGCAAGTCAAAAGGCCTCGGGCGGAGTGTGGGGGCATGGCTTGTTGGCCCAAGGAAGAATACCTCTTCGCCTCAAAGAAAGGCGGTGTCAGTCTATTAAGTAATCACAAGTCAATGGTCTGAGATTTTTCTTCTTTTTTTTTTCCTCTGAGTCACCGAACTATATATTAATAAAAAAAAGATATGCAAGAGATTGACTGCCTTCGTTCTTACGTACGTTTTGACTGACTTTGCTTTCATAACGCGATAGCAGTCATGCCAAGATTCAAGCGCGTGGGTGTCTCCTCCACACACACAAATTAATAGTCAGCGAAGGAATTACTAATTAAAAGAGAGACATCATCATCGTCGCCATACTCAACATCATGATGGAGGAGGGAAAGAGCTCGACGCGGGCGGCGGTGTCGGACGTGGGAGCATGGGCCATGAACGTCGTCAGCTCCGTCGGCATCATCATGGCCAACAAGCAACTGCTCTCCTCCTCCGGCTACGCTTTCACCTTCGGTGCCGCCTCCTACTAACTCACTATGAGGATAATCATCGATGGGTAATTTAATTTATGAATCAATTAGCTAATGTTAGTTTCTTGGTACTGGTGCATTATGAATGCATGATCGCGGCAAGCAGCCACAACTCTGACCGGATTCCACTTCGCTGTGACCGCACTGGTGGGCTTCGCGTCCAACGCTGCGGGACTCTCCGCGTCCAAGCCTGTTCCTCTGTGGGAGCTTGTCTGGTTCTCCCTCGTCGCCAACCTCTCCGTCGTGGCCATGAACTTGAGCCTCATGCTCAACTCTGTTGGCTTTTACCAGGTGCACAATATCAACGATTTGATTTTACAGATGGATATAATCATTAAAATGAATGAACTCAGCGGCATAGGCTGTGCTGTAGATCTCAAAGCTGAGCATGATCCCCGTGGTTTGCGTGCTGGAGTGGATTCTCCACGGCAAGCACTACTCGAGAGAGGTGAAGCTGGCGGTGGTTGTGGTCGTACTGGGGGTTGCAGTTTGCACCGTCACTGACGTCAAGGTCAATGCCAAGGGCTTCTTCTGCGCTTGCGCAGCTATCTTATCCTCATCCTTGCAGCAAATTGTGGGTTTACTTTCTGTTTGACTTTTTCATATATACTGAACGAAAGAAATAGTGAGTTATGATTCCTGTCTGCAGTCAATTGGGTCGCTCCAGAACAAGTATGCAATCGGCTCCTTCCAACTACTGAGCAGGACAGCACCCATACAAGCCCTTTCCTTGCTCCTCGTGGGACCTGTCACTGACTTGTTCATCAATGGCAAATCCATCTTCAACTATCACTTCTCGCCTGCTGCAATCGTAAGTTGATGTTTATATTCCAACTTTTGTCAACATAAATTACTAGTTAATATATGGACTTTAATATATATGCAGTTGATGATTCTTGTTTCGTGTGGTCTGGCTGTGTTGTGCAACGCGAGCCAGTACCTGTGCATCGGCCGCTTCTCGGCGGTGTCCTTCCAAGTTCTGGGGCACATGAAGACGGTGTGCGTGCTCACGCTAGGGTGGCTGCTGTTTGAGTCAGAGCTGAGCATAAAGAACATAGCGGGCATGGCGGTGGCGGTGGCGGGGATGGTTGTCTACAGCTGGGCTGTCGAATTAGACAAGAAGGTGGCGGCGTCCAACAAGGTCGCCAAGTTTCCGTCCGAAGCTAGTCTGTCGACGTTGGAGGAGGACGTCTGCCTCCTCCAAGATAGTGCAGCAATGGACATGGCTCCTGTCAAAGATGTGGAGCTCGGTCAACAACCCAAGGCATGACTATTTTTTGTGCAATAAAAAGCTGATTAATGGTTATATATATATATATATATATATATATATATATATATATATATATATATATAATATTCTGTAACTGCATATTTAATTTTGGCTTCTATGAACTTGTTGTCCTTTATGTGTGAGATATATTACATTGCATTACATTACATAATATTATATTGAGAGTGACAACTTATCTCACATGAGTTTTTTATTCCTTCCAACGTGCATCATGCAAGGGAGCTCAACTCAGCAAGTTTGAATTAGAACATCTGGCCTCACACGACTTTCTTATCCTTATGTGAAGTTGAATCTATTTCCAATTTGTAAGCATTTGATTTGAGCCAAAAGATTATACAATGCATACGGGTGGTGTTTGCATTTTCCTATAATAAAAGTGATGGTGCTTCCCTTCCATTCTTAGCATAAGTGCATGTAGTTCATAGCACTCTTGATTGCAAGTATCTCCAGTGCTCTACGACCTATTGTTGGTCTGGACATTTATACTAAATTTATCTGTGTCATACCCCAAACGAGTACTAACCTACCCAAGGTTAGTAAATTACTCACGAAGCGCAATAAATGTAACCCACAAGACAACATCTCATCTATAAACTGATCAAAAATTTACAATGTACAATAGATCAACCTGTATATCCACAATCACGACTATAAAACCAAACCAACTCTTAAAATCAAAATATCAAATGTATATTACTAGTAACTATACAGAAAAAATTAAAATTTGATGATCAGAAACTAAATCAAAATAAATCTAATCAATCAAAATATCAACCCAGAAGATCGATACAATCTTATCAACCAAAATACCAATATACAGGTAAAATATCAACTCCCTGAGTCAATACAACAACATATTAGCACTAATATATCTAACTATTTATCTGGTTCTGATATAAACTCCAGGGTCCTCCAGGTCATCTCTAGATCTAACTATCAGCATCATGAGCAATTTCTTTACCTGGAGGCAAAGAAAAGGGAGTTAGCCTAAACGGCTAAGTAGGAATCAACAGATATGATGTTGCATCAAATAACTGTGATAAAACAATCTACAAACATACAATATAACTCAAGATGAAAAGAAGTAACAACAACCAAAATATGAAAACCACGCATATATCATGTAATCAAGAGCAATGACCATATAATGCTTTATTACGAGCCCGCACTCTTATAAAGAATGTTTCCATCATTGCTCACATGATGGAACAACTGCCTCAAATGACCACTCGGAGGTGTTGCGTTTAACACTTAGGTAACCCTAGAAAATTCAAAAGACTCTATCTAGTAAATCTACCAGCCGGCCCCATAGCCGTGAAACGACATCTAGTATACTCTCTGATTTGCTAGCCTACAAGGCACAGCTTTGGCTAATATCAGCCAGATAAGATCACAATGTGGCATGACAAATCAAGCAACTGCCCGATGAGCCAAATATCACAACTATACAATACATGGATTCACGGCTCAATTGCCCATAACAACTCAACAATGCAATCAACACAAACTCAATAATATTGTAACACATGCGGCCCATGTAACATCACACAAGTATCCATATGTATGAATAAAAGACAAAACAGTGAGTACAAAGGGTAGTGAAGCAAGATTAAACAACAGAGCTACAAGATATCATGATATTTCTCAACAACTTAATATAACAACTAATACCATGATTGCAAAGGTCAGGATAAGATTCCTACCTATATCACAGTAGCTCCTAGTGCATTTAAAGCTCTATGTCCAAAGACTTGCCTGACCAACCTTGGTCCAAGTAATACCTATAACAACACAAAATACATCACATAACAATCACATCAACTAATACACTACTCTACTTATCAGATCCTCTAACCTAGTATACATGTATGCATACGTAAACCCATGTAACATCACAGAAGCATCCATACGTATGAATAAAAGACACACATCGAGTACAAAGTGTACTTAAGCAAGATCAAACAAAGAGCTATAAGATATCATGATATTTCACAACTACTTAATATAACAACTAATACCATGATTGCAAAAGTCAGGATAAGATTCCTACCTATATCACAGTAGCTCCTAGTGTGTCTAAAGCTCTCTATCCAAGGACCTCCCAACCAATATCGATCCAAGTAACATGGATAACAACACAAAATACATCACATAACAATCACATCAACTAATTTAATACTGTACTTATTGTTAGTGTATATGCCCTTGGACCCGTTGTTGGTCCATCTTGTACTACTTGACATTGATATTTAATATATCATTTTGGCATTATCGTTATTATTCTATGTTTATATCTGCAATTATGTACATGGATAATAATGTCCCTAGAGACAGATTGTATCTGTGCTCAAACGGTGTGTCCCTAGTCGAGTACCTGAGTGGATAAGGGACAACTCTGGTACATGTGAGACTGGTATATGGGCTGGTTACGCACGGGGTACTAACACAGGCATATGGGTATATCAGTTGTGGATATACTGGACCGACCTGCTGTGAGGCTCTAACTTGGTGTCATGAGTTAAACTCACATGTGATAGGAGATGCATTGATCCCTTGACTTGAGGTCATTGACTCTTCTATATGGTTAGGGGCATACTTTGATACAACCTAACGCCTCGCCGTAGCAAGGAGGTCATAACGGTTGTCATTGGGTATGTCACGACCCATATGAGAAGATCAATGGACAGACATAGGATTTGCCCCTTCCTACGGGAAGTTTGATATCCACGGTGCCCCGTTATGGTTGCATGACTGAAAGTGTATGGTATTGTATCCGCAAGTGCACGGATACTCGAAGTAATATAAAATATCGAACCATAGAGACCTTGTTGTCAAGTACTGAGTAATCGATTTTTCGCTAGCTAGGCAATCGGAAAATAGTGAATCAAACTATCGAAAAGAACACAGAGAAAATGTCAGAGAGGAAATTGGGACTAGGGGTTCATCTACTTTAATTTCTTATGACTAGATTAAGATAAATATTTGTCAATCTAATCCTATTATGATAAAGATAAAATTTACTTTTTTAAATAAATTGTCTCGCTCTCACGCAGACAACCATACAAAGAACCGATCCCCACTCTCGCTCAAGATCTATTCAATGCTGAGAATAAGTAAATCATCAACTAAGAACTAGAGGATCACTCTCGTGCATCCGAATTCTAGGTTGATCACCTTAAGTGGAAACTCAAAGATCACTCTCGTGCATCCGAGTCTCAACACTGGCTTTACTCAAGGGTTTCCAACGACTCAATACTCAATCTCTTGCAATATCAAATCAAGTCTACACATTAACTCAATCCAAAGTATCAGAAATTCAACATGGCAATAAAATCACTAAAAATCAGAATTCGAAGAACTACCTAATCTCTTACGATAGTTCCAAACTCAACAATTCCTAGGGTTCCGAATTTCAAACAATCAACCTCTCGGTCTATTTCGCAAAATTCTAAAACGTGCTGATAATTAAGACACAAAGGAGAATTAAAGAACAATCAATCACAAGAGTAAAATTATCATAATAAAATCAGTTTGACAAATTAGGGTTTTCTAGACATTAAGAAACAAAGAGATTACACCCCCATGTCCCATAAAAAGATTAAGCTACCATGATGAAAGAATTACAATAAAACATGTTCTCAGAATGATAAGGAATCGAAAAGAGTTACAAAATAGTGTTGTAATGAAATTACAGCACCGTATTTGCCTGGAATCAGCACTGTCACCGCTGTTTCATTGATTTCTCCTTCGATTCAACTCCAAACGCTCTGAAACTTGAGGTACGTGTTCTCCTTCACCAGATGAAGCTTTCTATCAAATTTTGTGGCCGGAGGTACTCTGTAGGTGGAAATCCAATGAACCCTAGCAATTCTTCCTCCCTCTGAAATTCACCATGGATGGATCCTAAAAATTGTTCCTTTTGGTCTAGTTATATTCTCCTCATTAAGATGAGTTCGCCTCTTCTTTCCGATCTTAATTTGGAGGTATGGATCAAAAGATATGGTCTTTGCAAGAATCAGACGAAAAAATCGGAATTCTGAGTTCCAATATACGGCCCCGTGAAGCTTCATACGGCAGTGCCGTATTTAATTCTGTGAGTTTTGGGCAAATAATACGGTGCCGTGAGAATGTTTCTCATAAATATGGTAGTGTCGTATTTTTGCCAAATCCTTCTGGTCAGAATTGTCATAAAATACGGCACCATGAGGCTTCATACGACAGTGCCGTATTTTTGTTAGAACTTCTTTGGTCAAAATTGCCAAAAATTATGGTACCGTGTATTTCTACACGGCAGTGTGATGGGGGCAGGAACCACAAGCCACGAAGATACAAGTGGAGCCTAAAAGTGCCATAGACAAAGACTCGTGAGGTCACAAATAAGCTAGCATGCTTAATCAAAAGCTAGCCCAATAATAGAAGAATTACTTTCAACAAGTAATGATCAAGACATTCACGCTCAAGAAAGCTAAGCCCAAGCCCAAGCCCATTGAAGAAGTTGATGGATTCAATAAATTGTGGTCTGCATACGCCAACCACATCCACGCTATCTCAACAAGAGCACCTTCCTTCGCAAAGTCCACCGTCGCTCAGCCCAAAATCCAACCTCAAGCTTCAACGTCTACATACACCTCTTAAGGAATCTCCAACGTCTCCTCTTTGCTGATCAAACTTGGAAGCTGCAACGTTCCTCTCAACGTCTCCTTGCTGCTCAAAAATGGAAATCGCAACGTTCCCCTGCAGCAACGTCTCTTCAAGCTTCATCTATATGTATCTCTTCACGTATGCATCTTTGTAATAGAATTTGATGAATGAAATAGTTTTTTTTCTTCCAATGGAATCGGATGTCTCCTATCCTCTTCCACTCTGAGGTGCACCTAGCCTTCCCCTCTTCTTCTCTTCTCCCCCCTAATTTTCCTGCTCCACTCCAATCTCGTGCACGTTTCAGCCAACTTCAAGATTACCGAAACTTCATGAGCATGCCGCCGGCAATCCACCGGTCAGATCCTCACAAGTTTTCAGCCACCACTCCTCCTTCCCCTTAAGAAGCTTTAGCCGCCAGCATCGCTCCATCCGCCTCTCCGATCGCCGGAATCGAACGGCCGACCCAAACCCCTGTTTCCGCCCAACCTCCGCCTTAGATCCTGCTTTCACCGTCGCCCTCCTCCGACCGGCCACCGTTCACCGCCAAACTCTAGCCACGTCTTCGTATCCTCCACACGAGTCTCCAGTTGTAGCAGGTTCCAGGATTGCGCACCACCGGCCGTCCGGCGATGCCCCCTGTTCCGCCCGTGCGTTTCCCCTATTCTGCTGAACAGCGCGTCTCCGCCTTCGCCAGTCTTGCCATCATCGCCTCGTTCCACCACCAGCCATCGGTGCTCCGACAATCTCAACACTGCCTCGTCCTCCTTCATTCCCCTACGCCTCTAACGAACAACTCAAGCCCCGGCGTCGCTGATCGGCGCCAGCCCTGCCTCTAAATATTATCCAGTTTCCTGCTATAGTAACTGTTTTACTAATTTGATTACACTTGTTTTTACAGGAATCGTAAGCAATCGGCGAATCCAAAAGCTTGATCTTTGGTGTCAATAGAAAGAACTCATCTTGCTCTACTAATTGGATGAGTCGATCCATCTGAAGCGACAATGGATTAACCTGAACACCATAGCAACTTTTCATATCTGATTTAACTCTTGCACTTGTTCTATGAACTAATCTGAGTAGTGTTCTTTCTGCGGATATTTTGAGCATGTGGTGGAGCACAAATTTATAAGCTTGGTACGATCAAGAAGAATGCATCTTAGTCTATCAGTTGGACTAAATGAATCGAACCAGGCTTTAACAGATTAACCTAAGCAGCATGGCAAATTTTGATGAATAAAACATTCCTGCACAAATCTTATTTTCTAATCTCATTAGCTATCTTGTTGCAGCTATCATACATGCCTGACAGCTCTTCGCTTTATTATTCTTACACGATTCAAAAGAACTAGTTTTACTCTACATGCTGGTTTAATCAGTTTGAATATTTGATGAATGGATTTTTTTTCCAAGGCATAGTAACTTATCATAACAGATTAATTTTGTTGCCTAGATTTCTAGCTCTTTTATGAGCTTGATCTTTATTTTGAAATTCAACAAAAAAAAATATACATCTTCATTTTTTGTTTTGCCCATCACGTGTCTCCACCCCACATCAGTTTGGTATTAGAGCAAGTTGTGAGCAACTCTTGTCTGCCCACACGATCCTTGCTTTGCTCTTTGCATTTAAAAAAAAAACATTCTTAGTTTTTGCTTTCATGTTTAGTTGTTTACTGCTTTTGCATCTTAGTTAAGTTGTTTGCTCTTTATTGATTAAAAAAAAAATTGCTTGCATTGAATAATTTGCCAAAGAAAACTGCATTTGAATTTTTTCAAAGTTCTAATCAATTCTGCACACTACTACATCTTCTCGCAAGTTTTGATCAGCCTTTCTTATTTCTGCACAACTAAGATCTCTGAGTTGATTCAAAATTCTAGATATTGTTGAATGACTTTTGAACTTGCAGCTAGTATCAATGTTTAATCTGCTTAGAACCTTTAAGTGTTGAGTTTTGGTTCTCAGATTTTATTTCCTGCATGCTGAATTATGCACCTTGACTTCTTGGTTTTAAAAAATCTGGTATTTAGCCTGTATACTACACTTAATCTCTATCAAACTGCAACTTGGATTACCATCAGCATATTTCAGTCTAAAGCACCCATAAGGCAGCTACTTATTCATTGATTATGACTCTAAATTCTGCACTTGAATGCTGAATTTTTCCAATATGTTTTCAGCCTGGTCTCTGTGCTTAACCTGTATCAAATTGCAGTCTTCAACTGGCATTATTTTCTAAACATATATATGCTGCAATTGTTTTTGAATTGGCCCTGATATACTGTTCTTCTACATGCTGAGATAGTATTCCTGCACTGCACTTAAACAATAGTCATTTCTAGCATTAATTTTCTTGTTTATCATCATGCATTATTTTACTCAACAGGAAGTTATAGCTAGAACAGAACTAATAACTGTGAGGGAACGAAAGGCTCTTACACTTAGTTTTACAACATTTAAATATAGGGTTCTTACTCATAGGCCTAGTTGTTTCACAACATACACTTTGTGCAATGGCTATAATAGTAAAACTGTTATTGATCATCAAGTCAAGTTTAATGTTATATCTCCCAAAGTCATTGAGCAATTTGGCCTCACCATACAGAAACATGATTATCCATATGTCATAACTTGGGAAGACTATACTAAAACTTTAGTTGACTTTCGATGCTTAGTTCCCATTATGTTGGACAATATCAAAACCAAAATTTGGTGTGATGTGATGGGTTTAGAAGGTTTTGACATTTTATTAGGAGATGAATTCATGTATGATTTTCAAGGATATTATTATAGCAAACCTTGGTGTTATAGTTTTACTCAAAATGGTTTGCAACACATAATCTACCCTAGGAACAAAGAACCAATGCATGTTAAAACCCATAAACAAATTGGTGAACTTCAACAAAGGCTCAAGCCTAAAGAACAAACTTTAGAGCCTACCATAGAATCTAAAACAAGTCTAGATGAGACTTTTGAAATTCAAGAGGCAAGCCATGTTGAGCCAAGCCTTCAAGTAGAACCAACACTTTTGTTGGGGTATGCCCTTAAGGCTAATGTTTGAGGCCTTGGGATTTTATCAGTATCATGTATAAACTTCATGTTTATAAAGGCAATGGTTGTTATTCATGTTGTTACATTATCTGCTGTCATATGTATACTTCTGAATAATGTCTCAATGCTGTTCAGCTTGGCTGACATGCAGTTAAGTCCTTAGTCGAGATATCTTGGTGAACATGAGACAGCCTTGATATGATTGAGACTAATATGTGTTCTAATCTTATAGGATGCTTCGAGCATGGAATAAGATGTAGACTCATGGGTACATTGGATGTACTGGACAGACCCTACTAGGATATTCAATTGCTTGTCACAATGTGAATAATCCTTGTATGCAACAAGTGGCATATTTCCTCTGACTTGAGATCACTTGTGTTTCTAAATGATGATTGTCATTGTTTTGAGGTAGTTCAATATCATTTGAAACATAATGGTTATAGACTATCTTGGATAATGATCATGAGTCAGGTTAGGACACTAGTGATAGATAAAGGATTGCCGTCTCCTAGTTTGGAGTGTGATGTTCTATAGGGGCCCCCTGGATGAGATGATTGAGAAAGTGTATGGCCATACCCAGGTGACTATGTTCATCTGATCTAATCATTCTCATCATATTGGAGCTACAGGCTTGACTCGCTTGTCCAATAAGAACATCCAGTGGCAAAGGAAACATGTATGCCTAGTGAGTTGATTCACACTTGTGCTGTGGTTTGGGTGTAGTCTTGGAAGACTCTTTCCTTTATATCGGGAGACAGTGATGTGTTGCTAGATACCCCTCACTGATCGTGATAACGTAAGTTATCGTTACCGACATTTAAAGGAAACTCTTAGGGTCGCACAATTTGATGATATGGCTTACTTAAGTCAGATCGTGTGGACTGAATTGTCTTGGTTCAGTTTAAAGGGATTTAATCTCTGATTGTAAGTGAGATCTGGTCTGATCATGTTTGATTGATTAGAGCTTGAGATCGGTAAGCTTCGATCGAGAATATAGATGCTAGATCGGTGAGATCAAGAGCATCAAGAGATGAAAGGTTAGATCTTGAACCATTTGGTTCAATGAGATCTAGACCATGGCTTGGGCTGATTTGATTTGGTCTTTGAACCGAATGCAATTGAACCGTGGCTTGGTTCAAAGAGGAGAAAAGGTGCGATCGGTTCACTTGGAGTGAACGCATGGATGATCGCATGAACGCTTGGAGTTAAGGGCTTTCTATATTTGGAAAGTCGGTTTTCCCATTTGTGAAAACGCCTCCACGTTTGAGTGGAACGTCTCGATTCGGTTTTTGAGACATCCTCTTGCCTCTTCTCTCTCGACGACACACTCTCGTGTGAAGAAGGTTAACGCCTTGGAGAAAGTTAAGCCAAGCGAGACTTCATCTTTCATTCCCTTCCATTCGACAAGGAAACCTTGGACCCTTGCTAGCACAAGGAACGCTAAGGGAGTAGGCGATCTTCATCTTGTGTGTGAACTCTTTAAAGGAGATCAACGTTGTTCTCTTCTTCCAACACGCCATTCGAATCAATGGCTATGGTATGAATCCAAACTTTATCATGTTGATCATATGTTCTTGCGAAAGTTTTGAAACCCTTGCTTCCGCTATGAAAGTTTTATATGCGCCTCCTATTAGGGTTTCACCCCCCCCCCCCTTGATATAGGGGACTTACACCTTTACCTTCAACTTTAGGGTCCATACCCATATGTTCTGAACTTGAGCTTAGCACTACTATTAGAGAGCCTAAAGTTGAACCCAAACCCATAGGTCTTCTTGAACCCGATTTTGAACCTAAGTTGGTGTTGGGGTATGCCCTTAAGGCTAATGTTTGAGGCCTTTGGGATTGTAAAAGTATCATGTAATAAACTCTTATGTTTATAAAAGGCATGGTTATTATTCAGGTTGTTACCTTGTCTGCTGTAATAAGTGTACTTCTGAATAATGTCTCAAAGCTGTTCAGCTAGGCTGACAGGCTATAAGTCCTTAGTCGAGATATCTTGGTGAACATGAGACAGCCTTGATATGATTGAGACTGATATGAGTGCTAATCTTATAGGATGCTTCGAGCATGGAATAAGATGTAGACTCATGGGTACATTGGATGTACTGGACAGACCCTACTGGGATATTCCATTGCTTGTCACAATGTGAATGATCCTTGTAAGCACTAAGTGGCACATGTCCTTTGACTTGAGATCACTTGTGTTTCTAAATGATGATTGTCATTGTTTTGAGGTAGTTCAATATCATTTGAAACATAATGATTATAGACTATCTTGGATGGTGAGCTTGAGTCAGGTTAGGGCACTTGTGATAGATAAAGGATTGCCGTCTCCTTGTTTAAGGAGTGTGATGTTCTAGAGGGCCCCCCTATATGAGATGATTGAGGAAGTGTATGGCCATACCCAGATGACTATGTTCATCTGATCTAATCATGCTCATCGTATTGGAGTTACAGGCTTGACATGCTTGTCCAATAAGAACATCCAGTGGCAAAGGAATCATGTATGCCAAGTGAGCTGATTCACACTTATGCTATGGTTTGGGTGGAGTCTTGGAAGACTCTTTCCTTTATATCGGGAGACAGTGATGTGTTGCTAGATACCCCTCACTGATCGTGATAACGTAAGTTATCGTTACCGACGTTTAAAGGAAACCCTCAGGGTCACACAATTTGGTGATATGGCTTTCTTTGAGTCAGATCGTGTGGACTGAATTATTTGGGTTCAGTTTAAAGGGATATAGACTCTGATTGTAAGTGAGATCTAGCTTGATCATGTTTGATTGATTAGGGCTTGAGATCGGTAAGCTTCGATCGAGAGTATTGATGCTAGATCGGTGAGATCAAGAGCATCATAAGATGAACGGTTGGATTGGAAACCTTAGGGTTTGGTTGATCTAGACCGATTGCTTTGGTTTGGACCAATTTGGATTGAACCGGTTTACATGGGTGAACCCATGGTTCGATCCATAAGCGTTTTGGGCGGTTTGCTTGAAGAGGAGAACGCATGGCTTAATGGAGTTTCCAAATTTGGAAAGTCATTGAGCGCATGGCTCCTTGAAACGCCAAAAACGGCTTGAGCTCATTCATCCCTTGTCTCCTTGCGTTTTGCTCTTGCTCGGCGAGACTTGAGAGAAGCTTGGGGTGGACGACAAGAGCAGAACCGGCAAAAGCATCATCTTCATCCCTACCACTCGAGAAGGACAACTTGGCATTTTGCTAGCACAAAGTTGCGCAAGTTGGAAGCCTTCATCACTTGGTGTGTGTATTCTTTGGAGGAGATCTCGCTTGCTCTCTCTCATTCCAAGCCGCCATCCAATCCATGGCATTGGTAAGATCAAAACTTGATCTTAAGTTGAATTAAGTTAACATATAGTTCATATGCGATCTACTTGAAGCCCTCTTTCCGCTATGCATGCTAGATGCGCATGTTTAGGGTTTCTTCCCCCCTTAGATTAGGGGTTCCATCAATTGGTATCAGAGCTAGGCTCTCCATATGATCTATATGATTGCTTTACGATTTTGTGATCCATGTTGGTTGCGCTTACTTTGGTTACATGATGGTTGCGCTTACTTTGGTTACATGATGGTTGCGCTTGTATCATGGTTGCATGAAGGTTGCGCTTGTATCATATGTTGACATGTAGTTTGCGCTCCCCCTTGAAGGGGACCCCCTAAAGTATGCGCTCCCCCTTGAAGGGGACCCCCTAAAGTATGCGCTCCCCCTTGAAGGGGACCCCCTTAGATCTAAGGGTTATCAAGCATGTTGTTTGTTTATTTGCGCACGTTCTAAAAGTTTTCTAAAACTTACATCTTGCGCGCTTGATTAGATCTAAGGTGCCACTACATTAAACCCTTAGATGGGTTGATGGGGTTGAAGTCACCACTAGGTTAGATCCAAGTCTGATCAGACCATCTGACAGCTCAGATGGGTTAACCTGATAGCACCTATGCGCAAGCACAAGGTGGCTATAGGTTGACTGCATCTAGGGCGTGTAGCGAGGTCTGGTTGAGACACTACTGAACACACTTGAGTTAGGCCCGGGGTCACACCCGCTTGCCAAAACTCATGGGGGTAGTTCAGCCCTTGGCGCATGCATGGTTGACCATTAGGTCAACTCGGGTCAGTTAGGACTCGGTGCATGCAAGGGCAATGGATCTAACTAGATGGTTGAGTGGATCCCTATCAATGGACCATTGTAAGGTTGTAGGGCTCATAAGGAAATTAAAATTGATGCCATGGGGTTTTCAAAAACTTTTAATTTCAAGATGATTGGATCACATGTTGATTGAACCATATGCTTGTTTATTTAGTCTTATGTGGGTTGCCCATATTGTGTGCTGTGCTGGGGCCTGCGTGCCTGGTAAATTATAAGTTAATTTTTGTGATCTGCGAATCACATTGTTTTAATTTATGAAATGTAGTTGACCTGCGAGTCAACCTTGTCTAGATAGATCAAATGTACTTTGATTAGACAAGAACAAAGGCACACATCCAAGAGGGGCATTCACCTGGTGGTGCACCTGAGGTGCTCTTGGCGCTAGGGCACTGGGTTGGACCAGATGAGATGCAATGAAGCTCAAGTGAAGACTTAAGTAATCTTAAGGTCTTACTAGGGTTCATGGGCTTTTACCACATAAGATCATGCTTTCTACTTATTGCTAATAATTAGAATTGCATATTTATGTTTATCTTCTGCTATAGCCATAGGACATGCCTGATAGTAAGAAGATAAAAGACCGTTAAAATCCAACGCTAATATATCAAGCTCGTAAGCCTTCTGACGCGAAACCTCACCTTTCTGATTATCGTTGGAGCCGTGTTGAACCCACTCAGTGGGCACGTCCATCTATCTTCAGACGGTGCTGGATTTCACCTGCGTGTTACAGAGTTGGGATTTATCCCCTCTCGTTGCTCAGCATAGCACGTGGTGGTCCAGGGAGTAGGTCAGGTCAGCTTGACCATGTAGACTACATATGTGGCGCATATGGTAGCACATGGAGGCAGCCATCTCTGGGATCAGAGACTGTGTTGTACCAACTCAGTTGGCACAGTCTGCTGGATTGCCAAGATGAAGGGGAATCGCACGGGTTGGCGATTGGCTGGGACAGCCTACCAGAAACTAGTGCTTGTCATCTCTGTGCATCTTATCTCGCCTGAGCGGGACGCGGAGACCAAGTATGAAATCTGGATCCCATCTCACTAAAAGAGTGTTTACTCTTTCGGACTGTTTACTGGATTTTTCAGTCAGACAAAATAGTGAGAAAAGAATCTTTCTTAAGTCCTGGATTGATTCTGAAACATTGATACTGACCTTGCTGTTCTTGCTTGTTGTAGATTCCTGCAGCAACGAACACCATGAGCTTCAATGTGCGATCCCTACTGGAAAGGGAGAAGTTTGCTGGGCCGAACTTCTCTGACTGGTTCGGACACCTTAAGATTGTTCTTAAGGCAGAGAGGAAACTGTATGTCCTCGAGACGGCGATACCGCCGCAGCCCGCTCCGAACGCCGCAAGGGCGGTTCGGGATGCCTACGAAAAGCACGTCAATGATAGCATTGATGTCGCTTGCCTGATGCTAGCGTCTATGACGCCACCGCTGCAGCGTCAGCATGAGGATATGTCGGCTATAGAAATTATAGCGAACCTCAAGATGCTGTATGCTACACAGGCGAGGACTGAGCGCTATAATCTGACGAAGCTCTTCTTTCAGAGCAAACTGGCTGAGGGGAGCCCAGTGGGAGCTCACGTGCTCAAGATGATTGGGCACAAGGAGGCTCTGGAGAAACTGGGGCATACCATCAACCAGGAGCTTGCTGTGGATATTATTCTGCAGTCTCTCCCGCCTTCTTTCGATGCGTTCATTATTAATTTTAATATGAACAAGATCGATTGTACGCCGGCAGAGCTGCTGAATATGCTCTTGACCACTGAGGAAACTCTGAAGGGTAAGCCTTCAACCTCTGTCTTGATGGTTCCTTCAAGGAACAAGAAGAAGGGGAAGAAGGGCAAGGCCCCTGTCAAGAATTACAGCAAGGCTCTGAAACAGAAGGTGAAGCGGTCGAAGGACAACAGGTGTTTCCACTGTGGCCAGCTGGGTCACTGGAAAAAGGACTGTAAAGCGCTCCAAGGAGATAAGAGGGGAAGCATCGCTTCTGGCTCAGGTATATATGTGACTGAGGTCATGTTATCTTCTTCTACTATTTCATGGGTGTTAGACACTGCATGTGGAGTTCACATTTGTTCAAATGTACAGGAACTCAAGAGAAGAAGGCAGGTGGGACAGCATGAGGTAGACCTACGAGTTGGAAACGGGGCACGGGTTGCTGCTGTTGCTGTAGGAGACTATTTCATTACTTTACCATCTGGCATTGTATTAGAATTAAACAATTGTTATTTTGTACCCAGTATTACCAAGAATATTATCTCTATTCCTGCTCTTGTCAGGAAAGGATTTGCCTTTGAATGCAAGATTTCAAAGTGTGTTTTATCTCATGATAATATTGTGTATGCAACTGGTTCAATTAACAATGGGTTATACATGTTGGACATGGAAAATTCTATACAAAACATTGATAATAAGAAAGCCAAGTATGCTGATGACAGCACCTTGCTATGGCATAGTCGTTTAGGCCATATAAACGAGAAGCGCATTAAGCGGTTGCATGAACATGGACTGCTGGGATCATTCTCCTATGAGGAGATTGATACATGCAAAGCTTGTTTGATGGGTAAAATGACGAAGTCTCCTTTTCTTAACAAAGGTCAAAGGACTTCAGGTTTACTTGACCTTATACACAGTGATGTGTGTGGGCCTTTTAGTAAACATGCCAGAGGTGGCTATCAGTACTTCATTACCTTTACTGATGATTTCAGTAGGTATGGATATGTCTATTTAATGAGACATAAAAGTGAATCTTTTGACAAGTTCAAAGAGTTCAAAAATGAAGTACAAAATCAGTTAGGCCGAAATATCAAGGCACTTCGTTCTGATCGAGGTGGTGAATACCTGAGTCATGCGTTTACTGACTATCTGAAGGAGTGTGGGATTATCTCACAGCTCACTCCGCCAGGAACACCGCAGTGGAATGGTGTGTCCGAGAGGAGAAATAGAACGTTACTTGATATGGTTCGTTCTATGATGAGTCAGGCTACTCTTCCATATTCCTTTTGGGGTTTTGCACTGGAAACAGCTGCAAAGGTACTAAACCGAGTGCCATCCAAGGCAGTTTTAAAGACGCCATATGAGTTATGGTATGGGAAACAGCCTAGCTTGACATTTATCAGGATCTGGGGTTGCGAGGCTTATGTCAAAAAGCTCGCCTCTGGGAAACTAGAGAGCAGATCTGAGAAATGTATCTTTGTCGGTTACCCTAAGGAAACTAAGGGTTATTATTTCTACGATCCCAAAGAGAACAAGGTTTTTGTTGCTCGGACGGCCATATTTCTTGAGAAGGAGTTTCTTCTGCAAGAGGCCAGTGGGAGAGAAATAAAGCTGGATGAGAATCCAGAGGAAGGACAAAGTAGTCAAGCACAGTTGGATGAGCCTGAGCCGGTAGATCAGGTTATTGAGCAACCTGAGGCTCAAATATCACGGGAACCGCGAAAATCGGGTAGGATCCGTCGACAGCCTGAGCGCTATGACGGAGTCTACATCATTGATAATGATGAACCCCTCACTTATGCGGATGCGGTCAGTGGACCGGAGTCAGCTAGATGGCTTGAAGCTATGCGAGCCGAAATGGACTCCATGTCAGATAACCAGGTCTGGGATTTGGTTGATCCGCCTCCAGGAGTAATCCCTATAGGCTGTAAATGGATCTTCAAGAAGAAGATTGACATGGATGGTAACGTAGTTACCTATAAAGGCAGGCTAGTAGCGAAAGGTTTCAAACAAATCTACGGGATAGATTATGATGAAACTTTCTCTCCTGTAGCCATGTTTAAGTCTATTCGGATTCTTTTCGCGATAGCAGCATATTACGACTATGAGATCTGGCAGATGGATGTGAATACAGCTTTCCTTAATGGAAATCTGGATGAGGATGTGTATATGACACAACCTGAGGGTTTCACTAATCCATCAGATCGTCATAAAATATGCAAGTTAAAGAAGTCCATTTATGGACTTAAACAAGCATCAAGAAGCTGGAACATTCGTTTTGATGAATCAATCTCTGAGTTTGGTTTCATCAAGAACGAGGATGACCCGTGTGTATATAAGAGGTTTAGTGGGAGCGTGATTACATTCCTAATCCTCTACGTCGATGATATCTTGATTATTGGAAATGATATTCCTGAACTGCATGCTGTTAAAGCATGGTTAGGAAAATGTTTCCAGATGAAAGATTTAGGAGAAGCAGCCTATGTACTAGGTGTGAAGATCTACAGGGATAGATCTAAGAGGCTTCTCGGGCTGTGCCAGAGTACTTACATCGATAAGGTCCTGGAGAGATTCCATTTAGAGAATTCTAAACGTGGATATCTTCCAGTCAGACATGGTCTGAATCTTTCGAAGAGTCAGTGTCCACAAACACAGACTGAGAAAGATGAAATGGACAATACGCCTTATGCTTCGGCTATTGGATCCATTATGTATGCGATGTTGTGTACTCGCCCAGACGTCGCTTACGGGTTAAGCGTAACCAGTCGATTCCAAAGTAATCCAGGTTTGGCGCACTGGATTGCGGTCAAGAACATTTTAAAATATCTGCGGAGGACCAAAGATATGTTCTTGATATATGGTGGTCAGGAAGAACTCAGTATAGAGGGATATACTGACGCTTCGTTCCAGTCGGACCAGGATGATTTCCGATCGCAATCAGGCTATGTTTTTAGCTTGAATGGTGGAGCAGTGGTGTGGAAAAGCTTCAAACAGTCAACTGTTGCTGATTCCACAACAGAAGCCGAGTATGTTGCAGCCTCGGAAGCATCCAAGGAGGCAGTTTGGATTCGTAAGTTCGTGAGAGAACTTGGTGTCGTTCCTTCGAGTGCTGATCCTTTGGTTATCTTCTGTGATAACACTGGAGCTATAGCACAAGCAAAGGAACCACGGTCGCACCAGAAGTCCAAGCACATACAGAGACGGTTTCACTTGATCCGGGAGATCATTGATCGAGGCGAGATCAAAATATGCAAGGTTCATACAGATGACAATCTGGCAGACCCACTTACCAAGCCTCTGGCGCAGCAGAAGCATGAGAAGCACTGTAATAATATGGGTTTGAGATTTCTCAACCATTAGATTAAGTGCAAGTGGGAGATTGTTGGGGTATGCCCTTAAGGCTAATGTTTGAGGCCTTTGGGATTGTAAAAGTATCATGTAATAAACTCTTATGTTTATAAAAGGCATGGTTATTATTCAGGTTGTTACCTTGTCTGCTGTAATAAGTGTACTTCTGAATAATGTCTCAAAGCTGTTCAGCTAGGCTGACAGGCTATAAGTCCTTAGTCGAGATATCTTGGTGAACATGAGACAGCCTTGATATGATTGAGACTGATATGAGTGCTAATCTTATAGGATGCTTCGAGCATGGAATAAGATGTAGACTCATGGGTACATTGGATGTACTGGACAGACCCTACTGGGATATTCCATTGCTTGTCACAATGTGAATGATCCTTGTAAGCACTAAGTGGCACATGTCCTTTGACTTGAGATCACTTGTGTTTCTAAATGATGATTGTCATTGTTTTGAGGTAGTTCAATATCATTTGAAACATAATGATTATAGACTATCTTGGATGGTGAGCTTGAGTCAGGTTAGGGCACTTGTGATAGATAAAGGATTGCCGTCTCCTTGTTTAAGGAGTGTGATGTTCTAGAGGGCCCCCCTATATGAGATGATTGAGGAAGTGTATGGCCATACCCAGATGACTATGTTCATCTGATCTAATCATGCTCATCGTATTGGAGTTACAGGCTTGACATGCTTGTCCAATAAGAACATCCAGTGGCAAAGGAATCATGTATGCCAAGTGAGCTGATTCACACTTATGCTATGGTTTGGGTGGAGTCTTGGAAGACTCTTTCCTTTATATCGGGAGACAGTGATGTGTTGCTAGATACCCCTCACTGATCGTGATAACGTAAGTTATCGTTACCGACGTTTAAAGGAAACCCTCAGGGTCACACAATTTGGTGATATGGCTTTCTTTGAGTCAGATCGTGTGGACTGAATTATTTGGGTTCAGTTTAAAGGGATATAGACTCTGATTGTAAGTGAGATCTAGCTTGATCATGTTTGATTGATTAGGGCTTGAGATCGGTAAGCTTCGATCGAGAGTATTGATGCTAGATCGGTGAGATCAAGAGCATCATAAGATGAACGGTTGGATTGGAAACCTTAGGGTTTGGTTGATCTAGACCGATTGCTTTGGTTTGGACCAATTTGGATTGAACCGGTTTACATGGGTGAACCCATGGTTCGATCCATAAGCGTTTTGGGCGGTTTGCTTGAAGAGGAGAACGCATGGCTTAATGGAGTTTCCAAATTTGGAAAGTCATTGAGCGCATGGCTCCTTGAAACGCCAAAAACGGCTTGAGCTCATTCATCCCTTGTCTCCTTGCGTTTTGCTCTTGCTCGGCGAGACTTGAGAGAAGCTTGGGGTGGACGACAAGAGCAGAACCGGCAAAAGCATCATCTTCATCCCTACCACTCGAGAAGGACAACTTGGCATTTTGCTAGCACAAAGTTGCGCAAGTTGGAAGCCTTCATCACTTGGTGTGTGTATTCTTTGGAGGAGATCTCGCTTGCTCTCTCTCATTCCAAGCCGCCATCCAATCCATGGCATTGGTAAGATCAAAACTTGATCTTAAGTTGAATTAAGTTAACATATAGTTCATATGCGATCTACTTGAAGCCCTCTTTCCGCTATGCATGCTAGATGCGCATGTTTAGGGTTTCTTCCCCCCTTAGATTAGGGGTTCCATCAGTTGGAACCTTTTGAGCTTGACCTGGATCCTAATCCTCAACCTTTAGGTCAACCCCTAGACTTAGAAAATCTCTTCCAGGACCCTATGATCCTTGAATCTTGCCTTTTAGGTCCTTCTACCCACACCCTTAAGCCTCCATTAGTATCAACAAAACATAATGAACTCAAACATGCTATGCACTCAGCACTTATTGAAGTTGAATATATTGATTTCATCATTCCTTGTTCTTTCCTAAGTCCTATTATTTTCAATGACAAACTTACTAATGAGCACAGCCGAGAAAGGGAATTCAATGCAGGTACCCTTGATATGCAGCTTGGACAATGGACAAGGAACAACAAGACAGGATGCCGTGATGCTGACAACATTTTGAAGTTTCGAATTCTGATGGGATAAATTACTCTTGCCTCTCCAGAATTTCTCCACATGCACAGGAGCAATTCTTCGGAGAAGAATTTTTTTTCACCCGGGGAGAATGATGGGGGCAGGAACCACAAGCCACGAAGATACAAGTGGAGCCTAAATGTGCCATAGATAAAGACTCGTGAGGTCACAAATAAGCTAGCATGCTTAATCAAAAGCTAGCCCAATAATAGAAGAATTACTTTCAACAAGTAATGATCAAGACATTCACGCTCAAGAAAGCTAAGCCCAAGCCCAAGCCCATTGAAGAAGTTGATGGATTCAATAAATTGTGGTCTGCATACGCCAACTACATCCATGCCATCTCAACAAGAGCACCTTCCTTCACAAAGTCCACCGTCGCTCAGCCCAAAATCCAACCTCAAGCTTCAATGTCTACATACACCTCTTAAGGAATCTCCAACATCTCCTCTTTGCTGATCAAACTTGGAAGCTGCAACGTTCCTCTCAACGTCTCCTTGCTGCTCAAAAATGGAAATCGCAACGTTCCCCTGCAGCAACGTCTCTTCAAGCTTCATCTATATGTATCTCTTCAGGTATGCATCTTTGTAATAGAATTTGATGAATGAAATAGTTTTTTTTCTTCCAATGGAATCGGATGTCTCCTATCCTCTTCCACTCTGAGGTGCTTGTGTCACCTAGCCTTCCCCTCTTCTTCTCTTCTCCCCCCTAATTTTCCCGCTCCACTCCAATCTCGTGCACGTTTCAGCCAACTTCAAGATTGCCGAAACTTCGTGAGCACGCCGCCGGCAATCCACCGGTTAGATCCTCACAAGTTTTCAGCCACCATTCCTCCTTCCCCTTAAGAAGCTTCAGCCGCCAGCATCGCTCCATCCGCCTCTCCGATCGCCAGAATCGAACGGCCGACCCAAACCCCTGTTTCCGCCCAGCCTCCGCCTTAGATCCTCCTTTCACCGTCGCCCTCCTCCGACCGGCCACCGTTCACCGCCAAACTCCAGCCACGTCTTCGTATCCACCACACGAGTCTCCAGTTGTAGCAGGTTCCAGGATTGTGCACCACCGGCCGTCCAGCGACGCCCCCTGTTCCGCCCGTGCGTTTCCCCTGTTCTACTGAACAGCGCGTCTCTGCCTCCTCCAGTCTTGCCATCATCGCCTCGTTCCACCACCAGCCGTTGGTGCTCCGACGATCTCAACACTGCCTCGTCCTCCTTCATTCCCCTACGCCTTTGATGAACAACTCAAGCTCCGGCGTCGCTAATCGGCGCTAGCCCTGCCTCTAAATATTCTCCAGTTTCCTGCTACAGTAACTGTTTTACTAATCTGATTACACTTGTTTTTGCAGGAATCGTAAGCAATCGGCGAATCCAAAAGCTTGATCTTTGGTGTCAATAGAAAGAACTCATCTTGCTCTACTAATTGGATGAGTCGATCCATCTGAAGCGACAATGGATCAACCTGAACACCATAGCAACTTTTCATATCTGATTTAACTCTTGCACTTGTTCTATGAACTAATCTGAGTAGTGTTCTTTCTGCAGGTATTCTGAGCATGTGGTGGAGCACAAATTTATAAGCTTGGTACGATCAAGAAGAATGCATCTTAGTCTATCATTTGGACTAAATGAATCGAACCGGGCTTTAACAGATTAACCTAAGCAGCATGGCAAATTTTGATGAATAAAACATTCCTGCACAAATCTTATTTTATAATCTCATTAGCTATCTTGTTGCAGTTATCATACATGCCTGACAGCTCTTCACATTATTATTCTTACACGATTCAAAAGAACTAGTTTTACTCTACATGCTGGTTTAATCAGTTTGAATATTTGATGAATGGATTTTTTTCCAAGGCATAGTAACTTATCGTAACTGATTAATTTTGTTGCCTAGATTTCTAGCTGTTTTATGAGCTTGATCTTTATTTTGAAAATCAACAAAAAAAAATATACATCTTCATTTTTTGTTTTCCCCATCACGTGTCTCCACCCCACATCATAGTGCCGTATTCACCCTTAGGTCTTCTGGTTGAAATCAGCCCAAAATACGGTACCGTGAAAGTTCTGGGGCAAAATACGGCAGTGCCGTATTTTCGTCTGGTTGAAAGTAGTAAAATACGGTACCGTGTAGATTTACACGGCAGTGCCGTATTTTTGCTAGGTGCATCCTTTTGACTTGAAATTTGATGGGTAGACTCCCCTTCATGGTTAGAATTCATTCATGCATTGATATTGCTCGAAAACCAGTGATAATAATGCCTTTTTAACTAAAATTGATCAAAAACAAAAGATTGTGTAGATTCTGAAGTATTTGGTAAAAAAGGGTATAAAAGCAAAGTAAAATAGTAAGACTATGGTTGAAAAGACTACCAAATAAGTATGAAAAATACTATGAAATTTGGAGTCATCAAACACATAAGGCTCAAAGTTTGCTTGTCCTCAAGCAAATAAAGAAATCAATACCGAGTATTGGAACATAAATTTTCATATGACGAATATATTTCTAGAATATAATCATCCATAGAGAATTTTATCAATTTCACACAAAATTTTCAAGTAAATACATCGTCTTCTGAAATTAATCTTTAAGACTCAATAATTCAATTAAATAAAAGTTCGCAACATGCATGGTAATAGAATTTCAACTTCATGAATTATTCTCGTTTTTGAGATTTTCATCCAATATGTTTTTGTTTACAGGAATAGGATCTCCAAATTTTTTTTCACTCATTTTTTTTATTTGTCCTTGACATTCTGTAAATCGATTACCACCCTTTTTCCGATGACGAATTTAGAGTATGTTGGTCACATAACCACACATAATAGAACTCGTATCTCATAGGTAGAAATAATTTTCTTGAGACAGAGGAGTCAATGTCAAAGGAGCTCTCTCTTGGCATGCATCTACATAGATACACACTTTTGCAATGAACTTCAACTCTTGTCTTAGGTACCATTGTGAACACAATGCCAAGAAGAGGAGTTATTCTTTTTCTTTTTGTGGACTTCAACCCATGTCTTTAGGTCCCACTGTTAATTTTATACAGTGCCAAGTAGGGGAGTCATCCTTTCTCATGGATTTGGATCTCTTTTTCCCAACAAATAACATAAAAGATTATAAAGATTAACTAGATTAATCACTTGATATCAACTAAATAACATGCACAAATATACTAATTTTATTCAAAAGAATTATTTCACTTCAAGATTGCATTCACTAAACAAAGCATTTACCTAGAATTTCATGCATTAATTAATGAAAAATTTCCAACAAATAGATTATATCAGAGAAATAAATTCAACATATAAAATCTATTTCTAATTTCCAGAAATTGATATGCATGATAATTCGTTAAAAATTTTGGCATGGTGTTTGTAGTATTTTTAGAAAAATCCTTCTACACATCATCATCATATTGTGTCAACACAACCAAATCGAAATATCTATCAATAAAATCAAAAGGCGAGGATCCGTGGCATGTGAGCACAAGAAGTTTGAAGTATTCATCTTCCATTTGAACACATGGATTATTAGAAAAATATAAAAGATGGAATGTGGATGAGTAGGAAGGAAAATACTCACAGAGCTCTACTAGTTCGTGTCAGATCCAATTATCTTCTGTGTCTTCGGGTTCGAATCACCAGAGCCTTAAATTTTTTTTTTCACCTACAAAAGGAAAAGAAAAATTAGTTCTAAGAAAGAACAAAACAAAAATAAAGTAAAAGAAAACAAGCTAAAGCAAAGTGCTTGGGTTGCCTCCCAAGAAGTGCTAATTTAATGGTCATTAGCTTGACCGTTCAACACTCAGATTTGATCGTGATTGTATCTTTGGTAGCCATCCAGATTTCTCTGTGTCTCGTTTAGGGCTCTTAAGAACATACGGCTCAAACTTGAAACATTATCCAAATTTATTTATGAGTCTTTTTACTTCTTCAAGCAATTTTGATATTCCTTTCCCCCTTCGTCTCCTCTTCTTCTTCTTTGCTGCCCTTTCCTCATCATCAATTGTTTCTATGCTACAACATGTCCCTGAGTGTGATGCCCTTTTTAAAGAATCAGTTAAGTCAAATTCAATTAAATCACCACAAATATCAAATGTTAATTTTCTTTTTTTCACATCAATGAGAGCTCCAGCTGTGGCCCAAAAAGGTCTACCAAGTATAATAGGGTTTTTTAAATTTTCCTCTATATCAAGAACTATAAAATCAGCAGGTATGAAAAACTTACCAATTTGAACAGGAACATTTTCTAAAATACCAACCGGATACTTTACTATTGAATCAACAAGTTGCAAAGACATTGAGGTTGGTTTGAGCTCTCCAATGTTCAGTTTCCTGCATACAGACAAAGGTATTAGACTAACACTAGCACCGTGATCACATAAGGCTCGGTCGAAAGTAACACTCCCAATAGAACAGGGGACAGAAAAGCTACCTGGATCTTTCAATTTAGGTAGTAGCTTGTTTTGAATGATGACACTACATTCTTCAGTTAAAGCAACAGTGCCATGATCTTCTATTTTTCTCTTGTTAGATAAAATTTCTTTTAAAAATTTTGCATATGTAGGCATTTGAGAAATAGCATCAATGAGAGGAATATTAATATACAACTTCTTCAAAACTTCCAAAAATTTCCCAAATTGTATGTCTAACTTAGCTTGCACAATCCTTTGGGGAAAAGGAATAGGCGGTTTATATGGTGAATGAGAATTAGATTTAGAATTATCATCTTTACATGGCAAATCACCTTTTGGTTCATCATCCTTGTGGGGTGACAAACTATCATGGGACTACTCATGCTCAGTAGATTTTTCAAAATCACAATCCTTATCATGATCAAGACTAGGCTCTTTTCTATTGTTCTCAACTTCCCCCTTTAGTTCCTCTAGTTATTTTCCACTTCTAGTCATTATGGCATTACAATACTCCCTAGGGTTAGGTTCGGGCTTAGAGGGTAGTTTCCTAGGGGGTCTGTAAGAGGTGCTAGCCTGCTGTGCAATAAGTGACTCTAAAATTTTATTATGGGCAATAATACCATCTTGTTGGGAAACCCCGGGGACATTTTACAATTTTCAGAGTCATGGACATACATTTTACGCAGCGGAAGAATGTCCCCGAAACAGGTCGGTCCCAAAAACCCAGTGAAGATCACATGCAAGGGAGTCGACACGATGAGTTAGGAAATACCTTAAGAGCAATGTGGAGCGATGCCGATGTAGGCGTCCAAGTGTGCGCACTCTGCAGTCTCGCACACACGGATCTCTTGAGTTCTCTTCTTCCACGCCCGGTGCTAGCCTCGGGAAGAAGGTCCAAGCCTTAGGGAGATGTTTTACTTCTCTTACGCCACCTAGAGAAAAGATGTGCCAAGTGAAGAGGGAAAACTGCCCAAGCCGCCAAGCCCTAGATCTCCTTGCGCCAAGAGGAAAGGAGGAAGAGGGTTGCGGTTATGGAAGATGCGCCCTTGCTCCAAGCAATCGCCCCTCTCCTTGTGTTCACGCCTTCAAGGATTGATTACCCACAAGAGGGGGCGACTAGGGTCACATTTATAGGGCAAGAGGTGGTTAGGGTAATGGCTAGGATCATGACAAGTGTAGGGCTAGGATGAGGAGGTTTGAAATAAGGAAAGTCTCCAAGACATTTCCATAATTCTCATTCAACCTTTCCTTTTGTTCCCATGCCTTTCCTTGTGCGCCAAGGCCTTGCCTTGCGCCTCAAGAAATGCCATAAAGGCATTCATTCCATCTTAGCAAGAGAGGGGAGGTGCCCTTTACTTCCATAATGAAGCAAAGGCGCCAACATGACCCCATTATGCCCCTAGGCGCCTAATGGTTCATGTTTCTCCCCATTATACCCTTTTAGCCTCTCATCTCTTCATGAGAACTTGTCATTGGGCCTCATTGGATAATGAGCTAGCCCAAACATCATTGCATGGGTTGATTAAGCACTTGGATCCAATCCAATGCAACCCTAATCCAAATGTGACCAACCATGGTCAAATACGGGTCAACCTGCCAAGAATGAAGTTTGGCTCCAATAACATTCTTCCATCTCATCAGGCCCATTGGCGCTGATGAAATCTCCCAATTAGATCCGAGTTATCCAATAACTCGATCATAAGGCTTCCCGATCAATACGAGAACTCAAGTATCAAGGTGTGCGACCCTGTAGGTTCCTCTGACGCTGGCAGTGCTGACTAGAGGTCATCACAAGCAGTGAGTGGCACCTAGCAGTGCATCGCTGCTACCCAGGTCGTTGGAATGGATATCGACATTGACATCCCCATCATCGCAACTAGGTACGGATACATTACAGTCTCTTTGCCATACTGATATCCGATTGGACAAGTGTGTCACCACTTGTTTTCATCCAATCTCATGGCTATGACTAAAACAGGTTCTCACCTGGGTATGGCCATACACTCTCAGTCATAGAACCATAAAGGAGCTCCATGGATATCATACTTCCTTAGGGAAGGGGCAAATCCTATGTCTGTCCATTGATCTTCTCATATGGGTCGTGACATGCTCAATAACAACCGTTATGACCTCCCAGCTACGGCAAGGTGTTAGGTTGTATCAAAGCAAGTCCCTAACCATATAGAATAATCAATGACCTCAAGTCAAGGGATCAATGCATCTCCTGTCACTTATGAGGATAACTCATGACACCAAGTCATAGCCTTATAGCGGGTCTGTCCAGTATATCCCCAATGATATACCCATGTGTCTGCGTTAGCACCACGTGCCTAACCAGCCCACATACCAGTCTCTCAAGTACCAGAGCTGTCCCATATCCACTGAGGTACATTGACTGGGGATAATTATTTGAGCACAGATCCAATCTGTCTCCAGGGACATTATCATGTAAGTACACAGTCGCAGGTGTAGTCAAACAATGATAACGACAATGCCAGAATGATATATAAATATCAATGTCAAGTAGTACATAAGTTGACCAAATTAGGTCCTAGGGCATATACACCAACAATCTCCCACTTGCACTAAGACCTAGAAGTTGAGGAATCTCAACCCCATATCTCTAGCGTGACCATCATGCTTCTGCTGCACCAAAGCCTTGGTCAATGGGTCTGCCAGATTGTTCTCTGTGTCTACTCTGCTAATCTTGACATCACCTCTGTCACAGTAGAGTTCAATGGCTTGTGCAATTGCTCCATTGTTGTCACAGTAGAGTTCAATGGGATCCATTGCACTAGGCACCACTTGAAGATCACATAAGAACTTCCTTATCCAAACAGCGTCCTTGGCTGCCTCAGAAGCAGCCACATACTCAGCTTCGGTTGTAGAATCTGCTATGGTGGATTGCTTGAAGCTCTTCCAACATACAGCGCCTCCATTTATCTTGAACACATAGCCGCCCTGCGATCTAAAGTCGTCAGGGTCAGACTGGAACGATGGGTCAGTATAGCCCTGCATACTGAGCTCTTCCTGTCCCCCATAGACCAAGAACAGATCCTTAGTTCTTTTCAGATACTTTAGGATGTTCTTTACAGCCACCCAGTGCTACAGACCTGGATTGGATTGGTATCGGCTGGTTATGCTCACAGCATATGCCACATCTGGTCTAGTACATAACATTGCATACATGATCGATCCTACTGCCGAAGCATAAGGAATTCGACTCATGTCATCCCTCTCAGCCTGTGTTGTAGGACACTGGCTCTTTGAGAGAGTAAGGCTATGTCTCACTGGAAGGTATCCTTTCTTGGATTGCTCCATGTAGAACCTCTCCAGTACCTTATCAATGTAAGTACTTTGACTAAGGGCCAAAAGCCTCTTGGATCTATCCCGGTAGATCCTCACGCCTAGAATATAGGCAGCCTCCCCTAAGTCTTTCATCTCGAAACACTTCCCCAACCATGTCTTCACAGCTTGAAGACTAGGGATGTCGTTTCCGATGAGCAGTATGTCATCAACATACAAGACCAGAAAAATCACCAAGCTCCCACTGAATTTTCTGTATACACAGGCGTCATCTTCACTTTTGATAAAGCCATAATCTCTCACGGCCTCATCAAATCGAAGATTCCAACTTCGAGATGCTTGTTTTAATCCATAAATGGATCTCTTCAGCCTGCAGACCTTATTAGCCTATGCAGGATGGATGAAGCCATCAGGTTGTGACATATACACATCCTCAGTCAGCTTCCCGTTAAGGAACGCTGTGTTCACATCCATCTGCCATATCTCATAGTCATGATATGCAGTTATAGCAAGCAGAATCCGAATGGATTCTATCATGGCAACCAGCGAGAAGGTTTCATCATAGTCCACCCCGTGGACTTGTTTAAATCCTTTAGCCACTAGTCTACCCTTATAGGTAACTATTTTGCCATCCATGTCTGTCTTCTTCTTGAAGACCCATTTACACCCTATAGGTTTTACCCCATCAGGCAGCTCAACCAAATCCCAGACTTGGTTAGCCGACATGGAATCCATCTCGGATCGCATGGCGTCAAGCCATTTCTCGGAGTCCGGTCCACTGACCGCCTCATCATAGGTTCTAGGTTCATCCTCAATGATGAAGATCCCATCGTGTTGGGTCGGTAGTGACCCATACCTTTCAGGTGCACGACGAATTCTCCCAGACCTACGCGGGACCTGTGTCTGAGCCTCAGGTTGCCTAGCAACCGGTGCAGGTGGCTCAGATTCCATCTCTTTGTCTTGTGCTTGCACTTGGACCTCATCTAAGTCAAACTTCCTCCCACTAACTTCTTTCATAAGAAATTCTTTCTCTAGAAAGACAGCACCCCGAGCAACAAAAACTTTGTTCTCGGTTGGGACATAGAAGTAGTATCCTTTAGTTTCCTTAGGATACCCCACAAACACACACTTATCAGATCTAGGTTCTAGCTTGCTAGAATCCTGACGTTTGACATAAGCCTCACATCCCCAGATCCTGATAAACGTGAGATTAGGGCGTCTCCCACTCCACACCTCGTATGGTATTTTGGAGACACTCTTAGATGGAACATTATTCAGTATTAGAGAAGCTGTTTCTAGTGCATGCTGTTGGGGTATGCCCTTAAGGCTAATGTTTGAGGCCTTTGGGATTGTATAAGTATCATGTAATAAACTCTTGTGTTTATAAAAGGCATGGTTGTTATTCAGTTTGTTACCTTGTCTGCTGTAATAAGTGTACTTCTGAATAATGTCTCAAAGCTGTTCAGCTAGGCTGACAGTCAATATGTCCTTAGTCGAGATATCTTGGTGAACTTGAGACAGCCTTGATATGGTTAAGACTAATATGTGTTCTAATCTTATAGGATGCTTCGAGCATGGAATAAGATGTAGACTCATAGGTACATTGGATGTACTGGACAGACCCTACTAGGATATTCAATTGCTTGTCACAATGTGAATGATCCTTGTAAGCAGCAAGTGGCACATGTCCTCTGACTTGAGATCACTTGTGTTTCTAAATGATGATTGTCATTGTCTTGAGGTAGTTCAATATCATTTGAAACATAATGATTATAGACTATCTTGGATGGTGAGCTTGAATCAGGTTAGGGCACTAGTGATAGACAAAGGATTGCCGTCTCCTTGTTTAAGGAGTGTGATGTTCTAAAGGGCCCCCCTATATGAGATGATTGAGAAAGTGTATGGCCATACCCAGATGACTATGTTCATCTGATCTAATCATGCTCATCATATTGGAGTTACAAGCTTGACATGCTTGTCCAATAAGAACATCCAGTGGCAAAGGAAACATGTATGCCTTGTGAAGTGGGTTCACACTTGTGCTGTGGTTTGGGTGAAGTCTTGGAAGACTCTTTCCTTTAAATCGGGAGACAGTGATGTGTTGCTAGATACCCCTCACTGATCGTGATAACGAAAGTTATCGTTACCGACATATAAAGGAAACCCTCAGGGTCGCACAATATGGTGATATGGCTTACTTAAGTCAGATCGTGTGGACTGAATTATTTGGGTTCAGTTTAAAGGGCTTTAGTCTCTGATTGTAAGTGAGATCTGGACTGATCATGTTTGATTGATTAGGGCTTGAGATCGGTAAGCTTCGATCGAGAGATTGGATGCTGGATCGTGAGATCTAGAGCATCGGAAGATGAACGGTTAGATCATGAGCCATTTGGTTCATAGAAGGTCTAGATCGTAGCTTGGCTTGATTTGATTTGGTGATTGAACAAAATTCGATTGAACCAAATCAAAGAACCAGTTCAACACTTGGTTCAAAGAGGAGATTCGATGGTTCACTTGGTGTGAACGCATGAGGCTTTGAATACTTACCTTTTTGGGAAATCGGTTTCAAAGATTGAATGCATGTAACGCCTCCACATTAGTGTGGAAGGTTACACACTCACCTCTAGCGAAACTCTCTTTGGTGTCGTGGTGAATTGACGACAAGGTGAAGAGAAGAAAACTCTCTCGCCAAGCAAGAAGTTCTTCCCCTTTTCTCATACGGCAAAGACCCTTGAAGAGGCTTGCTAGCACAAGATTCACAAGGGGTAAGCAACATCACTTTGTGTGCGTCGCTTGTGGAGAAGATCTCGTTTGGTCTTTTGCTTCCAAACCGACATCCACTCTAATGGCATCGGTATGACACCTTGTGATCTCTTTTTCGTTCACATAAGTTAATCATATGACTACATGCGATCTTGATGATGAATCCCCTAAAAACATCTACATGCGCCCCCACCCCCTTATTTAGGGCTTCATCTTGTTTCCGCTCCCCCTTGAAGGGGACTTTGAAATTGCGCTCCCCCTTGAAGGGGACTTTCAAATGGTATCAGAGCAGGATTCATGTCGTATCATATGATTGCTTGCGCATATTGTGATCCTTGTTTGTGTTTGATAAATAGATCTAGTAGGAAGCACTTGCGCATCTACATGTTAAGTAGTGATGAAAATACATGATGTAATTTTTGTACTCCTTTGCGCATGTGTGAAGTATGGTGGCGCATGTTGGTAGTTGTTGTATTTCTTAACAAACTTTATCACTTGCGCGCCTCACTAGATCTAAGTGGCGCCTACTATAAACCCTTAGATGGGTTGATGGGGTTGAAGTCACCTCTATGTTAGATCCAAAGTCTGATCAGACCATCTGACAGCCTAGATGGGTTGACCAGATAGCACCTGTGCGCAAGCACAAGGTGGCTATAGGTTGACTGCATCAAAGGCGTGTAGCGAGGTCTGGTTGAGACAACCAATGAACACTCCTGAGTTAGGCCCGGGGTCACACCCGCTTGCCAAAACTCTTGAAGGTGGTTCAGCCCTTGGCGCATGCATGGTTGACCATTAGGTCAACTCGAGTCAGTTAGGACTCGGTGCATGCAAGGGCAAAGGATCTGACTAGATGGATGAGTGGATCCCTATCAATGGACCATTGTAAGGTTGTAGGGCACATAAGAAAATTAAAAATGGATGCCAATGGGGTTTTCAAAATTTTTATTTTCTTTTAATTGGATCACATGTTGAATGATGCATATGTTTGTTTATTTAGTCTTATGTGGGCTGCCCATGTTAATTGTGTGCTGTGCTGGGGCCTGCGTGCCTGGTTACACCTGTAAATTAATTTTATTGTGATCAGTGAATCACATTTTTAGTTAATTTATTGTATAATAGACCTGTGAGTCTAACTTGTCTAGATAGATCAAATGTATTTGATTAGACAAGAGCAAAGGCACACATCCCAGAGGGGCATTCAGATGGTGGTGCACCTGAGGTGCTCTTGGCGCTAGGGCCCTGGGTTGGACCAGATGAGATGCAAAAGAGCTCAAGTGAAGACTTAAGTAAAATTAAGGTCTTACTAGGGTTCATGGGCTTTTACCACATAAGATGCATGCTTTCTTTTATTGCTTATATAAGTAGAACAGCATGATTTATTTATCTTCTGCTATCACCATAGGAATTGCATGATAGTGAAGAAGATAAAAGACCGTTAAAATCCAACGCTAACATATCAAGCTCGAAAGCCTTCTGACGCGAAACCTCACCGTTCTGACTATCGTTGGAGCCGTGTTGTACCCACTCAGTGGGCACGTCCATCTATCTTCAGACGGTGCTGGATTTCACCTGCGTGTTACAGAGTAGGGATTTATCCCTTCTCGTTGCTCAGCATAGCACGTGGTGGTCCAGGGAGTAAGTCGGGTTAGCTTGACCATGTAGGCTACATATGTGGCGCATATGGTAGCACATGGAGGCAGCCATCTGTGGGATCAGAGACTGTGTTGTACCAACTCAGTTGGCACAGTCTGCTGGATTGCCCAGATGAAGGGGAATCGCACGGGTTGGCGATTGGCTGGGACAGCCTACCAGAAATTAGTGCTTGTCCTCTCTGTGCATCTTATCTCGCCTGAGCGGGACGCGGAGACCAAGTATGAAATCTGGATCCCATCTCACTAAAAGAGTGTTACTCTTTCGGACTGTTTACTGGATTTTTCAGTCAGACAAAATAGTGAGAAAAGAATCTTTCTTAAGTCCTGGATTGATTCTAAACATTGATACTGACCTTGCTGTTCTTGCATTGTTGTAGATTCCTGCAGCAACGAACACCATGAGCTTCAATGTGCGATCCCTACTGGAAAGGGAGAAGTTTGCTGGGCCGAACTTCTCTGACTGGTTCGGACACCTTAAGATCGTTCTTAAGGCAGAGAGGAAACTGTATGTCCTCGAGACGGCAATACCGCCGCAGCCCGCTCCGAACGCCGCGAGGGCGGTTCGGGATGCCTATGAAAAGCACGTCAATGATAGCATTGATGTCGCTTGCCTGATGCTAGCGTCTATGACGCCACCGCTGCAGCGTCAGCATGAGGATATGTCGGCTATAGAGATTATAGCGAACCTCAAGATGCTGTATGCTGCACAGGCGAGGACAGAATGCTATAATCTGACGAAGGTCTTCTTTCAGAGCAAACTGGCTGAGGGGAGCCCAGTGGGAGCTCATGTGCTCAAGATGATTGGGCACAAGGAGGCTCTAGAGAAACTGGGGCATACCATCAACCAGGAGCTTGCTGTAGATATTATTCTGCAGTCTCTTCCGCCTTCTTTCGATGCGTTCATCATTAACTTTAATATGAACAAAATCGATTGTACGCCGGCAGAGCTGCTGAATATGCTCTTGACCACTGAGGAAACTCTGAAGGGAAAGCCTTCAACCTCTGTCTTAATGGTTCCTTCTAGGAACAAGAAGAAGGGGAAGAAGGGCAAGGCCCCTGTCAAGAACTACAGTAAGGCACTGAAACAGAAGGTGAAGCGGTCGAAGGACAACAGGTGTTTCCACTGTGGCCAGCTGGGTCACTGGAAAAAGGACTGTAAAGCGCTCCAAGGAGATAAGAGGGGAAGCATCGCTTCTGGCTCAGGTATATACGTGACGGAAGTCATGGTTTCATCTTCTTCTATTTCATGGGTGTTGGACACTGCATGTGGAGTTCACATTTGTTCAAATGTACAGGAACTCAAGAGAAGAAGGCAGGTGGGACAGCATGAGGTAGACCTACGAGTTGGAAACGGGGCACGGGTTGCTGCTGTTGCTGTAGGAGACTATTTCATTACTTTACCATCTGGCATTGTATTAGAATTAAACAATTGTTATTTTGTACCCAGTATTACCAAGAATATTATCTCTATTCCTGCTCTTGTCAGGAAAGGATTTGCCTTTGAATGCAAGATTTCAAAGTGTGTTTTAACTTATGATAATATTGTGTATGCGACTGGTTCAATTAACAATGGGTTATTCATGTTGGACATGGAACATTCTATACAAAACGTTGATAACAAGAAAGCCAAGTATGCTGATCACAGCACCTTGCTATGGCATAGTCGTTTAGGCCATATTAACAAGAAACGCATTAAGCGGTTGCATGATCATGGACTGCTGGGATCATTCTCCTGTGAGGAGATTGATACATGCAAAGCTTGTTTGATGGGTAAAATGACGAAGTCACCTTTTCCTAACAAAGGACAAAGGGCTTCAGGTTTACTTGACCTTATACACAGTGATGTGTGTGGGCCTTTCAGTAAACATGCCAGAGGTGGCTATCAGTACTTCATTACCTTTACTGATGATTTCAGTAGGTATGGTTATGTCTTTTTAATGAGACATAAAAGTGAATCTTTTGACAAGTTCAAAGAGTTCAAAAATGAAGTACAAAATCAGTTAGGCCGTAATATCAAGGCACTTCGTTCTGATCGAGGTGGTGAATACCTGAGTCATGCGTTTACTGACTATCAAAAGGAGTGTGGGATTATCTCACAGCTCACTCCGCCAGGAACACCGCAATGGAATGGTGTGTCCGAAAGGAGAAATAGAACGTTACTTGATATGGTTCGTTCTATGATGAGTCAGGCTACTCTTCCATATTCCTTTTGGGGTTTTGCACTGGAAACAGCTGCAAAGGTACTAAATCGAGTGCCATCCAAGGCAGTTTCAAAGACGCCATATGAGTTATGGTATGGGAAACAGCCTAGCTTGACATTTATCAGGATCTGGGGTTGCGAGGCTTATGTCAAAAAGCTCGCCTCTGGGAAACTAGAGAGCAGATCTGAGAGATGTATTTTTGTCGGTTACCCTAAGGAAACTAAGGGTTATTATTTCTACGATCCCAAGGAGAACAAGGTATTTGTTGCTCGGACAGCCATATTTCTTGAGAAGGAGTTTCTTCTGCAAGAGGCCAGTGGGAGAGAAATAAAACTGGATGAGAATCCAGAAGAAGGACAAAGTGTTCAAGCACAGTTGGATGAGCCTGAGCCAGTAGATCAGGTTATTGAACAACCTGAGGCTCAGATATCACGGGAACCGCGAAGATCGGGAAGGATCCGTCGACAGCCTGAGCGCTATGACGGAGTCTACATCATTGAGAATGATGAACCCCTTACTTATGCGGATGCGGTCAGTGGACCGGAGTCAGCTAGATGGCTTGATGCTATGCGAGCCGAGATGGACTCCATGTCAGATAACCAAGTCTGGGATTTGGTTGATCCGCCTCCGGGAGTAATCCCTATAGGCTGTAAATGGATCTTCAAGAAGAAGATTGACATGGATGGTAACGTGGTTACCTATAAAGGCAGGATGGTTGCGAAAGGTTTCAAACAAATCTACGGGATAGATTATGATGAAACTTTCTCACCTGTGGCTATGTTTAAGTCTATTCGGATTCTTTTCGCGATAGCTGCATATTACGATTATGAGATCTGGCAGATGGATGTGAAGACAGCTTTCCTTAATGGAAATCTGGATGAGGATGTGTATATGACACAACCTGAGGGTTTCACTAATCCATCAGATCGTCATAAAATATGCAAATTAAAGAAGTCCATTTATGGACTTAAGCAAGCATCTAGAAGCTGGAACATCCGTTTTGATGAATCAATCTCTAAGTTTGGTTTCATCAAGAATGAAGATGACCCGTGTGTATATAAGAGGTTTAGTGGGAGCGTGATTACATTTCTAATCCTCTACGTCGATGATATGTTGATCATTGGAAATGATATTCCTGAACTGCATGCTGTTAAAGCATGGTTAGGAAAATGTTTCCAGATGAAAGATCTAGGAGAAGCAGCCTATGTGTTAGGTGTGAAGATCTACCGGGATAGATCTAAGAGGCTTCTCGGGCTGTGCCAGAGTACTTACATCGATAAGGTCCTGGAGAGATTCCATTTAGAGAATTCTAAACGTGGATATCTTCCAGTCAGACATGGTCTGAATCTTTCAAAGAGTCAGTGTCCACAAACACAGACTGAGAAAGATGAAATGGACAATATGCCTTATGCTTCGGCTATTGGGTCCATTATGTATGCGATGTTGTGTACTCGCCCAGATGTCGCTTACGGGTTAAGCGTGACCAGTCGATTCCAAAGTAATCCAGGTTTGGCGCACTGGATTGCAGTCAAGAACATCTTAAAATATCTTCGGAGGACCAAAGATATGTTCTTGATATATGGTGGTCAGGAAGAACTCAGTATAGAGGGATATACTGACGCTTCGTTCCAGTCGGACCAGGATGATTTCCGATCGCAATCAGGCTATGTTTTTAGCTTGAATGGTGGAGCAGTGGTGTGGAAGAGTTTCAAACAGTCAACTGTTGCTGATTCCACAACAGAAGCCGAGTATGTTGCAGCCTCGGAAGCATCTAAGGAGGCAGTGTGGATTCGTAAGTTCGTGAGAGAACTTGGTGTTGTTCCTTCGAGTGCAGATCCTTTGGTTATCTTCTGTGATAACACTGGAGCAATCGCACAAGCAAAGGAACCACGGTCGCACCAGAAGTCCAAGCACATACAGAGACGGTTTCACTTGATCCGGGAGATCATTGATCGTGGCGAGATCAAAATATGCAAGGTTCATACAGATGACAATCTGGCAGACCCGCTTACCAAGCCTCTGGCGCAGCAGAAGCATGAGAAGCACTGTAATAATATGGGTTTGAGATTTCTCAACCATTAGATTAAGTGCAAGTGGGAGATTGTTGGGGTATGCCCTTAAGGCTAATGTTTGAGGCCTTTGGGATTGTATAAGTATCATGTAATAAACTCTTGTGTTTATAAAAGTCATGGTTGTTATTCAGTTTGTTACCTTGTCTGCTGTAATAAGTGTACTTCTGAATAATGTCTCAAAGCTGTTCAGCTAGGCTGACAGTCAATATGTCCTTAGTCGAGATATCTTGGTGAACTTGAGACAGCCTTGATATGGTTAAGACTAATATGTGTTCTAATCTTATAGGATGCTTCGAGCATGGAATAAGATGTAGACTCATAGGTACATTGGATGTACTGGACAGACCCTACTAGGATATTCAATTGCTTGTCACAATGTGAATGATCCTTGTAAGCAGCAAGTGGCACATGTCCTCTGACTTGAGATCACTTGTGTTTCTAAATGATGATTGTCATTGTCTTGAGGTAGTTCAATATCATTTGAAACATAATGATTATAGACTATCTTGGATGGTGAGCTTGAATCAGGTTAGGGCACTAGTGATAGACAAAGGATTGCCGTCTCCTTGTTTAAGGAGTGTGATGTTCTAAAGGGCCCCCCTATATGAGATGATTGAGAAAGTGTATGGCCATACCCAGATGACTATGTTCATCTGATCTAATCATGCTCATCATATTGGAGTTACAAGCTTGACATGCTTGTCCAATAAGAACATCCAGTGGCAAAGGAAACATGTATGCCTTGTGAAGTGGGTTCACACTTGTGCTGTGGTTTGGGTGAAGTCTTGGAAGACTCTTTCCTTTAAATCGGGAGACAGTGATGTGTTGCTAGATACCCCTCACTGATCGTGATAACGAAAGTTATCGTTACCGACATATAAAGGAAACCCTCAGGGTCGCACAATATGGTGATATGGCTTACTTAAGTCAGATCGTGTGGACTGAATTATTTGGGTTCAGTTTAAAGGGCTTTAGTCTCTGATTGTAAGTGAGATCTGGACTGATCATGTTTGATTGATTAGGGCTTGAGATCGGTAAGCTTCGATCGAGAGATTGGATGCTGGATCGTGAGATCTAGAGCATCGGAAGATGAACGGTTAGATCATGAGCCATTTGGTTCATAGAAGGTCTAGATCGTAGCTTGGCTTGATTTGATTTGGTGATTGAACAAAATTCGATTGAACCAAATCAAAGAACCGGTTCAACACTTGGTTCAAAGAGGAGATTCGATGGTTCACTTGGTGTGAACGCATGAGGCTTTGAATACTTACCTTTTTGGGAAATCGGTTTCAAAGATTGAATGCATGTAACGCCTCCACATTAGTGTGGAAGGTTACACACTCACCTCTAGCGAAACTCTCTTTGGTGTCGTGGTGAATTGACGACAAGGTGAAGAGAAGAAAACTCTCTCGCCAAGCAAGAAGTTCTTCCCCTTTTCTCATACGGCAAAGACCCTTGAAGAAGCTTGCTAGCACAAGATTCACAAGGGGTAAGCAACATCACTTTGTGTGCGTCGCTTGTGGAGAAGATCTCGTTTGGTCTTTTGCTTCCAAACCGACATCCACTCTAATGGCATCGGTATGACACCTTGTGATCTCTTTTTCGTTCACATAAGTTAATCATATGACTACATGCGATCTTGATGATGAATCCCCTAAAAACATCTACATGCGCCCCCACCCCCTTATTTAGGGCTTCATCTTGTTTCCGCTCCCCCTTGAAGGGGACTTTGAAATTGCGCTCCCCCTTGAAGGGGACTTTCACATGCCCCCAGAATGATGAAGGTAGAGTTGCATGACTCATCATGGATCGAACCATATCCAATAAAGTTCGATTTCTCCTTTCAGACACACCATTCCATTGAGGTGTTCCAGGAGGAGTGAGTTGGGATATGATCACACACTCTCTCAGATAGTCAAAGAACTCACCACTCAGGTATTCTCCACTTTGATCTGATCGAAGAGCTTTAATGGATCTTCCAAGCTGGTTCTCTACTTCATTTTTGAACTCCTTGAATTTCTCAAAGGATTCAGATTTATGTCTCATTAAGTAGACATAACCATACCTACTGAAGTCATTAGTGAAGGTGATGAAGTAGTTGTACCCTCCTCTGGCTTGTTTATTGAAGGGCCCACACACATCAGTATGTATGAGATCCAATAAACCTTCTGCCCTCTCACCAATCTTGGTGAAGGGCGCCTTTGTCATTTTCCCTAATAAACAAGGTTCACAAGTATCAAATTCCTCCAAGGAACTTGAATCTAACAATCCATTTGTATGGAGTTGTTGGATGCGATTCTTGTTTATATGGGCTAATCGACAGTGCCATAGGAAAGCACCAACTGAACCACTCAGTTTGGTCCTCTTATTGCTTATGTTACAAATAGAACTTTCCATATCCAAGATATATAGACCATTGCACAAAGTACCCTTCCCATAGAACATATTTGCAAATGAAAAAGAACAGGAGTTCTTATTTATTTCAAATTTAAATCCTTTCCTCGCCAAGCAAGGAATGGATACAATGTTCTTAGTTAGCGAAGGTACACAAAAGCAATTGTCCAGTTCTAATTGAAGTCCAGAAGGCAAGGAGAGAGTCAAAACGCCTACAGCAACAGCAGCAACCTGTGCCCCATTTCCAACGCGTAGGTCAATCTCTCCAAGCCGCACCGATCTACTTTTCTTGAGCCCCTGCATATTTGTACAAATATGAGCTCCACATGCGGTATCCAATACCCATGACATAGAAGTAGAAAGGTTGACTTCTGTAACATAAATACCTGAGCTAGAAGTTAAGGCCAAGCCTTTCTTCTCCTCATTCTAAAGCTGCTTGCAGTCCCTTCTCCAGTGGCCCTGCTCGCCACAGTGAAAACACCTCTGTTCCTTTGACCTCTTCGCCTTTTTCTTCAGTGCTTTGGTAGGACCTCTGGCACTGCTCTTAGCACGTGCCTTACCCTTCTTCTTTATCTTCTTGGTCACAGGGACCAAAAAAATAGAATTGGGTTTGGTCTTACCCATCTCTCGCTCGGCTGTTTGGAGCATATTCATCAATTCCTCCCGTGTGCACTCAATCCGGTTCATGTTGAAGTTAATGATAAACGGACTGAAGCTAGGGGGCAGGGAATGAAGAATAAGATCCACAACCAACTCGTTGTCTATGGTGTGTCCCAGTCTCCTGAGATGATCCACGTTCCCAATGAGTTTGAGAACATGGGGTCTCACTGGTGCACCTTCAGACAACTTGCACCGAAAGACTGCTTTGGCGGTGTCAAATCTCTCAGTTCTAGCCTGAGCCTCGAACATCTGTTTCAGACGAGTAATCATCTGAAAAGCGTTCTGCTCCTCATATTGCACCTGTAGTTCAGGTGCCTTACTGGCTAGCATAAGACATGCAACCTCCAAAGAGTCATCTTGATGCTTTCTATAAGCATCTCTGTCTGCCGTTAGGGCATTAGGCGGAGGAACCGTAGGAAGAGGCTGTTCAAGGACATACAGCTTCTTCTCGAGCTTGAGGACTATCCTCAAGTTCCGATGCCAGTCCATAAAGTTAGTTCCAACTAACTTATCCTTATCAAGGAGGGATCGCAGTGATAATCCGCCAGTGTTCGTAGCCATTGTTCTACAACACCCAAGAAGAACAGATTAGTACTACTTCGAATCATTTAAACTGGACTTATTTTAAATGATTTCTGCTCTCACTATTTTAAATTCGAATTGACAAACCACAAAGTCAATCGGGAAGTTTAAGACTTCCTAGTGAGATGGGATCCTTATTTCACATGAGGCTTTGCGTCCCACGAGGGTGGGATGAGATGCACAAAGTAACCCATGCTTCCTAAGGTGGGCGCGCCGGCCGGTTGCTCCAAGCAACTCCCCTTGTTGAGACAGTCTGGCATTTCATGTCCAGCGAGGGCTGGATACAACATGAAACCTTTACCTCTCAACGATGCCTCTAGACTTTCACCATGTGCCTAGCACATGTGAACTTCTAGTCAAGTCCATTCCTAACCGTTATGCCCAGGGCCAACGAGTTTCCTTGCGAAGGCACGCCCAGGTTAAAACTGGACTGGGGAAACTATTGCCACCACGCACTTTCTAAAGATAGGTGGGTGTGTCCCACGAGGGTGGGAAACAATTGACAACTCCACTGATCGATAGCTTAGTGAGGGCTACGCGTTAGAAGGCTACCAGACTTGATATTTTATTTGAGGGTTTTTGTTTAAGGTCTCATCATCTCAGTTTTATCTTATGTCTATCATTACAGGCATGCAATCCTATGGTGATAACATAATGATAAAACATTTTAGGCATGCTTCTGCAGATAATAATAAAAGCAGTAAACGATGATGTGATCATATCTTATACAAGACATTGAACCAATCCATGCCATGAAATAGGTTCAACTCTTGTCCTAGAACTCAAGCCCCAAAAACTAGACCTAGCCTAGCCGACCTCTAGCTTGAACTTCAAGGTTGGCTCCAAGGTCCTTCTCTCATGGTTTAGCTCTCAAACCCTAGAGGTACACTTTAAAAGTTCCCCATAGGTTCGGCCAATGCCATGGTCTTCCTCCAAGGAAGGTGTGCCACCATGCAAGGGGCCAAGATTTCTTGCGCCACCAAGCAACCAAGCACCAGCTTGCATGCGCCACCTTGCATGCTTGCGCCATCAAGCAAGATGCGAGCATCAAGGTCCAAGAAGGATGCGCCTAGCCCTTAATCTTCCTCTTAATTTTTACAAAAATAATGAAAAAGATGGCACGCAGGCCGCACAAGGATACATCACAGGCATGCAAGAGGGGCTTGACTCATGATCACAACATTATGCACAATCAAGGTATTTACTCATGCAATTCTACATGCTCATGAAAAACATAAAATCTGAAATTTTACATTTTCACAAAACCAGTTTCTTTTTCTCATCTTCTTCTCACAAGTCTTTTGGTTTATTGCGATTTATTTTTCATGATGATTTCAGAGATCCTTTCGGCTGGTAATTTTGTCAGATCAAGAGACTTGGCCAGTCCGAAGACACAATGCCCGTCCTACTTGACAAGATTACGTGCGCCTTTGATCTTTAAATCAAACAAGAAAAATAGTCCAAAAATTCCAAAAGAGATTGAGAGGATGATAGAAACAAGAAACCCTAATTTTTCTACTTTTAGAAAAATCGATTGCCATGCATCATGCTATTTACGAAAATAGAGATATGGCATGTGAGCATGGAAGAAAAGCATAAAACATCATTCGAGTCTTGCAAGTCGCTCTGATACCACTGTTGGGAAACCCCGGGGACATTTTACAATTTTCAGAGTCATGGACATACATTTTACGCAACGGAAGAATGTCCCCGAAACAGGCCAGTCCCAAAAACCCAGTGAAGATCGCATGCAAGGGAGTCGACACGATGAGTTAGGAAATACCTTAAGAGCAATGTGGAGCGATGCCGATGCAGGCGTCCAAGTGTGCGCCCTCTGCAGTCTCGCACACACGGATCTCTTGAGTTCTCTTCTTCCACGCCCGGTGCTAGCCTCGGGAAGAAGATCCAAGCCTTAGGGAGATGTTTTACTTCTCTTGCGCCACCCAGAGAAAAGATGCGCCAAGTGAAGAGGGAAAACCGCCCAAGCCGCCAAGCCCTAGATCTCCTTGCGCCAAGAGGAAAGGAGGAAGAGGGTTGCGGTTATGGAAGATGCGCCCTTGCTCCAAGCACTCGCCCCTCTCCTTGTGTTCACGCCTTCAAGGATTGATTACCCACAAGAGGGGGCGACTAGGGTCACATTTATAGGGCAAGAGGCGGTTAGGGTAATGGCTAGGATCATGACAAGTGTAGGGCTAGGATGAGGAGGTTTGAAACATGGAAAGTCTCCAAGACATTTCCATAATTCTCATTCAACCTTTCCTTTTGTTCCCACGCCTTTCCTTGTGCGCCAAGGCCTTGCCTTGCGCCTCAAGCAATGCCATAAAGGCATTCATTCCATCCTAGCAAGAGAGGGGAGGCGCCCTTTACTTCCATAATGAAGCAAAGGCGCCAACATGACCCCATTATGCCACTAGGCGCCTAATGGTTCATGTTTCTCGCCATTATACCCTTTTAGCCTCTCATCTCTTCATGAGAACTTGTCATTGGGCCTCATTGGATAATGAGCTAGCCCAAACATCATTGCATGGGTTGATTAAGCACTTGGATCCAATCCAATGCTGTAAGATCCAAGGATCTTAAGTCTTTGTAAGTACTATTTTTGATTTAAATCTTTGGCTGTGATATTTGTCCTATGTTTTGATTCTGTCAACCCTAGGATGGGGGAGAATTTTATCCCTAAAACCTTTAGGGGTTATTTATAAATTAGTGAAAATGGGTTAGTGGATATTAATTTAAGCCTTACCGGATTTTGACTCTAGTAATTAATTAATTAGAGCTTATTGGATGTTAATTTAATCCTTATTGGATTTTCACTTAAGGGAATAATTAGCTATGGATTATTGGGTTTGCACTTAAATTAAATGATATTGGGTTTAAAATTTGAATTAGTGGATTAATTCTTAAACCCTATTTTGGTGCTTGGGGCGAAAAGAAAAAAAAAAAAAGAAAACCTTAGGGGCGGCGGTTTGAAGGCTTGGGCGATTCTTTGAAGGCTTGGACGAAATTCTTCTTCTTCTTTTTCCCTTGGCCGGCCTTCCTTTGGTGGCGTTTTCTCTTCCTTTGGTGGCGTTTTCTCTTCCTTTGGTGGCGTCTACCTAAGAACATTGGTGGAACTTCAAGACCCTTAGACGAGTTTGGTGGAGAGAATTGCACCTTGGTGTTCACGGTTCAAGATAAGAGGTGAGTGGGGTGTCTTATTCGAATTATATCCATTTGGTTGTGCTAGATGATAAGTTTGATTGCTTGGAAATTTCACCATGCTAAGAACCGAAACTCAAGGTGTATCTATCATGAAAACCGAAATTTTACAACATGAAATTTAAGATATTTCTTATATGGAATTTAGGTAGCTTTAAATCAGTGATTCTTGAGCATGAAATTCTTATTAACTAGGGTTTAAATTTTAAGTGGATAATGTGCTAGAAATTGTAGAAACCGTGGGTTACATGTGGGTATCATGTGAAGTAGATTGTAAGAATACAAATTTTAATCCTATGTTGCTTTTATGTTTATATATCTATGGCCATGTATTCTTGATTGAGAAACTTGGGTGATAACTTAGCAAGGTTATACTGAACTGAACAGCATGAAACCTAAGGACTCTACACTACATTATGTGGTTGATCAGTATGAAACCTAAGGACTCTACATTACATTATGTGGTTATGTGGTTTCGAATATATGTGGTTTCGAATGTTATGTGTTGTGGTCTGTGTACCCGTTATGGGACGGATAGGACTAAGGCTAAGTGTAACTGTGTACTCAAGGGGATAGTCTATATGTGATAGATTAGGGGTTGGAGGTTTCAGCCCTGTGTTTGTGATATGTGAGGGGTTGATGTTTCAGCCCTGTCTGTTGTGATATTGTGATGAAGGTGACTATCCTAGAGTCTGGTCGACACTTAGGAGTCCACTTTTGTGAAATAAGATATAAGATGTGTCTAGTGGTTGTTCAGATAAAGAACCCTTTGGGAGAACGAGTGATTGATGCAAAGTGCCATGTCTTGGTCGGACAGGGGCCACCCATTGATTTCATCACTCTTAGACTTTTAGATTCTTGTGTTATGGGGTGGTGTAGATCAAGGTATCACATCTTGACCGGATGGGGATCACCTCTTGAGTCTACACACCGTCCATGTTTGTGTTGCATGCGATTTGCAGGCTTCTCCCAGTGCTTAGGCCAGAGCCGGGTTGGACCCTAGGGGTCACTCTTGATTTATGCTGGACAACTAAGTGGTTGGTGTGTTTAGTTGGTTTAGAGTATGGCTCTAGATCCTTGGTTACTCTGTGGTGACAATTGCGTGATGCCTTAGCAGTGTTCATCTGATTGATTATATGATTTCCTTTCTTTGCTTTTGTTATATGTTAGCATGATGTTCTGTTAAAGGTTTTTAAAATAATCTGCATGTATCTTTAAGTGTATATTATGGATGGTCGATTAAGACTATCCACTCACTGGGCTGTGTAGCTCACCCCTTACTGTTTACAGGTGTAGAGCAGGAGCCCACTGCCTGAGTTAGTGTTTGATATGGATATTGTGATTTTCCCTACAACTATGCTGGTTTAATGTACAAGACTTTTGTGCTTAGTTAACTGGGGCCGGTTATGGCAAAACCTTGTGAACTCGTGTCGCCGGTTGTGGCAGTTTTGAGATTTTGATTTTGTGTCACCGAGGGCTTGGGCCTGGTTTCGGTGTTTGGTATCATTGACTTTAGTTCTATGAAATTATAGAATCGATATTGTGGTTTTGCTTCGAATTTCGAGTCGAATTGTATTTGCGATCAGATTTGATATAAATGTGAACTTGCATATGTCTAGTGCAAGTATTGCCTGGTGGCAGGTACCCTTATGTGATTTATGGATTTTACGGATTTTATATGGCTTTGATATACTGTTGCCTTGCATATGTCTAGTGCAAGGATTGCGTGGTGGCAGGTACATTTGTGAAATTGTGTTTCGTGGAGATTCAATGTGTGAATTCTCGAAAATTTTCAGATCGGGTTTTCCTGAACTTGGTTTTACTTAGCGTGTGTATCGATCCTGTGTGTTGACATCCTGTTCCTCTATGACTTGTGTTGCTTGTTTGGGTTAAGATAACGGGATGTGACAGAATGGTATCAGAGGAGTTGGCTAGCTAAAACTTAATTCGGGGGAAAACATGTTTGTGTATTGCTAGACACCTGATAGGTTTATGTTTGCTTTCCTTACTATGGTGTGTGTGTGTAGGAATTTAAGATGGTGCGATCCAGAGGAAATGCTAGCAGCGAGGGTGAGCAGGCCTCAGATCTCACGAGAGCCATTGAGGCTCTGACAGGCATGGTACGGCAACAGGGTGCCATGATAGAGAGGCAAGCTCAGATGCTGCAGCAGCAATAGACTCAGCATCAAGAAGCGCAACAGCAGCTCTTGCAGCAATTGACTCAGGAGAGATCCCAGACTACTACTCGGGTGGTGGGGAATAACTCTCAGGAAGACGCTCACAGGCGCTATGCCTCACTTGTGAGTGAATTCTAGAAACTGGGTCCTAGCTCTTTTTATGGGGGCCCAGAATCAAGTACTGCAGAGAACTGGCAGTTGTGCTTGGAAAAGATTTTTCAAGTCATGCGTTGCTCCGATGAGGACAAGCTGTGTCTGACCACCTATATGATGCGTGGTGACACAGATGAGTGGTGGAAGGGCGTGGTGAGGCTAGCTACGGAAAGACATGAAACAGTAAATTGGCCCTACTTCTTGTCTCGATTTAACGAGAAGTACTTCCCCGATAGCTTAGTGGAGGCCCGGGAGGTGGAATTTATTCACCTGGAGCAGGGTGATATGACTGTGGACCAGTATGAGTTGCAGTTCACTAAGTTGGGAAAGTATGCCCCTCACCTGATAAACACTGAAAAGAGGAGGGCTACCAAGTTTCTCAGAGGTCTCAGATGGGACATTCGAGAACAGGTTGGTGCTCAGCACTTGGAGACTTATATTGAGACTGTTGGGCGAGCATGCACCATCGAGAGATACATATCTGAGAGGAGTTCTAGTGCGGCCATGACTGTGATTCCTGCAGCTGAGGCGGCAGCTCCTCAGTATGGTGATGGCGGCAAGGGTAAGAAGTACCCTAAGCATAAGGACTACAAGAAGAGCAGGTATAAGCCTTACTCTCACAAGGCACCGCAGCAGTCCAGGGATGCAAAGAACGGTAACACTGAGGATCGGAATTGTCATTATTGTGGGCTCAAGGGACATCTGATGAGAGACTGTTTTAAGAAGAATGGTGTATGCTTCAGGTGTAAGAAACCTGGACACATGATCAAGGACTGCAAGGAGCCTGAGATGCAGCAGAGAGGCACAGATAAGCCTACAGTCCAGACCCGAGTTTATGCCGTGGCTGAGAAGGATACACGGGCTTCCCGATCTGTCGTGGAAGGTACTTTATTTGTATTCGATCAGTTAGCTCGCATCTTATTTGACCCTGGTGCAAATTTATCTTTTGTATCTGTTAGATTTGCTGCATGTTTACCTGTGTTACCTAAGGTGCTGGATTATGTTGTGTCTGTAAGTACTCCCTTAGGAAAATCATCATCTTCAGACACTGTTTGTGCTGATTGTGTAGTGCATGTAGAGGGTTATGAGTTTCTTGTAGATCTAATCCTTTTAGACATGCAAGACTATGATGTTATCCTAGGTATGGATTGGTTATCCTCGCATCATGCCACTGTGGATTGCTTTGAGAAAGTAATCACCTTGAATCTGCTAGATGGGAGTCGGCTTTTTGTGAGAGGTCTAGTGTCAGACCAAGGACCACATGTGATATCTTTCCTGCAGGCCAGAAAGTTACTTGCTAGTGGGTGTAAGGGTTATATTGAAGGGTCCCCTTCAAGGGGGAGCGCAAGCATGTGAAACCCCTTTCAAGAGGGGGGCGAAAAACCCTTAAGGGTGGCGCATGACAATTACAAGCGGAAGCAAGGGTTTTCCATGGATCTTAGCAAGATAATATGATCAACTTGATGAAGTTTAGATCCATACCAAAGCCATGAGGAAGATGGCGACTTGGAAGCAAGAGAACAAGAGAGGTCTCCTCCACAAGGCGCGCACACAAGAAGAAGTTGGCTTGCTCCTTGTCGTCCTTTGTGCTAGCAAAGGGCTTGAAGAATCCAAATCGCTTGAAGGAGAATCCTTGGATGTCTTCTTGGTTTGGCTTGCCGAATGCCTCTCTCCAACTCTCGGCGATCATCCACACTCAAGAGCACACATTCGCCCAAGAGAGAAGCCATCACGCAAAGGCGTTTCTTGGCTTAAGCGTTTAGGCGTTGAGACTTCCATATATGGTAAGTCTTCACTCCACACGTTCACACTTAGTGAACTAATCAAAATGCTTAATTAATTTGAACCATGCGTTCACATCCTTGAACCAGTTCAATTGACTTTGGTTCAACAACCAAATCAAACCAAGACCAAACCAAGACATGCCATGGTCTAAATCTAGTATGAACCATGAAGGTTCAAGATCTAACCATACATATCTAGATGCACTTGATCTCACTGATCTAGCATCAATACTCTCGATCGAAGCTTACCGATCTTAAGCTCTAATCAATCAAACATGATCAGACCAGATCTCACTTACAATCAGAGTCTACTTTCCTTTAACTGAACCAAAATAATTCAGTCCACACGATCTGACATGAGTAAGCCATATCATCAAATTGTGCGACCCTGAGGGTTTCCTTTAAATGTCGGTAACGACAACTTACATTATCACGATCAGTGAGGGGTATCTAGCAACACATCACTGTCTCCCGATATAAAGGAAAGAGTCTTCCAAGACTACACCGAAACCACAGCACAAGTGTGAATCAAACTCACGAGGCATGCATGTTTCCTTTGCCACTGGATGTTCTTATTGGACAAGCATGTCAAGCCTGTAACTCCAATAGGATGAGCATGATTAGATCAGATGATCACTGTCATCTGGGTATGGCCATACACTTTCTCAATCATCTCATACAGGGGGGCCCTCTAGAACATCACACTCCTTGAACAAGGAGACGGCAATCCTTTATCTATCACTAGTGCCCTAACCTGACTCAAGCTCATCATCCAAGATAGTCTATAATCATTATGTTTCAAATGATATTGAACTACCTCAAAACAATGACAATCATCATTTAGAAACACAAGTGATCTCAAGTCAAAGGAAAATGTGCCACTTGCTGCTATCAAGGATTATTCACATTGTGACAAACAATTGAATATCCTAGAAGGGTCTGTCCAGTACATCCAATGTACCCATGAGTCTACATCTTATTCCATGCTCGAAGCATCCTATAAGATTAGCACACATATTAGTCTCAATCATATCAAGGCTGTCTCATGTTCACCAAGATATCTCGACTAAGGACATAGAGCCTGTCAGCCTAGCTGAACAGCTTTGAGACATTATTCAGAAGTACACTTATTACAGCAGACAAGGTAACAACCTGAATAATAACCATGCCTTTATAAACATAAGAGTTTATTACATGATACTTATACAATCCCAAGGCCTCAAACATTAGCCTTAAGGGCATACCCCAACAATCTCCCACTTGCACTTAATCTAATGGTTGAGAAACCTCAAACCCATATTATTACAGTGCTTCTCATGCTTCTGCTGCGCCAGAGGCTTGGTAAGCGGGTCTGCCAGATTGTCATCTGTATGAACCTTGCAGATTTTGATCTCGCCACGATCAATGATCTCCCGGATCAAGTGAAACCGTCTCTGTATGTGCTTGGACTTCTGGTGCGACCGTGGTTCCTTTGCTTGTGCGATTGCTCCAGTGTTATCACAGAAGATAACCAAAGGATCTGCACTCGAAGGAACGACACCAAGTTCTCTCACGAACTTGCGAATCCATACTGCCTCCTTGGATGCTTCCGAGGCTGCAACATACTCGGCTTCTGTTGTGGAATCAGCAACAGTTGACTGTTTGAAACTCTTCCACACCACAGCACCTCCATTCAAGTTAAAAACATAGCCTGATTGCGATCGGAAATCATCCTGGTCCGACTGGAACGAAGCGTCAGTATATCCCTCTATACTGAGTTCTTCCTGACCACCATATATCAAGAACATATCTTTGGTCCTCCGCAGATATTTTATAATGTTCTTGACTGCAATCCAGTGCGCCAAACCTGGATTACTTTGGAAACGACTGGTCACGCTTAACCCGTAAGCGATGTCTGGGCGAGTACACAACATCGCATACATTATGGACCCAATAGCCGAAGCATAAGGCGTATTGTCCATTTCATCTTTCTCAGTCTGTGTTTGTGGACACTGACTCTTCGAAAGATTCAGACCATGTCTGACTGGAAGATATCCACGTTTAGAAGTCTCTAAATGGAATCTCCAGGACTTTATCGATGTAAGTACTCTGGCACAGCCCGAGAAGCCTCTTAGATCTATCTCGGTAGATCTTCACACCTAACACATAGGCTGCTTCTCCTAGATCTTTCATCTGGAAACATTTTCCTAACCATGCTTTAACAGCATGCAGTTCAGGAATATCATTTCCAATGATCAAGATATCATCGACGTAGAGGACTAGGAAAGTAATCACGCTCCCACTAAACCTCTTATATACACACGGGTCATCCTCGTTCTTGATGAAACCAAACTCAGAGATTGATTCATCAAAACGAATGTTCCAGCTTCTAGATGCTTGTTTAAGTCCATAAATGGACTTCTTTAACTTGCATATTTTATGACGATCTGATGGATTCGTGAAGCCTTCAGGTTGTGTCATATACACATCCTCATCCAGATTTCCATTAAGGAAAGCTGTCTTCACATCCATCTGCCAGATCTCATAATCGTAATATGCAGCTATCGCGAAAAGAATCCGAATAGACTTGAACATGGCCACAGGTGAGAAAGTTTCATCATAATCTATCCCGTAGATTTGTTTGAAACCTTTCGCAACTAGCCTGCCTTTATAGGTAACCACGTTACCATCCATGTCAATCTTCTTCTTGAAGATCCATTTACAGCCTATAGGGATTACTCCCGGAGGCGGATCAACCAAATCCCAGACTTGGTTATCTGACATGGAGTCCATCTCGGCTCGCATAGCATTAAGCCATCTAGCTGACTCCGGTCCACTGACCGCATCCGCATAAGTGAGGGGTTCATCATTATCAATGATGTAGACTCCGTCATAGCGCTCAGGCTGTCGACGGATCCTTCCCGATCTACGCGGTTCCCGTGATATTTGAGCCTCAGGTTGTGTAGTAACCTGATCTACCGGCTCAGGCACATCCAACTGTGCTTGACTACTTTGTCCTTCTTCTGGATTCTCATCCAGCTTTATTTCTCTCCCACTAGCCTCTTGCAGAAGAAACTCCTTCTCAAGAAATATGGCCGTCCGAGCAACAAATACTTTGTTCTCCTTGGGATCGTAGAAATAATAACCCTTAGTTTCCTTAGGGTAACCGACAAAGATGCATTTCTCAGATCTGCTCTCCAGTTTCCCAGAGGCGAGCTTTTTGACATAAGCCTCGCAACCCCAGATCCTGATAAATGTCAAGCTTGGCTGTTTCCCATACCATAACTCATATGGTGTCTTAGAAACTGCCTTGGATGGCACTCGGTTTAGTACCTTTGCAGCTGTTTCCAGTGCAAATCCCCAAAAGGAGTATGGAAGAGTAGCCTGACTCATCATAGAACGAACCATATCAAGTAACGTTCTATTTCTCCTCTCGGACACACCATTCCATTGCGGTGTTCCTGGCGGAGTGAGCTGTGAGATAATCCCACACTCTTTTAGATAGTCAGTAAATTCTCGACTTAGGTATTCACCACCTCGATCAGAACGAAGTGCCTTGATATTTCGGCCTAGCTGATTTTGTACTTCATTCTTGAACTCTTTGAACTTGTCAAAAGATTCACTCTTATGTCTCATAAGATAGACATAACCATACCTACTGAAATCATCAGTAAAGGTAATGAAGTACTGATAGCCACCTCTAGCATGTTTACTAAATGGCCCACACACATCACTGTGTATGAGGTCAAGTAAACCTGAAGCCCTTTGACCTTTGTTAGGAAAAGGTGACTTCGTCATTTTACCCATCAAACAAGCTTTGCATGTATCAATCTCCTTGTAGGAGAATGATCCCAGCAGTCCATGATCATGCAACCGCTTAATGCGCTTCTCGTTTATATGGCCCAAACGACTATGCCATAGCAAGGTGCTGTCATCAGCATACTTGGCTTTCTTAATATCAATGTTGTGTATCGAATGTTCCATGTCCAACATGAACAACCCATTGTTAATTGAACCAGTAGCATACACAATATTATCTAGAGAAAGTACACACTTTGAAGTCTTGCATTCAAAGGAAAAACCCTTCCTGACAAGAGCAGGAATGGAGATAATATTCTTGGTAATACTGGGTACAAAATAACAATTGTTTAATTCTAATACAATGCCAGATGGTAAAGAAATGAAATAGTCTCCTACAGCAACAGCAGCAACCCGTGCCCCGTTTCCAACGCGTAGGTCTACCTCATGCTGTCCCACCTGTCTTCTTCTCCTGAGTTCCTGTACATTTGAACAAATGTGAACTCCACATGCAGTGTCCAACACCCATGATATAGAAGAAGATGAAAACATGACTTCAGTCACGAATATACCTGAGCCAGAAGCGATGCTTCCCCTCTTGTCTCCTTGGAGCGCTTTACAGTCCTTTTTCCAGTGACCCAGCTGGCCACAGTGGAAACACCTGTTGTCCTTCGACCGCTTGACCTTCTGTTTCAGAGCCTTGCTGTAATTCTTGACAGGGGCCTTGCCCTTCTTCCCCTTCTTCTTTTTCCTTGAAGGAACCATCAAGACAGAGGTTGAAGGCTTTCCCTTCAGAGTTTCCTCAGTTGTCAAGAGCATATTCAGCAGCTCTGCCGGCGTACAATCGATTTTGTTCATATTAAAGTTAATAATGAACGCATCGAAAGAGGGCGGGAGAGACTGCAGAATAATATCCACAGCAAGCTCCTGGTTGATGGTATGCCCCAGTTTCTCCAGAGCCTCCTTGTGCCCAATCATCTTGAGCACGTGAGCTCCCACTGGGCTCCCTTCAGCCAGTTTGCTCTGAAAGAACAGCTTCGTCAGATTATAGCGTTCTGTCCTCGCCTGTGCAGCATACAGCATCTTGAGGTTCGCTATAATCTCTATAGCCGACATATCCTCATGCTGACGCTGCAACGGTGGCGTCATAGACGCTAGCATCAGGCAAGCGACATCAATGCTATCATTGACATGCTTATCATAGGCTTCACGAACCGCCCTTGCGGCGTTCGCAGCGGGTTGAGGCGGCACAGCCGTCTCGAGGACATACAGTTTCCTCTCTGCCTTAAGAACGATATTAAGGTGTCCGAACCAGTCAGAGAAGTTCGGCCCAGCAAACTTTTCCCTTTCCAGTAGGGATCGCACATTGAAGCTCATGGTGTTCGTTGCTGCAGGAATCTACAACAAGCAAGAACAGCAAGGTCAGTATCAATGTTAAGAATCAATCCAGGACTTGAGAAAGATTCTTTTTCTCACTATTTTGTCTGACTGAAAAATCCAGTAAACAGTCCGAAAGAGTAACACTCTTTTAGTGAGATGGGATCCAGATTTCATACTTGTTCTCCGCGTCCCGCTCAGGCGAGATAAGATGCACAGAGAAGACAAGCACTAATTTCTGGTAGGCTGTCCCAGCCAATCGCCAACCCGTGCGATTCCCCTTCATCTGGGCAATCCAGCAGACTGTGCCAACTGAGTTGGTACAACACAATCTCTGACCCCGCAGATGGCTGCCTCCATGTGCTACCATATGCGCCACATATGTAGCCTACATGGTCAAGCTGACCCGACCTACTCCCTGGACCACCACGTGCTATGCTGAGCAACGAGAAGCGATAAATCCCTTCTCTGTAACACGCAGGTGAAATCCAGCACCGTCTGAAGATAGATGGACGTGCCCACTGAGTGGGTACAACACGGCTCCAACGATAGTCAGAACGGTGAGGTTTCGCGTCAGAAGGCTTTCCGAGCTTGATATATTAGCGTTGGATTTTAACGGTCTTTTATCTTCTTCACTATCATGCAATTCCTATGGTGATAGCAGAAGATAAACTCATGCAGTTCTAATTATATAAGCAATAAAAAGAAAGCATGGATCTTATGTGGTAAAAGCCCATGAACCCTAAGTAAGACCTTAATTTTACTTAAGTCTTCACTTGAGCTCTTTTGCATCTCATCTGGTCCAACCCAGGGCCCTAGCTCCAAGAGCACCTCAGGTGCGCCACCAGCTGAATGCCCCTCTTGGATGTGTGCTTTTGTGCTCTTGTCTAATCAAAATACATTTTTGATCTATCTAGACAAGCTTTGACTCGCAGGTCAATTATACAATAGATTAATAAAAAATGTGATTCGCAGATCACAATAATATTAACTTATAATTAACCAGGCACGCAGGCCCCAGCACAGCACACATTAGGGCAACCCACATAAGATTAAATAAACAAGCATATGGTCTCAATCATCATGTGATCCAATCAAGAAATTAAATTTTTGAAAAACCCCATAGGCATCAATTTTAACTTCCTTATGTGTCCTACAACCTTACAATGGTCCATTGATAGGGATCCACTCATCCATCTAGTTAGATCCCCTGCCCTTGCATGCACCGAGTCCTAACTGACCCGAGTTGACCTAATGGTCAACCATGCATGCGCTAAGGGCTTGAACAGCTTTCAAGAGTTCTGGCAAGCGGGTGTGACCCCGGGCCTAACTCAAGAGTGTTCACTGGTTGTCTCAACCAGACCTCGCTACACGCCTAAGATGCAATCGACCTATGGCCACCTCGTGCTTGCGCACAGGTGCCATCTGGTCGATCCATCTAGGCTGTCAGATGGTCTGATCAGACTATTGGATCTAACCTAGAGGTGACTTCAACCCGATCAACCCATCTAAGGGTTTATAGTAGGTGCCACTTAGGTCTAGTGAGGCGCGCAAGTGATTAGTTTTTCTTAGAAAAACTACAACGACAAGCGCCAACTTACATGCGCCAAAATAACAAAATATTCTCATGTTAAGTTTCGGCATGCAACTTAGATCTAAGCATACTTTTACATGCGCAAACATGGATCACAAAAATATATATCAAGCAATCATATTAACATGCTGCAACCTCATCCTCTGATACCAATTGAAGGGTCCCCTTCAAGGGGGAGCGCAAGCATGTGAAACCCCTTTCAAGAGGGGGGCGAAAAACCCTTAAGGGTGGCGCATGACAATTACAAGCGGAAGCAAGGGTTTTCCATGGATCTTAGCAAGATAATATGATCAACTTGATGAAGTTTAGATCCATACCAAAGCCATGAGGAAGATGGCGACTTGGAAGCAAGAGAACAAGAGAGGTCTCCTCCACAAGGCGCGCACACAAGAAGAAGTTGGCTTGCTCCTTGTCGTCCTTTGTGCTAGCAAAGGGCTTGAAGAATCCAAATCGCTTGAAGGAGAATCCTTGGATGTCTTCTTGGTTTGGCTTGCCGAATGCCTCTCTCCAACTCTCGGCGATCATCCACACTCAAGAGCACACATTCGCCCAAGAGAGAAGCCATCACGCAAAGGCGTTTCTTGGCTTAAGCGTTTAGGCGTTGAGACTTCCATATATGGTAAGTCTTCACTCCACACGTTCACACTTAGTGAACTAATCAAAACGCTTAATTAATTTGAACCATGCGTTCACATCCTTGAACCGGTTCAATTGACTTTGGTTCAACAACCAAATCAAACCAAGACCAAACCAAGACATGCCATGGTCTAAATCTAGTATGAACCATGAAGGTTCAAGATCTAACCATACATATCTAGATGCACTTGATCTCACTGATCTAGCATCAATACTCTCGATCGAAGCTTACCGATCTTAAGCTCTAATCAATCAAACATGATCAGACCAGATCTCACTTACAATCAGAGTCTACTCTCCTTTAACTGAACCAAAACAATTCAGTCCACACGATCTGACATGAGTAAGCCATATCATCAAATTGTGCGACCCTGAGGGTTTCCTTTAAATGTTGGTAACGACAACTTACATTATCACGATCAGTGAGGGGTATCTAGCAACACATCACTGTCTCCCAATATAAAGGAAAGAGTCTTCCAAGACTACACCCAAACCACAGCACAAGTGTGAATCAAACTCACGAGGCATGCATGTTTCCTTTGCCACTGGATGTTCTTATTGGACAAGCATGTCAAGCCTGTAACTCCAATAGGATGAGCATGATTAGATCAGATGATCACTGTCATCTGGGTATGGCCATACACTTTCTCAATCATCTCATACAGGGGGGCCCTCTAGAACATCACACTCCTTGAACAAGGAGACGGCAATCCTTTATCTATCACTAGTGCCCTAACCTGACTCAAGCTCATCATCCAAGATAGTCTATAATCATTATGTTTCAAATGATATTGAACTACCTCAAAACAATGACAATCATCATTTAGAAACACAAGTGATCTCAAGTCAAAGGAAAATGTGCCACTTGCTGCTATCAAGGATTATTCACATTGTGACAAACAATTGAATATCCTAGAAGGGTCTGTCCAGTACATCCAATGTACCCATGAGTCTACATCTTATTCCATGCTCGAAGCATCCTATAAGATTAGCACACATATTAGTCTCAATCATATCAAGGCTGTCTCATGTTCACCAAGATATCTCGACTAAGGACATAGAGCCTGTCAGCCTAGCTGAACAGCTTTGAGACATTATTCAGAAGTACACTTATTATAGCAGACAAGGTAACAACCTGAATAATAACCATGCCTTTATAAACATAAGAGTTTATTACATGATACTTATACAATCCCAAGGCCTCAAACATTAGCCTTAAGGGCATACCCCAACATATATTGCACATGTTAAGGTGCAGGATGATTCTACTCCTGATTTGACTCAGATGGCGGTGGTGCAAGAGTTTCCTGATGTGTTCTCTGAGGAATTTTCAGGCTTGCCACCAATACGAGAGGTAGAGTTTGGCATTGAGTTGGTGCCAGGTACTGCACCTATCTCCAGAGCTCCTTATCGCATGGCTACCTCAGAGTTGGCCGAGCTTAAGAAGCAACTGGAGGAATTGATGGAGAAAGGTTATATCCGGCCTAGTGCTTCTCCCTGGGGAGCACCAGTGCTGTTCGTAAAGAAAAAGGATGGAACCCTGAGGATGTGTATAGACTACAGGCAACTGAACCAAGTGACTATCAAGAATAGGTATCCTCTCCCCAGAATTGATGATCTATTTGATCAATTACAGGGAGCTACAGTGTTCTCTAAGATAGATCTGAGATCAGGGTATTACCAGCTTAGGGTCAAGGATGAGGATATATTTAAGACTGCTTTCAGGACCAGGTACGGGCATTTTGAATTTCTAGTTATGCCTTTTGGACTGACGAATGCACCTGCTGTCTTCATGGATTTGATGAACAGGGTATTTCATGAATTGCTTGATTCTTGTGTGGTAGTCTTCATAGATGATATCTTGGTGTACTCTCGGACTACTTCGGATCATGTCAGTGACTTGCGCAGAGTGCTGGAGATCCTGAGGAAAAACCGATTATATGCCAAGGCCAGTAAGTGTGAGTTTTGGCTAGAAAAGATCAGCTTCCTTGGGCATGTGATTTCTGGTCAGGGGGTGTCTGTGGATCCAGTTAAGGTGCAAGCCATCCTTAATTGGGGAAGACCGGCTAGTGCTACTGAGATCAGAAGTTTCCTGGGTCTAGCAGGTTACTACCGGAGGTTTGTTGAGGGATTCTCCAAGCTGGCGGGTCCTTTAACTAAATTAACCAGAAAGGAGGCCAAGTTTAATTGGGATGACAAGTGTGAGGAGAGCTTTCAGGAGTTGAAGAGAAGGTTGACTAGTACACCGATCCTCATTATTCCTAGTGATGGGGAAAGGTTTACCGTCTATACGGATGCTTCAGGCAAGGGGTTGGGTTGTGTCTTGATGCAGAAGGGTAATGTGGTAGCCTATGCGTCGAGACAACTGAAGGAGTATGAGTTGAACTACCCTACTCATGACTTAGAGTTGGCGGCCGTAGTCTTTGCTCTGAAGATATGGTGCCACTATTTGTTGGGTCAGGAGTTTGATCTGTTCACTGACCACCAGAGTCTCAAGTACATCTTCACTCAGAAGGAGTTGAACATGAGACAGAGAAGATGGATGGAGTTGATCAAAGACTATGACTTCGCTATTCAGTATCAGGCTGGAAAGGCCAATGTAGTGGCTGATGCACTGAGCAGACATCCAGTTACTTCAGTAGCGGCACTACGGGTCAGTGAGTGGCAGTAACTGCAGGAGTTCCGAGATCTCAGGATCAGTGTTTCTCCTAGAGTTCAGTCGGGTTATGTGGCTTTCCTCAGAGTACAGTCTATTTTGTTGCAGAAGATCAGAGATCAGCAGTTTGTGGATCCGAGTTTAGCTCAAATCAGGGATAGTTTGGTTGCGGGTACAGTTCAGAATTTTAGCTTGTCTGATGATGGTGTTCTTCGGTTCCGTGGAAGGGTGTGTGTCCCTGAGGAACCGAGCTTGAGGAAAGAAATACTGGAGGATAGCCATAACTCCAAATATTCTCTACACCCTAGTGTGACTAAGATGTATCAGGACCTCAAGAAGAGTTTTTGGTGGCCGGGTATGAGGAAAGAGGTAATCGATTTTGTCTCTAGGTGTTTAACCTGTCAGACTGTAAAGGCTGAACACTAGAAGCCTGGTGGTTTGTTGCAGCCCCTTCCTATTCCTGAGTGGAAGTGGGAATGCATCAGTATGGACTTTGTGTGTGGTTTGCCCAGAACCAGATTGGGTCATGATGCTGTTTGGGTGATTGTTGATAGACTCACTAAATCAGCCCACTTTCTCCCGATCAAGATGACTTATCCTTTAGAGAGACTGGCTAGGTTGTACATTGATGAGATAGTCAGACTGCATGGAGTGCCGGTTGATATTGTGTCTGATAGGGACTCTCGATTTCTGTCCAGGTTTTGGAAGAGCTTACAGGAGGGTTTGGGTACTAAGTTGAGTTTTAGTACCGCATACCATCCTCAGTCTGATGGCCAGACGGAGCGTACTATCCAGACTCTAGAAGACCTGTTGAGAGCTTATGTGGTTGATTGGAGTTCTGAGTGGGACCGGGATCTACCTTTGATAGAGTTCACCTATAATAATAGCTTCCACTCCAGTATTCAGATGGCTCCTTATGAGGCTTTGTATGGGAGAAGGTGTAGGACTCCCTTGTGTTGGGAGGAAACCGGTGATAGATTGATTTTGAGATCTGATGCAGTACAGGAGACTACTGATAAGGTCAGAGAGATTCAGGATAAACTGAAGATTTCTCGGGACAGACAGAAGAGTTATGCTGATGACCGTCGTCGTCCCCTAGAGTTTATGGTAGGGGATCATGTTTTCTTAAAGGTGTCACCGACTAAGGGTGTTATGCGGTTTGGCAAGAAAGGAAAGCTGAGCCCGAGGTTTGTGGGACCTTTTGACATTATTGAGAGAGTTGGTCCAGTGGCTTACAGGTTAGCTTTACCTCCTGCTTTGGAACATTTGCATAATGTATTCCATGTTTCTGCTTTGAGGAAATATCATCCTGATCCATCTCATGTATTGGAGTTGGAACCTCTTCAGATTCAGAGTGATTTGACCTTTGAGGAAAGACCTCTCCGGATTGTGGATAGAAAGGATAAAGTTCTGAGGAACAAGTCTATACCTTTGGTAAAGGTTATCTGGGGAAACCATTCGTTTGAGGAGGCGACCTGGGAGACTGAAGCTGATATGAGGACGTTTTATGCTTATCTTTTTGATGATATGAATGTTGAGCTTTAGAGGACTAAAGCTTTATAAGGAGGGAGGAATGTAAGATCCAAGGATCTTAAGTCCTTGTAAGTACTATTTTTGATTTAAATCTTTGGCTGTGATATTTGTCCTATGTTTTGATTCTGTCAACCCTAGGATGGGGGAGAATTTTATCCCTAAAACCTTTAGGGGTTATTTATAAATTAGTGGAAATGGGTTAGTGGATATTAATTTAAGCCTTACCGGATTTTGACTCTAGTAATTAATTAATTAGAGCTTATTGGATGTTAATTTAATCCTTATTGGATTTTCACTTAAGGGAATAATTAGCTATGGGTTATTGGGTTTGCACTTAAATTAAATGATATTGGGTTTAAAATTTGAATTAGTGGATTAATTCTTAAACCCTATTTTGGTGCTTGGGGCGAAAAGAAAAAAAAAAAAAGAAAACCTTAGGGGCGGCGGTTTGAAGGCTTGGGCGATTCTTTGAAGGCTTGGGCGATTCTTTGAAGGCTTGGACGAAATTCTTCTTCTTCTTTTTCCCTTGGCCGGCCTTCCTTTGGTGGCGTTTTCTCTTCCTTTGGTGGTGTTTTCTCTTCCTTTGGTGGCGTCTACCTAAGAACATTGGTGGAACTTCAAGACCCTTAGACGAGTTTGGTGGAGAGAATTGCACCTTGGTGTTCACGGTTCAAGATAAGAGGTGAGTGGGGTGTCTTATTCGAATTATATCCATTTGGTTGTGCTAGATGATAAGTTTGATTGCTTGGAAATTTCACCATGCTAAGAACCGAAACTCAAGGTGTATCTATCATGAAAACCGAAATTTTACAACATGAAATTTAAGATATTTCTTATATGGAATTTAGGTAGCTTTAAATCAGTGATTCTTGAGCATGAAATTCTTATTAACTAGGGTTTAAATTTTAAGTGGATAATGTGCTAGAAATTGTAGAAACCGTGGGTTACATGTGGGTATCATGTGAAGTAGATTGTAAGAATACAAATTTTAATCCTATGTTGCTTTTATGTTTATATATCTATGGCCATGTATTCTTGATTGAGAAACTTGGGTGATAACTTAGCAAGGTTATACTGAACTGAACAGCATGAAACCTAAGGACTCTACACTACATTATGTGGTTGATCAGTATGAAACCTAAGGACTCTACATTACATTATGTGGTTATGTGGTTTCGAATATATGTGGTTTCGAATGTTATGTGTTGTGGTCTGTGTACCCGTTATGGGACGGATAGGACTAAGGCTAAGTGTAACTGTGTACTCAAGGGGATAGTCTATATGTGATAGATTAGGGGTTGGAGGTTTCAGCCCTGTGTTTGTGATATGTGAGGGGTTGATGTTTCAGCCCTGTCTGTTGTGATATTGTGATGAAGGTGACTATCCTAGAGTCTGGTCGACACTTAGGAGTCCACTTTTGTGAAATAAGATATAAGATGTGTCTAGTGGTTGTTCAGATAAAGAACCCTTTGGGAGAACGAGTGATTGATGCAAAGTGCCATGTCTTGGTCGGACAGGGGCCACCCATTGATTTCATCACTCTTAGACTTTTAGATTCTTGTGTTATGGGGTGGTGTAGATCAAGGTATCACATCTTGACCGGATGGGGATCACCTCTTGAGTCTACACACCGTCCATGTTTGTGTTGCATGCGATTTGCAGGCTTCTCCCAGTGCTTAGGCCAGAGCCGGGTTGGACCCTAGGGGTCACTCTTGATTTATGCTGGACAACTAAGTGGTTGGTGTGTTTAGTTGGTTTAGAGTATGGCTCTAGATCCTTGGTTACTCTGTGGTGACAATTGCGTGATGCCTTAGCAGTGTTCATCTGATTGATTATATGATTTCCTTTCTTTGCTTTTGTTATATGTTAGCATGATGTTCTGTTAAAGGTTTTTAAAATAATCTGCATGTATCTTTAAGTGTATATTATGGATGGTCGATTAAGACTATCCACTCACTGGGCTGTGTAGCTCACCCCTTACTGTTTACAGGTGTAGAGCAGGAGCCCACTACCTGAGTTAGTGTTTGATATGGATATTGTGATTTTCCCTACAACTATGCTGGTTTAATGTACAAGACTTTTGTGCTTAGTTAACTGGGGCCGGTTATGGCAAAACCTTGTGAACTCGTGTCGCCGGTTGTGGCAGTTTTGAGATTTTGATTTTGTGTCACCGAGGGCTTGGGCCTGGTTTCGGTGTTTGGTATCATTGACTTTAGTTCTATGAAATTATAGAATCGATATTGTGGTTTTGCTTCGAATTTCGAGTCGAATTGTATTTGCGATCAGATTTGATATAAATGTGAACTTGCATATGTCTAGTGCAAGTATTGCCTGGTGGCAGGTACCCTTATGTGATTTATGGATTTTACGGATTTTATATGGCTTTGATATACTGTTGCCTTGCATATGTCTAGTGCAAGGATTGCGTGGTGGCAGGTACATTTGTGAAATTGTGTTTCGTGGAGATTCAATGTGTGAATTCTCGAAAATTTTCAGATCGGGTTTTCCTGAACTTGGTTTTACTTAGCGTGTGTATCGATCCTGTGTGTTGACATCCTGTTCCTCTATGACTTGTGTTGCTTGTTTGGGTTAAGATAACGGGATGTGACAAATGCAACCCTAATCCAAATGTGACCAACCATGGTCAAATATGGCTCAACCTGCCAAGAATGAAGTTTGGCTCCAATAACATTCTTCCATCTCATCAGGCCCATTGGCGCTGATGAAATCTCCCAATTAGATCCGAGTTATCCAATAACTCGATCATAAGGCTTTCCGATCAATACGAGAACTCAAGTATCAAGGTGTGCGACCCTGTAGGTTCCTCTGACGCTGGCAGTGCTGACCAGAGGTCATCACAAGCAGTGAGTGGCACCTAGCAGTGCATCGCTGCTACCCAGGTCGTTGGAATGGATATCGACATCGACATCCCCATCATCGCAACTAGGTACAGATACATTACAGTCTCTTTGCCGTACTGATATCCGATTGGACAAGTGTGTCACCACTTGTTTTCATCCAATCTTATGGCTATGACTAAAACAGGTTCTCACCTGGGTATGGCCATACAGTCTCAGTCATAGAACCATAAAGGAGTTCCATGGATATCATACTTCCTTAGGGAAGGGGCAAATCCTCTGTCTGTCCATTGATCTTCTCATATGGGTCGTGACATGCTCAATAACAACCGTTATGACCTCCCAGCTACGGCAAGGTGTTAGGTTGTATCAAAGCAAGTCCCTAACCATATAGAATGATCAATGACCTCAAGTCAAGGGATCAATCCATCTCCTGTCACTTATGAGGATAACTCATGACACCAAGTCATAGCCTCATAGCGGGTCTGTCCAGTATATCCCCAATGATATACCCATGTGTCTGCGTTAGCACCACGTGCCTAACCAGCCCACATACCAGTCTCTCAAGTACCAGAGCTGTCCCATATCCAATGAGGTACATTGACTGGGGATAATTATTTGAGCACAGATCCAATCTGTCTCTAGGGACATTATCATGTAAGTACACAGTCGCAGGTGTAGTCAAATAATGATAACGACAATGCCAGAATGATATATAAATATCAATGTCAAGTAGTACATAAGTTGACCAAATTAGGTCCTAGGGCATATACACCAACACATCTATCCTAGAATCCATTTGATTCATCCTCTAATTCATACTAGAGTCGATCCGTTTCAGTCTCTCATTCATCTCATCACTCTGTTTTTTCTAGAAACCCATAAATTCAGTAAGCATCTCTTCTAAACTAGATTTTTGGGTTTGACTGTCTTTGTTGGAACCCCCTATTTTCATTCTGCCCATTATCATGATTATTGCTTTTCCATGAAAGGTTAGGGTAGTTCCTCCATCCAGGATTATAGGTATTAGAGTAGGGGTCATAAGATCTACTTTGGTTGTAACTCCCTAAAGAATTTACTTGTTCCTCACCCCTATCAACAATTATTTTTCAATCCTCAGAAACATGACCGTGATTACCACAAATCTCACAAGTGACAGAAGGAGAAATAGCATGATTTTGCATTTTAAAAGTATCAAAACGATTGCACAAAGATTCAACTTTCTCAGCTAGGGTGCGAAAATCGTTACCATTATCCTTACCAAGAGGAGGTCGATATATCACTCCTCTTTCTCTTGAATTCTGTTCTTGGTTAAGAGCCATCTCTTCAATCATCTGGTAAGCCTCATCCAATGTCTTGTTCATGAAGGCTCCTCCTGCAGCAGCGTCAACAGTGAGGCGTGTTTGATTAAGCAAAGCATAATAAAATGTTTCAATTAAAACCCATTGCTCCAAGCCATGGTGAGGACACTTCCTCTGCAATTCATTGTATCGCTCCCATGCTTCACTAAGAGATTCTCCTTCCTTCTGAGCAAATCCTGTGATCTGGTTTCTTAATTGAATCGTCTTACTGGGAGGGAAGTATTTCATAAGAAAAGGATTGGACAGCAGCTCCCAAGTTGTGAACGTTCCAGAAGGTTGAGAGTGCAACCAATCACGTGCTCGGTTCCTGAAAGTAAAAGGAAATAAACGCAATTTTAGCGCATCATCAGAAACTCCATTAATCTTGATGGTATCACACAGTTCATGAAAAAGAGATAGATGAATATTAGGATCCTCCATTGGAGATCCTCCAAACTGATTTTGTTGAAGCATTGATATGAACGCCGGTTTGATCTCGAAATTGTTCGCATCAATGGCTGGTCTGGTGATACTAGAGTGAACTCCCTGTGCATTTGGAGCAGCATAGTCGCGCAAAGATCTTCTCTCAGCCATCTCTACTACTTCTATAACTTGTGTCTCCTCAAATCTCAATCTCTTTCGCAGTCTCAGAGTCTTGTTTATCTCAGGATCAAAAGGTACAAGTGGTCCTGACCTCAGATTTCTGTGCATGCAAAGTAGATAGATCAAAAAGTTCAAAAGAAGCAGAATAATAAAGAGAAAGTTAAAGTCGATCTAAATTTCGAAAACAGTAAACAAAAATAAAAACAAAAATCAAGTCTAGAAATACTTTCAATATCTTCAATATTGACAAAACTAAGGTCCCCGGCAACAACGCAAAAATCTTGTTGTGTCCGCAAGTGCACGGATACTCGAAGTAATATAAAATATCGAACCACAAAGACCTTGTTGTCAAGTACTGAGTAATCAATTTTTCGCTAGCTAGGCAATCGAAAAATAGTGAATCAAACTATCGAAAAGAACACGGAGAAAATGTCAGAGAGGAAATTAGGACTAGGGGTTCATCTACTTTAATTTCTAATGACTAGATTAAGATAAATATTTGTCAATCTAATCCTATTATGATAAAGATAAAATTTACTTTTTTAAATAAATTGTCTCGCTCTCGCGTAGACAATCATACAAAGAACTGATCCCCACTCTCGCGCAAGATCTATTCAATGCTGAGAATAAGTAAATCATCAACTAAGAACTAGAGGATCACTCTCGTGCATCCGAATTCTAGGTTGATCACCTCAAGTGGAAACTCAAAGATCACTCTCGTGCATCCGAGTCTCAACACTGGCTTTACTCAAGGGTTTCCAACGACTCGATACTCAATCTCTTGCAATATCAAATTAAGTCTACACATTAACTCAATCCAAAGTATCAGAAATTCAACATGGCAATAAAATCACTAAAAATCAGAATTCGAAGAACTACCTAATCTCTTACGATAGTTCCAAACTCAACAATTCCTAGGGTTCCGAATTTCAAACAATCAACCTCTCGGTCTATTTCGCAAAATTCTAAAACGTGCTGATAATTAAGACACAAAGGAGAATTAAAGAACAATCAATCACAAGAGTAAAATTATCATAATAAAATCAGTTTGACAAATTAGAGTTTTCTAGACATTAAGAAACAAAGAGATTACACCCCCATGTCCCATAAAAAGATTAAGCTACCATGATGAAAGGATTACAATAAAACATGTTCTCAGAATGATAAGGAATCGAAAAGAGGAGAAAAGAGTTACAAAACAGTGCTGTAATGAAATTACAGCACAGTATTTACCTGGAATCAGCACTGTCACCGCTGTTTCATTAATTTCTCCTTCGATTCCACTCCAAACGCTCTGAAACTTGAGGTCTGTGTTCTCCTTCACCAGATGAAGCTCTCTGACAAATTTTGTGGCCGGAGGTGGTATGTAGGTGGAAATCCGATGAACCCTACCAATTCCACCTCCCTCTGAAACTCGCCATGGATGGATCCTAAAAATTGTTTCTTTTGGTCTAGTTATATTCTCCTTATTAAGACGAGTTCGCCCCTTCTTTCCGATCTTAATTTGGAGGTCTGGATCAAAAGATATGGTCTTTGCAAGAATCGGGCGGAAAAATCAGAATTCTGAGTTCCAATATACGGCACCGTGAAGCCAAACAATCAACCTCTCGGTCTATTTCGTAAAATTCTAAAATGTGCTGATAATTAAGACACAAAGGAGAATTAAAGAATAATCAATCACAAGAGTAAAATTATCATAATAAAATCAGTTTGACAAATTAGGGTTTTCTAGACATTAAGAAACAAAGAGATTACACTCCCATGTCCCATAAAAAGATTAAGCTACCATGATGAAAGGATTACAATAAAACAGGTTCTCAAAATGATAAGGAATCAAAAAGAGGAGAAAAGAGTTACAAAACAGTGCTGTAATGAAATTACAACACCGTATTTGCCTGGAATCAGCACTATCACCGCTGTTTTGTTAATTTCTCCTTCGATTCAACTCCAAACGCTCTAAAACTTGAGGTACGTGTTCTCCTTCACCCGATTAAGCTCTCTGTCAAATTTCATGGCCGGAGGTGGTCTGTAGGTGGAAATCTGACGAACCCTACCAATTCTGCCTCCCTCTGAAATTCGCCGTGGATGGATCCTAAAAATTGTTCCTTTTGGTCTAGTTATATTCTCCTTGTTAAGATGAGTTTGCCCCTTCTTTCCGATCTTAATTTGGAGGTTTGGATCAAAAGATATGGTCTTTGCAAGAATCGGGCGGAAAAATCAGAATTCTGAGTTCCAATATACAGCACCGTGAAGCTTCATACGGTAGTGCCGTATTTCATTCTGTGAGTTCTGGGCAAATAATATGGTGCCATGAGAATGTTTCTCATAAATACGGTAGTGCCATATTTTTGCCAAATCCTTCTGGTCAGAATTGTCAAAAAATACGGCACCGTGAGGCTTCATACGGTAGTGCCGTATTTTTGTTAGAACTTCTCTGGTCAAAATCGCCAAAAATTACGGTAACGTGTATTTCTACACAGCAGTGCCGTATTCACGCTTAGGTCTTCTGGTTGAAATCAGCTCAAAATACGGTACGGTGAAAGTTCTGGGGCAAAATACGGCAGTGCCGTATTTTCGTCTGGTTGAAAGCGGTAAAATACGGTACCATGTAGATTTACACGGCAGTGCCGTATTTTTGCTAGGAGCATCCTTTTGACTTGAAATTTGATGGGCAGACTCCCCTTCATGGTTAGAATTCATTCATGTATTGATATTGCTCGAAAACCAATGATAATAATGCCTTTTTACCTAAAATTGATCAAAAACAAAAGATTGTGTAGATTCTGAATTATTTGGTAAAAAAGGGTATAAAAGCAAAGTAAAAGAGTACCAAATAAGTATGAAAAATACTATGAAATTTGGAGTCATCATATGGCCATACCCAGGTGAAAGCCTGATTTAGTCATGACCATGAGATTGGGTGAAAATAAAGTGGTGATACACTTTGTCCAATCGGATATCAGTTCGGCAAAGAGACTGTAATGCATCGGTACCTTATTGCGATGATGGGGATGTCGATGTTGATATCCATTCCAATGACTTAGGTAGCAGCGATGGACTGCTAGGTGCCAATCACTGCTTGTGATGACTCGGTTCATCACTGCCAACGTCTGAGGAACCTACAGGGTCGCACAACTTGAAACTCGGGTTCTCGTATTGATCGGGTAGCCTATTGATTGAGTTATTGGATAACTCAGATCTGTTTGAGAGAATCCATCAGCACCACTGTGCTAGATGAGATGGAAGGAATCATTTGGAGCTAACTTGTTTTTGGGCCTAGTAGGCCAAATGGGCCCAATAGACCAAGTTGGACTAATAGGCCAAATGGGCTCAATAAGCCATTTGGGCCAATGGGCCAAATGGAATGGCGTAAGCTACTTGGAGTGAGCTTGGCGCATTTCCTTGAGGTGGACAAATCCAAGTTGGACATCTTCTTAAGGTGAGAAGCTTGGAGCTTCTCACTTGGAGTGGGTGAATGTACTTGGGCGCATGGCCCTTGGAGTGGGCGAAATGGGTTTTACCTCTTGAAGAGGTGTGTCTCTTCATGAAGAGGTGTGTCTCTTCATGAAGAGGTGTGCCTCTTCACTAGTGAAGAAGTGCACCTATTCATGGGTATATAAACCCCCTTCCTCCCTCCTCGTCGAAACTCTTGAACTCTTGCCCCCTTTGTCCCCTTGTCGCCACTCCTAGAAAGAGGGAGTGGGATGTTCGCCCATTGCCTCTCCTCTTCTCTTTAGTGAGTTCAGAACTTTGGAAGTTCCTTGGCGCCCTCCTCTCCAAAGTTCGACTTTAGCTTCGGTTGATTCCGGTTCGGATCTTGGTGGAGTGCTTCAAGAGTTGGACTCCGACGAAGCTCCAGCTCCTCTCCTTGGCATATCCTCTGGAGTTGGCGCAAGTGATTGAGGAAGTCTCCCAAAGGCGTGGATCTTCTTCCCGAGGCTAGCACCGGGCATGGAAGAAGAGGATTCGAGGTTCGGCTGTGTGCGAGACTGCAGAGGGCGCACATTTGGGCGCCTGTATCGCATCACTTAATTTGCATCAAGGTATAATCTCCTACTCACCGTGTCGATCTCCTCGCAAGACTCGATCTTCTGGGTTTTTGGGACTGGCCTATTTCGGGGATTGCTTCCGCTGTGCTTGTCTATAAAATTTTAAAATCCCCGGGGTTTCCCAACACTTATAAGTGTCCATACTTGAACGATAGTGAGATTGCAGCAGATGCATTAAGCAACAATGAAAATCAGCTAAAATTGGGTGAATACGAGAGAAGGCGGTGAAATTGAGAGAAGCGGTGGTGAAATCGGAAGGAAACGAGCAAAGGTGACGAAATCAGCGGCGATGGAGAGAGAGAAGAGAAGATAGGATTGAGATTAAATTTTAATTTCACTTTTGTAATTTAGTCCACTAGTTTCTAAATTTTACAAAGTGGTCCTTAGACTACGTGGACATCACATTCCCCCTACCTAAAAAGAATTTAGGTCCCCAAATTCATAAAACATCACTATCATTAACACTCATAAACAAATAAGGATATTGAGCTCTAACATCTTCTTCTCGGAGTGTTTCCACTATTGTTCACACGATGAAACAACTACCTCAAATGACAGCTCGGAGGTGTTGCGTCACCTTAGAAAATCTCGAAGGACTCTATCTAGGAAACCTATCAGCTGGCCTCATAGCCATGAATTGGCATCTGGTATACTATCTAGTCCGCTGGCCTATAAGGCATAGCCCTAGCTAATACTAGCCAAATAAAATCATAATGAGGCATGACAAATCATGCAACTACCCGATGAGCCAAATATCACTACTATACATTACATGGATCCATGACTCAATAGCATAGCAACTCAACAATGCAATCATTACTAACTCAATAATAATGTAACTACCATGCGACCCATGTAACATCACAAAAACATCCATATGTATGAATAAAAGACAACACATTGAGTACAAAGGGTACTGAAGCAAGATCAAATAATAGAGCTACAAGATATCATGGTATTTCTCAACTACTTAATATAACAACTAATACTATGATTGCAAAGGTCAGGATTAGATTCCTACCTATATTATAGTAGCTACTAGTGCATCTAAAGCTCTCTGTCCGAGGACCTCCCTGACCGACCTCAGTCAGAGTAACACTTATAACAATATAAAATATATCACATAACAATCACATCAACTGATGCACTACTCTACTTATAAGTATCCATAATCTAACATAATATACATGTATGGATATGTATACCCATATATACGTACATAAAAGTATACACATTAAATAATTCACCTTACTTAAATATTTAGCCAAATACACACTAGGGTTAGCAATAGTGTCTTCTTCACCCGAACCAGCAACAAGGAAGGGACAGTGGCTACAAAGAGCAACGAACGTCAGCAAATGACAGTGCAACAACTTTTGACAAGGAAGAAGGCATCGCTGCTGCCCGAACATATGCAAGCATGCTACTAATTGTTGTTGGAGGTGAACCCATGTGAACCAACGACTGTTACAACCCACTTAGTAAGCAAACTATTTATTAACTTGGTGAGCCGATTTGCAACATGGCCCAATCTATTAAAATGCTTAAGCCCAAGTTAACAATAGCAAGCCCACTAAGCCGTATATACCACATAATATTTTCTGTCACTTTCAATATGGGACTAAACCGAAGTATTACAATCTCCCCCACTTAAGACTTGACGTCCTCGTCAAGCCCAAACCTTAACACATGCCCAAGAATCATCCCTTAGTCGGCAGCATGTGAGGTCAGCCCAAAGGTGGCTCCACCATCCTCGGTAGCCCTTTCCTATTGGCCTCTCACCATGCTTAGGACTAAGTTTTGCTCTGATACCATTTGTTACAACCCACTTAGTAAGCAAACTATTTATTAACTTGGTGAGCCGATTTGCAACATGGCCCAATCTATTAAAATGCTTAAGCCCAAGTTAACAATAGCAAGCCCACTAAGCCATATATACCACATAATATTTTCTGTCACTTTCAATATGGGACTAAACCGAAGTATTACAACGACGGACAGCGGCCTAACGAAGCAACCAACTTCGGCGAGGAAGAAGGTGTCATCGGTGCTCGAACACATGCGAGCACACTGCGAAAGCATAGCAGGAAAAAATGACCCACACTTGCCGATGAACGAGGAGGGCTAGGAGTTTCCAGAGCTTGAACGACAGTGAGATTGGAGTAGTTATGTGAAGTAGTAGTGAAAATCAGAGAAGGCGGCGAAATTGGAATGAAATCAAGCGAAAGGTGGTGGAAATCAGAAGAAGACAGTGGCAATGGAGAGAGAAGGAAATATTACGATTAAATTTAGCCATTTTCAATTTAGTCCACAAGTTTCCAATATTTACAAAGTGGTCCTTGGACCATGTGGACTAACAATTTATTTTTAATATTTATTTATATTGACATTGTCATTATCATAATTTTTGATACATCTGCGCATTTTCATGTCTACATGATGATGTTCCTAGAGATATATTGCATCTCATAAATTGTGTCCCTCGTCGAGTACTATAGTGGATAGGGGGCAACTATGATACATATGAGACTAGTTTATATGCTCGTTAAGCACGAGCTGCTAAACACAGACATATAAATATATCGAGGAAGATATATTGGACTGACCCGCCGCGAAATTTTAACTTGGTATCTCAAGTTAAAATTCATAGTGATAGAGGTGCATTTGTCTTTTGATTTGAGGGAGACCATATCTCTGTATGGTAAGGGGTGTGCTTTGATACAACCCAATGCCTTGCTGTAGTAGGAAGGTCATAACGGTTGTCATTGGGCATGTCATAAGCCATATGAGAGATGCATCTCGCCGAAAGAGGATTTGCTCATTCTTTAAGTGGAAGTTTGATGTCCTTGGGCCCCCCATATGGATGCATGAGCGAAAGTGTGTGGCCACACCCAGGTTAAGCCTGTTTTAGTCATGACCATTTAAATTAGGTTATACAAGTGTGACACGCTTGTATAATCTGGATGTCAGTTTGGCAATGGGATAAGAATGCACAAATCTTTGTAATGGTTTAGGGGTTATCGATGATGGCATCTATTCTGATGACTTGGGTAGTAGCGATGTTCTGCTAGGTGTCGCTCACTGTTTGTGATGATGAGGTCATTACTACCAACGTCAAAGGAACCTATAGGGTCACACACCTAGACACTCGAGATCCCGTACTAATCAGGTAGCCTCAAATCGAATCTCCATGATTCGAATGTATTTAGGAGTCTTATACATTGAGGATGCATGCGTCGAGATGGGAAGTGATTATATAGAGTTGGATAACGCTTTAAGATTAGTTGACCTTCGGGTGACTACATTTGATCTCAGTTGACTAGGTCTAGTTAATGACTCAAGTGATATAAAAGTTGCCAGATTTATTCGGAGGTTTGTCAATTGATTTTCGCATAATCAGGAGGGATCCATAGCTTTAGTGCTTAATTAGATATTTATATTTAATTAATAGGAATAAATATAATATATTTATTCGTGACTTAAGTAGTGGGACCTGCAACTTAACTCTATATAAGGAGGGGCTAGTTGGTGCATATCATCATGCTTATTTCTCTGAACCCTAGCTGCCTAGGTATTCTTGCCCCCACTCAACCCTAGCAGCCAACCTCTCCTCTTGGCGCCACCCCTTGAAGGTTGTCGCCATCCTCTTGTGGTGACAAGGAGAGCTTGAAGGCTTCCCTCTTCACCATTAGCGCATCCATAGGTGGTGGCGCATCTTGGTGAAGACTACTCTTTCATTTTAGCGCAACTCTTGTAGTGGCACAGGTTGGAAGAAAAGGTGACTCCAACACTCACAACTTGGTGTATCTCCTTGGTGGCGCAAGTAAGGCTCAAACTTTGCTTGTCCTCAAGCAAAAATCAAAAATTGATTAAAAGAATAACCTTTTCATGCTCAATAAATTTCTAAAATACAATCATGAATGAAAAATTCCATCAATTGTTTCACAAAACTTCAAATAAATATATCATTCTTAGAATTCAACCCTCTAGATCCACAACTCAATCAAATAAAACTTTGCAACTTGTATAATAGAAATTTCAATCTCATGATTTCACCAAGTTTTCAATTCAAATCTATCATGTCTTTGTTTACAGGAATTAGGTTTCCAAGATCTTTTTCCACACATAATTTGTTTTTCTTTTTTTTATTTGATTATTTTTGCAAAGATGGCATGCATCCACTTAGATACACACTTTTTATTTTTGACTTCAACTCTTATCTTCGGTACCACTATCAATTTTGCATAGTGCCAAGTAGAGGAGTCTTATTCTTTTTATCTCTCATTATTTTTCATGCATAGACTTCAACCCATGTCTTAGGTACCACTATCAATTTTGCATAGTGCCAAGTAGGGGAGTCTCTCACTATTTTTGTGGATGTTGGATTCATCCTTCCCAACAAATAGCAAAATAGACTAAACATCTTCTAAGTTGATCAATTGATATCAATTCACAAATCATACTCATATACTCATTTTATTCAAAAGAATAGTTTCACCTTAGTTCTTATTCCTCAAATAATACATCTACCCAAAATTTCATGCATCAACCAATGTCAAATTTCAAAAGATGGATATGTATTAGAGAAATAAATTCAACACAATAGGTCTAGTCCTAATCACATGCATGAACATATTCATCATCATAGAAAATTCACACACCTCTCATCACATGAATTCAAGTCATAAAAACTTTCAAACATCTAAATATGTCAAAATCAATGCAAAAGGTGTGAAGTATTAAACTCAATAAGTCAAAAGATGTAAAGTGATAGATCCGTGTAATCACATAAGGCTCAAATAATGCAAAGGGTGTAAAGTGATAAAATTTTGAGGAGAAGAAAAGTGTAGATAATCGAATCAAATAATCACAAGAAAGTGCAACCAATACTCACAAAACTATATGGCAAGCTCTGACTGAAAATACATAAGGCTCAGATGAAAAATAGTATCGGGGTAGATGCTACTAGGTCCAAAGATGTGTCTTTTCAAAATTTTTCCTGCACAATTTAAGATACATAAGGCTCAGTCTAAAAATAGTCTCCAAGAATAATAATGATAAAAAATAATTTTCTCAAGAAAGAATCAGAGATATCATCGATGATCCAGGAAAGTGCTGGTGGAAAGAGCTGATGCAGCTGAGAAGCAAAAGTGGAACAGAGGCTAGCTAAAGAGCTACTAGCAATGACGATGGTGGTGCCGATAGTAGTGTGAGTAATCCCTAGTGGCCTGCTAGAGAATACAGTCCTGGAGGTGAGATCGTCGGTGGTAGTGATCCACAATAATGCTGCATAGATAAAAAAATCAGTCAGTAATGAGAGTCTGCTGCATAAATAAATCAAATCAATGGAAATAAGAGGAAGTAGAAGAAGTAAGAATCTGCAGATGGTATAATCCAGTGTCGACGACTGAAACAGTAATGTCAGAGGCAGATGCAGTGGTGGCTAGAGGTGGGAGATAGTTGCTCTTGAAGATTTCTGAATCGTGAAATGCTTTACGGTACTGCCATATTTTTCAAATAACTCTCGGGAAAGAAATCACTCAAAATTACGGCACGTGAAAGACGTTACGGCCTTGCCATAAAAATCACAAAACTTTCTGTCGAAAATGGACCGAAAATACGGTACCGTAAAATGGATTACGGCAGTGCCATATTTTGCGCCAAAACTTGTTTTCACCTACAAAAAGAGAAGAAAAATTAGTTCTAAAAATAAACTAAAATAAAAGAAACTATGCTAAGGTAGAGTGCTTGGGTTGCCTCCCAAGAAGGGCTAATTTTTAGGTCATTAGCTTGACAAAAAATCAATATCATGGTGAAGTAGGTGAATCAGTTCCAAAGTAAAGAGCAAACAATTTTCTGCATTTTCTTTGTCCAAAAAGCTTAGCCACAAATCTAAATATCCAGAATTTCATATGAATCACAATTGATGTGGCTTTTATAATTATGCAGAAATTAAAATCAAAATTTTCAATGATCTTCCTATGTTTGTCAGTAAGCAAAATCATAGTCCTTTCTTCAACTTTATCTTTTCAATTGCAATAAAAGTAGGACTTCCATCAAAATAATCAAGCATTGGATAATAATTTTTATGTCTTTCATTAGATTCCTCAATAAAACATAATTTTTCAAATTCATCAAAAGATTCAACAAAAGATATGGGCAAAACATCAGAGTGAGATTCATCAGTTTTTGTAATTTTCAAATCATCTTCAGGTTCCTCATGCTCACAATCAAATAGTTTATCTTTATCAAAATCATTATCAAAATCAAGATGAGACTCTTCAAAATCAATTTCCTCATGCTTCCCCACAAATAATTCATCATCAGAAGAGTCAAAATCAGAATCATATGAAAAAGAATTAATAGAATCAGAGTTGACCACAAGAGATTTATCATTAATTTAAAAAATATCACCAAAATCACAGTGGGGTTCATTAATGTCTATAATTTTTAAACCTTCATCATGCTCATCAGATTTAACCATAAATAAGTTTTCATCAAAATCAGAATTATCATCAAAAGAAGGTTTATCAATTTCAATTTTCTCAACCTTTTCCACAAATAAATTAGCAGATGAATCAATTTCACAATAATGAAAATTAGAGTGAGATTCATGAATATTCACATAAGGCTCAATCTCAAAACAATCCTAATCAGAGGGGGATTTTTCTAAATCAAGTTTTTCAGCTTCCAAATCAAACTCAAATAAACAATCTTGTTGTGCTCTCTAGGTTTACAAAATTTTAGAATCAGCAGTTAAAGATTCTACTTGAGAAGCAAGTTGACTAATCATCCCCTTAAGATCTTCAAATTTTTTACTTCTATTTGTCATGAGTTGGTTTTCATTTGCAATGAATTGGTTTTGATTAGTCATAAATTTTTCAAACATAATCTCTAAGCTAGATTTTTCAGTATCATCAAAGCATGGCACAGAAACATGATCAAAGCAATCATCATAAAAAGAAGTTTGGTTTTCCCATCTAGAATACAATTGATCAGATTCGTTCCATGATAAATTGGGATTTAAAAATTGGCAATCAGAGGAATAATGATCAAAATATCCACAAATATCACATCTAACAGGAGAACAAGATTTCATAACAGGGTGCATATTAAAAGTGTCTAATTTATGAGCCAAATAATCTAACTTATCTGCAACAGTGCACCATGAATCATCTTCATACCTTCCTTGTGGCATGTATACCTCATCTCTTTCAGTTGCCCATGAGTAGTGATTAAAAGGCATCTCTTCAAAATAGAAAGATTATCCAACACCAATCAATCAGAGATATATTTTTTATTTTATAAAAAAAATAGAAAATATAAAACACAAGCAAATTCACAAATTTTAGAAATCGCAGTTCTGCCACAACTGTGAAAATCCAAAATCTGCAAAAAGAAAAAAAACAAAGTTAAATCTAAAACAAATAAAACTTAGTCTAGCAATACTAACAACTATTTTGATATTAACAAAACTAAGGTCCCCGGCAACGGCGCCAAAAACTTGTTGTTGTCCGCAAGTGCACGGATACTCGAAGTAATAAAGAAACATATCGAACCATAGAGACCTTATTGTTAAGTACCAAATAGATATTTTCTCACTAGCTAAGCAAGCCGAATATGATAGAAATAACTATGCAAAGAATATGCTAAAGAGATAATCACAGAGAGAAAACTGGGACTAGGGTTTCATCTGTTGGGGTATGCCCTTAAGGCTAATGTTTGAGGCCTCGGGATTATATCAGTATCATGTATAAACTCTAATGTTTATAAAGGCAATGGTTGTTATTCAGGTTGTTACATCATCTGCTGTCATATGTATACTTCTGAATAATGTCTCAATGCTGTTCAGCTTGGCTGACATGCAGTTAAGTCCTTAGTCGAGATATCTTGGTGAACATGAGACAGCCTAGATATGATTGAGACTAATATGTGTTCTAATCTTATAGGATGCTTCGAGCATGGAATAAGATGTAGACTCATGGGTACATTGGATGTACTGGACAGACCCTACTAGGATATTCAATTGCTTGTCACAATGTGAATAATCCTTGTATGCAACAAGTGGCATATTTCCTCTGACTTGAGATCACTTGTGTTTCTAAATGATGATTGTCATTGTTTTGAGGTAGTTCAATATCATTTGAAACATAATGGTTATAGACTATCTTGGATAATGCTCATGAGTCAGGTTAGGACACTAGTGATAGATATAGGATTGCCGTCTCCTTAATAGGAGTGTGATGTTCTAAAGGGGCCCCCCTGGATGAGATGATTGAGAAAGTGTATGGCCATACCCAGATGACTGTGTTCATCTGATCTAATCATTCTCATCATATTGGAGTCACAGGCTTGACACGCTTGTCCATTAAGAACATCCAGTGGCAAAGGAAACATGTATGCCTAGTGAAGTGGATTCACACTTGTGCTGTGGTTTGGGTGTAGTCTTGGAAGACTCTTTCCTTTATATCGGGAGACAGTGATGTGTTGCTAGATACCCCTCACTGATCGTGATAACGTAAGTTATCGTTACCGACATTTAAAGGAAACCCTTAGGGTCGCACAATTTGATGATATGGCTTACTCATGTCAGATCGTGTGGACTGAATTGTTTCGGTTCATTTTAAAGGGATTTAAACTCTGATTGTAAGTGAGATCTGGTCTGATCATGTTTGATTGATTAGGGCTTGAGATCGGTAAGCTTCGATCGAGAGAAGTGATGCTGGATTGGTGAGATCAAGAGCATCGAGAGATCAACGGTTAGATCTTGAACCTTTGGGTTTAATGAGATCTAGATCAAAGGCTTGGCTTAATTGGTCATTGAACCAAATGTCATTGAACCGGCTCATGTGTGAGCGCTTGGTTCAAATGAAAGAGATGAGCGTTCGGTTCACTTGGGTGAACGTATGAACGCATGAGCATTGAGGGCTTTCTATATTTGGAAATTCGGTTTTCCAATTTGAAAGTAACGCCCCACGTTTGTGTGGAACGTCTCTTGCTCTCGTTCTCTTCTCCTTTCGACGACACTCTCGTGAAAAGAAGAGGTTAATGCCTTGGAGAAAATTCAGCCAAGCAAGAGTTCATCTCTCAATTCCCTTCAAGCGATCAAGGAGACTTGAAGGTCTTTGCTAGCACAAAGAACATCAAGGAGAAGCCATCTCTCTTCTTGTGTGCGGCACCTTTGGAGGAGAGCCCTTTCGATCTCTGCTTCCAAGACGCCATCCATCAAATGGTATGAATCTTTCGATCTTTACAAGGTTTTAAAGTTGATCATATGAATATATCACATGCGATCCTTTTGAAACCCTAATTCCGCTGCTATGAAAGTTTTACATGCGCCACTTTAGGGTTTTGCCCCCCTCTTGAAGGGGACTTTCAATTGGTATCAGAGCATATGGTTTATATATGTTCATATGATTGCTTGATCTTCATGCTTGATCCATGTATGCGCTTTTGATTAGATCTAAGGTTACATGCGAAAATTGTTGTAAACATATGTGAGTTGGCGAAAATACATGCTTATCATAGATGTATGTTTTCTCCTTGGCGCATGTTTGTTGGCGCATGCTTTAGTTTTTCTCAAAACAAAAGGACTTGCGCGCCCTTCATTAGATCTAATAAGCGCCTACTATAAACCCTTAGACGGGTTATTAGGGTTGAAGTCATAGTCTAGTTAAGATCCAAACAGTCTGATCAGACCATCTGACAGCCTAGATGGGTCGACCAGATGGCACCTGTGCGCAAGCACGAGGTGGCTATAGGTCGACTGCAGACAGGCGTGTAGCGATGTCTGGTTGAGACAACCAGTGAACGTGCATGAGTTAGGCCCGGGGTCACACCCGCTTGCCTGAACTCATGAGGGTCGTTCAGCCCATTGCATGCATTGTTGACCACTGGGTCGACTCAAGTCAGTTAGGACTTGGTGCATGCAAGGGCAGTGGATCTGACTAGACATGATGAGTGGATCCCTATTAATGGACCGTTGTAAGGTAGTAGGGCACATAAGAAAAATAAAATTGATTCCAATGGGATTTTCAAAATTTTATTTTCTGGTTTGGATCACATGTTGGTTGAATACCATGATGAGTGTCTATTTCATCTTATGTGGGTTGCCCTTTTAATGTGTGCTGTGCTGGGGCCTGCGAGCCTGGATTTAATTGTAAATTAATATTTATTGTGATCTGCGTATCACATTTTAATTAATTTATTGTGTAATTGACCTGCGTGTCAATCATGTCTAGATAGATTAAATTGTATTTTAATCAGACATGAGCACAGAGCACACTTGGCAGAGGCGCATGCAGCAGAGGCTTGACCAGGTGGGAGGTCTAGGGTTCGACCCTATGACAGGCGCATTTACCTGGTGGGCGCACCTGAGCTGCAGTGGGCGCTTGGGCCCTGGGTTGGGCCAGAAGAGATGCAAAAGACCCATGAAGAGCTCAAGTGAAGACTTAAGTTAATTAAGGTCTTACCTAGGGTTAATGGGCTTTTACCACATAAGATCAGCATGCTTTCTAGTTGTTGTTTATATAATTAGAATTGCATGATTTAATCTTCTGCTATCGCCATAGGTTATGCATGATAGTTAAGAAGATAAAAGACCGTTAAAATCTAACGCTAAAATATCAAGCACGTAAGCCTTCTGACGCGAAACCTCACTGTTCTGACTATCGTTGGGGCCGTGTTGTACCCACTCAGTGGGCACGCCCATCTATCTTCAGACGGTGTGTGATTACACCTACGTGTTACAGAGAAGGGATTTATCGCTTCTCGTTGCTCAGCATAGCACGTGGTGGTCCAGGGAGTAGGTCGGGTCAGCTTGACCATGTAGGCTACATACTGAGCATATGTGAGCTATATGGAGGCAGCCATCTGTGGGATCAGAGACTGTGTTGTACCAACTCAGTTGGCACAGTCTGCTGGATTGCCCAGATGAAGGGGAATCGCACGGGTTGGCGATTGGCAGGCATTGCCTACCAGAAATTAGTGCTTGTACTCTCTGTGCATCTTATCTCGCCTGAGCGGGACGCGGAGACCAAGTATGAAATCTGGATCCCATCTCACTAAAAGAGCGTTACTCTTTCGGACTGTTTAATGGATTTTTCAGTCAGATAAAATAGTGAGAAAAGAATCTTTCTTAAGTCCTGGATTGATTCTAAACATTGATACTGACCTTGCTGTTCTTGCATTGTTGTAGATTTCTGCAGCAACGAACACCACGAATTTCAATGTGCGATCCCTACTGGAAAGGGAGAAGTTTGCTGGGCCAAACTTCTCAGACTGGTACGGACACCTTAAGATTGTTCTTAAGGCAGAGAGGAAACTGTATGTCCTCGAGACGGCTATACCGCCTCAACCCGCTGCGAACGCCGCAAGGGCGGTTCGTGATGCCTATGAAAAGCATGTCAATGATAGCATTGATGTCGCTTGCCTGATGCTTGCGTCTATGACGCCAGAGCTGCAACGTCAGCATGAGGATCTATCTGCTATACAGATTATAGCAAACCTCAAGATGCTGTATGCTGCACAGGCTAGGACTGAACGCTACAATTTGATGATATGGCTTACTCATGTCAGATCGTGTGGACTGAATTGTTTCGGTTCATTTTAAAGGGATTTAAACTCTGATTGTAAGTGAGATCTGGTCTGATCATGTTTGATTGATTAGGGCTTGAGATCGGTAAGCTTCGATCGAGAGAAGTGATGCTGGATTGGTGAGATCAAGAGCATCGAGAGATCAACGGTTAGATCTTGAACCTTTGGGTTTAATGAGATCTAGATCAAAGGCTTGGCTTAATTGGTCATTGAACCAAATGTCATTGAACCGGCTCATGTGTGAGCGCTTGGTTCAAATGAAAGAGATGAGCGTTCGGTTCACTTGGGTGAACGTATGAACGCATGAGCATTGAGGGCTTTCTATATTTGGAAATTCGGTTTTCCAATTTGAAAGTAACGCCCCACGTTTGTGTGGAACGTCTCTTGCTCTCGTTCTCTTCTCCTTTCGACGACACTCTCGTGAAAAGAAGAGGTTAATGCCTTGGAGAAAATTCAGCCAAGCAAGAGTTCATCTCTCAATTCCCTTCAAGCGATCAAGGAGACTTGAAGGTCTTTGCTAGCACAAAGAACATCAAGGAGAAGCCATCTCTCTTCTTGTGTGCGGCACCTTTGGAGGAGAGCCCTTTCGATCTCTGCTTCCAAGACGCCATCCATCAAATGGTATGAATCTTTCGATCTTTACAAGGTTTTAAAGTTGATCATATGAATATATCACATGCGATCCTTTTGAAACCCTAATTCCGCTGCTATGAAAGTTTTACATGCGCCACTTTAGGGTTTCGCCCCCCTCTTGAAGGGGACTTTCATCATCCACCTTAATTTCAATGACTAGACATAAATAAAAAGTCGTCAAACTAATTTTATCATGATAAAGACTTAATTTACTTCATAAAGGGATCATCTCACTTTTGTGCAGTCAATCATGCAGGGATCAATCCTCGCTTTCGCGCAAGATCTATCCCAACGCTAAAGATAAGTAAATCATCAATCAAAGAACTCAAAGATCACTTTTGTGCATCCGAGTTCTAAGTTGATTGTCTTAAGCAGAATCTCGAGAATCACTTTCGTGCATCCGAGACTCAACACAAGTTCTACTTAAGATTCTCCAACGTTCCGATCCTTACTTTCGTGCAAGATCTCCACGTTTGACAACTCAACTCTATTCTAGATTCATATTATTAAATCATGGCAATAAGATCACTAAAATTAAATAATTAAGAACAAACCTAATTTCTTACGGAAAGCTCCTAACATACAATTCTAGGGTTCCAAGTTCTCAAGCAAGTCACCTTTCGGTCCTTATTGCGAGAACTCTAAACTTGAATAATAACATTAATCTATGGAGAATCAAATACAAGACATTCACATAAGTAAAATTATCGTGGCAAAATTATCTTGACGAAATAAAAAGTATCTAATCATTAGAAATCAAAGGGATTACACCCCATGTCCGAAAATATGTTTAAGCTTGCATTGAGAAAGAAATACAATCAACCATAATTTCAAAGTGGAAGAAATTGAAGAAGAAGAAGAAAACAACTTCACAACACGACTGTAATATAGATTACAGCCGTATTTTTCGTGATGAACAGTGCTGTCACCGTTGTTTTGTTGATTTCTCCTCCACCCGAACTCCTTTTGATCTAAAACTTCTGTGGTGTCTTTCTCTCCTCTAGGTGAAGCTTCTTCGTGAAAATAAAGGCATGAGCTGCCCTCTACGCCTCTCGGAGTGAGCCCAAACCCTAGATGCCTCTCTGTCGATTTCTCCCTCGATACTTGATAACAATTCTCTCTTTTACTTTGTGTGTGTTCTCCTCTTAAATATGAGTCCGTAGCAACTTTCAGATCTCAATTTGGAACTCTAGATCAAAAGTTATGGTCCGCGCAAGTTTCAGACCCGTAAAAATTGTGTTTTTGAGTGTAATTACGGTACCGTAAAATATATTACGGTAGTGCCGTATTTTCTGGGCAACTTTCTGGTCAAAAATTGCTCAAAATATGGTACCATAAAATATTTTATGGCCGTGCCATAAAATCGGATGAGTTCTCTGGTTTGAATTGTTTGGAAAATTCGGCACCGTGAAATAGTTTACGGCAGTGCCGTAATTTCGGCAAGTGTCTCTGTTCTGAAGCGCTTCAAATTACGGCAGTGTAATTTTTTACGGCAATGTCGTAAAATCATGAAAACCTTCTGTTTGGAAAACTCCCTAAATTACGGCAGGTGCTCTGATATTACAGTAGCGTACGAAAATATAGTACCGTAATATAGATTACGGCCTTGCCGTATTTTGGTTTGTTGCTCCGTTTTGCATGAAATTTGTCATGTGATCTCCTCTTGATGATGGTAACTCTTCTATGTCTTCGATTTTGCTTGAAAATGCCTGAAAATAGCACCTTTTTACCTGAAAATTATGAAAAACCAAAATAGAAGTAGACTTTGCAATATTTGATGAATTCAGCATAAAAACATGTAAAAGATCCTCAATTTAGCATGAAAAGATATCTAAAATGATACAAAATATACTATATATTTTGGTGTCATTAGGGGTTCAATCAAGATAGAAATAATGACCCCTACTCTAGTACATATAACCTGTTGGGAAACCCCAGGGATATTTTATAATTTTTCACAGATATTACATTTGCACAGTGGAAGAATATCCCCGAAACAGGCCGGTCCCAAAAACCCAGTGAAGATCGTGTTGCGAGGAGGTCGACATGATGGGATAGAAAATACCTTAGGAGCAAGATGAGGCCGATGTTGAGGTAGGCGCCCAAGCGTGCGCCCTCTGCACTCTCACACACACGGATGCCTCGAGCTCTCTTCTTCCTCACCTGGTGCTAGCCTCGGGATGAAGATCCAAGCCTTTGTTCTCCTTCTTCAAGCCTTGCACCACCTTCAAGAGAAGTTGCGCCAATGGAAGAGAAGGAAGAGGGAGATGATTAAGTCACCAAGCCCAAGTCTTCCTTGCGCCAATAGGAAGGAAGAAGAAAGGAGGCTTGTGGCTTCAAGAAGAAGAGATGGAGTTGCGCTAATGACACCTTTGTTCTCGCCCCTTCTAATTTGCTCACGCCAAGAGAATTGCATCTATTGCTCTAGCATATGCATCTAGATATATAGATGAGATGGGGTGGCAACAAAAGGATAGGCGCATCATATCATGAAGGGGCGGCTAGGGTTAAGGGGAGGAAATTAGGGTTTTGGGCTATGGCAAGACTCCAAGTCTTTACCATAAACCTCTTGCAATCGCCCAAGACTTCCCATAGAAGTCTATCATGCCTTAGATGCCTCAACCCTTGCCATAGAAGCAAGGTTTCCATCTAAGCATGAACGGGGAGGCGCCAATTCCTTCCAAAGGAATCAACATGCATCCACTTCTCCCCATTATAGCCCTTAGGCGCCAATGGGGATGATTTCCCCATTATACCTTTTTAGCCCATTATCACTTCATGAAAACTTATTATTGGGCCTCATTGTGTAATGAGCTAGCCCAAACTTCATTACATGGGTTGATTAAGCTATTAGATCCAATCCAATGCAACCCTAATCCAAATGTGACCAACCATAGTCAATTTTGGGTCAACCTGCCAAAAATGAAGTTTGGCTCCAATAATATTCTTCAATCTCATCAGGCCCATTGGCGCTGATGAAATCTCCCAAATAGATCCGAGCTATCCAGTTACTCAATTATAAGACTTTCCGATCAATACGAGAACTCGAGTATCAAGGTGTGCGATCCTATAAGTTCCTCTGACGTTGGCAGTGCTGACCTTAGGTCACCATAAGTAGTGAGTGGCACCTAGCAGTGCATTGCTCTAACCCAAGTCATCGGAATGGATATCGACATCGACATCCCCATCATCGTAATTAGGTATAGATACATTATAGTCTCTTTGCCAAACTGATATCCGATTGGACAAGTATGTCATCACTTGTTTTCACCCAATCACATGGTTATGACTAAATCAGGTTCTCACCTGGGCATGGCCATACACTTTCAGTCATAGAACCATAGAGGAGCTCCATGGATATCAAGCTTCCCTCAGGAAGGGGCAAATCCTCTGTCTGTCTATTGACCTTCTCATATGGGTCTGACTTGCTCAATGACAACCTTTATTACCTCCCAACTACGGCGAGGTGCTAGGTTGTATCAAAGCATGTCCCTAACCATATAGAATGGCCAATGACCTCAAGTCAAGGGATCAATGCATCTCCTGTCACTTGTGAGGATAACTCATGACACCAAGTCATAGCCTCATAGAGGGTCGGTCCAGTATATCCACCACTGATATACTCATATGTCCGCGTTAGCACCTCGTGCCTAACCAGCCCATATACCAGTCTCACAAGTACTAGAGCTGTCCCATATCCACTCAGGTACATCGACTTGGGTCAACCATTGGAGAACAAATCCAATCTGTCTCTAGGGACATTATCATGTAAGTACATAATCACAGATGTAGACAAACATTGATAATGACAATGCCAGAATGAGATATATATATATATATATATATATATATATATATATGTCAAGTAGTACAAAAGATAGACCAATACTAGGTCTGAGGGCATACACACCAACAATCTCCCACTTGCATTTAGACCTAGAGGTTGACGAACCTCAACCATATCCCTAGCATTACCATCATGCTTCTGCTACGCCAAAGCCTTAGTTAGTGGGTTTGCTAGATTGTTCTCTGTGTCAATTATGCTAATCTTGACATCACCTCGGTCAATGATCTCTCTGATCAGGTAAAATCTTCTGAGTATGTTTTTGGACCTTTGATGAAACCTTGGTTCCTTGGCTTGTGCAATTGCCCCATTGTTGTCGTAATATAGCTCAATGGGATCCACTATACTTGGAACCACCTAAAGTTTAGAAATGAACTTCCTCATCCAAACGGCTTCTTTGGCTACCTCAGAAGCGGTCACATACTCAGCCTCAGTTGTAGAATTAGTTATGGTGGATTGCTTGAAGCTCTTCCAGCATACAACACCTCCATTCATCTTGAACACATAGCTGGCATGCGATCTGAAGTTGTCAGGGTCATACTAGAATGACGCATTAGTGTAGCCCTGAACACTGAGATCTTCCTATCCTCTATAGACCAAGAATAGATCCTTAGTTCTTCTCAGATACTTTAGGATGTTCTTTACAGCCACCCAGTGCTGTAGACCTAGATTGGATTGGTATCAGCTGGTTATGCTCATAGCATAAGCCACATCTGGTCTAGTACACAACATCGCATACATGATCGATCCCACTGCCGAAGCATAAGGCACCCAACTCATGTCATCCCTCTCAACCTCTATGGTCGGACACTGGCTCTTTGAGAGAGTAAGGCTATGTCTCACTAGAAGGTACGCCTTCTTGGATTGCTCCAAGTTGAACCTCTCCAGGACCTTATCAATGTAGGCACTCTGACTAAGGGCCAAGAGCCTCTTGGATCTATCCCGGTAGATCCTCACGCCTAGGATATAGGCGGCTTCCCCTAAGTCCTTCATCTCGAAACACTTCCCCAGCTATGTCTTCACAGAGTGAAGACTAGGGATGTCGTTTCCGATGAGCAGTATGTCATCGACATACAAGACCAAAAAAGTCACCAAGCTCCCACTGAATTTCCTGTACACACAGGCGTCATCTTCGCTTTTGATAAAGCTATAATCTCTCACAGCTTCATCAAATTGAAGATTCCAACTTCGAGATGCTTGCTTTAATCCATAAGTGGATTTCTTTAGTCTGCAGACTTTATTGGCATCTGTAGGATGGATGAAACCATCAAGTTGTGTCATATACACATCCTCTGTCAGCCTTCCGTTAAGGAATGCTGTCTTAACATCCATCTACCATATCTCATAGTCATGATATGCAGCTATAGTAAGCAGAATCTGAATGGATTTGATCATGGCAACTGGCGAGAAGGTTTCATCATAATCCACCCCGTTGACATGTTTGAATCCTTTAGCCACTAATCTACCCTTATAGGTAACTATGTTGCCATCCATGTCTGTCTTCCTTTTGAAGACCCATTTGTTGGTGTATATGCCCTAGGACCTAATTTGGTCAACTTATGTACTACTTGACATTGATATTTATATATCATTTTGGCATTGTCGTTATCATTGTTTGACTACACCTGCGACTGTGTACTTACATGATAATGTCCCTGTAGACAGATTGGATCTGTGCTCAAATAATTATCCCTAGTCAATGTACCTCAGTGGATATGGGACAGCTCTGATACTTGAGAGACTAGTTTGTGGGCTGGTTAGGCACGTGGTGCTAACGCAGACACATGGGTATATCATTGGGGATATACTGGATAGACCCGCTATGAGGCTATGACTTGGTGTCATGAGTTATCCTCATAAGTGACAGGAGATGCATTAATCCCTTGACTTGAGGTCATTGATCATTCTATATGATTAGGGACTTGCTTTGATACAATCTAACACCTTGCCGTAGCTGGGAGGTCATAACGGTTGTTATTGAGTATGTCGCGACCCATATGAGAAGATCAATGGACAGACATAGGATTTGCCCCTTCCCTAGGGAAGTATTGATGTGGGGAGGCGACATGACCCACGGAAATACAAATGGAGTTTAAGGTTACCCTAGCTAGGGCACCTAAATTCCCATCTCTTGCATTGCATGCATCTTTAAGTTAGATTTTCATTCCTTGCATTGCATACATCCTTTAAGTTATTTCCATCTCTTGCATTGCATGCATCTTTAGGTTAGATTTTCTAGCATAACTTGCATCATATGGTAGGTTAGATCCACCCTCCAATTACACCATGTAGTTACATGCCTAGGATCCGCCACTTATGTATAGTAGGTTAGTGCATGAAATTGATGTAATAGTATAGGTCAACTCCATCTTTGGATGCAAGTCAAAATCAGGTCAAGACAACTCCAAGAGATGCCATGGGCCATCAGCCCAACTCATGAGGAAATCAGCCCACCCCACCCCAATGGATCAACACCACAAGCACCCCAAATTCCACCATCCTAGTTGGCAGCCATGTGGAGTTGCCTTCATCTCTAATCAAGTCAAGGAGCAGCCTGCTCAATGTCCCTACTTCAGCTCAACATACGCCAGCCATCAAAGTCAAGGAGTAGCTTGAAACAATGTCCACTTCAGTCCATCATGCGCCAGCCACCAAAGTCAAGGAGCAGCCTGCACTTTGCAACAACTTCAGTCCCTTCAAGTGCCAGCCGCCCATGCCAATCTGCAGCCTGCACAAAGTCAGCCATCAGCAGCCTTTTCAGTCCATCCTCATCTCAGCTTTTGAACTCACCAACCTGCTGAAGACTCCAAAGTTCAACCTCCAAGCAACCGCCCATTTGGAAGAAGAAACCAGCCCTTGAGTTGTCTACATCATGCTTGACTTGTGTGACTTGTTTTTGAGCTTAGGAAGGGAGATAACCGTTGGAGACTCCCCTATATGATGTATCTTTTTGTAAAGCCACCAGTTAGAGTTGAATGAATTTTCAAATTTCAGAAGTGTGTCTTCTAATGGTGTGTGTCACCTAACCCCCTCCCCTTCTTCCAACCATTGCCGAGAGTTCCATTCCACCCCCCCCCCCTCTTGCTCTTCAACCTTCCACCTCCACTTGCGCTTGTCATGAAGTTGGGAGCTCACGCCACTTCCTCCCTTTAGCCTTGAAGAGTCCTCAGCCATGATGAGGAGCTGGACACATCCGAGACTCAAGAAGATGTCATCAACCCCATGCCAAGATCAAGCCACCACCCTAAGTTAGCTAAGTCTCTCTTCTCCCTTGGCTGATGTTTTCTTGACGTTTCTGAACATTCATCTGCACTCACTAAGGTTTCTTCTCAGGTTGCGCAAGGCCAAGGAGGGCATACAAGTTCATCCCCCCCCCCCCTTTCCCCCTTAACTAGTTAGTCTCAAAAGTGTTAGCAAGGGAATTTGGAGGCTATCCTCCCCCTTGAATGTTCTTATGCGAATGGCCTCTTAATATTTTTGTCAAACTCACCCACGCATGTGTGGGATGCTGCAATGCTATGTGTGTAAGCTCATAGGGCCCTACTTCGTGAGATTCAACCATTGGACCGGTGAAGAACGGGAAGGTCACCCTTTCTATTCTCAAAGGGTGCAAGGTGAGTTTCTCCCCTAGAGTAGCTTTATTGCTTATGGTAGAACCGCATGCTAGATCTAATTGAGGTTATAGAATCGCATGATAAGCTTTGTCAAATTTCATTTTATCTAGAAGTGCATGCTAGGATAGTTTCGGTTTTCACTACTACTTACTAAAACAAGCTAGTTTCAAACTACGATAGTTCAAGGGGTTTACTAAGTTATACTTATTTAGCAAAATGTTTTCAAAGCGCGTTGTTTGAATGTTGCATGCTTTGGCCCCCCCATCATCTTGGTATCAGAGCTTAGGCTCTTAGAGTAGGATTTTATAAGACCAAAACTTTATTTTCCTACTACTAAGGCGATTTTTGGACCTAGGTGCTTGAAAGAATTTGACTAGCTATATTTATCACCTTAGGGTCTATTTTCAAACTCTACTCATTTCAAAAATGACTACTAGATTCAATCCCCTAAGAGACAATAGACAACCCATCAAGAGATGGGATGACATGATAAAAGAAATATATGACCCTACATCTCTCAATGACCCTACATCTCTCAATGAAAAATTGCTTACCCAAGAGAACATGAATGTAGCTGAATATATACTAAAGTTCAAAACCCTCTACCATATTACTAGAGAAGCTCCTAGGGTTATGCTTAACCGGTTTAGAGATGGTCTTAGCTTTGAGATTAAGAGAGGTCTCACCTACTACCCCATATACACAATAGAAGATGCTTTTCAAATAGCTAGTGAGGTGGAGCAAAATCTTAAGAGATTTTATAAAAGGAAAATTGACCATCCAAGACCCAAAGCCCCTAAGGTAGTCAATCAAACCATGGAGCTCAATCAAGCCTTAGAACCAAAGCTACCCTCCCAAAGCCAATCTCAAATCAAGTCTAGGGAACCCATTGAAGACTTACCCCCATGTCAAATCATGTTGTCCATAAAACCCAAACAAGAACTCAACCAACTTAAGGAAAACTCTCTTGACATCCACATAGGTCATACTAAGTCCACACCTTTAAGAACAATCTCACCTAAGCCTATGGAAGAACTTGAACCCAATCATATTAGGCTAGACTTAGTGGAAGCTATCCTACCCTTAGTGACCTATGAGACTAGTTTGCCTCACCCTTTAGGGCTCCCATGTTTAGATCAAGTGCTTGAACCATGTGAACCTACTCTTCATGACATAGGAAAAACTTTAGAGAACTCTTCAATAGGTTGTGAACACTTAGGTTCCAAGCCACTTGACCTTAGTGAAAGTTTAGATGAGCCTCTAGACACTTTAGAAATCCAACACCTTCAATTAGAGGACCATCACACTTTAAGCTTGACTCAACCTAAGTTTGAACCTTTCTCTATGGATGATCTGCCTAAGTATCTTACTCAACCATATTTAGAGATTAAGGTAGACATACCATCTTGTCTAGGCCCTTCTTTGACCACTTTTGGGCCATCTAGCACTAAACTTTCCAAGTTAGGCCTAAACCCACCCCTAGAGCCCAAACTTTTACACATAGAGGATCCTTCACCTTTAGATCTCAACCCACATGAGTTAGGATCCCTTACTTTGCCTAAGATGGAACCCATGCTAGATCCTTTTCTCATTGACCAAGATCCTAAGTCCCAAACATTAGGAGAACCTCAACTTCAAGGCCTAGAAGACTTGACCTTTGATCCAATGACCCATGAAACATATCTCTTAGGTCTTGCCACCCACACTCCTAAGCCACATTTAGGGCCAATTGAACATGGGCTTATAACCCAAGACTCTAGGGATGACCCTACTCAAGTTGACCCCATAGGGACTGACCTATATCAACCTTCTCCGTATGACATGGTAGAGCTCCCCCAGTTTAGCTTTGAAGATCTTACTCCAGATATGGGAGAGCCATTTCTTTTTTCCTTAGGAAGTCCAATCCTAGAGGCGCCCCTCACCCTTCTTGAGTTAGACATTAGCTCATCTGAATATGAAGAAGAATTTACTTTAGATCCTCTTGAGTTTCCCATGCTAGGATATGATTTAGAACCTAACTTGTCTGAGTTGGCAACATCCCCCATCTCTCCTTTAGACCTTGAGTCTGGCCTTAGTACTCCAGGGTTAAAGAAAATTCAATTGAATAATGATTTGCTTTCCCTCCCAGAACTTGAACACTTTGAGTTTGTTATACCTGAATCTTTTAGTAGGCCTGTATACCACAAACATACTAATGAATATGGCCGAGAAAGGACATTCTGTGTAGGAGACCCTGAATTTAAGGAGCATGAAGATTGGGATGAAGAGATTGATTGCTGTGATGCTGTTGACACTGATTTTTGGACCCCCATCACTTTTGATGTGGATGACTTCATATTGCATAAGCACCATTCCACCCCATACTATGACCCCACTTGTGAGCATATGATTGAGTCCATCCTTGAGGACCAAACCCATTTCACCCGTAATGAGGTAGAGTTACTCTACTTAGTTGGATATGACCATGGTGAAGAGGGTTGGCTCCCCGAGGAAGAACTCACCCTTACTACCTCAAAGCTCCTCATGGATAAGGACAATTCTTCGGAGAAGAATTTTTCTCACCCGGGGAGAGCTGATGTGGGGAGGCGACATGACCCACGGAAATACAAATGGAGTTTAAGGTTACCCTAGCTAGGGCACCTAAATTCCCATCTCTTGCATTGCATGCATCTTTAAGTTAGATTTTCATTCCTTGCATTGCATACATCCTTTAAGTTATTTCCATCTCTTGCATTGCATGCATCTTTAGGTTAGATTTTCTAGCATAACTTGCATCATATGGTAGGTTAGATCCACCCTCCAATTACACCATGTAGTTACATGCCTAGGATCCGCCACTTATGTATAGTAGGTTAGTGCATGAAATTGATGTAATAGTATAGGTCAACTCCATCTTTGGATGCAAGTCAAAATCAGGTCAAGACAACTCCAAGAGATGCCATGGGCCATCAGCCCAACTCATGAGGAAATCAGCCCACCCCACCCCAATGGATCAACACCACAAGCACCCCAAATTCCACCATCCTAGTTGGCAGCCATGTGGAGTTGCCTTCATCTCTAATCAAGTCAAGGAGCAGCCTGCTCAATGTCCCTACTTCAGCTCAACATACGCCAGCCATCAAAGTCAAGGAGTAGCTTGAAACAATGTCCACTTCAGTCCATCATGCGCCAGCCACCAAAGTCAAGGAGCAGCCTGCACTTTGCAACAACTTCAGTCCCTTCAAGTGCCAGCCGCCCATGCCAATCTGCAGCCTGCACAAAGTCAGCCATCAGCAGCCTTTTCAGTCCATCCTCATCTCAGCTTTTGAACTCACCAACCTGCTGAAGACTCCAAAGTTCAACCTCCAAGCAACCGCCCATTTGGAAGAAGAAACCAGCCCTTGAGTTGTCTACATCATGCTTGACTTGTGTGACTTGTTTTTGAGCTTAGGAAGGGAGATAACCGTTGGAGACTCCCCTATATGATGTATCTTTTTGTAAAGCCACCAGTTAGAGTTGAATGAATTTTCAAATTTCAGAAGTGTGTCTTCTAATGGTGTGTGTCACCTAACCCCCTCCCCTTCTTCCAACCATTGCCGAGAGTTCCATTCCACCCCCCCCCCCTCTTGCTCTTCAACCTTCCACCTCCACTTGCGCTTGTCATGAAGTTGGGAGCTCACGCCACTTCCTCCCTTTAGCCTTGAAGAGTCCTCAGCCATGATGAGGAGCTGGACACATCCGAGACTCAAGAAGATGTCATCAACCCCATGCCAAGATCAAGCCACCACCCTAAGTTAGCTAAGTCTCTCTTCTCCCTTGGCTGATGTTTTCTTGACGTTTCTGAACATTCATCTGCACTCACTAAGGTTTCTTCTCAGGTTGCGCAAGGCCAAGGAGGGCATACAAGTTCATCCCCCCCCCCTTTCCCCCTTAACTAGTTAGTCTCAAAAGTGTTAGCAAGGGAATTTGGAGGCTATCCTCCCCCTTGAATGTTCTTATGCGAATGGCCTCTTAATATTTTTGTCAAACTCACCCACGCATGTGTGGGATGCTGCAATGCTATGTGTGTAAGCTCATAGGGCCCTACTTCGTGAGATTCAACCATTGGACCGGTGAAGAACGGGAAGGTCACCCTTTCTATTCTCAAAGGGTGCAAGGTGAGTTTCTCCCCTAGAGTAGCTTTATTGCTTATGGTAGAACCGCATGCTAGATCTAATTGAGGTTATAGAATCGCATGATAAGCTTTGTCAAATTTCATTTTATCTAGAAGTGCATGCTAGGATAGTTTCGGTTTTCACTACTACTTACTAAAACAAGCTAGTTTCAAACTACGATAGTTCAAGGGGTTTACTAAGTTATACTTATTTAGCAAAACGTTTTCAAAGCGCGTTGTTTGAATGTTGCATGCTTTGGCCCCCCATCAAGTATGATATCCATGGAGCTCCTTTATGGTTCTATGACTGAGAGTGTATGGCCATACCCAGGTGAGTACCTGTTTTAGTCATAGCCATGAGATTAGATGAAAACAAGTGGTGACACACTTGTCCAATCGGATATCAGTATGACAAAGAGACTGTAATGTATCTGTACCTAGTTTCGATGATGGGGATGTCGATGTCGATATCCATTCCAACGACCTGGGTAGCAGCGATGCACTGCTAGGTGCCACTCACTGCTTGTGATGACCTCTGGTCACTACTGCCAGCGTCAGAGGAACCTACAGGGTCGCACACCTTGATACTTGAGTTCTCGTATTGATCGGGAAGCCTTATGATCGAGTTATTGGATAACTCGGATCTATTTGGGAGATTTCATCAGCGCCAATGGGCCTGATGAGATGGAAGAATGTTATTGGAGCCAAACTTCATTTTTGGCAGGTTGACCCGTATTTGACCATGGTTGGTCACATTTGGATTAGGGTTGCATTGGATTGGATCCAAGTGCTTAATCAACCCATGCAATGATGTTTGGGCTAGCTCATTATCCAATGAGGCCCAATGACAAGTTCTCATGAAGAGATGAGAGGCTAAAAGGGTATAATGGGGAGAAACATGAACCATTAGGCGCCTAGGGGCATAATGGGGTCATGTTGGCGCCTTTGCTTCATTATGGAAGTAAAGGGCGCCTCCCCACTCTTGCTAAGATTGAATGAATGCCTTTATGGCATTGCTTGAGGTGCAAGGCAAGGCCTTGGCGCACAAGGAAAGGCGTGGGAACAAAAGGAAAGGTTGAATGAGAATTATGGAAATGTCTTGGAGACTTTCCTTGTCTCAAACCTCCTCATCCTAGCCCTACACTTGTCATTATCCTAGCCATTACCCTAACCGCCTCTTGCCCTATAAATGTGACCCTAGTCGCCCCCCTCTTGTGTGTAATCAATCCTTGAAGGCGTGAACACAAGGAGAGGGGCGAGTGCTTGGAGCAAGGGTGCATCTTCCATAACCGCAACCCTCTTCCTCCTTTCCTCTTGGCGCAAGGAGATCTAGGGCTTGGCGGCTTGGGAGGTTTTCCCTCTTCACTTGGCGCATCTTTTCTCTGGGTGGCGCAAGAGAAGTAAAACATCTCCCTAAGGCTTGGATCTTCTTCCCGAGGCTAGCACCGGGCGTGGAAGAAGAGAACTCAAGAGATCCGTGTGTGCGAGACTGCAGAGGGCGCACACTTGGACGCCTACATCGGCATCGCTCCACATTGCTCTTAAGGTATTTCCTAACTCATCGTGTTGACTCCCTTGCATGCGATCTTCACTGGGTTTTTGGGACTGGCCTGTTTCGGGGACATTCTTCCGCTGCGAAAAATGTATGTCTATAACTCTGAAAATTATAAAATGTCCCCGGGGTTTCCCAACAGACCCATTTGCACCCTATGGGTTTTACCCCATCAGGCAGCTCAACTAAATCCCAAACTTGGTTAGCTGACATGGAATCCATCTCAGATCACATGACCTCGAGCCATCTCTCGAAGTCCAGTCCACTGACCGTCTCATCATAAGTACTGGGCTCATCCTCAATAATGAAGAACCCATCGTGTTGGGTCGGCAGTGACCCATACCTCTCAGGTGCACGATGAATCCTCCCAGACCTACGTGCAACCTGTGTCTGAGCCTTAGGTTGCCTAGCAACCGATGCAGGTGGCTCAGGTTCCATCTTTGTGTTCTGTGGTTGCACTTGGACTTCATCTAAGTCAAACTTCCTCTCACTGACTTCTCTCATGAGAAATTCTTTCTCTAGAAAGATAGCTTGCTAGAATCCTTTAGTTTCCTTAGGATACCTCACAAATACACATTAATCAGATCTAGGTTCTAGCTTGCTAGAATCCTGATGTTTGACATAAGCCTCACATCCCCAGATCCTGATAAACGAGAAGTTAGGGCGTCTCCTACTCCATACCTCGTATGGTATCTTGGAGACATTCTTAGATGGAATGTTATTCAGTATAAGAGAAGCTGTCTCGAGTGCAAAACCCTAGAATGAGGGTGGTAGAGTTGCATGACTCATCATAGATCGAACCATGTCCAACAAGGTTCGATTTCTCCTTTCAGACACACCATTCCATTGAGGTGTTCCAGGAGGAGTGAGTTGGGATAGAATCCCACACTCTCTCAGATAGTCAAAGAACTCACCGCTGATACGCACCGCAAGTGCATGGTGTTATCGAAGTAATACAAAAGATATCGATCCCACAGGAAGCAAAGTGAGTACTACAAAGTCTAATTCTTTGGAATCCAAGCTACTCGAATTATGGTTTTTATGACTTTAAAGACTAAAATTAAGCGAAGTCGTAAGCAAGCAATCAAACGCGAACGGTAGGGAAAATATCTGAGAGAGAGTATCAGGGCAAAAGTTTCCACCACTCTGATGATTTTTATTGCGCTAATAAATTAAAAATGGTTACAAGGATTTACAAATATGCATAAGGAATCTACCATATGGTACAAGGTGCCATCTTTCGAGTGTACACCCCGGTATTTACCTAGAACATCTCCTACTTTCGCGGTGGACCGCTCTAGACAAACCCAATGGGTTCCGTGGTAGATTATGAACCCTCGAGCGAAGAACAAGCACTTTCGTGTCGAGCCTTCGCAAGATTCACAATGAGGTTCGGTCATTACGGTCCTACTCTCGTTATGAACCGTAACAACTATGTCATGATAATACTTGGCCAGAGTATAAATCAAGAAATAAATGCACCAAGTAAAATATGCTTAAAATATGATCCGAATAACAGAGTTAATACATGAATGACAAACGGAAATCGTCAGAGGGCTTCAACCGAGCCCTGAAAACAAGTTTACGCTACAACCATCGTCAAAGCGCTCAAAATCCTCCCTTTAAACATAAGAAAATCATAGGAAAAGGTTTCTAGGAGGGAGGAGAAGAAAAACCGAACGAAAGAACCCAGGATTGCCAGGTTCTAATGATCGAATCTTCATAAATCCTCCCGAAGTCACCGAATCGCCGTGTTCTTCCACCCTAGCCACTTCATTGCCCGATTGCTCCCTCCTTAGGTCATAGAAATTAGGGCTTTTATATTCTATATGTTCGTCTTAGAGTCAGCTTTCCAAAAAGCCCTCACTTGCTGAATTTGGAGTTAAATCGGACCGAGAATTAGCGAAAGACCGAGTGGGGGTCGTGCTGTTCCGACGCCTTCACGGGTGAACCCCGCAGGGTTCACCAGGTGGTGAAGTGCTCAGAGCTCTTTTGTTACGAAATAATCACAGGTGAACCCCGTGGGGTTCATGTACCAGTGAAATTCTCGGCGTACTTCTGTGCAGGTATCTTTAGATGAGATCACGGGTGAACCCCATGGGGCACCTGCCAATGAAGTGTGCGGCAGCTTTCAGAAATCTCGACATCATCGGTGAACCCCGCCGTGTTCACCAGGCAGTGACGTGCGCGCTGAAATCCTTCCTTCGGCAAGATTATGGGTGAACCCCGTGGGGTTCACCTGGCCGTGAAGTCCAGAGAAAGCTCCGATTGAGTCCAAATTTTACGGGCAGCTTCGTCTTCTCATAAGGAATCACCCCATGCTTTTAGATTCTTGAAAAAGGCTTCAGAATTGGGTGATTTTACCTAAATTCAATAAGACAGATGAAAAGTGAAGATTCTGAAGTTTTTAACTAAATAAGCCTTAAAAGAGTGTAAAATCATTAAAATAAGCCTAAATTCATCATGGAATAATAGTAAAAATCACTGCTAAATTCAAGGCATCAACCGATCAGATACTCTCCACCACGATCTGATCGAAGAGTTTTAATAGATCTTCCAAGCTGGTTCTCTACTTCATTTTTGAACTCCTTGAATTTCTCTAAGGATTCAGACTTATGTCTTATTAGATAGACATAACCATATCTACTGAAGTCATTAGTAAATGTGATGAAGTAATTGTACCCTCCTCTGGCTTGTTTACTGAATGACCCACACACATCACTGTGTATAAGATCCAATAGACCTCCTGCCTTCTCACCGATCTTGGTGAAAGGTGCCTTTGTCATCTTCCCTAATAAACAAGGCTCACAAGTATCAAATTCCTCCAAGGAACTTGAATCTAACAACCCATTTGCATGGAGTTGTTGGATGTGATTCTTGTTTATATGGGCTAATCGACAATGTCACAGGAAAGCACCAACTGAACCACGTAGTTTGGTCTTTTTGTTATTTATGTTACAAATAGAACTGCCCATGTCCAAGACATATAATCCATTGCACAAAGTACCCTTCCCATAAATCATGTTTACAAAGGAGAAAGAACAAGAGTTCTCCTATATTCCAAACTTAAATCCTTTCTTTGCCAAGCAAGGAATGGATACATTGTTTTTAGTAAGTGAAGGTACATAATAGCAATGATCTAGTTCTAATAGATGTCTAGGCGGCAGGGAGAGAGTCAAAACTCCTACAGCAACAGTAGCAACTTGTGCCCCATTTCCAACCCATAGGTTGATGACACCAAAATATATAGTACATTTTGTATCATTTTATGTATCTTTTCATTCTAAATTGAGGATATTTTTGCTTATTTTTATGCTAAATTCATCGAATATTGCAAAGTCTACTTCTATTTTGGTTTTTCATGATTTTCAGGTAAAAGGGCACTATTTCAAGGCGTTTTCAAGCAAAATCAAATATATAGAAGGATTCCCAACATCAAGAAGAGGTCACACAAGAAATTTCACGCAAAACGGAGCAAATCAGCCAAAATACGGCAGTACCGTAACTTATTTTACGGTACCGTATTTTCATACGCTACCGTAAAATCCGAGCCCTGCTGTAATTTGGGGAGTTTTCCAAACAGAGAGTTTTCACGATTTTACGCCACCGCCATAAGAAATTACACGGCCGTAATTTTGAGACATTTTCGACTAGAGACTTTTGCTGATTTTACAGCACTGCCGTAAGCCATTTTACGGTGTCGTATTTCCCAGGCGATTCAGACCAGAGAACTTAGCCAATTTTATGGCATGGCCGTAAACTATTTTAGGGTACCGTATTTTGGGCAATTTTTTATCAGAAACTTGTGAAGAAATTACGGCACTACCATAATTTAGTTTATGGTACCGTAATTGCAGTCAAAAACACGATTTTTCCGCTCCGAAAATTGCGAAGGCCATAACTTTGGACCCAGAACTCTAAATCAAGATCTGAAAGATGTTCCGGACTTGTCATTAAGAGAAAAAGATGTATGAAGTAAAATCATGAATTTTTATCCAGATTTGAGGGAGCAATCAACAGAGAGGCGGTTAGGGTTTGTTCTCACGCCAAGAGGCGTAGAGGGCACTTCAGGCCGTGAATTTCACGCAGAAGCTTCGGCTGGAGGAGAGGAAGACACTACAAAAGTTTTAGAGCATTTGGAGTCCGATCGGAGGAGGAATCAATGAAACAGCGTTGACATTACTGTTCATCGAAGCAAATTACGCCTGTAAAGGATTTTATAGCCGTGTTGTAACGTTGTTTCTCCTTTCTTTTTGTTTTCTGATCACTCTAAAACTATGATCTATTGTATCTCCTCCTTCATGCAAGCTTAATACTGTTTTGGCACGTGGGGTGTAATCCCCTTGATTCTTAATGATTAGATAACTCTTCTATTTTCGTCATGATAATTTTTGCTATGATAATTTTACTTTTGTGATGGATTGTTCTTAGACTCTCTATAGATCTATGTTATTAATCATGTTTTTAGAGTTTACGCTATTGACTGAAAGGTAATTGCTTGAGAACTTAGAACCCTAGAATTGCATGTTAGGATCCCTTCTTTAGGTTAGATCTAATTTGATCTATTCTAGTAGATTAATTGCCATGATAGTAATATGAATATATGGATCGAGTCTATTTATCAAACGTGGAGATCTTGCACGAAAGTGAGGATCAGAACGTTGGAGATCCATGAGTAAAACTAGTGTTGAGGCTCGGATGCACGAAAGTGATCCTTGAGATTCCACTAGAGATTATCAACCTAGAATTCGGATGCACAAAAGTGATCTTGAGTTCTTTGATTGATGATTTACTTATCTTTAGCATTGGGACAAATCTTGCGCGAGAGCGAGGATTGGTCCCTACTTGATTGTCTGCATGAAAGTGAGATAATCCCTTTATGAAGTAAATTAGGTCTTTATCGTAGCAAGATTTGATTGACGAACCTTTATTTATATCTTATCATTGATATTAAGGTGGATGAAACCCTAGTCCCATGTTTATCTCTCTGATTATCTCCTTAGCATATTCTCTGCATAGTTTACTTTCATCATATTTGGCTTGCTTAGCTAGTAAGAAAACATCTATTTGGTACTTAACAGCACCGCCGTAAGAAATTACATGGCCGTAATTTTGAGACGTTTCCGACCAGAGACTTTTGCTGATTTTACGGCACTACCGCAAGCCATTTTACGGTGCTGTATTTCCCAGGCGATTCAGACCAGAGAACTCAGCCAATTTTATGACACGGCCGTAAACCATTTTAGGGTACCGTATTTTGGGCAATTTTTGATCAGAAATTTGTGATGAAATTATGGCACCACCATAATTTATTTTACGGTACCGTAATTGCAGTCAAAAATGTGATTTTTCCGCTCTGAAACTTGCGAAGGCCATAACTTTAGATCCATAACTCCAAATTGAGATCCGAAAGATGTTCCGCACTTGTCTTTAAGAGGGAAAGATGCATGAAGTAAAAGCATGAATTTTTATCCAGATTTGAGGGAGCAATCAACAGAGAGGCGGTTAGGGTTTCTTCTCACGCCGAGAGGCATAGAGGGTACCTCAGGCCGTGATTTTCATGCAGAAGCTTTGCTTGGAGGAGAGGAAGACACCACAGAAGTTTCATAGTATTTGTAGTCCGATCGGAGGAGGAATCAATGAAACAGCGGTGATAGCGCTGTTCATTGAAGCAAATTACGGCTGGAAAGGATTTTACAGCCGTGTTGTAACCTTGTTTCTCCTTTATTTTTGTTTTCTGATCACTCTAAAACTATGATCTATTGTATCTCCTCCTTCATGCAAGCTTAATACTATTTTGGGACATGGGGTGTAATCCCCTTGATTCTTAATGATTAGATAACTCTTCTATTTCCGTCATGATAATTTTTGCTATGATAATTTTACTTTTGTGATGGATTGTTCTTAGACTCTCTATAGATCTATGTTATTAATGATGTTTTTAGAGTTTTCTCTATTGACTGAAAGGTAATTGCTTGAGAACTTGGAACCCTAGAATTGCATGTTATGATCCCTTATTTAGGTTAGATCTAATTTGATCTGTTGTAGTAGATTAATTGCCATGATAGTAATATGAATCTATGGATCGAGTCTATTTATCAAACATGGAGATCTTGCACGAAAGTGAGGATCGGAACGTTGGAGATCCATGAGTAAAACTAGTGTTGAGGCTCGGATGCACGAAAGTGATCCTTGAGATTCCACTAGAGATTATCAACCTAGAATTCGGATGCACGAAAGTGATCTTGAGTTCTTTGATTGATGATTTACTTATCTTTAGCATTGGGACAGATCTTGCACGAAAGCGAGGATTAGTCCATGCATGATTGTCTGCACGAAAGTGAGATAATCCCTTTATGAAGTAAATTAGGTCTTGATCGTAGCAAGATTTGATTGACGAACCTTTATTTATATCTTATCATTGAAATTAAGGTGGATGAAACCCTAGTCCCATGTTTATCTCTTTGATTATCTCCTTAGCATATTCTCTGCCTAGTTTACTTTCATCATATTTGGCTTGCTTAGGTAGTGAGAAAACATCTATTTGGTACTTAACAATAAGGTCTCTGTGGATCGATATTTTTATTACTTCGATAATTCCGTGCACTTGCGGAAGCCTATCAAGTTTTTGGCGCCGTTGCCGGGGATTAGTCCAAAGTATACGCGTGCCAAACTTGTAGTGTTACCTTACGGTGCAACATAGGTCAATCTCTCAAGGCAGCACCGATCTACTTTTCTTGAGCCTCTGCATATTTGTACAAATATGAGCTCCATGTTGGAGTTTATGCCCTGCAGACCAATATATGAATGTGGTCCGACATTATTTGAATGTACTTTGATAAAATTGATATAATCAATTGAGGCATGGTCAATGCAGATTGCTTTACCTGCGCTGATGTATTGAATTGCATAATTAATGTCCCAGGAGTTTGGTTGGATCCGTTCTCATAAATAATCCTCAATCATGGTGCCTTGGCCGATATGGGATATCTTTGGTGCATGTGAGACTAGTGTATGGGCTGGTTAGGTGCGGGGCACAGTAACACAGACATACAGGTGCATTGGATGCACTGGAGTGACCCATCGTGAGGATTGACTTGTCTAGTCAGTAGGTCAATCTCACATGCAAGAGGTTTGCATTGATCCTTAGACTTGAGGTATTCATGTCTATATGTGATGATGGATATGCTTTAATATAGTCTTACATCTCTCCGTATATGGGTGATCAAAACAACTGTCATTGGGCATATCATAAGTCATATGGAGATATGGATAACTAATAGTATGATTTGCCCCTTCCTTAATTGGAAGCATGATATCCACTTGGGGGGCCCCACCTCATTGGTGCATGACAGGAATGTATGGCCATACTATTTGAGTCATGACCAATAAATTGGATTAATAAACTCGAGACTAATCCAATGGCAGGATATCAGTTTAGGCAAAGGGATCTATAATGCATGGGAATCCTCGTTGCTTGTTAGGAGTCGTTGCCAGATGACTTAAGTCCAATGACATGGATAGTAGTGATGTGTTGCTAGATACCTCTCACTACTTATGATGTTCTATCATCATTGCCATCGTCATTTCGATCCTACGGGGTCACACGCAATAGACTCTTAATGTTGCATTAATCGGAAGCCTTGGGATCAAGTTATTAGATAGCTTAGATCTATTTAGATGATTTCATCAGTGCCAATGGGCCTGATGAGTTGGAAGGGAGTTATTGGAGCCAAACTTCATTTTGGTAGGTTGACCCGAAATTGACCTGGATTGGTCACATTTGGATGAGGTTTGCATTGGATTGGATCCAATGGCTTAATCAGACCAAGTAATGAAGTTAGGGCTAGCTCAATACCCAATGAGGCCCAATAACAAGTTATCATGAAGAGTGAATTGGCTAAAAGGGTATAATGGGGAGAAATCATCCCCATAGGCGCATGAAGGGCATAATGGGGTGTAATGGGTGCCTAGTGCTTCATTAGGAAGCTTTTGGTGCCTCCCCCTTCATCCTTTCATGGTATGCTTGCCTTCTTGGCAAGTCTTGGGGCTGATATGGCTTATTGGACTTGTATAGAAAGTCTTGAGCACATATGGTAGAGGACTAGGGGTTTATGGAAATTCTTTGGAATATTTCCTTGCTTCAAACCCTAGCCGCTCACTTCCCAATAACCTTAGCCGAATCCTCTCATATGTGTTGCGCCCTTTTGCCCTCTTGCCACTGCCTCTTGCATCTATTAAATAGATGCATGCGTGAGCCTTTGTGATGATGACAATTGGCGAAGATAAGAGACAAGAGGCGTGAGCAACATCTATGTGTTGAGAGCAAGGCTTGGCGCAACACCTCTTCCTCCTTGATGCCGGAAGCATCCCTTCTTCTTCATCTCTCCGTGTCACAAGAAGAAAGATTGCTTGGTGTCTTCTACCTCTTCCTAAGGGCCGAAACTCATCCTCTGCTTCATCTCTTGGAGTAAAAATGACTTGGAGTTGGCGGCATCATCATCTTCTCCTCTCTACTTGCCGCAACTTCTCTTGAAGGTGGCGCAAGCATAGAAGAAGGTGTTGGAAGGCTTTGATTCTCTTCCTGAGGCTAGCACCAAGCGTGGAAGGGAGCAACGTTGAGAAGGTCGACGCATGGATAGTTGTAGAGGGCGAGCACTTGATTGTCTTCATCATGGCTTCATCAACTAAACGAGCAAGAGAGGTATCATCTCTAACACATCCTTGTGTTCCCTCTCTCGCATGGATTCTTGGTCGCAGATACCAAAAGAACAGAATTGGGTTTGGTCTTACCCATCTCACGCTCGGCTATTTGGAGCATATTCAGTAGTTCCTCCCTTGTGCAATCAATCAGGTTCATGTTAAAATTTATGATAAACGGATTGAAGCTAGGGGGCAGGGACTGCATAATAAGATCCACAACCAGCTCGTTATCTATGGTGTGTCCCAGTCTCTTCAGATGTTCCACATTCCCATTCAGCTTGAGAATGTGGGGTCTCACTGGTGCACCCTCAGATAACTTGCATCGAAATACTGCTTTGGCAGTGTTGTGATCCGAAATGACACACTTATAAATACAAGAAGGTAGACTTATTTAAGGTGTCGCGGCCAAAACCTAAGTGTTGGCGCACAGGGCCATTGTCACTCCCTAACACGAATCAAAAAACTTGTTGTCCCTAAACTTGTAGTGTTCGCAAGTGCACGGATACTCGAAGTAATAAAGGAAAATATCGATCCCATAGAGACCTTATTGTTAAGTACCAAATAGTTGTGTTTTTACTAGCTAAGTAACCGAATAATAGCAAAGCAATGATGGAAAACACACGAAATCAGATAATCAGATAGAAACATTGGGACTAGAGTTTCATCCTCCTTAATTCTAATGACTAGATTTAAATAAAAGGTCGTCATACTAATTTTATCATGATAAAGACTTAATTTAATTCATAAAGGGATCATCTCACTTTCGTGAGACAATCATGCAGGGATCAATCCTCGCTTTCGCGCAAGATCTATCCAATGCTAAAGATAAGTAAATCATCAATCAAAGAACTCGAGATCACTTTCATGCATCCGAATTCTAAGTTGATTGTCTCGAGTGGAATATCAAGGATCACTTTCGTGCATCCGAGACTCAGCACAAGTTCTACTTATGGTTTTCCAACGACTCGATCCTCACTTTTGTGCAAGATCAAATCAAGTCTAACACAATAACTCAACCCTATATTCATGTTATTATCATGGCAATTAAATCAATAAAATCAAATAATAAGAACTAACCTAAGAGAGTTCCTAACATGCAATTATAGGTTCCAAGTTCTCAAGCAAATCACCTTTCGGTCCTTATTGCGAGAACTCTAAAACATGAATAATAACATCCATCTATGAAGAATCAAAGTACAATTATTCACATAAGTAAAATTATCATCATAAAACTATTCTGATGAAGATAAAAAGCTATCTAATCATTAAAAATCAAGGGGGATTACACCCCATGTCCCAAATATGTTTAAGCTTGCATGGAAGAAGAAATACAATAATCCATTGTCTAGAACGATCAGAAAATGAAAAGAAGGGAGAAATAACGTTACAATAGGGCTGTAATAAAAATTACAGCCGTAATTAGGCAAGTGAACAGTCGAACTCCTCTTGCTCTAAAACCTTTGGTGTGTCCTTCCCTCCTCCAGGCAAAGCTTCAGTGTAAAAATCATGACCTAAGGTGGCCTCTACTACCCTCGGCGTGAGGCCAAACCCTAATTGCCTCTCTCTTGATTGCTCCCTCGATATTGGATCAAAATTCATGCTTTCACTTCGTGTGTCTTCCCCACTTAAAGGCGAGTCCGTAGCATCTTTCGGATCTCAATTTGGAGATATGGATCAAAAGACATGGTCCACGCAAGATTCGGGCCCGTAAAACTCGTGTTTTTAAATTGTAATTACGACCCTGCCGTGATTTTTGCTCTGTGAATTATTTGTCAAGATTAGGGCCCGTAAAAACGGTTATGGTCGTGCCGTATTTTCTTCTGTATGTTTCTGGACCAAAATACATCCCGTAAAGATCATTATGGTAGTGCCGTATTTCTTCAAATCTCTCGGGTGGAAAATCATCTGGAATTATAGCACCGTAAAGTTGTTTACGACAGTGCTGTAATCTTTTCAAAAACTCTGGTCAGAAAAGGTCTCAAAATATGGCACCGTAAAGCAGATATGTATTAGAGAAATAAATTCATCAAATAATACATCTACCCAAAATCTCATTCATCAATCAATGAAAAATTTCAAAAGCAGATATGTATTAGAGAAATAAATTCAACATAATAGGACTTCTCCAAATCTCATGCATGAATTCATTTATCATCAAGAAATATCAAAAGGTGTGAAACATCAAACTCATACAGTCAAAAGATGAAAAGTGATAGATCCGTATAATCACATAAGGCTCAAATAATGCAATGGATGTAAAGTGATGGATATAAGAGAAGAAAAGTGTAGATAATCATATCAAATCGAATAATCACAAGAAAGTGCAACCAATACTCACAAAACTATATGACAAGCTCTGTCCGAAAATACATAAGTCTTAGACCAAAAATAGTGTCGGGGCAGATGCTGCAAAGTCCAAAGGTATGCCTTTTGAAAATTTTACCTGCATAATTTGAGATACATAAGGCTCAGTCTAAAAATAGTCTATAATAATAATACTAATAAAAATAATTTTCTCAAAGAATAATAAGAGATATGATCGATGGTCTAGAAGAGCATCGGTGGAAAGAGCCGAGCAGGTGAGTAATAGAGGTGGAACAGATGCTAGCTGAAGAGCTGCTAGCGATGATGCTGGTATCGACAGTAGAGTGAGTAATCTCTAGTGGCCTGCTAGAAACTACAGTCCTGGAGGTGAGATCGTCGGCTAGTGGGTGCGAGAGATAGCACAACATAAAAAAATTAGAGTCACAAATGAAGAGTTTGCTGCAAAAATAAATAAAATAAATATAATTAATGGAAAACAGAGGCAGAAGAAGAAGCAAGAAGCCGCTGGTGATGCTCTGCAAGAGGTGGAAGATAGTTGCTCTGGAGAGTTTTTGGATTTGGAGGCAGAAGAAGCAAGAACTAGTAGAAAGCAAACTGTGCAGCCACTGAATTTTTTTTCGAAAAGTAGCCCTACCCAAAAATAAGATTTAATGATCCAAATAGAAAATGGACAGAACCATGTAATAGAATAAGATATGTTCTTTTCAGACGTACGAAAATCAAAGGATCAAAATCTGTCAGGAATTTAGGGTATCAATAGAAAGAAGGCTAATCAGATTAAAAACTGCAAAAACTGCACAAAAGTTAATCAGATTCAAACTTCATATTCCATGTGAAAAATTAGGGTTTCAAGTTATTAAAGCATCTTAAAAAGTTGCAACAAAAGTGCTAATCAGAATAGTCAAGAAAAACTACTGCAGAAATTATCGGAATCAAAAAGATGCAATGTGTTTTAGAAATATCCATGGACTTTAAAATTCGGCAAAAATATTCAAATGATAAACAAAGATGAGTACTTGAATGTTGTGCCAAAGAGCAAAAAATTTTCCAACCCAGTTTCTTAAAATCGTAGCGAGAAAACACCTACTCAGATAAGGAGACTGCAGGTTTAAAATACGGTATCATGATGTTCTTTACGGCAGTGCCGTAATTTACACAAATTCTCGGATCAGAATATATAGGAAATACGGTACCCTAAAACGGGTTACGGTACTGCCGTAAAATCAGTCACAGAATTTTTTTAAAAAAAAAAATTCAAAAATTCAAATATTATGGCACCGTAATAATCATTACGGTACTACCATAAAATGATGAAAATCACGGGTAAAAATTCCTCAAAATTATGGTACCGTGAAAATGGTTACGGTAGTGCCGTAAAAGTAATAAATTCTCAGGTCAAAAATCTGCGAAAATACGATACCGTGAAAAAGAATACGGTAGTGCCGTAATACACTAAAAACTCTCGGGAAAGAACACGATGAAATTACGGCACCGTGAAAATGATTACGGCAGTGCCATATTTTGCGGAAAAATTTGATTTTTCCTGCAAAAAGAGAAGAAAAATTAATTCCAAAAAAAATAAACTAAAATAAAAGAAACTAAGCTAAGTGATAATGCTTGGGTTGCCTCCCAAGAAGTGCAAATTTTTAGGTCATTATCTTGACCAAAAATCAAAAATCATGGTGAAGTAGGTGAATCAGTACCAAAATAAAGAGCAAGCAATTTTCTGCTTTCCTTTGTCCAAAACGTTTAGCCACTAATCCAAAAATCCAGAATTGCATATAAATCACAATCAAAGTGGCTTTCTTAAATATGCAGAAATCAAAATCAAATTTTTTAATGATCTTCCTATGTTTGTTAGGAGCAAAATCATAAGTCCTTTCTTCAAATTTCTATCTTCAATTGCAATAGGATTTTGATCAAAAGATATAAGCATTGGATCATCAAAATAATTTTTATGTCTCAAATTAGGTTCCTCAATAAAGCATAAATTTTCAATTACATTAAAAGATTCAACAATAGATATGGGCAAAACATTAGAGTAAGATTCATCAATCTTTGTAATTTTCAAATCATCTTCAAGTTCCTCATGCTCACAATCAAATAGTTTATCAATTTCAAAATTATCAACAAAATCACAATGAGATTTTTCTAATTCAGTCGCCTCATATCCTTCATCAGATTTAACCACAAATGATATATCATCAAAAGAATCAATTTCACAATTATTATTAGAATCAAAAGATTTTTCAGAGTCAATTTTCTCAAATTTTTACACAAATAAATTATCAGATGAATCAATTTTACAATAATCAAAATCAGAGTGAGATTCATGAATGAACACATAAGGCTCAATCTCAAAACAATCATAATCAGTGGGGGAATTTTCTAGATCAAGTCCCTCAGTTTCAAAGTCAAATAAACAAGAGTGCACCAAAAATCATCTTCATACTTACCTTGAGGTATGTGTACCTCACCTCTTTCAGTTGCCCATGAATTGTAATTAAAAGATATATCTTCAAATCTATCAAGAACAGAAAGATAATCTAATAACTCATCTCCAATCTAGCGTTTCACCCTAGTTTTTCTCCTCCATGGCGCCTCCATGCATGGGAGTGTCCCCTACATACATGGATGACAAATTTCATCCTCTCTAGGTGCATGAGACCACTTCGGAGTTTCTTCCTTCTTCCATAGCACATCCTTTGGAGAGATTGGCGCAAGAGGAGATGATATCTTCCTCTCCATGGCGCCTCCAAGGAAGGAGTGGCGCCCACATGGTGGAGATGGTGTCTTCTTCTTCAAAGATCACAAGAGAAGGCTTGGAGTCTTCTTGCTTCCCTAATGGTGAATCCCTATAGTGGATTGGCGCATGTGGATGGGCATCTTCATACCATGGGCGCAACTTGCATGAAGTTGGCGCATATGGTAAAGGAAGAAGAAGAAGAGGAGTTTACAATATCTCTTCTCATCATGTTAGTGCATCTCTTTGGGGAGATTGGTGCTTACGTTGATGGAGAAGGAGATCTTCCTCATGGGCGCATCTTCATGGTGGCACATGCCATGAGGAAAAGTGGCTAGACAAGAGATTGACACAAGTTGTAGAGCTTCCCTCACCTTGTGGTCAATATTCTCCCTTGACCACCTCTTTGGCGCATCTTGGAGATGGCGCAAGCAAAGAGGGCAGCAACATAGGCAACATGAACTTCCTCCCGAAGGCTAGCACTAGGCGTGGAAGGAAGAGGACTTCGAGGAGTTAGTGTGTGCACGATTGTAGAAGGCAGAAACTTGTGCGCCTCTCCTGCGTCATCATCAACAAACCCTGGAAATATGCGAATAAAGGTATACTACTCTGACACATCCGGTGGATCACTCGTAAGGGATCCTAGCTCTTAGGGTTATCCTATTTCGGGCTAACGCTTCCACTATTATTAAAATTTTAAAATTGGCCCGGGGATTCCGAACAGTGGTATCAGAGCGAACTTACAAGACCCTGTATTTTGCTTATCTACATGCGCCCATGTCATAAAAGATTTTTCAAATTTTTATGTCATGATTTTTCTGCTTAGAAAAAGGTAGGTTTATCACGCTGAAATTTTTTGTAAAAAATTTCCTATTGACAGATTCTCCTTGTGTGTCAAGGATGGACCTTGCGCACAAGCTATGTAAATATCTTAGGCAATTTTTTCCTTTAAATTTTACATGGCAAGGTGGACTGAAAGGGTGCGGCTTGCATGCCTTGGGCATGCATGTGCCACTTTTCACAGGGAGCCTGAGAGAATTATTTTGGGGAAATTTTATGACAATTATTTTGGGTGATGAACAGTTTTATGAAAAACTAAAATTAAATTTTAATTGTTGGTTTTTCATTGCATTAGAAGAGCATGAGTAGGTGCTTTTATTATTGCATTATGATATGGTTATAGTCAAGCCCTTATGCATGCCTGGGATGTATTCTTGTGAGGCCTGCGTGCCGCCCTATTTCCTTTATTTGTTTTGTAATTAAAGTAGAAGATTAGGGATGACAGAGAGCACATCATGACTTCTCTTTGGCGGATCTAAATCATATGGGGCAGCCTCTTCCTTAGCCAAATCCTTGGTGGCTCCTAGGGTTTATCTTAGTGGCGCACCTAGAGGATTAAGGGCTGGTGAAGAGGGCTTGTGCATACCTATTGATTGGCCAAAACTTTGGTGGCTTCTAGGGCTTTTCTAGAGGTGCATCAAGCATGGTTTCAAGGGCTGATCTAAAAGGTGATGCAAACAGCCCCTCATGGTGATATTTCTATGCAAGTGGCGCACCTTCATGGTGGCGCAACATGCTAGATGTGATGGTGCCCCTATGACTGGCCGAACCCTAGGAGAAGCCTAGGGTTTGCGAGCTAGCATGGGTAGAGAAGAGTGTTGGCCGAATCCTAGAAGGAGTCTAGGGTTTGCGAGCTAACATAGGTGGACCAAGGGGCTGACCTAAACTTAAGAGAGCACCTAGGGTGTCCTAAGTGGCTCTTCTATGGTTTGAGGGGCTGACTCTGATGCAGAGTACCGAGGCAGCAGCACACCTAGGGATGGAGCAGAGCCCTTAGGGCACTCAGGGCAGAGCTGAGGACTTAGTGGCATGGGCCCATGGCTTGTGCCTTAGAGTAGCTAGGTGATTAGTCTAGGTCTAGGGGCTTGTTACCCATGTCTAGGCTATAACCATATCATGTTTTATTTTCTGCTCAGTTTTAAGCATGTCTGTGATGCTTTATTTTTCATGCTACTCACTATAGGATTGCATGCCTGTATTGTTAGATGAAATATATTACTAAATGGTGAGACCACAAAAACCCTCGATCCAAATATCAAGTCTGTTAACTGCCTTCTAATGCGTAGCCCTCGTCAAACTATCTATCGATGGTGTTGTGCACTGTTTCCCACCCTCGTGGGACACACCCATCTATCTTTAGGAGGCGTGTGGTAACAATGATTTCCCCAGTCCGGTTAAAACTCTGGATGCGCCTTTCGCAAGGAAATCATTGGCCCTGGGCATAACAGTCAGGTTGGACTTGACTAGATATTTCATATGTGGATGGACCACATGATGAAAGTCTGGAGGCAACCTCAAGTGGTTAGGGCTTTGTGTTGTATCTAGCCCTCACTAGACACAAAGTGCCTAAACTGTCTTGAGAAGGGGAATTTCCAAGTTGCAATTGGTTGATAAGACTACCTCACGAAGCATGCGTCACCTTGTGCAGTTCATCACACCTTCGTGGGACGCAAGGCTGTGTATGGAATGAGGATCCCATCTCACTAAGGAAATCTGGTGATTTCCCGATCGACTTTTGAGGGTTGTTGATTTGAGCAAAATAGTGGGAGCCCAATCGTTTATAAAAGGCTAGATTAAATGATTGATTCGTAGATCTGCTCGTGACCATTGCAAATGGTCACTGCGATCTCTCCTAAGTTGGTTGGAACCAACTGAGTGGACTGGTATTTGAGGATTGTCCTCAAGCTCGAGGAAAAGCTGTATCTCCTTGAGTAGCCTTTGCTTAAACCCATTTCATCTATAGCCCTATTGGCTGATGAGGATGCTTAAGAGGTAGCTTATTTATTGCTAGCATGCCGCCTTCTAGGGACAAGTTAGAATAGAAAGCTATAACTTCTAAAGCAGTCCTGCAATGCAAAGGTAGGCCTTAGTGCTTGACTGACACATTAAAAATGAAATAGGTGTAGGAGATAAGGTACTCAAGATTGACTGCTAGCAACCTCAAAACGAAGAGAAGAGAAGTAGCCCTTCGTCTTCCAGCTTAAGTAATTGCGTTGCCTAAAGTCAAGTTGTCTATTTCTAACACATGGGCATATCGTACCGCATAATAAGACCTACACTTGCAAAAGTATTTTGGTGCTCAACAGAAATAGGGCAATGCTGACATAGAGAGACTGACCTACCAGTTAGTGCATACACTGTTGCCATAACGGTAGGAGATCTCACTCTCTCTGGGGTCAAGACTCTGTAGGTGATACTAAAAGCTTATTCCATAATGAACTTAACTCCATCTTAAATGTATCTCCAAGTTAGGAGATGACATGACTCAGTATTTGGATCTAGAGATATGAGATTTTGGGTCATATATCTGAGGTTCTACTACCATAGAACCAAGATCTGATAAAGTGTAAGTGGTGTATCCTAAGTTCACTTAGGGATACAAATTTCCATAAACCCACAGGAGAACAAGTAATTGTTGCTCATAGTGCCATTTTTCTTGGAAATGTATTTCCTTGAAAAAGGTTAGTGGGAGGAAGTTGTGACTTGGATTTAGTCCAAGGTCAACCACTTAGCACAAAAGGATCAAAGATGGAATCTGAACCATATATGTAGGTTGTGGGCAACCTAGGGTTCATAAAATGTGGGAATAAGGATTGGATCGATTCATGTGTGCCTCCTAGCAAGGACAATGAATCTTCCCATATGGATAAGATTAAGTAGTTCTGCTTGATAGATTCATATAGCTTTCTAATTTGTGAGAAAGCACTTGAGCCATAGTTTATGACTGTCCCTAAGAGTATGAGAGTTACTCATAGCTCACTCCTTATAGAACTCTTCATTGAGGCAATTGAATTATGGTTGGTATGATTCGATGTAGGTGAAGTCATATAACTCCTTGTAAAGGTTGTGCAAAATGAATAGTTTTTCCTAAACACTAAAAGATGTTCCATATCTGACATATGTGTGTATGGGGTATCCTTTGGGGATACTGCTTCCATAATCCCACAAGAGAGCAACTTCGTTGCTGCTTAAAGTGCTGATTTTCTTGGGAAGATTTTCTCTTGAAAAAGGCTAGTGGGAGAAACTTTAACTTGGATGTAATCCAAGGTCAAATATTTGACACATTTGGTCAAAGATGGACTCTGAGCTAGTTTTACAGGTTATGGGTAACCTGTGGCTCAGAAGACATAGGCTGTACAGGTTGAATCGATTCGTCTGACTTTGACTTATGGGTAACTCCTAACTCAATACAGATAATCTTCATTCTATGGTGCCTGAGTGTAGTAGGAGCTTAATGACATCTCTGGTCTTGTATGTTTGGTACATACAGATCATCAGAGACAACATCTTGATCCTTCACTTGGTGAAGAGATGATTGGGAAGTGTCTCATGATGAATAACTTAGTGGACATCACCTATGGGGTAGGTGTGAGAGTTTTTGGATAGATCCAAGAAACTTCAAGTCCTAAGTTAGACAACATACATCGATGTTGGTATGTTATAGACCAGATATGGTTAGTGCCGAGAGCATAACCGATTGATACCATGTCAAATCCAAGTGCATGGCACTGGATAAGGAGAAAATAACATTCTTTGTTCTACAAAGAACTATAGGAATGGTTCTCGATTGTTAGAGATAAGAAAAGCTTGGTGTATAGGGTAACACTTGTTAGCTTGTTCTATTCTGACCTTGATCGCAGCATCAGTTTTGAATCTGGTAGTGAAGGAAGCTGCAAAAGGCTTCATGATGGACTACCATCATCTCCAATTGAAGGCAGAGTATGTTATGGCTTCTAGGAAGCTGTTTGGATATGGGAGTTATTCATTGAACTTCAAGTGGTTATCATACCGTTATTGGTTTCTATTTGCGAGCACAAAGGAGCAATGATGCATGATAGAAAAATCAAGGTTTCACCTAAAGATCCGAACAGATACTCTAGTGCTTCCACTTTGTCTTGGAGATAAAGGTGTTGTGAGATTGTAGATATTTACACCGAGGGAGTCATGATAGGCCCACTGACCAATGCTCTGGCGCAGCAGGAGCGTGGTAGGTATGACTGAGGATGTGTTGAAATCATCATGAAAAATTAATCACGAATAACCAAAAGATTTGTGATAAGAAGATGAGGAAAAGAGACTTGCTTTATGAAAAAGTAAAATTTCAGATTTTATGTTTTTCATTAGCATGTAGAATTGCATGAGTAAATACCTTGGTTGTGCATAATGTTGTGGTCATGAGTCAAGCCCCTTTGCATGCTTGTGATGTATCCTTGTGAGGCCTGTGTGCTCCTTTTCTTTTTGCTTTTAACTAAGAAGAAGATTAGGGTGGCGCATCTACTTGGAGCATGGTGCATGCTTGCTTGGTTGTGCATCCTTGCCTGATGGCGCAACAAGCATCACTGGTGGTGCTAGGTTGCCTGGTGGCGCAAGAGGGCATGGCTGAACCTCTTTTGGTTTGTGAGCTAGCCATGTTGGCCCCTCGCAAGGTGGCGGTTCACCTTTGGAGGAAGTCCATGGCATTGGCCGAACCATGGGGTGTGTTTCTAGGGTTTCCCTAGAACTACCTCTAGGGTTTGAGAGCTAAACCATGGATAGGAGGACCTTGGAGCCAACCTTGAGGATCAAGCTAGAGGTCGGCTAGGCTAGGTCTAGTCTTTGGGGCTTGAGTCCTAAGTCAAGAATTGAACCTCCTTTTGGCATGGGTTGGTTCAATGTCTTGAATAAGCTATGATCACATCATTCTTTTGCTGTTTTTCCAGTATCTGCTAAAACATGCCTGTGATGTTTTATCGTTATGTCATCACTATAGGATTGCATGCCTGTATTGTTAGACATAAGATAAAACTGATGAGACCTTAAACAAAAATCCTCAATTAAAATATCAAGTATAGTAGCCTTCTAATGCGTAGCCCTCACTAAGCAATCGACCAGTGGAGTTGTGAACTGTTTCCCACCCTCATGGGGCATACCCACTTATCTTTAGAAAGTGCATGGTGGCAATGGTTTCCCTAGTCCAGTTTTAACCTGGGCATGCCTTCGCAAGGAAACTTGTTGGCCCTGGGCATAACGGTTAGGAATAGACTTGACTAGATTTTCATATGTGCTAGGCACATGATGAAACTCTAGAGGCAACGTTGAGATGTTAGGGTTTCATGCTATATCCAGCCCTCGCTGGACATGAAATGCCTAGACTGTCTCAACAAGGGGAGTTGCTTGGAGCAACCGGCTGGTGTGCCCACCTTAAGAAGCATGGGTCACTTTGTGCATCACATCCCACCCTCGTGGGACGCAAAGCCTCATATGGAATAAGGATCCCATCTCACTAGGAAATCTTAAATTTCCCTATTGACTTTGTGGGTTGTCAATTTGATTAAAATAGTGGGAGCCATAATCATTTAATACAAGTCCAGTTTAAATGATTCGAAGTAGTACTAATCTGCTATTTCTTGGTTATTGTAGAACAATGGCTGTGAACAATGGCAGATGGTCACTGCGATCTACCCTGAAAAGGGATAAGTTGGTTAGATCCAACATACTGGATTGGTATATGAACTTAAGAAATGTACTCAAGCTTGAGAGGAAGCTCTATGTCCTTGAGCAGCCTATTCCTGAGCCACTTCCATGCTCGGCCTCATCGGCTGAGAATGATGCTTATGATAAGCATCACGCTGATACTTTGGAGGTTGCCAATTTGATGCTAACCAACATGTCGCCCGAATTAAGAGGGCAATATGAATCTAAGAGTGCCTCTAAGATTATTTCTAATCTAAGGCAGCTCTTTGATGAATTGGTTGACCTCAACCCTCCTAAGGTAGACATTCAATGTGTTTAGCCGAAAGGCTTAACTAAGACATTGAAGATAAAGATGGAAAGAGTCAAGAATAACAAGTGCTACTCATATGGAGGACCACCTCACATGATAAAGGACATGGTGCAACTTCAGAATGAGAAGAAGAGAGGCAAAGCTTCAACTTCATGCTGAGTTATTTATGTTATAGAAGTCGACCTTTCTACTTCTATGTCATGAGTATTGGATACCGCATGTGGAGCTCATATTTGTACAAATATTCAAGGGCTCAAGCAAAGTAGATCAGTGCGGGCTGGAGAAATTGACCTACGAGTTGGAAATGGGGCACAGGTTGCTACTGTTGCTGTAGGAGTTTTGACTCTCTCTCTCTGCCTTTTGGACTTCAGTTAGCGCTAGATAATTTCTATTATGTACCTTCACTTACTAAGAGCATTGTATCCATTCCTTGCTTAGCAAAGAAGGGATTTAAGTTTGAAATAAATAAAAAAATTCTGTTCTTTTTCATTTGCAAATATGTTCTATGGGAAGGGTACTTTATGCAATGGTTTATATGTCTTGGACATGGATAGCTCTATTTGTAACATAAATAATAAAATGACCAAACTGAGTGGTTCAGTTGGTGCTTTCCTATGACATTGTCAGTTAGCCCATATAAACAAGAATGTGGGATCCTATCCCAACTCACTCATCCTGTAACACCTCAATGAATGGTGTGTCTGAGAGGAGAAATCGTACCTTATTGGACATGGTTCGGTCTATGATGAGTCATGCAACTTGAAGGTCCCCACAAGGGGGCGAAACCCTAAATCATAGGCGCATATGGGAATGAAAGCAGCGGAAAGGGGGTTTCTAGATCTTGCATGCTGTATGATTAACAAAAATGACCCAATTGCATATAGAGAAGGATCATACCATAGCCATTTCTAGATGGCGCCTTGGAAGCAAAGACCGAACTGGATCTTCTCCAGAGGTGACGCACACAATTGATGTCGCCTACTCCTCCTTCCGATCCTTGTGCTAGCAAGGCCCAAAGATGTCCTTGTCGAGTGGAAGGGAAGAGATGTCTTGGCCTGGCGATTCTTTTTCTTCCTCCTCGTCAAACTCTTCACCACCCGTATGTTCTCTCGTCAAGAGCAAGAGACAAGGCGACGAACGAAGAGAGGAGAGGCGTGAACGTGAGATGTGGTCACGTAAGAGAAGTGCTATCTAAAAATAGCATATAACTTCTCCACATGCGATCTTGGGTTTACCCCAATCGCAAACTCCACTTCACCCTTGAACCATGCGCTCATTCATGAGCCGGTTCATGTTGGTCTGGTTCAAAGACCAAATAAGCCAAGCGACATGGTCTAGACCAAATTAAACCCTAAGGCTCCAGATCTAACCGTTGATCTCCTGATGCTCCTGATCTCACCGATCCAGCATCCATTCTCTCAATCGAAGCTTACCGATCTCAAGCCCTAATTAATCAAACATGATTAGACTAGATCTCACTTACAATCAGAGATTAAATCCCTTTAAACTGAACCTGAACAATTCAGTCCACACGATCTGACTCAAGTAAGCCATATCATCAAATTGTGCGACCCTGAGGGTTTCCTTTAAATGTCGGTAACGATAACTCACGTTATCATGATCAGTGAGGGGTATCTAGCAACACATCACTGTCTCCCGATATAAAGAAAAGAGTCTTCCAAGACTACACCCAAAAACAGCACAAGTGTGAATCAACTTCACTAGGCATGCATATTTCCTTTGCCACTGGATGTTCTTATTGGACAAGCGTGTCAAGCTTGTAACTCCAATATGATGAGCATGATTAGATCAGATGAACATAGTCACCTGGGTATGGCCATACACTATTCTCAATCATCTCATCCAGGGGGCCCCTTTAGAACATCACACTCCAATTAAGGAGACGGCAATCCTATGTCTATCACTAGTGCCCCAACCTGACTCAAGCTCACCATCCAAGATAGTCTATAATCATTATGTTTCAAATGATATTGAACTATCTCAAAACAATGACAATCATCATTTAGAAAACACAAGTGATCTCAAGTCAGAGGAAATGTGCCACTTGTCGCAATCAAGGAATATTCACATTGTGACAAGCAATTGAATATCCTAGTAGGGTCTGTCCAGTACATCCAATGTACCCATGAGTCTACATCTTATTCCATGCTCGAAGCATCCTATAAGATTAGAACACATATTAGTCTTAACCATATCAAGGTTGTCTCATGTTCACCAAGATATATCGACTAAGGACATTACAGCATGTCAGCCTAGCTGAACAGCTTTGAGACATTATTCAGAAGTACACTTATTATAGCAGACAAGGTAACAACCTGAATAACAACCATGCCTTTATAAACATAAGAGTTTATGCATGATACTGTTACAATCCCAAGGCCTCAAACATTAGCCTTAAGGGCATACCCCCAACAATCTCCCACTTGCACTTAATCTAATGGTTGAGGAATCTCAAACCCATATTATTACAGTGCTTCTCATGCTTCTGCTGCGCCAGAGGCTTAGTAAGCGGGTCTGCCAGATTGTCATCTGTATGAACCTTGCAGATTTTGATCTCGCCACGATCTATGATCTCCCTGATCAAATGAAACCGTCTCTGTATGTGCTTGGACTTCTGGTGCGACCGTGGTTCCTTTGCTTGAGCGATTGCTCCAGTGTTATCACAGAAGATAACCAAAGGATCTGCACTCGAAGGAACGACACCAAGTTCTCTCACGAACTTACGAATCCACACTGCCTCCTTGGATGCTTCCGAGGCTGCAACATACTCGGCTTCTGTTGTGGAATCAGCAACAGTTGACTGTTTGAAACTTTTCCACACCACTGCACCTCCATTCAAGCTAAAAACATAGCCTGATTGCGATCGGAAATCATCCTGGTCCGACTGGAACGAAGCGTCAGTATATCCTTCAATACTGAGTTCTTCCTGACCACCATATATCAAGAACATATCTTTGGTCCTCCGCAGGTATTTTAAGATGTTCTTGACTGCAATCCAATGTGCCTGACCTGGATTACTTTGGAACCGACTGGTCACGCTTAACCCGTAAGCAACGTCTGGGCGAGTACACAACATCGCATACATAATGGACCCAATAGCCGAAGCATAAGGCGTATTGTCCATTTCATCTTTCTCAGTCTGTGTTTGTGGACACTGACTCTTCGAAAGATTCAGACCATGTCTGACTGGAAGATATCCTCGTTTAGAATTCTCTAAATGAAATCTCTCCAGGACTTTATCGATGTAAGTACTCTGGCACAGCCCGAGAAGCCTCTTAGATCTATCTCTGTAGATCTTCACACCTAACACATAGGCTGCTTCTCTTAGATCTTTCATCTGGAAACATTTCCTTAACCATGCCTTTACGGCATGCATTTCAGGAATGTCATTTCCAATGATCAAGATATCATCGACGTAGAGGACTAGGAAAGTAATCACGCTCCCACTAAACCTCTTATATACACACGGGTCATCTTCGTTCTTGATGAAACCAAACTCAGAGATTGATTCATCAAAACGAATATTCCAGCTTCTTGATGCTTGTTTAAGTCCATAAATGGACTTCTTTAACTTGCATATCTTATGACGATCTGATGGATTAGTGAAACCTTCTGGTTGTGTCATATACACATCCTCATCCAGATTTCCATTCAGGAAAGCTGTCTTCACATCCATTTGCCAAATCTCATAATCGTAATATGCTGCTATCGCGAAAAGAATCCGAATAGACTTAAACATGGCTACAGGTGAGAAAGTTTCATCATAATCTATCCCGTAGATTTGTTTGAAACCTTTCGCAACTAGCCTGCCTTTATAGGTAACCACGTTACCATCCATGTCAATCTTCTTCTTGAAGATCCATTTACAGCCTACAGGGATTACTCCCGGAGGCGGATCAACCAAATCCCAGACTTTGTTATCTGACATGGAGTCCATCTCGGCTCGCATAGCTTCAAGCCATCTAGCTGACTCCGGTCCACTGACCGCATCCGCATAAGTGAGGGGTTCATCATTATCAATGATGTAGACTCCGTCATAGCGCTCAGGCTGTCGACGGATCCTTCCCGATCTTCGCGGTTCCCGTGATATTTGAGCCTCAGGTTGTTCAATAACCTGATCCACCGGCTCAGGCTCATCTAACTGTGCTTGACTACTTTGTCCTTCCTCTGGATTCTCATCCAGCTTTATTTCTCTCCCACTGGCCTCTTGCAGAAGAAACTCCTTCTCAAGAAATATGGCCATCCGAGCAACAAATACCTTGTTCTCTTTGGGATCGAAGAAATAATAACCCTTAGTTTCCTTAGGGTAACCGACAAAGATGCATTTGTCAGATCTGCTCTCTAGTTTCCCAGAGGCGAGCTTTTTAACATAAGCCTCGCAGCCCCAGATCCTGATAAATGTCAAGCTAGGCTGTTTCCCATACCATAACTCATATGGAGACTTTGAAACGGCCTTGGATGGCACTCGGTTTAGTACCTTTGCAGCTGTTTCCAGTGCAAAACCCCAAAAGGAGTAAGGTAGAGTAGCCTGACTCATCATAGAACGAACCATATCAAGTAGCGTTCTATTTCTCCTTTCGGACACACCATTCCATTGCGGTGTTCCTGGCGGAGTGAGCTGTGAGATAATCCCACACTCCTTCAGATAGTCAGTAAATTCTCGACTTAGGTATTCTCCACCTCGATCAGAACGAAGTGCCTTGATATTTCGGCCTAGCTGATTCTGTACTTCATTCTTGAACTCTTTGAACTTGTCAAAAGATTCACTTTTATGTCTCATCAGATAGACATACCCATATCTACTGAAATCATCAGTAAAGGTAATGAAGTACTGATAGCCACCTCTGGCATGTTTACTAAATGGCCCACACACATCACTGTGTATAAGGTCAAGCAAACCTGAAGCCCTTTGACCTTTGTTAGGAAAAGGTGACTTTGTCATTTTACCCATTAAACAAGCCTTGCATGTATCAATCTCCTCACAGGAGAATGATCCCAGCAGCCCATGATCATGCAACCACTTAATGCGTTTCTTGTTAATATGGCCTAAACGACTATGCCATAGCAAGGTGCTGTCATCAGCATACTTGGCTTTCTTAATATCAATCTGCTGTATAGAACTTTCCATGTCCAACATGAATAACCCATTGTTAATTGAACCAGTTGCATAAACAATATTATCAAAAGATAAAACACACTTTGAAATATTGCATTCAAAGGAAAACCCCTTCCTGACAAGAGCAGGAATAGAGATAATATTTTTAGTAATACTAGGAACAAAGTAACAACTGTTTAGTTCTAATACAAGTCCAGATGGCAAAGAGATGAAATAGTCTCCTACAGCAACAGCAGCAACCCGTGCTCCGTTTCCAACTCGTAGGTCCACCTCATGCTGTCCCACCTGTCTTCTTCTCTTGAGTTCCTGTACATTTGAACAAATGTGAACTCCACATGCAGTGTCCAACACCCATGATATAGAAGAAGATGAAACCATAACTTCCGTCACGTATATACCTGAGCCAGAAGCAAAGCTTCCCCTCTTGTCTCCTTGGAGCGCTTTACAGTCCTTTTTCCAGTGACCCAAGTGGCCACAGTGGAAACATCTGTATTCCTTGGACCGCTTCACCTTTTGCTTCAGAGCCTTGCTGTAATTCTTGACAGGGGCCTTGCCCTTCTTCCCCTTCTTCTTGTTCCTCGAAGGAACCATCAAGACAGAGGTTGAAGGCTTACCCTTCAGAGTTTCCTCAGTAGTCAAGAGCATATTCAGCAGCTCTGCCGGAGTACAGTCGATTTTGTTCATATTAAAATTAATAATGAACGCATCGAAAGAGGGCGGGAGAGACTGCAGAATAATGTCTACAGCAAGCTCCTGATTGATGGTATGCCCCAGTTTTTCTAGAGCCTCCTTGTGCCCAATCATCTTGAGCACGTGAGCTCCCACTGGGCTCCCTTCAGCCAGTTTGCTCTGAAAGAACAGCTTTGTCAGATTATAGCGTTCTGTCCTCGCCTGTGCAGCATACAGCATCTTGAGGTTTGCTATCATGTCTATTGCAGACATATCCTCATGCTGACGCTGCAGCGGTGGCGTCATAGACGCTAGCATCAGGCAAGCGACATCAATGCTATCATTGACGTGCTTTTCATAGGCTTCCCGAACCGCCCTTGCGGCGTTCGGAGCGGGCTGAGGCGGTATTGCCGTCTCGAGGACATACAGTTTCCTCTCTGCCTTAAGAACGATCTTAAGGTGTCCAAACCAGTCTGAGAAGTTTGGCCCAGCAAACTTCTCCCTTTCCAGTAGGGATCGCACATTGAAGTTCATGGTGTTCGTTGCTGTAGGTATCTACAACAATGCAAGAACAGCAAGGTCAGTATCAATGTCAAGAATCAATCAGGACTTAAGAATGATTCTTTTTCTCACTATTTTATCTGGCTGAAAAATCCAGCAAAACAGCCCGAAAGAGTAAAACTCTTTTAGTGAGATGGGATCCAGATTTCATACTTGGTCTCCGCGTCCCGCTCAGGCGAGATAAGATGCACACAGAGTACAAGCACTAATCTCTGGTAGGCTGCCCTAGCCAATCGCCAACCCGTGCGATTCCCCTTCATCTGGGCAATCCAGCAGACTGTGCCAACTGAGTTGGTACAACACAATCTCTGACCCCACAGATGGCTGCCTCCATGCGCTACCATATGCGCCACATATGTAGACTACATGGTCAAGCTGACCCGACCTACTCCCTGGACCACCACGTGCTTGTTGGGGTATGCCCTTAAGCCTAATGTTTGAGGCCTTGGGATTGTAACAGTATCGTGTAATAAACGTTTATGTTTATAAAGGCATGGTTATTATTCAGTTAGCTACATTGTCTGCTGCAATATATGTTCTTCTGAATAATGTCTCAATGCTGTTCAGCTGGGCTGACATGCAGTTAAGTCCTTAGTCGATGTATCTTGGTGAACATGAGACAGCCTTGATATGGTTAAGACTAATATGTGTTCTAGTCTTATAGGATGCTTCGAGCATGGAATAAGATGTAGACTCATGGGTACATTGGATGTACTGGACAGACCCTACTAGGATATTCAATTGTTTGTCACAATGTGAATAATCCTTGAATATGACAAGTGGCACATTTCCTCTGACTTGAGATCACTTGTGTTTTCTAAATGATGATTGTCATTGTTTTGAGGTAGTTCAATATCATTTGAAACATAATGATTATAGACTATCTTGGATAATGAGCTTGAGTCAGGTTAGGGCACTAGTGATAGACATAGGATTGCCGTCTCCTTGTTTAGGAGTGTGATGTTCTAAAGGGGCCCCCTGGATGAGATGATTGAGAAAAGAGTATGGCCATACCCAGGAGACTGTGTTCATCTAATCTAATCATGCTCATCATATTGGAGCTACAAGCTTGACACGCTTGTCCAATAAGAACATCCAGTGGCAAAGGAAACATGTATGCCTAGTGATGTGGATTAACACTTGTGCTATGGTTTGGGTGTAGTCTTGGAAGACTATTTCCTTTATATCGGGAGACAGTGATGTGTTGCTAGATACCCCTCACTGATCGTGATAAACGTGAGTTATCGTTACCGACATTTAAAGGAAACCCTCAGGGTCGCACAATTTGATGATATGGCTTACTTAAGTCAGATCGTGTGGACTGAATTGTTCAGGTTCAGTTTAAAGGGATTTAATCTCTGATTGTGAGTGAGATCTGGTCTGATCATGTTTGATTGATTAGGGCTTGAGATCGGTAAGCTTCGATCGAGAGAATGGATGCTAGATTGGTTAGATCAGAAGCATCAAGAGATCGACGGTCAGATTAAGAGCCTTAAGGTTTTATTATGGTCTGGACTGATTGCTTGGTTTATTTGGTTATTGAACCAAATGGATTTGAACCAGCTCATTGGTTGAGCGCATGGTTCAAGTGATAAGAGGCATTGGCGATTGGGGTGATACATGGTCGCAAGTGAAGAAATGGGATGCTATTTTTAGATAGCACATCTCTTAACGTGACCACATCTCACGTTCACGTCAAGAGAATACTATTCTCGTCTCTTGCTCTCTTGACGCCGCTTGAGCATTCGTCTCTTGCACTCTCGTGGGTGAAGGAGTGGACGACAAGAGGAAACATTCGACCAAGCAAGGATCTCTCTTTTCCTTTCCATTCGGCAAGACAACCTTGGAACCTTGCTAGCACAAGGAGCACCAAGGAAGAAGCGCATTGATCATCTTGTGTGCGAGACTTAGGAGAAGGTTCGCTTGCGCCTTTGCCTCCAAGACACCATCCAAGTGATGGCAATGGTGAGTATCGCTTCTCATTGAAAGTTGATCATATTATATGCTATGCGATCTATTAGAAACCCTAGATTCCGCTAGAAGTTTTTGTTGCGCCTCCTATTAGGGTTTCGCCCCCTTGACTAGGGGATCTTCAATTGGTATCAGAGCGAAGGTTTATCTTGCATGATAATATGTTTGCTTTCTTTGTGATCCTTTAACATGATCTATATGTTACATGCGATAGTACAAGTTTGTGAAAGTTTTTCATGCTTGCGCATGTTTTCAAGTTGGCGCATATCATATGTTTATCTTTTCAAGTTGGCGCATATCATATGTTTATGTTTTCAAGTTGGCGCATATCATATGTTTATGTCTTCAGTTGGCGCATATTGTATGTTTTTTTTAAAAAACCAACATCACATGCGCGACTCACTATAGATCTAAGGCCTTGCATTAAACCCTTAGACGGGTTATTAGGGTTGAAGTCACCCCCCTAGGTTAGATCCAAAAGTCTGATCAGACGATCTGACAGCCTTGATGGGTTGACCAGGTAGCACCTGTGCGCAAGCACGTGGTGGCTACAGGTCGACTGCAGACAGGCATGTAGCGATGTCTGATTGAGACAACTAGTGAACACACATGAGTTAGGCCCGGGGTCACACCCGCTTGCCAGACCTCATTGTGGTTGTTCAGCCCTCGCGTATGCATGGTTGACCTTATGGTCGACTCAAGTCAGTTAGGACTTGGTGCATGCAAGGGCAGTGGATCTGACTAGGATGGATGAGTGGATCCCTAGTAATGGACCGTTGTAAGGTTGTAGGGCAAATAAGGAAATTAAAATTGATGCCTATGGGTTTTTCGAAATTTAAATTTTTTTGAGTGGATCACATGTTGAATGATGCCATGTGTTTGTCTATTTATTCTTATGTGGGCTGCCCGTTCTTAATGTGTGCTGTGCTGGGGCCTGCGTGCCTGGGAATTAATTGTAAATTAATTTTTATTTTTGTGATCTGCGAATCACAGTTTAATTAATTTATAATGTGTAATTGACCTGCGTGTCAATCTTGTCTAGATAGTTAAATTTGTAATTTAATTAGACAAGAGCACAGAGCACACTTGGCAGAGGCGCATGCAGCAGTGGCTAGACCAGGTGGGAGGTCCAGGGTTCGACTCTGGACAGGCGTATTTTCCCTGGTGGGCGCACCTGAGCTGCAATTGGCGCTTGGCCCCTGGTTGGGCCAGATGAGCAGCTTAAAGCCCTATGAAGAAAAGCAAGTCAAGACTTAAGTTAAATTAAGGTCTTACTAGGGCTATGGGCTTTTACCACATAAGATTCATGCTTTCTTTTATTTATTGTTTAAATATTAGAATTGCATGATTAGTTTATCTTCTGCTATCACCATAGGAATTGCATGATAGTGAAGAAGATAAAAAGACCGTTAAAATCCAACGCTAAAATATCAAGCTTGTAAGCCTTCTGACGCGAAACCTCACTGTTCTGATTATCGTTGGAGCCGTGTTGTACCCACTCAGTGGGCACGTCCATCTATCTTCAGACGGTGTGGGATTACACCTGTGTGTTACAGAGTAGGGATTTATCCCTTCTCGTTGCTCAGCATAGCACATGGTGGTCCAGGGAGTAGGTCGGGTCAGCTTGACCATGTAGGCTACATATGTGGCGCATATGGTAGCACATGGAGGCAGCCATCTGTGGGATCAGAGACTGTGTTGTACCAACTCAGTTGGCACAGTCTGCTGGATTGCCCAGATGAAGGGGAATCGCACGGGTTGGTGATTGGCTGGGACAGCCTACCAGAGATTAGTGCTTGTACTCTCTGTGCATCTTATCTCGCCTGAGCGGGATGCGGAGACCAAGTATGAAATCTGGATCCCATCTCACTAAAAGAGTGTTTACTCTTTCGGACTGTTTAATGGATTTTTCAGTCAGATAAAATAGTGAGAAAAAGAATCTTTCTTAAGTCCTGATTGATTCTTAACATTGATACTGACCTTGCTGTTCTTGCATTGTTGTAGATACCTGCAGCAACGAACACCATGAACTTCAATGTGCGATCCCTACTGGAAAGGGAGAAGTTTGCTAGGCCGAACTTCTCTGACTGGTTCGGACACCTTAAGATCGTTCTTAAGGCAGAGAGGAAACTGTATGTCCTCGAGACGGCGATACCGCCTCAGCCCGCTCCGAACGCTGCAAGGGCGGTTCGGGAAGCCTATGAAAAGCACGTCAATGATAGCATTGATGTCGCTTGCCTGATGTTAGCGTCTATGACGCCACCGCTGCAGTGTCAGCATGAGGATATGTCTGCTATAGACATGATAGCAAACCTCAAGATGCTGTATGCTGCACAGGCGAGGACTGAACGCTATAATTTGACGAAGCTCTTCTTTTAGAGCAAACTGGCTGAAGGGAGCCCAGTGGGAGCTCACGTGCTCAAGATGATTGGGCACAAGGAGGCTCTAGAGAAACTGGGGCATACCATCAACCAGGAGCTTGCTGTGGATATTATTCTGCAGTCTCTCCCGCCTTCATTCGACGCGTTCATTATTAACTTTAATATGAACAAAATCGATTGTACTCCGGCAGAGCTGCTGAATATGCTCTTGACTACTGAGGAGACTCTGAAGGGAAAGCCTTCGACCTCTGTCTTAATGGTTCCTTCAAGGAACAAGAAGAAGGGGAAGAAGGGCAAGACCCCTGTCAAGAGTTACAGCAAGGCTCTGAAGCAGAAGGTTAAGCGGTCCAAGGAATACAGGTGTTTCCACTGTGGCCAGCTGGGTCACTGGAAAAAGGACTGTAAAGCGCTCCAAGGAGATAAGAGGGGAAGCATCGCTTCTGGCTCAGGTATATTCGTGACTGAGGTCATGTTTTCTTCTTCTGTATCATGGGTGTTGGACACTGCATGTGGAGTTCACATTTGTTCAAATGTGCAGGAACTCAAGAGAAGAAGGCAGGTGGGACAGCATGAGGTGGACCTACGAGTTGGAAACGGGGCACGGGTTGCTGCTGTTGCTGTAGGAGACTATTTCATTTCTTTACCATCTGGACTTGTATTGGAACTAAACAGTTGTTATTTTGTTCCCAGTATTACTAAAAATATTATCTCCATTCCTGCTCTTGTCAGGAAGGGTTTTTCCTTTGAATGCAATATTTCAAAGTGTGTTTTATCTTATGATAATATTGTTTATGCAACTGGTTCAATTAGCAATGGATTATTCATGTTGGACATGGAGCGTTCTATACAAAATGTTGATATTAAGAAAGCCAAGTATGCTGATGACAGCACCTTGCTATGGCATAGTCGTTTAGGCCATATTAACGAGAAACGCATTAAGCGGTTGCATGATCATGGACTGCTGGGATCATTCTCTTACAAGGAGATTGATACATGCAAAGCTTGTTTGATGGGCAAAATGACGAAGTCACCTTTTCTTAACAAAGGTCAAAGGGCTTCAGGTTTACTTGACCTTATACACAGTGATGTGTGTGGGCCATTTAGTAAACATGCCAGAGGTGGCTATCAGTACTTCATTACCTTTACTGATGATTTCAGTAGGTATGTCTATGTCTATCTGATGAGACATAAGAGTGAATCTTTTGACAAGCTCAAAGAGTTCAAGAATGAAGTACAGAATCAGCTAGGCCGAAATATCAAGGCACTTCGCTCAGATCGAGGTGGAGAATACTTGAGTCATACGTTTACTGACTATCTGAAGGAGTGTGGGATTATCTCACAGCTCACTCCGCCAGGAACACCGCAATGGAATGGTGTGTCCGAGAGGAGAAACAGAACGTTACTTGATATGGTTCGTTCTATGATGAGTCAGGCTACTCTTCCTTACTCCTTTTGGGGATTTGCACTGGAGACAGCTGCAAAGGTACTGAACCGAGTGCCATCCAAGGCCGTTTCAAAAACTCCATATGAGTTATGGTATGGGAAACAGCCGAGCTTGACATTTATCAGGATCTGGGGCTGCGAGGCTTATGTCAAAAAGCTCGCCTCTGGGAAACTAGAGAGCAGATCTGACAAATGTATCTTTGTCGGTTACCCTAAGGAAACTAAGGGTTATTATTTCTACGATCCCAAAGAGAACAAGGTATTTGTTGCTCGGACGGCCATTTTTCTTGAGAAGGAGTTTCTTCTGCAAGAGGCCAGTGGGAGAGAAATAAAACTGGATGAGAATCCAGAGGAAGGACAAAGTGCTCAAGCACAGTTGGATGAGCCTGAGCCAGTAGATCAGGTTATTGAACAACCTGAGGCTCAGATATCACGGGAACCGCGAAGATCGGGAAGGATTCGTCGACAGCCTGAGCGCTATGACGGAGTCTACATCATTGATAATGATGAACCCCTCACTTATGCGGATGCGGTCAGTGGACCGGAGTCAGCGAGATGGCTTGAAGCTATGCGCGCCGAGATGGACTCCATGTCAGATAACCAAGTTTGGGATTTGGTTGATCCGCCTCCGGGAGTTATCCCTATAGGCTGTAAGTGGATCTTCAAGAAGAAGATTGACATGGATGGTAACGTGGTTACCTATAAAGGCAGGCTAGTTGCGAAAGGTTTCAAACAAATCTACGGGATAGATTATGATGAAACTTTCTCACCTGTAGCTATGTTCAAGTCTATTCGGATTCTTTTCGCGATAGCTGCATATTACGATTATGAGATTTGGCAGATGGATGTGAAAACAGCTTTCCTTAATGGAAATCTGGATGAGGATGTGTATATGACACAACCTGAGGGTTTCACTAATCCATCAGATCGTCATAAGATATGCAAGTTAAAGAAGTCCATTTATGGACTCAAGCAAGCATCGAGAAGCTGGAATATTCGTTTTGATGAATCAGTCACTGAATTTGGTTTCATCAAGAACGAGGATGACCCGTGTGTATATAAGAGGTTTAGTGGGAGCGTGATTACTTTCCTAGTCCTCTACGTCGATGATATCTTGATCATTGGAAATGACATTCCTGAAATGCATGCTGTGAAGGCATGGTTGAGGAAATGTTTCCAGATGAAAGATTTAGGAGAAGCAGCCTATGTATTAGGTGTGAAGATCTACAGGGATAGATCTAAGAGGCTTCTCGGGCTGTGCCAGAGTACTTACATCGATAAAGTCCTGGAAAGATTTCATTTAGAGAATTCTAAACGAGGATATCTTCCAGTCAGACATGGTCTGAGTCTTTCGAAGAGTCAGTGTCCACAAACACAGACTGAGAAAGATGAAATGGACAATAGGCCTTATGCTTCGGCTATTGGATCCATTATGTATGCGATGTTGTGTACTCGCCCAGACGTTGCTTACGGGTTAAGCGTGACCAGTCGTTTCCAAAGTAATCCAGGTCAGGCACACTGGATTGCAGTCAAGAACATCTTAAAATATCTGCGGAGGACAAAAGATATGTTCTTGATATATGGTGGTCAGGAAGAACTCAGTATAGAAGGATATACTGACGCTTCGTTCCAGTCAGACCAGGATGATTTCCGATCGCAATCAGGCTATGTTTTTAGCTTGAATGGAGGAGCAGTGGTGTGGAAGAGTTTCAAACAGTCAACTGTTGCTGATTCCACAACAGAAGCCGAGTATGTTGCAGCCTCGGAAGCATCCAAGGAGGCAGTGTGGATTCGTAAGTTCGTGAGAGAACTTGGTGTTGTTCCTTCGAGTGCAGATCCTTTGGTTATCTTCTGTGATAACACTGGAGCAATCGCACAAGCAAAGGAACCACGGTCGCACCAAAAGTCCAAGCACATACAGAGACGGTTTCATTTGATCAGGGAGATCATAGATCGTGGCGAGATCAAAATATGCAAGGTTCATACAGATGACAATCTGGCAGACCCGCTTACCAAGCCTCTGGCGCAGCAGAAGCATGAGAAGCACTGTAATAATATGGGTTTGAGAGTACTCAACCATTAGATTAAGTGCAAGTGGGAGATTGTTGGGGTATGCCCTTAAGCCTAATGTTTGAGGCCTTGGGATTGTAACAGTATCGTGTAATAAACGTTTATGTTTATAAAGGCATGGTTATTATTCAGTTAGCTACATTGTCTGCTGCAATATATGTTCTTCTGAATAATGTCTCAATGCTGTTCAGCTGGGCTGACATGCAGTTAAGTCCTTAGTCGATGTATCTTGGTGAACATGAGACAGCCTTGATATGGTTAAGACTAATATGTGTTCTAGTCTTATAGGATGCTTCGAGCATGGAATAAGATGTAGACTCATGGGTACATTGGATGTACTGGACAGACCCTACTAGGATATTCAATTGTTTGTCACAATGTGAATAATCCTTGAATATGACAAGTGGCACATTTCCTCTGACTTGAGATCACTTGTGTTTTCTAAATGATGATTGTCATTGTTTTGAGGTAGTTCAATATCATTTGAAACATAATGATTATAGACTATCTTGGATAATGAGCTTGAGTCAGGTTAGGGCACTAGTGATAGACATAGGATTGCCGTCTCCTTGTTTAGGAGTGTGATGTTCTAAAGGGGCCCCCTGGATGAGATGATTGAGAAAAGAGTATGGCCATACCCAGGTGACTGTGTTCATCTGATCTAATCATGCTCATCATATTGGAGCTACAAGCTTGACACGCTTGTCCAATAAGAACATCCAGTGGCAAAGGAAACATGTATGCCTAGTGATGTGGATTCACACTTGTGCTATGGTTTGGGTGTAGTCTTGGAAGACTATTTCCTTTATATCGGGAGACAGTGATGTGTTGCTAGATACCCCTCACTGATCGTGATAAACGTGAGTTATCGTTACCGACATTTAAAGGAAACCCTCAGGGTCGCACAATTTGATGATATGGCTTACTTAAGTCAGATCGTGTGGACTGAATTGTTCAGGTTCAGTTTAAAGGGATTTAATCTCTGATTGTGTGTGAGATCTGGTCTGATCATGTTTGATTGATTAGGGCTTGAGATCGGTAAGCTTCGATCGAGAGAATGGATGCTAGATTGGTCAGATCAGAAGCATCAAGAGATCGACGGTCAGATTAAGAGCCTTAAGGTTTTATTATGGTCTGGACTGATTGCTTGGTTTATTTGGTTATTGAACCAAATGGATTTGAACCAGCTCATTTTTTGAGCGCATGGTTCAAGTGATAAGAGGCATTGGCGATTGGGGTGATACATGGTCGCAAGTGAAGAAATGGGATGCTATTTTTAGATAGCACATCTCTTAATGTGACCACATCTCACGTTCACGCCAAGAGAATACTATTCTCATCTCTTGCTCTCTTGACGCCGCTTGAGCATTCGTCTCTTGCACTCTCGTGGGTGAAGGAGTGGACGACAAGAGGAAACATTCGACCAAGCAAGGATCTCTCTTTTCCTTTCCATTCGGCAAGACAACCTTGGAACCTTGTGTTGGGGTATGCCCTTAAGGCTAATGTTTGAGGCCTATGGGAATGTATCAGTATCATGTAATAAACTGTTATGTTTAAAGGCATGGTTGTTATTCAGTTAGCTACATTGTCTGCTGCAATATATGTTCTTCTGAATAATGTCTCAAAGCTATTCAGCTGGGCTGACATGCTATTATGTCCTTAGTCGATATATCTTGGTGAACATGAGACAGCCTTGATATGGTTAAGACTAATATGTGTTCTAATCTTATAGGATGCTTCGAGCATGGAATAAGATGTAGACTCATGGGTACATGGGATGTACTGGACAGACCCTACTAGGATGTTCAATTGTTTGTCACAATGTGAATATTCCTTGATTAAGACAAGTGGCACATTTCCTCTGACTTGAGATCACTTGTGTTTCTAAATGATAATTGTCATTGTTTTGAGGTAGTTCAATATCATTTGAAACATAATGATTATAGACTATCTTGGATGATGAGCTTGAGTCAGGTTAGGGCACTAATGATAGACATAGGATTGCCGTCTCCTTGTTTAAGGAGTGTGATGTTCTAAAGGGGCCCCCTGGATGAGATGATTGAGAAAAGAGTATGGCCATACCCAGGTGACAGTGTTCATCTGATCTAATCATGCTCATCATATTGGAGTTACGAGCTTGACAGGCTTGTCCAATAAGAACATCCAGTGGCAAAGGAAATATGCATGCCTTGTGAATTGATTCACACTTGTGCTATGTTTTGGGTGTAGTCTTGGAAGACTCTTTCCTCTATATCGGGAGACAGTGATGTGTTGCTAGATACCCCTCACTGATCGTGATAATGAGAATTATCGTTACCGACATTTAAAGGAAACCCTCAGGGTCGCACAATTTGATGACATGGCTTACTTAAGTCAGTTCGTGTGGACTGAATTGTTTAGGTTCAGTTTAAAGGGATTTAATCTCTGATTGTGAGTGAGATCTAGTCTGATCATGTTTGATTGATTAGGGCTTTAGATCGGTAAGCTTCGATCGAGAGATTAGATGCCAGATCGGTCAGATCAGGGGCATCGAAGAGATTGACGGTTAGATCTGAAGCCTTAGGGTTTATTTAAGATCTAGACCATATTGCTTGGTTTAATTGGTCTTGGACCAAACCGAAGTGAACCCGCTCATTGGTTGAGCGCATGGTTCAAGTGATGTGGCATTAGCGATTGGGTAAACCCAAGAGCGCATGTTGAGAAGTGGATGCTATTTTTGGATAGCACTTCTACTAATCGTGGCCATGACTCACGATTGCCACACTTCACGCTTCCCTCTCTCTTTGTTCGTCGCCAACGCTTGGCTTAGACGTGACAACCTCTCGGCTAGAGAAGAGGAGGACGAAAAAAAAGGAAACTCAAGCAAGACGATCTTTTTCCTTTCCCTTTCCATTCGACAAAGGCTTCTTGGAACCTTGCTAGCACAAGGAGCACCAAGGAAAGTAGGCGACACCAATTGTGTGCGTCACCTTAGGAGAAGGCTCGCTTGCGCCTTTCCTTCCAAGTCTTCATCCAACGCAAATGGCTATGGTATGAATTCAAGTTTACTTAAGTTGATCATATATCATGCAATAGATTCTTTCAAACCCTTTATTCCGCTGCAAAGTTTTATGCGCCACATGACTAGGGTTTTTGCTCCCCCTAGAAGGGGACCCCCCTTAATCTTAAGGGGTACTTTCAATTGGTATCAGAGCCAACGTTAATGCTTGCTTATATGATTGCTTCATGTTGTGTGATCCATGTTTTAAATCTATAGATCTAGAGTTAACAACATGCGAATTTACATGTTACATTGTTTCATGCCGAAACATGCTTTTGTTATCTTGCTTGTTGGCGCATCTAGGTTTTATTAAAAATCCTTATTACATGCGCGCTCCAAATAGATCTAAGCCCATACTTTAAACCCTTAGACGGGTTACTAGGGTTGAAGTCATCCCCTAGGTTGGATCCAACAGTCTGATCAGACTATCTGACAGCCTGAATGGGTCGACCAGTTAGCACCTTGGCGCAAGCCTATGGTGGCTATAGGTCGACTGCAGACAGGTGTGTAGCGATGTCTGATTGAGACAACTTATGAACGCACCTGAGTTAGGCCCGGGGTCACGCCCGTTTGCCAGACCTCAGTGTGGATGTTCAGCCCTGGCGCATGCATAGTTGACCTTATGGTCGACGCAAGTCAGTTAGGACTTGGTGCATGCAAGGGCAGTGGATCTGACTAGGTTGGATGAGTGGATCCCTAGTAATGGACCGTTGTAAGGTTGTAGGGCAAATAAGGAAAATTAAAATTGATCCTATGGGGTTTTCAAAAATTTTAATTTTTTTTTGATGGATCACATGGTTATTGAATGATGCATTTGCTTGTTTATTTAGTCTTATGTGGGCTGCTCATATTATTTGTGTGCTGTGCTGGGGCCTGCGTGCCTGGGAATATTGATTGTAAATTAATTTTATTTTGTGATCTGCGAATCACTGTTTAATTAATTTATAAATGTAAGTGACCTGCGTGTCACTCTTGTCTAGATAGTTAAATTTGTAATTTAATTAGACAAGAGCACAAAGCACACTTGGCAGAGGCGCATGCAGCAGTGGCTTGACCAGGTGGGAGGTCCAGGGTTCGACTCTGGGACCAGGCGCATTTTCCCTGGTAGGCGCACCTGAGCTGCAGATGGCGCTTGGGCCCAGGTTTGGGCCAGATGAGCAGCTAAAGACCCATGAAGAGCAAGTGAAGACTTAAGTTAGGTTAAGATCTCACTAGGGCTATGGGCTTTTACCACATAAGATTCATGCTTTCTTTTATTGATGAATATTAGAATTGCATGATTAAATTATCTTCTGCTATCACCATAGGAATTGCATGATAGGCATGAAGATAAAAAGGACCGTTAAAATCCAACGCTTTAATATCAAGCTCGTAAGCCTTCTGACGCGAAACCTCACTGTTCTGATTATCGTTGGAGCCGTGTTGTACCCACTCAGTGGGCACGTCCATCTATCTTCAGAGGGTGTGGGATTACATCTGTGTGTTACAGAGTAGGGATTTATCCCTTCTCGTTGCTCAGCATAGCACACGGTGGTCCAGGGAGTAGGTCGGGTCAGCTTGACCGTGTTGGCTACATATGTGGAGCATATGGTAGCACATGGAGGCAGCCATCTGTGGGGTCAGAGATTGTGTTGTACCAACTCAGTTGGCACAGTCTGCTGGACTGCCCAGATGAAGGGGAATCGCACGGGTTGGCGATCGGCAGGGACTGCCTACCAGAAACTAGTGCTTGTACTCTCTGTGCATCTTATCTCGCCTGAGCGGGACGCGGAGACCAAGTATGAAATCTGGATCCCATCTCACTAAAAGAGTATTACTCTTTCGGGCTGTTTTGCTGGATTTTTCACGCCTGATAAAATAGTGAGAAAAAGAATCTTTCTTAAGTCCTGATTGATTCTTATACATTGATACTGACCTTGCTGTTCTTGCATTGTTGTAGATACCTGCAGCAACGAACACCATGAACTTCAATGTGCGATCCCTACTGGAAAGGGAGAAGTTTGCTGGGCCGAACTTCTCTGACTGGTTTGGACACCTTAAGATCGTTCTTAAGGCAGAGAGGAAACTGTATGTCCTCGAGACGGCGATACCGCCGCAGCCCGCTCCGAACGCCGCGAGGGCGGTTCGGGAAGCCTATGAAAAGCACGTCAATGATAGCATTGATGTCGCTTGCCTGATGCTAGCGTCTATGACGCCACCGCTGCAGCGTCAGCATGAGGATATGTCTGCTATAGACATGATAGCAAACCTCAAGATGCTGTATGCTGCACAGGCGAGGACTGAACGCTATAATTTGACAAAGCTCTTCTTTCAGAGCAAACTGGCTGAAGGGAGCCCAGTGGGAGCTCACGTGCTCAAGATGATTGGGCACAAGGAGGCTCTAGAGAAACTGGGGCATACCATCAACCAGGAGCTTGCTGTGGACATTATTCTACAGTCTCTCCCGCCTTCATTCGACGCGTTCATTATTAATTTTAATATGAACAAAATCGATTGTACTCCGGCAGAGCTGCTGAATATGCTCTTGACCACTGAGGAGACTCTGAAGGGTAAGCCTTCAACCTCTGTCTTGATGGTTCCTTCCAGGAACAAGAAGAAGGGGAAGAAGGGCAAGGCCCCGGTCAAGAATTACAGCAAGGCTCTGAAGCAGAAGGTGAAGCGGTCCAAGGAATACAGGTGTTTCCACTGTGGCCAGCTGGGTCACTGGAAAAAGGACTGTAAAGCGCTCCAAGGAGATAAGAGGGGAAGCTTTGCTTCTGGCTCAGGTATATTCGTGACTGAAGTCATGTTTTCTTCTTCTATATCATGGGTGTTGGACACTGCATGTGGAGTTCACATTTGTTCAAATGTACAGGAACTCAAGAGAAGAAGGCAGGTGGGACAGCATGAGGTGGACCTACGCGTTGGAAACGGGGCACGGGTTGCTGCTGTTGCTGTAGGAGACTACTTTATTTCTTTACCATCTGGACTTGTATTGGAACTAAACAGTTGTTATTTTGTTCCCAGTATAACTAAAAATATTATCTCCATTCCTGCTCTTGTCAGGAAGGGATTTTCCTTTGAATGCAATATTTCAAAGTGTATTTTATCTTTTGATAATATTGTTTATGCAACTGGTTCAATTAACAATGGGTTATACATGTTGGACATGGAATGTTCGATACAGCAAATTGATATTAAGAAAGCCAAGTATGCTGATGACAGCACCTTGCTATGGCATAGTCGTTTGGGCCATATTAACGAGAAACGCATTAAGCGGTTGCATGATAATGGGCTGCTGGGATCATTCTCCTATAGGGAGATTGATACATGCAAAGCTTGTTTGATGGGCAAAATGACGAAGTCACCTTTTCCTCACAAAGGTCAAAGGGCTTCAGGTTTACTTGACCTTATACACAGTGATGTGTGTGGGCCTTTTAGTAAACATGCCAGAGGTGGCTATCAATACTTCATTACCTTTACTGATGATTTCAGTAGATATGGGTATGTCTATCTGATGAGACATAAGAGTGAATCTTTTGACAAGTTCAAAGAGTTCAAAAATGAAGTACAGAATCAGCTAGGCCGAAATATCAAGGCACTTCGCTCAGATCGAGGTGGTGAATACCTAAGTCATGCATTCACTGACTATCTAAAGGAGTGTGGGATTATCTCACAGCTCACTCCACCAGGAACACCGCAATGGAATGGTGTGTCCGAAAGGAGAAATAGAACGCTACTTGATATGGTTCGTTCTATGATGAGTCAGGCTACTCTACCCTACTCCTTTTGGGGTTTTGCACTGGAAACAGCTGCAAAGGTACTAAACCGAGTGCCATCCAAGGCAGTTTCAAAGACGCCATATGAGTTATGGTATGGGAAACAGCCAAGCTTGACATTTATCAGGATCTGGGGCTGCGAGGCTTATGTCAAAAAGCTCGCCTCTGGGAAACTAGAGAGCAGATCTGACAAATGTATCTTTGTCGGTTACCCTAAGGAAACTAAGGGTTATTATTTCTACGACCCCAAAGAGAACAAGGTTTTTGTTGCTCGGACGGCCATATTTCTTGAGAAGGAGTTTCTTCTGCAAGAGGCCAGTGGGAGAGAAATAAAACTGGATGAGAATCCAGAAGAAGGACAAAGTGACCAAGCACAGTTGGATGAGCCTGAGCCGGTAGAACAGGTTATTGAACAACCTGAGGCTCAGATATCACGGGAACCGCGAAGATCGGGTAGGATCCGTCGACAGCCTGAGCGCTATGACGGAGTCTACATCATTGATAATGATGAACCCCTTACTTATGCGGATGCGGTCAGTGGACCGGAATCAGCGAGATGGCTTGAAGCTATGCGCGCCGAGATGGACTCCATGTCAGATAACCAAGTTTGGGATTTGGTTGATCCGCCTCCGGGAGTTATCCCTATAGGCTGTAAATGGATCTTCAAGAAGAAGATTGACATGGATGGTAACGTAATTACCTATAAAGGCAGGCTAGTTGCGAAAGGTTTCAAACAAATCTACGGGATAGATTATGATGAAACTTTCTCACCTGTAGCCATGTTTAAGTCTATTCGGATTCTTTTCGCGATAGCTGCATATTATGATTATGAGATCTGGCAGATGGATGTGAAAACAGCTTTCCTGAATGGAAATCTGGATGAGGATGTGTATATGACACAACCAGAAGGTTTCACTAATCCAGCAGATCGTCATAAGATATGCAAGTTAAAGAAGTCTATTTATGGACTTAAACAAGCATCCAGAAGCTGGAATATTCGTTTTGATGAATCAGTTACTGAATTTGGTTTCATCAAGAACGAGGATGACCCGTGCGTATATAAGAGGTTTAGTGGGAGCGTGATTACTTTTCTAGTCCTCTACGTCGATGACATCTTGATCATTGGAAATGACATTCCTGAAATGCATGCTGTTAAGGCATGGCTGAGGAAATGTTTCCAGATGAAAGATTTAGGAGAAGCAGCCTATGTGTTAGGTGTGAAGATCTACCGGGATAGATCTAAGAGGCTTCTCGGGCTGTGCCAGAGTACTTACATCGAAAAGGTCCTGGAGAGATTTCACTTAGAGAATTCTAAGAAAGGATATCTTCCAGTCAGACATGGTCTGAATCTTTCGAAGAGTCAGTGTCCACAAACACAGACTGAGAAAGATGAAATGGACAATACGCCTTATGCTTCGGCTATTGGATCCATTATGTATGCGATGTTGTGTACTCGCCCAGACGTCGCTTACGGGTTAAGCGTGACCAGTCGTTACCAGAGTAATCCAGGTATGGCGCACTGGATTGCAGTCAAGAACATTTTAAAATATCTGCGGAGGACCAAAGATATGTTCTTGATATATGGTGGTCAGGAAGAACTCAGTATTGAAGGATATACTGACGCTTCGTTCCAGTCTGACCAGGATGATTTCCGATCGCAATCAGGCTATGTTTTTAGCTTGAATGGAGGTGCAGTGGTGTGGAAGAGTTTCAAACAGTCAACTGTTGCTGATTCCACAACAGAAGCCGAGTATGTTGCAGCCTCGGAAGCATCCAAGGAGGCAGTGTGGATTCGTAAGTTCGTGAGAGAACTTGGTGTCGTTCCTTCGAGTGCAGATCCTTTGGTTATCTTCTGTGATAACACTGGAGCAATCGCACAAGCAAAGGAACCACGGTCGCACCAGAAGTCCAAGCACATACAGAGACGGTTTCATTTGATCAGGGAGATCATAGATCGTGGCGAGATCAAAATCTGCAAGGTTCATACAGATGACAATCTGGCAGACCCGCTTACCAAGCCTCTGGCGCAGCAGAAGCATGAGAAGCACTGTAATAATATGGGTTTGAGATTTCTCAACCATTAGATTAAGTGCAAGTGGGAGATTGTTGGGGTATGCCCTTAAGGCTAATGTTTGAGGCCTATGGGAATGTATCAGTATCATGTAATAAACTGTTATGTTTAAAGGCATGGTTGTTATTCAGTTAGCTACATTGTCTGCTGCAATATATGTTCTTCTGAATAATGTCTCAAAGCTATTCAGCTGGGCTGACATGCTATTATGTCCTTAGTCGATATATCTTGGTGAACATGAGACAGCCTTGATATGGTTAAGACTAATATGTGTTCTAATCTTATAGGATGCTTCGAGCATGGAATAAGATGTAGACTCATGGGTACATGGGATGTACTGGACAGACCCTACTAGGATGTTCAATTGTTTGTCACAATGTGAATATTCCTTGATTAAGACAAGTGGCACATTTCCTCTGACTTGAGATCACTTGTGTTTCTAAATGATAATTGTCATTGTTTTGAGGTAGTTCAATATCATTTGAAACATAATGATTATAGACTATCTTGGATGATGAGCTTGAGTCAGGTTAGGGCACTAATGATAGACATAGGATTGCCGTCTCCTTGTTTAAGGAGTGTGATGTTCTAAAGGGGCCCCCTGGATGAGATGATTGAGAAAAGAGTATGGCCATACCCAGGTGACAGTGTTCATCTGATCTAATCATGCTCATCATATTGGAGTTACGAGCTTGACAGGCTTGTCCAATAAGAACATCCAGTGGCAAAGGAAATATGCATGCCTTGTGAATTGATTCACACTTGTGCTATGTTTTGGGTGTAGTCTTGGAAGACTCTTTCCTCTATATCGGGAGACAGTGATGTGTTGCTAGATACCCCTCACTGATCGTGATAATGAGAATTATCGTTACCGACATTTAAAGGAAACCCTCAGGGTCGCACAATTTGATGATATGGCTTACTTAAGTCAGTTCGTGTGGACTGAATTGTTTAGGTTCAGTTTAAAGGGATTTAATCTCTGATTGTGAGTGAGATCTAGTCTGATCATGTTTGATTGATTAGGGCTTTAGATCGGTAAGCTTCGATCGAGAGATTAGATGCCAGATCGGTCAGATCAGGGGCATCGAAGAGATTGACGGTTAGATCTGAAGCCTTAGGGTTTATTTAAGATCTAGACCATATTGCTTGGTTTAATTGGTCTTGGACCAAACCGAAGTGAACCCGCTCATTGGTTGAGCGCATGGTTCAAGTGATGTGGCATTAGCGATTGGGTAAACCCAAGAGCGCATGTTGAGAAGTGGATGCTATTTTTGGATAGCACTTCTACTAATCGTGGCCATGACTCACGATTGCCACACTTCACGCTTCCCTCTCTCTTTGTTCGTCGCCAACGCTTGGCTTAGACGTGACAACCTCTCGGCTAGAGAAGAGGAGGACGAAAAAAAAGGAAACTCAAGCAAGACGATCTTTTTCCTTTCCCTTTCCATTCGACAAAGGCTTCTTGGAACCTTGCTAGCACAAGGAGCACCAAGGAAAGTAGGCGACACCAATTGTGTGCGTCACCTTAGGAGAAGGCTCGCTTGCGCCTTTCCTTCCAAGTCTTCATCCAACGCAAATGGCTATGGTATGAATTCAAGTTTACTTAAGTTGATCATATATCATGCAATAGATTCTTTCAAACCCTTTATTCCGCTGCAAAGTTTTATGCGCCACATGACTAGGGTTTTTGCTCCCCCTAGAAGGGGACCCCCCTTAATCTTAAGGGGTACTTTCACCTTGCTAGCACAAGGAGCACCAAGGAAGAAGCGCATTGATCATCTTGTGTGCGAGACTTAGGAGAAGGTTCGCTTGCGCCTTTGCCTCCAAGACACCATCCAAGTGATGGCAATGGTGAGTATCGCTTCTCATTGAAAGTTGATCATATTATATGCTATGCGATCTATTAGAAACCCTAGATTCCGCTAGAAGTTTTTGTTGCGCCTCCTATTAGGGTTTCGCCCCCTTGACTAGGGGATCTTCAGTGCTATGCTGAGCAACGAGAAGCGATAAATCCCTTCTCTGTAACACGCAGGTGTAATCCTGCACCGTCTGAAGATAGATGGACGTGCCCACTGAGTGGGTACAACACGGCTCCAACGATAATCAGAACAGTGAGGTTTCGCGTCAGAAGGCTTACGAGCTTGATATTTTAGCGTTGGATTTTAACGGTCTTTTATCTTCTTCACTATCATGCAATTTCTATGGTGATAGCAGAAGATAAATAAATCATGCTGTTCTACTTATTAAACAATAAAAGAAAGCATGGATCTTATGTGGTAAAAGCCCATAGCCCTAGTAAGACCTTAAGAACTTAAGTCTTCACTTGCTTTTCTTGATGGGTCTTTTGCTGCTCATCTGGCCCAAACCAGGGCCCAAGCGCCTTCTGCAGCTCAGGTGCGCCCACCAAGTAAATGCGCCTGGTCCCAGAGTCAAACCCTGGACCTCCCACCTGGTCTAGCCACTGCTGCATGCACCTCTGCCATTTGTGCTTTGTGCTCTTGTCTGATTAACTTACAAATTAATCTATCTAGACAAGATTGACACGCAGGTCAATAACATTTTATAAATTAAGTACAAGGTGATGCGCAGATCACAATTAAAAATTAATTTACAAAATAATTTCCAGGCACACAGGCCCCAGCACAGCACACATTTAACATGGGCAGCCCACATAAGAATAAATAAACAAACATATGGCATCATACATCATTTGATCCAATCATGAAAAATAAAATTTTTGAAAAATCCCATTGAGATCTATTTTATTTTTCCTAATGTGCCCTACAACCTTACAACGGTCCATTGATAGGGATCCACTCATCATGTCTAGTCAGATCCACTGCCCTTGCATGCACCAAGTCCTAACTGACTTGAGTCGACCCAGTGGTCAACGATGCATGCGCCAAGGGCTGAACAACCATCATGAGTTCTGGCAAGCGGGTGTGAACCCGGGCCTAACTCATATGCGTTCACCAGTTGTCTCAACCAGACCTCGCTACACGCCTGTGATGCAGTCGACCTATAGCCACCGCATGCTTGCGCATGGGTGCCATCTGGTCGACCCATCTTGGCTGTCAGAGGGTCTGATCAGACTATTGGATCTATCCTAGAGGATGACTTCAACCCCATCAACCCGTCTAAGGGTTTATAGCAGGGACAGCTTAGATCTAGTGTGAATCGCGCATGTAATATAGTTTAGAGAAAAACATTAGATGCGCCACATACATGTGCAAAGGAGAAACTATGCAATGCATTTTCGCCAACTACATATACAAGATGTATCGCATGTAACCTTAGATCTAATCATAAGTTCGCAAACAAGGATCACAAAATGGCTTAAGCAATCATAAAACATGCGTTAACCTTGCTCTGATACCAATTGAAGGTCCCCACAAGGGGGCGAAACCCTAAATCATAGGCGCATATGGGAATGAAAGCAGCGGAAAGGGGGTTTCTAGATCTTGCATGCTGTATGATTAACAAAAATGACCCAATTGCATATAGAGAAGGATCATACCATAGCCATTTCTAGATGGCGCCTTGGAAGCAAAGACCGAACTGGATCTTCTCCAGAGGTGACGCACACAATTGTTGTCGCCTACTCCTCCTTGCGATCCTTGTGCTAGCAAGGCCCAAAGATGTCCTTGTCGAGTGGAAGGGAAGAGATGTCTTGGCCTGGCGATTCTTTTTCTTGCTCCTCGTCAAACTCTTCACCACCCATATGTTCTCTCGTCAAGAGCAAGAGACAAGGCGACGAACGAAGAGAGGAGAGGCGTGAACGTGAGATGTGGTCACGTAAGAGAAGTGCTATCTAAAAATAGCATATAACTTCTCCACATGCGATCTTGGGTTTACCCCAATCGCAAACTCCACTTCACCCTTGAACCATGCGCTCATTCATGAGCCGGTTCATGTTGGTCTGGTTCAAAGACCAAATAAGCCAAGCGACATGGTCTAGACCAAATTAAACCCTAAGGCTCCAGATCTAACCGTTGATCTCCTGATGCTCCTGATCTCACCGATCCAGCATCCATTCTCTCAATCGAAGCTTACCGATCTCAAGCCCTAATCAATCAAACATGATTAGACTAGATCTCACTTACAATCAGAGATTAAATCCCTTTAAACTGAACCTGAACAATTCAGTCCACACGATCTGACTCAAGTAAGCCATATCATCAAATTGTGCGACCCTGAGGGTTTCCTTTAAATGTCGGTAACGATAACTCACGTTATCACGATCAGTGAGGGGTATCTAGCAACACATCACTGTCTCCCGATATAAAGAAAAGAGTCTTCCAAGACTACACCCAAAAACAGCACAAGTGTGAATCAACTTCACTAGGCATGCATATTTCCTTTGCCACTGGATGTTCTTATTGGACAAGCGTGTCAAGCTTGTAACTCCAATATGATGAGCATGATTAGATCAGATGAACATAGTCACCTGGGTATGGCCATACACTATTCTCAATCATCTCATCCAGGGGGCCCCTTTAGAACATCACACTCCAATTAAGGAGACGGCAATCCTATGTCTATCACTAGTGCCCCAACCTGACTCAAGCTCACCATCCAAGATAGTCTATAATCATTATGTTTCAAATGATATTGAACTATCTCAAAACAATGACAATCATCATTTAGAAAACACAAGTGATCTCAAGTTAGAGGAAATGTGCCACTTGTCGCAATCAAGGAATATTCACATTGTGACAAGCAATTGAATATCCTAGTAGGGTCTGTCCAGTACATCCAATGTACCCATGAGTCTACATCTTATTCCATGCTCGAAGCATCCTATAAGATTAGAACACATATTAGTCTTAACCATATCAAGGTTGTCTCATGTTCACTAAGATATATCGACTAAGGACATTACAGCATGTCAGCCTAGCTGAACAGCTTTGAGACATTATTCAGAAGTACACTTATTATAGCAGACAAGGTAACAACCTGAATAACAACCATGCCTTTATAAACATAAGAGTTTATACATGATACTGTTACAATCCCAAGGCCTCAAACATTAGCCTTAAGGGCATACCCCCAACACAACTCTACCACTCTCATTATGCGGTCATGCACTTGAAACAGCTTATCTGATACTGAATAACGTTCCATCTAAGAGTGTCTCCAAGGCACCATACGAGGTATGGAGTGGGAGACGGCCTAATCTCTCATTTAGTAGGATATGGGGATGTGAGGCTTATGTCAAACGTCAGGATTCTAGCAAGCTAGAATCTAGATCTGATAAATGTGTGTTTGTGGGGTATCATAAGGAAACTAAAGGATACTACTTCTATGTTCCCACCGAGAACAAAGTTTTTATTGCTCAGGGTATTGTCTTTCTATGAAAAGAATTTCTCATAAAAGAAGTCAGTGGGAGCAAGTTTGACTTGGACGAGGTCCAAGTGCAACCACAAGACACCGAGTTGGAACCTGAGCCACCTGCACTGGTTCCTGGGCAACCTGAGGCTCAGACACAGGTCCCACATAGGTATGGGAGGATTCATCGTGCACCTGAGAGGTATGGGTCGATGCCGACCCAACACGACGGGACCTTCATCATTGAGGATGAGCCCAAGACCTATGATGAGGCGGTCAGTGGACCGGACTCTGAGAGATGGCTCAAGCCCATGCAATCCAAGATGGATTCCATGTTAGCTAACTAAGTATGGGATTTGGTTGAACTGCCTGATGGGGTAAAACCCATATGGTGTAAATGGGTCTTCAAGAGGAAGACAGACATGGATGGCAACATAGTTACCTATAAGGGTAGTCTAGTGGATAAGGGATTCAAACAAGTCCATGGGGTGGACTATGATGAAACCTTCTCGCCGGTTGCCATGATCAAATCCATTCGGATTCTGCTTGCTATAGCTGCATATCATGATTATGAGATATGGCAGATGGATGTGAAGACAGCATTCCACAATGGGAAGCTGACAGAGGATGTGTATATGACACAACCTGATGGCTTCATCCATCTAGCAGAGGCCAATAAGATCTGCAGGCTAAAGAAATTCATTTATGGATTAAAGCAAGCATCTCGAAGTAGGAATCTTCGGTTTGATGAAGCTATGAGGGACTATGGCTTTATCAAAAGCGTAGATGACGCCTGTGTGTACAGAAAATTCTGTGGGAGCTTGGTGACTTTTCTGGTCTTGTATGTCGATGACATACTGCTCATCGGAAATGACATCCTTAGTCTTCAAGCTATGAAGACATGGTTGGGGAAGTGTTTCAAGATGAAGGACTTAGGGGAGGCTACCTTCATCCTAGGCGTGAGGATCTACCGGGACAGATCCAAGAGGCTCATAGCCCTTAGTCAGAGTACCAACATTGATAAGGTCCTAGAGAGGTTCAACTTGGAGCAGTCTAAGAAAGGGTACCTTCCAGTGAGACATGACCTTACTCTCTCAAAGAGCCAGTGTCCCAGCACACAGGCTGAGAGGGACAACATGAGTCGAGTGCCCTATGCTTTGGCAATTGGATCGATCATGTACGCAATGTTGTGTACTAGACTAGACATGGCTTATGCTGTGAGCATAACCAGCCGATACCAATCCAATCTAGGTTTGCAGCACTAGGTGGCTGTAAAGAACATCCTAAAGTATTTGAGAAGAACTATGGATCTGTTATTGGTTTATGGGGGACAGGAAGAGATCAGTGTTCAGGGCTACACTGATGTGTCATTCTAGTCTGACCCTGACGACTCCAGATCGCAGGCCAGCTATGTGTTCAAATTAAATGGAGGTGCTATGAGCTGAGAGAGTTCTAAACAGTCCATTGTAGCTAATTCTACAACCGAGGCTGAGCATGTGGCCGCTTCTAAGGCAGCCAAAGAAGCCGTTTGCATTAGGAAGTTCATTTATGAACTTCAGGTGGTTCCAATTGAAATGGATCCCTTTGAACTCTATTGTGACAACAATGGAGCAATTGCACAAGCTAAGGAACCACAATCTCATCAAATGTCCAAACACATACTTAGGAGATTTCACCTGATCAGGGAGATCATTGACAGAGGTGATGTGATGTCAAGATTTGCCGAGCTAACACAGAGAACAATCTGGCAGACCCATTGACTAAGGCTTTGACGCAGTAGAAGCATGATGGTCACGCTAGAGATATGGGGTTGCGATTCCTCAACGTCTAGGTCATAGTGCAAGTGGGAGATTATTGATGTATATGCCCTAGGACCTAGTTTTGGTCCATCTTTGTACTACTTGACATTGATACTCTTATATCATTATGGCATTGTCATTATCTATGTTTGTCTATATCTGCGATTATGTACTTACATGGTAATGTCCCTGGAGACAGATTGGATCTGTGCTCAAACAAGTTGTCCCCAGTCGATGTACCTGAGTGGATATGGGACAACTCTGATATTTATGAGACTGGTATATTGGCTGGTTAGGCACGAGGTGCTAACGCAGACATATAGGCATATCAGTGGTGGATATACTGGATAGACCCGCTGTGAGGCAATGATTTGGTGTCGTGAGTTATACTCACAAGTGACAGGAGATGCATTGATCTCTTGACTTGAGGTCATTGACCATTCTATTTGGTTAGGGATATGCTTTGATACAACCTAACACCTCGCCGTAGTTGGGAGGTAATAATGGTTGTCATTAAGCATGTCATGACCCATATGAGAAGGTCAATGGACAGGTAGAGGACTTGCCCCTTCTTGAGGGAAGCTTGATATCCATGGAGCTCCTATATGGTTCTATGACTGAAAGTATATGACCTTACCCAGGTGAGAACCTGATTTAGTCATGACCATGTGATTGGGTGAAAACAAGTGGTGACACACTTGTCTAATCGGATATCAGTTTGGCAAAGAGACTGTAATGCATCTGTACCTAGTTGCGATGATGGGGATGTCGATGTTGATATCCATTCCAATGACTTGGGTAGCAGCGATGCACTGCTAGGTGCCACTCATTGCTTGTGGTGACCTTAGGTCAGCATTGCCAATGTCAGAGGAACCTAGAGGGTGGCACACCTTGATACTCGAGTTCTCGTATTGATCGAGAAGCCTTACAATCGAGTTATTGGATAACTCGGATCTAATTGGGAGATTTCATCAATGCCAAAGGGCCTGATGAGATGGAAGAGAGTTATTGGAGCCAAACTTTATTTTTGGCAGGTTGACCCGTATTTGACCATGGTTGGTCAAATTTGGATTAGGGTTGCATTGGATTGGCCAATGGCTTAATCAACCTTCGTAATGAAGTTTGGGCTAGCTCATTACCCAATGAGGCCTAATAATAGGTTACCATGAAGAATTAATGGGCTAAAGGGTATAATAGGGAGAAATCTCCACCCCATTGGCGCCTAGGGGCATAATGGGGTGGAGTGGACGAATTTGCTTCTTTTGGAAGCTTTAGGCGCCTTGCCCTTTCATCCTTGGATGGAATGTATGCCTCAAAGGAAATGCTTGGGGCGTATATGGCCTAGAGTACTTATTTGGTAAGTCTTAGTCACATATGGAAGAGGGGAAAAGGTTTGTGGCAAAGTCATGGAGACTTTCCTTACCTAAAACCCTAGTTCCCTCTACCCACATACCCTAGCCGCATATTCCTTCATGAGTTGCGCCCAATCCTTATTTTGCCGCCCCCTCAAGCCTCTATATATATAGGATATGCAAGAGGCTTAATAGATGATTATCTCTTGGCGTGAGCAAAATTAAACAGGCATCATCTCCTCTCCTTCTTTCCCCTACAACACTAAGGACCGCCGGAGCTCCACCGATCCCCTCGAGGTAAGGCATCTCAGAGACCTAACCCGCAAGGTCCAGGGTGTCGAATCCTGGCACAGTTATACCCCATGCCTGGGCTGTGCAAATTTTGTCTGCAGTAGGATTTGAACCCTCGACTTGGCCTTCACAAACCAAGTCCCTCTAACCATTAGAGCTGATGTAGGACGGGGAACTAAAGCATTCAAACGACGCCTTTGAAAACTGGTTTTGATAAATAGCTAAATAATAAGGGAAAATCGATGTTATGCTAACGAGGTTTGAGAAACTAATTCTTTTGTATTTTATATATTAGAGGGAAAAACCGAGTTTAAACTAAGAACTGTAAATAAGAATTACACTAGAAAGCAGTAAATGCAGGAAGTAAGCTTACAGTGCAGCCCTTGAGAATCGAAGGACTGTGCTTCCCGTTCTTCACCAGTTCTACTCTGATGGAAGGTGTAGGGTGGAGCTTACAAACATCCACAGAAAGATCCGTATAGGTCACAGATTTTAATACAAAAATAAAGGTGGTCAAGGGGGAGGTTAAGCCTCACAAGTTCCCTTGCTAGTCCTAAGTTATCTAGAGAGAAAGGGGAGGAGAAAGGAGGGAAGCGCCCCACCTAGATCCACACCAAGCGCAAGCTACAAAGTTAGAAAACCAAGGATTAGTGTAGGGGAATGTTCTTTAAGCAAAGAGAAGAAGCTAGAGAAAGAAACTTAGCCACATTGGATGAAGACTTCATGTTGACGAAAAGTGATGACTTCCTCTTCTTTCTCCAAACCGAGGATGAAGGAAGGGCCTCCTTGAAGTTGTGCACTCAAGGGAGGGATGAAACCTTCTTAGGGGTTCGGTGGAAGAGTTGAGAGAGGATGGGAAATCGGCTAATGGAAGAACTCTAACACCAACACAATTACTTAACCTAGGAAACTATTAGACAATATTATTTCATCAAAAGCTAATCGAAATACAAGGTGGAGACTATGTTTTTTATAGGCGAGATGGAGGCTAGGGCAGGATAGTCATTAGCTTCCATGCGCCTATTACAAAGATGGATAGAGTTTGAATTACAAAATTAAGAGGATGTTGGCGCAAATCCTCTTTGGGAGCTTCCTTATTTGGTGATCTCCTTTTGGCAATTCTTTAAATGCTTGGGCTGGTAAAAGGTGTCTTCTTATCCTTATGTTGGCGAGATGCTTGTTGGCGCATGGATAAGAGATTCAAAATTTGAATCCTTTCCATAAGAGCATGGGCGGCAACAAGAGATGGCAATTTCTCATAAATGTCTTCATAAATGCCCTCTTTTGATTTTGGATCTTGATGGATAATTCCTTTGATTTTGGATCTTGATGGATGAGGGATTTGAATTCATTCCTTGCTTGGACTAGTGGTTGGCGCATATCCCTTAGATGGATGATGAGGTGGCTGATTGCTCTATTGGAGAAGCGCCCAACAAATATAGCAAGTGAACTAATACATGGCTTGAAGTGAGCCTGGGCTTTGAAGTCTTCTTTTTCTTTTCTGGAGCTGAACTTGATCAGTGGACCTTGAGTGACATTGAGCTGAAACTTGAGCTGCTCCTTACTTGAATGACCGGCCAAAAATAATCCTAATGCATGAATGCACTACCCCACTATGATGCAAGAGTACATAAAGTTTCATGACTTACAATGCACTACCTACTACAAGTGGACTTGCCATAAGTGACTACATGATGCATGGCTTTATTGAAAAGCAAATTACCCTAAATGCAATGCAAGAAAGGGGACTCTAAGGGAACCCATATCGAAGAGGTACCCTACGAGTCCGAGCAGATCTCCTCAGAGTAGGGCTACTGCCTCCATCAGCTCTTCCCGGGTTGAAAGAATTCTCCTCTGGAGAATTATCCTTGTACCCTTGGAGTAACTCAGGGGCGGCTATAGCTAGATCTGACTAAGGAAGCCATACCTCTTCACCATTAATGAGTCTAACTCGATAAAACATTTGTACCTCATCAGTGGTGAATCTGGTTTGGTCTTTGAGAATAGCCTCAATCTCCATCTTGTAGGTGTCATCTGGATCTGATATGGAGAGGGGCTCATGATAGAGGGTGAGATCCTCCACGTTGACGGTGGTGGGGATCCCCAATTCAGGTGGCAGGTCGAGGACATAGGCATTGTCGTTGATTTTGTCTACAATGGTGAAGGGGCCTAGTCCTTTTGCTTCCAACTTGTGCCCTGTCCCGTGGATGCGCTCTTCATGTGCTCGTATAATCACTTTATCACCTATGGAAAATAACCTTTCTCGGCTATGTTTGTTAGCAGCTTCGCGATAATGATTAACAGATTCTAGCATCTTAGAAAATATTTCAGCATGCATTTGCGAAGTATGTAAAGCAAAGTCACGAGCAGGTAAAGAAGTCCTAAAGTGTCTAAGTAGAGGGAAGAGATCTATAGGTTTGTTGGGTTGATACCCTAGGTTGGCTTGGAAAGGGGAGAGACCTGTGGTCTTGTTGACTGTACTATTGTAGGAGAACTCGGCAGTGGGTAGGAGTTTATCCCAGTTGCTAGGATGTTCACTTACCAAACTCCTAAGGATACTCCCAAGTGATCGGTTGACCACTTCAGTCTGCCCATCCGTCTGGGGATGGTAGGCTGTGGAGAACTTGAGTTTTGTTCCAAGAAGGGTCCATAGGGTTCTCCAAAAATGGCTTACAAACCTAGTGTCTCTATCAGACACTATAGTTAAGGGTGTCCCATGAAGCCTAACAACTTCTCTGAAGAAGAGTTTAGCAACATGGGAGGCATCAGTGGTTTTGGTGCAAGCTATGAAATGGGTCATCTTAGTAAATCTATCAACTACCACAAATATAGAATCATGTTTAGCTGAGGTTCGGGATAGTCCTAAAATGAAATCCATACTAAGGTCTTGCCAAGGGGCTTGGGGAATAGGTAAGGGCGTGTACAGGCCAGGGCTGTGCTTATGGACTTTGGTGAGCTGACAAGTCCTACAATGCCTCACAACCTTAGCTACATCCTGGTAAAGGTTTGGCCAGTAGAACCATTCCTCTACAAGGGCTTGGGTCATATCTCGACTGTGGTGCCCGGTAGACCCGCCTCCGTGCAATTCCCAAACAAGGAATTCTCGGATGGATGTCTTGGGCACACAAAGGGTTGGTCCAAGAAAGAGATACCCATCCCTAAGGGTGTAGAGAGGGTGACTTAATGGATCTTGACTAAGGTCTGTTGGTGTATATGCCCTAGGACCTAGTTTTGGTCCATCTTTGTACTACTTGACTCTGATATTAATATATATCTTTCTGGCATTGTCGTTATCATTGTTTGTCTACACCTGCGATTGTGTACTTACATGATAATGTCCCTGGAGACAGATTGGATCTGTGCTCGAACTATAGTCCCCAGTCGATGTACCTGAGTGGATATGGGACAACTCTGGTACTTGAGAGACTGGTATGTGGGCTGGTTAGGCACGTGGTGCTAACGCAGACACATGGGTATATCATTGGAGGATATACTGGACAGACCCGCTGTGAGGCTATGACTTGGTGTCATGAGTTATCCTCACAAGTGACAGGAGATGCATTGATCCCTTGACTTGAGGTCATTGACCATTCTATATGGTTAGGGACTTGATTTGATGCAACCTAACACCTTGCCGTAGTTGGGAGGTCATAACGGTTGTCATTGAGCATGTCACGACCCATATGAGAAGGTCAATGGACAGATATAGGATTTGCCCCTTCCTTTGGGAAGTATGATATCCATGGAGCTCCCTTATGGTTCTATGACTGAGAGTGTATGGCCATACCCAGGTGAGAACCTGTTTTAGTCATAGCCATGTGATTGGATGAAAACAAGTGGTGACACACTTGTCCAATCGGATATCAGTACGGCAAAGAGACTATAATGCATCTGTACCTAGTTGCGATGATGGGGATGTCGATGTCGATATCCATTCCAATAACCTGGGTAGCAGCGATGCACTGCTAGGTGCCACTCACTGCTTGTGATGACCTTTGGTCAGCACTGCCAGCGTTAGAGGAACCTACAGGGTCGCACACCTTGATACTCGAGTTTTCATATTGATCGGGTAGCCTTTAGATCGAGTTATTGGATAACTCGAATCTATTTGGGAGATTTCATCAGCGCCAATGGGCCTGATGAGATGGAAGAAACTTATTGGGGCCAACTTCCGTTTTTGGCATATCGATCAAATTAACCATGGTTAGCCTCATTTAACCATGGGTTAATTTGGATTGGATCCAATAGCTTGGTTAACATGAAAGTCCCCTTCAAGGGGGAGCGCAATTTCAAAGTCCCCTTCAAGGGGGAGCGGAAACAAGATGAAGCCCTAAATAAGGGGGTGGGGGCGCATGTAGATGTTTTAGGGGATTCATCATCAAGATCGCATGTAGTCATATGATTAACTTATGTGAACGAAAAAGAGATCACAAGGTGTCATACCAATGCCATTAGAGTGGATGTCGGTTTGGAAGCAAAAGACCAAACGAGATCTTCTCCACAAGCGACGCACACAAAGTGATGTTGCTTACCCCTTGTGAATCTTGTGCTAGCAAGCCTCTTCAAGGGTCTTTGCCGTATGAGAAAAGGGGAAGAACTTCTTGCTTGGCGAGAGAGTTTTCTTCTCTTCACCTTGTCGTCAATTCACCACGACACCAAAGAGAGTTTCGCTAGAGGTGAGTGTGTAACCTTCCACACTAATGTGGAGGCGTTACATGCATTCAATCTTTGAAACCGATTTCCCAAAAAGGTAAGTATTCAAAGCCTCATGCGTTCACACCAAGTGAACCATCGAATCTCCTCTTTGAACCAAGTGTTGAACCGGTTCTTTGATTTGGTTCAATCGAATTTTGTTCAATCACCAAATCAAATCAAGCCAAGCTATGATCTAGACCTTCTATGAACCAAATGGCTCATGATCTAACCGTTCATCTTCCGATGCTCTAGATCTCACGATCCAGCATCCAATCTCTCGATCGAAGCTTACCGATCTCAAGCCCTAATCAATCAAACATGATCAGTCCAGATCTCACTTACAATCAGAGACTAAAGCCCTTTAAACTGAACCCAAATAATTCAGTCCACACGATCTGACTTAAGTAAGCCATATCACCATATTGTGCGACCCTGAGGGTTTCCTTTATATGTCGGTAACGATAACTTTCGTTATCACGATCAGTGAGGGGTATCTAGCAACACATCACTGTCTCCCGATTTAAAGGAAAGAGTCTTCCAAGACTTCACCCAAACCACAGCACAAGTGTGAACCCACTTCACAAGGCATACATGTTTCCTTTGCCACTGGATGTTCTTATTGGACAAGCATGTCAAGCTTGTAACTCCAATATGATGAGCATGATTAGATCAGATGAACATAGTCATCTGGGTATGGCCATACACTTTCTCAATCATCTCATATAGGGGGCCCTTTAGAACATCACACTCCTTAAACAAGGAGACGGCAATCCTTTGTCTATCACTAGTGCCCTAACCTGATTCAAGCTCACCATCCAAGATAGTCTATAATCATTATGTTTCAAATGATATTGAACTACCTCAAGACAATGACAATCATCATTTAGAAACACAAGTGATCTCAAGTCAGAGGACATGTGCCACTTGCTGCTTACAAGGATCATTCACATTGTGACAAGCAATTGAATATCCTAGTAGGGTCTGTCCAGTACATCCAATGTACCCATGAGTCTACATCTTATTCCATGCTCGAAGCATCCTATAAGATTAGAACACATATTAGTCTTAACCATATCAAGGCTGTCTCAAGTTCACCAAGATATCTCGACTAAGGACATATTGACTGTCAGCCTAGCTGAACAGCTTTGAGACATTATTCAGAAGTACACTTATTACAGCAGACAAGGTAACAAACTGAATAACAACCATGCCTTTTATAAACACAAGAGTTTATTACATGATACTTATACAATCCCAAAGGCCTCAAACATTAGCCTTAAGGGCATACCCCAACAATCTCCCACTTGCACTTAATCTAATGGTTGAGAAATCTCAAACCCATATTATTACAGTGCTTCTCATGCTTCTGCTGCGCCAGAGGCTTGGTAAGCGGGTCTGCCAGATTGTCATCTGTATGAACCTTGCATATTTTGATCTCGCCACGATCAATGATCTCCCGGATCAAGTGAAACCGTCTCTGTATGTGCTTAGACTTCTGGTGCGACCGTGGTTCCTTTGCTTGTGCGATTGCTCCAGTGTTATCACAGAAGATAACCAAAGGATCTGCACTCGAAGGAACAACACCAAGTTCTCTCACGAACTTACGAATCCACACTGCCTCCTTAGATGCTTCCGAGGCTGCAACATACTCGGCTTCTGTTGTGGAATCAGCAACAGTTGACTGTTTGAAACTCTTCCACACCACTGCTCCACCATTCAAGCTAAAAACATAGCCTGATTGCGATCGGAAATCATCCTGGTCCGACTGGAACGAAGCGTCAGTATATCCCTCTATACTGAGTTCTTCCTGACCACCATATATCAAGAACATATCTTTGGTCCTCCGCAGATATTTTAAGATGTTCTTGACTGCAATCCAGTGCGCCAAACCTGGATTACTTTGGAATCGACTGGTCACGCTTAACCCGTAAGCGACGTCTGGGCGAGTACACAACATCGCATACATAATGGACCCAATAGCCGAAGCATAAGGCATATTGTCCATTTCATCTTTCTCAGTCTGTGTTTGTGGACACTGACTCTTTGAAAGATTCAGACCATGTCTGACTGGAAGATATCCACGTTTAGAATTCTCTAAATGGAATCTCTCCAGGACCTTATCGATGTAAGTACTCTGGCACAGCCCGAGAAGCCTCTTAGATCTATCCCGGTAGATCTTCACACCTAACACATAGGCTGCTTCTCCTAGATCTTTCATCTGGAAACATTTTCCTAACCATGCTTTAACAGCATGCAGTTCAGGAATATCATTTCCAATGATCAATATATCATCGACGTAGAGGATTAGAAATGTAATCACGCTCCCACTAAACCTCTTATATACACACGGGTCATCTTCATTCTTGATGAAACCAAACTCAGAGATTGATTCATCAAAACGAATGTTCCAGCTTCTAGATGCTTGCTTAAGTCCATAAATGGACTTCTTTAATTTGCATATTTTATGACGATCTGATGGATTAGTGAAATCCTCAGGTTGTGTCATATACACATCCTCATCCAGATTTCCATTAAGGAAAGCTGTCTTCACATCCATCTGCCAGATCTCATAATCGTAATATGCAGCTATCGCGAAAAGAATCCGAATAGACTTAAACATAGCCACAGGTGAGAAAGTTTCATCATAATCTATCCCGTAGATTTGTTTGAAACCTTTCGCAACCAGCCTGCCTTTATAGGTAACCACGTTACCATCCATGTCAATCTTCTTCTTGAAGATCCATTTACAGCCTATAGGGATTACTCCCGGAGGCGGATCAACCAAATCCCAGACTTGGTTATCTGACATGGAGTCCATCTCGGCTCGCATAGCATCAAGCCATCTAGCTGACTCCGGTCCACTGACCGCATCCGCATAAGTAAGGGGTTCATCATTCTCAATGATGTAGACTCCGTCATAGCGCTCAGGCTGTCGACGGATCCTTCCCGATCTTCGCGGTTCCCGTGATATCTGAGCCTCAGGTTGTTCAATAACCTGATCTACTGGCTCAGGCTCATCCAACTGTGCTTGAACACTTTGTCCTTCTTCTGGATTCTCATCCAGTTTTATTTCTCTCCCACTGGCCTCTTGCAGAAGAAACTCCTTCTCAAGAAATATGGCTGTCCGAGCAACAAATACCTTGTTCTCCTTGGGATCGTAGAAATAATAACCCTTAGTTTCCTTAGGGTAACCGACAAAAATACATCTCTCAGATCTGCTCTCTAGTTTCCCAGAGGCGAGCTTTTTGACATAAGCCTCGCAACCCCAGATCCTGATAAATGTCAAGCTAGGCTGTTTCCCATACCATAACTCATATGGCGTCTTTGAAACTGCCTTGGATGGCACTCGGTTTAGTACCTTTGCAGCTGTTTCCAGTGCAAAACCCCAAAAGGAATATGGAAGAGTAGCCTGACTCATCATAGAACGAACCATATCAAGTAACGTTCTATTTCTCCTTTCGGACACACCATTCCATTGCGGTGTTCCTGGCGGAGTGAGCTGTGAGATAATCCCACACTCCTTTAGATAGTCAGTAAACGCATGACTCAGGTATTCACCACCTCGATCAGAACGAAGTGCCTTGATATTACGGCCTAACTAATTTTGTACTTCATTTTTGAACTCTTTGAACTTGTCAAAAGATTCACTTTTATGTCTCATTAAAAAGACATAACCATACCTACTGAAATCATCAGTAAAGGTAATGAAGTACTGATAGCCACCTCTGGCATGTTTACTGAAAGGCCCACACACATCACTGTGTATAAGGTCAAGTAAACCTGAAGCCCTTTGTCCTTTGTTAGGAAAAGGTGACTTCGTCATTTTACCCATCAAACAAGCTTTGCATGTATCAATCTCCTCACAAGAGAATGATCCCAGCAGTCCATGATTATGCAACCGCTTAATGCGTTTCTTGTTAATATGGCCTAAACGACTATGCCATAGCAAGGTGCTGTGATCAGCATACTTGGCTTTCTTGTTATCAATGTTTTGTATAGAATGTTCCATGTCCAACATGAATAACCCATTGTTAATTGAACCAGTCGTATACACAATATTATCATAAGTTAAAACACACTTTGAAATCTTGCATTCAAAGGCAAATCCTTTCCTGACAAGAGCAGGAATAGAGATAATATTCTTGGTAATACTGGGTACAAAATAACAATTGTTTAATTCTAATACAATGCCAGATGGTAAAGAAATGAAATAGTCTCATACAGCAACAGCAGCAACCCGTGCCCCGTTTCCAACTCGTAGGTCTACCTCATGCTGTCCCACCTGCCTTCTTCTCTTGAGTTCCTGTACATTTGAACAAATGTGAACTCCACATGCAGTGTCCAACACCCATGAAATAGAAGAAGATGAAACCATGACTTCCGTCACGTATATACCTGAGCCAGAAGCGATGCTTCCCCTCTTATCTCCTTGGAGCGCTTTACAGTCCTTTTTCCAGTGACCCAGCTGGCCACAGTGGAAACACCTGTTGTCCTTCGACCGCTTCACCTTCTGTTTCAGTGCCTTACTGTAGTTCTTGACAGGGGCCTTGCCCTTCTTCCCCTTCTTCTTGTTCCTAGAAGGAACCATTAAGACAGAGGTTGAAGGCTTTCCCTTCAGAGTTTCCTCAGTGGTCAAGAGCATATTCAGCAGCTCTGCCGGCGTACAATCGATTTTGTTCATATTAAAGTTAATGATGAACGCATCGAAAGAAGGCGGAAGAGACTGCAGAATAATATCTACAGCAAGCTCCTGGTTGATGGTATGCCCCAGTTTCTCTAGAGCCTCCTTGTGCCCAATCATCTTGAGCACATGAGCTCCCACTGGGCTCCCCTCAGCCAGTTTGCTCTGAAAGAAGAGCTTCGTCAGATTATAGCGTTCTGTCCTCGCCTGTGCAGCATACAGCATCTTGAGGTTCGCTATAATCTCTATAGCTGACATATCCTCATGCTGACGCTGCAGCGGTGGCGTCATAGACGCTAGCATCAGGCAAGCGACATCAATGCTATCATTGACGTGCTTTTCATAGGCATCCCGAACCGCCCTTGCGGCGTTCGGAGCGGGCTGCGGCGGTATTGCCGTCTCGAGGACATACAGTTTCCTCTCTGCCTTAAGAACGATCTTAAGGTGTCCGAACCAGTCAGAGAAGTTCGGCCCAGCAAACTTCTCCCTTTCCAGTAGGGATCGCACATTGAAGCTCATGGTGTTCGTTGCTGCAGGAATCTACAACAATGCAAGAACAGCAAGGTCAGTATCAATGTTTAGAATCAATCCAGGACTTAAGAAAGATTCTTTTCTCACTATTTTGTCTGACTGAAAAATCCAGTAAACAGTCCGAAAGAGTAACACTCTTTTAGTGAGATGGGATCCAGATTTCATACTTGGTCTCCGCGTCCCGCTCAGGCGAGATAAGATGCACAGAGAGGACAAGCACTAATTTCTGGTAGGCTGTCCCAGCCAATCGCCAACCCGTGCGATTCCCCTTCATCTGGGCAATCCAGCAGACTGTGCCAACTGAGTTGGTACAACACAGTCTCTGATCCCACAGATGGCTGCCTCCATGTGCTACCATATGCGCCACATATGTAGCCTACATGGTCAAGCTAACCCGACTTACTCCCTGGACCACCACGTGCTATGCTGAGCAACGAGAAGGGATAAATCCCTACTCTGTAACACGCAGGTGAAATCCAGCACCGTCTGAAGATAGATGGACGTGCCCACTGAGTGGGTACAACACGGCTCCAACGATAGTCAGAACGGTGAGGTTTCGCGTCAGAAGGCTTTCGAGCTTGATATGTTAGCGTTGGATTTTAACGGTCTTTTATCTTCTTCACTATCATGCAATTCCTATGGTGATAGCAGAAGATAAATAAATCATGCTGTTCTACTTATATAAGCAATAAAAGAAAGCATGCATCTTATGTGGTAAAAGCCCATGAACCCTAGTAAGACCTTAATTTTACTTAAGTCTTCACTTGAGCTCTTTTGCATCTCATCTGGTCCAACCCAGGGCCCTAGCGCCAAGAGCACCTCAGGTGCGCCACCATCTGAATGCCCCTCTGGGATGTGTGCCTTTGCTCTTGTCTAATCAAATACATTTGATCTATCTAGACAAGTTAGACTCACAGGTCTATTATACAATAAATTAACTAAAAATGTGATTCACTGATCACAATAAAATTAATTTACAGGTGTAACCAGGCACGCAGGCCCCAGCACAGCACACAATTAACATGGGCAGCCCACATAAGACTAAATAAACAAACATATGCATCATTCAACATGTGATCCAATTAAAAGAAAATAAAAATTTTGAAAACCCCATTGGCATCCATTTTTAATTTTCTTATGTGCCCTACAACCTTACAATGGTCCATTGATAGGGATCCACTCATCCATCTAGTCAGATCCTTTGCCCTTGCATGCACCGAGTCCTAACTGACTCGAGTTGACCTAATGGTCAACCATGCATGCGCCAAGGGCTGAACCACCTTCAAGAGTTTTGGCAAGCGGGTGTGACCCCGGGCCTAACTCAGGAGTGTTCATTGGTTGTCTCAACCAGACCTCGCTACACGCCTTTGATGCAGTCAACCTATAGCCACCTTGTGCTTGCGCACAGGTGCTATCTGGTCAACCCATCTAGGCTGTCAGATGGTCTGATCAGACTTTGGATCTAACATAGAGGTGACTTCAACCCCATCAACCCATCTAAGGGTTTATAGTAGGCGCCACTTAGATCTAGTGAGGCGCGCAAGTGATAAAGTTTGTTAAAAAATACAACAACTACCAACATGCGCCACCATACTTCACACATGCGCAAAGGAGTACAAAAATTACATCATGTATTTTCATCACTACTTAACATGTAGATGCGCAAGTGCTTCCTACTAGATCTATTTATCAAACACAAACAAGGATCACAATATGCGCAAGCAATCATATGATACTACATGAATCCTGCTCTGATACCATTTGAAAGTCCCCTTCAAGGGGGAGCGCAATTTCAAAGTCCCCTTCAAGGGGGAGCAGAAACAAGATGAAGCCCTAAATAAGGGGGTGGGGGCGCATGTAGATGTTTTAGGGGATTCATCATCAAGATCGCATGTAGTCATATGATTAACTTATGTGAACGAAAAAGAGATCACAAGGTGTCATACCAATGCCATTAGAGTGGATGTCGGTTTGGAAGCAAAAGACCAAACGAGATCTTCTCCACAAGCGACGCACACAAAGTGATGTTGCTTACCCCTTGTGAATCTTGTGCTAGCAAGCCTCTTCAAGGGTCTTTGCCGTATGAGAAAAGGGGAAGAACTTCTTGCTTGGCGAGAGAGTTTTCTTCTCTTCACCTTGTCGTCAATTCACCACGACACCAAAGAGAGTTTCGCTAGAGGTGAGTGTGTAACCTTCCACACTAATGTGGAGGCGTTACATGCATTCAATCTTTGAAACCGATTTCCCAAAAAGGTAAGTATTCAAAGCCTCATGCGTTCACACCAAGTGAACCATCGAATCTCCTCTTTGAACCAAGTGTTGAACCGGTTCTTTGATTTGGTTCAATCGAATTTTGTTCAATCACCAAATCAAATCAAGCCAAGCTACGATCTAGACCTTCTATGAACCAAATGGCTCATGATCTAACCGTTCATCTTCCGATGCTCTAGATCTCACGATCCAGCATCCAATCTCTCGATCGAAGCTTACCGATCTCAAGCCCTAATCAATCAAACATGATCAGTCCAGATCTCACTTACAATCAGAGACTAAAGCCCTTTAAACTGAACCCAAATAATTCAGTCCACACGATCTGACTTAAGTAAGCCATATCACCATATTGTGCGACCCTGAGGGTTTCCTTTATATGTCGGTAACGATAACTTTCGTTATCACGATCAGTGAGGGGTATCTAGCAACACATCACTGTCTCCCGATTTAAAGGAAAGAGTCTTCCAAGACTTCACCCAAACCACAGCACAAGTGTGAACCCACTTCACAAGGCATACATGTTTCCTTTGCCACTGGATGTTCTTATTGGACAAGCATGTCAAGCTTGTAACTCCAATATGATGAGCATGATTAGATCAGATGAACATAGTCATCTGGGTATGGCCATACACTTTCTCAATCATCTCATATAGGGGGGCCCTTTAGAACATCACACTCCTTAAACAAGGAGACGGCAATCCTTTGTCTATCACTAGTGCCCTAACCTGATTCAAGCTCACCATCCAAGATAGTCTATAATCATTATGTTTCAAATGATATTGAACTACCTCAAGACAATGACAATCATCATTTAGAAACACAAGTGATCTCAAGTCAGAGGACATGTGCCACTTGCTGCTTACAAGGATCATTCACATTGTGACAAGCAATTGAATATCCTAGTAGGGTCTGTCCAGTACATCCAATGTACCCATGAGTCTACATCTTATTCCATGCTCGAAGCATCCTATAAGATTAGAACACATATTAGTCTTAACCATATCAAGGCTGTCTCAAGTTCACCAAGATATCTCGACTAAGGACATATTGACTGTCAGCCTAGCTGAACAGCTTTGAGACATTATTCAGAAGTACACTTATTACAGCAGACAAGGTAACAAACTGAATAACAACCATGCCTTTTATAAACACAAGAGTTTATTACATGATACTTATACAATCCCAAAGGCCTCAAACATTAGCCTTAAGGGCATACCCCAACATAACATGCATAATGGACTTTTGGCTTGGCCCATTGCTTAGTTGGGCTTGCTAATAAGTTGTATTGAAGGGCTAAGAGGCTTGAAGGGTATAATGGGGATGAATTAATGGGATAGGCGCATATGGGATTCTAGTTGGACTAGAATTGGCGCCTATGCCTTGTTTGGTATCTCCTAGGTGATTAAATCAAATTGGATTTGATTAAATCACACAAGATAATTGATTGGATTATGTTTGACAATTGTGGGCTGATTATTAACATAATTAGAGTCCTAATTGGATTAGGACTTGCGCCCAAGCCACATTAGGCAATCCATCATATTGCCTTGACTAGGTCTAGGCGCATGGATGGGATTAATGCCTCATATGGCATGATATGGGCGCATATGGCTGATGCTTGCTTTGGCAAGTCTTAGGCGCATATGGGAGTGGAGATTTAATCAATATATTTGATTGGATAATCTCCTAGAATCATGCCCTAATTGTCAACACTTGCCATTCTCTCCTAACCGCCTCTTGCTCCTATAAATAAGCCCTTACCGCCCCCTCTCTTCATGATGCTAATTCCTTGGAGGCGTGAAGCATTAGAGGGCGACGGCTTGGAGAGCTTAGAGCTCTTCTTCTTCCATCAAGGGCGCAAGCATGCTTCTTCTCTTCCTTTCCTTGGCGCAAAGGAATAAGAAGGCTTGCGGCGTTGTCTTTTGCTTCCATCTCCTTGGCGCATCACATCTTGGTGGTGGCGCAAGTTGCTTGGAGGATTCTCCTAAGGCATGGATCTTCTTCCCGAGGCTAGCACCGGGCGAGGAAGAAGAAAACTTGAGGAATCCGTGTGTGCGAGACTGCAGAGGGCGAACACTTGGGCGCCTTCATCGACATCGGCTTCTAATTGCTTAAAGGTACTTACTATCACATCGTGTCGACCCCCTCGCAAGAGATCTTCACTGGGTTTTTGGGACTAGCCTGTTTCGGGGACATTCTTCCGCTGCGTAAAATGTATGTCCATGGCTCTAAAAATTGTAAAATGTCCCCGGGGTTTCCCAACAGTGGTATCAGAGCGACTTGCGAGCCTTGAACGATGTTCTTTCATGCTTTTCATGCTCACGTGCCATATCTACATTTTCGCATATTGCATAGATGTTGGCGCATGATTTTTCTTTAAGTAGAAAAATTGTAGGTCTCTTGTTTCTTACTTCTAATTAACTTCTTGTGGTTCTTTGCTCTCTTCATGTGATGGGATAGACCCATATGTGGAAGAGAAAATTTCTCCTCTCATAATAGGATAGACCTATCTTGAGAGACTTGTTAGAATAGGGCATGGACTGGGTGATTGCCCTTATCCTAGCAAGTTAGGGATTGCAAGGAGGGCAACCGGTATGCCTCTTGTAGACTCCTGAGTGAAACTTAGAATCAAAGATTTGTGATATGAAGGGAAGGAAGAGAGACATGTTTTATGAAAAAGTAAAATTTCAGATTTTATGTTTTTCATTGAGCATGTAGAATTGCATGAGTAAGTACTTGATTGTGCATGATGTTGTGGTCATATGTCAAGCCCCTTAGCATGCCTGTGATGTATCCTTGTGAGGCCTGCGTGCCGCTTTTCTTTTTGCTTTTAACTAAGAAGAAGATTAGGGTGGCGCATCTACTTGGAGAAAGGTGCATGCTTGCTTGGTTGCACATCCTTGCATGATGGCGCAACAAGCTTCAAAGGTGGCACATCCTTGCATGGGGGCGCAAGTTAGGGTTTGGCCGAGCCTTGTGCTTGTGTGCTATCCCTCTTGTGGCTTGCTAAATGGCGCACCTTCCTTGGAGGAAGACCATGGCATTGGCCGAACCTTGTGGGTGTACCCCTAGGGTTTGAGAGCTAAACCATGGGAGAATGACCTTGGAGCCAACCTTGAAGATAGAGCTAGAGGTCGGCTAGGCTAGGTCTAATTTTGGGGCTTGAATCCTAGGTCAAGAGTTGAACCCCTTTTTGGCATGGATTGGTTCAATGTCTTGAATGGGCTATGATCACATCATCCTTTTATTGCTTTCTTTACAAAAGCCTAAGCATGCCTGTGATGTTTTATTGTTATGTTATCACCATAGGATTGCATGCCTGTAATGATAGACATAAGATAAAACTGAGATGATGAGACCTTAAACAAAAACCCTCAATTAAAATATCAAGTCTAGTAGCCTTCTAACGCGTAGCCCTCACTAAGCTATCGATCAGTGGAGTTGTGAACTGTTTCCCACCCTCGTGGGACACACCCACTTATCTTTAGAAAGTGCGTGGTGGCAATGGTTTCCCCAGTCCAGTTTTAACCTGGGCGTGCCTTCGCAAGGAAACTCGTTGGCCCTGGGCATAACGGTTAGGGATGGACTTGACTAGAAGTTCACATGTGCTGGGCACATGGTGAAAGTCTAGAGGCATCGTTGAGAGGTAAGGGTTTCATGTTGTATCCAGCCCTCGCTGGACATGAAATGCCTGGACTGTCTCAATAAGGGGAGTTGCTTGGAGCAATCGGCCGGCGCGCCCACCTTAGGAAACATGGGTCACTTTGTGCATCTCATCCCACCCTCGTGGGACGCGAAGCCCTGTGTGGAATGAGGATCTCATCTCACTAGGAAATCTTGGATTTCTCGATTGACTTTGTGGGTTGTCAATTCGATTAAAAATAGTGGGAGCCATGGTCATTTAAAAGGCAAGTCCAGTTTAAATGACTCGAAGTAGTACTAATCTGCTGTTTCTTGGTTGTTGTAGAACAATGGCTATGAACAATAGCAGTTGGTCACTGCGATCTACCCAGGATAAGTTGGTTGGATCCAACTTATTGGATTGGTATATGAACTTGAGAATCGTGCTCAAGCTCGAGAGGAAGCTTTATGTTCTTGAGCGTCTTATTCCTGAGCCACTTCCATGCTCGGCCTCAGCGGCTGAGAGGGATGCTTATGATAAGCATCAGGTTGATACTTTGGAGGTTGCTAGCCAACATGTCACTTGAAGGGTGATATGAATCGAAGAGTGCCTCTGAAATTATCTAAGGCAGCTCTTCGATGAATTGGTTGAGCTCAATCCTGCTAAAGTTGATATTCAGTGTGTTGAGCCGAAAGGCTTGACCAAGGAACTGAAATTAAAGATGGATATGATCAGGAATAATAGGTGCTATTCATGTGGAGGGCCACCTCACATGTTAAAGGACATGTTGCAACTTCAGAATGAGGAGAAGAAAGGTAAGGCCTTGTCTTCATGCTCAGGTATTTATGTTACCGAAGTCAACCTTTCTACTCCTATGACATGGGTATTGGATACCGCATGTGGAGTACAAATATGCAAAGGCACAGAAAGGATAGATCGGTAAGGCCTAGAGAGATTGACCTACGGATAGGTAACAGGGCACAAGTTGCTGCTGTTGCTGTAGTCGTTTTTCTCCTTGCCTTCTGGACTTCAGTTAAAGCTAGACAATTGCTATTATGTACCTTCCCTTACCAAAACATTGTATCCACTCCTTGCTTGGCAAAGAAAGGATTTAGGTTTGAAATAAAAAAGGAACTTGTGTTCTTTTTCTTTTTGCAAACATGTTTTATGGGAAGGGTACTTTGTGCAATGGTCCGCATGCCTTGGACATGGTTAGCTCTATTTGTAACATAAATATTAAAAGGACTAAACTGAGTGGTTCAGTTGGTGCTTTCCTACGGCATTGTCGATTAGCCCATATAAACAAGAATCGCATTCGACAACTCCATGAAAATGGGTTGCTAGATTCGAGTTCCTTGGAGGAACTTGATACATATGAGACTTGTTTATTAGGGAAAATGACAAAGATGCCCTTCACCAAGACTGGTAAGAGGGCAGGAGGTTTGTTGGATCTCATACATAGTGATGTGTGTGGGCTATTCAATAAACAAGCCAAAGGAGGGTATAACTACTTCATCACATTTACTGATGACTTCAGTAGATATGGTTATGACTACATGATGAGACATGAGTCTGAATCCTTTGAGAAACTTAAGGAGTTCAGACATGAAGTAGTGAACTAGCTTGGTAGATCCTTTAAGAATCTTCGATCAGATCGTGATGGAGAGCACCTGAGCAGTGTATTCTTTGACTATCTGAGTAAGGTTGGGATCTTATCCCAACTCACTCCTCCTGGAGCACCTCGGTAGAATGGTGTATCTGAAAGGAGAAATCGAACCTTGTTGGACATAGTTCGGTCTATGATGAGTCATGCAACTCTACCTCCCTCATTCTGGGGACATGCACTTAAAAAAGCTTCTCTAATACTGAATGATGTTCCATCTAAGAGTGTCTTAAAGATTCCATACGAGGTATGGAATGGGAGACGCCCTAATCTCACTTTTATCAGGATCTAGGGATGTGAGGCTTATGTCAAACGTCAGGATTCTAGCAAGCTAGAACCTAGATCTGATAAGTGTATGTTTGTGGGGTACCCTAAGGAGACTAAGGGTTACTACTTCTATATTCCCACCGAGAACAAAGTTTTTGTTGCTCGGGGTACGGTCTTTCTAGAGAAAGAATTTCTCATGAAAGAAGTTAGTGGGAGGAAGTTTGACTTGGACGAGGTCCAAGTGCAACCACAAGACATAGAGATGGGAACCTGAGCCACCTGCACCGGTTGCTAGGCAGCCTGAGGCTCAGACACAGGCCCCATGTAGGTCTGGGAGGTTTCGTCATGCACCTGAGAGGTATGGGTCGCTGCCGACCCAACACGACGGGATCTTCATCATGGAGGATGAACCCAGGACTTATGATGAGGCGGTCAGTGGACCGGACTCCGAGAGATGGCTTGAGGCCATGCGATCCGAGATGGATTCCATGTCGGCTAACCAAGTCTGGGATTTGGTTGAGCTGCCCGATGGGGTAAAACCCATAGGGTGTAAATGGGTCTTCAAGAGGAAGACAGACATGGATGGCAAAATAGTTACCTATAAGGGTAGACTAGTGGCTAAAGGATTTAAACAAGTCCACGGGGTGGACTATGATGAAACCTTCTCGCCAGTTGCCATGATCAAATCCATTCGGATTCTGCTTGCTATTACTGCATATCATGACTATGAGATATGGCAGATGGATGTGAAGACAGCGTTCCTTAACGGGAAGCTAACTAGGATGTGTATATGACACAACCTAATGACTTCATCCATCCTGCAGATACTAGTAAAGTCTGCACGCTAAAGAAATCCATTTATGGATTAAAGCAAGCATCTCGAAGTTAGAATCTTCAGTTTGATGAAGCTGTGAGAGATTATAGCTTTATCAAAAGTGAAGATGACGCCTGTGTATACAGAAAATTCAGTGGGAGCTTGGTGACTTTTCTGGTCATGTATGTCGATGACATACTGCTCATCCGAAACGACATCCCTAGTCTTCAAGCTGTGAAGACATGGTTAGGGGAATGTTTCGAGATGAAGGACTTAGGGGAGGCCGCCTATATTCTAGGCGTGAGGATCTACCGGGATAGATCCAAGAGGCTCTTGGCCCTTAGTCAGAGTACCCACATTGATAAGGTCCTGGAGAGGTTCAACTTGGAGCAATCCAAGAAGGGATACCTTCCAGTGAGACATGGCCTTACTCTCTCAAAGAACCAGTGTACCAACACAGAGCCTGAGAGAGATGACATGAGTCGAGTGCCCTATGCTTTGGTGGTGGGATCGATCATGTATGCAATGTTGTGTACTAGACCAGTTGTGGCTTATGCTGTGAGCATAACCAGCCGGTACCAATCCAATCCTAGTTTACAGCACTGGGTGGCTGTAAAGAATATCCTTGAGTATCCTAAAAGGGACTAAGGATTTATTCTATAAAGTCTACGGAGGACAGGAAGAACTCAGTGTGCAGGGCTTCACTGATGAGTCGTTCCAATCTGATCATGACGACTTCAGATCGCAGACCAGCTATTAGTTTAAGATGGTTGGAGGTGCTGTATGCTGTCAGAGCTTCAAGCAATCCACCATAGCTAATTCTACAACCGAGGCTGAGTATGTGGTTGCTTCTGAGGCAGCCAATGAAGCCGTTTGGATCAGGAAGTTCTTTTCTGAACTTCAGGTGGTTCCAAGTGCAATGGATCCCATTGAGCTCTACTATGACAAAAATGGGAACTGCACATACTGAGGAACCACGGTCTCATCAAAGGTCCAAACACATACTCAAGAGATTTCGCCTGATCAAAGAGATCATTGATCGAGGTGATGTCAAGATTAGCAGAATTGACACAGAGAGCAATCTAGCAGACCCACTGACCAAGGCTTTGGCGCAGCAGAAGCATGATGGTCGTACTAGAGATATGGGGTTGAGGTTGCTCAACCTCTAGGTCTTAATGCAAGTGGGAGATTGTTGGTGTATATGCCCTAGGACCTAGTTTTGGTCCATCTTTGTACTACTTGACTCTGATATTAATATATATCTTTCTGGCATTGTCGTTATCATTGTTTGTCTACACCTGCGATTGTGTACTTACATGATAATGTCCCTGGAGACAGATTGGATCTGTGCTCGAACTATAGTCCCCAGTCGATGTACCTGAGTGGATATGGGACAACTCTGGTACTTGAGAGACTGGTATGTGGGCTGGTTAGGCACGTGGTGCTAACGCAGACACATGGGTATATCATTGGAGGATATACTGGACAGACCCGCTGTGAGGCTATGACTTGGTGTCATGAGTTATCCTCACAAGTGACAGGAGATGCATTGATCCCTTGACTTGAGGTCATTGACCATTCTATATGGTTAGGGACTTGCTTTGATGCAACCTAACACCTTGCCGTAGTTGGGAGGTCATAACGGTTGTCATTGAGCATGTCACGACCCATATGAGAAGGTCAATGGACAGATATAGGATTTGCCCCTTCCTTTGGGAAGTATGATATCCATGGAGCTCCCTTATGGTTCTATGACTGAGAGTGTATGGCCATACCCAGGTGAGAACCTGTTTTAGTCATAGCCATGTGATTGGATGAAAACAAGTGGTGACACACTTGTCCAATCGGATATCAGTACGGCAAAGAGACTATAATGCATCTGTACCTAGTTGCGATGATGGGGATGTCGATGTCGATATCCATTCCAATAACCTGGGTAGCAGCGATGCACTGCTAGGTGCCACTCACTGCTTGTGATGACCTTTGGTCAGCACTGCCAGCGTTAGAGGAACCTACAGGGTCGCACACCTTGATACTCGAGTTTTCATATTGATCGGGTTGCCTTTAGATCGAGTTATTGGATAACTCGAATCTATTTGGGAGATTTCATCAGCGCCAATGGGCCTGATGAGATGGAAGAAACTTATTCGGGCCAACTTCCGTTTTTGGCATATCGATCAAATTAACCATGGTTAGCCTCATTTAACCATGGGTTAATTTGGATTGGATCCAATAGCTTGGTTAACATGCATAATGGACTTTTGGCTTGGCCCATTGCTTAGTTGGGCTTGCTAATAAGTTGTATTGAAGGGCTAAGAGGCTTGAAGGGTATAATGGGGATGAATTAATGGGATAGGCGCATATGGGATTCTAGTTGGACTAGAATTGGCGCCTATGCCTTGTTTGGTATCTCCTAGGTGATTAAATCAAATTGGATTTGATTAAATCACACAAGATAATTGATTGGATTATGTTTGACAATTGTGGGCTGATTATTAACATAATTAGAGTCCTAATTGGATTAGGACTTGCGCCCAAGCCACATTAGGCAATCCATCATATTGCCTTGACTAGGTCTAGGCGCATGGATGGGATTAATGCCTCATATGGCATGATATGGGCGCATATGGCTGATGCTTGCTTTGGCAAGTCTTAGGCGCATATGGGAGTGGAGATTTAATCAATATATTTGATTGGATAATCTCCTAGAATCATGCCCTAATTGTCAACACTTGCCATTCTCTCCTAACCGCCTCTTGCTCCTATAAATAAGCCCTTACCGCCCCCTCTCTTCATGATGCTAATTCCTTGGAGGCGTGAAGCATTAGAGGGCGACGGCTTGGAGAGCTTAGAGCTCTTCTTCTTCCATCAAGGGCGCAAGCATGCTTCTTCTCTTCCTTTCCTTGGCGCAAAGGAATAAGAAGGCTTGCAGCGTTGTCTTTTGCTTCCATCTCCTTGGCGCATCACATCTTGGTGGTGGCGCAAGTTGCTTGGAGGATTCTCCTAAGGCATGGATCTTCTTCCCGAGGCTAGCACCGGGCGAGGAAGAAGAAAACTTGAGGAATCCGTGTGTGCGAGACTGCAGAGGGCGAACACTTGGGCGCCTTCATCGACATCGGCTTCTAATTGCTTAAAGGTACTTACTATCACATCGTGTCGACCCCCTCGCAAGAGATCTTCACTGGGTTTTTGGGACTAGCCTGTTTCGGGGACATTCTTCCGCTGCGTAAAATGTATGTCCATGGCTCTAAAAATTGTAAAATGTCCCCGGGGTTTCCCAACAAGGTCAGCATATAAGGTAGAAAAATCAGGACATTCAAGATAAGCATCTTTCATGGAATCAAAGCAAGTAACTTCAACATGCATTTTGTTCAAAAGTAAAGTTACTCTACTAAGGGCATCTGCTACTTTATTCTCAGATCCTGATTTATGTCTAAGCATAAAAGTGTATTGTTGTAAATATTCAACCCACTTAGCATGCCTTGAGTTTAACTTCTTCTGAGCACTTAGATAGGAGAGGGCCTAGTGGTCACTATTAAGAGTAAACTCCCTATGGATGAGATAATGTCTCCAATACCTTAGAGCCTGGACTACAGCATAAAACTCTTTGTCATAGGTAGAGTATTTTTGTTTTGCCTCATTGAGTTTTTCAATAAAGAAGGCTATGGGGTGACCTTCTTGGCTTAGGGTTCCCCCTATGCCAACTCTAGAGGCATCACAATCTACCTCAAAGACTTCATTGAAGTCAGGAAGTCTAAGGACCGGGGCTGTGGTCATCTTATCCTTAAGTTATTGGAAGGCTTTGCTAGCAGATTTAGTCTAGGAGAATTCACCTTGTTTTAGGCAACTAGTGATAGGTGCCACTATAGAGCTAAAGTTCCTTATGAATCTCCTATAGAAGGTAGCTAGGCCATGGAAGCTTCTGACTTCAGTGATGGTCTTAGGTTCAGGCCAGTCTATGATGGCTTGGATCTTGGATGGGTCGGCTTGAAGGCCATGCTCAGGCACTATGAATCCTAAGAAGATCACACTATGGGACAAAAAGGAGCACTTCTTGAGATTGATATAGAGTTGCTCTTCCTTAAGAAGGTCAATGGTCTTCCTAAGGTGCTCTAGGTGTTCCTCTTTAGTCTTACTATAGATGAGGATATCATCAAAGTAGACTACAAGGAATCTTCCAATGAAAGGCTTTAAGACTTGGGTCATGAGTCTCATGAATGTGGAAGGAGCATTAGTCAAGCCAAAAGGCATGACTAACCATTCATAGAGACCATCCTTGGTCTTGAAAGCTGTCTTCCATTCATCACCTAGCCTTATCCTGACCTGGTGGTATCCACTTCTTAAGTCAAGCTTGCTAAACCACTTAGAGCCAACTACCATGTCTAGCATGTCATCAAGTCTAGGAATAGGAAACCTATACTTGACTGTGATTTTGTTTATGGCTCTATAGTCTATACACATGCGCCAACTGCCATCCTTTTTAGGGGTGAGCAGAGCAGGCACGGCGCATGGGCTAAGACTTTCTCTGATGTGTCCTTTCTCTAATAGGTCATCTACTTGCCTCTTAAGTTCTTGATGCTCGGTGGGGTTCATACTATAGTGGGGCAGATTGGGTAGGGTTGAACCTGGGACAAGATCTATTGCATGTTGGATGTCCCTAAGAGGTGGAAGTCCTGTAGGTAGTTCTTCAGGGGTAAGCTCACTATATTGTTCTAAGAGGGCTTCTACTTCAGGGGGTGGCTTACTTTCTTCTTCTTGGTTGACTTCCTTGAGGACTAAGGTAAATAAAGGTTGATCAGGCCTATAATCCTTAGGTCTCATGAGCTGAAGGGTTGGTTGTATGGTTTTGGTCTCTTCTATTTTTCCCTTATTGGTTGAGGCTTTAAGCTCTCTAGGCATAGAAGGTTTCAGCTTGATCTTTTGACCTGAATGACTAAAGACATAGGTGTTAGTCCGACCGTAGTGGACTACATCAATGTCATATAGCCATGGTCTTCCTAGAAGGACTTGAGCGACGTCCATAGTGATGACGTCACACCAAATCTGTCCTTCATAGGTACCAAACTGTAAGGGAACTTGACTCCTATGGGTTACTGGTACACTAGACTGGTTGACCCATGAGATGCTATAAGGGGTTGGGTGAGCTTCTATCTTAAGTTTGAACTTGGTAACAGAAGAGTGGGAGACAGCGTTGAGACTACTACCCCCATCTATCACTACTTTGCACATGTTTCCACTGCATTTCGTGTAAGTATGGAAGATACTAGTTCTTCGCCAATCATCAGTGGGTGAGGGTTTGATCAAGGTACACCTAACAACTCCTAAGGTGTTTTGGGTTGGCTCCTCACTACTGTCATATTCATTGTCTTCTAGGACTTGGCAGCCAGAATCAGGGTCATTAATGTCTTCAAGTCTAGGGGTTTGGTTTTCCTCACCAAAGTATAAGACCCTTTTAGTGTTGGGGTATGCCCTTAAGGCTAATGTTTGAGGCCTTGGGATTATTTCAGTATCATGTATAAACTCTATGTTTATAAAGGCAATGGTTGTTATTCAGGTTGTTACATTATCTGCTGCAATATGTATACTTCTGAATAATGTCTCAATGCTGTTCAGCTTGGCTGACATGCAGTTTTGTCCTTAGTCGAGATATCTTGGTGAACATGAGACAGCCTTGATATGATTGAGACTAATATGTGTTCTAATCTTATAGGATGCTTCGAGCATGAAATAAGATGTAGACTCATGGGTACATTGGATGTACTGGACAGACCCTACTTAGGATATTCGATTGCTTGTCACAATGTGAATAATCCTTGTATGCAAACAAGTAGCATATTTCCTCTGACTTGAGATCACTTGTGTTTCTAAATGATGATTGGCATTGTTTTGAGGTAGTTCAATATCATTTGAAACATAATGGTTATAGACTATCTTGGATAATGAGCATGAGTCATGTTAGGGCACTAGTGATAGATATAGGATTGCCGTCTCCTTGTTGGAGTGTGATGTTCTGAAGGCCCCCCTGGATGAGATGGTTGAGAAAGTGTATGGCCATACCCAGATGACTATGTTCATCTGATCTAATCATTCTCATCATATTGGAATTACAGGCTTGACACGCTTGTCCAATAAGAACATCCAGTGGCAAAGGAAACACATATGTCAAGTGACTTGGGTTCACACTTGTGCTGTGGTTTGGGTGTAGTCTTGGAAGACTCTTTCCTTTATATCGGGAGACAGTGATGTGTTGCTAGATACCCCTCACTGATCGTGATAACGTAAGTTATCGTTACCGACATTTAAAGGAAACCCTTAGGGTCGCACAATTTGATGATATGGCTTACTTAAGTCAGATCGTGTGGACTGAATTGTTTTGGTTCAGTTTAAAGGGATTTAAACTCTGATTGTAAGTGAGATCTGGTCTGATCATGTTTGATTGATTAGAGCTTGAGATTGGTAAGCTTCGATCGAGAGAATTGATGCTAGATCGATGAGATCAAGAGCATCAAGAGATGAATGGTTAGATCTTGAGCCTTATGGTTTAATTTGATCTAGACCAATGCTTGGTTTAATTTGGTCTTTGAACTAAATGAAATTGAACCGGTTCACTTAGTGTGAGCGCATGGTTCAAGTAAAGGGAGAAAGTTGCGATTGGGGTAAACGCATCTTGCGTTGAAGTAGTGGCTTGCTATTTTTGGAAGTTATGTTTTCCAAAATAGCGTGGACGCCTCCACATTCGTTCGTGTGTGCATCTTTTTTCTCCTCTCGCCTCTTCCTCTCGACTTCTCTCTCGAGTAGTGTGGGTTTTTACGCCAAGGAGAGGACTTGACAAAGCAAAGACGTCATCTCAATTCCCTTGACGCGATCAGGAAACTTGGAGATCCTTGCTAGCACAAGGAACGACAAGGAGTAGTCAACTCTCATCTTGTGTGCGCACGTTTTGGAGGAGAACCATTTCGTTCTCTCTACTTCCAAGTCGCCATCCAGGCAAGGGCAATGGTATGAATCTTTTCGATCTATACAAGTATTTACAAGTTGATCATTTGACATGCTATTGATCCTTTAGAAACCCTAGCTTCCGCTCAATGCAAAACCTCTGATATGCGCCTATTAGGGTTTCACCCCCTTTAATGGAACTTTCATTTAGGACAGTCTTTCATGTAGTGTCCAAATTGTTGGCAACCATGGCATTTGACCCTAAATGGTTCTGGGTAACTAGAGGGCTTGGTTTTGGGAGTGCTAGACCTTTGGGGTTGGGTAGGTCTAGGACTTGGTCTGGAGGCACTAAACTCTTTCCTAAAGGCAATCTTAAGTTCTTGCTCTATCTCCTTGGCTCTAAGATGGCCAACCTCTATAGAATCTATTTGGTAGTAGGTAAGGCCCTTTCTAATCTCAGATCAGAGACCATTTTTATACCTGCTAAGGGTGAATAGGGGATTTTCTCCTGGATTTCCCCTAAGGAGGAATTCCTCAAAGCTAGCAGTGTTTTGATCAACAATCATAGATCCTTGGGTTAAGCTAGAGGCTTGGTCAAACAACTTACTCTGAAAATATGAGGGGACATATTTCAGTTTAAGTTATTGGCGCATTTCTAGCCAAGTGTCTATGGGAGGTAGGTTGAGTCTCTCTTGGTTGTTCTCTACATTGGTCTAGTACAACCTGGCATTTCCCTCAAGAAGGCACTTTACAAGTCGGACTTTGCTGTGCTCAGGGATCATGCTCCACTCGAAGTATTGTTTGAGCTTAGTTGTCCAATCCAAGAAGTCTCGGGGTTCTAAAGAGCCATTGAAGGTTGGGGGATTGAGTTTGATGGCGCGGTGCACATTATCCTCCCTAAATCTGGGCTGAGGTGGGGTTTGAGTAGGAGGTCCATTCCACATGTTTGGTTGAGGGATTCCTACATGGTTTGGATTGGGATATCCATTCCATGTTGGATAAGGATGGGTTCCCATATGGTTTGGATTGGGATATCTGTTGGGGTATGCCCTTAAGGCTAATGTTTGAGGCCTTGGGATTCTTTCAATATCATGTATAAACTCTTATGTTTATAAAGGCAATGGTTGTTATTCAGTTTGTTACATTGTCTGCTGCAATAAGTGTACTTCTGAATAATGTCTCAATGCTGTTCAGCTTGGCTGACATGCTGTATTGTCCTTAGTCGAGATATCTTGGTGAACTTGAGATAGCCTTGATATGATTGAGACTAATATGTGTTCTAATCTTATAGGATGCTTCGAGCATGGAATGAGATGTAGACTCATGGGTACATTGGATGTACTGGACAGACCCTACTAGGATATTCAATTGCTTGTCACAATGTGAATAATCCTTGTATGCAACAAGTGGCATATTTCCTCTGACTTGAGATCACTTGTGTTTCTAAATGATGATTGACATTGTTTTGAGGTAGTTCAATATCATTTGAAACATAATGGTTATAGACTATCTTGGATAATGAGCATGAGTCATGTTAGGGCACTAGTGATAGATAAAGGATTGCCGTCTCCTAGTTTGGAGTGTGATGTTCTAAAGGGGCCCCCCTGGATGAGATGATTGAGAAAGTGTATGGCCATACCCAGATGACTGTGTTCATCTAATCTAATCATTCTCATCATATTGGAGTCACAGGCTTGACACGCTTGTCCAATAAGAACATCCAGTGGCAAAGGAAACATGTATGCCTAGTGAAGTGGATTCACACTTGTGCTGTGGTTTGGGTGTAGTCTTGGAAGACTCTTTCCTTTATATCGGGAGACAGTGATGTGTTGCTAGATACCCCTCACTGATCGTGATAACGTAAGTTATCGTTACCGACATTTAAAGGAAACCCTTAGGGTCGCACAATTTGATGATATGGCTTACTTATGTCAGATCGTGTGGACTGAATTGTTTTGGTTCAGTTTAAAGGAGTTTAAACTCTGATTGTAAGTGAGATCTGGTCTGATCATGTTTGATTGATTAGGGGTTGAGATCGGTAAGCTTCGATCGAGAGATTGGATGCTAGATCGGTGAGATCGAGAGCATCGAGAGATGAACGGTTAGATCTTGAACCATTTAGTTTAATGAGATCTGAACCAATGTTGATTTGATTTGGTCTTTGAACCAAATGCATTGAACCGAATGAATTGAATCGGTTCACTTATATGAACGCTTGGTTCGAATGGGAGACGTTCGAAGGTAACGTGGGATTGAATAAGGACTTAGTGCTTTCTATTTTTAGAAAGGCGTTTTTCCTCTTTTGGTTAATTCCCCAACGTTTTCGAATGTGGGGGTTACTCTCTCGCTCTCTCTCGCCGACTTGTGCTCTTGCGCTCGTCTTGGGTGATCTTCACGCCAAGGAGAAGGTTCAATCAGCATAGAAGATTCATCTCTTCTCTTCCACACACAAAAGGACACTTGGAGATCCTTGCTAGCACAAGGAGTCACAAGGAGTAGCCGACCACTCAACTTGTGTGCGTCATCTTTGGAGGAAAGCCTTATCGCCTTCTTCTTCCAAGCCGCCATCCAAGCAATGGCTATGGTATGATTCCATCTAAGATCTATGCAATTTTAAGTTGATCATATATGATGTATGCGATCCTTATGAAACCCTAATTCCGCTGCCGAAAAAGAAATTTACATGGCTATGGGTTTCGCCCCCCTCACGAAAGGGGTCCTTCAACTGGTATCAGAGCGCCAAGGTTATGCATGATCTTATATGATTGCTTTGCGTTATTGTGATCCATGCTTTGCGTTTATGATTAGATCTAAAACTATCATCATGCGAAATATACATGCTAGCCTTTAGATGTATGTTTATTCTTAAGTTGCGCATGTATGATGTTTATGTTGGCGCATGTTAATGTTTTTGTCAAAAAGTTAATCACTTGCGCGCCTCACTTAGATCTAAGCGCTTGCTATAAACCCTTAGACGGGTTAGTAGGGTTGAAATCATCACCTAGTTAAGATCCAACCAGTCTGATCAGACCATCTGACAGCCTAGATGGGTCGACCAGATGGCACCTGTGCGCAAGCACGAGGTGGCTATGGGTCGACTGCATCAAAGGCGTGTAGCGATGTCTGGTTGAGACAACCAGTGAACGCCAAATGAGTTAGGCCCAGGGTCACACCCGTTTGCCAGAACTCATGAGGGTCGTTCAGCCCAGCGCATGCATGGTTGACCATTAGGTCAACTCAAGTCAGTTAGGACTTGGTGCATGCAAGGGCAGTGGATAAGACTAGGTCTGATGAGTGGATCCCTAGTAATGGACCGTTGTAAGGTAGTAAGGCACATAAGAAAATTAAAATTGATTCCAATGGGATTTTGAAAAAATTTTATTTTCTTGTAATGGATCACATGTTGATTGCATACCATGATGAGTGTCTATTTCATCTTATGTGGGTTGCCCTTTTAATGTGTGCTGTGCTGGGGCCTGCGTGCCTGGAAGTAAATTGTAAATTAATTTTATTGTGATCTGCGTATCACATGTTATTTAATTTATAATGTGTAATTGACCTGCGAGTCAATCTTGTCTAGATAGATTAAATTGTATTTTAATCAGACAAGAGCACACAGCACACTTGGCAGAGGCGCATGCAGGAGTGGCTTGACTAGGTGGGAGGTCCAGGGTTCGACTCTGGGACAGGCGCATTTACCTGGTGGGTGCACCAGAGCTGCAATGGGCGCTTGGGCCCTGGTTTGGGCCAGATGAGATGCAAAAGACCCATGAAGAGCTCAAGTGAAGACTTAAGTTAAATTAAGGTCTTACCTAGGCTTATGGGCTTTTACCACATAAGATCAGCATGCTTTCTATTTATTGTTTATATAACTAGAATTGCATGATTTAATCTTCTGCTATCGCCATAGGTTATGCATGATAGTTAAGAAGATAAAAGACCGTTAAAATCCAACGCTAAAATATCAAGCACGTATGCCTTCTGACGCGAAACCTCACTGTTCTGACTATCATTGGGGCCGTGTTGTACCCACTCAGTGGGCACGCCCATCTATCTTCAGATAGTGTGTGATTACACCTGCGTGCTACAAAGAAGGGATTTATCGCTTCTCGTTGCTCAGCATAGCATGTGGTGGTCCAGGGAGTAGGTCAGGTCAGCTTGACCATGTAGGCTACATACTGAGCATATGTGAGCTATATGGAGGCAGCCATCTGTGGGATCAGAGACTGTGTTGTACCAACTCAGTTGGCACAGTCTGCTGGATTGCCCAGATGAAGGGGAATCGCACGGGCTGGCGATTGGCAAGGATTGCCTACCAGAAACTAGTGCTTGTACTCTCTGTGCATCTTATCTCGCCTGAGCGGGACGCGGAGACCAAGTATGAAATATGGATCCCATCTCACTAAAAGAGTGTTACTCTTTCGGACTGTTTAATGGATTTTTCAGTCAGATAAAATAGTGAGAAAAGAATCTTTCTTAAGTCCTGGATTGATTCTAAACATTGATACTGACCTTGCTGTTCTTGCATTGTTGTAGATTACTGCAGCAACGAACACCACGAATTTCAATGTGCGATCCCTACTGGAAAGGGAGAAGTTTGCTGGGCCAAACTTCTCAGACTGGTACAGACACCTTAAGATTGTTCTTAAGGCAGAGAGGAAACTGTATGTCCTCGAGACGGCTATACCGCCTCAACCCGCTGCGAACGCCGCAAGGGCGGTTCGGGATGCCTATGAAAAGCATGTCAATGATAGCATTGATGTCGCTTGCCTGATGCTTGCGTCTATGACGCCAGAGCTGCAGCGTCAGCATGAGGATCTATCTGCTATACAGATTATAGCAAACCTCAAGATGCTGTATGCTGCACAGGCCAGGACTGAACGCTACAATTTGACTAAGCATTTCTTTCAGAGCAAACTGGCTGAAGGGAGTCCAGTGGGAGCTCACGTACTCAAGATGATTGGGTACAAGGAGGCTCTAGAGAAACTGGGACATACCGTCAATCAGGAGCTTGCTGTAGACATCATATTGCAGTCTCTCCCGACCTCTTTCGATCCGTTCATCATTAACTTTAATATGAACAAGTTCGACTGTTCGCTTGCAGAGTTACTAAATATGCTCTTGACTACAGAGCTGACTCTTAAGGGAAAGCCTTCAACCTCTGTCTTGATGGTTCCTTTCAGGAACAAAAAGAAGGGGAAGAAGGGCAAAGCCCCTGTCAAGAGCTACAACAAGGCTCTGAAACAAAAGGTTAAGCGGTCGAAGGAATACAGATGTTTCCATTGTGGCCAGCTGGGTCACTGGAAAAAGGACTGTAAAGCGCTCCAAGGAGACAAGAAGGGAAGCATCGCTTCTGGCTCAGGTATTTTTGTGACTGAGGTCATGTTTTCTTCTTCTATCTCATGGGTGTTGGACACTGCATGTGGAGTTCACATTTGTTCAAATGTACAGGAACTCAAGAGAAGAAGACAGGTGGGACAGCATGAGGTGGACCTACGAGTTGGAAACGGGGCACGGGTTGCTGCTGTTGCTGTAGGAGTTTATTACATCTCATTACCATCTGGACTTGTATTGGAACTAGACAATTGTTACTTTGTACCAATCATTACGAAAAATATTATCTCTATTCCTGCTCTTGTCAGGAAAGGATTTTCCTTTGAATGCAATATTTCAAAGTGTGTTATTTCTTATGATAATATTGTTTATGCTACTGGGTCGATTAACAATGGGTTATTCATGTTGGACATGGAATATTCTATACAACAAATTGATATTAAGAAAGCCAAGTATGCTGATAACAGCACCTTGCTATGGCATAGTCGTTTAGGCCATATTAACAAGAAACGCATTAAGCGGTTGCATGACCATGGACTGCTGGGATCATTCTCCTATGAGGAGCTTGATACATGCAAAGCTTGTTTAATGGGTAAAATGACGAAGTCCCCTTTTTCTAACAAAGGTCAAAGGGCTTCAGATTTACTTGACCTTATACACAGTGATGTGTGTGGGCCATTTAGTAAACATGCCAGAGGTGGCTATTCATACTTCATTACCTTTACTGATGATTTCAGTAGATTCGGGTATGTCTATCTCATGAGACACAAGAGTGAATCTTTTGACAAGTTCAAAGAGTTCAAAAATGAAGTACAGAATCAGCTAGGCCGAAATATCAAGGCACTTCGCTCAGATGGAGGTGGAGAATACCTATGTCGAGAGTTTACTGACTATCTGAAGGAGTGTGGGATTATCTCACAGCTCACTCCGCCAGGAACACCGCAATGGAATGGTGTGTCCGAGAGGAGAAATAAAACATTACTTGATATGGTTCGTTCTATGATGAGTCAGGCTACTCTACCTTACTCCTTTTGGGGATTTGCACTGGAAACAGCTGCAAAGGTACTAAACCGAGTGCCATCCAAGGCAGTTTCAAAACTCCATATGAGTTATGGTATGGGAAACAGCCGAGCTTGACATTTATTAAGATCTGGGGTTGCGAGGCTTATGTCAAAAAGCTCGCCTCTGGGAAACTAGAGAGCAGATCTGACAAATGCATCTTTGTCGGTTACCCTAAAGAAACGAAGGGTTATTATTTCTGCAATCCCAAAGAGAACAAGGTATTTGTTGCTCGGACGGCCATTTTTCTTGAGAAGGAATTTCTTCTGCAAGAGGCCAGCGGGAGAGAAATAAAACTGGATGAGAATCCAGAGGAAGGACAAAGTAGTCAAGCACAGTTGGATGAGCATGAGCCAGTAGAACAGGTTATTGAACAACCTGAGGCTCAGATATCACGGGAACCGCGAAGATCGGGAAGGATCCGTCGACAGCCTGAGCGCTATGACGGAGTCTACATCATTGATCATGATGAACCCCTCACTTATGCGGATGCGGTCAGTGGACCGGAATCAGCGAGATGGCTTGAAGCTATGCGAGCCGAGATGGACTCTATGTCAGATAACCAAGTTTGGGATTTGGTTGATCCGCCTCCGGGAATAATCCCTATAGGCTGTAAATGGATCTTCAAGAAGAAGATTGACATGGATGGTAACGTGGTTACCTATAAAGGCAGGCTAGTTGCGAAAGGTTTCAAACAAATCTATGGGATAGATTATGATGAAACTTTCTCTCCTGTAGCCATGTTCAAGTCTATTCGGATTATTCTTGCGATAGCAGCATATTATGATTATGAGATCTGGCAGATGGATGTGAAGACCGCTTTCCTTAATGGAAATCTGGATCAGGATGTGTATATGACACAACCTGAAGGTTTCACTAATCCATCAGATCGTCATAAAATATGCAAGTTAAAGAAGTCCATTTATGGACTTAAGCAAGCATCTAGAAGCTGGAATATTCGTTTTGATGAATCCATCTGTGAATTTGGTTTCATCAAGAATGAAGATGACCCGTTTGTGTATAAGAGGTTTAGTGGGAGCGTGATTACTTTCCTAGTCCTCTACGTCGATGATATCTTGATCATTGGAAACGATATTCCTGAACTACATGCCGTTAAGGCATGGTTAAGAAAATGTTTCCAGATGAAAGATTTGGGAGAAGCAGCCTATGTATTAGGTGTGAAGATCTACAGAGATAGATCTAAGAGGCTTCTCGGGCTGTGCCAGAGTACTTACATCGATAAAGTCCTAGAGAGATTCCATTTAGAAAATTCTAAAAGAGGATATCTTCCAGTCAGACATGGTCTGAATCTTTCGAAGAGTCAGTGTCCGCAAACACAGACTGAGAAAGATGAAATGGACAAAACGCCTTATGCTTCGGCTATTGGGTCCATTATGTATGCGATGTTGTGTACTCGCCCAGACATCGCTTACGGGTTAAGCGTGACCAGTCGATTCCAAAGTAATCCAGGTCAGGCACACTGGATTGCAGTCAAGAACATTTTAAAATATCTTCGGAGGACCAAAGATATGTTCTTGGTATATGGTGGTCAGGAAGAACTCAGTATTGAAGGATATACTGACGCTTCGTTCCAATCTGACCAGGATGATTTCCGTTCGCAATCAGGCTATGTTTTTAGCTTGAATGGAGGTGCAGTGGTGTGGAAAAGTTTCAAACAATCTATAGTTGCTGATTCCACAACAGAAGCCGAGTATGTTGCAGCCTCGGAAGCATCCAAGGAGGCAGTGTGGATTCGTAAGTTCATTCAGGAACTTGGTGTTGTTCCTTCGAGTGCAGATCCTTTGGTTATCTTTTGTGATAACACTGGAGCAATCGCACAAGCAAAGGAACCACGGTCGCACCAGAAGTCCAAGCACATACAGAGACGGTTTCATTTGATCCGGGAGATCATTGATCGTGGCGAGATCAAAGTTTGCAAGGTTCATACAGATGACAATCTAGCTGACCCGCTTACAAAGCCTCTGGCGCAGCAGAAGCATGAGAAGCACTGTAATAATATGGGTTTGAGATTTCTCAACCATTAGATTAAGTGCAAGTGGGAGATTGTTGGGGTATGCCCTTAAGGCTAATGTTTGAGGCCTTGGGATTCTTTCAGTATCATGTATAAACTCTTATGTTTATAAAGGCATTGGTTGTTATTCAGTTTGTTACATTGTCTGCTGCAATAAGTGTACTTCTGAATAATGTCTCAATGCTGTTCAGCTTGGCTGACATGCTGTATTGTCCTTAGTCGAGATATCTTGGTGAACTTGAGACAGCCTTGATATGATTGAGACTAATATGTGTTCTAATCTTATAGGATGCTTCGAGCATGGAATGAGATGTAGACTCATGGGTACATTGGATGTACTGGACAGACCCTACTAGGATATTCAATTGCTTGTCACAATGTGAATAATCCTTGTATGCAACAAGTGGCATATTTCCTCTGACTTGAGATCACTTGTGTTTCTAAATGATGATTGGCATTGTTTTGAGGTAGTTCAATATCATTTGAAACATAATGGTTATAGACTATCTTGGATAATGAGCATGAGTCATGTTAGGGCACTAGTGATAGATAAAGGATTGCCGTCTCCTAGTTTGGAGTGTGATGTTCTAAAGGGGCCCCCCTAGATGAGATGATTGAGAAAGTGTATGGCCATACCCAGATGACTGTGTTCATCTGATCTAATCATTCTCATCATATTGGAGTCACAAGCTTGACACGCTTGTCCAATAAGAACATCCAGTGGCAAAGGAAACATGTATGCCTAGTGAAGTGGATTCACACTTGTGCTGTGGTTTGGGTGTAGTCTTGGAAGACTCTTTCCTTTATATCGGGAGACAGTGATGTGTTGCTAGATACCCCTCACTGATCGTGATAACGTAAGTTATCGTTACCGACATTTAAAGGAAACCCTTAGGGTCGCACAATTTGATGATATGGCTTACTTATGTCAGATCGTGTGGACTGAATTGTTTTGGTTCAGTTTAAAGGAGTTTAAACTCTGATTGTTAGTGAGATCTGGTCTGATCATGTTTGATTGATTAGGGCTTGAGATCGGTAAGCTTCGATCGAGAGATTGGATGCTAGATCGGTGAGATCGAGAGCATCGAGAGATGAACGGTTAGATCTTGAACCATTTAGTTTAATGAGATCTGAACCAATGTTGATTTGATTTGGTCTTTGAACCAAATGCATTGAACCGAATGAATTGAATCGGTTCACTTATATGAACGCTTGGTTCGAATGGGAGACGTTCGAAGGTAACGTGGGATTGAATGAGGACTTAGTGCTTTCTATTTTTAGAAAGGCGTTTTTCCTCTTTTGGTTAATTCCCCAACGTTTTCGAATGTGGGGGTTACTCTCTCGCTCTCTCTCGCCGACTTGTGCTCTTGCGCTCGTCTTGGGTGATCTTCACGCCAAGGAGAAGGTTCAATCAGCATAGAAGATTCATCTCTTCTCTTCCACACACAAAAGGACACTTGGAGATCCTTGCTAGCACAAGGAGTCACAAGGAGTAGCCGACCACTCAACTTGTGTGCGTCATCTTTGGAGGAAAGCCTTATCGCCTTCTTCTTCCAAGCCGCCATCCAAGCAATGGCTATGGTATGATTCCATCTAAGATGTATGCAATTTTAAGTTGATCATATATGATGTATGCGATCCTTATGAAACCCTAATTCCGCTGCCGAAAAAGAAATTTACATGGCTATGGGTTTCGCCCCCCTCACGAAAGGGGTCCTTCAATATCCATTCCACATAGGTTGGGTTCCAGCATGGGTTGGGGTTTGTTGCCCATTCCAAGGTTGTTGGGTTTCCACATGATTTGGACTAGGGGGTGGTTCACTAGCATGATTTGGAGATCTACCCCTAGCATTGTTAAGCTGGTTGAGGTTTTGGTTGATGGTTTCTATTTGAGCAGCCAAAAGATGAAATTGGTTAAGACTCTGAGTAATGGTTCATACTTGCTCAGTCAAAAGATCAATCTTATCATTCAAGGCAGCATTATCCATTGTGGAATCTTGTTGAGTTTTAGACCAGGTTTGCATGGTGGTTTTGAAAGATATAAGTTTTGAAAATAGGGCCAAAAATGATATATAAAATAAGTCGTCAATTTCTTTCAAACACCTAGTTCCAAAGACCGCTTAGAAGTAGAAATGTAAGTTTTTGAGGCTTAAAAATCTAGTCTAAGAGCCTAAGCTCTGATACCAAGCTGATGTAGGACAAGGAAGTAAAGCATTCAAACGACGCCTTTGAAAACTAGTTTTGATAAATAGCTAAATAATAAGGGAAAACCGATGTTATGCTAACGAGGTTTGAGAAACTAATTTTTTTGTATTTTATATATTAGAGGGAAAAATCGAGTTTAAACTAAGAACTGTAAATAAGAATTACAATAGAAAGCAGTAAATGCAGGAAGTAAGCTTATAGTGCAGCTCTTGAGAATCGAAGGACTGTGCTTCCCGTTATTCACCGGTCCTACTCTGATGGAAGGTGTAGAGTGGAGCTTACAAACATCCACAGAAAAATCCGTACAGGTCACGGATTTTAATACAAAAATATAGGTGGTCAAGGGGGAGGTTAAGCCTCACAAGTTCCCTTGCTAGTCCTAAGTTATCTAGAGAGAAAGGGGAGGAGAAAGGAGGGAAGCGCCCTTCCTAGATCCACACCAAGCGCAAGCTACAAAGTTAGAAAACCAAGGATTAGTGTAGGGGAATGTTCTTTAAGCAAAGAGAAGAAGCTAGAGAAAGAAACTTAGCCGCATTGGATGAAGACTTCATGTTGACGAAAAGTGATGACTTCCTCTTCTTGCTCCAAACCGAGGATGAAGGAAGGGCCTCCTTGAAGTTGTGCACTCAAGGGAGGGATGAAACCTTCTTAGGGGTTCGGTGGAAGAGTTGAGAGAGGATGGGAAATCGGCTAATGGAAGAACTCTAACACCAACACAATTACTTAACCTAGGAAACTATTAGACAATATTATTTCATCAAAAGCTAATCGAAATACAAGGTGGAGACTATGTTTTTATAGGCGAGATGGGGGCTAGGGCAGGATAGTCATTAGCTTCCATGCGCCTATTACAAAGATGGATAGAGTTTGAATTACAAAATTAAGAGGATGTTGGCGCAAATCCTCTTTGGGAGCTTCCTTATTTGGTGATCTCCTTTTGGCAATTCTTTAAATGCTTGGGCTGGTAAAAGGTGTCTTCTTATCTTTATGTTGGCGAGATGCTTGTTGGCGCATGGATAAGAGATTCAAAATTTGAATCCTTTCCATAAGAGCATGGGCGGCAACAAGAGATGGCAATTTCTCATAAATGTCTTCATAAATGCCCTCCTTTGATTTTGGATCTTGATGGATAATTCCTTTGATTTTGGATCTTGATGGATGAGGGATTTGAATTCATTCCTTGCTTGGACTAGTGGTTGGTGCATATCCCTTAGATGGATGATGAGGTGGCTGATTGCTCTATTGGAGAGGCGCCCAACAAATATAGCAAGTGAGCTAATACATGGCTTGAAGTGAGCTTGGGTTTTGAAGTCTTCTTTTCCTTTTCTGGAGCTGAACCTGATGAGTGGACCTTGAGTGACATTGAGCTGAAACTTGAGCTGATCCTTACTTGAATGACCTGCCGAAAATGATCCTAATGCATGCATGCACTACCCTACTATGATGCAAGAGTACATAAAGTTTCATGACTTACAATGCACTACCTATTACAAGTGGACTTGCCATAAGTGACTACATGATGCATGGCTTTATTGAAAAGCAAATTACCCTAAATGCAATGCAAGAAAGGGGACTCTAAGGGAACCCATATCGAAGAAGTTGAAAGGAAACCTAGGTCACATGCGCATCTAGAGTGTGCAGCGGCGGAAATGCTAGGTTTCAAAATCGCTTGACTTAAACATATGATCAACCTTGAAAAGATAGGTTAGAACATTACCATTGCCATGCTTTGAGTGGCGGCTTAGAAGATGAAAGAGGCGAGTGCCCCTTCTCCAAAGGTATCACACACAAGATGATGTTGCCTTCTTCCTTGTGCTCTTTGTGCTAGCAAAGACACTAAGGAGTCTTTGATCGTGTGATGAGATGTGTTCCTTCCTGCTCGCCAAACTCCTTTTCACACTAGGTGAAGACGAACCACACACGAGAGGAGAAAGGGGCGAGAGGCGTTAGGCGTTCGAAAACGTGGGAGAGAGTTCCAAAAAGAAAAACGGCTTCCAAATATAGTAAGTGTATAACTCCCCATGAAGCCATCGAAAACTCCTCTCCCCTTTGAACCATGCGTTCACATAAGTGAACCGGTTCTATTTCATTTGGTTCAAGAACCAAATCGAACCAGCCATGGTCTTGATCTCTCTGAACCTCATGGTTCAAGATCTAACCACACATCGCATTGAACCTCCTGATCTCTACGATCAAGCATCAATTCTCCCGATCGAAGCTTACCGATCATATGCCCTAATCAATCAAACATGATCAGACTAGATCTCACTTCCAATCAGAGTTTAAATTGCTTTAAACTGAACTAGAATAATTCCAGTCCACACGATCTGACATAAGTAAGCCATATCATCAAATTGTGCGACCCTAAGGGTTTCCTTCATTGTCGGTAACGATAACATATGTTATCACGATCAGAGAGGGGTATCTAGCAACACATCACTGTCTCCCGATATGAAGGAAAGATTCTTCCAAGACTACTCCCAAACCATAGCACAAGTGTGAATCCAATTCACTCAGTATACATGTTCCCTTTGCCACTGGATGTTCTCGTTGGATAAGCTTGTCAAGCCTGTAATTCCAACACGATGAGAATGGTTAGATCAGATGAACATAGTCATCTGGGTATGGCCATACACTTTCTCAACCATCTCATCCGGAGGGGGCCCCAGTAGAACATCACACTCCAACTAGGAGAGGCAATCCTTTATCTATCACCAGTGTCCTAACATGACTCATGCCCACTATCCAAGATAATCCTTAACCATTATCTTTCAAATGATATTGAAGTACCTCAAGACAAAGCCAATCATCACTTAGTAACACAAGTGATCTCAAGTCATAGGGAATATACCACTTGCTTGCTTATAAGGACTTATTCACATTGTGACAAACAATTGAATATCCTAAGTAGGGTCAGTCCAGTACATCCAATGCACCTATGTGTCTAAATCTTATTCCATGCTCGTAGCATCCTATAAGACCAGAACACATATTAGTCTCAATCATATCAAGGCTGTCTCATGTTCACCAAGATATCTCGACTAAGGACAACTCTGAATGTCAGCAAAGCTGAACATCATTGAGACATTACTTAGAGGTATACATACAGCAGCAGACAATGCAACAATCTGAATAACAACAATTGCCTTTATAAACATATACTCAGTTTATACATGATACTGATAATAACCCAAGGCCTCAAACATTAGCCTTAAGGGCATACCCCAACAATCTCCCACTTACACTTAAACTAATGGTTGATAAATCTCAAACCCATATTATTACAGTGCTTCTCATGCTTCTGCTGCGCCAGAGACTTTGTAAGCGGGTCAGCTAGATTGTCATCTGTATGTACCTTGCAGATCTTGATCTCTCCTTGATCTATGATCTCACGGATCAAATGAAACCTTCTCTGTATGTGCTTGGACTTCTGGTGTGACCGTGGTTCCTTTGCTTGTGCAATCGCTCCAGTGTTATCACAGAAGATAACCAATGGATCTGCACTTGAAGGAACAACACCAAGTTCTTGAATGAACTTACGAATCCATACTGCCTCCTTTGATGCTTCTGAGGCTGCAACATTCTCGGCTTCTGTTGTGGAATCAGCAACAATTGATTGTTTGAAACTCTTCCACACCACTGCTCCTCCATTCAAGCTAAAAACATAGCCTGATTGCGATCGGAAATCATCTTGGTCAGATTGGAACGAAGCGTCAGTATATCCTTCAATACTGAGTTCTTCCTGACCTCCATAAATCAAGAACATATCTTTGGTTCTCCGAAGATATTTCAAAATATTCTTGACTGCAATCCAGTGTGCCTTCCCTGGATTACTTTGGAACCGACTGGTCACGCTTAACCCGTAAGCGACGTCTGGGCGAGTACATAACATCGCATACATGATGGACCCAATAGCCGAAGCATAAGGCGTATTGTCCATCTCATCTTTCTCAGATTGTGTTTGAGGACACTGGCTCTTTGAAAGATTCAGACCATGTCTGACTGGAAGATATCCTCTTTTAGAATTTTCTAAATGGAATCTCTCCAGGACCTTATCGATGTAAGTACTCTGGCACAGCCCGAGAAGCCTATTAGATCTATCTCTATAGATCTCCACACCTAATACATAGGCTGCTTCTCCTAAATCTTTCATCTGGAAACATTTTCTTAACCATGCCTTAACTGCATGTAGTTCAGGAATATCGTTTCCAATGATTAAAATATCATCGACGTAGAGGACTAGGAAAGTAATCATGCTTCCACTAAACCTTTTATATACACACGGGTCATCTTCATTTATGATGAAACCAAATTCACAAACTGATTCATCAAAATGAATATTCCAGCTTCTCGATGCCTGTTTTAGTCCATAAATGGACTTCTTTAATTTGCATATCTTATGACGTTCTGATGGATTGATGAAACCTTCAGGCTGTGTCATATACACATCCTCTTCCAGTTTTCCATTAAGGAAAGCGGTCTTCACATCCATTTGCCAGATCTCATAATCATAATATGCTGCTATCGCGAGAATAATTCGAATGGACTTGAACATGGCTACAGGAGAGAAAGTTTCATCATAATCTATCCCGTAGATTTGTTTGAAACCTTTCGCAACTAGCCTGCCCTTATAGGTAACCACGTTACCATCCATGTCTTTCTTCTTCTTGAAGATCCACTTACAGCCTATAGGGATTATTCCCGGAGGCGGATCAACCAAATCCCTGACTTGGTTGTCTGACATGGAGTCCATCTCGGCTCGCATAGCTTCAAGCCATCTTGCTGATTCCGGTCCACTGACCGCATCCGCATAAGTGAGGGGTTCATCATTAATGATGTAGACTCCGTCATAGCGCTCAGGCTGACGACGGATCCTTCCCGATCTATGCGGTTCCCATGACATCTGAGCCTCAGGTTGAAGATCAACCTGATCTATTTGCTCAGGCTCATCCAACTGAGCTTGACTACTTTGTCCCACTTCTAGAATTTCATCCAGCTTTATTTCTCTCCCACTTGCCTCTTGCAGAAGAAATTCCTTCTCAAGAAAAATAGCCGTTCGAGCAACAAATACTTTGTTCTCCTTGGGATCATAGAAATAATAACCCTTAGTTTCTTTATGGTAACCGACAAATATACATTTATTTGATCTGCTCTCCAGTTTCCCAGAGGCGAGCTTTTTGACATAAGCCTCGCAACCCCAGATTTTAATAAATGTCAAGCTCGGCTGTTTCCCATACCATAACTCATATGGTGTCCTTGAAACGGCCTTGGATGGCACTCGGTTTAGCACCTTTGCAGCTGTTTCCAGTGCAAATCCCCAAAAGGAGTAAGGTAGAGTAGCCTGACTCATCATAGAACGAACCATATCCAATAAGGTTCTATTTCTCCTTTCGGACACACCATTCCATTGCGGTGTTCCTGGTGGAGTGAGCTGTGAGATAATCCCACACTCCATCAGATAGTCAGTAAACTCACGACTCAAGTATTCTCCACCTCGATCTGAATGAAGTGCCTTGATATTACGGCCTAACTGATTCTGTACTTCATTTTTGAATTCTTTGAACTTGTCAAAAGATTCACTCTTATGTCTCATTAGATAGACATAACCATACCTAGTGAAATCATCAGTAAAAGTAATGAAGTATGAATAGCCACCTCTGGCATGTATACTAAACGGCCCACACACATCACTGTGAATAAGGTCAAGTAAACCTGAAGCCCTTTCACCTTTATTAGTAAAAGGAGTCTTCGTCATTTTACCCATTAAACAAGCTTTGCATGTATCAAACTCCTCATAGGAGAATGATCCCAGCAGTCCATGATCATGCAACCGCTTAATGCGCTTCTTGTTAATGTGGCCTAAACGACTATGCCATAATAAGGTGCTATCATCAGCATACTTGGCTTTCTTGTTATCAATTTGTTGTACAGAGCATTCCATGTCCAACATGTATAACCCATTGTTAATCGACCCAGTTGTATAAACAATATTATCATATGAAATACAACACTGTGAAGTTTTGCATTCAAAAGAAAAACCTTTCCTGACAAGAGCAGGAATAGAGATAATATTCTTAGTTATGCTTGGTACAAAATAACAATTGTCAAGTTCTAATACAAAACCAGATGGTAAAGAGATGTTATATTCCCCTACAGCAACAGCAGCAACCCGTGCCCCGTTTCCAACTCGTAGGTCCACCTCATGCTGTCCCACCTGTCTTCTTCTCTTGAGTTCCTGCACATTTGAACAAATGTGAACTCCACATGCAGTGTCCAACACCCATGAAATAGAAGAAGCTACCATGACTTCAGTCATGTAAATACCTGAGCCAGAAGTGAAAGGCTTGCTTCCCTTCTTCTCTCCTTGGAGCGCTCTACAGTCCTTCTTCCAGTGACCCAGCTGGCCACAATGGAAACATCTGTTGTCCTTTGACCGCTTCACCTTTTGTTTCAAAGCCTTGTTGTAGCTCTTGATAGGGGTTTTGCCCTTCTTCCCCTTCTTCTTATTCCTTGAAGGAATCATTAAGACAGAGGATGAAGGCTTTCCCTTCTCAAGTGTCTGCTCTGTAGTACAGAGCATGTTCAGTAACTCTGCCGGAGTGCAGTCGATTTTGTTCATATTAAAATTAATGATGAACGGATCAAAAGAAGCCGGGAGAGACTGCAAAATAATATCTATAACAAGTTCTTGATTGATGGTATGTCCCAGTTTCTCTAGAGCTTCTTTGTACCCAATCATCTTGAGTACGTGAGCTCCCACTGGACTCCGTTCAGTCAGTTTGCTATGAAAGAAAAGTTTTGTCAAGTTATAGCGTTCAGTCCTTGCCTGTGCAGCATACAACATTTTGAGATTTGCTATAATATCAATAGCAGACAAATCCTCATGCTGACGCTGAAGCTCGGGCGTCATTGACGCAAGCATAAGGCAAGCGACATCAGTACTATCACTGACGTGCTTCTCATAAGCATCCTGAACCGCCCTTGCGGCGTTCGCAGCGGGTTGAGCCGGTATTGCCGACTCAAGGACATACAGCTTCCTCTCAGCTTTAAGTACAATCTTAAGCTGTCTGTACCAGTCTTAGAAGTTTGGCCCAGCAAACTTCTCCTTTTCCAATATGGATCGCAAATTGAGCCCTGTGGTGTTCGTTGCTGCAGGAATCTACAACATAGCAAGAACAACAAGGTCAGTATGCATGTTAGAATCAATCCAGGACTTAAGAATGATTCTTTTCTCACTATTTTATCTGACTGAAAAATTCAATAAAACAGCCCGAAAGAGTGAAACTCTTTTAGTGAGATGGGATCCAGATTTCATACTTGATTTCCGCGTCCCGCTCAGGCGAGATAAGATACACAGAGAGTTCAAGCACTAGTCACTGGTAGGCTATCCATGCCAATCGCCATCCCGTGCGATTCCCCTTCATCTAGGCAATCCAGAAGACTGTGCCAACTGAGTTGGTACAACACGGTCTTTGATTACTCAGATGGCTGCCTCCATCTGGCTATCATATGCTCAATATGTAGCCTATATGGTCAAGCTGACCTGACCTACTTCCTGGACCACCACGTGCTATGCTGAGCAACGAGAAGCGATAAATCCCTTCTCTGTAGCATGTAGGTGTAATCACGCACCGTCTGAAGATAGCTGGGCGTGCCCACTGAGTGGGTACAACACGGCCCCAACGATAGTCAGAACAGTGAGGTTTCGCGTCAGAAGGCAATCGAGCTTGATATTAACGTTGGATTTTATCGGTCTTTTATCTTCTTACAGCTCTTTATGGGACTCTTGTACTTCATCTGGCCCAGCTCGGGCCCAAATGCCCTCCAGGCAGTATGCGCCTGCTCTAGAGTCGAACTCTAGACCTCCCACCTGGTGAAGCCACTGACTGCAAGCGCCTCTGCCAAGTGTGCTCATGTGCTCATGTCTGATCAAATTACATTTTAATCTATCTAGACATGGTTTGACACGCAGGTCAATTATACATTTTCATAAAATAAAGTGTGATTCGCAGATCACAACAAAATTTATATTTAATTCCAGGCACGCAGGCCCCAGCACAGCACACAAAATAAGGGCAGCCCACATAAGATTAAATAAACACCCATTCAACATGTTAAACATGCAAACATGTGATCCAAATAGAAATAAAATTTTTGAAAAAACCCATGGCATCAATTTTATTTCCTTATGTACCCTACTACCTTACAACGGTCCATTAACAGGTATCCACTCGTTAGACCAAGTCAGACCCACTGCCCTTGCATGCACCCAGTCATGACCGACTTGCGTTGACCACATGGTCAACTATGCATGCCTTAAGGGCTGAACATCCCACATGATTTCTGGCAAACGGGTGTGACCCCGTGCCTTAATCATGATCGTTCACTAGGCGCCTCAATCAGACATCGCTACACGCCCTTCTGCAGTCGGCCTATAGCCACCTGTATTGCTTGCGCACTGGTGCTATCCGGCCGACCCATCTAGGCTGTCAGATGGTCTGATTAGGCTATTGGGTCCAGACTTCACTGACGACTTCAACATTGTTAACCCGTCTAAGTCTTTGAAGTAGGCGCTTAGATAGATCTAGGTGAGGGTCGCACATGATGATGTTTTGATTGAAAACTTCTACGACAAGCGCAAGTAAAGATCACATGCATAAGCTTGAATGAAAAATACATGTAGATCTAACATTTGGTATGATCACATAGCATGTATTTTCTCATGATAACAAAAGCATGCGCATCTAGTAGATCTACCAAAAGCATAAAATAAACATGGATCACAAGATAGCAATCATATGTATCAAGTCAAAAAACCATGCTCTGATACCAATTGAAAGGAAACCTAGGTCACATGCGCATCTAGAGTGTGCAGCGGCGGAAATGCTAGGTTTCAAAATCGCTTGACTTAAACATATGATCAACCTTGAAAAGATAGGTTAGAACATTACCATTGCCATGCTTTGAGTGGCGGCTTAGAAGATGAAAGAGGCGAGTGCCCCTTCTCCAAAGGTATCACACACAAGATGATGTTGCCTTCTTCCTTGTGCTCTTTGTGCTAGCAAAGACACTAAGGAGTCTTTGATCGTGTGATGAGATGTGTTCCTTCCTGCTCGCCGAACTCCTTTTCACTCTACGTGAAGACGAACCACACACGAGAGGAGAAAGGGGCGAGAGGCGTTAGGCGTTCAAAAACGTGGGAGAGAGTTCCAAAAAGAAAAACGGCTTCCAAATATAGTAAGTGTATAACTCCCCATGAAGCCATCGAAAACTCCTCTCCCCTTTGAACCATGCGTTCACATAAGTGAACCGGTTCTATTTCATTTGTTTCAAGAACCAAATCGAACCAGCCATGGTCTTGATCTCTCTGAACCTCATGGTTCAAGATCTAACCACACATCTCATTGAACCTCCTGATCTCTACGATCAAGCATCAATTCTCCCGATCGAAGCTTACCGATCATATGCCCTAATCAATCAAACATGATCAGACTAGATCTCACTTCCAATCAGAGTTTAAATTGCTTTAAACTGAACTAGAATAATTCCAGTCCACACGATCTGACATAAGTAAGCCATATCATCAAATTGTGCGACCCTAAGGGTTTCCTTCATTGTCGGTAACGATAACATATGTTATCACGATCAGAGAGGGGTATCTAGCAACACATCACTGTCTCCTGATATGAATGAAAGAGTCTTCCAAGACTACTCCCAAACCATAGCACAAGTGTGAATCCAATTCACTCAGTATACATGTTCCCTTTGCCACTGGATGTTCTCGTTGGACAAGCCTGTCAAGCCTGTAATTCCAACACGATGAGAATGGTTAGATCAGATAAACATAGTCATCTGGGTATGGCCATACACTTTCTCAACCATCTCATCCGGAGGGGGCCCCAGTAGAACATCACACTCCAACTAGGAGAGGCAATCCTTTATCTATCACCAGTGTCCTAACATGACTCATGCCCACTATCCAAGATAATCCTTAACCATTATCTTTCAAATGATATTGAAGTACCTCAAGACAATGCCAATCATCACTTAGTAACACAAGTGATCTCAAGTCAGAGGGAATATACCACTTGCTTGCTTATAAGGACTTATTCACATTGTGACAAACAATTGAATATCCTAAGTAGGGTCAGTCCAGTACATCCGTGTGTGTGAGACTGCAGAGGGCGCACACTTGGGCATCTATCATGACATTGGCCTCATCTTACTCCTAAGGTATTTTCTATCTTATCGTGTCGACCCCCTCGCAAGAGATCTTCACTGGGTTTTTGGGACTGGCCTGTTTTGGGGGTATTATTCTGATATGCAATGTATATGTTTTTGTAATCTTTCTGAAAAATTATAAAATATCCCCGGGGTTTCCCAACATGCGCCACCTCTAAGGATGAAGCGGCAATGATGGAGAAGATGGGAGAAGATGAAGTCGCCAATTAGGAAGGAAGAAGAAAGAAGGCTTGCGGCTTCAAGAAGAGGAGATGGAGTTGCGCCAATGACACCTTTGTTCTCGCACCTTCTAATTTGCTCACTCCAAGAGAATTGCATCTAGTGCTCTCGCATATGCATCTAGATATATAGATTAGATGGGGCGGCAACACAAGGATAGGCGCATCATTTCATGAAGGGGCAGCTAGGGTTAAGGGGAGGCAATTAGGGTTTTGGGTTATGGCAAGACTCCAAGCCTTTACAATAAACATCATGCAATCACCCAAGACTTCCCATAGAAGTCTATCATGCCTTAGATGCCTCAACCCTTGCCATAGAAGCAAGGTTTCCATCTAAGCATGAAGGGGGAGATGCTAATTCCTTCTAAAGGAATCAACATGCACCCACTTCTCCCCATTATACCCTTTTAGCCCATTATCACTTCATGACAACTTGTTATTGGGCCTCATTGGGTAATGAGCTAGCCCAAACTTCATTACATGTGTTGATTAAGCTATTTTATCCTGTCCATTGTAACCCTAATCCAAATGTGACCAACCATGGTCAATTTTGGGTCAACCATCCAAAAATAAAGTTTGGCACTAATGAAATCTCCCAAATAGATCCGAGCTATCCAATAACTTTATCATAAGGCTTCCCGATTAATACGAGAACTCGAGTATCAAGGTGTACGACCCTGAAGGTTCCTCTGACGTTGGTAGTGTTGACCTTTGGTCACCATAAGCAGTGAGTGGCACCTAGCAGTGCATCGCTACTACCCAAGTCATCGGAATGGATATCGACATTGACATCCCTATCATCGCAACTAGGTACCGATACTTTATAGTCACTTTGCCAAACTGATATCTAATTGGACAAGTGTGTCATCACTTGTTTTCACCCAATCACATGCTCATGACTAAATTAGGTTCTCACCTGGGTATGGCCATACACTTTCAGTCATAGAACCATAACGGAGCTCCATAGATATCAATCTTCCATTAGGAAGGGGCAAATCCTCTATCTATCCATTGACCTTCTCATGTGGGTTGCGACATGCTTAATGACAACCGTTATTACATCCCAACCATGGTGAGGTGTTAGGTTGTATCAAATCATGTCCCTAACCATATAGAACGGCCAATGACCTCAAGTCAGGGATCAATGCATCTCCTGTCACTTGTGAGCATAACATCGGTTTTCCCTTATTATTTAGCTATTTATCAAAACTAGTTTTCAAAGGCGTCGTTTGAATGCTTTAGTTCCCCGTCCTACATCAGCTCTAATGGTTAGAGGGACTTGGTTTGTGAAGGCCAAGTCGAGGGTTCGAATCCTGCTGTAGACGAAATTTGCACAGCCCAGGCATGGGGTATAACTGTGCCAGGATTCGACACCCTGGACCTTGCGGGTTAGGTCTCTGGGATGCCTAACCTCGAGGGGATCGGTGGAGCTCCGCCGGTCCTTAGTGTTGTAGGGGAGGGGGGCGAACATGTCAGATGCGCCGAATGAGGCAGGCATGGGTCGCTTATGTCTAGACGGCCCTTATGAGGCAGACATACATGTCCGGACGGCCCTTGTGTGGCAGACATGGCTCTCTCCTACATCATAAAAGGTACGCTCAATGGTTAGAGGGACTTGGTTTGTGAAGGCCAAGTCGAGGGTTCGAATCCTACTACAGACGAAATTTACACAGCCCAGGCATGGGGTATAACTGTGCCAGGATTCGACACTCTGGACCTTGCGGGTTAGGTCTTTGGGATGCCTAACCTCGAGGGGATCGGTGGAGCTCCGCCGGTCCTTAGTGTTGTAGGGGAGGGGGGTGAACATGTCAGACGCGCCGAATGTGGCAAGCATGGGTCACTTATGTCCAGACAGCCCTTGTGAGGCAGACATACATGCCCTGATGGCCCTTGTGTGGCAGAGATGGCTCTCTCCTACATCACCACTCAGGTACATCGACTGGGGACAACCATTTGAGCACAGATTGGATCTGTGCTCAAACTCTTGTCCCAGTCAATGTTCCTCAGTGGATATGGGATAGCTATGTGACATGTGAGACTAGTATATGGGCTGGTTAGGCACGAAAGGCTAACGTAGATTGATGGGTATATCAGTAGTAGATATACTGGACCGACCCGCTATGAGGCACTGACTTGGTGTCATGGGTTTTCCTCACAAGTGACAGGAGATGCATTAATCCCTTGACTTGAGGTTACTGAATCTTCTATATAGTTAGGCACATGCTTGGATACAACCTAATACCTCACCGTAGTTGGGAGGTAATATTTGTTGTCATTGAGTATGTCACAGCCCATATGAGAAGGTCAATGTACAGATAAGGATTTACCCCTTCATGAGGGAAGCTAGTTATCCATGGGGCCCCCCTATGGTTCTATGACTGAAAGCATATGGCCATACCTAGGTGACAACCTGATTTAGTCATAACCATGAGATTGGGTGGAAACAAGTGGTGACACACTTGTCCAATCGGATATCAGTTTAACAAAGAGACTGTGACGCATCTGTACCTAGTTGCGATGATGGGGATGTCGACGTTGATATCAATTCTGATGACTTGGGAAGCAGTGATGCACTGCTAGGTGTCACTCACTGCTTGTGACGACCTTAGGTCATCACTACCAATGTGAAAGAAACCTACAGGGTCGCACACCTTAATACTTGAGTTCTCATATTGATCGAGAAGCCTTATGATCGAGTTATTAGATAGCTTGGATCTATTTGGGAGATTCATCGGCGCTAATGGGCCTAATGAGATGGAAGGGACTTATTGGAGCCAAACTTTATTTTTGGCAGGTTGACCCAAAATTGACCATGGTTGGTCACATTTGAGTTAGGGTTGCATTGGATTGGATCCAATGGCTTAATCAACCTATGTAATGAAGTTTGGGCTAGCTCATTACATAATGAGGCCCAATAATAAGTTGTCATGAAGAGACTAGGAGGCATAATGGGGTGTGGTAGGCGCATGATGCTTCATTAAGAAGCAATTGGCGCCTCCCCCTTTCATCCTTGGATGGAAACCTTGCATCTATGGCAAAGGTTGGGGCGCATAAGGCTTCTTTGGCTTGTATGGCAAGTGTCAAGTGCATATGGATGATTGGGTAGTGTTTATGATAAAGTCTTGGAGACTTACCTTCACCTAAACCCTAATTGCTTTGCCCAAAAACCCTCGCTCAAGTTTCTTGATTGAATGCGCCTACGCCCTTATGTTGCCGCCCCTTGCTCTCATATATGATATAACATATGCGAGAGCTCCCTACACACTTTGGACCTGGCGTGACAATCAAAGGGGCGAGAACAACATCCTGTGGCGCATCTTCTTCCATCATCAAGCTGCGAGCTCCTTCTTGCTTTCCTCTTTGTGCAAGGAGGACTAGGGCTTGGCGACTTCATCTTCTCCCTTCCTTCTACTTTGGCGCATCTCCCTTGAAGGTGGTGCAAGCATAGAAGAAGGAACACAAAGGCTTGGATCTTCTTCCCTAGGCTAGCACCGGGCGTGGAATAAGAGAACTCGAGGGATCTGTGAGTGTGACATTGCAGAGGGTACACACTTGGGCGCCTACCTCAACATCGATTCGCTCTTGCTTTAGGTACTTTCTCCTCTCATCGTGTCGACCCCCTGGCAAGAAACGATCCATTGGGTTTTTGGGACTGGCCAGTTTCTGGGATATGCTTATGTTGTGTTATTGTAATGCTTGTAAAACTTTAAAATATCTTTGGGGTTTCCCAATACTGGTATCAGAGCGACTTGCGTACCTTGAATGATGTTTTCTATGCTTTTCTGTCCTCACATGTCATGTAGTGTAAATTTTCAAAAATTGCATGTACATGGCGCATGTTTTTCTTGAGTAGAAACATAGTAGGTCTTTTGTTCCTTACTTCTATTCAACTTCTTGTGGATCTTCGCTCTATTCACATGATTGGGATAGACCCATATATGGAAGAGATAGTTTCTCCTCTCATGGTGTGATAGACCCATCATGAGAGACTCGTTGAGATTATGCGGGGCATGGGCTGAGTGATTGCCCTAATCTCAGCAAGTTAGGGATTGCAAGGAGGGCAATGATTATGCCTATGGTAGACTCCTAAGAGAAATAAAGATCCAATGATTTGTGATAAGAGGTGAAGGAAGAGAGACATGTTTTGATGAAAATCTAAAATTTTAGATTTTAGGTTTTTCATGAGCATATAGAATTGCATGAGATAGTGTCTTGTTTTGTGCATGATGTTGTGATCATATGTCAAGGCTCTAGCATGCCTATGTTGTATTCTTGTGAGGCCTGCATGCCGCCTATCATTTTCTTTTGTTTTGTAAAATTCATAATGAATATTAGGGGCACCTCTCATGAAGCAATCAAAGTGGCGCATGCTTGAAGCTTCCTTGGTTGCACACCTTGCATGGTGGCGCAACAAGCTTCATATTGGGGGGGGGGGGGGGGGGTTGCATGCATGCATGGTGGCACAGGTTGGCATGGCAGAGCCCTTGGGATCGTGAGCCAGCCTTCTTTTCCTTTGCATGGTGACGCATCACCCTTGGAGGAGCCACCTTGGCATTAGCCGAATCTATTAGGGCATTTCTAGGGTTTCCCTAGGGGTACCACTAGGGTTTGACAGCTAAACCATGGAGAGGAGGACCTCGCAGCCAACCTTGAATATCAAATCTAGAGGGAAGTTAGGTTAGGTCTGGTTGAGGCTTATCTCCTAGGTCAAGAGTTGAACCCCTTAGCATGTGTTGGTTCAATGTCTTAAATAGGCTATTATCATATCATCCTTTTGCTGCTTTCCATATCTGCAAAAGCATGCTTGTGATGTTTTATATTGTAGTTCTCACTATAGGATTGCATGCCTGTAATGTTAGACAAAAGATAAAACTCAGAGGATGAGACCTCAAAAACCCTGAATCAAAAATATCAAGTCTAATAGCCTTCTAACTCATAGCCCTCATCAAGCTATCAATTAGTGGTGTTGTGCACTATTTCCCACCCTCGTGGGACACACCCACTTATCTTTAGAAGGTGTGTGGTGACAATGGTTTCCCCAGTCCAATTTTAACTTGGACGTGTCCTTGCAAGGAAACTTGTTGGCCCTGGGCATAATGGTTAGGAACAGACTTGACTAGATTTTTACATGTGCTCGGCATATGATGGAACTCTAGGGGCAGCATTGAGAGGTTAGGGTTCCATGATGTATCCAACCCTCGCTGGACATGAAATGCCTAGACTTTCTCAATAAGGGGAGTTGCCAAGTGCAATCGGCTAGCGTGCCCACCTTAAGAAACATAGGTCACTTTGTGCATCACATCCCACCCTCGTGGGATGCAAAGCCGCATGTGGAATAAGGATCCCATCTCACTAGGAAATCTCGGATTTCCTGATTGTCTTTGTGGGTTGTCAATTCGATTAAAATAGTTAGAGCCATAATCATTTAAAAGAAGTCCAGTTTATATGATTCGAAGTAGTACTAGTATGCTTTTCTTGGTTGTTATAGAACAATGGCAATGAACAATAGCAGATGGTCACTGCGATCTGTCCTAGAGAAGGACAAGTTGGTTGGATCCAACTTACTCGATTGGTATATGAACTTGACGATTGTCCTCAAGCTCCAAAGGAAGCTCTATGTCCTCAGGCAGCCTATTCCTGGGCCACTTCTATGCTCGGCCTCAGCGTTTGAGAAGGATGCTTATGATAAGCATCAGGCTGATACTGAAGTAGGGGATGATTATATGGGTTATAACCTAAGATCATCTCTAGGTATGGAGCTCAAAACATCAAGAAAAGTAGGGCATGTGGTTCTATGAAATAGCAAGGAAAGAAACAACAAGGAAAGGAGAAGAAGAGAAAAGGAGAGAAATCACCTTGTGGCCCCTTTTCGGGGAAGGGGCCTTAACCCCTTTCTTTGTCCACGCTCTCGGATCTTGGCGTTGAGGCTAGAATAGGGTATTTAAATGTCCTATAATCTGATCAAATAGAACAAGGGGAGGACGAAATACAATGTCCCCAAACTCCCCTTAAACTACAACAAATAGTCCTTAAGTGTTCTTGATCATGCCTTCAAAGTCCTTCACCTTTTGGTTGGCGTTGGAGATGGAAGATTCCCTCTTGAAGCTTCAGGATGTCCACACGCGTGAGGCTTTCAAGAGAAGAGGTGAATGAAGGTGGAGAAGAGGTCTCGGTTGAGAAGAGAAGAGAAAATGAAGGAGAACTCTCGGATACACTAGAGGAAGAGAAGGGGAAGAGAAGGGTAGGCGTTTGGAATACACCAAACCAAGTCACAAACAAGCATACGCTCACATGATAGTTTTTTTTCTTCAAATTCATAGACTAAGGTGCAAAGTGAGAATACAAGGACATAAAATCCTCTCCTTCCCTCAATGTTCACATATGTGGAGTTACAAAATTGCCCTCATTCGAAATTCAAATCAATGGCTAGATGTGGGCTGATTTTAAATGGATAATGGGGACTGGTCTTCAATTGCTTGGCGCCTAAGTTGCTGGTGGTATCATGGAATGCATTGGCTGCATGCATAGATGCGCATGCAAACTTCTTTGAATGGCTTTTGGGCTTGTTGGTGCATGCACATCCTATTGGTGTGTGAAGAGTTGTCTTGATGATCATTGGTGGAGTGTGGAGGCTGAAATTGAATGCTAGGTTGGTGTTGGCGCCTAAGAGGTGGATTTGACTTGTGTTGGCGCCCATGACATGTCAACATGCTGAATTATCCCTTTGAGGTGGCGGCCAAGCGGCATAGAATGATTTGTTGCTTTGTTGGATTGAATCTTGACTTGATTTTTGAAGTGTTGGATGAAGGGCTGATCTTGAGTGAATTGTTGCCTTTGATGGATGGTGGATCTTGATTGGATCATTGGGGAGCTAGATGGAGAGCTGATCTTGAGTCTTGGGAAGGAGTTGGTGCCTTGTAGTGAATTACATGTGCAATAAACCCTAAGCTAAGAACAACCTACTACATAATCTAGGAAAATAAAACATGCTTAAAGAAAATAAAATCCTAGGCTAATCCTATTCTAAAGCAAGAATATGAAAGTAAAGACAAGCATAATTAAACCTGCTGATGCTCCTGCATCAGCTTTCTCGGGGGCATAAGAATTCTTCTCCGAAGAATTAAAAGTGAGAGCCTGCATTGTAGCTTCTGGTGGCCAACCCAAGGTGCAAAGATCATCTCGGTTAGGGAAACCTAGGTGATCTTTGTTACAAAGTTCCGGTTTTGGGGGCCACCCCAATGTATGGAGGTTGGCTTCAACTTTCTTGATGTCATCGTTCCTGCCCATAAGAGAAAGATTTTTCAAAGCACTTGTGTCCTTATGTGAAGCAATAATATATGATTTGAAAATATGATATTTGAATATGATAGCTTTGAATGAGAGAAATAGCAGGTATGAGCATGGAATTCTAGACGTTATGCATGATGTTTTTTCTAAAGCATGATTTGGAAGAATTAAACCAATATCATATTCATGAGCAATTTTGCTATGTAGTTTTTCATTTAAAGCAAATGATGATGTCATGTTAAGCATATGCATAGTCATGGTATAATCAACACAGATTTCAAATTTGAAAGCATTATAGCAAAAGACCTTGTACATCATTGGGTCGTTCTTACTTGAGGAAAATGTGTCCATTAAAGTATGGTCTATGGTGGGTGGTTTAGGACAAAGTTCTATGCTGGATCCTCTTGGTATGATTGGAAGTGTTGTCAAGTCAAGAGTGGGGATATGTTGGGTTGATTCCAATGGTGATGGTTCATAGAGGGCTCGGTGCTAGTTGGGTCAAAAGGTGATTCAAATTTAGCTTGCACAACTTTCTCAAGATTTTCAATTGGGTCAGGTTTAGGAGATGGTTGAGATGTACCTAAGGATAAGGTTAGGTGTTTTGGTCTAGGCCCTAAAAGTGATGGCAATGAAGAGGGTCCTAGCAGGTACCGATGGCAAACTATGGGTTTAGGAGGGATCAAACTTTGGCTCAGCTCACTAAATGTGTTCAAGTGGGGAGTTTTGATTTAGCCAATCACAAGAACCTCCACTTTATACTCTTTTCTAGGATCTGAAATAGTGGCAAGGGCTTGAGAGATTTTTGGAAGATGAGTTCCCTCAATGTCCTTATGGTCAATCTCTATTTCATGTGTTTCATCCTCATAGATGTTGTTGTCTCTCTTCTTTTCTTTCTCAATTTCCTGGGCTACTAGGTTCATGAACTGTTCACACAGATCTTTCATCTCAGACCAACCATTTGCCATTTGCTCTCTTTGCTTTTCAATTAGCTCACTTTGCCTTTCAATTTGCCTCATCAAAGCCATCTTGATGTCGTACTCAATCCTTTGTGCTTGGTGGTAGGCATCATCTATGTTTCTAATGGAGTGATATGCTAGGGATTCCCTAATTTCATCTTTTAATGCTCTTATGAACTGATTTGTATGCTCCCATGTTTCTCTATAGAATTTAAACCTTAAGTGCAAATCATCAAACTTTTCCATATATCTTCTAACCGAGTCATTTCCTTGGTTCAAGTAACCAAACTTGCTATTCATGCTAATGTTGTTTGTTTGGTTTTGTTCAAATGACCAGGTATAGTTTTGATCTCTATATTGATTTGCTCCCCTAAACATCTTGTCTTGATTTGAGAGTGAGCAAGAATATAGCATAGAACTAAGCATGCAAATTTTCAACTTAAGCAAGTGGTAATGCACAAAGAGAATTTAGCATAAGCAACAATCATGCAAATTACACAATCAGGTTTTGCAATTTTCTTAGCACCAATGAAACCCAAATTAGCAAACACTTGAGCAGAAGGTTATACTTATTAACTCAGAAACTCAGCAAGATCAGAAACCACAGCATGTTGTTGAAAGTAGATTTCAAAGAGCTTAGCATAAAACAGCCCAAAACCCTAATTTGAGGTGTTGTCTTTTAGCAATGCTATAGGGTTATGAAATTTTAGCATCTAAAACACAGCAAGAAGGTTCATTACACAAGTGTAGAATCTCAGCAAGGGTAAGAGCAAATATTCTTTCAAATCAGAATTCATCAAAGCCCCAAACAATCAACACAAGTTTTGGTTCAAGTGTTCATCCAAGAGTGTGCTTTTAAGTGGGGAGGCTACCTATTTGCTTAGATAGTCCCCAAGCAACTTTTAGCCTTCAACTTAAGCTTTCACTATCAGATTAGGGATTCATAAATTTCAGCTATCAGAATATCAACCACAGAAATAAGATTCAAATTCAGCCAACAAGTTAAACAAGTCCACAAGGTTTCCAAGTTGTGAGTGTGGAAGACACCTATTTGCTTAGTGGATTCCACCCCAACCGAAATATGCCACAAATCAGAAGATTAAAACAGAATATCTCTTCACAAACTGAAATGCAACAAATGATATAAAGTTAAGGCACAACACAAGTAGAAATTAGAGTAGGGCTAGGCAATAGTACATCACACTACTCTTCTTAAAGTCCACTTGCGCATTCTTCTTGTAAAAAGTTTGATCTATTGGTTTAGATCAGCTCTAACCCACTTGGCCCTTGACTTAAGTACCCCCCTATCAGTTTAGGATTCCCCAAGTCTCGGCCATGAACTTCAAAGTAGCATAAATCCAAAATATCAACCAAGAAGAAGACAAGTCCAAGAGATTTTCGAAGGCTTTGTGTAGGGAGACACCTATTGTCTTAGATGCTTCCAACACAAGCCAAAATACAAAAATCAGAAAGCTATACATGGGCAGCACTTTAAGATCAGAGTTCAACAAAAACATAAAGACAATCAAACAAGTTTCGGCCACGAAGTATAAAGCAAGCGCAAATGACAACCAAGCTTAAATCCATTGTAGTTTCAAGGCTTGTGTAATGGGGGCTATCTATTGTTTAGGTAGCTCCACACTCAACTTGATTTCATAACATCAAAGAGCCCACGGAAATAGACCTTAAAAGCCAACGAACCAGAAGGTAACAAAAGATCCAAGGAACAAAGGGAGACCAAACAGATTAAGAGCAAAGTCCTTTGGGGTGAAGGAGATTATCTATTTGTTGGATGGCCCCATTACTCAAATGGAAGATATATTTCATGAAATTTAAGAAAACAAATCTTAGCACAGCATAATTTTGATCAGCAATATTTTCAACAAGAAATTAAAGGGTAGCCGAAAACACAAAGGACAAGAGAGTAAGCTTTCATAACATGTGATTGAACTACCTATTAGTTAGGTAATCCTTTACTCAAGCTATGATTCCATTTCTCACAAAAATTTCCAAAAATCACAGCATATATTAAAGAGTATTTCTGATCAGAAAGTTTATCAAACATAGAAGGCAAAACACATCATAGAGCTATGGCCGAAAATCACAAAATAAGCTCAAACACATAACATACATGTAATCAACTTGAGCACCTAGAGTTTGCTCTGATACCACTGAAGTAGGGGATGATTATATGGGTTATAACCTAAGATCGTCTGTAGGTATGGAGCTCAAAACATCAAGAAAAGTAGGGCATGCGGTTCTATGAAATAGCAAGGAAAGAAACAACATGGAAAGGAGAAGAAGAGAAAAGGAGAGAAATCACCTTGTGGCCCCTTTTAGGGGAAGGGGCCTTAACCCCTTTCTTTGTCCACGCTCCCGGATCTTGGCTTTGAGGCTAGAATAGGGTATTTAAATGTCCTACAATCTGATCAAATAGAACAAGGGGAGGACGAAATACAATGTCCCCAAACTCCCCTTAAACTACAACAAATTGTCCTTAAGTGTTCTTGATCATGCCTTCAAAGTCCTTCACCTTTTGGTTGGCGTTGGAGATGGAAGATGCCCTCTTGAAGCTTCAGGATGTCCACACGCGTGAGGCCTTCAAGAGAAGAGGAGAATGAAGGTGGAGAAGAGGTCTCGGTTGAGAAGAGAAGAGAAAATGAAGGAGAACTCTCGGATACACTAGAGGAAGAGAAGGGGAAGAGAAGGGTAGGCGTTTGGAATCCACCAAACCAAGTCACAAACAAGCAACAAGCATACGCTCACATGATAGTTTTTTTTCTTCAAATTCATAGACTAAGGTGCAAAGTGAGAATACAAGGACTAAAAACCCTCTCCTTCCCTCAACGTTCACATATGTGGAGTTACAAAATTGCCCTCATTCGAAATTCAAATCAATGGCTAGATGTGGGCTGATTTTAAATGGATGATGGGGATTGGTCTTCAATTGCATGGCGCCTAAGTTGCTGGTGGTATCATGGCATGCATTGGATGCATGCATAGATGCGCATGCAAACTTCTTTGAATGGCTTTGGGGCTGGTTGGTGCATGCACATCCTATTGGTGTGTGAAGAGTTGTCTTGATGATCATTGGTGGAGTGTGGAGGCTGAAATTGAATGCTTGGTTGGTATTGGCGCCTAAGAGGTGGATTTGACTTGTGTTGGCACCTATGACATGTCAACATGCTGAATTATCCCTTTGAGGTGGCGGCCAAGTGGAATAGAATGATTTGTTGCTTTGTTGGATTGAATCTTGACTTGATTTTTGAAGTGTTGGATGAAGGGCTGATCTTGAGTGGATTGTTGCCTTTGATGCATGGTGGATCTTGATTGGATCATTGGGGAGCTAGATGGAGAGCTGATCTTGAGTCTTGGGAAGGAGTTGGTGCCTTGTAGTGAATTACATGTGCAATAAACCCTAGGCTAAGAACAACCTACTACATAATCTAGGAAAATAAAACATGCTTAAAGAAAATAAAATCCTAGGCTAATCCTATTCTAAAGCAAGAACATGAAAGTAAAGACAAGCATAATTAAACCCGAAGATGTTCCTGCATCAGATACTTTGGAGGTTTTTAATTTGATACTAACCAACATGTCATCTGAATTTCGATAGCAATATGAATTGAAGAGTGCCTCTGAGATTATCTCTAATCTAAAGCAGCTCTTTGATGAGATGGTTAGGTTCAACCCTCCTATAGTAAAAATTCAATGTGTTTAGCCAAAAGGCTTAACTAAGACATTGAAAATAAAGATGGAAAGGGTCAGGAATAAGAAGTGCCATTCATGTGGAGGAGTGCCATTCATGATGAAGGATATGGTGCAACTTCAGAATGAGAAGAAGAGAGGCAAGGCCTCGTCTTCAAGCTCAGATATTTATGTTAATGAAGTCAACCGTTCTACTTCTATATCATGGGTATTGGATACTTCATGCAGAGCTCATATGCAGGGGCTCAAAAAAAAAATAGATCGGTACGGCATGGAGAGATTGACCTATGGGTTGGAAATAGGGCACAGGTTGCTGCTGTTGCTATAGGAATTTTGACTCTCTCCCTGCCTTCTGGACTTCAGTTAGAGCTAGATCATTGCTATTATGTACCTTCGCTTACTACAAACATTGTATCCAATCTTTGTTTCACAAAGAAAGGATTTAAATTTGAAATAAAGAAGAACATTTGTTCTTTTTCATTAGCAAATATGTTTTATGGGAAGGGTACTTTATGCAATGGTTTATATGTCTTGGACATGGATAGCTCTATTTGTAACATAAATAATAAGAGGATCAAATTGAGTGGTTCAGTTGGTGCTTTCCTATGGCATTGTCGATTATCCCATATGAACAAGAATCACATTCAACAACCCAATGCAAATGGGTTGTTAGATTCAATCTCCTTGGAGGAGTTTGATACTTGTGAGCTTTGTTTATTTAACAAGGATCATACATGCGGAAGCTAGGGTTTCATAGAAAATCATTATGCATGTCATATAATCAACTCTTAAGGCTTGTATAGAGCGAAAGGGATTCATACCATTGCCATTGCAAGGATGGCGACTTGGAAGCAAAGATGTGAGTGCTTCTTCTCCAAAGGCACCGCACACAAGATGAGAGAAGCTTTCTTCTTGTCGCTCCTTGTGCTAGCAAGGATCTCTAAGTGTCCTAATCGCTTGAAGGGATGAGATCTCCTTTTTCCTTGGCTTGTCCGAATGCTCTCCAAGGCGTGAAGAATACACACACGAGAGAGGGGGCGTCGAGAAGAGGCCAACGTTTAGGCGTTGAGAGGAAGTGGCGTTAATGACTTTCCAAAAATAGAAAGTCATGAAGCCATGCGCCCATGATCTCAAAACCGACCAAAACGCCTTCAAGCTTCGAACCAAGCGTTCACACATGTGAACCGGTTCAAGCCAATTCGATCCATTTCAATTTGGTTCAAAGACCAAATCAAATCAGCCCAAGCCATGGTCTAGATCTTACTGAACCAAATGGTTCAAGATCTAACCGTTCATCTCTTGATGCTCTTGATCTCACCGATCTAGCATCAATTCTCTCGATCGAAGCTTACCGATCTCAAGCCCTAATCAATCAAACATGATCAGACCAGATCTCACTTACAATCAGAGATTAAATCCCTTTAAACTGAATCAAAACAATTCAGTCCACACGATCTGACTCAAGTAAGCTATATCATCAAATTGTGCGACCCTAAGGGTTTCCTTTAAATGTCGGTAATGATAACTTACGTTATCACGATCAGTGAGGGGTATCTAGCAACACATCACTGTCTCCCGATATAAAGGAAAGAGTCTTCCAAGACTACACCCAAACCACAGCACAAGTGTGAATCCACTTCACTAGGCATACATGTTTCCTTTGCCACTGGATGTTCTTATTGGACAAGCGTGTCAAGCCTGTAATTCCAATACGATGAGAATGATTAGATCAGATGAAACATAGTCATCTGGGTATGGCCATACACTTTCTCAATCATCTCATACAGGGGGCCCCTATAGAACATCACACTCCAATCAAGGAGACGGCAATCCTATATCTATCACTAGTGCCCTAACATGACTCATGTTCATTATCCAAGATAGTCTATAACCATTATGTTTCAAATGATATTGAACTACCTCAAAACAATGCCAATCATCATTTAGAAACACAAGTGATCTCAAGTCAGAGGAAATATGCCACTTGTTTGCATATAAGGATTATTCACATTGTGACAAGCAATTGAATATCCTAAGTAGGGTCTGTCCAGTACATCCAATGTACCCATGAGTCTACATCTTATTCCATGCTCGAAGCATCCTATAAGATTAGAACACATATTAGTCTCAATCATATCAAGGCTGTCTCATGTTCACCAAGATATCTCGACTAAGGACAATACTGCATGTCAGCCAAGCTGAACAGCATTGAGACATTATTCAGAAGTATACATATTGCAGCAGATGATGTAACAACCTGAATAACAACCATTGCCTTTATAAACATAGAGTTTATACATGATACTGATATAATCCCAAGGCCTCAAACATTAGCCTTAAGGGCATACCCCAACAAAACATGGGGTTATGGGCTTACTATTTTTGGAAGCCGTTTTCTTTGAGAAAACGCCCCCCACGTTCGAACGCCTATCTCTCTCTCGCCCCCTCTCCTCTCGTGTGGATGAGCTTCACGACAAGAGGAAGTTCGGCCAGCAAAAGGGAGAAAGACATCTCCTCAAACACGATCTAGGACTCCTTGGATCTTTGCTAGCACAAGGAATACAAGGAAGAAGTCATCATCTTCTTGTGTGCGATTTCCTTTGGAGAAGAGCCGCTCGCCCTTTCTTCTTCCAAGTCGCCACTCGATCAATGGCAATGGTAACGCATTTTTTTATGGTTGCTCATATTATCTTCCCTCTCGATCCTATCAAACCTAGTTTTTCGCCTATGCAAGATCTCCTAGATGCGCATGTGAACTAGGGTTTGACCTTCAAAACCATGTCTAGATAGATTAAAATGTAATTTGATCAGACATGAGCACATGAGCACACATGGCAGAGGCGCTTGCAGTCAGTGGCTTCACCAGGTGGGAGGTCTAGAGTTCGACTCTAGAGCAGGCGCATACTGCCTGGAGGGCATTTGGGCCCGAGATGGGCCAGATGAAGTACAAGAGTCCCATAAAGAGCTCAAGTGAAGACTTTTGTGAAACTAGGGTTTTACTTAGGCTTTTATGGGCGTTTAACACATAAGATAATGGTGCTTTCATTTACTGTTTTAAGTAATATTAGCACAAGCATGCTTTATTCTTCTGCTATCACTGTAGAATTTGCATGATAGTAAGAAGATAAAAAACCGATAAAATCCAACGTTAATATCAAGCTCGATTGCCTTCTGACGCGAAACCTCACTGTTCTGACTATCGTTGGGGCCGTGTTGTACCCACTCAGTGGGCACGCCCAGCTATCTTCAGACGGTGCGTGATTACACCTACATGCTACAGAGAAGGGAATTATCGCTTCTCGTTGCTCAGCATAGCACGTGGTGGTCCAGGAAGTAGGTCAGGTCAGCTTGACCATATAGGCTACATATTGAGCATATGATAGCCAGATGGAGGCAGCCATCTGAGGAATCAAAGACCGTGTTGTACCAACTCAGTTGGCACAGTCTTCTGGATTGCCTAGATGAAGGGGAATCGCACGGGATGGCGATTGGCATGGATAGCCTACCAGTGACTAGTGCTTGAACTCTCTGTGTATCTTATCTCGCCTGAGCGGGACGCGGAAATCAAGTATTAAATCTGGATCCCATCTCACTAAAAGAGTTTCACTCTTTCAGGCTGTTTTATTGGATTTTTCAGTCAGATAAAATAGTGAGAAAAGAATCATTCTTAAGTCCTGGATTGATTCTAACATGCATACTGACCTTGTTGTTCTTGCTATGTTGTAGATTCCTGCAGCAACGAACACCACAGGGCTCAATTTGCGATCCATATTGGAAAAGGAGAAGTTTGCTGGGCCAAACTTCTCAGACTGGTACAGACAGCTTAAGATTGTACTTAAAGCTGAGAGGAAGCTGTATGTCCTTGAGTCGGCAATACCGGCTCAACCCGCTGCGAACGCCGCAAGGGCGGTTCGGGATGCTTATGAGAAGCACGTCAGTGATAGTACTGATGTCGCTTGCCTTATGCTTGCGTCAATGACGCCCGAGCTTCAGCGTCAGCATGAGGATTTGTCTGCTATTGATATTATAGGAAATCTCAAAATGCTGTATGCTGCACAGGCAAGGACTGAACGCTATAACTTGACAAAACTTTTCTTTCATAGCAAACTGACTGAAGGGAGTCTAGTGGGAGCTCACGTACTCAAGATGATTGGGTACAAAGAAGCTCTAGAGAAACTGGGACATACCATCAATCAAGAACTTGTTGTAGATATTATTTTGCAGTCTCTCCCGGCTTCATTCGATCCATTCATCATTAATTTCAATATGAACAAAATCGACTGCACTACGGCAGAGTTACTGAACATGCTCTGTACTACAGAGCAGACACTTGAGAAGGGAAAGCCTTCATCCTCTGTCTTAATGATTCCTTCAAGGAATAAGAAGAAGGGGAAGAAGGGCAAAACCCCTATCAAGAGCTACAACAAGGCTTTGAAACAAAAGGTGAAGCGGTCAAAGGACAACAGATGTTTCCATTGTGGCCAGCTGGGTCACTGGAAGAAGGACTGTAGAGCACTCCAAGGAGAGAAGAAGGGAAGCAAGCCTTTCACTTCTGGCTCAGGTATTTACGTGACTGAAGTCATGGTAGCTTCTTCTATTTCATGGGTGTTGGACACTGCATGTGGAGTTCACATTTGTTCAAATGTGCAGGAACTCAAGAGAAGAAGACAGGTGGGACAGCATGAGGTGGACCTACGAGTTGGAAACGGGGCACGGGTTGCTGCTGTTGCTGTAGGGGAATATAACATCTCTTTACCATCTGGTTTTGTATTAGAACTTGACAATTGTTATTTTGTACCAAGCATAACTAAGAATATTATCTCTATTCCTGCTCTTGTCAGGAAAGGTTTTTCTTTTGAATGCAAAACTTCACAGTGTTGTATTTCATATGATAATATTGTTTATGCAACTGGGTCGATTAACAATGGGTTATACATGTTGGACATGGAATGTTCTGTACAACAAATTGATAATAAGAAAGCCAAGTATGCTGATGATAGCACCTTATTATGGCATAGTCGTTTAGGCCACATTAACAAGAAGCGCATTAAGCGGTTGCATGATCATGGACTGCTGGGATCATTCTCCTATGAGGAGTTTGATACATGCAAAGCTTGTTTAATGGGTAAAATGACGAAGACTCCTTTTACTAATAAAGGTGAAAGGGCTTCAGGTTTACTTGACCTTATTCACAGTGATGTGTGTGGGCCGTTTAGTAAACATGCCAGAGGTGGCTATTCATACTTCATTACTTTTACTGATGATTTCAGTAGGTATGGTTATGTCTATCTAATGAGACATAAGAGTGAATCTTTTGATAAGTTCAAAGAATTCAAAAATGAAGTACAGAATCAGTTAGGCCGTAATATCAAGGCACTTCGTTCAGATCGAGGTGGAGAATACTTGAGTCGTGAGTTTATTGACTATCTGATGGAGTGTGGGATTATCTCACAGCTCACTCCACCAGGAACACCGCAATGGAATGGTGTGTCCGAAAGGAGAAATAGAACCTTATTGGATATGGTTCGTTCTATGATGAGTCAGGCTACTCTACCTTACTCCTTTTGGGGATTTGCACTGGAAACAGCTGCAAAGGTGCTAAACCGAGTGCCATCCAAGGCCGTTTCAAGGACACCATATGAGTTATGGTATGGGAAATAGCCGAGCTTGACATTTATTAAAATCTGGGGTTGCGAGGCTTATGTCAAAAAGCTCGCCTCTGGGAAACTAGAGAGCAGATCAAATAAATGTATATTTGTCGGTTACCCTAAAGAAACTAAGGGTTATTATTTCTATGATCCCAAGGAGAACAAAGTATTTGTTGCTCGAACGGCTATTTTTCTTGAGAAGGAATTTCTTCTGCAAGAGGCAAATGGGAGAGAAATAAAGCTGGATGAAATTCCAGAAGTGGGACAAAGTAGTCAAGCTCAGTTGGATGAGCCTGAGCAAATAGATCAGGTTGATCTTCAACCTGAGGCTCAGATGTCACGGAAACCGCGTAGATCGGGAAGGATCCGTCGTCAGCCTGAGCGCTATGATGGAGTCTACATCATTAATGATGAACCCCTCACTTATGCGGATGCGGTCAGTGGACCGGAATCAGCAAGATGGCTTGAAGCTATGCGAGCCGAGATGGACTCCATGTCAGACAACCAAGTCTGGGATTTGGTTGATCCGCCTCCGGGAATAATCCCTATAGGCTGTAAGTGGATCTTCTAGAAGAAGAAAGACATGGATGGTAACGTGGTTACCTATAAGGGCAGGCTAGTTGCGAAAGGTTTCAAACAAATCTACGGGATAGATTATGATGAAACTTTCTCTCCTGTAGCCATGTTCAAGTCCATTCGAATTATTCTCGCAATAGCAGCATATTATGATTATGAGATCTGGCAAATGGATGTGAAGACCGCTTTCCTTAATGGAAAACTGGAAGAGGATGTGTATATGACACAGCCTGAAGGTTTCATCAATCCATCAGAACGTCATAAGATATGCAAATTAAAGAAGTCCATTTATGGACTAAAACAAGCATCGAGAAGCTGGAATATTCGTTTTGATGAATCAGTTTGTGAATTTGGTTTCATCAAAAATGAAGATGACCCGTGTGTATATAAAAGGTTTAGTGGGAGCGTGATTACTTTCCTAGTCCTCTACGTCGATGATATTTTAATCATTGGAAACGATATTCCTGAACTACATGCAGTTAAGGCATGGTTAAGAAAATGTTTCCAGATGAAAGATTTAGGAGAAGCAGCCTATGTATTAGGTGTGGAGATCTATAGAGATAGATCTAATAGGCTTCTCGAGCTGTGCTAGAGTACTTACATCGATAAGGTCCTGGAGAGATTCCATTTAGAAAATTCTAAAAGAGGATATCTTCCAGTCAGACATGGTCTGAATCTTTCAAAGAGCTAGTGTCCTCAAACACAATCTGAGAAAGATGAGATGGACAATACGCCTTATGCTTCGGCTATTGGGTCCATCATGTATGCGATGTTATGTACTCGCCCAGACGTCGCTTACGGGTTAAGCGTGACCAGTCGGTTCCAAAGTAATCCAGGGAAGGCACACTGGATTGCAGTCAAGAATATTTTGAAATATCTTCGGAGAACCAAAGATATGTTCTTGATTTATGGAGGTCAGGAAGAACTCAGTATTGAAGGATATACTGACGCTTCGTTCCAATCTGACCAAGATGATTTCCGATCGCAATCAGGCTATGTTTTTAGCTTGAATGGAGGAGCAGTGGTGTGGAAGAGTTTCAAACAATCAATTGTTGCTGATTCCACAACAGAAGCCGAGTATGTTGCAGCCTCAGAAGCATCAAAGGAGGCAGTATGGATTCGTAAGTTCATTCAAGAACTTGGTGTTGTTCCTTCAAGTGCAGATCCATTGGTTATCTTCTGTGATAACACTGGAGCGATTGCACAAGCAAAGGAACCACGGTCACACCAGAAGTCCAAGCACATACAGAGAAGGTTTCATTTGATCCGTGAGATCATAGATCGAGGAGAGATCAAGATCTGTAAGGTACATACAGATGACAATCTAGCTAACCCGCTTACAAAGCCTCTGGCGCAGCAGAAGCATGAGAAGCACTGTAATAATATGGGTTTGAGATTTCTCAACCATTAGTTTAAGTGCAAGTGGGAGATTGTTGGGGTATGCCCTTAAGGCTAATGTTTGAGGCCTTGGGTTATTATCAGTATCATGTATAAACTGAGTATATGTTTATAAAGGCAATTGTTGTTATTCAGATTGTTGCATTGTCGGCTGCTGTATGTATACCTCTGAGTAATGTCTCAATGATGTTCAGCTTTGCTGACATTCAGAGTTGTCCTTAGTCGAGATATCTTGTTGAACATGAGACAACCTTGATATGATTGAGACTAATATGTGTTCATGTCTTATAGGATCCTACGAGCATGGAATAAGATTTAGACACATAGGTGCATTGGATGTACTGGACTGACCCTACTTAGGATATTCAATTGTTTGTCACAATGTGAATAAGTCCTTATAAGCAAGCAAGTGGTATATTCCCTCTGACTTGAGATCACTTGTGTTACTAAGTGATGATTGGCATTGTCTTGAGGTACTTCAATATCATTTGAAAGATAATGGTTAAGGATTATCTTGGATAGTGGGCATGAGTCTTGTTAGGACACTGGTGATAGATAAAGGATTGCCTCTCCTAGTTGGAGTGTGATGTTCTACTGGGGCCCCCTCCGGATGAGATGGTTGAGAAAGTGTATGCCCATACCCAGATGACTATGTTCATCTGATCTAACCATTCTCATCGTGTTGGAATTACAGGCTTGACAGGCTTGTCCAACGAGAACATCCAGTGGCAAAGGGAACATGTATACTGAGTGAATTGGATTCACACTTGTGCTATGGTTTGGGAGTAGTCTTGGAAGACTCTTTCCTTCATATCGGGAGACAGTGATGTGTTGCTAGATACCCCTCTCTGATCGTTATAACATATGTTATCGTTACCGACAATGAAGGAAACCCTTAGGGTCGCACAATTTGATGATATGGCTTACTTATGTCAGATCGTGTGGACTGGAATTATTCTAGTTCAGTTTAAAGCAATTTAAACTCTGATTGGAAGTGAGATCTAGTCTGATCATGTTTGATTGATTAGGGCATATGATCGGTAAGCTTCGATCGGGAGAATTGATGCTTGATCGTAGAGATCAGGAGGTTCAATGAGATGTGTGGTTAGATCTTGAACCATGAGGTTCAGAGAGATCAAGACCATGGCTGGTTCGATTTGGTTCTTGAACCAAATGAAATAGAACCGGTTCACTTATGTGAACGCATGGTTCAAAGGGGAGAGGAGTTTTCGATGGCTTCATGGGGAGTTATACACTTACTATATTTGGAAGCCGTTTTTCTTTTTGGAACTCTCTCCCACATTTTCGAACGCCTAACGCCTCTCGCCCCTTTCTCCTCTCGTGTGTGGTTCGTCTTCACGTAGAGTGAAAAGGAGTTCGGCGAGCAGGAAGGAACACATCTCATCACACGATCAAAGACTCCTTAGTGTCTTTGCTAGCACAAAGAGCACAAGGAAGAAGGCAACATCATCTTGTGTGTGATACCTTTGGAGAAGGGGCACTCACCTCTTTCATCTTCTAAGCCGCCACTCAAAGCATGGCAATGGTAATGTTCTAACCTATCTTTTCAAGGTTGATCATATGTTTAAGTCAAGCGATTTTGAAACCTAGCATTTCCGCCGCTGCACACTCTAGATGCGCATGTGACCTAGGTTTCCTTTCAGTTTGGATAAGTGGCTAAACTTTTTGGACCATGGAAATGCAGAAAACTATATGCTATTTATTATGGTATTGATCCACCTGCTTCTCCATGATGTTTGATTTTTGGTCAAGCTATGGACCTAAAAATTAGTACTTCTTGTGAGGCAACCCAAGCACTATTACTTTGCTTATTTTCTTTTATTTTAGTTTATTTTTAGAATTATTTTTTATTTTCTTTTTGTTGGGAAAATCGAACTTTGCGCAAAATACGGCACTGCCGTAATATTCTTCACGGTGCCATAATTTCGATTGATTTCTTTCCCTACAGTTTTTCATCTTTTACGGCACTACCGTAAGAAATTTTACGGTACCGTAATTTCTGACCGTTTTCGACTTCACGTGCCGTAATTTTGAGTGTTTTCTTGTCTGAAAGTTTTATGGCTTTTATGGCGGTACCGTAACCATTTTCCCGGTACTGTATTTTTGGTTCGTTTTGACCAGAAGGTTTGGTGACTTTTACGGTAGTACCGTAAATTTTTTTATGGTACCGTATTTTCATCATATTTCTGACCAGAAAGTTTTATGCATATTACGGCACTGCCGTAAGGAATTTCACGCCTGTAATGTTAAAACTTCATTCTGCTTATCTGATTAGGTGTTTTCTCATTGAGATTTTATGAAATTGGGTTGGAAAAATTTTTGATCTTTTGCACAGCATGGAACTACTCATCGTTGTCTATTATTTAGATATTTTTTATTGAATTTTACAATCCATGGATTATCCTGAAACACAAAGCATCTTTTGGTACTTGATTAATTTCTGCAATAGTTTTATTTGACTTATCTAATTAGCGTTTTTGCTGGAGATTTTTAAGATGCTTTGATGAGTTGAAACTCTGATCTTTCACTGGAAATTAGAAGTACATGTTTCATTCTATCTTTGGGATTTGTTGTTTTCATGAAAATATTTTCTGATCATTATAGGAAGCATGACAACTTTTAGTAAACGATTAATTTTTGTGCAGTTTTTCATTTAGAAATCAAAGTAGCCCTCTTTCTGCTGATACCCTAAATTCTTGACAGATTTTGATCCTTCAATCTTCATATGCCCGGAAAGAACAAGTTTTATTCTACTACATGGTTCTGTCTATTTTATTATTGGATCATTAAATCTTATTCTTGGTAGCTACTTTTCATAACTAAATCAGTATACTACTCTGCTATCCTTGGACACCTACAGCTTCTTCTCTAGATTCGCAGTGCCTCTGATTACCAGTTGAAGACACCAAAATTCATCGTAATTTCTATGCTATTTTGTTAGTGATTTTGTGTCATATTAATAGACTTTGCTTATTTTTATGCCCTTTTTATCAATATTTGCGGAATCTACACTCTTTTATGTTTATAATGATTTTTAGGCAAAAGGCATGTTTTTCAGTCGATTTCAAGCAATCCAAGTGCATAATTGAATTCACAACATTAAAAGGAGATCACACGTAAAATTTCAGAAAATTTGGAGCTTCAGAGAAAATTATGGCACCCCCAACAAGACCTTTACGGTACCGTAATTTGGAATTTTTCCAGGCAGAATATTTCGTATGATTACGGCACTACCGTAAACATCACTATGGTGCTGTATTTTGGATTGTTTTTGATCAGAGAATAGATGGAGTTTATGGTACTGCCATAAGAAACTTTACGGTACCGTAATTGGGGTCGATTTTCTACCCGAAAGATTGTTGACATTACGGCACTGCCATAAAACATGTTACGGTACCGTAATTTCAGAAGTTTTCAACCCGAGAGTTTGCTGTCTAGATTACGGCACCACCGTAAAATCCTTTACAGCCGTAATTACAACCCAGTTCGCGACTTTCTCGGTCAACTCCAAACCCCAATTTTTGCGTAGATGATTGCGATCGATCTAGGCCACTAAATACGTTTCTGTAAGAAGCAACGGAAGAGCCATCACCGAGATGAAGACAAGCAGACCAAAAGCCCTAATTTTCATCCATCAGAGAGGGAGAAATCGAGTTTTACACGTCCGCCTTAGGGTTCGCCGCCGGGAAGCCTCCAGCTCATCTCTAGCCGTGAAATTTGAGTGGAAGCTACTCATAGAGGAGGAGAAGGTGTCCCAGAAGTTTCAGCGTGATTGGAGATCCGACAGAGGAGAAATCAACACAAATCCGAGTGCCGCCGCTGTTGCGCCAAGATTACGGCCGTAAACTTCTTTACGGCCGTATCGTAATTTTTCCTTCTTCTCTGTTTTCGATTTCCTTCAACATGAATTATTGTAATCTTCCTTCCATGCAAGCTTAGACACTCTTTGGGACATGGGGGAGTAATTCACTTGAATTTTATTGACTAGATGACTATTTTTCCATTATTCTGTCACGTGTAATCTTAGCGTGATAATTTTACTCATGTGGTAATTGATCTTAGACTCTTTTTAAATCCATATTATTGTGCATGTTTTAGATTTTTCATGATAGACAAAAAAGTAATTTGCTTGAGAACATGGAACCCTAGGATTGCATATTAGGAACCCTCTTAGGTTAGTTCTTATTTGTTTAATTATAGTAGATTAGTTGCCATGATAATGATATGAATCTAAAGATTGAGCCTAAGTTATCAAACATGGAGATCTTGTGTGAAAGCATGGATCGGAATGTTGGAGAACCATGAGTAAAACTAGTATCGAGACTCGGATGCACAAAAGTGATCATTGAGATTCCACTAGAGATTATCAACCTAGAATTCGGATGCAAGAAAATGATCCTTGAGTTATTCATTTGATGATTTACTTATCTTTAGCTTGGGATAAATCTTGCGCGAGAGCAAGGATTGATCTCTGCATGATTGTCTGCATGAAAGTGATACAATCCTTTTATTAACGTAAATTACATCTTTATCATGTTGTCATTAAACTAACAAAATCATTATTCATGTCTAGTCATAGAAATTAGAGTGAATGAAACCCTAGTCCTAGTTTCTCTCTCTGATAATTCCGTTTCAGCGCTTTGGTCTTCATTTGCTAGTTTGCACTCTTTCGATTGCCTAGATAGTGAAAAATCAATTATTCGGCACTCAGCAACATAGGTCTCCGCAGATTCGATACTTTCTTTATTACTTCGAGTATCCGTACACTTGCGGACACAATAAGTTTTTGGCGCCGTTGCGGGGGACCTTAGTTTTTGTTGATATCAGAGATATTGAGATTATTGCTAGACTAGGTGTTTATTTTTCTATTTTTTTCTGCTTTTCTTGAAATCACTTGATCTATCTATTTTGCATGCGCAAGAGTCTTATATCAGGACCACTTGTTCCATTAGATCTTGAAATTAACAAAACACTTAGAGTGTGCAGGAAGTTAAGACTAGAAGAGGATTTACAAGAAATATCACAGGAGATACAAGAAGAAATTGTGGAGATGGCGAATAACCATAAAACATTGAGGGACTATGCAGCCCCTAATCCTCAAGAAATCCACTCAAGCATTGCTAGACCAGCAATTGAGGCTAATAACTTCGAGATTAAGCCTGCTTTTCTCTCCATGATTCAACAGAATCAGTTTGGAGGATCTCCATTGGAAGATCCAAACCAACACTTGGCTTTGTTTTTAGAATTATGTGACACTATAAAAATTAATGGAGTTTCCAATGATGCACTTAGACTAAGATTATTTCCTTTTTCTCTTAGGGACCGGGCAAGAATATGGCTTCAATCACAACCAACTGGTACCTTCACAACTTGGGATCAACTGTCAAATTCCTTCTTGATGAAATACTTCCCTCCAAGCAAGACAATTCAACTGAGGAATCAAATCACAAGTTTCCAACAAAAAGATGGAGAATCTTTCAGTGAGGCATGGGAGAGATTTAATGAATTACAACGGAAGTGTCCTCACCATGGCATTGAAGATTGGGTTTTATTGCATACTTTTTATAATGGATTATTATATAATACCAGACTATCTTTGGTAGAGGTGACAGTGATGGGATGGTCAGACAAACAAAGTTGTTTTTCCTCTAGAGCATGTTATTTGGATACCCTTTGGATGTTGCTTTCTTTTTCATGAAGCATATTGAGAAGGTCTCTAGGGCAAAGAAAGGTGCTATTGTGATAGGTGGTTTCATTACACCTATAGCACTCTACTTGAGAGTTGAGCCATATGGGACACAAGTTGCAAAAGGGAGTCCAAGACTTGACATGGAGTCTTGCATAGCAATGAGGATGATTGTGAGGGAAGGAGATGGATTTTCATTGATCCTTGGATCAGGAGAGTAGAAGTTGCCTTTGCCATGCATAGAAAAGACAATAGTGAAGAATCATGCAAATTGGAGTTTGAGCCCAGACGATGCTGACTATGTGATGCCACCACCGCTGAACACTGTACCACCACCACCTTGGGGTAGCAATGGTGATCCTTTTGGGATAAGCATAGAGCAGCCACCTCAGGGATCATCAGGTTCTTCCACACACCCAGACTCAGGCAGAGGATTCTCCAGTACTTATGATTCAGGATTCAGATATCTATCCACTCAGCTGAACACTGTGCCTACGCCCTTATGTTGCCGCCCCTTGCTCTCTAATATATGATATAACATATGCAAGAGCTCCCTACACAATTTGGAATTGGCGTGATATAATGAAAGGGGCGAGAACAACATCAAGTGGCGCATCTTCTTCCATCATCAAGCCGCAAGCTCCTTCTTCCTTTCCTCTTGCGCAAGGAGGACAGTTGTATCCCAACAAGTAGCTAGACAGAAACTTATCTCTGGCTTTGCCTCAAAAAACTTGTTGTGTCCAAAAACTTGTTGTGTCCGCAAGTGCACGGATACTTGAAATAATAAAAAATATCGATCCCACATAGACCTTGTGATGGGGGCAGAGACCACAAACCACGATGGTACAAGTGGAGTTTAAGATTGCCATAGAGAAAGACTTGGAGGCTCGCGAATAAGCTAGCAAGACTCACTCCAAATGCTAGCTCAAAATAAAGAAAAGAATAACTTCAACTACTTCATGTTATGGTCAAGACACTTTCCAGAGAATAAGTTGTACTCTCCACAAATCAGCCAATCTAGCCATGCGACTTGCGCCAACTTCAAATCTGCATCAAGATCATCTTCAACGCTGAACGGTTCAACGCACGCTCGCAGCCAACGCTCTTCTTCAGCCAAAGTTGGAAGCTTCAACGTTACCTTCGCACCTCACAAGGAAAGTTCAACGTTTCTCTTCAGCAATCGAAGGAGGAAAGCTCCAATGCCATCGCTGCAGCCGTTCAAACAAGGAAACACCAACGTCTCTTTGCAGCAACGTCTCTCCCAATCTTCCCCTATATGTATCAAAGCTTGAACCTTGTACAGACAGATTTGATGATTTGATGAATGGAATGGAAATAGTCCTTCTTCCGATGGATTCGGATGTCTCTTCCCTCTTCTCCTCCTTCTAGGGCTGAGTCCCTCCCTCTTCCTTTCTTCTCCAATCTCCTTCTTCCCCAATTGTCCTGCTCCGCTGCCAACATCGCACACCCAGCAAACCTACAGATTTTCTGAATCTTTGTGAGCACGCCGCCGACGATCCGCCGGTCTGATCCTCACAAGATCTCGAACATCACTCTTCCTCTCCAAGACAAGTCTTCAGCCGCCGGGATCTGCCCATCCACCTCACCGATGGCCGGAATCGAAACTCTGACGCCATCCCCTGTTTCCGCCCTGCTCGTGACCTAGTTCCGCCCTTCCGCATCGTGCTCCTCCGACAGGCGGCCAATCGACCCCAAACTCTGGCCACGTCCTCGCCTCCTTCATACGAGCTTCCAGTTGTAGCAGGTTTAGATTTCGTCCACCATCCGGCGAACGGCGACCGCCCCTGCCACTCACGCCATCCCCTGTTTCCGCCGAGCTCCCGCCCAGCACGACTCTTCCACGCGATTCTCCTCCGATCAGCCACCATCCACCCGCTAACTCCGGCCACCTCTTCGCCATCGTCAGAGGGACCTCAAACCGTAACAGGTCCGGCGATCATGCACCACCGGACGAACGCCGACGAGTCCTCCTCCGCTCCCGCGCAACATCCCCTGTTCCAGATTTCCCAGTTTGCCTGTTTCTGTTTGCTGTTAATTCTAATTTGTTTAGGCTTTTTCTTGCAGGTATCTTAAGCAATCAGCACAACGAAAACCTTGAACTTTGATGCCATTACGAAGAACTCATCTTGATCTATCATTTGGATAACTTGGCTCAGTCTAACAGCGCATGGATCATCCTGGGAGACATGACATCTTTTCTTATCTGAGTAACTTCTGCAGTTGTTTCAATCCTGTAATCTGACTAGACTACTTTGTGCAGGTTTTTAACATATTCGGAGAAGCCTTCAGCTCTGATCCTTGTATCCAATAGCAAGATCTGAACCTTCTCTATCATTTGGATCAGTTGGGACAGATTAAGATTGAACAGATAAACCTACGAGATGGTGCAACTTTTGATGAATGATATATTTCTGCACCATTTTTATTCTTTAATCTGAATAGTTGTTTTGCCTTTGATGTCCTTATTACTTGACAGATCTTCAATCTGCAATTCTTATACGTTTTAAAAGAACAAGTTTTGGTCTACATCTTGGTTTAATTGGTTTGAATTTTTGATTTATGGATTTTCCTGCAACATATGTCTACTTTTTGTAAATGATTAAAGTTGCTCAGGAATTCTAATAGCTATTTTCTCGCTGCATTCTGAATTTTGACTTTTTTTTTTCAAAAATCCCAAAAATAAATAACTGAATTTTGCATCAGTAGTTTTACTCCACGCTTCCCCCCTACATCAGTTTGGTATCAGAGCAGGTTTGTGAGCAACTCTTGTCTGCCCACACGATCCTTGCTTTGTTCTTTGCAAAAAAAAAAAAAATGTTAGTTCTGGTTTTCATGGTTTATTGCTTATTGCTTTTGCATGTTTTGCTAATTACTTGCATTTAAAAAAAAAAAAATTTATTCTTAGTTTATGCTTTCATGTTTTGTTGCCTTCATTGCTTCTGCATGTTAGTTAAGTTATTTGCTCTTTATTGATTAGAAAAAAAAAATTGTTTGCATTAAACAATTTGCCAAAGAAAACTGCATAAATTTGCCAAAGAAAACTGCATTTGAATTTTTGCAAAGTTCTAATTAATTCTGCACACTACTGCATCTTCTCGCAAGTTTTGATCAGCCTTTCTAAATTCTGCACTTGTACTCCACTCTCGGTTCTTTAAATTCTGCAGTTTTGAACCATTAAAATTCTGAGATTCCTGATTTGTTTTCACCCTATCGCTGCACATTATCTATATCAAATTGCAGGCTATTGAAATATACTCTATATGCTGAATTCTGCACTTCATTTCTGAATATTAACATCTGGGTTTTTTTCAGCTTTGTGAATCTGAAATTTGCAGCTTGAAATTCGCAGCCTGCAACACTTAATCCCTATCAAACTGCAGCTACTTTTACCACCAATATATCTCAGCTTGGACACCTATGAGTGCAGCCTTGACATAGTGATTTTGATGCTAAATTAGGATTATAAATTCTGCATTTGATTTCTGAATTCTGTTTTTTTCAGCCTTGTTCAAACTGTTGCCATCAACTTGCTGCAATCAATTCTGATTTACTGCTGGGTTTTGTTTATAATTTTGCACTAAAACAATAGTCTTTTTGTAGGAACCCCTAATCATAAGGGGGCAAAACCCTAAGCATGGCGCTAATGTAAAATATGCAAGCGGAAGCAAGGGTTCAAGATCATTTGCATGCCATATGTTCAACTATAATCGATTGAATAGATTGAGATAAAAATCATACCAACGCCATATGCTTGGAAGTCGGCTTGGATAAAGAGAACAAAGTAGATCTCCTCCACAAGTTCACACACAAGGTGAAGATGCTTACTCCTTGCGGTCTCTTGTGCTAGCAAGACACCCAAGCCTTCAAGTGTCGAATGGAAGGGGATGATGAACCTCTTGGCCGAGAGCTCCTCTTGCTCAACCTCTCCTTCTCTTCGTCAATCACCACCCAACCAAAGTCGAATGCGTTGAAGAGAAGAGCGCAAACGCATATGCGTTTTTTTGGCATTGAAGTGAGTGAAACCGGCCCTTGATGACTTTCCATAAATGGAAGCTCATCAAGTCCATGCGCTCAACTCAACCCAAACGCATTTTAGGATTGAACCATGCGTTCACCATTGTGAACCGGTTCAAGCCAAAATGTCAAATCGGCTTTGGTTCAACAAACCAAACCGAAATAGCTTTAGCCACTTGGTCTAGACCAAATTGAACCCCCAAGGCTCATGATCTAACCATTCATCATCTGATGCCCTTGATCTCTCCGATCTAGCATCACCTCTCTCGATCGAAGCTTACCGATCTCAAGTCCTAATCAATCAAACATGATCAGACCAGATCTCACTTACAATCAGAGATTAAATCCCTTTAATCTGAACTCAAAGAATCCAGTCCATACGATCTGACTCAAGTAAGCCATATCACCAAATTGTGCGACCCTGAGGGTTTCCTCTAAATGTCGGTAACGATAACTTACGTTATCACGATCAGTGAGGGGTATCTAGCAACACATCACTGTCTCCCGATATAAAGGAAAGAGTCTTCCAAGACTACTCCCAAACCATAGCACAAGTGTGACTCAATTCACAAGGCATACATGTGTCCTTTGCCACTGGATGTTCTTATTGGACAAGCGGGTCAAGCTTGTAACTCCAATACGATGAGCATGATTAGATCAGATGCACATAGTCATCTGGGTATGGCCATACACTATCTCAATCATCTCATATAGGGGGGCCCTTAGAACACCACACTCCTTAAACAAGGAGACGGCAATCCTTTATCTATCACTAGTGCCCTAACCTGATTCAAGCTCACCATCCAAGATAGTCTATAATCATTATATTTCAAATGATATTGAACTACCTCAAAACAATGACAATCATCATTTAGAAACACAAGTGATCTCAAGTCAAAGGACATGTGCCACTTGCTGCTTACAGGGATCATTCACATTGTGACAAGCAATGCAATATCCCAGTAGGGTCTGTCCAGTACATCCAATGTACCCATGAGTCTACATCTTATTCCATGCTCGAAGCATCCTATAAGATTAGCACTCATATTAGTCTCCATCATATCAAGGCTGTCTCATGTTCACCAAGATATCTCGACTAAGGACATATAGCCTGTCAGCCTAGCTGAACAGCTTTGAGACATTATTCAGAAGTACACTTATTACAGCAGACAAGGTAACAACCTGAATAACAACCATGCCTTATTATAAACTTAAGAGTTTATTACATGATACTTATACAATCCCAAGGCCTCAAACATTAGCCTTAAGGGCATACCCCAACAATCTCCCACTTGCACTTAATCTAATGGTTGAGAAATCTCAAACCCATATTATTACAGTGCTGCTCATGCTTCTGCTGCGCCAGAGGCTTGGTAAGCGGGTCTGCCAGATTGTCATCTGTATGAACCTTGCAAATCTTAATCTCGCCTCGATCAATGATCTCCCGGATCAAGTGAAACCGTCTCTGTATGTGCTTGGACTTCTGGTGCGACCGTGGTTCCTTTGCTTGTGCTATAGCACCAGTGTTATCACAGAAGATAACCAAAGGATCTGCACTCGAAGGAACGACACCAAGTTCTCTCACGAACTTACGAATCCACACTGCCTCCTTGGATGCTTCCGAGGCTGCAACATACTCGGCTTCTGTTGTGGAATCAGCAACAGTAGACTGTTTGAAACTCTTCCACACCACTGCTCCACCATTCAAGCTAAAAACATAGCCTGATTGCGATCGGAAATCATCCTGGTCCGACTGGAACGAAGCGTCAGTATATCCCTCTATACTGAGTTCTTCCTGACCACCATATATCAAGAACATATCTTTGGTCCTCCGCAGATATTTTAAGATGTTCTTGACTGCAATCCAGTGCGCCAATCCTGGATTACTTTGGAATCGACTGGTCACGCTTAACCCGTAAGCGACGTCTGGGCGAGTACACAACATCGCATACATAATGGACCCAATAGCCGAAGCATAAGGCGTATTGTCCATTTCATCTTTCTCAGTCTGTGTTTGTGGACACTAACTCTTTGAAAGATTCAGACCATGTCTGACTGGAAGATATCCACGTTTAGAATTCTCTAAATGGAATCTCTCCAGGACTTTATCGATGTAAGTACTCTGGCACAGCCCGAGAAGCCTCTTAGATCTATCCCGGTAGATCTTGACACCTAATACATAGGCTGCTTCTCCTAGATCTTTCATCTGGAAACATTTTCCTAACCATGCCTTAACAGCATGCAGTTCAGGAATATCATTTCCAATGATTAAGATATCATCGACGTAGAGGATTAGGAATGTAATCACGCTCCCACTAAACCTCTTATATACACACGGGTCATCCTCGTTCTTGATGAAACCAAACTCAGAGATTGATTCATCAAAACGAATATTCCAGCTTCTTGATGCTTGTTTAAGTCCATAAATGGACTTCTTTAACTTGCATATTTTATGACGATCTGCTGGATTAGTGAAACCTTCCGGTTGTGTCATATACACATCCTCATCCAGATTTCCATTAAGGAAAGCTGTCTTCACATCCATTTGCCAGATCTCATAGTCGTAATATGCTGCTATCGCGAAAAGAATCCGAATAGACTTAAACATGGCTACAGGAGAGAAAGTTTCATCATAATCTATCCCGTAGATTTGTTTGAAACCTTTCGCAACTAGCCTGCCTTTATAGGTAACCACGTTACCATCCATGTCAATCTTCTTCTTGAAGATCCATTTACAGCCTATAGGGATTACTCCCGGAGGCGGATCAACCAAATCCCAGACTTGGTTATCTGACATGGAGTCCATCTCGGCTCGCATAGCTTCAAGCCATCTAGCTGATTCCGGTCCACTGACCGCATCCGCATAAGTTAGGGGTTCATCATTATCAATGATGTAGACTCCGTCATAGCGCTCAGGTTGTCGACGGATCCTACCCGATCTTCGCGGTTCCCGTGATATCTGAGCCTCAGGTTGTTCAGTAACCTGATCTACCAGCTCAGGCACATCCAACTCTGCTTGACTACTTTGTCCTTCCTCTGAATTCTCATCCAGCTTTATTTCTCTCCCACTGGCCTCTTGCAGAAGAAACTCCTTCTCAAGAAATATGGCCGTCCGAGCAACAAAAACCTTGTTCTCTTTGGGATCGTAGAAATAATAACCCTTAGTTTCCTTAGGGTAACCGACAAAGATACATTTCTCAGATCTGCTCTCCAGTTTCCCAGAGGCGAGCTTTTTGACATAAGCCTCGCAACCCCAGATCCTGATAAATGTCAAGCTAGGCTGTTTTCCATACCATAACTCATATGGCGTCTTTAAAACTGCCTTGGATGGCACTCGGTTTAGTACCTTTGCAGCTGTTTCCAGTGCAAAACCCCAAAAGGAATATGGAAGAGTAGCCTGACTCATCATAGAACGAACCATATCAAGTAACGTTCTATTTCTCCTCTCGGACACACCATTCCATTGCGGTGTTCCTGGCGGAGTGAGCTGTGAGATAATCCCACACTCCTTCAGATAGTCAGTAAATGCATGACTCAGGTATTCACCACCTCGATCAGAACGAAGTGCCTTGATATTTCGGCCTAGCTGATTTTGTACTTCATTTTTGAACTCTTTGAACTTGTCAAAAGATTCACTTTTATGTCTCATTAAATAGACATACCCATACCTACTGAAATCATCAGTAAAGGTAATGAAGTACTGATAGCCACCTCTGGCATGTTTACTAAAAGGCCCACACACATCACTGTGTATAAGGTCAAGTAAACCCGAAGCCCTTTGACCTTTGTGAGGAAAAGGAGACTTCGTCATTTTACCCATCAAACAAGCTTTGCATGTATCAATCTCCTCATAGGAGAATGATCCCAGCAGTCCATGTTCATGCAACCGCTTAATGCGCTTCTCGTTTATATGGCCTAAACGACTATGCCATAACAAGGTGCTGTCATCAGCATACTTGGCTTTCTTATTATCAATGTTTTGTATAGAATTTTCCATGTCCAACATGTATAACCCATTGTTAATTGAACCAGTTGCATACACAATATTATCATGAGATAAAACACACTTTGAAATATTGCATTCAAAGGCAAATCCTTTCCTGACAAGAGCAGGAATAGAGATAATATTCTTGGTAATACTCGGTACAAAATAACAATTGTTTAATTCTAATACAACGCCAGATGGTAAAGAAATGAAATAGTCTCCTACAGCAACAGCAGCAACCCGTGCCCCGTTTCCAACTCGTAGGTCTACCTCATGCTGTCCCACCTGCCTTCTTCTCTTGAGTTCCTGCACATTTGAACAAATGTGAACTCCACATGCAGTGTCCAACACCCATGATATAGTAGAAGAAGATAACATGACCTCAGTCACATATATACCTGAGCCAGAAGCGATGCTTCCCCTCTTATCTCCTTGGAGCGCTTTACAGTCCTTTTTCCAGTGACCCAGCTGGCCACAGTGGAAACACCTGTTGTCCTTCGACCGCTTCACCTTCTGTTTCAGGGCCTTGCTGTAATTCTTGACAGGGGCCTTGCCCTTCTTCCCCTTCTTCTTGTTCCTTGAAGGAACCATCAAGACAGAGGTTGAAGGCTTACCCTTCAGAGTTTCCTCAGTGGTCAAGAGCATATTCAGCAGCTCTGCCGGCGTACAATCGATCTTGTTCATATTAAAGTTAATAATGAACGCATTGAAAGAAGGCGGAAGAGACTGTAGAATAATGTCCACAGCAAGCTCCTGGTTGACGGTATGCCCCAGTTTCTCTAGAGCCTCCTTGTGCCCAATCATCTTGAGCACGTGAGCTCCCACTGGGCTCCCCTCAGCCAGTTTGCTCTGAAAGAAGAGCTTCGTCAGATTATAGCGCTCAGTCCTCGCCTGTGCAGCATATAGCATCTTGAGGTTCGCTATAATTTCTATAGCCGACATATCCTCATGCTGACGCTGCAGCGGTGGCGTCATAGACGCTAGCATCAGGCAAGCGACATCAATGCTATCATTGACGTGCTTTTCGTAGGCTTCCCGAACCGCCCTTGCGGCGTTCGGAGCGGGCTGCGGCGGTATCGCCGTCTCGAGGACATACAGTTTCCTCTCTGCCTTAAGAACAATCTTAAGGTGTCCGAACCAGTCAGAGAAGTTCGGCCCAGCAAACTTCTCCCTTTCCAGTAGGGATCGCACATTGAAGCTCATGGTGTTCGTTGCTGCAGGAATCTACAACAAGCAAGAACAGCAAGGTCAGTATCAATGTTTCAGAATCAATCCAGGACTTAAGAAAGATTCTTTTCTCACTATTTTGTCTGACTGAAAAATCCAGTAAACAGTCCGAAAGAGTAAACACTCTTTTAGTGAGATGGGATCCAGATTTCATACTTGGTCTCCGCGTCCCGCTCAGGCGAGATAAGATGCACAGAGATGACAAGCACTAGTTTCTGGTAGGCTGTCCCAGCCAATCGCCAACCCGTGCGATTCCCCTTCATCTTGGCAATCCAGCAGACTGTGCCAACTGAGTTGGTGCAACACAGTCTCTGATCCCAGAGATGGCTGCCTCCATGTGCTACCATATGCGCCACATATGTAGTCTACATGGTCAAGCTGACCTGACCTACTCCCTGGACCACCACGTGCTATGCTGAGCAACGAGAGGGGATAAATCCCAACTCTGTAACACGCAGGTGAAATCCAGCACCGTCTGAAGATAGATGGACGTGCCCACTGAGTGGGTTCAACACGGCTCCAACGATAGTCAGAAAGGTGAGGTTTCGCGTCAGAAGGCTTACGAGCTTGATATGTTAGCGTTGGATTTTAACGGTCTTTTATCTTCTTACTATCAGGCATGTCCTATGGCTATAGTAGAAGATAAACATAAATATGCAATTCTAATTATTAGCAATAAGTAGAAAGCATGATCTTATGTGGTAAAAGCCCATGAACCCTAGTAAGACCTTAATATAACTTAAGTCTTCACTTGAGCTTCATTGCATCTCATCTGGTCCAACCCAGTGCCCTAGCGCCAAGAGCACCTCAGGTGCACCACCAGGTGAATGCCCCTCTTGGATGTGTGCCTTTGTTCTTGTCTAATCAAAGTACATTTGATCTATCTAGACAAGGTTGACTCGCAGGTCAACAACATATTATAAATTAAGTACAATGTGATTCGCAGATCACAAATTAATTTACAATTTTTAAGTCCAGGCACGCAGGCCCCAGCACAGCACACAATTGGGCAACCCACATAAGACTAAATAAACAAGCATATGGTTCAATCAACATGTGATCCAATCATCTTGAAATTAAAAGTTTTGAAAACCCCATGGCATCAATTTTAATTTCCTTATGAGCCCTACAACCTTACAATGGTCCATTGATGGGGATCCACTCATCCATCTAGTTAGATCCTTTGCCCTTGCATGCACCGAGTCCTAACTGACCCGAGTTGACCTAATGGTCAACCATGCATGCGCCAAGGGCTGAACTACCCCCATGAGTTTTGGCAAGCGGGTGTGACCCCGGGCCTAACTCAAGTGTGTTCAGTAGTGTCTCAACCAGACCTCGCTACACGCCCTAGATGCAGTCAACCTATAGCCACCTTGTGCTTGCGCATAGGTGCTATCAGGTTAACCCATCTGAGCTGTCAGATGGTCTGATCAGACTTGGATCTAACCTAGTGGTGACTTCAACCTCATCAACCCATCTAAGGGTTTAATGTAGAGGCACCTTAGATCTAATCAAGCGCGCAAGATGTAAGTTTTAGAAAAACCTTAGAACATGCGCAATCATACAAACAAACAACATGCTTGCATATAACCCTTAGATCTAAGGGGGTCCCCTTCAAGGGGGAGCGCAAACTTTAGGGGGTCCCCTTCAAGGGGGAGCGCATACTTCATATAAGCAAAGCATGATACAAGCGCAACTTCATGTAAGCAAAGCATGATACAAGCGCAACTTCATGTAAGCAAAGCATGATACAAGCGCAACTTCATGTAAGCAAAGCATGATACAAGCGCAACTTCATGTAAGCAAAGCATGCCTCAAGTAAAAGTAAGCGCAACATGAGGATCACATCAGCAAACATAATAGCATGCATAGAGCCAAGCTCTGATACCAATTGTAGGAACCCCTAATCATAAGGGGGCAAAACCCTAAGCATGGCGCTAATGTAAAATATGCAAGCGGAAGCAAGGGTTCAAGATCATTTGCATGCCATATGTTCAACTATAATCGATTGAATAGATTGAGATAAAAATCATACCAACGCCATATGCTTGGAAGTCGGCTTGGATAAAGAGAACAAAGTAGATCTCCTCCACAAGTTCACACACAAGGTGAAGATGCTTACTCCTTGCGGTCTCTTGTGCTAGCAAGACACCCAAGCCTTCAAGTGTCGAATGGAAGGGGATGATGAACCTCTTGGCCGAGAGCTCCTCTTGCTCAACCTCTCCTTCTCTTCGTCAATCACCACCCAACCAAAGTCGAATGCGTTGAAGAGAAGAGCGCAAACGCATATGCGTTTTTTTTGGCATTGAAGTGAGTGAAACCGGCCCTTGATGACTTTCCATAAATGGAAGCTCATCAAGTCCATGCGCTCAACTCAACCCAAACGCATTTTAGGATTGAACCATGCGTTCACCATTGTGAACCGGTTCAAGCCAAAATGTCAAATCGGCTTTGGTTCAACAAACCAAACCGAAATAGCTCTAGCCACTTGGTCTAGACCAAATTGAACCCCCAAGGCTCATGATCTAACCATTCATCATCTGATGCCCTTGATCTCTCCGATCTAGCATCACCTCTCTCGATCGAAGCTTACCGATCTCAAGTCCTAATCAATCAAACATGATCAGACCAGATCTCACTTACAATCAGAGATTAAATCCCTTTAATCTGAACTCAAAGAATCCAGTCCATACGATCTGACTCAAGTAAGCCATATCACCAAATTGTGCGACCCTGAGGGTTTCCTCTAAATGTCGGTAACGATAACTTACGTTATCACGATCAGTGAGGGGTATCTAGCAACACATCACTGTCTCCCGATATAAAGGAAAGAGTCTTCCAAGACTACTCCCAAACCATAGCACAAGTGTGACTCAATTCACAAGGCATACATGTGTCCTTTGCCACTGGATGTTCTTATTGGACAAGCGGGTCAAGCTTGTAACTCCAATACGATGAGCATGATTAGATCAGATGCACATAGTCATCTGGGTATGGCCATACACTATCTCAATCATCTCATATAGGGGGGCCCTTAGAACACCACACTCCTTAAACAAGGAGACGGCAATCCTTTATCTATCACTAGTGCCCTAACCTGATTCAAGCTCACCATCCAAGATAGTCTATAATCATTATATTTCAAATGATATTGAACTACCTCAAAACAATGACAATCATCATTTAGAAACACAAGTGATCTCAAGTCAAAGGACATGTGCCACTTGCTGCTTACAGGGATCATTCACATTGTGACAAGCAATGCAATATCCCAGTAGGGTCTGTCCAGTACATCCAATGTACCCATGAGTCTACATCTTATTCCATGCTCGAAGCATCCTATAAGATTAGCACTCATATTAGTCTCCATCATATCAAGGCTGTCTCATGTTCACCAAGATATCTCGACTAAGGACATATAGCCTGTCAGCCTAGCTGAACAGCTTTGAGACATTATTCAGAAGTACACTTATTACAGCAGACAAGGTAACAACCTGAATAACAACCATGCCTTATTATAAACTTAAGAGTTTATTACATGATACTTATACAATCCCAAGGCCTCAAACATTAGCCTTAAGGGCATACCCCAACACTTTTCCTGCTTGCTAAGTTTCTTGTTTTATCATGCGTCGGTATAATCAAAGAGATTTAATCTTTTCTAGAGATGGATATCAAAGACTCACCCGTAGTCCTACTAGTTTCAAAACTTATGTTTGGTGTAATGGTTATAAGAGTAGAACTATTATTGATCACTTTGTAAAGTTTAATTTTATATCTATTGATGCCCTTGAACAACTTGGTCTCACCAAAGATAAACATCATAACCCTCACTACATAACTTGGGATGGTTTGACTATGACTTTTGTTGACTATCAATGCTTAGTTCCCATTATGCTAGACAATATCAAAACCAACATTTGGTGTGATGTGATGAGTCTAAAAGGTTTTGACATCTTATTAGGGAAAGAATTTATGCATGATTTTCAAGGATATTATTTTACAAAACCTTGGTGTTATAGTTTTATTCATAAAGGTTTGGAACATATAGTTTATCCTAAAAATGAAAAGTCAACACATAGCCTTTGTAAGGAGTTACGGGAAGAACTTGAAGAGATTAAGCAAGAGATAAAGAGATTTAGGGAGGAATCCTTGCAAACAGAACATAAGAGTTCAACCCCATTAGAGCTTGAGCAACCCTTAGAGTCTACATTAGAGATTAATCCATGTCTTGATGAAACCATTGAAATTGAAGTAGCAAGACATGAAGAGCCAAACCATCAAGTAGAACCAATGCCTTCACCTTAAATTTTAGAGCCCAACTCATGTCTTACCACTGAACCTGAACAAATAAGTCATGAGGAGCCAAACCATGAGGTAGAACCAATTTTAGGGCCCATACCCATAGGTCCTCAACTTGAGCCTAGCAATCTAGCTCAAGAACCCATAGTTGACTTGTCTGAGAGTCAAGCTACCCCTGAGTTGCCCATAGAGACCACTGTAGACTTGTCTCAACCTAAGTGTCAAATAGAGCCATTACCTTCAATTTTAGGGCCCATACCCACAGGTTTTCAACTTGACCTTAGCACTACCTCTAGCAAACCTAAAGATGACTTGCCAAAAAACCCAGTTGAACCCAAACCCATAGGTCTTCTTGAACCTCACATAGAACCTAAGTTAGATCCTTTTGAGTTTGACCTGGATCCTAATCCTCAACCTTTAGGTCAACCCCTAGACTTAGAAAATCTCTTCCAGGACCCTATGATCCTTGAGTCTTGTCTGTTAGGTCCTTCTACCCACACCCTTAAGCCACCATTAGGATCAACAAAACACAATGAACTCAAACATGCTTTGCACTCTGCACTTATTGAAGTTGAATATATTGATTTTGTCATTCCTTGTTCTTTGCTAAATCCTATGATTTTCTATGACAACTTTACTAATGAGTATGGCCGAGAAAAGGAATCCAATGCAGGTACCCTTGATTTGCAGCTAGGACCGTGGACAAGGACCAACAAGACAGGATGCTGTGATGCTAACAACACTTGGAAGTTTCGGATCCTTGAGGAGCAACTGACTCTCACCCCTACAGAACTTCTCCACCTACACAAGAACAATTCTTCGGGGAAGAATTATTTTCACCCGGGGAGAAATGATGGGGGCAGAGACCACAAACCACGACGGTACAAGTGGAGTTTAAGATTGCCATAGAGAAAGACTTGGAGGCTCGCGAATAAGCTAGCAAGACTCACTCCAAATGCTAGCTCAAAATAAAGAAAAGAATAACTTCAACTACTTCATGTTATGGTCAAGACACTTTCCAGAGAATAAGTTGTACTCTCCACAAATCAGCCAATCTAGCCATGCGACTTGCGCCAACTTCAAATCTGCATCAAGATCATCTTCAACGCTGAACGGTTCAACGCACGCTCGCAGCCAACGCTCTTCTTCAGCCAAAGTTGGAAGCTTCAACGTTACCTTCGCACCTCACAAGGAAAGTTCAACGTTTCTCTTCAGCAATCGAAGGAGGAAAGCTCCAATGCCATCGCTGCAGCCGTTCAAACAAGGAAACACCAACGTCTCTTTGCAGCAACGTCTCTCCCAATCTTCCCCTATATGTATCAAAGCTTGAACCTTGTACAGACAGATTTGATGATTTGATGAATGGAATGGAAATAGTCCTTCTTCCGATGGATTCGGATGTCTCTTCCCTCTTCTCCTCCTTCTAGGGCTGAGTCCCTCCCTCTTCCTTTCTTCTCCAATCTCCTTCTTCCCCAATTGTCCTGCTCCGCTGCCAACATCGCACACCCAGCAAACCTGCAGATTTTCTGAATCTTTGTGAGCACGCCGCCGACGATCCGCCGGTCTGATCCTCACAAGATCTCGAACATCACTCTTCCTCTCCAAGACAAGTCTTCAGCCGCCGGGATCTGCCCATCCACCTCACCGATGGCCGGAATCGAAACTCCGACGCCATCCCCTGTTTCCGCCCTGCTCGCGACCTAGTTCCGCCCTTCCGCATCGTGCTCCTCCGACAGGCGGCCAATCGACCCCAAACTCTGGCCACGTCCTCGCCTCCTTCATACGAGCTTCCAGTTGTAGCAGGTTTAGATTTCGTCCACCATCCGGCGAACGGCGACCGCCCCTGCCACTCACGCCATCCCCTGTTTCCGCCGAGCTCCCGCCCAGCACGACTCTTCCGCGCGATTCTCCTCCGATCAGCCACCATCCACCCGCTAACTCCGGCCACCTCTTCACCATCGTCAGAGGGACCTCCAACCGTAACAGGTCCGGCGATCATGCACCACCGGACGAACGCCGACGAGTCCTCCTCCGCTCCCGCGCAACATCCCCTGTTCCAGATTTCCCAGTTTGCCTGTTTCTGTTTGCTGTTAATTCTAATTTGTTTAGGCTTTTTCTTGCAGGTATCTTAAGCAATCAGCACAACGAAAACCTTGAACTTTGATGCCATTACGAAGAACTCATCTTGATCTATCATTTGGATAACTTGGCTCAGTCTAACAGCGCATGGATCATCCTGGGAGACATGACATCTTTTCTTATCTGAGTAACTTCTGCAGTTGTTTCAATCCTGTAATCTGACTAGACTACTTTGTGCAGGTTTTTAACATATTCGGAGAAGCCTTCAGCTCTGATCCTTGTATCCAATAGCAAGATCTGAACCTTCTCTATCATTTGGATCAGTTGGGACAGATTAAGATTGAACAGATAAACCTACGAGATGGTGCAACTTTTGATGAATGATATATTTCTGCACCATTTTTATTCTTTAATCTGAATAGTTGTTTTGCCTTTGATGTCCTTATTACTTGACAGATCTTCAATCTGCAATTCTTATACGATTTAAAAGAACAAGTTTTGGTCTACATCTTGGTTTAATTGGTTTGAATTTTTGATTTATGGATTTTCCTGCAACATATGTCTACTTTTTGTAAATGATTAAAGTTGCTCAGGAATTCTAATAGCTATTTTCTCGCTGCATTCTGAATTTTGACTTTTTTTTTCAAAAATCCCAAAAATAAATAACTGAATTTTGCATCAGTAGTTTTACTCCACGCTTCCCCCCTACATCACCTTGTTTGTCAAGCACCGAATAATTGATTTCTTGCTATCTAGGCAGTCAAAACTATGGAAGTGAATTATCGAATGCTAACGAAAATACTAGAGAGAGAAACTGGGACTAGGGTTTCATCCACTTTGATTTCTATGACTAGAAATGAATAGTAATTCATCAGTTTAATTTTATTATGATAAAGACATAATTTAATTCATAAAAGGATCATCTCACTTTCGTGCAGACAATCATGTAGGGACCGATCCTCGCTTTCGCGCAAGATCTATCCCAAGCTGAAAATAAGTAAATCATCCATCGAAGAACTCAAGGATCACTTTCGTGCATCCGAATTCTAAGTGGATCAACTCGAGTAGAATCTCAAGGATCACATTCGTGCATCCGAGTCTCAACACAAGTTCTACTTATAGTTTTCCAATGTTTCGATCCTTACTTTCACAGAAGATCTTCACATTTGATAAATTGACTCAATCCTAGATTTATATTATCAAACATGACAATTATTATTCTAAAATGAAGAAAGAAGAACTAACCTAATTTCTTATAGTAAGTTCCTATCATGCAATTCTAGGGTTCCAAGTTCTCAAGCAAGTCACCTTTCGGTCCTTATTGCGAAAACTCAGAAACATGATTAATAACATAAATCTATGGAGAATCAAAGAACAATTATCACATAAGTAGAATCATCATCCTAAATTTACACGTGACAAAGTAATGAAAAGTTTATCTAGTCATTAATAAATCAAAAGAGATTACTCCCCCATGTCCCACAAAAGGTTTAAGCTAGCATGGAGAAAAGATTACAATAAACCATAGTTTCTAGCGATCCCAAATCAAAAAGAAAGGGGAAGAACAAATAACCACACGGCAGTAATGAAAATTACAGCCGTAATATGCATATGAATAGTGCGAGCACTGGGTTCTTCATCGATTTCTCCTTTTGATCGAGATCCTTTCGCGTTGAAACTTCTAGGGTATGTTCTCTGGCTCCAGGCGAAGCTTCCCTTCAAATTTCACAGCCGGAGATGCGTTGTACGCTTCCCGACAACGAAACCTAAGTCGGCGGTGTGAAACTCAATTTCTCCTTTGTTAGTGGATGAAAATTAGGGCTTTTGGTGTCTCATCCTTCGTCTCGTCGAAAGCTGTTCTTTTGCTTCTTACAGCTTTGAATTTCAATGCCCCGATCGTCCGCAATCGATCCCGCAAAAATCGGACTCAAATTTGACTGTAAAAATCGCGCCTCCAGGTTATAATTACGGCCGTGTTTTTGGTTACGGCACTGCCATAATTTCAGTCGAGTTCTCGGGTGGAAATCTGTCTAGAATTATGGCACTGTGAAATCCCTTATGGCAGTGCCGTATTTTTCCCAAATCTCTCGGGTGGAAAATCAACCCAAATTACAGGTCGTAGAAATTCTTACGGTAGTGACGTATTTTCAGTCAAAGTTTCTGGTCAGAAAGCGCTCTAAATTACAGCCCGTAAAAATCTTTACGGTATTGCCGTAATTTCTAAAAATCTTTCTAGATGAAAAATTCCCAAATTACGGCAGTGCTCTGATATTACGGTAACAATCAAAACATGGTACCGTAATATAGATTACGGCCTTGCCGTAATTTGGTCTGAAGCTCCAATCTTCATGAAATTTGACATATTATCTCCTCTTGATGGTGGGAATTCATTCTTGCATCTGAATTGCTTGAAAATGCCTAAAAATTATGCCTTTTTACCTGAAAATCATCAAAAACCAAAAAGAGTATTGATTCCACAGTATTTGATAAAAAGGAATAAAAATAAGCAAAGGTTCATGATTTTGACAGAAAAAGATATATGAAATGGCACAAAATTTACTATAAATTTCGGTGTCATCAAACACATAAGGCTCAAACTTTGCTTGTTCTCAAGCAAAAATAAAAAATTGATCATAGGAAAAAATTTTCTCATGAAGAATAAATTTATAGAATACAATTACTAATGAAAATTTTTTATTAATTGACTCATAAAATTTTAAATAGACATATCATCCTTTGAATTCAATCTTCTAGATCCACAACTTAATCAAATAAAACTTTGCAACTTGTATAAAAAGCATAATTTCAGTCTCATGAATTCACCCAAGTTTCAGTTCAAATCTATTGTGCTTTTGTTTAGAGGAATATGATATCCAAAATCTTTTTCCACTCAAATTTTTTTCTTTTCTTCATTTTTCTTTTTATTCTTTTTGTGTTTTCAATGGCATGTACCCACATAGATACACACTTTTTATTTGGACTTCAACTCTTGTCTCAGGTACCATTGTCAATTTTACACAGTGCCAAGTAGAGGAGTCATTTTCTTTTTCTTTCTCTCTTATTTTTTTCTTTTCAGACTTCAACCCATGTCTTCGGTACCCTTGTCAATTTTGCACAGTTCCAAGTAGGGGAGTCACTCACTATTTTTGGATCTTGGATTCTTTCTTCCCAACAAATAGCAAATAGACTAAACATCAACTAGACTAATCAATTGACATCAATTCAAAATTACACTCATATGCTGATTTTATTCAAAAAGTAACTTCACTATTAAATTAAATTCCTCAAATAATATATCCACCTAAAATCTCATTCACAACCAATGAAAATTTTCAAAAGTAGATATGTTTATGAGAAATAAATTTGTCATGATAGATCTAGTCCTAATCATAAGCATGAGTTCATTCACCATCAATAGAATTATATAAGTCATAAACAATAAATTCCTTAAAAATATAGATCAGGCCATAAATCAATCATATCAATCAAAATTATACTTATCAATTATCAAAAATATTAAAAACATAATCATGTGTAATACAGCCATATCGAAATAGATCATCAATACCAAGATATGATAATACAACCCCATCGAAGATAAAAAATCAATATCATCATCATCATACAACCATATTGAAAATAAGAATATAAGCATGTAAAGCAGAGTGAAGTAGCACAGTGGACACAACATGTATGGAGGAATCATCCTTCCCTATAAAACATGAAACATCAATAAGATAAGGAAAATGACATGCAAAATATTAAGGGAAAAAGATACTCACAAAACTATACTCATCATCTGATCCAATCTCCTCGGTGTCCTGAGCTGTTGCATCCATAGGATCAAAGTTTGGCTCTCCCTGGTGCCCTCCATAGTCTCCACCTCTGCTCGAATCCTGGAAGTCAAAGCGCTCATATAAGAAGTTGCCCATCTCTTCCATATAGTTGTTGAGATGTTCCACATCATAGTGAAGGTGATGCATCGAGTCCTTCATCTGGCCCATGATATCCATCATCCTCTCCATACGATGTCCCTCAAGATATATCTCAGCGGAGAGTGCCTGGAATCCGGGGTCAAAAGCATTAGACCATCCTCCAGTAGGTCTGTGGGAAGAATCCATAGTTGGGGGAGTAGGATCAGCAGGCCGGTGAGATGGTGTCTCTATCCCATAAGGATCATCTCTTCCACCCCAAGTGGGTGGTGGTGGAACTGCACTCAACGGTGGTGTAAAGGCGGCCTCAGCAGTACACGGTGAAAGCTTCCAATTCGCTCTTTCTTTTACAGTGGTCTTCTCTACATGGGGTAATGGTAGAGTAGGGGTATTTGATCCAAGGACCAAACAAAACACATCCCCTTCTCTAACTATCATTTTCATTTCCATGCAATACTCAAGATCAAGCCTTGCATTCCCCCTTGCCACTTCTATTCCATATGGCTCAACATTCAGATGCAGGACTATAGGTGTAATCAGCTCTCCTATTATAATTGCTCCCATTTTCGCCCTAGCCACTTTATCCATGTGTTTCATCAGAAAGAAAGCAACATCTACTACTACTCCATTCAGCATCCCACAAAGAAAGTAAAGCTCAGATTGTCTTACCATGCCATCACTGTCTCCACTGCCAAAGACAGTGTGGGCAAGAACTCTATGAACATACTTTATACAAGGATTTATAATCTTTGAAGCTATAGCAGAAACAACAGAAAAGTGAGTCTCATGGGTAATCTGGTTCCAGAATACATTCTCAATGAACCCAATTGATATTTGGGTATACCCTCCTGAACCCAAGTGAAAAATAGGTCTGACTTCTCTTATGGTTAGCTTCCTCTCAACATTGGCCAATCTGAATGTGATATCTCCTTCAGCAGGTCCATCAGAAAACTCCCTTAGATCCACATTCAAGCTACTCAAAAACTCCAAAGCTAGTGGCAAGTAGGTATAGGGAGTCATCTCAAAAAAATTTTTGGCTCTGATATGCTCAAACATCCAAAATACATCCTCATAAAGCCCATGTGCTTCTAAAGTCCTTCTATCAGCATATTTGGTATTGACAACCCTTCTTTCCAACAATTGATTGTACCTCGACTCTTGAATTTCATCCCTAAAAACAATGCCATAGGGATTTGGTGGTGAAGAAGATGTGGCTGGTCCTTTTCCTCTCTTCTTTGAAACTACTTGTTTTATCTTGGGTGTTATGAGTGAACTAAAGCTGCAACTTGAATTTCAAGACAATATAGCAAAGTATAGGAAACATTGAACTCAAATAATACTTCCAACATGAAAAACAATACTCATTATGCATTATAGAAGCTAGTATCAACTAATATGTCTGCTTGAACTCAAAGATTTCTGTGGGAGAAAAAGGGGCGAAATGTGAATAGTAAAAATTCAGCAATCTAGCTCATTTAAGTTTAAATCTCTTCATAGAAATTGGACAAAAAACTTTAGAAACCGACAAGAACTAGTCGCCTATCATCTAAGAAGTAAATGGAAGCAAGAAACTCTAAAAACGACCAATAATCGAAGACAAACGATGAAAGGGGCGAAATATGTGTAGAAACTCGCCAAAATTGAGAAATCAGGCGAAAGAGTACCAGATCGGTGGTTAAAACCAGAAAGGAAGGATCACCGACGTGCTCTGAAGGTTGGAGATGGTCGGAGCTCGAAGGTCAATGCTCGAACGAGTGAGAACGAGTGAGAAAACTCAAAACACGGCCCAGAAAACCCTAAAAAATGGCATAGGAATCGTGGCTAAAAATAGAATTATGGCCGTAATATCCATTACGGCGGTGCTGTATTCTGGCAAAATTGAAAAAACACGGGCCGTAAAATGAATACAGTAGTACCGTAATTTCGTCCCATCTCTCTGGTCAAAAACCATCCTTAATTACGGTACCGTGAAAAAGCTTACGGTACCACCGTAATATTCAGAAAACTCTCGGGTCAAAAATCTGTAGTAAATATGGTACCATAAAAATGGTTACGGCAGTGCCGTATTTTGCTCGATATTCTCTGATGAGAAAATGGTCAAAATTATGGTGCCGTGAAATTGAAAACGGTAGTGCCGTAAAAAATCTACAAAATACGGCACCGTGGAATTCATTAAGACAGTGTCGTAAAAGCAATAAAACTCTTGGGTAGATTTTGTCCACAAAATATGGTACCGTGAAAATACTTACGACGGTACCATTATTTCGTCAAAACTTTCTGTCTAAAATTGACTGGAATTACGGTACCATAATGTGCATTACGGTAGTACCATTATTTGCGCCAAAACTTGCTTACCTACAAAAATAAAAGAAAAAATTAGTTCTAAGTGCAAACTAAGGAAAAAGTAAATAAAATAAAACAAACTAAATTTAGAAAGCTTGGGTTGCCTCCCAAGAAGCACTAATTTAGAGGTCTTTAGCTTGACCCTTTTGCACTCAGATTTGATCTTGAATTCCTCAATTTCCATTTTGATTTTTCTTTGATTTGAGCATCTCTTTCAATCATATAAGGCTCAGCCTTGAAACAGTGCCCAATTTTACTCAAGATCTTATTTCCTTTATCAAACAATCTAGAGCCTCTTCTTCTTCTTCTCTTTTTCTTCTTCTTCTCAGAATTTTGATGTCCTTTCTCTTGCAATTCTCTATCAATATCCTCAGAAAAATTGTCAGTTCCAAAATTAGAGGATTCATCAAATAAATTACAAACATCATAAACAACATCATCAACTATCAATGCTACAACATGATCTATAATATGAAAGTTTATTCAAAGAATCAGCAAGATCAAATTCAATTATTTTTTCACAAATATCAAAAGTGATTTTTCCTTTTTTAACATCTATGTGTGCTCCAGCAGTAGCCAAAAAGGGTCTACCAAGAATTATGGAATTTTTATTATTTTATTCCATGTCAAGCACTACAAAATCAGCAGGTATAAAAAATTCACCTACTTTGATTGGAACATTCTCTAGAATAACTATAGGATACCTTACCGAGCTATCAGCGAGCTGTAAAGATATGGATGTTGGTTTAAGCTCTCCAATGTCCAGCTTCCTGCAAATAGATAAAGGCATTAGGCTTACACTGGCTCCTAAATCACATAAGGCTCAGTCAAAAGCCATGCTTCCAATAGAACAAGGTACAGAGAACTACCTGGATCCTTTAGTTTTGGTGGCAATTTATTTTGAATGGCAGCATTGCCATCCTCAGTTAAAGCCACAGTACAAGTACCATAGTCCTCTATTTTTCTTTTGTTGGATAAGATTTCTTTCAAAAATTTTGCATATGATGGCATTTGAGATATAGCTTCAGTAAAAGGAATATTAATGTAAAGCTTTTTCAACACTTCAAGAAATTTGCCAAATTGTTTATCTTGTTTTGCTTGCACTAACCTTTGTGGAAAGGGTGTAGGTGGCCTATAAGGTGGAGGTAAATTAGGTTTATAATCATCTTTCTCACATAGCACATCCCCTTTTGGGTCATAGTGTAGGGTCAAGTAACCCAAAATCAGAAATGTGGAGCTTGTTTACCATGGACATCAAGTTCTTTATATGATACCATTTGATATCATATTCATGTCAAAACAAAGGATTAGTGTCTAAGAAAACAAGTTTTTTTCTTAAAATGGAGCTCAACACAATAAATTATGACCTATGAAATAGCAATAGGTCAAAATCAGGATAATGAGATTTCCATATTTTTAGGGTTTAGTGTAAATTCGAGCATAATTTCATTTCATATCCAAACCATGCAAATAAAGGCTCCAGGAGTAGGTTAGGTAGTGTACTTGATATACAACTAAGAATTTGGTATCGTTACTATCACATAACTTGGACATATATCACTCACTAGATAAAGGTCCAAAGTATAAAAACAGATTTATTGGGTCGGACTGAATTGATGTTACACAGTCGATAATCTATTCTAAAGTACTCAATATCTGACTCAAAAGAAATATGTTTAAGTCTTCTTTACAATGAATCTAATTTCATATGATTTGGCACAGGGAGTCAAAAGTTATGATCATTTTAATGAAGAAATGTCAGGTTTACTTCTCATAAGGATTCATGGTTGTTTAACAAAGCATTGATCATTCTTCCAAGGGCCGAATTTCCCAAAATCGTAGAAATCACAAACAAATTTAATTCATAAAGGAAATAAAAGATAAGTTCTCATCAATTTGAATCACTAGGCAAAATAATACAAAGAAAGAAGAAGAACTTGCCTAAGAAGTCAAAATCGCTCTATGCTTGTATTTTCCCCGCTTCTTCCTCTTCCCCTTCCCTAAGTCTTCTTTCTTTCAGGTTAGGCACGAGCAAGCATGTGAAAGTTCATTATTTTCTCATATTTATCTCAAGTAATCGTGAAGGAGGATGAGGTGTAAGAAGGTTAGAAAACATGGTGGCATGCTTACATAGTTATATTGACTTTCAACCCCCCAAGTTTGTCTCACATTTTTTTATTATTATTTTTCATTTCTATCTCATATGTTTTCACAAGTACACTTATATTTTCATCTTATATTACTCAAGGTCCTCCAATATGTAATATTATACAACAAGGATATTACAACTCAAAACAAGTATAAATTTTTCTCCTCATGCATGATTATTTTGCAAATCATAATAACACTTTTTTTTTGTTTTGGGATATTATATTCCTCCTCCCATAAAGAATCATACCTTGAGTAGCAAAAAGACGTGGATAAACTTTTCTCATTTCTTCCTCTAATTCTCATGTTGGTTCTTGAAAAGAATGGTGTTGCCACATAACTTTCACTAATGGTATGACTCGATTCCTTAATATCTTCTCCTTTCTATCTACAATCTTTATAGGCCTTTCGAGGTAGGATAAGTCTTGATCAATCTAAATAGGCTCATAATCAATGATGTGAGATGGATCATGATGGTACTTTCTTAACATTGAGACATGAAATACATTGTGCACATTGGCTAAGGATGGTGGTAAAGCAATCCTATAAGCACCAGAACCAAACTTTTCAAGAATCTCAAAAGGACCAATAAATCTTGGACTTAATTTACCTTTCTTTCCAAATCTGAGTACACCTCTAGATGGAGAAATCTTTAAGAAAACACGATCTCCAACTTGAAATTCTATGTCTTTCCTTTGTTGATCAGCATAACTCTTTTGACGACTTTGTGCAATTTTTAATTTCTCTTTTATTACATGTATCTTATCTGTTGTTTCTTGCACTTTATCAAGGTTTAAGATTTTTCTATCACCAACCTCTTCCCAACATAAAGGTGTTCTACACTTCCTTCTATATAAGGCTTCATATGGGGACATTTGAATGCTTGAATGATAACTGTTATTATCGGTGAATTCAATAAGAGAGAGGTCATTATCCCATTCACCTTTCCACTCCATCACCTAAGCTCTAAGCACGTGTTCAAGTGTTTGTATGGTTCTCTCTGATTGCCCATCAGTTTGAGGATGATAAGTTGTACTAAACTTTAGATTGGTACCCAAAGCTTCATGTAATCTTTGCCAAAATTTAGAAATAAATCTTGGATCTCTATCAGATATAATCTCAGCTGGAATACCATGAAGTCTTACTATTTCATCAATATATAAACTTGTAAGTTTTTCAAGTGAGTATGTCATTCTAATAGGCAAGAAATGTGCAGATTTTGTCAACCTATCCACAATCACCCAAATGGTATCATGTTTCTTTGATGTTACTGGAAAACCAGAAACAAAATCCATAACAATGCTTTCCCACTTCCATTCAGGCACCTCTAAAGGTTGCAGTAGTCCTCTAGGCTTTTGGTGTTCAGCTTTGATCAACTGACATGTTAAACACTTGGAAACATACTTTGCTATATCTTTCTTCATACCTTCCCACCAAAAGTATTTCTTTAAATCATTATACATCTTAGTGCTACCTGGGTGTATGGAGTACTTGAACTTAAGTCCCTCTTGCAAAATCTTTTCGTTACTTTCTGAACCACTTGGGATACAAACCCTATCCCTAAACAGTAATATGCCATCATTCCTAATCTGAAAATTTTGTCCCCAACCTTTACCAACTTTCTCTCTCAAGCTCTTTAGTTGTACATCTTGAGGTTGTTCTTCTTTTATCTGTTGAACAAAATCATATTGGACTTTAAGAGCCGCAAGTAGCTTTTTTGGCTTTTGTGTGAGTATCTTGATATTCAAATCACAAAATTCTTTAAATAATTGCCACTGCTGTACCATCAAGGTTGCCACCAAGTTTGAAGACTTTCTGATGTAGGGGGGAAGCGTGGAGTAAAACTACTGATGCAAAAACTCAATTGTTTATTTTTTGAATTTTCAGAAAATGTCAAATTTCACAAAACGGCTAGAATTTAGTGCTACAGAAAAGTATTATTTATGAAAAGTTGCTATGTCTTTCTGGGAAATCCATTAATCCAAAATTTGATCCAATTAAACCAAGAGCTAGTACTAAACTAGTTTTTTTAAATCGTATAAGAATTGCAGATTGAAGATCTGTCAGGTAATAAGAACATCAAACAAAATAGCTATTCAGATTAAAGAATAAAACTGGTGCAGAAATATATCATTCTTCAAAAGTTGCACCATCATGTAGGTTTATTTGTTCAATCGTAATTCGTCCCAACTGATCCGAATGATAGAGAAGGTTCAAATCTTGCTATTGGATACAAGGATCAGAGCTGAAGGCTTCTCCGAGCATGTTAAAACCTGCACAAAGTAGTCTAGTCAGATTACAGGATTGAAAGAACTGCAGAAGTTACTCAGATAAGAAAAGATGCCTTGTCTCCCAGGATGATCCATGCGTTGTTGGATTGAACCAAGTTATCCAAATGATAGATCACGATGAGCTCTTCATAATGGCATCAAAGTTCAAGGTTTTCGTTGCGCTGATTGCTTAAGATACCTATGAAAAGAAGCTTAATCAGTACAACATCAGGAACAAAACACAAAACATGAACAAAGAGCAGGGGAAAAGCAGTAAGCAGGATTTGTGCCGATGAACGGTGCTGCAACAAGGATCATTTGTCGGCGGCATTGGAGTCAACATAAGATGACTTGAACTTGCTGAATCACCGACAAGAGATGGTGGAGGAGGGGAGGAAATCGTCGGAACACTAGTGGAGGCGGAGATGAGGATGCTCGGACGGAAACAGGGGAAGTCTCGCGGATGAGCAGGGTTCGTCGCCGGTCAGCCGGTGATGGACCAAACCCCAAACTGCTACAACTGGAGGTTCCTATGGATGAGGTGAGGACGTTGCTGGAGTTTCTGGGCAGACGGTGGCTGGTCGGAGGCGAACGACAATGAATTGCGGGAGTAGGGCGGAATCAGGGCGAGAATAGTGGATCAAAAGGAAGTTTCGATTCCGATGATCGGAGAGGCAGATGGGAAGATGCCGATGGCTGAAGTTTCGTTATGGTGAGGGGGAGTGATGGCCGAAGTCTCATGGAGATCCGGCTAGTGGATGGTTGGCGGCGAGGTGACGAGTTTCTGGAAATTCTGGAAACTGGGAACATGTGGTTGTTTGACTTGGTTTCGGGAGGAAGAAGCTTGTAGAGAAGAAGGGGAGAAGGAGGGGCTCGGCCCTAGAAGGAGGAGAGGGGAAAACTAGGTGACACAAGCACCTCAGAGGAGAAGAAGGAAGGAGACATCTGATTGAGGACGGAAAACCATTTCCATTCAATTATCAAAATCTGTTGATTACAATGCTCATGCGAGATACATATAGAGCAGCTTTGAGAGAGACGTTACAAGCTTTCCTTCTTTGATCCGCTGCAGAGAACGTTAAACTTTCCTTGTTTGCTGAAGAGAGCCGTTGTAGCTTTGTGCAGATGCGTATGGGAGACGTTGACTTCCTTGCTTGCAATGTTGGCTGAGCGAAGGGGCTGCACAGAGACGTTGAGCTTTCCATGTTGGTTGCAAGTTTCCATTCTTTAACATCGTTCGAGATTTGCTGCTCAGCTAGAGAAGATTTCATCCTTGGCGTGCGGTCCATGTTTGGCTGATTTGAAGCGCATAGGAATATGGCTGGAATGGCTTGATTTCTGAAATTTATTAAGTAGTTGAAATAGTCCTTCTCCTATTATTGAGCTAGCTTTCAGAGTGACTATGCTAGCTTTTTTGTGAAACTCCAAGCCTTTGTCTACGGTAACCTCAGGCTCCACTTGTATCTTCGTGGCTTGTGGTCTCTACCCCCATCACTTTCTACTCAGAGCGTCAGCTACCACATTAGCATTACCAGATTAGTAATGAATAGTACAATCATAGTCCTTTAATAACTCTATCCAACTCCTTTGCCTCATATTCAATTCTTTTTGAGTGAAGATGTATTTCAAGCTTTTATGATCAGTGTAGATTTCAAATGTTTGGCCATACAAATAATGTCTCCATATTTTTAATGCAAAAATAATAGCAGCTAACTCCAAGTCATGTGTTGGATAATTTTGCTCATAAATTTTCAATTGCCTAGAAGCATAAGCAATTACTTGGCCCTTCTGCATCAATACACCACCAAGCCCTTTTTTCGAAGCATCAGTATATACTACAAATCCTTCATTACTTGTAGGAATAGTAAGGATTGGTGCACTAGTTAGCCTTCTTTTTAACTCTTGAAAACTTTCTTCACACCCATCACTCCAAACAAACTTTACATGCTTTCTAATCAATTTAGTGAGAGGGCATGCAATTTGTGAAAAACCTTCTACAAATCTTCTATAATAACCTGCCATACCCAAGAAACTTCTCATTTCTGCTACATTGGTTGGTCTTTCCCACTTTACTACTGCTTCTACCTTCTTAGGATCTACTGATATCCCTTTTCCTGAAATGACATGACCTAGAAAATCAATTCTCTTTAACCAAAATTAACATTTACTTAATTTGGCAAACAACTTCTTTTCCCTCATTATTTTTAATACACAACTTAAATGCTCTTCAAGCTCTTGATCACTTTTTGACTACACCAGTATATCATCAATGAATACGATCACACATTTATCCAAAAGTGAATGAAATACTCGATTCATTAGATCCATGAATACTGCAGGAGCATTGGTTAAACCAAAGGGCATAACTAGGAATTCATAATAACCATATTTGGTTTTGAATGTTGTTTTTGAAATGTCCTCACTCTTGATCTTCAATTGATAATAACCAGATCTTAAATCAATTTTTGAAAATACTTGTGCCCCTTGTAACTGGTCAAACAAATCATCAATTCTAGGTAATCGATACTTATTCTTGATTGTTGCTTGATTCAATTATCTGTAATCAATACAAAGCCTTAATGTACCATCTTTCTTGTTCACAAGCAATACTGGTGCACCCCAAGGTGAGACACTAGGTCTGATGAACCCTTTATCTAATAACTCTTGTAATTGCTTTTTCAACTCTACTAATTCTGTTGGTGTCATTCTATATGGAGTCTTAGATATGGGCATAGTACCAGGAATGAGATCAATACTAAAATCAACTTCTCTATCAGGAGGTAAACCAGGTAAGTCATTAGTGAATACATCAGGGAATTCTTTAACAATGGGTGTCAAAGTTAAATCAAGTGTATGTTCTAGACACACTTTCACGTGAGCTAAATAACATTCACACCCTTTGCTGATAAGTTTAGAAGCATGCATAAATGAAATGAGAGATAGACTAGAATCAAGTGCAACACCCTTGAATTGAAATTGGATGTCATTAGGAAGATTCAAAGTGACTATCTTCCTATAACAATCCACAGTAGCATGATATGAAGAGAGCCAATCCATACCAAGGAGAATGTCATAATCTTGAACATCTAAAAGGATCAAATTTGCTGGAAGTTCATATTCTCCCATTGTGATTAAACATAAAGGATAAACAAGATCAGCAGTCAAAGAATCACCAACTGGTGTTGAGACACACAATAAGAAATCAAGTTACTTAGGTTCTTTCCCCAAGTGAGATGCATAATGATGGGAAACAAATGATAAGTTTGAGCCAGGATCAAATAAGACCTTTTCAACTTTATTTGGAAACTTAATAGTACCTTCAACTACTGATTTTGAAGCCTTTGCATCTGGTTCAGAAAAAGCATACACTTTAGCATCGGCTATTGGCTTTGTGGATGTTACATCTTTCCTTCTATTCTGTGAACAGTCTCTTGCTTTGTGGATGTCCTTGCTTACCACAAATAAAACACGCACCAGTAATTCTATAACATTGTTTGGTCTCATGTTTCCCTCCACAACTAGCACAAGAAAGAAGCCCTTGTGGTGGTCTTGACATGTTACTTGCAGTTGATCTAAACTTCATTTACTCTCTTTCTCTTGTTGTCCATTTCTCTTACTTTGCCCTTCTTGTTTCTCATATCTTGTATTTCTTCAACATCTCTTTCAACAATTGTTGCTCTATCCACTACTTCACCATAAGTTCTATGTTTTAAAGCTGAAATTCTTGTTCTTATACTTGGTCTCAAACCTCTTTCAAATCTCCTTGATTTATTTATCTCAGTGTCAACCATGTGTGGGGCAAATCTTGATAACTCTATGAACTTATAAATTTTACTTTCCATCATTCTATAGGAGGTAACAACAACTCAAATAGCAATTCAATGAATCACAATCCTTAGATATAAAAGTTCACATGCATCATATTCCAAAACTAGAGTATCATTCCATACAAGTCATAGATATGCTCACACATATCTTACATACACCAAAAGTCAGTGAGGTTTACATGCTCTCATATCATCACATACAAGTCTTGAATCTTCTCAAACTTATCTTACAAGCACTAAAAGCAACTTTTATACAATAGTAAAAAATATGTACATGTCACAAAAATCACAACTCATTATATCCTTGAAACTTTTCACATAAACTTGTAGCCCAAAGCTAACCTGTAAAGAGGTTAGAATGCAAGGATTGAGGAAGAATGCTCAGCAAGTAAATGAGATGCCAAATAAGATGGGTCATACCAAATTATTCAGAATGAATCTCCACATGGTACCATAAGTGATAGCAAATAAAACATAATAGTGACATGGTAAGCATAATGAACATAAAGAGGAATCAATCCAAAGATACATATCATACACAACATAGTGGGATATCACAAATAACATACATCTTCCACGTCTGGAAGCATATTCCACCCTCGTCAAGGTGAAACTCAAACATATGCCGGCTGGAGCTATCATGGCTCCTCACATTAGATAGTGGGATTCAAGAGGTGGCTCCCATGGATTCGAGAGGTGACCCCCATCATTTCTAATGTGACACATTGTTCCATGTAGCACTTTGTTCCACAACTATCCCTCTTTTCCCAGTTCTGGGCTCATAGTCTTTTCCCTTTCGGGCACATAATCTTTTCCCTTTCGGGCTCATAATTATTCCCACTAGCATCCAATACATAAACAAAATAGAACATACTTTCATTCATGGTGAAATGGGCTTCTTGATATGTATCAGCCCTCAAAGAGGTGAATCATAAAGAACATACAAGTGACAAGTTCTGATATATTCAATTCCAAATGGAAGCCAAATGGAAGAGACATATATATCCAATCCAATCCATAAAGTACAAATAAAGGACCATTTGGTACATAGTGTAGGGTCAAGTAACCCAAAATCATAAATGTGGAGCTTGTTTACCATGGACATCAAGTTCTTTATATGATACCATTTGACATAATATTCATGTCAAAACAAAGGATTCGTGTCTGAGAAAACAAGTTTTTTTTCTTAAAATTGAGCTCAACACAATAAATTATGACCTATGAAATAGCATTAGGTCAAAATCAGGATAATGAGATTTCCAAATTTTTAGGGTTTAGTGTAAATTCGAGCATAATTCATTTCATATCCAAACCATACAAATAAAGGCTCCAGGAGTAGATTATGAAGCGTACTTGATATACAACTAAGAATTTGGTATCGTTAGTATCACATAACTTGGACATATATCACTCACTAGATAAAGGTCCAAACTATAAAAACAGATTTATTGGGTCGTATTGAACTCATGTTACACAGTCGATAATCTATTCTAAAGTACTCAAAATCTGATTCAAAAGGAAGATGTTTAAGTCTTCTTTACAATGAATCTGATTTCATATGATTTGGCTCATGGAGTCAAAAGTTATGATCATTTGAATGAAGAAAGGTCAGGTTTACATCTCATAAAGATTTATGGTTGTTTAACATGGCATTGATCATTCTTCCAAGGGCCGAATTTACCAAAATCGTAGAAATCAGAAAAAAATTTAATTCGTAAAGAAAATAAAAGATAAGTTCTCATCAATTTGAATCATTAGGCAAAATAATACAAAGAAAGAAGAAGAACTTGCCTAAGAAGTCAAAATCACTCTATGGTTGTATTTTCCCCTCTTCTTCCCCTTCCCCTTCCCTAAGTAAAAGTTCTTCTTTCTTACATAGTTATATTGACTTTCAACCCCCCAAGTTTGTCTCACATTTTTTTTTTGTTTTTTTTTCATTTCTATCTCATATGTTTTCACAAGTACACTTATATTTTCATCTTAGATTACTCAAGGTCCTCCAATATGTAATATCCTACAACAAGGATATTACAACTCAAAACAAGTATAAATCTTTCTCCTCATGCATGATTATTTTAAAAATCATAATAACACTTTTTTTTTTGTTTCGGGATATTATATAGCGGCTCACCCTCAAGGTCACACAAGGCGCCAAAGGCTCACCCTCAACAAGCAGCTCACGCTAACTCAGTTTGAAGTTTCAGAAAAATGGCATAAACTAAGTGTAGTGTTCAAATTACATGGACTTAAAACCGAAAACTCCCAACGTTTAAATTTTCGGATGACCTTTGGCATTCTCCTTGATGCAGAACTTTGGCTTCCTTCTCTAACTTGATTGGTGGTTGTGATCGGTGCTAAGGCTGAGCTGGAAATATGTCTTGCGCATGCAAGATTTCTTGTGAAGGTAGGATTGACATGGCACTAGCTGTTGGTGGCTGGCAGGTGACACCTTACAGCTTGATCAAATAGTAATCTTGTAGACATGATTTGATGATAGGCTGACTGTGGGAATGCTTGCGGTGACTACCTTGTAGTTGTAGCTTGATTTGGTTTGGTAATTGCTGGGCGAAAGTATGTCTTGGCTGGTGTTGACTGTTGGGGAATACCGGGTGTAATTTAAAAATTGGTAGTCCCAAGACGCAGCAAAAGAAGCACTATACCTAAAACATATTCCTTTCCCAAGGTTCCATGTGAGAGAGAGAACACAAGGATGTGATAGGGATGATACCTCTAATTCTTGTCAAATCGATGATGCCAAGTGGAAGACGCTCAAGTGAAAGGTTCCCACAAGGGGGCGAAACCCTAAATCATAGGCGCATATGAAGAATGAAAGCAACGGAAAGGGGGTTTCTAGATCTTGCATGGTATTATGATTAACAAAACCGATTGTATAGTAGTGATAGAACCATACCATAGCCATTTCTAGATGGCGTCTTGGAAGCTAGAGAACAAGAGAGGTCTCCTCCAAATTGTCGCACACAAGATAAGGTATAGCTTCTTCTTGTCGTCCCTTGTCCTAGCAAGGATCGTCCAAGTATCCTTCTCGTATGGAAGGGATGAGATCTTCTTGGCTTGGCGAAAAAACTTCCTTCTCCTTTCGTCAACACATCATGCACTCTCGAATGAGCAAGCGACGAGAGGAAGGAGCGACAATAGGCGTGAGAGAGGAGTAACGTGAGGCGATGTCACGTTTAGGAGTCATGGTTTCTAAAAATAGAAACACTCCAACGTTCATGAACTCATGCGACCATGGGTTTACCCCAAGCGCAAACTTCTCTTCACCCTTGAACCATGCGCTCATTCATGAGCCGGTTCACTTTGGTTCGGTTCAATAACCAAATAAGCCAAGCATTCAGTCCAGACCATAATAAACACTTAGGTTCTTGATCTGACCGTCAATCTCTTGATGCTCCTGATCTGACCAATCTAGCATCCAATCTCTTGATCGAAGCTTACCGATCTGAAGCCCTATCAATCAAACATGATCAGACCAGATCTCACTCACAATCAGAGATTAAATCCCTTTAAACTGAACTCAAACAATTCAGTCCACACGATCTGACTTAAGTAAGCCATATCATCAAATTGTGCGACCCTGAGGGTTTCCTTTAAATGTCGGTAACGATAACTCACGTCATCATGATCAGTGAGGGGTATCTAGCAACACATCACTGTCTCCCAATATAAAGGAAAGAGTCTTCCAAGACTACACCCAAAAACAACACAAGTGTGAATCAACTCACAAAGCATACATATTTCCTTTGCCACTGGATGTTCTTATTGGACAAGCGTGTCAAGCTTGTAACTCCAATATGATGAGCATGATTAGATCAGATGAACATAGTCACCTGGGTATGGCCATACACTTTCTCAATCATCTCATCCAGGGGGCCCCTTTAGAACATCACACTCCTTAAACAAGGAGACGGCAATCCTATGTCTATCACTAGTGCCCTAACCTGACTCAAGCTCATCATCCAAGATAGTCTACAACCATTATGTTTCAAATGATATTGAACTACCTCAAAACAATGACAATCATCATTTAGAAAACACAAGTGATCTCAAGTCAGAGGAAATGTGCCACTTGTTACATTCAAGGATTATTCACATTGTGACAAACAATTGAATATCCTAGTAGGGTCTGTCCAGTACATCCAATGTACCCATGAGTCTACATCTTATTTCATGCTCGAAGCATCCTATAAGATTAGAACACATATTAGTCTTAACCATATCAAGGCTGTCTCATGTTCACCAAGATATATCGACTAAGGACTTTATTGCCTGTCAGCCTAGCTGAACAGCTTTGAGACATTATTCAGAAGAACATATATTGCAGCAGACAATGTAGCTAACTGAATAATAACCATGCCTTTATAAACATAACAGTTTATTACATGATACTGATACAAACCCAAGGCCTCAAACATTAGCCTTAAGGGCATACCCCAACAATCTCCCACTTGCACTTAATCTAATGGTTGAGAAATCTCAAACCCATGTTATTACAGTGCTTCTCATGCTTCTGCTGCGACAGAGGCTTGGTAAGCGGGTCTGCCAGATTGTCATCTGTATGAACCTTGCAGATTTTGATCTCGCCACGATCTATGATCTCCCTGATCAAGTGAAACCGTCTCTGTATGTGCTTGGACTTCTGGTGCGACCGTGGTTCCTTTGCTTGTGCGATTGCTCCAGTGTTATCACAGAAGATAACCAAAGGATCTGCACTCGAAGGAACAACACCAAGTTCTCTCACGAACTTACGAATCCACACTGCCTCCTTGGATGCTTCCGAGGCTGCAACATACTCGGCTTCTGTTGTGGAATCAGCAACAGTTGACTGTTTGAAACTCTTCCACACCACTGCTCCTCCATTCAAGCTAAAAACATAGTCTGATTGCGATCGGAAATCATCCTGGTCAGACTGGAACGAAGCATCAGTATATCCTTCAATACTGAGTTCTTCCTGACCACCATATATCAAGAACATATCTTTGGTCCTCCGAAGATATTTTAAGATATTCTTGACTGCAATCCAGTGTGCCTGACCTGGATTACTTTGGAATCGACTGGTCACGCTTAACCCGTAAGCAACGTCTGGGCGAGTACACAACATCGCATACATAATGGAACCAATAGCCGAAGCATAAGGCGTATTGTCCATTTCATCTTTCTCAGTCTGTGTTTGTGGACACTGACTCTTCGAAAGATTCAGACCATGTCTGACTGGAAGATATCCTCGTTTAGAATTCTCTAAATGAAATCTCTCCAGGACTTTATCGATGTAAGTACTCTGGCACAGCCCGAGAAGCCTCTTAGATCTATCCCTGTAGATCTTCACACCTAATATATAGGCTGCTTCTCCTAAATCTTTCATCTGGAAACATTTCCTTAACCATGCCTTAACTGCATGCATTTCAGGAATGTCATTTCCAATGATCAAGATATCATCGACGTAGAGGACTAGGAAAGTAATTACGCTCCCACTAAACCTCTTATATACACACGGGTCATCCTCGTTCTTGATGAAACCAAATTCAGTGACTGATTCATCAAAACGAATGTTCCAGCTTCTTGATGCTTGCTTAAGTCCATAAATAGACTTTTTTAACTTGCATATCTTATGACGATCTGATGGATCAGTGAAACCCTCAGGTTGTGTCATGTACACATCCTCATCCAGATTTCCATTAAGGAAAGCTGTTTTCACATCCATTTGCCAGATCTCATAATCATAATATGCAGCTATCGCGAAAAGAATCCGAATAGACTTAAACATGGCTACAGGTGAGAAAGTTTCATCATAATCTATCCCGTAGATTTGTTTGAAACCTTTCGCAACAAGCCTGCCTTTATAAGTAACTACGTTACCATCCATGTCAATCTTCTTCTTGAAGATCCATTTACAGCCTATAGGGATAACTCCCGGAGGCGGATCAACCAAATCCCAAACTTGGTTATCTGACATGGAGTCCATCTCGGCGCGCATAGCTTCAAGCCATCTCGCTGACTCCGGTCCACTGACCGCATCCGCATAAGTGAGGGGTTCATCATTATCAATGATGTAGACTCCGTCATAGCGCTCAGGCTGTCGACGGATCCTTCCCGATCTTCGCGGTTCCCGTGATATCTGAGCCTCAGGTTGTTCAATAACCTGTTCTACCGGCTCAGGCTCATCCAACTCTGCTTGATCACTTTGTCCTTCCTCTGGATTCTCATCCAGCTTTATTTCTCTCCCACTGGCCTCTTGCAGAAGAAACTCCTTCTCAAGAAATATGGCCGTCCGAGCAACAAAAACCTTGTTCTCTTTGGGATCGTAGAAATAATAACCCTTAGTTTCCTTAGGGTAACCGACAAAGATGCATTTGTCAGATCTGCTCTCTAGTTTCCCAGAGGCGAGCTTTTTGACATAAGCCTCGCAGCCCCAGATCCTTATAAACGTCAAGCTTGGCTGTTTCCCATACCATAATTCATATGGCGTTTTTGAAACGGCCTTGGATGGCACTCGGTTTAGTACCTTTGCAGCTGTTTCCAGTGCAAAACCCCAAAAGGAGTATGGAAGAGTAGCCTGACTCATCATAGAACGAACCATATCAAGTAACGTTCTATTTCTCCTCTCGGACACACCATTCCATTGCGGTGTTCCTGGCGGAGTGAGCTGTGAGATAATCCCACACTCCTTTAAATAGTCAGTAAACGCATGACTTAGGTATTCTCCACCTCGATCTGAGCGAAGTGCCTTGATATTTCGGCCTAGCTGATTTTGTACTTCATTCTTGAACTCTTTGAACTTGTCAAAAGATTCACTTTTATGTCTCATTAAATAGACATACCCATATCTACTGAAATCATCAGTAAAGGTAATGAAGTACTGATAGCCACCTCTGGCATGTTTACTAAATGGCCCACACACATCACTGTGTATAAGGTCAAGTAAACCTGAAGCCCTTTGACCTTTGTGAAGAAAAGGTGACTTCGTCATTTTACCCATCAAATAAGCTTTGCATGTATCAATCTCCTTATAGGAGAATGATCCCAGCAGTCCATGATCATGCAACCGCTTAATGCGTTTCTCGTTAATATGGCCTAAACGACTATGCCATAGCAAGGTGCTGTCATCAGCATACTTGGCTTTCTTATTATCAATATTTTGTATAGAACATTCCATGTCCAACATGTATAACCCATTGTTAATTGAACCAGTTGCATAAACAATATTATCAAAAGATAAAACACACTTTGAAATGTTGCATTCAAAGGAAAATCCCTTCCTGACAAGAGCAGGAATGGAGATAATATTTTTAGTAATACTGGGAACAAAATAACAATTGTCTAGTTCCAATACAATTCCAGATGGCAAAGAGATGAAATAGTCTCCTACAGCAACAGCAGCAACCCGTGCCCCGTTTCCAACGCGTAGGTCCACCTCATGCTGTCCCACCTGTCTTCTTCTCTTGAGTTCCTACACATTTGAACAAATGTGAACTCCACATGCAGTGTCCAACACCCATGATATAGAAGAAGAAAACATGACCTCAGTCACATAAATACCTGAGCCAGAAGCGAAGCTTCCCCTCTTATCTCCTTGGAGCGCTTTACAGTCCTTTTTCTAGTGACCCAGCTGGCCACAGTGGAAACACCTGTATTCCTTGGACCGCTTCACCTTCTGCTTCAGAGCCTTGCTGTAGCTCTTGACAGGGGCTTTGCCCTTCTTCCCCTTCTTCTTGTTCCTGGAAGGAACCATTAAGACAGAGGTCGAAGGCTTTCCCTTCAGAGTCTCCTCAGTAGTGAGGAGCATATTCAGCAGCTCTGCCGGAGTACAATCGATTTTGTTCATATTAAAATTAATAATGAACGCATCGAAAGAGGGCGGGAGAGACTGCAGAATAATATCTACAGCAAGCTCCTGATTGATGGTATGCCCCAGTTTCTCTAGAGCCTCCTTGTGCCCAATCATCTTGAGCACGTGAGCTCCCACTGGGCTCCCTTCAGCCAGTTTGCTCTGAAAGAACAGCTTTGTCAAATTATAGCGTTCTGTCCTCGCCTGTGCAGCATACATCATCTTGAGGTTCGCTATAATCTCTATAGCCGACATATCCTCATGCTGACGCTGCAGCGGTGGCGTCATTGTTGGGGTATGCCCTTAAGGCTAATGTTTGAGGCCTTGGGATTGTATAAGTATCATGTAATAAACTCTTAAGTTTATAATAAGGCATGGTTGTTATTCAGGTTGTTACCTTGTCTGCTGTAATAAGTGTACTTCTGAATAATGTCTTAAAGCTGTTCAGCTAGGCTGACAGGCTATAAGTCCTTAGTCGAGATATCTTGGTGAACATGAGACAGCCTTGATATGATGGAGACTAATATGAGTGCTAATCTTATAGGATGCTTCGAGCATGGAATAAGATGTAGACTCATGGGTACATTGGATGTACTGGACAGACCCTACTGGGATATTGCATTGCTTGTCACAATGTGAATGATCCCTGTAAGCAGCAAGTGGCACATGTCCTTTGACTTGAGATCACTTGTGTTTCTAAATGATGATTGTCATTGTTTTGAGGTAGTTCAATATCATTTGAAATATAATGATTATAGACTATCTTGGATGGTGAGCTTGAATCAGGTTAGGGCACTAGTGATAGATAAAGGATTGCCGTCTCCTTGTTTAAGGAGTGTGATGTTCTAAAGGCCCCCCTATATGAGATGATTGAGGTAGTGTATGGCCATACCCAGATGACTATGTGCATCTGATCTAATCATGCTCATCGTATTGGAGTTACAAGCTTGACATGCTTGTCCAATAAGAACATCCAGTGGCAAAGGACATATGTGTGCCTTGTGAGTTTTGATTCACACTTGTGTCATGGTTTGGGTGTAGTCTTGGAAGACTATTTCCTTTATATCGGGAGACAGTGATGTGTTGCTAGATACCCCTCACTGATCGTGATAACGTAAGTTGTCGTTACCGACATTTAAAGGAAACCCTTAGGGTCGCACAATTTGATGATATGGCTTTCTTGAGTCAGATCGTGTGGACTGAATTGTATGGGTTCAGTTTAAAGGGGTTTAATCTCTGATTGCAAGTGAGATCTAGCCTGATCATGTTTGATTGATTAGGGCTTTAGATCGGTAAGCTTCGATCGAGAGAGATGATGCTAGATCGGTGAGATCAGGAGCATCAGGAGATGAACGGCTAGATCATGAGCCATTTGGTTCATAGAGGGTCTAGACCATGCCTTGGCTTGGCTTGGTTTGAGTTTGGTCTTTGGGCCAAATCGAATTGAACCAAAGCATGAACCGGTTCACTAGGTCAACGCATGGTTCATCAAGAGGGGCGTTTTGGCGTTGGAGAGTGGCTTCATGACTTTCCATTTTGGGAAGTCATGTAACGTCATTTGTCTTGATGTCGCCGAAGTGCATTTGCTCTCTTGTCTTTGCGTTTTGTTTTTTGGGAAAAGAGAGCTTGCTTGCCATCTCGTGTGGAAGGAAGTGGACGACAAGAACAAGCGCTCGGCCAAGGAAACTTCTCCATCATCCTAACATTCGATCAAGGACACCTTGCGCATCCTTGCTAGCACAAGGAGATCCAAGGAGAAGCCATCTTCTCTTGTGTGTGATTATCTTCGGAGAAGGGGCACTTGCGCCTTTGCTTCCAAAGCTCCATCTAAACCGAGATGGCTATGGTATGAGTCTCAACTTCACCAAGTTGAACATATGTTTATGCTAAGATTCTTGAAAACCTTTTGCTTCCGCTTGCAATGGTGATGCGCCACCCCTTTAAGGTTTTCGCCCCCCTCTTGAAAGGGATTTTGTTTACTTGCGCTCCCCCATGAAGGGGACACTTCAGTCATAGACGCTAACATCAGGCAAGCGACATCAATGCTATCATTGACGTGCTTTTCATAGGCTTCCCGAACCGCCCTTGCGGCGTTCGGAGCGGGCTGAGGCGGTATAGCCGTCTCGAGGACATACAGTTTCCTCTCTGCCTTAAGAACAATCTTAAGGTGTCCAAACCAGTCAGAGAAGTTTGGCCCAGCAAACTTCTCCCTTTCTAGTAGGGATCGCACATTGAAGTTCATGGTGTTCGTTGCTGCAGGTATCTACAACAATGCAAGAACAGCAAGGTCAGTATCAATGTTAAGAATCAATCAGGACTTAAGAAAGATTCTTTTTCTCACTATTTTATCTGACTGAAAAATCCATTAAACAGTCCGAAAGAGTAAACACTCTTTTAGTGAGATGGGATCCAGATTTCATACTTGGTCTCCGCGTCCCGCTCAGGCGAGATAAGATGCACAGAGAGTACAAGCACTAATCTCTGGTAGGCTGTCCCAGCCAATCGCCAACCCGTGCGATTCCCCTTCATCTGGGCAGTCCAGCAGACTGTGCCAACTGAGTTGGTACAACACAATCTCTGACCCCACAGATGGCTGCCCCCATGTGCTACCATATGCGCCACATATGTAGCCTACATGGTCAAGCTGACCCGACCTACTCCCTGGACCACCACGTGCTATGCTGAGCAACGAGAAGGGATAAATCCCTACTCTGTAACACGCAGGTGTAATCCCGCACCATCTGAAGATAGATGGACGTGCCCACTGAGTGGGTACAACACGGCTCCAACGATAGTCAGAACAGTGAGGTTTCGCGTCAGAAGGCTTACGAGCTTGATATTTTAGCGTTGGATTTTAACGGTCTTTTATCTTCCTCACTATCATGCAATTCCTATGGTGATAGCAGAAGATAAATTAAAACATGCTGTTCTACTTATATAAGCAATAAAAGAAAGCATGGATCTTATGTGGTAAAAGCCCATAGCCTAAGTAAGACCTTAACCTAACTTAAGTCTTCACTTGCTTTTGCTTCATGGGGCTTTTGCTGCTCATCTGGCCCAAACCAGGGCCCAAGCGCCATTTGCAGCTGAGGTGCGCCCACCAAGTAAACGCGCCTGGTCCCAGAGTCGAACCCTGGACCTCCCACCTGGTCTAGCCACTGCTGCATGCGCCTCTGCCAAGTGTGCTCTGTGCTCTTGTCTAATTAAATTACAAATTTAACTATCTAGACAAGATTGACACGCAGGTCAATTACATTTTATAAATTAAAAGCAATGTGATTCGCAGATCACAATCTAAAATTAATTTACAAAATTAATACAGGCACGCAGGCCCCTGCACAGCACAGAATTAACATGGGCAGCCCACATAAGAATAAATAGACAAACACATGTCATCAATCATCATGTGATCCATTCATTAAAATAAAATTTTCGAAAAACCCCATGGGCATCAATTTTATTTTGCTTATATGCCCTACAACCTTACAACGGTCCATTACTAGGGATCCACTCATCCAACCTAGTCAGATCCACTTCCCTTACATGCACCAAGTCCTAACTGACTTGAGTCGACCATAAGGTCAACCATGCATGCGCCAGGGCTGAACAACCACAATGAGGTCTGGCAAGCGGGTGTGAGCCCGGGCCTAACTCATGTGCGTTCATAGGTTGTCTCAATCAGACATCGCTACACGCCTGTCTGCAGCCGACCTGTAGCCACCACGTGCTTGCGCACAGGTGCTACCTGGTCAACCCATCAAGGCTGTCAGATGGTCTGATTAGACTTTTGGATCTAACCTAGGGGGTGACTTCAACCCTAATAACCCGTCTAAGGGTTTAATGCAAGGCCTTAGATCTAGTGAGTCGCGCATGTTATAATAGTTTTGATAAAACAACAACAATTAAAATGCGCCAACATACATGCGCCAAGACAAACATACAAGTTTCGATTATGACAACTTAACATGTATTTGTGCATGTAATCAAGATCTAAGCGTTATTCACAAACAAGGATCACAAAAGGGCTTAAGCAATCATAAAACATGCGTTAACCATGCTCTGATACCATTTGAAAGGTTCCCACAAGGGGGCGAAACCCTAAATCATAGGCGCATATGAAGAATGAAAGCAACGGAAAGGGGGTTTCTAGATCTTGCATGGTATTATGATTAACAAAACCGATTGTATAGTAGTGATAGAACCATACCATAGCCATTTCTAGATGGCGTCTTGGAAGCTAGAGAACAAGAGAGGTCTCCTCCAAATTGTCGCACACAAGATGAGGTATAGCTTCTTCTTGTCGTCCCTTGTGCTAGCAAGGATCGTCCAAGTATCCTTCTCGTATGGAAGGGATGAGATCTTCTTGGCTTGGCGAAAAAACTTCCTTCTCCTTTCGTCAACACATCATGCACTCTCGAATGAGCAAGCGACGAGAGGAAGGAGCGACAATAGGCGTGAGAGAGGAGTAACGTGAGGTGATGTCACGTTTAGGAGTCATGGTTTCTAAAAATAGAAACACTCCAACGTTCATGCACTCATGCGACCATGGGTTTACCCCAAGCGCAAACTTCTCTTCACCCTTGAACCATGCGCTCATTCATGAGCCGGTTCACTTTGGTTCGGTTCAATAACCAAATAAGCCAAGCATTCAGTCCAGACCATAATAAACACTTAGGTTCTTGATCTGACCGTCAATCTCTTGATGCTCCTGATCTGACCAATCTAGCATCCAATCTCTCGATCGAAGCTTACCGATCTGAAGCCCTAATCAATCAAACATGATCAGACCAGATCTCACTCACAATCAGAGATTAAATCCCTTTAAACTGAACTCAAACAATTCAGTCCACACGATCTGACTTAAGTAAGCCATATCATCAAATTGTGCGACCCTGAGGGTTTCCTTTAAATGTCGGTAACGATAACTCACGTCATTACGATCAGTGAGGGGTATCTAGCAACACATCACTGTCTCCCAATATAAAGGAAAGAGTCTTCCAAGACTACACCCAAAAACAACACAAGTGTGAATCAACTCACAAAGCATACATATTTCCTTTGCCACTGGATGTTCTTATTGGACAAGCGTGTCAAGCTTGTAACTCCAATATGATGAGAATGATTAGATCAGATGAACATAGTCACCTGGGTATGGCCATACACTTTCTCAATCATCTCATCCAGGGGGCCCCTTTAGAACATCACACTCCTTAAACAAGGAGACGGCAATCCTATGTCTATCACTAGTGCCCTAACCTGACTCAAGCTCATCATCCAAGATAGTCTACAACCATTATGTTTCAAATGATATTGAACTACCTCAAAACAATGACAATCATCATTTAGAAAACACAAGTGATCTCAAGTCAGAGGAAATGTGCCACTTGTTACATTCAAGGATTATTCACATTGTGACAAACAATTGAATATCCTAGTAGGGTCTGTCCAGTACATCCAATGTACCCATGAGTCTACATCTTATTTCATGCTCGAAGCATCCTATAAGATTAGAACACATATTAGTCTTAACCATATCAAGGCTGTCTCATGTTCACCAAGATATATCGACTAAGGACTTTATTGCCTGTCAGCCTAGCTGAACAGCTTTGAGACATTATTCAGAAGAACATATATTGCAGCAGACAATGTAGCTAACTGAATAATAACCATGCCTTTATAAACATAACAGTTTATTACATGATACTGATACAAACCCAAGGCCTCAAACATTAGCCTTAAGGGCATACCCCAACATCAAGTGCTCGTCCTCTACAAGTATCCACACGTCAACCTTCTCAACGTTGCTCCCTTCCACACTTGGTGCTAGCCTCGGTAAGAGAAGATCACCTCTTGGAAGTTGCCTTGCACTCGTCCAACAAGACTCCTCCAAGGAGACTCTCGGCCAACAAAGAAGAGGATGAAGGATAGTGGTGCAACACCAAAGGAAGAGGGCGGTTAGGGTTTCAAAGACAAGCGCAACTTCTAGTTCAAGTTGCCTTGCACTCGGATTGAATTCATCACACTAGAGAGGGGCGCATACCCCTTCTTTTATAGCCATTGAACCCCAAACCGCCACACCACTTTCCTTCTTTGCTCTTAGCGCAATTCCTCCAAGGAAATGCCGCAAGACATCAGCCACATGCCACCTTGAATTGGCGCATCATGAAGCTTAGAAAGAATCAAGCTTCTTGCCATATCAAAAGGAGTAATTTGAGTTCAATAATTATTTGGACTTTCCTTAAGTGATTGGCGCATACCATGCTTGAATTAATCAAACCTTACACGCCTCCACACCAGCCCATGTGTCCAAGATAGTTTCCAATTGAGGAAACCAAATTCCACTAGGATTTATTCATGTCAATTGGCGCCAATTCCATGTATAGAATTAACCCATGCACCAATGATGCATCCTACTCCCATTAGGATTCCAATCTTGCCTCAATCAGATTTAATCCACAATCCCTAATTGGATTTGGATTTCAACACTAATTAGGCCCATGAATAAAATCCTTATTGGATTAGGATTTGCGCCCAACACAATGGGCCTTATCCAAATCAAATTCTCATTAGGATTCGAATCCTAGTTGGATTAGGATTCGCGCCCAACCACTATGGGCCTTATCCATAACCAAATTCTTATTAGGATTTGAATCCTAATTGGATTAGGATTCTCACTCCTAGTAGAATTAGGATTCCAACTCCTAATTAAATTTGGATTCCAACTCCATATTGGAATAGGACTCTAATTCCTAATAGGATTAGGATTCCAACTCCTAATTAAATTAGGATTCCAACTCCTAGTTGGACTAGGATTCAAATTCCTAATAGGATTAGGATTCCAACTCCTAATTAAATTAGGATTCGAATCCAATGTGGTTTATAGTCCCAAGTCCAAGTTCAACTCCCATATAGAGTACATACTTGGCTAGGATATACATAAACCCATGAATCCCAATTGGACAAAATACAACGTCATGAGTCTATTGCGTGTGACCCCGTAGGATCCTAATGACGATGGCAATGATGATTAAACATCATAAGTAGTGAGAGGTATCTAGCAACACATCACTGCTACCTATGTCATAGGACTAAAGTCATCATGGCAATCAACTCCCTAACAAGCAACGAGGATTCCCATGCATTATAGATCCCTCTGCCTGAACTGATATCCCGCCATTGGATTAGTCTCATATTTATTAATCCAATCTATTGGTCATGACTCAAATAATATGACCATACATGAAAGTACCCCTTAAACTAAGGGGGGGTCCCCTTCTAAGGGGAGCGAAAACCCTAGGCAGTGGCGCATAAAATTTTTGGGCAGCGGATTAGGGTTTCAAGAATCGGTTCATGTGATATGATCAACCAAATGGAAACGATTGCATGTAAGAGATAAAACTCATACCATAGCCATTTCGAATGGCGCCTAGGAAGCAAAGATCAAAGCAGATCTTCTCCAGAGGTGACGCACATAGTTGATGTCGCCTACTCCTCTTTGCGATCCTTGTGCTAGCAAGATCCAAAGAAGTCTTTGATCGAAAATGAGAAAGGGATGAAGAGATCTTTTCTTTGCCGATTTCTCCTCCAAATCCAAGGCGTCGTCACCCACGGAAAAACAAGAGGAATGCGTTCAAGTGGCGAGAATAGAGAGAGCACTCTCTTTCGAACGTGAGTGTCTCCAAGTGGAGATCATGGTTGCTAAAAATAGCACCACTAACCGCCCAACATGTTCACGCCAAGTGAACTTGTCGCCAATGCTTGAACCATTTTGGTTTAATTTAATTTTGGTTCAATTACCAAATAAACCAAACGACATGGCCTAGATCATATTAAAACCCTAAGGTTCCAGATTGTCATCTGTATGAACCTTGCATACTTTGATCTCGCCACGATCTATGATCTCCCTGATCAAATGAAACCGTCTCTGTATGTGCTTGGACTTCTGGTGCGACCGTGGTTCCTTTGCCTGTGCGATTGCTCCAGTGTTATCACAGAAGATAACCAAAGGATCTGCACACGAAGGAACGACACCAAGTTCTCTCACGAACTTACGAATCCACACTGCCTCCTTGGATGCTTCCGAGGCTGCAACATACTCGGCTTCTGTTGTGGAATCAGCAACAGTTGACTGTTTGAAACTTTTCCACACCACTGCACCTCCATTCAAGCTAAAAACATAGCCTGATTGCGATCAGAAATCATCCTGGTCAGACTGGAACGAAGCGTCAGTATATCCTTCAATACTGAGTTCTTCCTGACCACCATATATCAAGAACATATCTTTGGTCCTCCGCAGATATTTTAAAATGTTCTTGACTGCAATCCAGTGCGCCATACCTGGATTACTCTGGTAACGACTGGTTACGCTTAACCCGTAAGCAACGTCTGGGCGAGTACACAACATCGCATACATTATAGAACCAATAGCCGAAGCATAAGGCGTATTGTTCATTTCATCTTTCTCAGTCTGTGTTTGTGGACACTGACTCTTAGAAAGATTCAGACCATGTCTGACTGGAAGATATCCTCGCTTAGAATTCTCTAAGTGAAATCTCTCCAGGACCTTATCGATGTAAGTACTCTGGCACAGCCCGAGAAGCCTCTTAGATCTATCCCTGTAGATCTTCACACCTAACACATAGGCTGCTTCTCCTAGATCTTTCATCTGGAAACATTTCCTCAGCCATGCCTTAACAGCATGCATTTCAGGAATGTCGTTTCCAATGATCAAGATATCATCGACGTAGAGGACTAGGAAAGTAATCACGCTCCCACTAAACCTCTTATATACACACGGGTCATCCTCGTTCTTGATGAAACCAAATTCAGTAACTGATTCATCAAAACGAATATTCCAGCTTCTTGATGCTTGTTTAAGTCCATAAATGGACTTCTTTAACTTGCATATTTTATGACGATCTGCTGGATTAGTGAAACCTTCTGGTTGTGTCATATACACATCCTCATCCAGATTTCCATTAAGGAAAGCTGTTTTCACATCCATCTGCCAAATCTCATAATCATAATATGCAGCTATCGCGAAAAGAATCCGAATAGACTTAAACATGGCTACAGGTGAGAAAGTTTCATCATAATCTATCCCGTAGATTTGTTTGAAACCTTTCGCAACTAGCCTGCCTTTATAGGTAACTACGTTACCATCCATGTCAATCTTCTTCTTGAAGATCCATTTACAGCCTATAGGGATAACTCCCGGAGGCGGATCAACCAAATCCCAGACTTGGTTATCTGACATGGAGTCCATCTCGGCGCGCATAGCCTCAAGCCATCTCGCTGACTCTGGTCCACTGACCGCATCCGCATAAGTAAGGGGTTCATCATTGTCAATGATGTAGACTCCGTCATAGCGCTCAGGCTGTCGACGAATCCTACCCAATCTTCGCGGTTCCCGTGATGTCTGAGCCTCAGGTTGTTCAATAACCTGTTCTACCGGCTCAGGCTCATCCAACTGTGCTTGATCACTTTGTCCTTCTTCTGGATTCTCATCCAGCTTTATTTCTCTCCCACTGGCCTCTTGCAGAAGAAACTCCTTCTCAAGAAATATGGCCGTCCGAGCAACAAAAACCTTGTTCTCATTGGGATCGATGAAATAATAACCCTTAGTTTCCTTAGGGTAACCGACAAAGATACATTTGTCAGATCTGCTCTCTAGTTTCCCAGAGGCGAGCTTTTTAACATAAGCCTCGCAACCCCAGATCCTGATAAATGTCAAGCTCGGCTGTTTCCCATACCATAACTCATATGGCGTCTTTGAAACTGCCTTGGATGGCACTCGGTTTAGTACCTTTGCAGCTGTTTCCAGCGCAAAACCCCAAAAGGAGTATGGAAGAGTAGCCTGACTCATCATAGAACGAACCATATCAAGTAACGTTCTATTTCTCCTCTCGGACACACCATTCCATTGCGGTGTTCCTGGTGGAGTGAGCTGTGAGATAATCCCACACTCCTTTAGATAGTCAGTAAATGCATGACTTAGGTATTCACCACCTCGATCTGAGCGAAGTGCCTTGATATTACGGCCTAGCTGATTTTGTACTTCATTCTTGAACTCTTTGAACTTGTCAAAAGATTCACTCTTATGTCTCATCAGATAGACATACCCATATCTACTGAAATCATCAGTAAATGTAATGAAGTACTGATAGCCACCTCTGGCATGTTTACTAAATGGCCCACACACATCACTGTGTATGAGGTCAAGTAAACCTGAAGCCCTTTGACCTTTATTAGGAAAAGGTGACTTCGTCATTTTACCCATCAAACAAGCTTTGCATGTATCAATCTCCTTATAGGAGAATGATCCCAGCAGTCCATGATCATGCAACCGCTTAATGCGTTTCTCGTTAATATGGCCTAAACGACTATGCCATAGCAAGGTGCTGTCATCAGCATACTTGGCTTTCTTAATATCAACATTCTGTATAGAACTTTCCATGTCCAACATGAATAACCCATTATTAATTGAACCAGTTGCATAAACAATATTATCATATGACAAAACACACTTTGAAATATTGCATTCAAAGGAAAACCCCTTCCTGACAAGAGCAGGAATGGAGATAATATTTTTAGTTATACTGGGAACAAAATAACAACTGTTTAGTTCCAATACAATTCCAGATGGTAAAGTAATGAAGTAGTCTCCTACAGCAACAGCAGCAACCCGTGCCCCGTTTCCAACGCGTAGGTCCACCTCATGCTGTCCCACCTGCCTTCTTCTCTTGAGTTCCTGCACATTTGAACAAATGTGAACTCCACATGCAGTGTCCAACACCCATGATACAGAAGAAGAATACATGACCTCAGTCACGAATATACCTGAGCCAGAAGCAAAGCTTCCCCTCTTATCTCCTTGGAGCGCTTTACAGTCCTTTTTCCAGTGACCCTGCTGGCCACAGTGGAAACACCTGTATTCCTTAGACCGCTTCACCTTCTGCTTCAGAGCCTTGCTGTAATTCTTGACCGGGGCCTTGCCCTTCTTCCCCTTCTTCTTGTTCCTGGAAGGAACCATCAAGACAGAGGTTGAAGGCTTACCCTTCAGAGTTTCCTCAGTGGTCAAGAGCATATTCAGCAGCTCTGCCGGAGTACAATCGATTTTGTTCATATTAAAATTAATAATGAACGCGTCGAATGATGGCGGGAGAGACTGCAGAATAATGTCCACAGCAAGCTCCTGGTTGATGGTATGCCCCAGTTTCTCTAGAGCCTCCTTGTGCCCAATCATCTTGAGCACGTGAGCTCCCACTGGGCTCCCTTCAGCCAGTTTGCTCTGAAAGAAGAGCTTCGTCAAATTATAGCGTTCAGTCCTCGCCTGTGCAGCATACAACATCTTGAGGTTTGTAATCATGTCTCTAGCCGACATGTCCTCATGCTGACGCTGCAGCGGTGGCGTCATAGACGCTAACATCAGGCAAGCGACATCAATTCTATCATTGACGTGCTTTTCATAGGCTTCCCGAACCGCCCTTGCGGCGTTCGGAGCGGGCTGCGGCGGTATCGCCGTCTCGAGGACATACAGTTTCCTCTCTGCCTTAAGAACGATCTTAAGGTGTCCAAACCAGTCAGAGAAGTTCGGCCCAGCAAACTTCTCTCTTTCCAGTAGGGATCGCACATTGAAGTTCATGGTGTTCGTTGCTGCAGGTATCTACAACAATGCAAGAACAGCAAGGTCAGTATCAATGTATAAGAATCAATCAGGACTTAAGAAAGATTCTTTTTCTCACTATTTTATCAGGCGTGAAAAATCCAGCAAAACAGCCCGAAAGAGTAGAACTCTTTTAGTGAGATGGGATCCAGATTTCATACTTGGTCTCCGCGTCCCGCTCAGGCGAGATAAGATGCACAGAGAGTACAAGCACTAGTTTCTGGTAGGCAGTCCCTGCCGATCGCCAACCCGTGCGATTCCCCTTCATCTGGGCAGTCCAGCAGACTGTGCCAACTGAGTTGGTACAACACAATCTCTGACCCCACAGATGGCTGCCTCCATGTGCTACCATATGCGCCACATATGTAGCCTACACGGTCAAGCTGACCCGACCTACTCCCTGGACCACCATGTGCTATGCTGAGCAACGAGAAGGGATAAATCCCTGCTCTGTAACACACAGGTGTAATCCCGCACCGTCTGAAGATAGATGGACGTGCCCACTGAGTGGGTACAACACGGCTCCAACGATAATCAGAACAGTGAGGTTTCGCGTCAGAAGGCTTACGAGCTTGATATTTAATCGTTGGATTTTAACGGTCTTTTATCTTCTTGCCTATCATGCAATTCCTATGGTGATAGCAGAAGATAAATTTACTCATGCAATTCTAATATAAAGCAATAAAAGAAAGCATGTGTCTTTTGTGGTAAAAGCCCATAGCCCTAGTGAGACCTTAACCTAACTTAAGTCTACACTTGCTCTTTATGGGTCTTTAGCTGCTCATCTGGCCCAAACCTGGGCCCAAGCGCCAACTGCAGCTCTGGTGCGCCCACCAGGAATTTGCGCCTGGTCCTAGGGTCGAACCCTAGACCTCCCACCTGGTCCAGCCACTGCTGCATGCGCTTCTGCCAAGTGTGCATTGTGCTCTTGTCTAATTAAATTACAAATTTAACTATCTAGACAAGAGTGACACGCAGGTCACTTTCACATTATAAATTAATTAAAATTGTGATACGCAGATCACATAAAGAAAATTAATTTACAACATATAATCCAGGCACGCAGGCCCCAGCACAGCACACATTAAAAACGGGCAGCCCACATAAGACTAAATAAACAAGCAGATGCAACAACCATCATGTGATCCAGTCAGGAAAAATAAATTTTTAAAAAAAAACCCCTTGGGATCGATTTTTTTTTTTTTTTTAATTTTTCCTTATTTGCCCCACAACCTTACAATGGTCCATTACTAGGGATCCACTCATCCAACCTAGTCAGATCCACTGCCCTAGCATGCACCAAGTCCTAACTGACTTGAGTCGACCAAAAGGTCAACCATGCATGCACCAAGGCTGAACGACCACACTGAGGTCTGGCAAGCGGGCGTGACCCCGGGCCTAACTCAGGTGCGTTCATCAGTTGTCTCAATCAGACATCGCTACACACCTGTCTGCAGTCGACCTATAGCCACCACAGGCATGCGCCAAGGTGCTAACTGGTCGACCCATTCAGGCTGTCAGATAGTCTGATCAGACATGTTTGGATCTAACCTAGGGGGTGACTTCAACCCTAATAACCCATCTAAGGGTTTAATGTAGGAGCATTAGATCTAAGGTGAAACGCGCATGTGATCAAGGTTTTAGAAAAACTTACAAAAACATGCGCCAACAACAACATGCGCATTGGAGAAAATAACATCTATACAAATCATGAATTTTCGCCAACTTAGATAATCGCATGTAACCTATAGATCTATTATAATGCGCATACATGGATCATATGACATATCATGGCAATCATAAACAAGCATGAAACATCAGGCTCTGATACCAATTGAAAGTACCCCTTAAACTAAGGGGGGGTCCCCTTCTAAGGGGAGCGAAAACCCTAGGCAGTGGCGCATAAAATTTTTGGGCAGCGGATTAGGGTTTCAAGAATCGGTTCATGTGATATGATCAACCAAATGGAAACGATTGCATGTAAGAGATAAAACTCATACCATAGCCATTTCGAATGGCGCCTAGGAAGCAAAGATCAAAGCAGATCTTCTCCAGAGGTGACGCACACAGTTGATGTCGCCTACTCCTCTTTGCGATCCTTGTGCTAGCAAGATCCAAAGAAGTCTTTGATCGAAAATGAGAAAGGGATGAAGAGATCTTTTCTTTGCCGATTTCTCCTCCAAATCCAAGGCGTCGTCACCCACGGAAAAACAAGAGGAATGCGTTCAAGTGGCGAGAATAGAGAGAGCACTCTCTTTCGAACGTGAGTGTCTCCAAGTGGAGATCATGGTTGCTAAAAATAGCACCACTAACCGCCCAACATGTTCACGCCAAGTGAACTTGTCGCCAATGCTTGAACCATTTTGGTTTAATTTAATTTTGGTTCAATTACCAAATAAACCAAACGACATGGCCTAGATCATATTAAAACCCTAAGGTTCCAGATCTAGCCGTTGATCTCTATGATGCTCCTGATCTGACCGATCTAGCATCTCTTCTCTCGATCGAAGCTTACCGATCTCAAGCCCTAATCAATCAAACATGATCAGACCAGATCTCACTCACAATCAGAGATTAAATCCCTTTAAACTGAACCCGAAACAATTCAGTCCACACGATCTGACTTAAGTAAGCCATATCATCAATTGTGCGACCCTGAGGGTTTCCTTAAAACATCGGTAACGATAATTTACATTATCACAACCAGTGAGGGGTATCTAGCAACACATCACTGTCTCCCGATATCAAGGAAAGAGTCTTCCAAGACTTCACCCAAAAACAGCACAAGTGTGAATCAATTCACAAAGCATACATATTTCCTTCGCCACTGGATGTTCTTATTGGACAAGCCTGTCAAGCTCGTAACTCCAATATGATGAGCATGATTAGAACAGATGAGCACTGTCACCTGGGTATGGCCATACACTCTCTCAATCATCTCATCCAGGGGGCCCCTTTAGAACATCACACTCCTTAAACAAGGAGACGGCAATCCTATGTCTATCACTAGTGCTCTAACCTGATTCAAGCTCACCATCCAAGATAGTCTATAATCATTATGTTTCAAATGATATTGAACTACCTCAAAACAATGACAATCATCATTTAGAAAACACAAGTGATCTCAAGTCAGAGGAAATGTGCCACTTGTCTTAATCAAGGAATATTCACATTGTGACAAACAATTGAACATCCTAGTAGGGTCTGTCCAGTACATCCCATGTACCCATGAGTCTACATCTTATTCCATGCTCGAAGCATCCTATAAGATTAGAACACATATTAGTCTTAACCATATCGAGGCTGTCTCATGTTTACCAAGATATATCGACTAAGGACATAATAGCATGTCAGCCCAGCTGAACAGCTTTGAGACATTATTCAGAAGAACATATATTGCAGCAGACAATGTAGCTAACTGAATAACAACCATGCCTTTATAAACACATAGAGTTTATTACATGATACTTGTTACATTCCCATAGGCCTCAAACATTAGCCTTAAGGGCATACCCCAACAATACATTCCTGTCATGCACCAATGAGGTGGGGCGCCCCAAAGTGGATACTATGCTTCTAATTAAGGAAGGGGCAAATCCTACTATTGGTCATCCATATCTCCATATGACTTATGATATGCCCAAAGATAGTCATTTTGATCACCCATTTACAGAGATACGTAAGACTCTATCAAAACACACCCGTCGTCATATGTAGACATGAATATCTCAAGTCTAAGGATCAATATAAACCTCTTGCATGTGAGATTGACCTACTGACTAGACAAGTCAATTCTCACGGTGGGTCACTCAAGTGCAACCAATGCTGAAGCACCTGTATGTCTGCGTTACTGTGCCTCGCACCTAATTAGCCCAAACACCAGTCTCACATGCACCAAAGCTATCCCATATCGGCTAAGGCACCTTGACTGGGGATTACCTATGAGAATGGATCCAACCAAACTTTTGGGACATTATTTATGCAATTCAATACATCATCGCAGGTAAAGCAATCTGAAAGTCCCTAAAGGGGGGGGGGGGGCGAAACCCTAATAGGCGCATATGTATAATTTATCGCAAAGCGGAATCTAGGGTTTCTAAGATCGCATGCATGAACATAAGATCAACTTGTTAAAAGATTGCAAAGATCGACAAGGGATCATACCATAGCCATTGCTTGGATGGTGCCTTGGAAGCTAGAGGGCAATGTGGCTCTCCTCCAAAGGTACCGCACACAAGATGAGAAATGGCTTTCTCCTTGTCGTTCCTTGTGCTAGCAAGGATCTCCAAGTCTCCTGATCGCTTGAATGGAAGATGAGATGATCTCTTGGCTAGGCCGAATCCTCCTTGAGCGTCAAGACTCACCACACAAGAGGAGAGAGGCGACAAGAGGAAGATGCGAGCGAGAATAGAGCAATGCTCTCGAACATGAGGCGTGTTTTCTATTTTGGAAACATAACTTCCAAAAATAGTAAACCCTCAATATGTTCAACCGTTCACACCAAGTGAACAAGTCGCAACATTCTCCTCTTTGAACCAAGCGTTCACTTGATGAACCGGTTCAATCTCATTTGGTTTAAAGACCAAATCAAACCAAGCATTGGTCTAGATCATATTAAACCATAAGGCTCAAGATCTAACCATTCATCTCTTGATGCTCTTGATCTCATCGATCTAGCATCAATTCTCTCGATCGAAGCTTACCGATCTCAAGCCCTAATCAATCAAACATGATCAGACCAGATCTCACTTACAATCAGAGTTTAAATCCCATTAAACTGGACCAAAACAATTCAGTCCACACGATCTGACTTAAGTAAGCCATATCATCAAATTGTGCGACCCTAAGGGTTTCCTTTAAATGTCGGTAACGATAACTTACGTTATCATGATCAGTGAGGGGTATCTAGCAACACATCACTGTCTCCCGATATAAAGGAAAGAGTCTTCCAAGACTACACCCAAACCACAGCACAAGTGTGAACCCAAGTCACTTGACATATGTGTTTCCTTTGCCACTGGATGTTCTTATTGGACAAGCGTGTCAAGCCTGTAATTCCAATATGATGAGAATGATTAGATCAGATGAACATAGTCATCTGGGTATGGCCATACACTTTCTCAATCATCTCATCCATGGGGCCCCAACAGAACATCACACTCCAAACAAGGAGACGGCAATCCTATATCTATCACTAGCGCCCTAACATGACTCATGTTCATTATCCAAGATAGTCTATAACCATTATGTTTCAAATGATATTGAACTACCTCAAAACAATGCCAATCATCATTTAGAAACACAAGTGATCTCAAGTCAGAGGAAATATGCCACTTGTTTGCATATAAGGATTATTCACATTGTGACAAGCAATCGAATATCCTAAGTAGGGTCTGTCCAGTACATCCAATGTACCCATGAGTCTACATCTTATTCCATGCTCGAAGCATCCTATAAGATTAGAACACATATTAGTCTCAATCATATCAAGGCTGTCTCATGTTCACCAAGATATCTCGACTAAGGACAATACTGCATGTCAGCCAAGCTGAACAGCATTGAGACATTATTCAGAAGTATACATATTGCAGCAGATAATGTAACAACCTGAATAACAACCATTGCCTTTATAAACATAGAGTTTGTACATGATACTGAAATAATCCTAAGGCCTCAAACATTAGCCTTAAGGGCATACCCCAACAATCTCCCACTTGCACTTAATCTAATGGTTGAGAAATCTCAAACCCATATTATTACAGTGCTTCTCATGCTTCTACTGCGCCAGAGGCTTTGTAAGCGGGTCAGCTAGATTGTCATCTGTATGAACCTTACAGATCTTGATCTCTCCTCTATCAATGATCTCCCGGATCAAGTGAAACCTTCTCTGTATGTGCTTGGACTGCTGGTGCGACCGTGGTTCCTTTGCTTGTGCTATTGCTCCAGTGTTATCACAGAAGATAACCAATGGATCTGCACTCGAAGGAATAACACCAAGTTCCTGAACGAACTTACGAATCCACACTGCCTCCTTGGATGCTTCTGAGGCAGCAACATACTCGGCTTCTGTTGTGGAATCAGCAACAATTGATTGTTTGAAACTTTTCCACACCACTGCTCCTCCATTCAAGCTAAAAACATAGCCTGATTGCGATCGGAAATCATCCTGGTCAGACTGGAATGAAGCGTCAGTATATCCTTCAATACTGAGTTCTTCCTGACCTCCATATATCAAGAACATATCTTTGGTCCTCCGAAGATATTTCAAAATGTTCTTGACCGCAATCCAGTGTGCCTTTCCTGGATTACTTTGGAATCGACTGGTCACGCTTTGAAAGTTCCCTAAAGGGGGCGAAACCCTAAAGCATGCGCATATAAAATTCTTGCATGAGCGGAATCTAGGGTTTCCTAGGATCGCATGTATGAACATAGATCAACTTAAAGATTTGTATAGATCAAGAAGGGGATCATACCATTGCCATTGCTTGGATGGCGACTTGGAAGCAAGAGGGCGAGCGGCTCTCCTCCAAAAGTGACGCACACAAGGTGAAGATGACTACTCCCTTGGCGTCTTTGTGCTAGCAAAGCTTCAAGGTTTCCCTTCGTGAAGGAGATGAGAGATGTCTCTTGGCTTTCTTCTCTTCTCCCTTGCGTGAAGACACACCACACGAGAGAGAGGCGTCGAGAGGAAGAGGCGAGCGAGAATAGAGCAATGCTCTCGAACGTGAGGCGTGCTCCCTATTTTGGAAAGCATGACTTCCAAAAATAGTAAACCCTCACACGTTCAAGTGTTCATGCTTAGTGAACAAATCGCAATGTTCTCCTCTTTGAACCATGCGCTCACTTGATGAGCCGGTTCAATTGGATTTGGTTCAAAAACCAAATTAAGCCAAGCATTGGTCTAGATCAAATTAAACCATAAGGCTCAAGATCTAACCATTCATCTCTTGATGCTCTATATCTCACCGATCTAGCATCAATTCTCTCGATCGAAGCTTACCGATCTCAAGCCCTAATCAATCAAACATGATCAGACCAGATCTCACTTACAATCAGAGTTTAAACTCCTTTAAACTGAACCAAAACAATTCAGTCCACACGATCTGACATAAGTAAGCCATATCATCAAATTGTGCGACCCTAAGGGTTTCCTTTAAATGTCGGTAACGATAACTTACGTTATCACGAACAGAGAGGGGTATCTAGCAACACATCACTGTCTCCCGATATAAAGGAAAGAGTCTTCCAAGACTACACCCAAACCACAACACAAGTGTGAACCCAAGTCACTTGACATATGTGTTTCCTTTGCCACTGGATTTTCTTATTGGACAAGCGTGTCAAGCCTGTAATTCTAATATGATGAGAATGATTAGATCAGATGAACATAGTCATCTAGGTATGGCCATACACTTTCTCAATCATCTCATCCAGGGGGCCCCTTTAGAACATCACACTCCAAACAAGGAGACGGCAATCCTATATCTATCACCAGTGCCCTAACATGACTCATGCGTTCATTATCCAAGATAGTCTATAACCATTATGTTTCAAATGATATTGAACTACCTCAAAACAATGCCAATCATCATTTAGAAACACAAGTGATCTCAAGTCAGAGGAAATATGCCACTTGTTTGCATATAAGGATTATTCACATTGTGACAAGCAATTGAACATCCTAAGTAGGGTCTGTCCAGTACATCCAATGTACCCATGAGTCTACATCTTATTCCATGCTCGAAGCATCCTATAAGATTAGAACACATATTAGTCTCAATCATATCAAGGCTGTCTCATGTTCACCAAGATATCTCGACTAAGGACAATACTGCATGTCAGCCAAGCTGAACAGCATTGAGACATTATCCAGAAGTATACATATTGCAGCAGATGATGTAACAACCTGAATAACAACTATTGCCTTTATAAACATAGAGTTTATACATGATACTGAAATAATCCCAAGGCCTCAAACATTAGCCTTAAGGGCATACCCCAATAATCTCCCACTTGCACTTAATCTAATGGTTGAGAAATCTCAAACCCATATTATTACAGTGCTTCTCATGCTTCTGCTGTGCCAGAGGCTTTGTAAGCGGGTCAGCTAGATTGTCATCTGTATGAACCTTGCAGACTTTGATCTCGCCACGATCAATGATCTCCCGGATCAAGTGAAACCTTCTCTGTATGTGCTTGGACTTCTGGTGCGACCGTGGTTCCTTTGCTTGTGCTATTGCTCCAGTGTTATCACAGAAGATAACCAAAGGATCTGCACTCGAAGGAACAACACCAAGTTCCTGAACAAACTTACGAATCCACACTGCCTCCTTGGATGCTTCTGAGGCTGCAACATACTCGGCTTCTGTTGTGGAATCAGCAACAATTGATTGTTTGAAACTCTTCCACACCACTGCTCCTCCATTCAAGCTAAAAACATAGCCTGATTGCGATCGGAAATCATCCTGGTCAGACTAGAACGAAGAGTCAGTATATCCTTCAATACTGAGTTCTTCCTGACCTCCATATATCAAGAACATATCTTTGGTCCTCCGAAGATATTTCAAAATGTTCTTGACTGCAATCCAGTGTGCCTGCCCTGGATTACTTTGGAATCGACTGGTCATGCTTAACCCGTAAGCAACGTCTGGGCGAGTACACAACATCGCATACATAATGGACCCAATAACCGAAGCATAAGGCGTATTGTCCATTTCATCTTTCTCAGTCTGTGTTTGTGGACACTGACTCTTTGAAAGATTCAGACCATGTCTGACTGGAAGATATCCTCTTTTAGAATTTTCTAAATGGAATCTCTCCAGGACTTTATCGATGTAAGTACTCTGGCACAGCCCGAGAAGCCTCTTTGATCTATCTCTGTAGATCTTCACACCTAATACATAGGCTGCTTCTCCTAAATCTTTCATCTGGAAACATTTTCTTAACCATGCTTTTACGGCATGCAGTTCAGGAATATCGTTTCCAATGATTAAGATATCATCGACGTAGAGGACTAGGAAAGTAATCACGCTCCCACTAAACCTCTTATATACACACGGGTCATCTTCATTCTTGATGAAACCAAACTTACAGATTGATTCATCAAAACGAATATTCCAGCTTCTTGATGCTTGTTTAAGTCCATAAATGGACTTCTTTAATTTGCATATTTTATGACGATCTGATGGATTAGTGAAACCTTCAGGTTGTGTCATATACACATCCTCTTCTAGTTTTCCATTAAGGAAAGCGGTCTTCACATCCATTTGCCAGATCTCATAATCATAATATGCCGCTATCGCGAGAATAATCCGAATAGACTTGAACATGGCTACAGGAGAGAAAGTTTCATCATAATCTATCCCGTAGATTTGTTTGAAACCTTTCGCAACTAGCCTGCCTTTATAGGTAACCACGTTACCATCCATGTCAATCTTCTTCTTGAAGATCCACTTACAGCCTATAGGGATTACTCCCGGAGGCGGATCAACCAAATCCCAAACTTGGTTATCTGACATGGAGTCCATCTCGGCTCGCATAGCTTCAAGCCATCTCGCTGATTCCAGTGCACTGACCGCATCCGCATAAGTGAGGGGTTCATCATCAATGATGTAGACTCCGTCATAGCGCTCAGGCTGTCGACGGATCCTTCCCGATCTTCGCGGTTCCCGTGATATCTGAGCCTCAGGTTGAACAGTAACCTGATCTACTGGCTCAGGCTCATCCAACTGTGCTTGACTACTTTGTCCTTCTTCTGGATTCTCATCCAGCTTTATTTCTCTCCCACTGGCCTCTTGCAGAAGAAATTCCTTCTCAAGAAAAATAGCCGTCCGAGCAACAAATACTTTGTTCTCTTTGGGATCGTAGAAATAATAACCCTTAGTTTCTTTAGGGTAACCGACAAAGATACATTTATCAGATCTGCTCTCCAGTTTCCCAGAGGCGAGCTTTTTGACATAAGCCTCGCAACCCCAGATCTTAATAAATGTCAAGCTCGGCTGTTTCCCATACCATAACTCATATAGAGTCTTTGAAACTGCCATGGATGGCACTCGGTTTAGTACCTTTGCAGCTGTTTCCAGTGCAAATCCCCAAAAGGAGTAAGGTAGAGTAGCCTGACTCATCATAGAACGAACCATATCCAGTAAGGTTCTATTTCTCCTCTCGGACACACCATTCCATTGCGGTGTTCCTGGCGGAGTGAGCTGTGAGATAATCCCACACTCCTTCAGATAGTCAGTAAACTCATGACTCAAGTATTCTCCACCTCGATCTGAACGAAGTGCCTTGATATTTCGGCCTAGCTGATTCTGTACTTCATTCTTGAACTCTTTGAACTTGTCAAAAGATTCACTCTTATGTCTCATTAGATAGACATAGCCATATCTACTGAAATCATCAGTAAAGGTAATGAAGTATGAATAGCCACCTCTGGCATGCTTACTAAATGGCCCACACACATCACTGTGAATGAGGTCAAGTAAACCTGAAGCCCTTTGACCTTTGTTGGAAAAAGGAGACTTCGTCATTTTACCCATTAAACAAGCTTTGCATGTATCAAGCTCCTCATTGGAGAATGATCCCAGCAGTCCATGGTCATGCAACCGCTTAATGCGCTTCTTGTTAATATGGCCTAAACGACTATGCCATAACAAGGTGCTGTCATCAACATACTTGGCTTTCTTAATATCAATCTGTTGTATTGAACATTCCATGTCCAACATGAATAACCCATTGTTAATTGACCCAGTAGCATAAACAATATTATCAAAAGAAATATAACACTTTGAAATCTTGCATTCAAAGGAAAACCCTTTCCTGACAAGAGCAGGAATAGAGATAATATTCTTAGTTATGCTCGGTACAAAATAACAATTGTCCAGTTCTAATACAAGACCAGATGGTAAAGAGATGTGATAAACTCCTATAGCAACAGCAGCAACCCGTGCCCCGTTTCCTACTCGTAGGTCCACCTCATGCTGTCCCACCTGTCTTCTTCTCTTGAGTTCCTGTACATTTGAACAAATGTGAACTCCACATGCAGTGTCTAACACCCATGAAATAGAAGAAGAAACCATGACTTCAGTCACGAAAATACCTGAGCCAGAAGCGAAAGGGTTGCTTCCCTTCTTATCTCCTTGGAGCGCTTTACAGTCCTTTTTCCAGTGACCTAGCTGCCCACAATGGAAACATCTGTATTCCTTTGACCGCTTTATCTTTTGCTTTAGAGCCTTGTTGTAGCTCTTGATAGGGGCTTTGCCCTTCTTCCCCTTCTTCTTGTTCCTAGAAGGAACCATTAGGACAGAGGATGAAGGCGTTCCCTTCTCACGAGACTGAGTCTGCTCTGTAGTCAAGAGCATGTTCAGTAACTCTACCGGCGTACAGTCGATCTTGTTCATATTAAAATTAATAATGAATGGATCGAAAGAGGTCGGGAGAGATTGCAGGATGATGTCTACAACAAGCTCCTGATTGATGGTGTGTCCCAGTTTCTCTAGAGCCTCCTTGTACCCAATCATCTTGAGTACGTGAGCTCCCACTGGACTCCCTTCAGTCAGTTTGCTCTGAAAGAAAAGTTTAGTCAAGTTATAGCGTTCAGTCCTTGCTTGTGCTGCATACAGCATCTTGAGGTTTGCTATAATTTCTATAGTAGATAAATCCTCATGCTGACGCTGCAGCTGTGGCGTCATAGACGCTAGCATAAGGCAAGCGACATCAATGCTATCATTGACATGCTTTTCATAAGCTTCCCGAACCGCCCTTGCGGCGTTCGCAGCGGGTTGAGGCGGTATTGCCGTCTCGAGGACATACAGTTTCCTCTCAGCCTTAAGAACAATCTTAAGGTGTCCGTACCAGTCTGAGAAGTTTGGCCCAGCAAACTTCTCCCTTTCCAGTAGGGATCGCACATTGAACGATGTGGTGTTCGTTGCTGCAGAAATCTACAACAATGCAAGAACAGCAAGGTCAGTATCAATGTTAGAATCATTACAGGACTTAAGAATGATTCTTTTCTCACTATTTTATCTGACTGAAAAATCCAGTAAAACAGTCCGAAAGAGTAAAACTCTTTTAGTGAGATGGGATCCAGATTTCATACTTGGTCTCCGCGTCCCGCTCAGGCGAGATAAGATGCACAGAGAGTACAAGCACTAATTTCTGGTAGGCAATCCCTGCCAATCGCCAACCCGTACGATTCCCCTTCATCTGGGCAATCCAGCAGACTGTGCCAACTGAGTTGGTACAACACAGTCTCTGATCCCACAGATGGCTGCCTCCATATAGCTACCATATGCTCAATATGTAGCCTACATGGTCAAGCTGACCCGACCTACTCCCTGGACCACCACGTGCTATGCTGAGCAACGAGAAGCGATAAATCCCTTCTCTGTAACACGCAGGTGTAATCACACACGGTCTAAAGATAGATGGGCGTGCCCACTGAGTGGGTACAACACGGCCCCAACGATAGTCAGAACAGTGAGGTTTCGCGTCAGAAGGCTATCGTGCTTGATATTTAACGTTGGATTTTAACGGTCCTTTTATCTTCTTACTATCATTCAAATCCTATGGTGATAGCAGAAGAATAAATCATGCAGTTACTAAATTACTTAAACAGTAAGTTAAAAGCATGATGATCTTATGTGGTAAAAGCCCATTAAGCCTAAGTAAGACCTTAATTAATTTAAGTCTTCACTTGAGCTCTTCATGGGTCTTTAGCATTTCATCTGGCCCAACCCGGGCCCAAGCGCCCACTGCAGCTCAGGTGCGCCCACCAGGTAAAATGCGCCTGTCCTAGAGTCGAACCCTAGACCTCCCACTGGTGAAGCCACTTGCTGCATGCGCCTCTGCCATGTGTGCTTAGTGCTCATGTCTGATTAAAATACAATTTAATCTATCTAGACATGATTGACACGCAGGTCAATTACACTTTATAAATTAATTAAAATGTGATGCGCAGATCACAATAATAATTTACAATATACATCCAGGCACGCAGGCCCCAGCACAGCACACATTAAATTTTAGGCAGCCCACATAAGATTAAATAGACAATCATTCATGTTATACAAACATCATATGATCCAATCAAGAAAATAAAATTTTTTTAAAAACCCATTGGCTTCATTTTATTTCCTTATGAGCCCTACTACCTTACAACGGTCCATTAATAGGGATCCACTCATCAGACCTAGTCAGACCCACTGCCCTTGCATGCACCAAGTCATAACCGACTTGAGTCGACCTCATGGTCAACAATGCATGTGTTAAGGGCTGAACGTCCCTCATGAGTTCTAGCAAGCGGGTGTGACCCGGGCCTTAATCATGAGCGTTCATCGGTTGTCTCAATCAGACATCGCTACACGCCTTTCAGCAGTCGACCTATAGCCACCTCATGCTTGCGCATAGGTGCCATCTGGTCGACCCATCTAGGCTGTCAGATAGTCTGATCAGACTGTTGGGTCTAGACTGGACGATGACTTCAACCCTAATAACCCGTCTAAGCTTTTGAAGTAGGCGCTTAGATCTAATGAGGGGCGCGCAAGTAATGTTTTGAGAAAAAACTACAACAAGCGCCAACTATATACATGCGCCAATGTAAAACATACATCATATTTTCGCATGATCTTTTAGATCTACTAATAAGCGCAAACAAGGATCACAATAAGCAATCATATGAATCATACAAGGAACTTGGCTCTGATACCAATTGAAAGTTCCCTAAAGGGGGCGAAACCCTAAAGCATGCGCATATAAAATTCTTGCATGAGCGGAATCTAGGGTTTCCTAGGATCGCATGTATGAACATAGATCAACTTAAAGATTTGTATAGATCAAGAAGGGGATCATACCATTGCCATTGCTTGGATGGCGACTTGGAAGCAAGAGGGCGAGCGGCTCTCCTCCAAAAGTGACGCACACAAGGTGAAGATGACTACTCCCTTGGCGTCTTTGTGCTAGCAAAGCTTCAAGGTTTCCCTTCGTGAAGGAGATGAGAGATGTCTCTTGGCTTTCTTCTCTTCTCCTTTGCGTGAAGACACACCACACGAGAGAGAGGTGTCGAGAGGAAGAGGCGAGCGAGAATAGAGCAATGCTCTCGAACGTGAGGCGTGCTCCCTATTTTGGAAAGCATGACTTCCAAAAATAGTAAACCCTCACACGTTCAAGTGTTCACGCTTAGTGAACAAATCGCAATGTTCTCCTCTTTGAACCATGCGCTCACTTGATGAGCCGATTCAATTGGATTTGGTTCAAAAACCAAATTAAGCCAAGCATTGGTCTAGATCAAATTAAACTATAAGGCTCAAGATCTAACCATTCATCTCTTGATGCTCTTGATCTCACCGATCTAGCATCAATTCTCTCGATCGAAGCTTACCGATCTCAAGCCCTAATCAATCAAACATGATCAGACCAGATCTCACTTACAATCAGAGTTTAAACTCCTTTAAACTGAACCAAAACAATTCAGTCCACACGATCTGACATAAGTAAGCCATATCATCAAATTGTGCGACCCTAAGGGTTTCCTTTAAATGTCGGTAACGATAACTTACGTTATCACGAACAGAGAGGGGTATCTAGCAACACATCACTGTCTCTCGATATAAAGGAAAGAGTCTTCCAAGACTGCACCCAAACCACAGCACAAGTGTGAACCCAAGTCACTTGACATATGTGTTTCCTTTGCCACTAGATGTTCTTATTGGACAAGCGTGTCAAGCCTGCAATTCCAATATGATGAGAATGATTAGATTATGATGAAACTTTCTCTCCTGTAGCCATGTTCAAGTCTATTCGGATCATTCTCGCAATAGCAGCATATTATGATTATGAGATCTGGCAGATGGATGTGAAGACCGCTTTCCTTAATGGAAATCTGGATCAGGATGTGTATATGACACAACCTGAAGGTTTCACTAATCCATCAGATCATCATAAAATATGCAAGTTAAAGAAGTCCATTTATGGACTTAAGCAAGCATCAAGAAGCTGGAACATTCGTTTTGATGAATCAATCTGTGAATTTGGTTTCATCAAGAATGAAGATGACCCGTGTGTATATAAGAGGTTTAGTGGGAGCGTAATTACATTCCTAGTCCTCTACGTCGATGATATCTTGATCATTGGAAACGATATTCCTGAAATGCATGCGGTTAAGGCATGGTTAAGGAAATGTTTCCAGATGAAAGATTTGGGAGAAGCAGCCTATGTCTTAGGTGTGAAGATCTACAGGGATAGATCTAAGAAGCTTCTCGGGCTGTGCCAGAGTACTTACATCGATAAAGTCCTAGAAAGATTTCATTTAGAGAATTCTATAAGAGGATATCTTCCAGTCAGACATGGTCTGAATCTTTCAAAGAGTCAGTGTCCACAAACACAGACTGAGAAAGATGAAATGGACAAAACGCCTTATGCTTCGGCTATTGGGTCCATTATGTATGCGATGTTGTGTACTCGCCCAGACGTCGATTACGGGTTAAGCGTGACCAGTCGATTCCAAAGTAATCCAGGTCAGGCACACTGGATTGCAGTCAAGAACATTTTAAAATATCTGCGGAGGACCAAAGATATGTTCTTGGTGAATGGTGGTCAGGAAGAACTCAGTATTGAAGGATATACTGACGCTTCATTCCAGTCTACCCAGGATGATTTCCGATCACAATCAGGCTATGTTTTTAGCTTGAATGGAGGAGTAGTGGTGTGGAAAAGTTTCAAATAATCTATTGTTGCTGATTCCACAACAGAAGCCGAGTATGTTGCAGCCTCAGAAGCATCTAAGGAGGCAGTGTGGATTCGTAAGTTCATTCAGGAACTTGGTGTTATTCCTTCGAGTGCTGATCCTTTGGTTATCTTCTGTGATAACACTAGAGCAATCGCACAAGCAAAGGAACCACGGTCGCACCAGAAGTCCAAACACATACAGAGACGGTTTCACTTGATCCGGGAGATCATTGATCGTGGCGAGATCAAAGTCTGCAAGGTTCATACAGATGACAATCTAGCTGACCCGCTTACTAAGCCTCTGGCGCAGCAGAAGCATGAGAAGCACTGTAATAATATGGGTTTGAGATTTCTCAACCATTAGATTAAGTGCAAGTGGGAGATTGTTGGGGTATGCCCTTAAGGCTAATGTTTGAGGCCTTGGGATTGTATCAGTATCATGTATAAACTCTATGTTTATAAAGGCAATGGTTGTTATTCAGGTTGTTACATCATCTGCTGCAATATGTATACTTCTGAATAATGTCTCAATGATATTCAGCCTGGCTGACATGCAGTATAGTCCTTAGTCGAGATATCTTGGTGAACATGAGACAGCCTTGATATGATTGAGACTAATATGTGTTCTAATCTTATAGGATGCTTCGAGCATGGAATAAGATGTAGACTCATGGGTACATTGGATGTACTGGACAGACCCTACTAGGATATTCAATTGCTTGTCACAATGTGAATAATCCTTGTATGCAACAAGTGGCATATTTCCTCTAACTTGAGATCACTTGTGTTTCTAAATGATGATTGTCATTGTTTTGAGGTAGTTCAATATCATTTGAAATATAATGGTTATAGACTATCTTGGGTAATGATCATGAGTCAGGTTAGGACACTAGTGATAGATAAAGGATTGCCGTCTCCTAGTTTGGAGTGTGATGTTCTATAGGGGCCCCCTGGATGAGATGATTGAGAAAGTGTATGGCCATACCCAGATGACTATGTTCATCTGATCTAATCATTCTCATCATATTGGAGTTATAGGCTTGACACGCTTGTCCAATAAAGAACATCCAGTGGCAAAGGAAGCATGTATGCCTTGTGAAATGGATTCACACTTGTGCTGTGGTTTGGGTGTAGTCTTGGAAGACTCTTTCCTTTATATCGGGAGATAGTGATGTGTTGCTAGATACCCCTCACTGATCGTGATAACGAAAGTTATCGTTACCGACATTTAAAGGAAACCCTTAGGGTCGCACAATTTGATGATATGGCTTACTTAAGTCAGATCGTGTGGACTGAATTGTTTTGGTTCAGTTTAAAGGGATTTAAACTCTGATTGTAAGTGAGATCTGGTCTGATCATGTTTGATTGATTAGGGCTTGAGATCGGTAAGCTTCGATCGAGAAAATTGATGCTAGATCAATGAGATCAAGAGCATCATGAGATGAATGGTTAGATCTTGAGCCATTTGGTTTGATAAGATCTTAACCTAGGCTGGGTTTAATTTGGTCCTTGAACCAAATACAAGTAATCGAATAATTAGAACCGGTTCACTAGGTGAACGCTTGGTTCAATGGGAGAAAGAAAGTTTCGATGGTTCACAAGGTGTGAACGCATGAAACATTGAGGACTTACTATATTTGGAAGTCGGTTTTCCAAATGGAAAAACGCTCCCACGTTGTAACGTTGCTCGCCCATCTTCTCCTCTCATTTCTTCTCGTGTGGCGAAGTGGTTCTTCATGCAAAGGAGATAGAGAGCTTTCCCCCTTTAGCCGTAAGAAGATCATCTCATCCTTTCCATACGACAAGCACCCTTGGAGAACCTTGCTAGCACAAGGATCAACAAGGAGTAGGCGACATCTTCTTGTGTGCGCATCCTTTGGAGGAGATCCCATTCGCTCTCTTCTTCCAAGGCGCCATCCAAAGTAATGGCGATGGTATTTCTCTTCACTTATATTTGCAATCGAATATAGTTGATCATATCTCATGCATAGATCCTATTGAAACCCTTGTTTCTTCTGCAAAAGTTTTATATGCGCCTAGTTAGGGTTTCGCCCCCCCTTGCTTAGGGGACTTTCAATTGGTATCAGAGCAAAGGTTATTGCATGTTAATATGATTGCTATGTTTGCTTTGTGATCCATGTTTGCGCAAAAGACTAGATCTATAAGACATGCGACACTTGTTGTATCGTTTTATGTTGGCGAAAATACATGCTTGTTATAGATGTTATTTTCTCCTTGGCGCATGTTGCATGTTGTTTCTAAAACAAAAAGGGAACTTGCGCGCTTACCATTAGATCTAAGAAGCGCCTACTTTAAATCCTTAGACGGGTTGATAGGGTTGAAGTCATCGTCTAGTCTAGATCCAACCAGTCTGATCAGACCATCTGATAGCCTAGATGGGTCGACCAGATGGCACCTGTGCGCAAGCACGAGGTGGCTATAGGTCGACTGCATCAAGAGCGTGTAGCGAGGTCTGGTTGAGACAACCAGTGAACGCGCATGAGTTAGGCCCGGGGTCACACCCGCTTGCCAGAACTCATGAGGGTCGTTCAGCCCAAGGCACGCATGGTTGACCATTAGGTCAACTCAAGTCAGTTAGGACTTGGTGCATGCAAGGGCAGTGGATCTGACTAAACATGATGAGTGGATCCCTATTAATGGACCGTTGTAAGGTAGTAGGGCACATAAGAAAATTAAAATTGATGCCAATGGGTTTTCAAAAATTTTATTTTCTTATTAATGGATCACATGTTGATTGGATGCCATGATGCTTGTTTATTTAATCTTATGTGGGCTGCCTAATTTAATGTGTGCTGTGCTGGGGCCTGCGAGCCTGGAATTAAATTGTAAATTAATTTTATTGTGATCTGCGCATCACATGTTATTTAATTTATAAAGTGTAATTGACCTGCGAGTCAATCTTGTCTAGATAGATTAAATTGTAATTTAATCAGACAAGAGCATAGAGCACACATGGCAGAGGCGCATGCAGCTTGAGGCTTAACCAGGTGGGAGGTCCAGGGTTCGACTCTGGGACAGGCGCATTTACCTGGTGGGCGCACCTGAGCTGCAGTGGGCGCTTAGGCCCTGGGTTGGGCCATATGGGATGCAAGAGACCCATGAAGAGCTCAAGTGAAGACTTAAGTTAAAATTAAGGTTTTACCTAGGCTTAATGGGCTTTTACCACATAAGATCAGCATGCTTTCTATTTATCGTTTATATAATTAGAATTGCATGATTTAATCTTCTGCTATCACCATAGGGTTTGTATGATAGTTAAGAAGATAAAAAGACCGTTAAAATCCAAACATGAAATATCAAGCACGATAGCCTTCTGACGCGAAACCTCACTGTTCTGACTATCGTTGGGGCCGTGTTGTACCCACTCAGTGGGCACGCCCATCTATCTTCAGTCGGTGTGTGATTACACCTGCGTGTTACAGAGAAGGGATTTATCGCTTCTCGTTGCTCAGCATAGCACGTGGTGGTCCAGGGAGTAGGTCGGGTCAGCTTGACCATGTAGGCTACATATGTGGCGCATATGGTAGCTATATGGAGGCAGCCATCTGCGGGATCAGAGACTGTGTTGTACCAACTCAGTTGGCACAGTCTGCTGGATTGCCCAGATCAAGGGGAATCGCACGGGTTGGCGATTGGCAGGAATTGCCTACCAGAGATTAGTGCTTGTACTCTCTATTGGGGTATGCCCTTAAGGCTAATGTTTGAGGCCTTGGGATTCTTTCAGTATCATGTATAAACTCTTATGTTTATAAAGGCAATGGTTGTTATTCAGTTTGTTACATTGTCTGCTGCAATAAGTGTACTTCTGAATAATGTCTCAATACTGTTCAGCTAGGCTGACATGATGTAATGTCCTTAGTCGAGATATCTTGGTGAACATGAGACAGCCTTGATATGATTGAGACTAATATCTGTTCTAATCTTATAGGATGCTTCGAGCATGGAATAAGATGTAGACTCATGGGTACATTGGATGTACTGGACAGACCCTACTAGGATATTCAATTGCTTGTCACAATGTGAATAATCCTTGTTTGCAACAAGTGGCACATATCCTCTGACTTGAGATCACTTGTGTTTCTAAATGATGATTGTCATTGTTTTGAGGTAGTTCAATATCATTTGAAACATAATGGTTATAGACTATCTTGGATAATGATCATGAGTCATGTTAGGGCACTAGTGATAGATATAGGATTGCCGTCTCCTTGATTGGAGTGTGATGTTCTAAAGGGCCCCCCCCCTGAATGAGATGATTGAGAAAGTGTATGGCCATACCCAGGTGACTATGTTCATCTGATCTAATCATGCTCATCATATTGGAGTTACAGGCTTGACATGCTTGTCCAATAAGAACATCCAGTGGCAAAGGAAACATGTATGCCTAGTGAAGTGGATTCACACTTGTGCTGTGGTTTGGGTGTAGTCTTGGAAGACTCTTTCCTTTATATCGGGAGACAGTGATGTGTTGCTAGATACCCCTCACTGATCGTGATAACGTAAGTTATCGTTACCGACATTTAAAGGAAACCCTCAGGGTCGCACAATTTGATGATATGGCTTACTTAAGTCAGATCGTGTGGACTGAATTGTTTTGGTTCAGTTTAAAGGAGTTTAAACTCTGATTGTAAGTGAGATCTGGTCTGATCATGTTTGATTGATTAGGGCTTGAGATCGGTAAGCTTCGATCGAGAGATTTGATGCTAGATCAGTGAGATCTAGAGCATCGAGAGATCAACGGTTAGATCTTGAACCTTTAGGTTCAATGAGATCGACCATGGCTTGGGCTGATTTAATTTGGTCTTGAACCAAATTCAATTGAACCGGCTCATCATGTGAGCGCTTGGTTCAAAGGTTCAAAGGGTGAAGAGGAGTTGCGTTCGGTTCACTTGAAGTGAACGCATAACGCTTGAGAAATAATGGGTTGCTATTTTTGGAAAGTTTTTTGCAACGCCTCCACGTTCATGAGGAACGTTTTCTCTTATCGCCTCTCATCACCTCTTTGTAACATCCCTCAGAATCACACCCCACACGCATACAAGTAAAATACGGGGTTTCAAAAATTTTTTACTCTTCCATTAAAACACAAGAAGAAAGCGGCATCGAAGGACATTACTACGGAACAGAAAACCGCACAGAACTGAATAGGATCGATTACTAGGAAATAGAAATCCGGAAATCCAGAAAAAATCCGGCAGCAAGTATTCTAAACTACTGCTGCACAGACACACATATCTTGTAACAACAACAAACGTCCACACTACACATATGTGGAATTTCAGAAATATACAGAACTGATTATTCAGATACTAAAATAAACAACACAAATTCGGTTACACATCTCAAATCGGACATTTCAAAATAAGAACCAATTCAATAAAAGAATCCAAGACTTGTATCCAATAATTTAAACGAAACAACTATAATATAATATCCTGAAAACAGGCATAAGCCCTCAGGAGATAAAACATGTCATATAGGTCATAATAAATTAGGCACGCAGGCCTGATAAATCTTTAGAAGACTATTCTTAGAAATGACATCAAACATTAGCGTCATATTAGCTGTAGCAATTACTGTCTTGATGTCTCACCTGAAAACATTTAAACAACGGAGGTGAGCTAAAAAGCTCAGTGAGTAAAAGACACTAAAAGTCATCCATAGTACACATCAAAAATATCATACTTAAGTTGAAATTCTTTTTATTTAACAGATAAGATAAATCAACTTAACATGCACACTCATATCAGAAACAAAACACAATCAAATACAGATACTTGTAACAATAGGCTTCAAGCAGGTAGGATATGAATATACCAACCCATACCAACTAACCACACCGCCTAATACATCTAAATACAGATCGAAACAGAACTACAGAAATCAGAATTGACAGACAGAAAATCAGAATTTTCAGAGTCCAAACGGATAGTCTACATCGGAAACAGAAAGGCCACAGAAGGCCTGATGACCACAGAAGGTCTGACCCCACCTCTGCCGAGGACGAGACAATGCATGCATATCAGAAACAGAATGGTAGAGGAGATATCAGTGGGTGGCCCCCGTCTTGACAGGACGTGGCACTCTGGTCTCCAATACCCAGAACAGAATGGTAGAGGAGGTATCAGTGGGTGGCCCCCGTCTTGTTAGGACGTGGCACTCTGGCCTCCAAAACCCAGAACTGAATGGTAGAGGAGGTATCAGTGGGTGGCCCCCGTCTTGTTAGGACGTGGCACTCTGGCCTCCAAAACCCAGAACTGAATGGTAGAGGAGGTATCAGTGGGTGGCCCCCGTCTTGTTAGGACGTGGCACTCTGGCCTCCAAAACCCAGAACTGAATGGTAGAGGAGGTATCAGTGGGTGGCCCCCGTCTTGTTAGGACGTGGCACTCTGGCCTCCAATACCCAGAACAAAAATAGTGTCTCAAGGGTCGTAGTAGACTATCAGCACCATTACAGCGCCACAGAAGGAGGGTAAGGACACGGAAGAGTGCTACACTAGGGCATAATTTTACAGAACAGATTATACTGAAACAGAGAAGTAGGATCAACCACTACTTAATTCTTACATTATGCCCAAAGTCTAACAAACCAGAAAATGACACACCCCAATATCCAGTCCTTAAACACAGAACGGAATTATATGAGTGAATTCCTTACAACTAACCTTAATTCATGTCAAACCATTCTATGTTCTCACAAATGTTTTAACACATTCAAGGTTTTCAGAAAATTCACAACATATAAACAGAACAGGAAATATCCACATAACAAACAATTAAATACAGAACAGAAATTATTCATATAACAAACATTTAAACACAGAACAGAAATTATTCATGAAATAATCTCCTCAAAATTCCTAAAACCGTGAGCTATAAAATTACTGTAAGGGCGCCACTTTCAGAACCTTAACAGAACGTACAAATTTCATGTAAATAATTTCAGTCCCCCACTACAGATAATTTTAATTACACGTTCGTGAAGAAAATTGACAAAAGCCCCAAAATTGGCTCGAACTATATTTTCGAAAATTCCTAAGTTCTTAGTTAAATCCCCAATTTTGTTTTCTCTAAAATTTCTCATCAAACAAATAAATTTTAGAAGAACTACAGACCACAATTTAAGAGGTTAAACCATACAATGTAAATTTTTCTCACAAAGGAATATTCGTCTAACCAAAACATAGCAGATTTATATTGTCAGTTTGAAAAATATATTTTTAGTCCAATTTCGAACCAAAGCTAGTCAATATTGTATTCAAAATGAAGCTATCTGAATCTAGTTTCCAATAAAACTAGTTTCACAAGATTTCGAATTTTAGACAGGAAGATATAAGGGTTCGAACATAGGAAGGTCAGAATTTCAGATTTCAAGAAAACAGATTCATATATCAGACTTGCGACATTTATTTCAGATCCAATAACTAATCGAAAATAGGCGTTATGGGAGTCAAAATAAAGCTCTTCGAGCCTACGGTCTAATAAAACTGATTTGACAAGATTTCGAGCTATACCTAGGGAGATATGATGGTTCGAACACATAAAGGTCGAAATCCAGAATTTCAGAAAACTGATTTTGTACAGCTGGATTGCAATACAGATTGAACTACGAATACCGCTCGGATATGGTCGATATCATATTCAAATTAAAGCCAAACATATCTAGTTTCATACAAAATTTATCTCGTGCGATTTGGATCTATAGGCCATGAGATATTGGGGTTATAGTACACAAAGGTCAGATTAGAGAATGCAGACTTTCAGCAGAACAGGATTTTAAACCCTATAATTATTTGAATTCAACCCATACGGATAATCATGGCAATTAACGAATTTTAATTCGGATTAGACTCCTTAGGATCGAATTACTCACCAGAAAAATCGCCCATAGAGAAAACGCCAAAACAGGGGATCAGGGGTCTCCAGAAAGTTCGTCCACCACCAGTCTGCCACCACCAGCGTCAGAAATTTTGCAGGAGCGCCAAGCACAGTGAGGGGCGACAACACAGGCGGCTAGGGCAAGAGACAAACCAAAAATCGTGAGGGAGAGGAGCTCTCACGAATTTTCCCCTTTTTTTTTTTTTCCACCCCAAACGGATCCAAGATCCAATAACCCAATTAACTTAAGTGGAAATCGGCTTTAATGGGCTTACCTGGGCTTAACCACCATGCGCCACTCCAATAACACAGAAATATGCGCCACCATGGTGGAAGAATTCCAGGAGCAAATAGTCAAGGTTGAGGGTTCGAAGCCCCAACAAAAATAATTATTTTTGCCCTGTAGGGAAAAGTCCTACAATTAGGCAAAAATCCCAAAATTTTAACCGATAAAAATACAGAAACTGAATTTCTAACCTTAAATCATAATTCAGAAAATCAAGGGCGTTACATCCTCCCCCCCTTATAGAGCTTTAGTCCTCTAAAGCTGACCAAGCCCATCACTGAACAGGTGAGGATGCTCCTTTCTCATCTCTGCTTCAACCTCCCAAGAGGCTTCTTCAACAGACTGATTTCCCCAGATGACTTTCACAAGTGGAATAACCTTATTCCTCAGCACTTTCTCTTTTCTATCTTCAATTCTGAGAGGTTTCACCACAAAAGTCATGTTCTCTTCAAGCTGGAGAGGTTCCAACTCCAGAACATGAGAAGGATCAGAACAGTATTTTCTGAGTGCAGAAACATGGAACACATTATGGAGGTGTTCTAGTGATGGGGGTAGAGCAAGTCGGTATGCCACAGGTCCAACCCTCTCAATGATATCAAAGGGACCAATGTACCTGGGACTCAATTTTCCTCTCTTCCCAAATCTCATCACCCCTTTCATAGGCGAGACCTTTAGGAAAACATGCTCTCCCACCAAAAACTCAAGAGGACGCCGCCTCACATCAGCATAACTCCTCTGTCTATCCTGAGCAATCTTCATCTTTTTTTGAATTTCTCTGATCTTCTCAGTGGCTTCCTGAACAGCATCAGACCTTAGCACTGTTCTGTCTCCAGTTTCCTCCCAGCATATAGGCGTTCTGCATTTCCTCCCATATAGGGCCTCATACGGAGCCATCTGTATGCTAGAGTGAAAGCTATTGTTGTAGGTGAACTCTATCAGTGATAAGTCCAGATCCCACTCAACAGACCAGTCAACCACATAAGATCTCAGAAGATCCTCTAGTGTCTGAATAGTTCTCTCTGTCTGACCATCAGATTGAGGATGATATGCAGTGCTAAAACTCAGATTAGTTCCCAAATCTTCCTGTAATTTCTTCCAAAACCTGGATAGAAATCGAGGATCACGATCAGAGACAATGTCCAAGGGAACTCCATGTAATCTGACAATCTCATCGATGTACAGTTTTGCTAACCGATCCAAACTGTAAGTCATTTTGATCGGTAAGAAGTGAGCTGACTTCGTGAGTCTGTCCACAATCACCCATACGGCATCATGATTCCTTCTGGTATTGGGCAGTCCACACACAAAGTCCATACTGATATGCTCCCACTTCCACTGAGGAATAGGGAGAGACTGCATCAAACCGCCCGGCCTCTGATGCTCAGCCTTCACGGTTTGGCAAGTCAAACATCTGGACACAAAGAAATGCACATCCTTCTTCATACCGTGCCACCAGAAAGTCTTTTTCAGATCCTGATACATCTTGGTACTACCAGGATGAACGGTATACTTAGTGCAATGACTTTCCTTAAGAATTTCATTTCTCAACTCAGGGTCCTCAGGGACACAGACCCTTCCACGAAATCTGAGGAGACCATCATCCGACATACTGAAATTCTCATCCCAGTCTTGCTCAGACCTCTCTTTCCACCGTAGAATATCCTGATCTGACTGCTGCCCTGATCTCAGTCTCTGCAGTAAGTCTGACTGAACCCTGAGAGAAGCCAGAAGACCGCCTCTCTCACCCGGAGTCACACTCAGATGCATGTCACTGAACTCCTGCAATAGTCGCCACTCCTGGACTCGCAGTGCAGCTATCTGAGTCACAGGATACCGACTAAGCGCATCAGCCACCACATTGGCTTTACCAGACTGATATTGGATGGTGAAGTCATAATCCTTTATCAATTCAAGCCATCGCCTCTGTCTCATATTCAGCTCTTTCTGAGTGAAGATATACTTCAAGCTCTGGTGATCTGTAAACAATTCAAATGTTTGTCCAAACAGATAGTGCCTCCAGATTTTCAAGGCAAAAACTACAGCTGCCAACTCCAAATCATGAGTGGGGTAGTTTACTTCATAATCCTTGAGTTGCCTTGAGGCATAAGCGACTACTTTTCCTTGCTGCATCAGTACAGCACCCAGACCCTTACCAGAGGCATCAGTGTAAACAATGAACTTCTCTCCATCACAGGGAATGATGAGGATAGGAGCACTGGTCAGTCTCTTTTTCAGTTCCTGAAAACTAGACTCACAATCATCAGACCACTCAAACTTCAAATTCTTTCTAGTTAGCTTAGTCAGAGGACCTGCCAGCTTGGAAAAACCCTCCACAAAGCGGCGGTAGTATCCAGCTAAGCCCAGAAAACTTCTGACCTCAGTCGCTGTAGTTGGTCTTCCCCAGTGAAGAATGGCCTCCACCTTCACTGGATCCACAGACACACCCTGGCTAGAAATAATGTGCCCCAGAAAACCAATCTGATCTAGCCAGAACTCACATTTGCTGGCCTTAGCATATAGCCGCTTCAGCCGCAGAATCTCCAGCACCTTGTGCAAATCCTGAGAGTGGTCTTGCGCATTCTTGGAGTAGATCAGAATATCATCAATGAAGACGACCACACATTTGTCCAGGAGCTCATGAAATACCCTGTTCATCAGATCCATAAACACCGCAGGAGCATTTGTCAGTCCAAAGGGCATAACAAGAAATTCATAGTGCCCATACCTGGTCCTGAATGCAGTTTTAGGTACATCCTCCTCCCGAACACTCATCTGATAATAGCCAGACCTCAGGTCAATTTTAGAGAATACAGTAGCACCCTGCAACTGATCAAAGAGGTCATCAATACGGGGTAATGGGTACTTATTCTTAACAGTCACTTGATTGAGTTGACGGTAATCGATGCACATGCGCAAAGTACCATCCTTCTTCTTCACAAATAACACAGGTGCTCCCCATGGAGAAACACTGGGCCGAATATACCCCTTCTCTAATAGTTCTTCCAGTTGCTTCTTCAGCTCTGTCAGTTCTGAAGTTGCCATCCTGTAAGGAGCTTTGGATATCGGTGCTGTGCCTGGCAACAACTCGATACCAAACTCAACTTCTCTGCTGGGTGGTATCCCAGATAAATCAGAGAAGACGTCAGCAAACTCTCTTACCACAGGAATTTTAGCCAGATCCAAATCAGGCTCAGTCTGCACCTTGACATGCGCCAGATACCCCTTGCAGCCCTGGGCTAAAAGCTTCCTGGCCTGCAGATGAGATATCACCAAAGGCTCTTGTTCTGAAATCCGGCCTTGGATAACCAGTTGCTGTCCATCACTTAGATGCAGAGTAATTAGCTTTTCAAAACAATCTAAAGTAGCATGATAGGCAGACAGCCAATCCATGCCCAGAATGATGTCATAGTCTTTCATAGAAAGACTAATCAAGTCAATAGGTAAATCATATCCTTCTACCTTAATCAAACAGTCAGGGTATGTTATATCTGTAGATACGGCCTCACCCATAGGTGTATGAACAGAAATACAGAAATCAAGTATCCTAGGCAACACAGGCAGACATGATGCAAAACATGCAGACACAAAGGATAAATTGGCACCAGGATCAAAAAGAATGCGTGCCAAATAACTAAACACATAAAGTGTACCTTCCACCACGGACTTCGAAGCCGAAGCATCCCTCTCCGCGATGGCATACACGCGAGTCTGCACAGTAGGCTTCTCACCCTGACCCTGTCCTCTAGCATCCGGCATAGGACAGTCCCTAATCATATGCCCCGTCTTACCACATCTGAAGCAAGCGCCAGTCTTCCTGTAGCACTCATTATCCTGATGTTTAGTGCTCCCACAGTGGAGACACTTCTTGCCATTCTGAGAAACTGTGCTGGCTGGCTTCTGATAAGGTTGGTATCTGCCCTTATTGTCTTTCTTCCTCTTGAAATTCTTCTTATCCTTACCACCCAGAGTGGGTGCGTAAGTCACAGAAGTAGGGGCGGGTGCAGTGACTAGAATAGTATCTGCAGCCATCTCAGCAATGCACCTCTCAGCAGTGCGAGCCCTGTCTACCACTTCAGCATAAGATTCCAAGTGTAGCATAGCTACCCTTGTCCTGATATCTTTCCTCAAACCCCGCTGAAACTTCTTGGCTCTTCTTTCCTCGGTGTTGACTAAGTGAGGAGCATACCCCGACAACCGAGCGAATGTGGCCTCATACTGATCCACCGTCAGGTCACCCTGCTCAAGATGAATAAACTCCACCTCGCGCTCCTTAGATAAGCTAGAGGGGAAAAACTTGGCATTGAACTTCATCATGAAATACTGCCAGTCAACAACTCTAGATTCAGTTGCCGCCAGTCTGACAACTCCCTTCCACCAATCTTCGGCATCTCCACGCAACATGAAGACAGACAAACATAGCTTGTCTGCATCATCACAGCGCAAAACCTGGAAAATCTTTTCCAGTGTTAAAAGCCAATCCTCAGCTGCTCTGGGCCCCGGACTACCATAAAATGCAGTTGGGTTCAGGTGCTGAAACTCTCGAACCAACCGAGCATATCGTTGATGTGCGCCATCACCCAGAGAAGAACCAGCCGGTTGTGCCTGTGACTGAGACTGTGTCTGCGACAGCCGCTGCAATAACTGTTGCTGAACCTCCATGTGCTGCGCCTGCTGCTGCTGCATCATCTGAGTTTGCTGCTGAATGAATGCGTTCTATTGTTGCATCATAGCAGTCATAGCCTCCATGGTCTGCCTCAGATCAGGCTGTTGATCACCGTTGCTACTGCTAGCTCTTGGTCGCACCATTATGTTTACCTGCATCACATAACACAGTAGAATAACAACCAATATTCAATCACAAATCAGATCCTAACTTGGTTTCTAGCAATACACAAACAGAGTTTTCCTTCCCCGGAGTTTCTAATTGCTAGTAAAATTCCTCTGATACCATCTGTAACATCCCTCAGAATCACACCCCACACGCATACAAGTAAAATACGGGGTTTCAAAAATTTTTTACTCTTCCATTAAAACACAAGAAGAAAGCGGCATCGAAGGACATTACTACGGAACAGAAAACCGCACAGAACTGAATAGGATCGATTACTAGGAAATAGAAATCCGGAAATCCAGAAAAAATCCGGCAGCAAGTATTCTAAACTACTGCTGCACAGACACACATATCTTGTAACAACAACAAACGTCCACACTACACATATGTGGAATTTCAGAAATATACAGAACTGATTATTCAGATACTAAAATAAACAACACAAATTCGGTTACACATCTCAAATCGGACATTTCAAAATAAGAACCAATTCAATAAAAGAATCCAAGACTTGTATCCAATAATTTAAACGAAACAACTATAATATAATATCCTGAAAACAGGCATAAGCCCTCAGGAGATAAAACATGTCATATAGGTCATAATAAATTAGGCACGCAGGCCTGATAAATCTTTAGAAGACTATTCTTAGAAATGACATCAAACATTAGCGTCATATTAGCTGTAGCAATTACTGTCTTGATGTCTCACCTGAAAACATTTAAACAACGGAGGTGAGCTAAAAAGCTCAGTGAGTAAAAGACACTAAAAGTCATCCATAGTACACATCAAAAATATCATACTTAAGTTGAAATTCTTTTTATTTAACAGATAAGATAAATCAACTTAACATGCACACTCATATCAGAAACAAAACACAATCAAATACAGATACTTGTAACAATAGGCTTCAAGCAGGTAGGATATGAATATACCAACCCATACCAACTAACCACACCGCCTAATACATCTAAATACAGATCGAAACAGAACTACAGAAATCAGAATTGACAGACAGAAAATCAGAATTTTCAGAGTCCAAACGGATAGTCTACATCAGAAACAGAAAGGCCACAGAAGGCCTGATGACCACAGAAGGTCTGACCCCACCTCTGCCGAGGACGAGACAATGCATGCATATCAGAAACAGAATGGTAGAGGAGATATCAGTGGGTGGCCCCCGTCTTGACAGGACGTGGCACTCTGGTCTCCAATACCCAGAACAGAATGGTAGAGGAGGTATCAGTGGGTGGCCCCCGTCTTGTTAGGACGTGGCACTCTGGCCTCCAAAACCCAGAACTGAATGGTAGAGGAGGTATCAGTGGGTGGCCCCCGTCTTGTTAGGACGTGGCACTCTGGCCTCCAAAACCCAGAACTGAATGGTAGAGGAGGTATCAGTGGGTGGCCCCCGTCTTGTTAGGACGTGGCACTCTGGCCTCCAAAACCCAGAACTGAATGGTAGAGGAGGTATCAGTGGGTGGCCCCCGTCTTGTTAGGACGTGGCACTCTGGCCTCCAATACCCAGAACAGAAATAGTGTCTCAAGGGTCGTAGTAGACTATCAGCACCATTACAGCGCCACAGAAGGAGGGTAAGGACACGGAAGAGTGCTACACTAGGGCATAATTTTACAGAACAGATTATACTGAAACAGAGAAGTAGGATCAACCACTACTTAATTCTTACATTATGCCCAAAGTCTAACAAACCAGAAAATGACACACCCCAATATCCAGTCCTTAAACACAGAACGGAAATTATATGAGTGAATTCCTTACAACTAACCTTAATTCATGTCAAACCATTCTATGTTCTCACAAATGTTTTAACACATTCAAGGTTTTCAGAAAATTCACAACATATAAACAGAACAGGAAATATCCACATAACAAACAATTAAATACAGAACAGAAATTATTCATATAACAAACATTTAAACACAGAACAGAAATTATTCATGAAATAATCTCCTCAAAATTCCTAAAACCGTGAGCTATAAAATTACTGTAAGGGCGCCACTTTCAGAACCTTAACAGAACGTACAAATTTCATGTAAATAATTTCAGTCCCCCACTACAGATAATTTTAATTACACGTTCGTGAAGAAAATTGACAAAAGCCCCAAAATTGGCTCGAACTATATTTTCGAAAATTCCTAAGTTCTTAGTTAAATCCCCAATTTTGTTTTCTCTAAAATTTCTCATCAAACAAATAAATTTTAGAAGAACTACAGACCACAATTTAAGAGGTTAAACCATACAATGTAAATTTTTCTCACAAAGGAATATTCGTCTAACCAAAACATAGCAGATTTATATTGTCAGTTTGAAAAATATATTTTTAGTCCAATTTCGAACCAAAGCTAGTCAATATTGTATTCAAAATGAAGCTATCTGAATCTAGTTTCCAATAAAACTGGTTTCACAAGATTTCGAATTTTAGACAGGAAGATATAAGGGTTCGAACATAGGAAGGTCAGAATTTCAGATTTCAAGAAAACAGATTCATATATCAGACTTGCGACATTTATTTCAGATCCAATAACTAATCGAAAATAGGCGTTATGGGAGTCAAAATAAAGCTCTTCGAGCCTACGGTCTAATAAAACTGATTTGACAAGATTTCGAGCTATACCTAGGGAGATATGATGGTTCGAACACATAAAGGTCGAAATCCAGAATTTCAGAAAACTGATTTTGTACAGCTGGATTGCAATACAGATTGAACTACGAATACCGCTCGGATATGGTCGATATCATATTCAAATTAAAGCCAAACATATCTAGTTTCATACAAAATTTATCTCGTGCGATTTGGATCTATAGGCCATGAGATATTGGGGTTATAGTACACAAAGGTCAGATTAGAGAATGCAGACTTTCAGCAGAACAGGATTTTAAACCCTATAATTATTTGAATTCAACCCATACGGATAATCATGGCAATTAACGAATTTTAATTCGGATTAGACTCCTTAGGATCGAATTACTCACCAGAAAAATCGCCCATAGAGAAAACGCCAAAACAGGGGATCAGGGGTCTCCAGAAAGTTCGTCCACCACCAGTCTGCCACCACCAGCGTCAGAAATTTTGCAGGAGCGCCAAGCACAGTGAGGGGCGACAACACAAGCGGCTAGGGCAAGAGACAAACCAAAAATCGTGAGGGAGAGGAGCTCTCACGAATTTTCCCCTTTTTTTTTTTTTCCACCCCAAACGGATCCAAGATCCAATAACCCAATTAACTTAAGTGGAAATCGGCTTTAATGGGCTTACCTGGGCTTAACCACCATGCGCCACTCCAATAACACAGAAATATGCGCCACCATGGTGGAAGAATTCCAGGAGCAAATAGTCAAGGTTGAGGGTTCGAAGCCCCAACAAAAATAATTATTTTTGCCCTGTAGGGAAAAGTCCTACAATTAGGCAAAAATCCCAAAATTTTAACCGATAAAAATACAGAAACTGAATTTCTAACCTTAAATCATAATTCAGAAAATCAAGGGCGTTACACTCTTGACGCTTCTTGCTCTCGTGTGACGACTCTCTCGATGAGTGTAGAGAAGGCTTTCGGCAAGCACCAAGAGATCTCATCTCCTCCACGCAAAGAACTCCTTAGAACCTTGCTAGCACAAGGAGCACTAAGGGAGTAGGCGACATCATTTTGTGTGCGTGCCATTTGGAGGAGAAGCGCTTGAGTCTCTTCTTCCTAGACGCCATCCAAGCAATGGCTTTGGTAAGAATCGATTTCTTGATTCTTGTTTGCAATTGCATATAAGTTGATCATATAATATGTAAAGATCCTAGAAACCCCCTTCCGCTGCATGAAAAACTCCATCTGCGCCTATCTAGGGTTTCGCTCCCCCTTGAAGGGGACCTTCAATTGGTATCAGAGCTGCGGTTTTATGCATGTTTTATGATTGCTTTAGCCTTTTGTGATCCTTGTATGCTTAGATCTTCATTACATGCGAGATTTACATGTAACTTATTCATGCCGAAACTTGATATATGTTTCCTTAGCGCATGGTTGTTTGCGCTTTGTTGTTTTTCTCAAAAAAACTTCATGACATGCGCAACTACAATTAGATCTAAGCGGCGCCTACTATAAACCCTTAGACGGGTTAGTAGGGTTGAAGTCATCTTCTAGGAAGGATCCAATCAGTCTGATGAGACCATCTGACAGCCTAGATGGGTCGACCAGATGGCACCTATGCGCATGCATAAGGTGGCTATAGGTCGACTGCATCAAGGGCGTGTAGCGAGGTCTGGTTGAGACAACCATTGAACGCGCATGAGTTAGGCCCGGGGTCACACCCGCTTGCCAGAACTCATGAAGGTTGTTCAGCCCTTTGCGCATGCATGGTTGACCATTAGGTCGACTCAAGTCAGTTAGGACTTGGTGCATGCAAGGGCAATGGATCTGACTAGTCATGATGAGTGGATCCCTATTAATGGACCGTTGTAAGGTGGTAGGGCACATAAGAAAAATAAAATTGATTTCAATGGGATTTTGAAAATTTTATTTTGTCTATGGATCACATGTTGATTGTAAGCATATGCTTGTTTATTTAATCTTATGTGGGATGCCCAATTTAATGTGTGCTGTGCTGGGACCTGCGTGCCTGGAATGAATTGTAAATTAATATTTATTGTGATCTGCGCATCACATTTCATTTAATTTATAAAGTGTAATTGACCTGCGAGTCAAACTTGTCTAGATAGATTAAATTGTAGTTTAATCAGACAAGAGCACAGAACACACTTGGCAAAGGCGCATGCAGCAGAGGCTTGACCAGGTGGGAGGTCTAGGGTTCGACCCTATGACAGGCGCATCTACCTGGTGGGCGCACCTGAACTGCAGAGGGCGCTTGGGCCCTGGTCTGGGCCAGATGAGATGCAAAAGACCCATGGAGATCTCAAGTGAAGACTTAAGTTAAAAACTAAGGTCTTACTTAGGGTTAATGGGCTTTTACCACATAAGATCAGCATGCTTTCTACTTATCATTTTTATAATTAGAAGTGCATGATTTGTTTATCTTCTGCTATCACCATAGGGTTTGCATGATAGTTAAGAAGATAAAAGACCGTTAAAATCCAACGCTACAAATATCAAGCACGTAAGCCTTCTGACGCAAAACCTCACTGTTCTGACTATCGTTGGGGCCGTGTTGTACCCACGCAGTGGGCACGCCCATCTATCTTTAGACGGTGTGCGATTACACTTGCGTGTTACAGGGAAGGGATTTATCGCTTCTCGTTGCTCAGCATAGCACGTGGTGGTCCAGGGAGTAGGTCAGGTCAGCTTGACCATGTAGGCTACATATGGGGCATATGTTAGCTATATGGAGGCAGCCATCTGTGGGATCAGAGACTATGTTGTACCAACTCAGTTGGCACAGTCTGCTGGATTGCCCAGATGAAGGGGAATCGCACGGGTTGGCGATTGGCAGGGACTGCCTACCAGAAATTAGTGCTTGTACTCTCTGTGCATCTTATCTCGCCTGAGCGGGACGCGGAGACCAAGTATGAAATCTGGATCCCATCTCACTAAAAGAGTCTTACTCTTTCGGACTGTTTTAATGGATTTTTCAGTCAGATAAAATAGTGAGAAAAGAATCTTTCTTAAGTCCTGGATTGATTCTAAACATTGATACTGACCTTGCTGTTCTTGCATTGTTGTAGATTCCTGCAGCAACGAACACCATGAGCTTCAATGTGCGATCCCTACTGGAAAGGGAGAAGTTTGCTGGGCCAAACTTCTCAGACTGGTATGGACACCTTAAGATTGTTCTTAAGGCTGAGAGGAAACTGTATGTCCTCGAGACGGCTATACCGCCTCAACCCACTCCGAACGCCGCAAGGGCGGTTCGGGAAGCCTATGAAAAGCATGTCAATGATAGCATTGATGTTGCTTGCCTGATGCTAGCGTCTATGACGCCACAGCTGCAGCGTCAGCATGAGGATATGTCTGCTATAGAAATTATAGCAAACCTCAAGATGCTATATGCTGCACAGGCGAGGACTGAACGCTATAATTTGACCAAGCTTTTCTTTCAGAGCAAACTGGCTGAAGGGAGTCCAGTGGGAGCTCATGTGCTCAAGATGATTGGGCACAAAGAGGCTCTAGAGAAACTGGGCATACCATCAATCAGGAGCTTGCTGTAGATATTATTCTGCAGTCTCTCCCGGCCTCTTTCGATCCGTTCATTATTAATTTTAATATGAACAAGATCGACTGTACACCGGCAGAATTGCTGAATATGCTCTTGACTACAGAGGAAACTCTAAAGGGAAAGCCTTCAACCTCTGTCTTGATGTTTCCTTCAAGGAACAAGAAGAAGGGGAAGAAGGGCAAAGCCCCTGTCAAGAATTACAACAAGGCTCTGAAACAGAAGGTTAAGCGGTCAAAGGAATACAGATGTTTCCATTGTGGCCAGCTGGGTCACTGGAAAAAGGACTGTAAGGCGCTCCAAGGAGACAAGAAGGGAAGTTTCGCTTCTGGCTCAGGTATTTTTGTGACTGAGGTCATGTTTTCTTCTTCTATTTCATGGGTGTTGGACACTGCATGTGGAGTTCACATTTGTTCAAATGTACAGGAACTCAAGAGAAGAAGACAGGTGGGACAGCATGAGGTGGACCTACGAGTTGGAAACGGGGCACGGGTTGCTGCTGTTGCTGTAGGGGTTTATTACATCTCATTACCATCTAGACTTGTATTAGAACTGGACAATTGTTATTTTGTTCCGAGTATTACGAAAAATATTATCTCTATTCCTGCTCTTGTCAGGAAAGGATTTTCCTTTGAATGCAATATTTCAAAGTGTGTTCTTACTTATGATAATATTGTTTATGCTACTGGATCAATTAACAATGGGTTATTCATGTTGGACATGGAATGTTCTATACAAAACATTGATAATAAGAAAGCCAAGTATGCTGATGACAGCACCTTGTTATGGCATAGTCATTTAGGCCATATTAACAAGAAACGCATTAAGCGGTTGCATGATCATGGACTGCTGGGATCATTCTCCTATGAGGAGATTGATACATGCAAAGCTTGTTTATTCGGTAAAATGACGAAGTCTCCTTTTCCTAACAAAGGTCAAAGGGCTTCAGGTTTACTTGACCTTATACACAGTGATGTGTGTGGGCCATTTAGTAAACATGCCAGAGGTGGCTATTCATACTTCATTACCTTTACTGATGATTTCAGTAGATATGGGTATGTCTATCTAATGAGACATAAGAGTGAATCTTTTGACAAGTTCAAAGAGTTCAAAAATGAAGTACAGAATCAGCTAGGCCGAAATATCAAGGCACTTCGCTCAGATCGAGGTGGAGAAAAGAATCAGCTAGGCCGAAATACCTTTACTGGATTTTTCAGTCAGATAAAATAGTGAGAAAAGAATCTTCCTTAAGTCCTGGATTGATTCTAAACATTGATACTGACCTTGCTGTTCTTGCATTGTTGTAGATTACTGCAGCAACGAACACCACGAATTTCAATGTGCGATCCCTACTGGAAAGGGAGAAGTTTGCTGGACCAAACTTCTCAGACTGGTACGGACACCTTAAGATTGTTCTTAAGGCAGAGAGGAAGCTGTATGTCCTCGAGACGGCTATACCGCCTCAACCCGCTGCGAACGCCGCAAGGGCAGTTCGCGATGCTTATGAAAAGCATGTCAATGATAGCATTGATGTCGCTTGCCTGATGCTTGCGTCTATGACGCCAGAGCTGCAGCGTCAGCATGAGGATCTATCTGCTATACAAATTATAGCAAACCTCAAGCTGCTGTATGCTGCACAGGCTAGGACTGAACGCTACAATTTGACTAAACTTTTCTTTTATAGCAAACTGGCTGAAGGGAGTCCAATGGGAGCTCACGTACTCAAGATGATTGGGTACAAGGAGGCTCTAGAGAAACTGGGACATACCATCAATCAGGAGCTTGCTGTAGACATCATATTGCAGTCTCTCCCGACCTCTTTCGATCCGTTCATTATTAATTTTAATATGAACAAGATCGACTGTACGCCGGCAGAGTTACTGAATATGCTCTTGACTACAGAGTTGACTCTTAAGGGAAAGCCTTCAACCTCTGTCTTGATGGTTCCTTCCAGGAACAAGAAGAAGGGGAAGAAGGGCAAAGCCCCTGTCAAGAGCTACAGCAAGGCTCTGAAACAAAAGGTTAAGCGGTCGAAGGAATACAGATGTTTCCACTGTGGCCAGCTGGGTCACTGGAAAAAGGACTGTAAAGCGCTCCAAGGAGACAAGAAGGGAAGCATTGCTTCTGGCTCAGGTATATTTGTGATTGAAGTCATGATATCTTCTTCTACTATTTCATGGGTGTTGGACACTGTATGTGGAGTTCACATTTGTTCAAATGTACAGGAACTCAAGAGAAGAAGACAGGTGGGACAGCATGAGATGGACCTACGAGTTGGAAACGGAGCACGGGTTGCTGCTGTTGCTGTAGGAGAATATCACATCTCATTACCATCTGGACTTGTATTAGAATTGAATAATTGTTATTTTGTACCTAGCATAACGAAAAATATTATCTCTATTCCTGTTCTTGTCAGGAAAGGGTTTTCCTTTGAATGCAATATTTCAAAGTGTGTTATTTCTTATGATAATATTGTTTATGCTACTGGATCAATTAACAATGGGTTATTCATGTTGGACATGGAATATTCTATACAAAATATTGATAATAAGAAAGCCAAGTATGCTGATGACAGCACCTTGCTATGGCATAGTCGTTTAGGCCATATTAACGAGAAACGCATTAAGCGGTTGCATGATCATGGACTGCTGGGATCATTCTCCTATGAGGAGCTTGATACATGCAAAGCTTGTTTAATGGGTAAAATGACGAAGGCTCCTTTTTCTAACAAAGGTCAAAGGGCTTCAGGTTTACTTGACCTCATTCACAGTGATGTGTGTGGGCCATTTAGTAAACCTGCCAGAGGTGGCTATTCATACTTCATTACCTGAGTGTTGGGGTATGCCCTTAAGGCTAATGTTTGAGGCCTTTGGGATTGTAACAGTATCATGTAATAAACTCTTGTGTTTATAAAGGGATGGTTATTATTCAGGTTGTTACCTTGTCTGCTGTAATAAGTGTACTTCTGATTAATGTCTCAAAGCTGTTCAGCTAGGCTGACATGCTATAATGTCCTTAGTCGATATATCTTGGTGAACATGAGACAGCCTTGATATGATTGAGACTAATATGTGTTCTAATCTTATAGGATGCTTCGAGCATGGAATAAGATGTAGACTCATGGGTACATTGGATGTACTGGACAGACCCTACTAGGATATTCTTATTGCTTGTCACAATGTGAATAATCCTTGTATGCTACAAGTGGCACATGTCCTTTGACTTGAGATCACTTGTGTCTCTGAATGATGATTGTCATTGTTTTGAGGTAGTTCAATATCATTTGAAAGATAATGGTTATAGACTATCTTGGATAATGAGCTTGAGTCAGGTTAGGGCACTAGTGATAGATAGAGGATTGCCGTCTCCTTGTTGAAGGAGTGTGATGTTCCATAAGGGCCCCCCTAGATGAGATGATTGAGATAGTGTATGGCCATACCCAGATGACTATGTTCATCTGATCTAATCATGCTCATCATATTGGAGTCACAAGCTTGACACGCTTGTCCAATAAGAACATCCAGTGGCAAGGGACACATGCATGCCTTGTGAATAGATTCACACTTGTGCTGTGGTTTGGGAGTAGTCTTGGAAGACTCTTTCCTTTATATCGGGAGATAGTGATGTGTTGCTAGATACCCCTCACTGATCGTGATAACGTGAGTTATCGTTACCGACATTTAAAGGAAACCCTCAGGGTCGCACAATTGATGATATGGCTTACTTGAGTCAGATCGTGTGGACTGAATTGTTTGGATTCAGTTTAAAGGGATTTAATCTCTGATTGTAAGTGAGATCTGGTCTGATCATGTTTGATTGATTAGGACTTGAGATCGGTAAGCTTCGATCGAGAGAGATGATGCTAGATCAGTGAGATCAGGAGCATTAGGAGATGAATGGTGAGATCTTGAGCCTTAGGGTTCAATATGGTCTAGACCACATGGCTTGAGCTATTTCAGTTTGGTTCATGAACCAAATGCGATTGGAACATGTTGGCTTGAACCGGTTCACAAAGGTGAACGCTTGGTTCAATGCTAATATGTGTTTTGGGTTGGAGTAAGCGCATGGCTTGATGATCATCCATTTATGGAAAGTCATCAAGGCCGGTTTCTCTTGAACGCCAAAACGCATATGCGTTCTTGTCTTCACTTCAACGCCTTGAACTTGGTTGGGCAAGAGGTTGACGGGGGGAAGTGGTTTTGCGTGTGGAGCTCTCGGCCAAAAAGGAAATCGTCTCTTCATCCCCTTACACACGGCAAGGACCCTTGAAGATTCTTGCTAGCACAAGCATCACAAGGGGTAGGCGATCTTCATCTTGTGTGTGAACTTTTGGAGGAGATCTAAGTTGCTCTCTTCTTCCAAGCCGACCTCCAAGCCAATGGCGTTGGTATGAATCTCCCTCTTGCTTCAATCAATTTATCATAGTTGATTATATGAGCATGTAAGCGATCATATATGATGAAACCCTAGCAAACTTGCATGCGCCCCCTACCTTAGGGTTTTTGGCCCCCCTCTTGAAAGGGGTTTTATCCGCTTGCGCTCCCCCTTGAAGGGGACTCTTCAATTGGTATCAGAGCTAGGATCTCATATGGTCATATGATTGCTATGTTTGGTGATCCTTGTTTGCGCTTATGATCTAAGTTTTTTCATCATGCGATAATACTAGTTGAAAGTATTTTGGAGGCGCATATATGAGATGTTTTTGGTGGCGCATGTGTAAGGTTAATTTTGTTGATGCATGTATATTGCTTACATTGTTGCGCATGTTACATGTTTTTGTTTCATCAAAACTTTACTTGCGCGCCTCTAACTAGATCTAAGCCGCACCTGCAATAAACCCTTAGACGGGTTGCTAGGGTTGAAAGCATCATCTAGTTTAGATCAACTTAGTCTGATCAGACCATCTGACAGCCTAGATGGGTCGACCAGATAGCACCTGTGTGCATGCACGTGGTGGCTATAGGTCGATTGCATCAAAGGCGTGTAGCGAGGTCTGGTTGAGACACCCTGTGAACACACATGAGTTAGGCCCGGGGTCACACCCGCTTGCCAGATCTCATGTTGGTTGTTCAGCCCTTGGCGCATGCATGGTTGACCATTAGGTCAACGCAAGTCAGTTAAGACTTGGTGCATGCAAAGGGCATGGATCTAACTAGATACGATGAGTGGATCCCTATCAATGGACCGTTGTAAGGTTGTAGGGCACATAAGACAAGTAAAATTGATTCCAATGGGATTTCGAAAAATTTTATTTTGTCTATGGATCACATGTTAATTGATTGATGCCATGATGCCTGTTTATTTAATCTTATGTGGGTTGCCCTTAATGTGTGCTGTGCTGGGGCCTGCGAGCCTGGTAAATTATTATTTTTGTGATCTGCGAATCACATTCTTAATTAATTAATTGTATAATTGACCTGCGAGTCAAGCTTGTCTAGATAGATCAAAATGTATTTTGATTAGACAAGAGCACAGAACACAATTGCAAAGGCGCATGCAGCTGGTGGGCGCACCTGAGCCGCAGAGGGCGCTTAGGCCCTGGTCTGGGCCAGATGAGAGGCAACAAGACCCAAGAAGCAAGTGAAGACTTAAGATAACTTAAGGTCTTACTTAGGGTCAATGGGCTTTTACCACATAAGATCCATGCTTTCTGTTATTGTTTAAATAAGTAGAACAGCATGAGTTATTTATCTTCTGCTATAGCCATAGGATTTGCCTGATAGTAAGAAGATAAAAGATCGTTAAAATCCAACGCTAACATATCAAGCTCGTAAGCCTTCTGACGCGAAACCTCACTGTTCTGATTATCGTTGGAGCCGTGTTGTACCCACTCAGTGGGCACGTCCATCTATCTTCAGACGGTGCGGGATTTCACCTGCGTGTTACAGAGAAGGGATTTATCGCTTCTCGTTGCTCAGCATAGCACGTGGTGGTCCAGGGAGTAGGTCGGGTCAGCTTGACCATGTAGGCTACATATGTGGAGCATATGGTAGCACATGGAGGCAGCCATCTGCGGGGTCAGAGATTGTGTTGTACCAACTCAGTTGGCACAGTCTGCTGGATTGCCCAGATGAAGGGGAATCGCACGGGTTGGCGATTGGCAGGGACTGCCTACCAGAGATTAGTGCTTGTACTCTCTGTGCATCTTATCTCGCCTGAGCGGGACGCGGAGACCAAGTATGAAATCTGGATCCCATCTCACTAAAAGAGTGTTACTCTTTCGGACTGTTTACTGGATTTTTTAGTCAGACAAAATAGTGAGAAAAAGAATCTTTCTTAAGTCCTGGATTGATTCTAAACATTGATACTGACCTTGCTGTTCTTGCATTGTTGTAGATTCCTGCAGCAACGAACACCATGAGCTTCAATGTGCGATCCGTACTGGAAAGGGAGAAGTTTGCTGGGCCGAACTTCTCTGACTGGTTCGGACACCTTAAGATCGTTCTTAAGGCAGAGAGGAAACTGTATGTCCTCGAGACGGCTGTGCCGCCTCAACCCGCTGCGAACGCCGCAAGGGCGGTTCGTGAAGCCTATGAAAAGCACGTCAATGATAGCATTGATGTCGCTTGCCTGATGCTAGCATCTATGATGCCACCGCTGCAGCGTCAGCATGAGGATATGTCGGCTATAGAGATTATAGCGAACCTCAAGATGCTGTATGCTGCACAGGCGAGGACAGAACGCTATAATCTGACGAAGCTCTTCTTTCAGAGCAAACTGGCTGAAGGGAGCCCAGTGGGAGCTCACGTGCTCAAGATGATTGGGCACAAGGAGGCTCTGGAGAAACTGGGGCATACCGTCAACCAGGAGCTTGCTGTAGACATCATTCTGCAGTCTCTTCCGCCCTCTTTCGATGCGTTCATCATTAACTTTAATATGAACAAAATCGATTGTACACCGGCAGAGCTGTTGAACATGCTCTTGACTACTGAGGAAACTCTGAAGGGAAAGCCTTCAACCTCTATCTTGATGGTTCCTTCCAGGAACAAGAAGAAGGGGAAGAAGGGCAAAGCCCCTGTCAAGAACTACAGTAAGGCTCTGAAATAGAAGGTGAAGCGGTCCAAGGACAACAGGTGTTTCCACTGTGGCCAGCTGGGTCACTGGAAAAAGGACTGTAAAGCGCTCCAAGGAGATAAGAGGGGAAGCATCGCTTCTGGCTCAGGTATATACGTGACGGAAGTCATGGTTTCATCTTCTTCTATTTCATGGGTGTTGGACACTGCATGTGGAGTTCACATTTGTTCAAATGTACAGGAACTCAAGAGAAGAAGGCAGGTGGGACAGCATGAGGTAGACCTACGCGTTGGAAACGGGGCACGGGTTGCTGCTGTTGCTGTAGGAGACTATTTCATTTCTTTACCATCTGGCATTGTATTAGAATTAAACAATTGTTATTTTGTACCCAGTATAACTAAAAATATTGTCTCTATTCCTGCTCTTGTCAGGAAAGGATTTGCCTTTGAATGCAATATTTCAAAGTGTGTTTTATCTTTAGATAATATTGTTTATGCAACTGGTTCAATTAACAATGGGTTATACATGTTGGACATGGAAAGTTCTATACAAAGTGTTGATGTTAAGAAAGCCAAGTATGCTGATGACAGCACCTTGCTATGGCATAGTCGTTTAGGCCATATTAACGAGAAGCGCATTAAGCGGTTGCATGATCATGGACTGCTGGGATCATTCTCCTATGAGGAGATTGATACATGCAAAGCTTGTTTGATGGGTAAAATGACGAAGTCACCTTTTCCTAACAAAGGTCAAAGGGCTTCAGGTTTACTTGACCTTATACACAGTGATGTGTGTGGGCCTTTTAGTAAACATGCCAGAGGTGGCTATCAGTACTTCATTACCTTTACTGATGATTTCAGTAGGTATGGTTATGTCTATCTTATGAGACATAAAAGTGAATCTTTTGACAGGTTCAAAGAGTTCAAAAATGAAGTACAAAATCAGTTAGGCCGAAATATCAAGGCACTTCGTTCTGATCGAGGTGGTGAATACCTAAGTCATGCGTTTACTGACTATCTAAAAGAGTGTGAGATTATCTCACAGCTCACTCCGCCAGGAACACCGCAATGGAATGGTGTGTCCGAGAGGAGAAATAGAACGTTACTTGATATGGTTCGTTCTATGATGAGTCAGGCTACTCTTCCATACTCCTTTTGGGGATTTGCACTGGAAACAGCTGCAAAGGTACTAAACCGAGTGCCATCCAAGGCAGTTTCTAAGACACCATATGAGTTATGGTATGGGAAACAGCCAAGCTTGACATTTATCAGGATCTGGGGTTGCGAGGCTTATGTCAAAAAGCTCGCCTCTGGGAAACTGGAGAGCAGATCTGAGAAATGTATATTTGTCGGTTACCCTAAGGAAACTAAGGGTTATTATTTCTACGATCCCAAAGAGAACAAAGTATTTGTTGCTCGGACGGCCATATTTCTTGAGAAGGAGTTTCTTCTGCAAGAGGCCAGTGGGAGAGAAATAAAGCTGGATGAGAATCCAGAGGATGGACAAAGTAGTCAAGCATAGTTGGATGTGCCTGAGCCGGTGGATCAGGTTATTGAACAACCTGAGGCTCAAATATCACGGGAACCGCAAAGATCGGGAAGGATCCGTCGACAGCCTGAGCGCTATGACAGAGTCTACATCATTGATAATGATGAACCCCTCACTTATGCGGATGCGGTCAGTGGACCGGAGTCAGCTAGATGGCTTGATGCTATGCGAGCCGAAATGGACTCCATGTCAGATAACCAAGTCTGGGATTTGGTTGATCCGCCTCCGGGAGTAATCCCTATAGGCTGTAAATGGATCTTCAAGAAGAAGATTGACATGGATGGTAACGTAGTTACCTATAAAGGCAGGCTAGTTGCGAAAGGTTTCAAACAAATCTACGGGATAGATTATGATGAAACTTTCTCACCTGTAGCTATGTTTAAGTCTATTCGGATTCTTTTCGCGATAGCTGCATATTACGATTATGAGATCTGGCAGATGGATGTGAAGACAGCTTTCCTTAATGGAAATCTGGATGAGGATGTGTATATGACACAACCTGAGGGTTTCACGAATCCATCAGATCGTCATAAAATATGCAAGTTAAAGAAGTCTATTTATGGACTTAAGCAAGCATCAAGAAGCTGGAATATTCGTTTTGATGAATCAATCTCTGAGTTTGGTTTCATCAAGAACGAAGATGACTCGTGTGTATATAAGAGGTTTAGTGGGAGCGTGATTACTTTCCTAGTCCTCTACGTCGACGATATCTTGATCATTGGAAACGATATTCCTGAACTGCATGCTGTTAAAGCATGGTTAGGAAAATGTTTCCAGATGAAAGATCTAGGAGAAGCAGCCTATGTGTTAGGTGTGAAGATCTACAGGGATAGATCTAAGAGGCTTCTCGGGCTGTGCCAGAGTACGTACATCGATAAAGTCCTGGAGAGATTCCATTTAGAGAATTCTAAAAGAGGATATCTGCCAGTCAGACATGGTCTGAATCTTTCAAAGAGTCAGTGTCCACAAACACAGACTGAGAAAGATGAAATGGACAATACGCCTTATGCTTCGGCTATTGGGTCCATTATGTATGCGATGTTGTGTACTCGCCCAGACGTCGCTTACGGGTTAAGCGTGACCAGTCGGTTCCAAAGTAATCCAGGTATGGTGCACTGGATTGCGGTCAAGAACATTTTAAAATATCTGCGGAGGACCAAAGATATGTTCTTGATATATGGTGGTCAGGAAGAACTCAGTATTGAAGGATATACTGATGCTTCGTTCCAGTCGGACCAGGATGATTTCCGATCGCAATCAGGCTATGTTTTTAGCTTGAATGGTGGAGCAGTGGTGTGGAAAAGTTTCAAACAGTCAACTGTTGCTGATTCCACAACAGAAGCCGAGTATGTTGCAGCCTCGGAAGCATCCAAGGAGGCAGTGTGGATTCGTAAGTTCGTGAGAGAACTTGGTGTTGTTCCTTCGAGTGCAGATCCTTTGGTTATCTTCTGTGATAACACTGGAGCCATCGCACATGCAAAGGAACCACGGTCGCACCAGAAGTCCAAGCACATACAGAGACGGTTTCACTTGATTCGGGAGATCATTGATCGTGGCGAGATCAAAATATGCAAGGTTCATACAGATGACAATCTGGCAGACCCGCTTACTAAGCCTCTGGCGCAGCAGAAGCATGAGAAGCACTGTAATAATATGGGTTTGAGGTTTCTCAACCATTAGATTAAGTGCAAGTGGGAGATTGTTGGGGTATGCCCTTAAGGCTAATGTTTGAGGCCTTTGGGATTGTAACAGTATCATGTAATAAACTCTTGTGTTTATAAAGGCATGGTTATTATTCAGGTTGTTACCTTGTCTGCTGTAATAAGTGTACTTCTGATTAATGTCTCAAAGCTGTTCAGCTAGGCTGACATGCTATAATGTCCTTAGTCGATATATCTTGGTGAACATGAGACAGCCTTGATATGATTGAGACTAATATGTGTTCTAATCTTATAGGATGCTTCGAGCATGGAATAAGATGTAGACTCATGGGTACATTGGATGTACTGGACAGACCCTACTAGGATATTCTTATTGCTTGTCACAATGTGAATAATCCTTGTATGCTACAAGTGGCACATGTCCTTTGACTTGAGATCACTTGTGTCTCTGAATGATGATTGTCATTGTTTTGAGGTAGTTCAATATCATTTGAAAGATAATGGTTATAGACTATCTTGGATAATGAGCTTGAGTCAGGTTAGGGCACTAGTGATAGATAGAGGATTGCCGTCTCCTTGTTGAAGGAGTGTGATGTTCCATAAGGGCCCCCCTAGATGAGATGATTGAGATAGTGTATGGCCATACCCAGATGACTATGTTCATCTGATCTAATCATGCTCATCATATTGGAGTCACAGGCTTGACACGCTTGTCCAATAAGAACATCCAGTGGCAAGGGACACATGCATGCCTTGTGAATAGATTCACAGTTGTGCTGTGGTTTGGGAGTAGTCTTGGAAGACTCTTTCCTTTATATCGGGAGATAGTGATGTGTTGCTAGATACCCCTCACTGATCATGATAACGTGAGTTATCGTTACCGACATTTAAAGGAAACCCTCAGGGTCGCACAATTGATGATATGGCTTACTTGAGTCAGATCGTGTGGACTGAATTGTTTGGATTCAGTTTAAAGGGATTTAATCTCTGATTGTAAGTGAGATCTGGTCTGATCATGTTTGATTGATTAGGACTTGAGATCGGTAAGCTTCGATCGAGAGAGATGATGCTAGATCGGTGAGATCAGGAGCATCAGGAGATGAATGGTGAGATCTTGAGCCTTAGGGTTCAATATGGTCTAGACCACATGGCTTGAGATATTTCGGTTTGGTTCATGAACCAAATGCGATTGGAACATGTTGGCTTGAACCGGTTCACAAAGGTGAATGCTTGGTTCAATGCTAATATGTGTTTTGGGTTGGAGTAAGCGCATGGCTTGATGATCATCCATTTATGGAAAGTCATCAAGGCCGGTTTCTCTTGAACGCCAAAACGCATATGCGTTCTTGTCTTCACTTCAACGCCTTGAACTTGGTTGGGCAAGAGGTTGACGGGGGGAAGTGGTTTTGCTTGTGGAGCTCTCGGCCAAAAAGGAAATCGTCTCTTCATCCCCTTACACACGGCAAGGACCCTTGAAGATTCTTGCTAGCACAAGCATCACAAGGGGTAGGCGATCATCATCTTGTGTGTGAACTTTTGGAGGAGATCTAAGTTGCTCTCTTCTTCCAAGCCGACCTCCAAGCCAATGGCGTTGGTATGAATCTCCCTCTTGCTTCAATCAATTTATCATAGTTGATTATATGAGCATGTAAGCGATCATATATGATGAAACCCTAGCAAACTTGCATGCGCCCCCTACCTTAGGGTTTTCGGCCCCCCTCTTGAAAGGGGTTTTATCCGCTTGCGCTCCCCCTTGAAGGGGACTCTTCACTGAGCGCTATGACGGAGTCTACTTCATTGATCATGATGAACCCCTCACTTATGCGGATGCGGTCAGTGGACCGGAATCAGCGAGATGGCTTGAAGCTATGCGAGCCGAGATGGACTCCATGTCAGATAACCAAGTTTGGGATTTGGTTGATCCGCCTCCGGGAATAATCCCTATAGGCTGTAAATGGATCTTCAAGAAGAAGATTGACATGGATGGTAACGTGGTTACCTATAAAGGTAGGCTAGTTGCGAAAGGTTTCAAACAAATCTATGGGATAGATTATGATGAAACTTTCTCTCCTGTAGCCATGTTAAAGTCTATTCGGATCATTCTCGCAATAGCAGCATATTATGATTATGAGATCTGGCAGATGGATGTGAAGACCGCTTTCCTTAATGGAAATCTGGATCAGGATGTGTATATGACACAACCTTAAGGTTTCACTAATCCATCTGATCGTCATAAAATATGCAAGTTAAAGAAGTCCATTTATGGACTTAAGCAAGCATCAAGAAGCTGGAACATTCGTTTTGATGAATCAATCTGTGAATTTGGTTTCATCAAGAATGAAGATGACCCGTGTGTATATAAGAGGTTTAGTGGGAGCGTAATTACATTCCTAGTCCTCTACGTCGATGATATCTTGATCATTGGAAACGATATTCCTGAAATGCATGCGGTTAAGGCATGGTTAAGGAAATGTTTCCAGATGAAAGATTTGGGAGAAGCAGCCTATGTCTTAGGTGTGAAGATCTACAGGGATAGATCTAAGAAGCTTCTTGGGCTGTGCCAGAGTACTTACATCGATAAAGTCCTGGAAAGATTTCATTTAGAGAATTCTAAAAGAGGATATCTTCCAGTCAGACATGGTCTGAATCTTTCAAAGAGTCAGTGTCCACAAACACAGACTGAGAAAGATGAAATGGACAAAACGCCTTATGCTTCGGCTATTGGGTCCATTATGTATGCGATGTTGTGTACTCGCCCAGACGTCGCTTACGGGTTAAGCGTGACCAGTCGATTCCAAAGTAATCCAGGTCAGGCACACTGGATTGCAGTCAAGAACATTTTAAAATATCTGCGGAGGACCAAAGATATGTTCTTGGTGAATGGTGGTCAGGAAGAACTCAGTATTGAAGGATATACTGACGCTTCGTTCCAGTCTGACCAGGATGATTTCCGATCGCAATCAGGCTATGTTTTTAGCTTGAATGGAGGAGCAGTGGTGTGGAAAAGTTTCAAACAATCTATTGTTGCTGATTCCACAACAGAAGCCGAGTATGTTGCAGCCTCAGAAGCATCTAAGGAGGCAGTGTGGATTCGTAAGTTCATTCAGGAACTTGGTGTTGTTCCTTCGAGTGCTGATCCTTTGGTTATCTTCTGTGATAACACTGGAGCAATCGCAGAAGCAAAGGAACCACGGTCGCACCATAAGTCCAAGCACATACAGAGACGGTTTCACTTGATCCGGGAGATCATTGATCGTGGCGAGATCAAAGTCTGCAAGGTTCATACAGATGACAATCTAGCTGACCCGCTTACTAAGCCTCTGGCGCAGCAGAAGCATGAGAAGCACTGTAATAATATGGGTTTGAGATTTCTCAACCATTAGATTAAGTGCAAGTGGGAGATTGTTGGGGTATGCCCTTAAGGATAATGTTTGAGGCCTTGGGATTGTATCAGTATCATGTATAAACTCTATGTTTATAAAGGCAATGGTTGTTATTCAGGTTGTTACATCATCTGCTGCAATATGTATACTTCTGAATAATGTCTCAATGATGTTCAGCCTGGCTGACATGCAGTATAGTCCTTAGTCGAGATATCTTGGTGAACATGAGATAGCCTTGATATGATTGAGACTAATATGTGTTCTAATCTTACAGGATGCTTCGAGCATGGAATAAGATGTAGACTCATGGGTACATTGGATGTACTGGACAGACCCTACTAGGATATTCAATTGCTTGTCACAATGTGAATAATCCTTGTATGCAACAAGTGGCATATTTCCTCTGACTTGAGATCACTTGTGTTTCTAAATGATGATTGTCATTGTTTTGAGGTAGTTCAATATCATTTGAAACATAATGGTTATAGACTATCTTGGATAATGATCATGAGTCAGGTTAGGACACTAGTGATAGATAAAGGATTGTCGTCTCCTAGTTTGGAGTGTGATGTTCTATAGGGGCCCCCTGGATGAGATGATTGAGAAAGTGTATGGCCATACCCAGATGACTATGTTCATCTGATCTAATCATTCTCATCATATTGGAGTTACAGGCTTGACACGCTTGTCCAATAAAGAACATCCAGTGGCAAAGGAAGCATGTATGCCTTGTGAAATGGATTCACACTTGTGCTGTGGTTTGGGTGTAGTCTTGGAAGACTCTTTCCTTTATATCGGGAGATAGTGATGTGTTGCTAGATACCCCTCACTGATCGTGATAACGAAAGTTATCATTACCGACATTTAAAGGAAACCCTTAGGGTCGCACAATTTGATGATATGGCTTACTTAAGTCAGATCGTGTGGACTGAATTGTTTTGGTTCAGTTTAAAGGGATTTAAACTCTGATTGTAAGTGAGATCTGGTCTGATCATGTTTGATTGATTAGGGCTTGAGATCGGTAAGCTTCGATCGAGAGAATTGATGCTAGATCAATGAGATCAAGAGCATCATGAGATGAATGGTTAGATCTTGAGCCATTTGGTTTGATAAGATCTTAACCTAGGCTGGGTTTAATTTGGTCCTTGAACCAAATACAAGTAACCGAATAATTAGAACCGGTTCACTAGGTGAACGCTTGGTTCAATGGGAGAAAGAAAGTTTTGATGGTTCACAAGGTGTGAACGCATGAAACATTGAGGACTTACTATATTTGGAAGTCGGTTTTCCAAATGGAAAAACGCTCCCACGTTGTAACATTGCTCGCCCATCTTCTCCTCTCATTTCTTCTCGTGTGGTGAAGTGGTTCTTCACGCCAAGGAGATAGAGAGCTTTCCCCCTTTAGCCGTAAGAAGATCATCTCATCCTTTCCATACGACAAGCACCCTTGGAGAACCTTGCTAGCACAAGGATCAACAAGGAGTAGGCGACATCTTCTTGTGTGCGCATCCTTTGGAGGAGATCCCATTCGCTCTCTTCTTCCAAGGCGCCATCCAAAGTAATGGCGATGGTATTTCTCTTCACTTATATTTGCAATCGAATATAGTTGATCATATCTCATGCATAGATCCTGTTGAAACCCTTGTTTCTTCTGCAAAAGTTTTATATGCGCCTAGTTAGGGTTTCGCCCCCCCTTGCTTAGGGGACTTTCAGAAGCATAAGGCGTATTGTCCATTTCATCTTTCTCAGTCTGTGTTTGTGGACACTGACTCTTTGAAAGATTCAGACCATGTCTGACTGGAAGATATCCTCTTTTAGAATTTTCTAAATGGAATCTCTCTAGGACTTTATCGATGTAAGTACTCTGGCACAGCCCGAGAAGCCTCTTAGATCTATCTCTGTAGATCTTCACACCTAATACATAGGCTGCTTCTCCTAAATCTTTCATCTGGAAACATTTTCTTAACCATGCCTTAACCGCATGCATTTCAGGAATATCGTTTCCAATGATTAAGATATCATCGACGTAGAGGACTAGGAAAGTAATCACGCTCCCACTAAACCTCTTATATACACACGGGTCATCTTCATTTTTGATGAAACCAAATTCACAGATTGATTCATCAAAACGAATATTCCAGCTTCTTGATGCTTGTTTAAGTCCATAATTGGACTTCTTTAATTTGCATATTTTATGATGATCTGATGGATTAGTGAAACCTTCAGGTTGTGTCATATACACATCCTCTTCTAGTTTTCCATTAAGGAAAGCGGTCTTCACATCCATTTGCCAGATCTCATAATCATAATATGCCGCTATCGCGAGAATAATCCGAATAGACTTGAACATGGCTACAGGAGAGAAAGTTTCATCATAATCTATCCCGTAGATTTGTTTCAAACCTTTCGCAACTAGCCTGCCTTTATAGGTAACCACGTTACCATCCATGTCAACCTTCTTTTTGAAGATCCACTTACAGCCTATAGGGATTACTCCCGGAGGCGGATCAACCAAATCCCAGACTTGGTTATCTGACATGGAGTCCATCTCGGCTCGCATAGCTTCAAGCCATCTCGCTGATTCTGGTCCACTGACCGCATCCGCATAAGTGAGGGGTTCATCATCAATGATGTAGACTCCGTCATAGCGCTCAGGCTGTCGACGGATCCTTCCCGATCTACGTGGTTCCCGTGATATCTGAGCCTTAGGTTGTTCAGTAACCTGATCTACTAGCTCAAGCTCATCCAACTGTGCTTGACTACTTTGTCCTTCTTCTGGATTCTCATCCAGCTTTTTTTCTCTCCTACTGGCCTCTTGCAGAAGAAATTCCTTCTCAAGAAAAATAGCCGTCCGAGCAACAAATACTTTGTTCTCTTTGGGATCATAGAAATAATAACCCTTAGTTTCTTTAGGGTAACCGACAAAGATACATTTCTCAGATCTGCTCTCTAGTTTCCCAGAGGCGAGCCTTTTGACATAAGCTTCGCAACCCCAGATCTTAATAAATGTCAAGCTCGGCTGTTTCCCATACCATAACTCATATGGAGTCTTTGAAACGGCCTTGGATGGCACGCGGTTTAGTACCTTTGCAGCTGTTTCCAGTGCAAATCCCCAAAAGGAGTAAG